>CM042692.1:565016847-566341219 GCA_023614405.1 Avena insularis
TCGGCCAGTACCCCCTCTCGGCGTATATGTGTTCGATCCGACGGTTTCAAAATGATATCAGGGCAATGATCTCCTCAGATCGGGAAAAAAACAAAGAATTGGAAGTTTAAGGTTCGATTCCAATCGCGTCTACAAATTGAATGTTTGAAATGGACTAGACACTAAAAAGCGCATCAAGTCACCCATCATCGGTGTCACAGTCACAGAAAGCTCAAAGCTGATCGAATATTTTTGTCAAAAAAAGGAAGTGCTGATCGAATCGAAGGGATGTTGCTTTCTTCATTATTGTTCGCCATCGTATACACCAAGAAAGATACATAGTGATAGCCTTGAGAAGATGAGTGGCGCAGCCGTAGAGAACACTGTCATCTCCAAATTCAGCTCAAGCGGATGTCGACTGCTAGCTAGCTAAAACAAGACTGGAGCAGCCTCCGGCGCTCTTCCTCGATCCGCCAATAGAAACAGAGGGAGATCGAGATCGTCCAACTTGCGACCAAGGTCTCCACATCAACCTGCTCGGCCGAATGCCGCTGGAGCGGTTCGACCTCAAGATCGCGTCCCGGACGCTGGTCCAGGCCTCGCGCCCGCCGCCGGGCTTCCCCGCCGTCCACGCCGTCTCCAACCTCGACCTCGTGCTAGGCCCCTTCCCCATCTGGCTCGTCTGCCTCTACGGTGCCCCGCCCTGCGGCCTCGACGCCGTGCTCTCCGTCATCCGCGCCGCCCTGCCGGCCTACCTCTCCCGCTTCTTCCCCTTCGCCGGCCGCGTCGTCCGCGACCCAGAGACCAACATCCCCCAGGTCGCCTGCACCAACGCCGGCGCCGAGCTCGTCGTCGCCGACGCCGCCGTGCCCCTCGCCGCCGTCGACTTCGCGCGCGTCGACCGCTCGCTGGGCCTCATCCAGATCCCCTTCGATGCGGGCCTCCCCATGTCGCTGCAGCTGGTCCGCTTCGCCTGCGGGGGCTTCTCGCTCACCGTCGCCACCAACCACCTCCTCGCCGACGGCAGGTCCTTCATCCTCCTCCTCAATAGCCTCGCGGAGATGGTCCGCACAGGCACAGGCGGCGCCCACTCCCGCGTGCCTCTGCTCGACCGCTCCCTGCTCGCCCCGCGCTCGCCGCCGCGGTACAGCCCGTCGCTGGACGCCGAGTTCGCGAGATTCACGCCGGAAACCATGATCAATCCCCTCCTGGCCGCGGCCATCGAGCGGCGCCTGTTCCGCATCGACGCGGGAGACCTCGTCGAGCTCCAGAGGGCCGCCTCGGCCGGCGGCCGCCGCACCTCCCGCTTCGTGGCGCTGTGCGCGCACGTCTGGAAGCTCCTGGCGCGGGCCGTCGGCGAGTCCGACCCCTGCTGCCGAATGGCGTGGATCGTCGACGGCCGGAAGTGCGTCGAGCCGTCCGAGGGCGCTCTGGACCTGTACATGGGGAACGTGGTCACCTACACGTCCCGGGAGGCGAGCGTGGCGGACCTGCTGCGCGCGCCGCTGCACGACGTGGCCGCTGCCGTGCGCGCGGCCATCGCGGCGGTGATGACCAGGGACAGGTTCCAGGACCTGGTGGACTGGGTGGAGGATAATAAAGCGGCGTACAAGGACGGTGGCAAGTGGACGGAGGCGGTGAACCTCGGCCTCGGCAGCCCGGCGCTGGTCATCTCTGGGCTGCTGCCGTTCGCCATTGACGGGGATTTGGGGTTCGGGAAGCCAAGGCTGGTCTTGCCATGGGTGCGGCACGGCCGGCTGGGCTCGGCCTCGGTGACAGTCGTGCCCTGCCAGACTGGGGACGGTTCGTGGTTTGTTGGCGGCACGAGGCTGTGGCCACGGCTGCTGGAGGTGATTGAAGCCGGCCCCGAGAGCTTGCTGAAGCCGGTGACGGCCGCGAGCCTGGGGTTTGAGGTGTCGGCAGGCATGCACGGTTCTCGTCTGTGAGCTCGCCACAGCCTCGTGAAGTGTTGAGCTGTTCTTCTAGCATTAGAGGTGAAGTGATAAAACTTATGGTTTTGATGCTGCACTGGTTAACACCCATACAGTTACTGCAGGGCCGAGCCGGCAAAATTCGGGCTTTATGCCAAAATCTAAAATGGGCCCTCACTTGCTAGAAAAAATAGAGCTAATGAACACTTCTAATGTATATGCCATAATCTTTCACATAGCAGTTGGATATATTAAGAATCATAGATATTTCACTCTCAGTTTCATATCATTTATTTAACCATCATCATTTTTAGAGTGCTGCATTGGTTAACACCCTTACCGTAGCATGTAAATAAATCTCACAATAGAGTTGAAGGTCAAATTTTACAGCATTTTTCTTTTAGGATGCAATCATGCATTTAATTAATATTTTCTCTTGAACAAGCAGATTAAACTGGACTATAAACAAATTCCCAATTTTAGCTGGAGTTTCTCTGTTAACTAGAAAATGTGTGTAACTATAGATTTTGTAGATCTTCTTTGATTTCAATAATTCTGAAGTGTATGAATCCGATAACCATAGAACAGAATAGGAAATTTTGTGCAAAAAAGAAGAAACCAGGTATAAATGTCTGTCATTTTCTTTTCTTTTGACGTGAACGCTCCTGCCTTTATGCCTTTATGCATTATAGAGGGGGCAAAAGCCCAAAAGTTGCAGGAAATCGTTGCTGTGCCATGGCAATGTGTTGAAACCTCTAATCTTAGAAACATCAGCTGTGAGCCATTTTGAGCTGCGCAAGCTCCTCTCTAGCATTACTAGCTACCTCTACCGGGGACATATCTTTATATTGGAATTTTGGAAAATCCTCTTATTAGGCTCATTCCATATGTTCCAAAGCATGCATGCCACCGTCTAAGTGCTTATTTTCTTCTGTTCTCCTTGCTTGATCCTCATTACATATTTATGATTAATTGTCGCCTGGAGCAGTAAAGGTTGCTACAGCCCAAATGAGTTCTAGACCTCCTTTGCAAACGGGTATTCAAGCGGTAGATGGAGTGCAATTTTGAGGATTTGATCACCTAGGCAGCATTTGTCATGGTGATTCCAGCCTCGTTTACGCAATTTGTCGGCCGTCCATAGCCTATTCTGAAGCAACAGGTAGAAAAAATTTCATTTTTCCTTCAGCTCTGATCTTCCATACCTTCTAAAGATCATGTTTGACGATGCGGCCTACGAACGAATTTCATAAGCAGAGGTGCTGAGTATTGCCCATTATTTGTCAGCTTCTATATGGCCGAATCAGAGGTATCTTGGAGCTGCACCTCCTGAATCTTTAACCAAAGCTGAATGAACTGATCCTACTCAGATTCCGATTTCAAAAGCTGCAGTCCTCTCATCCAGTTACCATTTGTCGGTGCAGATTTGAATGTGAGCTTCTTCCTGTAGGCTAACTTATTATAAAAGGTCATTTTATTTTCCGAAGTAAACTATACCTAACTGCCGCTGCTAGCCTCATGTGGACATAGTTCACGGTTGTGTGGCGCCATGCATCGTGATCGGCTATCTCCGAGCACATATGGGCGACTGGCAAGGTAGAGGTGGCATCATGTAGTGTCTTCAATTTGTTGGTGCTCCTTGAGCGCCTGGTCTCGAGCTTCCGGGTGAAAATAGTGGGTACAAATTAATCCTTCGTTCAGTATCTCCTGACATGAAATAACAATCTACATTAAACTGTCACGCAGATCGCAAAAAGGGCCCCTTTTCCCTGAAACTTTGTGTGAACATAGAGAGAGATGAACATTCGTGGTAATTCTTTCAGATTTTGTTTTAGACATTTCAAATGCCTTTTCAGAAGCAGGAGCATCTTGGGCACCCTTTTGGATTTCTGTGCATTTAGCATGAACAGTGGGACGTCCATTCGTGTCATAGTTCTCATACCTACATATACTACTAGGGCACATGGAATTCATGAATTTGTCTCAAGAAACTATACAACAAGATGAAAACTCGAAATGTACTATCTTCCAGGCAAGGCGGCTTTGCCTCTGGAATCAGCACAGTGTTACCAGGATTGCGCTTTCCTTTTTTTTCTGGAGACTATCAGTATTATCCTCTGCGCTAGTATGACCTTTTTAGGGCTCAAGTAGGGCTGGGTTTACGATTGCAATGCTTGCTAGGCCAGGATGATGAAACAAGCCATACTAATTATGGTGAAATAACCATACCTGAATGCATATATAATTCATCTCCAGATGCTTCTGTAACGCGACACAACCAGAGTAGAGCATAAAAGAAAAGGCAGAGGTGGAAAATGTAACTGACGTAGTACCAAATACTACTACAATTCTTGGAAAAAAAATTAAACGTACCTCGAACATGTCTTGCCTCTTCAAACGGCACATGATATAACATAGTGCTCGCAAATACTTCCGGCAACTAATGCGCTCTCGTGCGCTAAGTTTTCACACTGTTGGACAGATGACAAACATAAATGATTGCAAGCCTAACTACTAGGAAGAAAACTAAGTAGCACCCATAAGTCAGCCACGAAGGCGGAGCATGAGGTGAATGGTGTCCTGCTGTTTGACACCATAGTCAGCCATGGTGCGACCGTCCTCCAACGTCTTCCCATCAAAGATGAACCACTCCTGGCCCACAGGAATATTCAACTCGTCCCGGATCTTGGCCTTGACCGCCTCTACTGTGTCTAAGTTCTCAACCTCGAGAGCGATGACATTGCCAGTCAAGGTTTTAACTAAGATTAGCATCTTCCTCCTCTGGGGCCGCACAACAAGTTGAAGAGTGGATTCATCCTGAATGTCGTAATCGGCCACAGTCAAACCATCATCCAGCTGCTCCCTGCCAAAGGTAAGGCACTGCTGATCCTGAATCTTTGCCTTGACAACGTAGATGGTGTCTGATGGATCGACCTTGACCGTGATGGTCTTGCCGGTGAGGGTCTTGACAAAGATCTCCATCTGCACCAAACGTCAGCAATTTTATAATGGGCAAATAGTAAAACCACACGGGAGAATAGTTGTTGCAAGTATGAAATTTTGCTCAGATTAATTACAAAGACTACCATGTGTGACTTGGTTGGGAGACATTTTTCAGATCAGAATGGATACTACTACCTGTCATAGCGCAGCAAAGAATTGATACCACCAACATAAGCATCTATCTATCTATGTTTGTGCTACCATTGTTAATACATATGAACCAAAATAAAAAGAATATAGCTGTGCAAACACAAAATTTGTTTGATTCTACGACAGAATATAAGACTTCTCAGAAGTCCTACAGGTTGGATCTCTCCCTTTTCAGAAACGAACCATGGTATCATTATCCATCTGATCTATAACAAATATAAGAGTTGCAAAGATCATCGCAGCAAATGAGCAAGACAAAACCCGTCCAGAGATTAAGAATTCTGTGGTGTGCTCAGTCCATCCATCAGTGGGGGCTTTACCACGTTCACGGCCACTATACATACAATTACTGCCTGCCAGCAGGTAGTTTGCTGAGTACGAAGGATGCATCGTTACAAAAATGTTCTCGAGCCACTTTCAACCAAGCTACATTAACAGGTTTTACGAGTACCAACTTGTTATGTCATAATGCATAGATAATGTACTTAGTACTTACAGATCATCTTGTCAAACTAGCACAAAATCAAATGACTTGGTGCATATTTATATAATGCACTACAACAGAAACTTGAAACCAAAAGCAAAATTGCATACGAAACAGATCACACACATTGGATAGAAAAGAGGGGGAAATTTGAAAAATGAATGCCTAACCAGCGTTGAATACAAGAATTTGCAGATAGTACAAAATTATACAATGTCACCCACCTTTATTTCAACTGAAAGACAGTTTGACCAAATATCCATTCAGCTTAACACGGAATAAGTTTACAAGGGCTAATATGCCCTCTCACAAGTTCATAGCAGAGCATCAGAACTGAATTAAGGAGTTAATAAGCAGCATATCACAGTCACACTAGTACACTACCACCAGAAGTTGCCAAGTGTTTTTATCTAGTACTCCCTCCGTCCAGAAAAGGATGTCGCGGATTTGTCAAGATTCGCATGTATATACGCTAAAATGCGTCTAGATGCATGCACATCTAGAAAAATCTATGACATCCTTCTCCGTACGGAGCGAGTACAACAAAGTTGCACGAATTGAATAGATAAAATACGCTCAATCAGATTTATTTCAGCCTTTTACCCTAGTCCTCAAATATACCACCTTTGTTTCTCTTTCTCAAGCTGTCAATTCGTGCTTCCTCACTTAACAATTAAAGTGGAACATGTACAATTAATAGAGATAGATACAAGCGAACAGTGAAGTTATTGACTTATAGTGCAATATGAGTATATGGCCTTTAAGAAAAAAAATAGAGGCTTTGACTAAATGAAATTATTAGCCTAGAAAACGAGGGCTACTTACACCAGACGGATGAAGATGGAGTGAAGGTGGTTCTCTAAATCAGCGAACGGGAGGCGTTAGATCTGAGGCAGAATGCGCTGGACGCCTGGACGTACACCGTGGCGCCGGACTCGGTGCGAGCAAGACTGCTTGTAGTCTTGTGGAGGCAATGGCGGGTCAGGCGTTGAGTGAGCTGCGGGAGGTTCGGGGAGAGAGCGGAGTGGTGGATCTAGGGGCTATCCAGGTGCACATATGGACGGGCGGAGCTCGGGGATTCAGAAACCATGGCAATGGATTCGGGGATTTGGGGAAGAAGGGTTCAGGGAGAAGGGGTTCTCGGAGAGAGCGGCTATCCAGGTGCCCACCGGTCCGGCCCGGCACGTGCCTAAACGGGCAAGGCCCATGTGAGTTCTGCGGCGGACCGTGTATGAACCGGCCAGCCAGCCAATTGCTAATTGCCGCTCAACGCGGCGCTTCTCGCCCGCGCCGCGCACCCTAGTAAAGCCATCTCCAACCGGGTCCCGCAAACTGGATAGGCCTTTTAACCGTTGAGAGCTGCTATGCGTACGATCGTTTCTGTCCAATTCATGTACGATATGGGGCATCCAACCATCAACGCGTTACCCAGATTAACATCAGGCCGCTGGTTCACTCGTTGGACAGGATTCGGATAGAAAAAGTCGTATATAAAGAGGTTCCGTTAACCGTTTGGGTTCGTTTCGGGGGTTTGTAGGACAGGCAGTCGGGCTCAGCCCGGTTGCGGTGGCCTGTGCTCCCAACGGCCACACCCAGCAAAAAAAATGTGCAAAAAAAGGGGAGGCCTGCAATAATTAAACAATATTACATATTAGGTCCTTGTCCTGCTGGCGGCCATAGAATATCCACAGAAAACAAACTCATTACTACGGGGATGCCTTGGCGTGGAAGAGAAACCGGCAGGTGTTGTTGGCCGGCCGCCGCCCTGGGTCTGCGGCTGCGCGCTGCAGCCATCGTCGTCGTCCTCGTCGGCGAGGTCGATGAAGATCTGAGGCGGTGGCCATGCGCCGCTCTGGGCCAGAGCGGGAGCGCGGGCGGTGCCGGGGGCATCTGGGCCTGCGAGGCCACCCAGGACTCGTGCATGGCCTGGGTGGTGTCGTCCCACTTCCGCTCCTCTTCCTCCAGCTCGAACGCGAGGGTGGCGGCCTAGAGCTCCTCCTCCTCCGTCAGCGGCCGGGGCTGCGGTTCCGGCTCCTCATGCTTGACGGTCACTAGCTGGGGTTGTGGCTCATGGTCCTCCTCCATCGAAGGCCAAGGCCACACCTCGGACGCGACGGTGTCGACGCCCGATAGCGTGACTAGTCCGAGATGTCAGGCTGCAGCGGCGGGAAGTGGAGGTCGTCGTCATCATCGTCGTCCTCCACACCGGAGTCCTTGGTCGACCCCTCCCAGCAGTCCTCATCATCGTCGAGGTGGGCCTCGATGGCCTCCCGCCGCGTCGCGTGCTTCGCCTCGAAATGAGCTTCGTGTTTTTAGTGGTATGCGTACATTTTATTTCGTGGTAGCCAATTGGGTTTGTTGGTAGGTAAGTTTGTGGTATTGTCGCATGGGTTATTTAATGTAATAAACATCGATAACATTTTTTACAGAATGCATGGGTAAGTCATCTTTTTTGTCATGGGTAACTCTAGCTGAAATCCATGAATAACAAATCATATTCGCATGAACCTTTTAGATGTACTATACCTTCATTTTGAGCTTCAACTTGTGCATCCATGCTGTCCCCTCTGTCTTCTTGTACCTGGCCATATGTGTGTGAGTTGTTGTCATCTCCTTCAGATTCAAAGTTAAGGTGTATATCCATTTTCTCTTATCTTTTTCCCGTGAATCAAATATGTGCAAAATGTTAGTTTTTATCGATGTACATATCGTGGATAACATAATACATATCATGTGGATATCTTTATCTGGTGTGCAGAAGAGCAGTTTTGTCTTTTTTACTATGACCATGGTAGCAATCATTATATGCAGTGGATAACTTAATATATAAATAGTGGGTAACATATTAAGGATAGCATGGGTAACATAATATATAGCATGTGGATATGTTTTATCTGGTATGCAGAAGAGCAGTTGTCTTTTTTTACTATGACCTTGGTAGTAATCATTATGTGCAGTGGATAACTTAATAGATAAATAGTGGGTAACATATTAAGGATAACATGGGTAAATGCTGTTATTTTTTACTTACAAGTGTTTTTTCATGTATAGGCAGAACACCAGTTTATTTATCTAGTTTTTCTGTTTGAACATGCAGGTTTTTTCCAATATAAACATGCTGGACATAGGCAGTGACAAAGATAGCTACATTTGTGGACATAGGCAGTGTCAATACAATTTCATGGTTTAGGATTTAGGAAGTTATAGAATAGAAGGACATATAAAGTGATTTTGTGTAGATTTTCATGATGTTTGCAGAAATTGGAATATCACTTTCCTGTTTTTCATTTTTCATATAAATTCTTCAGATTGTATGTTGTTTTTCACCCTTTACCTCGTTCCCATCCAGAAAAGGTGAGATGTGTGTTTGAGATAGTTACCTTGATTTCCCTCTTGATGTTCTTCTTTCCTTCTTTTTCTTGTCAGCTGGAGGTAGAGGTTGAACTAGGCCATGGGAGATCCCGGCTGAAGGTACAAGAAGTCTAGAGGTGAGTCTGCTAAATCCGTTTCTCCCCTTTTTCCCTCTTCTTTTGTCTTGGAGGAGAAGTTGATCACTTTTTGTTGCAGGTTTACTGGTCGGTGGGGGGTGGATTCGTGAAGGAGGCGGACTGGTCGGCGGGGGAGGGGACGATACGGTCGATTTTGTCGTTTTGTGGGGGGCGGGGTCGTGGGGTTCGGTCGTGGACGCGGATGTGGGGACTGGGGGTAGCTGTTGGAATGCCCGCTGGCGTTCGATCTATAACGGGCGCCGTTGGGTAGTCGCGTCATTTTTCTATGTATGTCACGCCTCAAAATTTATTTATCTGAAAACTTATATGTACATACTAGACATCCATATATGTATTTTATGTTTATTTTTAGAAATTTTGTAGTTGTAAACATGAAATTTCTGATTTTTAAAATCATGTTCCCGGAGCGTGGGCGCTCCAAGAAACGAAACGAGAAAAGATAGATGTGACAAAGAATGAAATAGTAGGTTGTAGCATGCGCCGCTGGAGTAGACAAATGAAATATAGAACTAGTTTCAAGCAACTGGGAGTAATAAAACTTTGTGATCACGCTTGGTATGCTAGGTGTGCACTGGACATTTGATGCACGACCGGAGGCGGAGCGTGAGGTGAATTGTCGCCTCTCTTTTGATGCCATAGTCCTTCAAGGTTTGGCCATCCATCAGTTGACGCCCGCCATAAATGAGCTTCTGCTCCTTCACGGGGATCTTCTCGATGTTCTGGATCTTGGCCTTGACACTATCGATGGTATCCAAGTCCTCAACGTAAAGGGTGCTAGTCTTGCCGGTCAAGCCTTTGACAAAGATTTGCATCTTCCTTTTCTGGTGGCGCAGATCAAGGTGAAGTGTGGATTCATCCTGAATGTGGTAGTCAGCAAGAGTGCGTCTGTCATCCAGCTCCTCCTTGCCAAAGATAAGGCGCTCCTGATCCTGAATCTTGGCCTTGACAACGTTGATGGTGTCCTCTGGATCGACCTTGACGGATATCGTCTCGCCAGCGAGGGTTTTGACAAAGATCTTCATCTGTATGTTGAATTGGAGCCCAAACAATTAATAAAAGTTTAAATCTGAGTGTAGTCATGGACAACCCCGTCTCTAGGATTTGGGGGCCCCTGTGCGACTTATAAAATAGGCCCCTAATTATTTCAAACTTAATAACTAGTAAAATGAAAATATACAAATACTTAATTTTATAACTTTAGAATATTCTACTCAATACAATGTTCATAAATATAACAAGTATTCATTCTAAAAGAGTAAATATAGCATAAAGTAATATACGAAACCTCATGTTCTACCAAAAAGCACCTGGTATTTCTTGATATAAAATCTTCAATCATATTATTTTACTTTATATTCTTGAAATAAAATCTTCCTTTTATGACTAAGGTCTTCTACTTCTCAGCATAATATTGACCGTCTGTTTTCTTCATGATTTGTCCTGTTTCACATATGCATAAAATAACAAAATAATTTAGTTCAGACAATCACACTTGAGACTTAGAGATAGAGGAAGCGGTAAGAGCAGGTCACTACTAGCAGGCCCATTGATGTCGATCGCTGATCTATTTGATGCTGTGCTCAGTTTAATTTAGAAGGAGGTCGGGAGGAATTCTGAAAATATACAAATTCTTGTCAACTCCTTCCAATTGAATACAAACGTTAAACTGGGAAGGTGTGACCACGTTAATCCCCTTCTTGGTTCTTACCCTTACGTAGCACGTCGATCAATCTCTCTTGGATGGTTGATTGATCTGGAAGAGGAAGAGGAAGAGGATTAGAGCCTGGAGGAGGAAGGGCCAACAAGTCTGTGCTGGCCGTCGGAGGAAGGGCCTTGCCGCCTTGCGTCAATGTCGATCACGATTCCCGAGCGGAGAGCGATGGGCATCCACTGCCGAGAGAGGAGATGGTGCAGACGCCGGTTGGGCCCGCGCGCACCCACGATCGAGTCGATCGATCGTGAGAGTCAGGAGTCAGGACTCCGAACCGGCACGCACACGCAGTCGGTCACACACGCACCAAGAGGAGCCACCGAACGTAACTAGTTGGGCTTGCTGGGCCGCAGTGCCGCACGCACGCATATTTCAGATGACGAGACACTACACGGGAATAGCAAATCGGGGGCCTCGTGAAATCGGGGGCCCTTCGAACACGTCCATCGACGGGGCTGGTCATGGATCTTCACTGGCTACAAACATCACACCCTCTATTCCATTAGTTTGTCAAGACGCTTTATGATATGATGAAAACAATTGAAAGAGAGTAAAATATAGCGATTTTTTCACCGATCGACCATCTATTTAACAGCCACACGTACATGTGAATTAAAAGACAAAACCAGAGTGGGTGGATGGATAGATATATAATTAAAGAAAACAACCTGGATGTAACCAGTACGTAATTAAGAATTGGCAGGGATCAGCAAGAAATCAAGGACGACTCGATCTAGGCATGGAGAATTAGATCAAAGTCATCATACAGCTCGCGTACCTTGCCTTGATCAGCTCGATCGACGACGGAGAAGCTAGAAGAGAAGGGACCGATGGATGGTTTTGTTTCCCCAAGTTCGATCGAAACGTCAAACTGGGGATGCATATGTTTATATATATCGCCACGGCAGTTGTTCCTTCCAAAGCAAGGCGCGTGATGGCACACGATCCGTTTTCCTGGCTAATCCTTACCGGCCGGGATTCTGCTTTCCTTTTTCAGAGACTACTACCAGAGGGCTATGAAACGCAGAAGCCAGGGTGAAGAGACAAATGGGCCGGCCTGTTTAATTATATCCTGGTTTTTCTTTTGCGGGGATTTATATCCTGGTTTTACTTCGGCAAATTCTACATTTGAGGAACAATTCTAAATAGAGGCAACTGCACTATACTTCCTCCATTCAAAAAATAAGTTACTTGGATTTCTCTAAATTCAGATGTATCTATGCACTAAAACATATCTAGATGCATGTAAATTTGAACAAATCCAAATCATTTATTTTAGGATGGAGGGAGTACAGGAAACTTGTCCGGTGAGAATAGTTTAGGTCATCTAAGTTGCAAATTAAAACGGATCATTCATAAGTATTTCCACACATATTTTTGTTCTTTTCGCTAATTGAAGTGATTGCGACAACTACAAAGAAACAACAAATCCCAACTATATAGATATATAAGAACATAAACTGCTCGAAGTATTCTATCATGTGTAAGCATCTGGATAATCTGGAATGCGACGTGGCATACCCGAAAGCCCTAAGAAATGCATAGTAAAGAAGGTCAGATTAACCCCGAAAAAAGTGAATGATGGTTGTAAGCGATTCAGAGTCGGAAGCACCCCTCTGACCCACCGTATGGGGCGGCCTTGTGGAACCTAGAGCTTTTTAGCCTCGTATGGACGCAAAAATTCTTTTGCAAATTTCATCATTGAGCAATGCTTGTGAATGCAATCTGTTGGGGGAAGAAGAGGATACACAACCTCCCCACTCCTGCCTGCGGTGAACTCCGAGGATAGTTTCAATCCACAGATATGCAGCGGAAATAAAACAACGAGCACATGCACATGTGACACAAGGATTTACGTGGAAAAACCTCCTCAAGGTGAGGAGGAAAAAACCACGGGTGTGGACCAACCGGTCCATGCGAGCTTCACTATGAGCAACCTAGGTACAGAGTCTTCTCTAGAACATCTAGAGATATACAACACACTCAGCACGTTGCCAACCGGCAACAACAACAATAACCACTTGAGAGAAAGATTATAGCAAAGCAGAGTATCTCAGTTTTTATCATCTTCGGTAATCAGCAAACTGCTCTTAAACCGCAGATCCAATCAACACGAAACTTGGTAGACAAGCTGACATACGAGTACCCAACATACACACCAAATTTTAGGTCAATCGGACACCGTTTGCCTGCCCAAACTGTTCGTCTACCAAAACTGCTCTGTGCTGAAACTGCAGCAGTCCGAACTGAATAAACCACTTTCAAATCTGAACCTACACTGACCCAAACCTCAAACCAGCTAAATAGATCAAAGTACTCAAATCAAGGAATGGGCTCACCAAGTTTGGAGTGAATCCAAGCACCCTTGATCATCCAAATACCATCTTGAAGACAGACCGGTCAGATTTCGGAAATCTAGACAAAAATCACTTCTCCTTCTTCTTCCTCTCTTCTCACTAGGTTGTGATGTTCTTGTGTGTTCTCTCACCCTCTTTCAGCAGCAGCCACGTTGGCTTGCTTCTCACACTTTCTCACTCTCTGATTGAGACACACAACCACCAAGGGTAGCTAGGGTTTTCTTTTCTACTCCTCTCCCAAGGAGCACCTCAGCCGTTGGATACAAACCTTGATCAATGGTTGAAACTGTAGGGGTTCGTAGCATGGAAAACAAAAAATTTCTATCGCATACAAACAAACAAGCCAAGATCTATCTACTAGATTGCAGCAACGAGTCGATGGAATAACTCACCCTCGAAGATTCCAAAGTGTTTAACGAGCAGATTCTCGTGGGTGATGTAGTCGCATTTTCCGATCTCAAGATCGTGAGACGATCCTTCCAGCGCCACGTTCCAGCAGCGCCCCGCAGTCGGTCACACACGTTCGGTTTTCGACGAAGACCTTCCTCTCCTTGTTCCAGCAGGCAGCGGAGGTTGTAGCACTCTCCTCGCGATTCCGAAGACAACGGCGTGGTACCTGAAGTAGAGGGAGATCCTGAGGCTTCGCTTAAGCAGTAGTATGGTGGAGCTTATGAGAGAGGCTATTAGTGGTCTAGTAATTAGACACACCAATTAGAAGGCTCTAAACCAATTAGAAGGCTCTAAACCGAAATAGCTCTAAACCGGGGTTTAGGTCTAGGGTTTAGTTTAGAGGATAGGAACTATTGTGTGTTAGGAGGGGAGCCCTGCCCCTCCTTATATAGGTGGGAGGGCTGGCCGGCCAAGGGGAGGGAGTGGAGTCCCTCCCCAACTCGGCCTTGAGGTGGGGCGCCGGCTTGGGGAGGAGGGAATCCCTCCCCAACTCGGTTTCCACTTCTCCTCCTCTTTCCACTTTCCAAAACTTGCCGTTTGACTTTCAAACTAGCCGTTTGACTTTTCAATTTAGGATTTAAATAAACCCTTTATTTTGGACAGCGAGAACACTTAGTACATGATGCAATCATTCCAACTTACAATGACACATTCATGTACCCTTCCCCCTCCGGAGTGCCGGACATTCCGGGACCTTCTAGAATGTTCCCGATGAAAACACCGGAACCATTCCCCAACTCCGAAATGGGACTTTCCTTATATGAATCTTATTCTCCGGACCATTCCGGATCACCTCGTGATATCCCGGATCCCATCCGAGACTCCGAACAACATTCGGTCTCTTTCTCATAATACCATAACTACTCAAAACAACGTCGAATCCTTAAGTGTCTCTCACGGTTCGTGAATTATGGACATGATCGAGACACTTCTACTAACAATAACCAATAGAGGAATCTGGAAATTCATATGGCTCCCACATATTTCTACGATTACATTGCGATCGAATGAACCACTTACATATGATACCAATTTCCCTTTGTCTCACGATATGTTACTTATCCGAGGTTATGATCGTCGGTATCTCTGCATACCTAGTTCAACCTCACATCGATAAGTACTCTTTTCTCGCTCCGTGATATGTGATCCCTTGTGACCCAGTCACATGCTTGCAAGCTAATTGGATGACATTTCACCGAGAGGGCCCAGAGAATATCTATCCGTCATATGGATGGACAAATCCCACTCTTGATCCATGTGTTTCAACCAATACTTTCCAACACTCAATGCCACTTTTATAGCCACCTGTTACGGTGTGGTGTTTGATGACATCAAAGCATCCATCCGGTAAAGGTGATATGCATGATCTCATGGTCGAAGGAATTAGGTTACTATGTATCGTAAAGCATATAGCAATTGAACTATTGAAATGACTTGATCTTTATGCTACGCTTATCTATAGGAGTATGTCCACCATATCATTCTCCTAACGATATGATCTTGTTGTTGATAACATCTCAATGTTCATGATATGGAAACCACAATCATCAATCAACCAACAAGCTAGTGAAGTATAGAGGCTATACTAGGGACTTCAAATTAAGTTTACAAATCACACAAGTATTAATGGTTTCCTTGTTAATACTATTATAGCATGAATGTAAACATTTATCATAAGTATGAAGATATGATAATAACCTACTTTATTATTGCCTCTTGGGCATATCTCCAGTCTCCCACTTGCACTAGAGTCAATAATCTAGTTTCAAACCTTTGTGTATTCAACACCTATGGCTTTCCGGTGTTGTATGTACACGATTGCTAGTGGTCAATCGATCTCGGATCCGACACTTCCAGTCCGTGTGTAATTGCATGTCTTTGCGTCTCTACGCATCACTCATTCTCTAATGAGATGGCTTTGTATGATTTGGTCTTTCGGTGTGACCTTTAGTTCTTTGGGGTTAAAACATGTTGATAATATTGTCGCACAATATATCTTCATAGTATTATCCATGAACTACACCTAGTTTGATAACAAACTACTTGACACAAATGCCCTCTTTTGCTATAATAGCAGTCATATACTTAGCCTTTTGTTGAAGTATCTGTCACAATGTCTTAACTTTGGAACTCATCCAAATCCATTATGGAACTTACTTTCCATTATATTGTGCCACCCTTAATTTAGATTGAGATAAACTAAATTTGTACTTTGTGACAAAACTAGTATCAATGTAGTACTTTTACAATGAACTAACCATCTATTTGTCACTTCTACAAATAATATACTCTTAGTTCTTCCAAAAGATCATAAGAATATCCTTACTATCGTCCAATGATCATCTTATGAATCATTCTGGTATATGCTCATAATATTTATAGCATAGGACATATCTGGATTTGTACATATCACAGTATGATTGATATAAATACTCTTTGTGATTTCATACATCAAGTATCAATCTATACTTGAATCTTTGTTTCACTTACCAAGTGCCAATACACTTGAATATATCATCAACATTGAACTCTTTCAATCCTTTCTGTGCAACAAGAACCTTTCTTGTAGTTTCTATATTGAATTCATTCAATATCTCGTCTATGTACTTCTGGCACAACCATATTAGCGTCTATTGATGCCAAATATTTGGGTTTTGCCTAAGTCTTTTATCGGGATGAAATTCTTAATATGTGTTAATAAAATATACATCTTTTCCAATCAACAATATGTTCTCCACATAATGTATTAGAAATATGTCTTAGCGCTCCCACTTAATTTCTTGCAAATGCAAGCATCTTTCATTGTCTCCGATGAAATTAAACTCTTTTAACAGTTTCATCATAGTGAAGATTCCAACTCCGCTATGCTTACTTCAACCATTGAAGTTTGCATATGCTTTTAGCATCCTTTGAATTAACAAAACCCTTTGGACCGTGTCATGCACATGTCCTAGGTAACCATTCTATTAGAAGAACTTGTTTTGTTTATTCTACTACCACATAACAAATTATATGTAGTGGTTGCTACATTAATCCGTCTAGACTAAAAATCGCTATGAAAGATCAAATCTTGTCATATACAACCTTTGAACATTGTTGTGAACTCTTTCCCAACATGTCGACTATTTCATAGATGTGAAACATCCATGTCTACTTTTTTTTATAGATCCAAACACAACTGCAAGGTCTTACACCTTTTTCGAGGGTCCTTCAAGTTCAAAACTTGATTTCTCGTGTATGGAACTATCACGGATTATATGGCTTCAAGCCATTTGACGGAGTCAGGGCCCATCATCGCTTCTTTGCATGTAGTAGGTTCATTATTCTCAAATAATGATTCAACCCTCAAATCTTGGTATTTGATTGTTCATCCGACCTACTTGTTTCAATAGAAACTTAGACCTCCGTGACCACAACCTTTGAGGCACGTGAGCCATGAGCATTGTTGCTGCCTCCGGAACACTTTTCGGCGTTGCGCAACTTTGCACATATAGCTAAGGTTCTTTTAACCTTATCAAAGTTCTATTGTCCTCCCACTTAACTTTTCACGAAAAATTCCTTCTCAAAGAAACTTGACGTTCTAAGCGACAAACACTTTTGTCTCCGGTGTTTTATGGAGGAATACTTAACAGTAATACAAAGACAGGTTTATCCGACTTTGGTTGCAAACATCTTTCTTATGCATAGCATACCAATGTTTAAGAAAGGACTACTTGGGTTTTATCCCAAACCATAACCTTATATGGTGTCATTTCAGGATTATGATGGAGCTCTTTTAGTGGAAAACGAGTCTCTAAAGCTTTTAATCTTTAAAATATAATAGCAGTTTTATGAATTATACCTTTGATCTTACCATGTCAAACAAGGTTCAATTACATATCTCGAACGCTCCATACTCTTATGGTGTTTCGGGAAATGCAAATCCACGGACCGATTCCTTAAATCTTAGGTATTATGCTAAACTTGTAACTTAAATATCTTCCTTTATGATCTTATCATAAACTATTTATATTCTTGTTACAATGATTTTGCACTTCATCTTGAAAATCTTTCGAACTTTTCAAATATTTCACACTTCATCCTTATTAAGTAAATATTCACATATTCACTCAAATTTTCGGAGAAAGCATATGAAGTTGAAATCCATCGCTCTTGACCATACATAATGGAGTTCGTACAACAATATGCACAAGTTCCAATAAGCTAGTCTTTCGTTCCCTTTTGGCCTATGAACGAAGTTTTAATTATCTCTAGGAAAGTTTCACAAACGTCATTTGATCAAAAATCAAAAGACTCCAAAATTCCATCCACATGGAGTTTCTTCATGGTTTCTTTCCAATATAATTTAAACGGCGATGTCACTTCCTAAGTGATCTTTCAATCAATTTGTCTTTCGACAATTTTAGCACTAGTTTTATGGATGTGATTTATCCAACGAGATTTGTGAATCATCCATCTTTTATGGATTACGGCAATTATTTGAACAACCCTTTTGTTCTCATAATACCTGATAAAACAAATCTTGAAGGCAAGCTTTGATGTTTAACGAGCAACACAATAACCCTTTATTTGTTTTCGATGAACATCATCACATATTCTTTTGCTAGTTACTTAGGCCATTGTAGTTCATGAATTGTGTTGTTCCGTATGACGATTCACACCAACAAATTCAGTATCAAATACTTAAGAACCACATTGTTTAATAAGCAAAGAATATAGCCATAACACGTATATCATCTATATACTTAAACTGAACAATTCTAGTCTTTTCTTTTACGCCATATACTTATGAGATTCTCTTCAAGATTTCCTTTTACATTTGAAAGAATCTATCAACATCAATAGTGGAGTCATACATATGACACATAGTCCAAAGCGTGTATAGTTAAATACCAATGTCTTTGGACTTGCACTTTGAAGTAGATCACCATTATCAAATGTTTGGTGTTCTTTCAAATTCCTTTCTTTAGTTAACTCTTGGTGTAGTAAACATTTTACCTACATCAAATATTCACCTTCATCATGGATTTATCCATGATCAAGCTACTTTAGCTTATAAAGTAGAATAGTGATTATAATGTTGATTTACAAAACATTTTGTAAGATTAGGACAACTAGTGTCTCCAACCTTTTGCAAATTCTCATCAAATATGAGAATATGACTTTTGCCATATTATACTCTATCATGTTGTAACCAAAACTTCATTTCAGATATCACAATATCTTCCACACATCATGGTTTCAAACAACTCTTTCAGATCCTAGATAACCTTGATATTAAGACAATCCTTTGAATATCAAGAATCATGGAGACAATCATGATACTCAAACACTAACACTTGGAATTGTCACTCTTGTTTTAATACTAATTATTAAACTTTATGGAGTAACCGGAAATTACTGAAAGTTTGCAATAGGACTTTTAAACTTTAGATTAACACTTCAAAACAATACGATACCAGTTCGTAAAGTAACTAACCAGAATTCTATAGTTCTATCATCTCAATTATAACTAAGCGCAAGGTGGTAAACGGATGCCAATGACTACAACAACTATGCAAATTCACTTTGATTTAGTTTATGATAAATTGAGTTCTAATTAATAATTAAATTAATCTAGGTGAACTCCCACTCAAAACAATATCCCTCACATTGTTTTAGTGATCACACGAACCAAATCCACCACATCAAAACCGATCATCACGAGAGTTGATATAGCTTTAATGGCGAACAATCAACATGTTCATCATATCTACTATATGACTCATGCTCTACCTTTCGTCAATCCTTGTTCATGAGGCCATGTCTGTACATGCTAGGCTCGTCAAGATCAAACCTTAGCTACCGCATAAGCAAATCTGGCTTGCTTACGTTGTATTCACCCGCGGAATCAAAGACACCCGATCATCACGTGGTGCTTCGAAGCAGCAAGCTTTGGCAACGGTGCATACTAAGGGTGAACACTTTAGAACTTGAAATTTATGTGCATGAGGGATCATCTTATAATGCTACCGTCGTCTACTAAGCAATACAAGATGCATAAAGGATTAACATCACATGCAATTCATAATATGTGATATGATATGGCCTTTCTTCTTTGTGCTTCCGATCTCCATCTTTAAGCACGAACATGATCTCCATCATCACTGGCATAGCATCAAGGTCAATGACGCTTCTTCATGGTTGTCGTCCACCAGCTTCAACTATTACAACTATTTTGAATAGACACGCAGGTCTTAACAGAAATTAAAGACAACCATATGGCTCCTGCCGGTTGCCAACTTACAATAAGGAACATTGCATACATCAAATATAATCACAATCATGGCCATATCACATCACTGCACACCCCTGCAAAACAAAGTTAGACGCCTCTACTTTCTTTGCATATTTTACGTGGTTTGGGGCTTTCAATAAGTGTCGTTCTATCTTACGAACAAGAACCACAACATTGATACTAGCATTGTTGATCACCCGTTGTAAATTGGATCTTTACTATGCTAGGAGAAACAGGCACCCGCAAAGCCACTTTATGCAATACAAGTTGCATGTCAATCGTGGAGCAAGTCTCATGAACGATGTCATGTAAGGTTAGCCCGGGCCGCTTCATCCCAACATACCGCAAGATGCAAAGTACACAACAAGCAATCTACAATAAAAGCATCAACGCCCACAATGACCATTGTGTTCTACTCGTGCAACAGATCTACATATAGACACGGCTCTGATACCCTTTGTAGGGGTTCGTAGCATGGAAAACAAAAATTTTCTATCGCATACAAACAAACAAGCCAAGATCTATCTACTAGATTGCAGCAACGAGTCGATGGAATAACTCACCCTCGAAGATTCCAAAGTGTTTAACGAGAGCAGATTCTCGTGGGTGATGTAGTCGATTTCTTCCGATCTCAAGATCGCAGAGACGATCCTTCCAGCGCCACGTTCCAGCAGCGCGCTCCCAGTCGGTCACACGTTCGGTATTGACGAAGACCTTCCTCTCCCTTGTTCCAAAGAAAATGGAGGTTGTAGCACTCTCCTCATGATTCGGCAAAGACAACGACGTGGTACCTAAGTAGAGGGGAGATCCCAGGCTTCGCCTTAAGCCAAAAGTGCAGTATGGTGGAGCTTATGAGAGAGGCTATTAGTGGTCTAGTAATTAGACACACCAATTAGAAGGCTCTAAACCAATTAGAAGGCTCTAAACCGAAATAGTTCTAAACCGGGGTTTAGATCTAGGGTTTAGTTTAGAGGATAGGAACTATTGTGTGCTAGGAGGGGAGCCCTGCCCCTCCTTATATAGGTGGGAGGGCTGGCCAAGGGGAGGAGGAGTCCCTCCCAACTCGGCCTTGAGGTGGGCGCCCTTGGGGAGGAGGAATCCTCCCAACTCGGTTCCACTTCTCCTCCTCTTCCACTTTCCAAAACTTGCCGTTTGACTTTCAAACTAGCCGTTTGACTTTTCAATTTAGGATTTAAATAAACCCTTTATTTTGGACAGCGAGAACACTTAGTACATGATGCAATCATTCCAACTTACAATGACACATTCATGTACCCTTCCCTCCGGAGTGCGGACATTCCGGGACCTTCTAGAATGTTCGATGAAAACACCTAACCATTCCCCAACTCAAATGGGACTTTCCTTATATGAATCTTATTCTCCTGACCATTCCGGATCACCTCGTGATATCCGGATCCCATCCGAGACTCAACAACATTCGGTCTCTTTCTCATAATACCATAACTACTCAAAACAACGTCAATCCTTATGTGTCTCCTACGGTTCGTGAATTATGCGGACATGATCGAGACACTTCTCCGAACAATAACCAATAGAGGAATCTGGAAATTCATATGGCTCCCACATATTTCTACGATTACATTGCGATCGAATGAACCACTTACATATGATACCAATTTCCCTTTGTCTCACGATATGTTACTTATCCGAGGTTATGATCGCTTGGTATCTCCGCATACCTAGTTCAACCTCAATTCGATAAGTACTCTTTTCTCGTTCGTGATATGTGATCCCTTGTGACCCACCACATGCTTGCAAGCTAATTGGATGACATTTCACCGAGAGGGCCCAGAGAATATCTATCCGTCATATGGATGGACAAATCCCACTCTTGATCCATGTGTTTCAACCAATACTTTCCGAACACTCAATGCCACTTTTATAGCCACCCTGTTACGGTGTGGTGTTTGATGACATCAAAGCATCCATCCGGTAAAGGTGATATGCATGATCTCATGGTCGAAGGAATTAGGTTACTATGTATCAGAAAGCATATAGCAATTGAACTATTGAAATGACTTGATCTTTATGCTACGCTTATCTATAGGAGTATGTCCACCATATCATTCTCCTAACGATATGATCTTGTTGTTGATAACATCTCAATGTTCATGATATGGAAACCACAATCATCAATCAACCAACAAGCTAGTGAAGTATAGAGGCTATACTAGGGACTTCAAATTAAGTTTACAAATCACACAAGTATTAATGGTTTCCTTGTTAATACTATTATAGCATGAATGTAAACATTTATCATAAGTATGAAGATATGATAATAACCTACTTTATTATTGCCTCTTGGGCATATCTCCAACAGAAACATGTTGGACTTCACGGGCTGATGTTGGGATGCCAACACACCTCCATGTGGAGGGACATGGCCCAACAAACTCCCCTCCCGACATCATGGAGGGTCTCACTGCCAACCAGCAATCGTTGGATACGAACCTCGATCAACGGTTGAAACATGTTGGACTTCACGGGATGATGTTGGGATGCCAACACACCTCCATGTGGAGGGACATGGCCCAACAAACTCCCCCTACCGACATCATGGAGGGTCTCACTACCAACCGGCAGTCATGCCGGCGAGCCGACGGCATATCTCGAGCTTTCCTCTTGTCACCACCTTGGTCAAGATATCAGCTCCATTATCATCTGTGTGCACCTTCTCAATTTGCATTTGCTTGAAACTCAGTACATCTCGAATCCAATGATAGCGAACATCAATATGTTTTGACCTCGAATGAAAACTTGCATTCTTACTCAGGTGAATGGCACTTTGGTTGTCACAAAACAGCACATACTTGTCTTGCTCAAAACCAAGCTCACAAGCCAATCGTTTCAGCCACAATAGCTCCTTACTCGCCTCAGTTACTACGATGAACTCGGCCTCAGTTGTGTTCAGCGCCACACACTTTTGCATCCTGCTTTGCCATGCCACTGCTCCCCCTGAATGGGTAATCAAATAACCTGAAGTAGACTTCCTTCCATCGACATCTCCAGCCAAGTCTGAATCTGAATATGCAATCAACTTGGGCTCACTACCACCAAAGCAAAGCTTCATATTAGTGCTGCCCCGGAGATACCTCAAAATCCACTTCACGGCTTCCCAATGTGGTTTTCCTGGATTGGACATAAATCTGCTCATAGTACTAACCGCTTGAGCAATGTCAGGCCATGTGCACACCATAGCATACATCAAACTCCCAACCGCTGAAGCATAAGGAACCTTTTGCATTTCCTTTTCCATCTCTTCATTGGAGGGACATTGCTTTTTACTCAACTTGAAATGAGCTGCAAGTGGATAACTCACTTCCTTTGCCTTGTCCATCTTGAACTTGCGAAGTACCTTCTCAATATATTTCTCTTAAGACAAGTACAATTTGTTGGACTTTCTGTCTCTCTCAATTCTCATGCCGAGATTACACTTTGCTGGACCCAAATCTTTCATGGCAATTTTTTTGCTCAACTCTTTCTTTAGCCTAGCAATTCTTGAGACATTCTTGCCAACAATCAAGATATCATCCACATAGAGAAATAAATGATAAAATTATCACCTGAGAACCTCTGAATAAATACACAATGGTCTGAGCTACACCTCTTGTAGCCTTGCTCCCCCATGACATATCCAAACTTCATGTACCATTGTCTTTGTGCTTGTTTTAGGCCATAGAGACTTTTCTTCAATTTGCACACATAGTCTTCTTTGACTTTAACAAGAAACCCCTCAGGCTGCTCCATGTAGATTTCTTCTTCCAACTCTCCATGAAGGAAAGCTATCTTCACATCCATTTGCTCAACCTCCAAGTTGAGACTTGCTGCCATGCCAAGGATCATTCGGATTGATGTCATCCTTACTATCGGAGAAAATATTTCATCAAAGCCAATACCTTTTCTCTGGCTGAATCCTTTTACAACTAGCCTGGCCTTGTACCTTGGATGTGACGTGTGCTCTTCTTCCTTGATTCTGTAGACCCACTTGTTCTTTAGAACTTTCTTGCCCTTGGGCAACTTCACCAGCTCATAAGTATGATTCTTATGCAAGGAATCCGTCTCTTCTTGCACAGCCTTATTCCACTCCTTCTTGTTCTCATCTTTCATTGCATCTTGAAAGAACTCAGGTTCTGAACCATCAAACAATAACACCACATATTGGTCTGAATCATACCTGGTGGAGGGAACACGGCCTCGGCTGGACCGTCTGAGTGGAGCAGCTGGTGGATTATCTGGTTCAGGTGCTTGCTGATCATGATCATCTTCTTCAGCATCATACTCTTGCTGCTGGGGAGCATCCTCACCTGTACCACTATGTGCATCACCTTGCACATCTTCTGCATCATCATCTTTAGCTTCTTCTTCAACTGAATCTGCAGGAACTAGGTCAGAATCAGATCCGTCTTGCTACTGATTTCGAGGAGGAATATGTACCGAAACTTGCTCCGGAACCTGCACCTTTGTCTTCACAATATCCTCAATTGTTTGGTCTTCAACAAACACAACATCACGACTTCTCACAACCTTTCTTGCTATTGAATCATACAACTTATAGCCGAACTAATCACCTCCATAGCCAAGAAATATGCACTGTCGTGTCTTTGAATCAAGCTTTGACCTTTCATCTTGAGGGATATGAACAAAGGCCTTGCACCCAAAAATCTTCACGTGCTCATACGAGACGTCCTTGTCATAAAAGACCCTGTTTGGAACATCTCCCTGCAATGGATAACTTGGTGAGAGATTAATAAGATAAACTGCAGTCGATAAAGCCTCACCCAATAATGTTTAGGCAGCTTTACACTCGATAACAAGCATCTAACTCTCTCAACAATTGTCCTATTCATCCTCTCAGCAAGACCATTCAGCTATGGTGTCTTCAGAGGAGTAAATTGGTGCATAATTCCCTGTTCCTTGCAATAGGCATCAAATGGTCCAATATACTCTCCCTCATTATCAGTGCGAATACACTTGATCTTCTTCTCAGTTTCTCTCTCAACTGAGACTTGGAATTGCTTGAACATACTAAGTACTTGATGTTTGTTCTTCAAAACATAGACCCAAACCTTCCTGGAGAAGTCATCAATAAATGTGACAAAGTACTTTGCTCCACCTATTGACCTCATCGACATTTTGCAAACATCGGAATGTATCAAGTCCAGCACCTCGGGCTTCTTGTGAGGAGGTTGACTCTTGAATGCAACTCTGTGTTGCTTCCCCGCTAGACAATCTGAACATTTCTTGATGTGAACACCCTTCACACCTTTCAACAATTTTTTCTTCACTAGCATTGTCATCCCCTTCTCACTCATGTGCCCAAGTCTCTTGTGCCATAAAGCACACGCATCCTCTTTCTGCAATGCATTTACACAAGCAGTAGAAAGCTTAGCATGAACATGACATAAAACTGAAACCATGTTACCTTTTGCAACAATTATATTTCCTTTGGTGAGCTTGTACTATTCATTTCCAAATCTTCTCAACTACCCATCTCTATCAAGCAATCCAGCCGAGATAATGTTGAGCCGAAGGGCCTCAACATGACTCACCGACTTGAGGACTAGTGTCATACCATTTTCAGTCTCCAAGTGCACATCTCCCCTTCCAATGATTTTTGCTCTATCATTATTTCCCATCTTCACAACACCAAAATCACCTGCTGTGTAGTTGGTGAAGAGCTCTCTAGGAGATTTAGCGTGTATGGTAGCACCGCTGTCTGGAATCCAAGTCATCTCATCACCATCTACAAGGCTGATGGTATCATCAGAAACTACGGTGATCCTCTCCTCAATGGTGAAAACACTGCTGCCATCATGTTCTTCATGCATGAAAAACATGATCTCCTCTACCGCAGCAATCTGGCCTCCCTCACTGTCACTGTCGGTCTGTTTCTGAACTTTCTTCTTTTTCTTTTTGTCTTTCTTCCATTGTTCACAATGCACTTGATGTGACCCTTCTCACGACAGTGATGGCATATAACACCAGCATACTTGTCTTTGCCTCTTGATTTGCTTCTACTTCTTTCTCCTCCCTTACTCGGATCGTTACTCTTGCTTCTCTCCCGTGACTCGGTCACTAACATTTCAGAATGTGAGGAAGAACCGTCCTTATCAGCAATTTTTCTGGACTCTTCATTTAGTACCTTGGTCTTCACAAGGTTCCAAGTGACAACTCCATTAGGTGCTGAATTGCACACGGTGACCTTAAAGGTCTCCCAAGTGTCCGGTAATGAGCCAAGTAGCAGCAAGGCTCACACTTCATCTTCAAATGTAATTCCCATTAAAGATAGCTGATTTATAATGCCCTGAAACTCATTTACATGATCTGCAATTGGAGTGCCCTCCTTATACCTCAAACACATCAATTTCTTGATCAAGAACATCTTGTTGGTACCTTCTTTGCGGGCATACAGCTCCTCTAATTTCTGCCACAAGGTACATGCATGTGTCTCGTCAATGATATGGTTCAAAACATTATCATCCACCCATTGTCGGATGAACTCACAAGCTTGGAGATAAGTACTTCCCACTGATCTTCTTTCATATCACTGGGCATCTCAGTGGAGAATACCGGCATCTACTAATCCTTCACATATAACAAGTCCTTCATCTTGCACTTCTAAGATTGATAATTTGTACCATTCAAAGAAATCATTCTATTGGTATTCACTTCTATCTTTCACCACAAGCAAATGCAATCACTCTAAAACAAATGTTGCTCTGAAACTGAATACAAAACTGAACCTCAGCTCTGATACCAATTCCTATCAATATACCTTGTTCGGATAAAAATTAACAACGTTGTTCTTATTAATTTCCTGGATGCAAGATGCAACATAGTACTACATTGCAAGATATCATGCATCAAACATAGAGGTGCCGAGGAAGCTTGGGCTGTATGACAACCTCAAGAGGGCACTTGCGGGTGGTTGACAACCCGAACACCTCATCCATGCTGAGCCCATCATTCGTCACCCCCTCCGGCAAGCCCCAGGTGAACCCATGGAGCAGGTTGGCCAGGCTCAGTTGTATCACCTTCAACCCGAGGTTGTAACCCGGGCACATCCGCCGCCCAGACCCGAAAGGGAGCAGCTCGAAGTCCTGCCCCTTGACGTCCATCTTACTCCCGGCAAACCTCTCCGGCGTGAACTCCTCCGGCGCATCCCATAGATTCGGGTCCCGGCCGATGGTCCATATGTTGATAAGCACGCGCGCACCCTTTGGGATGTCATAGCCACCCACGACCACGTCCTCACGGGCAACGCGCGGGATAAGGAGTGGCACGATAGGGTGCAGGCGCATGGTTTCCTTCACGATGGCTTCCATGTAGGGGAGATTTGGCATGTCCTTCTCGGTAACCCAACGCTCGCGTCCCACGACGCGGTCAAGCTCCTCGGTTGCCGCCGCGAAGATGGCGGGTTTCCTAAGAAGCTCCGAGAGTGCCCACTCCACGGTTACGGAGGAGCTCTCCGTGCCACCCGCAATGAGGTCCTGTGTGAACGCCTTGACGCCGACGCGGCCGAACTGGACCTCCAGAGTCGGGTCGTCGGCGACCTGCATGAGCACGTCCACCATGTCCGTCGCAACGAAGCCCTCGCCATCACGCCGGCGACGCTCGCTGTGCTCGTCGAGGACATACTCCATGAACGCATCGAACATCTTGCCGAGCTTCTTCATCCGCCGCACGTACCCCTGCAGGTCCATCCAGTCCAGCCACGGGATCCAGTCGCCGACGTTGAGCACGCCATTCAGCAGCAGCAACTCGTCCAACATCCACTTGAACTCGTCCAGTGACGACACCGGCCCCTCCGCCGCGTCCGCGCCGGCGCCGAAGAACCTCTTCCCGAGCACCATCCGCGTGATCACGTTCATGCTCAGGGTGGATAGGTGGTCCCTGTTGAGATGCACGACACGCCCTGGCACGGACGCCGCATCAAAGAGGCCGCGAACCAGCGCACGCACCTCGTCGGCGCGGATGTGCTCGAAGGACGCGAGACGGCGGGCGCTGAATACCTCGGTGATGCATATCCGGCGCGCCTGGCGCCAGTACGCGCCGTAGGGTGACCAGGTGATGTCAGCGTAGTTGTAGGTGGTGTACTTGCCGGAGGCCGTCTTGGGGCGGTCGATGAATAGGACGTCTTGGGTCTTGAGGAAGAACTTGGCCATCTCGACGGACGAGCCGATGACGACAGGGAAGGAGCCGAAGCGGAGGTGCATGAGCGGGCCATACTTCCTGGAGAGGTCGTGGATGGAGCGGTGAGGGAGCGCACCGATAAGGTTGAAGTTGCCGATGACGGGCCACGGCTTAGGACCTGGTGGAAGGTGGTAGCCACGGCGGGATGTGGCTCTCAGTTTTAGGAAGAGGGCAGCGGCGAGCACCATGGCAAGGAACGTCGCCAATTGTGGCAGCTCCATTGCCGCCTGAGGCCTACTTCTAGCTAGTGACTGGCTTGGTTGCTTGTGGATGCAATTAATGCATACTTATAGGCAAGTAGGACTTGAGGAGTGTGTTTGAGCAGTTGTGACTAGCTAGAACCACCCTAGCTAACCCCTCTAATTTTCTTTACAACTAGCTATGATCCCTCTAATCCTAATCCAGTTATTAGGTTAGATTAGTTATTTTTATCTCCTAACTATGTTTGTTGCGGTTGATGTGACCTCTTGTAACTCGCGTCTATGCGTGTATAAATATAAACAAACGCCTACTATGTTTGTTGCTAGTAATTCACTTGCAACTAGTGTGCAAGTGAATGTGCGTACTTATATGAGATTTGGGGTGTATGCATAGGCATGGTAATGGCACCCCTACTTTGTGCCATCAGATGACTGCTCTGGTCCATCTCTTAGACAAAGCATAAAAGCTGCTTATTGCATTGCACTAACAAAATTGCACAAGCTTATACAGGCAAAAACAAAAATTGGGATCACAAGTAAACACAAGGTGAACGTCAGCCCTCCAGCCCACTAGCTAGGATAGATATATAATGTTATTACAACCAATATACGATCATTATTAGTTATTACAACCGATATAATGACATCATATACTACATTATGGGTCAGAGGGAGTAATAATATATACTACGTAAATGATCACAGCATGCTGTCATACTTTCGACTGGAACATGAGGCATTTTACTAGTAGCAAATTTGGAGTGGCAAGTAGGAGTAGTTATTAGTTATTAATTACTAGTTATAAGAAAATGCATACATAAAGACCCATATCAAAACAAAATACTACATGTAGTCTTTGGAATATTTAGGAGTATGAGGTAAGCGGGTAGTTAGTGGTTCGTAAGAAAGGGCACTATGTCCTACCGAACGAACTAGTGTACAACACTTGCAATTTGCACATTCCTTGCGACAAACTTGGTGCGGAGAACATACAATTGTATTTTCCGATTTCCTTTCTGTGATGTAACTGCCGCTATCTGTCTACACATATTGTATGGCGCACACGGCCCGCACGGACAGGCACCTCTTTATTGTATACTGAAACTGTTGGAACCGTTGAACTGATGAGATTGTTCTTTTTTCTCTTTGATTGAGAAACTATTGATTTAGGTCACCTGCCCACAAAAGTGATTTAAACTAGCTTGAACCTGTGAATCCGCATAGTCTTCTGAATTACTATGTGCGATCTTTTATATGTTCTTCACCCCCTAACTTTCAAACTGCATATAATAACGTTTAAATTATATTTTTTTCGCTAGTACACTATGTTCAACCTTTGTCACCTAAAACCGCACTATGTATATTAGTCCAGAGGATGAAAAATAATCAGTTTAAGGAGTTGTAGAGGTGAAGGAGATTGGTTTTATATAATTATAAAATTAGACTAAATACAACCAATAGTTCAGTAGAACCCACTATACTATTTGCATTTGAATCATGGCATTGATTTCCTTTTCGATTAAATCAGAATGCAGGAAAAGGAATATAAAATGCAGCAACAAAAGGTTTATAGGATTTTCCATATTATGCACACATGTGCATCTTGGGATGGCGAACAATGTTATCGGAGGAAGTCTTTCTTTTCGTCGCACCAAAAACCAATTTTCCATTTTTCAAGTGCCAAAATGGGGTGTTCTATGAACTAACCACCAAATGAAAGTTGTGAAATGGGTACCACCCCATTTTTAAAAAAATACTAGAAAAAACTTCCATGGACAACGTCCCAACTGGAGTATTTTAAATCTTTCCATCCATCCCTCGTGAAAAAGACAAATTCCTACCGAATCGGTAGGAAGTGAGTCCGATTTAAACTACAGGTACATGATCTAATGCTCATGATTTTTTGAAAAAATCATCCTTAGATTTAAAATATGCTATTTCATCAGAGATCCACTACAAGTTTCGTGAGGCCCAACCCCTAGTTAAGAATCTTCATGCCCGCTGTTTTGACCATAGTTTGAAACGGACATAAGAAATTCAAAAAAGATCCAAAAAATATGAAACCTTCACATGGTATCATATTTTGTGACATAGTTGTAAGGAAAAATATCGAACTTAGGATATTGTAAATATCCAAAAAAAATCTACTAAAAATGAGCTATTATATTCGAGGTTTCATGGCTTTCAGGACTAATGACCAATGTTATAGCTAGAATCATGGCATAGTTTGTGATAACATGCTCACACTAGTAGAAAATGGGCCTTTGGTTCGAGCCATTAGTCCCGGCCGTGGCTGGGGCCGGGAGTAATGGTCCGAACCAGACGGCCCGAGGAGGCCGAGGCACTATGTCCCGGTCCGTAAGGAACCATTAGTCCCGGTTTGAGATACAAACCGGGACAAATGGGTCTGGGCCGGCGCGCAGAACCTTTAGTCCCGGTTTGTATCTCAAACCGGGACTAATGGCCTGGCCCTATATATATGCACCCAGCCCTCCACTCTCTCCTGTTTTTTTCCTATGTGAGAGGTGGGTATAACTTTGTGCTAACTTTTTTTCTTCATATGCACTAGAGGTGTTCGGTGAAATGCCTGTTAGAGCGATGCCACTTGAGTTCACACAAGACAAAATATGATATGAGGTGCCAGAGCGACACTTAAGGTTTCTTCTCTTTGTTTTGAAGTGTCCTAAAAGGTTAGCAACTATTTTCTCGTTTTGACTGCGTGGTACTAATTTAAGTATCGTGATTGCGTTTGATATATATGCATGGTTGTATGATGCAGATGAGCCACCCATGGATGTACGGTGACCGACGCTCTGACGCTTACAGAGAAGGCGTGCGTTCTTTTCGCCTTGTGGCCGAGGCGAACAAGCGGCGGGATGGTTTTATGTGTTGTCCATGTGTTGAATGTCGGAATGAGCAGGCTCACACTTCCTCAAGAGTCATTCAGAGCCACCTGCTTCGGTCCGGTTTCATGTCCGGCTATAATGTTTGGACCAAGCACGGAGAAAGAGGGGTTATGATGGAAGACGGCGATGAAGAAGAGAACGATGATGACAACTACCGATCTATGTTCCCTGAATACGATGATACCGCAGTTGAAGATAATGAAAAAGAAGGGGGTGAAGAACGGGAACCAGATGAGCCCGTTGATGATTTTGGTTGGGTCATTAGTGATGCAAGGCGAGACTGCGACACAGAAAAGGAGAGGTTGCAGTTCGAGCAGATGTTATAGGACCACAACACATTGTTGTATCCAACTTGTGAAGATGGCCACAAGAAGCTGGGTAGCACACTGAAATTGTTGAAGTGGAAGGCAGAGACTGGTATGAATGACTCGGGATTTGAAAAGTTGCTGATAATAATGAAGAAGCTGCTTCCAAGAAATAACCAATTGCCCTCCAGTACGTACGAAGCAAAGAAACTTGTCTGCCCTCTAGGATTAGACGTGCAGAAGATACATGCATGCCCTAATGACTGCATCCTCTACCGCGGTGAGAAGTACGAGAATATGGATAAATGCCCGGTATGCACTGCATTGCGGTATAAGATCAGAAAAGATGACCCTGGTGATGTTGAGGGCGAGCAACCCAGGAAGAGGGTTCCTGCCAAGGTGATGTGGTATGCTCCTATAATACCACGGTTGAAACGTTTGTTCAGAAATAAAGAGCATGCCAAGTTGTTGCGATGGCACATGGAAGACCATAAGAAAGACGGGATGTTGAGGCACCCTGCTGATGGTCGGCAGTGGAGAAAAATCGAGAGAGACTTCCCGGACTTTGCTGGTGACGCAAGGAACTTATGGTTTGGTCCAAGTACCGATGGCATGAATCCTTTTGGGGAGCAGAACTGTAGTCACAGCACCTGACCTGTGACTCTATGTATCTACAACCTTCCTCCTTGGTTGTGCATGAAGCGGAAGTTCATTATGATGCCAGTGCTCATCCAAGACCCGAAGCAACCCGGCAACGACATTGATGTGTACCTAAGGCCATTAGTTGATGAACTTCTACAGTTGTGGGCCAAACCAGGTGTACGTGTGTGGGATGAGCACAAACAGCAGGAATTTGACCTACAAGCATTGCTGTTCGTAACCATCAATGATTGGCCTGCTCTTAGTAACATTTCAGGACAGACGAACAAAGGATACAATGCATGCACGCACTGTTTAGATGAGACTGAAAGTATATATCTGGATAAATGTAGAAAGAATGTGTACTCGTACAATCGCTGTTTTCTTCGCCTATCATCCCTTAAAGAAGAAAGGCAAGCATTTCAATGGCAAGGCGTAAACCCGGACGAAGCCTCGCCCCCGTAGTGGTGCTGATGTATTTGGTATGGTCAAGGATTTGATGTAATCTTTGGAAAGGGTCCTGAGGACAACCTGTTCCGAAGACCCCATTCTCGGACACGCACCCATGTGGAAGAAGAAATCTATATTTTGGGAGCTACCCTATTGGAAAGTGCATGAGGTCCGCTCTGCAATCGACGTGATGCACTGACGAAGAATCTTGCGTGAATATTCTAGGCTTCCGGCTTGTATGGGAAGTCAAAAGATACCCCCCGAAAGACGGGAGGACCAGCAACATCATAATTGACGAGACTTCAAGCATCCAGGGCAGTTTCAAGGGATTGCCAGCTTCGCTCTTACCAAAGAAGAGAAGGAAATTTTTTTTGAAGTCCTTTTCAGTATCAAGGTGCCGTCTGGCTTCTCGTCGAATATAAAGGGAATAGTAAATATGAAAGAGAAAAAATTTCAAAACCTAAAGTCTCATGACTGCCATGTGCTTATGACGCAATTGCTTCCGGTTGCATTGAGGGGAATTCTACCAGAAAATGTTCGACTAGCCATTGTGAAGGTATGTGCATTCCTCAATGCAATTTCTCAGAAGGTAATCGATCGAGAAAGTCTATCAGGGTTACAAATTGATGTGGTCCAATGTCTGGTCAGCTTCGAGTTGTTGTTCCCGCCATCCTTCTTCAATATTATGACGCACCTCCTAGTTCACCTAGTCGAAGAGATTAGAATTCTCGGTCCCGTGTTTCTACACAATATGTTCCCCTTCGAGAGGTTCATGGGAGTCTTAAAGAAATATGTTCATAACCGTGCTAGGCCAGAAGGAAGCATCTCCAAGGGCTATGGAACAGAGGAGGTCATTGAGTTTTGTGTTGACTTTCTTCCTGACCTTAAGCCGATTGGTGTTCCTGAATCTCGCTATGAGGGGAGGATGTCTGGAAAATGCACACTAGGAAGGAAATCAATGGTATGTAGCGATGGGCATTCTTTCACTCAAGCACACTACATAGTTCTACACAATTCCACCGTGGTGGCTCTATATATCGAGAAACACAAGAATATTCTATGCTCCGAAAACCCGGGGAAGCCTGAACCTTGATTAAAGGGGAACACGAGAAGAATTTTGGCAATTGGTTGCAGACACATCTCATGAATAACACCACTGTTGGAGATGAGTTGTACTCGTTGGCCAGGTTACCATCTTCGACTATATGTACTTTCCAAGGGTACGAGATAAATGGGAATACATTTTACACGATCACCCAAGATAAAAAGAGCACCAACCAAAACAGTGGTGTCCGCTTTGATGCAACAGATGACAATGGGCAGATTGACACATATTATGGGTACATAGAGGAGATATGGGAACTTGACTATGGACCTACTTTTAAGGTCCCTTTGTTTCGGTGCAAATGGGTCAAGCTGACAGGAGGCGGGGTACATGTAGACAAAAAGTACGGCATGACAACAGTGGATCTCAACAATCTTGCATACATGGATGAACCATTCGTCCTAGCCAACGATGTGGCTCAGGTTTTCTGTGTGAAGGACATGTCTACCAAACCGAGAAAAAGGAAAGATAAGCAAAAGAGTACAGAATAAGATGAGCCAAAGAGACACATAGTTCTTTCAGGGAAAGGAAACATCGTGGGAGTGGATGATAAGACAGACATGTCAGAAGATTACAATAAGTTTCATGAAATTCCGCCCTTCAAAGTGAAAACTGACCCAAGCATCCTGTTAAATGATGAAGATTCTCCATGGCTACGGTGCAGAAGAAAACCACAACACTAGATGTTGGTGATGTGTAATAATATATTAAACCTTTTATTTGAGACTAGATTCTCCATGTGTAATAATATATTAAACCACAACACTAGATTCTCCATGGCTACGATGTAGAAGAAAACCACAACATCTTGCTCAATCAAACTAGACGTTCTGAGCCGCGGTAGGTGATCACACAAAGAGAAGGAACCATCACAAGAGAAGGAACCCACAAACACTAAGGATACATAGCACAACTGAAAATTAAGAAGCATGCCTAATGGTTGGAGTGATCCAGTCATGCTCCTGCCTAGCCCTATAATACGCGCCACTGTAGTCGTCGTAGTCACCGGGCGCTGCCGTCATTGCCGCTCGGGTCGCCGTAGTCGAACCTTGAAGGTTGGGCACGCGTCGGGCTGGATTTGAGGGTACCGCATGCGGGAGTTATTGCCGGTCGTGTTGTAGGCCATGACACTCTGGAGAGTCCGGTCGCGCCACCACAGCCGACGGCCGACCTCGTTGAAGTTCGAAGGAGGTGGGCCGCCCTCCTCGTTCCTAGCGAGCGCCCTCTCACGCCGATTGATGAAGAAGTCTTACCAAGTCGAGAAATAGTCGGGATGCCAGTTGGGATTCCTCCGCTGCTTTGGCGTGAGCTCGAGGTAGTAGTGGTTTGTGATGGCCATCCGGCGCTCCACACCTAGAGGGACAGGCACGCCTCCGGCGCTCAGCATCCAGCCGGCGGGGACGCGGTAGCCCGGTGGGCAGGGGTAGTTAGAGATACGATGGAAGCCATGGGAAGAGAATGATGAGTCTAGATGTGATATGTAAATGGAGGCCAAGCGTACATATATATACTGAAAAAATGGCGGGAAGACAGAGGTGGGAACCGGTGGAAAGCGCTGAACGTAGTGGCGCTGGAAACTTTCATCCCGGTGGGGCTCAAACGGGACAAAAGATGGGGGCCTTATCTGGGGAGGCTTATCTGGGAGGGCCTTATCTGGGGGGTGGCTAACCTTTAGTATCGGCTGGTGGGTGCAACCGGGACTAAAGGTGGTTTTTGTGTCATCTAACAAAACTGTCGGTGGGATAAGGACACGTGGGTAACCTTTAGTATCGGGTGGGGGCTCAAACCGGGACTAAAGCTGTCGGTAGGATAAGGATGCGTGGGTGGACGCACTGCTCGATGAGATAAAGCATGTAGCGCTGGCAACGCCTGGAGGAAGAAGACAAAGTAGAAGCGGCGCCGTGCCTATAAAAGGAGCATCGATACGCCATGGCAAGCAACTCAACAAGCCAACATGGATGGAGAGTTTCATCCCCATGGATGGAGGAACGGGTTGGGAAATCTCCCGTGGCGGAACTTCTCGAAGATGCCCTTGGTGCACACGCCCTATGGCATCTTCGAAAGTTCCGCCTCGGAAAATATTTTCTTGCTAGCCCGTGAAAGACTCCATCTCCGCCTCCCTGGGGTTAGAGGTATGGTGGAAGCCATGGGATAGAGTGGAGAGAGGCGGTAGATATGAGTCTAGATGTGCTATGGCAACGACCAATCCAACATGGATGGAGAGTTTCATCCCCATGGATGGAGGAAAGGGTTGGGAAATCTCCTGTGGCGGAACTTCTCGAAGATGCCCTTGGTGCACACGCCCTATGGCATCTTCAAGTTCACTTCGGAAAATATTTTCCTGCTAGCCCGTGAAAGACTCCATCTCCGCCTCCCTGGGGTTAGAGGTATGGTGGAAGCCATGGGATAGAGTGGAGAGAGGCGGCAGATATGAGTCTAGATGTGTTATGGCAACGACCAAGCCAACATGGATGGAGAGTTTCATCCCCATGGATGGAGGAAAGGGTTGGGAAATCTCCCGTGGCGGAACTTCTCGAAGATGCCCTTGGTGCACACGCCCTATGGCATCTTCAGAGGAGGGAACCCTAAACCCTAAGTCAGAGGAGGGAACCCTAAACCCTAAATCCTAAACCCTAAACTAAAAACCCTAAACCCTAAACCCTAAACCCTAAACTAAAAACCCTAAACCCAAAACCAAAACCCCTAAACCCTAAACCAAAAACCCTAAACCCTAAACCAAAAACCCTAAACCCTAAACCAAAAACCCTAAACCCTAAACCCTAAAGGGGCTACGATCCGGAAGAGAACGGGCGGGAAAAAATAAGGCGGGGTAGATGATCCGGTCTAGGGTTTCGCCGGAGGAAGACCACCGGAGCGTCGGAATTACATGAAAATGGCAAAATGTTTAATAGTTTGACTAGTTAGAATAATTATTTTATAAAACAGAAAATTGATTTGAATCACTTGTTTAAAAATATGCAAAATATAATATTTAATGCATTTTTAAATTGAAAATGGCAAAATGGTTATTAGTTTCACTAGTTAGAATAATTATTTTATAAAACAGAAAATAGATTTGGATTAGTTATTCAAATTCAAGAACTTTTCATGTTGAAATTTTTCTCAAATTCATAAGTATGCAAAAACTGTAAAATTCAAATATTTAAATAATATGCTAATTGATTTTTTTTAAACAGGCGCGTCTCAGGGTGAATTTTTTTGAAAAAGGGACCTTTAGTCCCGGTGCGTGCTACACACCGGGACTAAAGGTGTGGCGTTGACGCACGCCTGTTGGGCTGGGCCGAAAACCCTTTAGTCTTGGTGCGTGATACGAACCGGGACTAAAGGGCGCAATCTTTAGTCCCGGTTCGTGCGTGATACGAACCGGGACTAAAGGTACATCCCTTTTATATTCCCGCGCCCCTTCTTCTCCCCAAATCACCACACTCTGCTGCAGGACGGTTGCCATGAGGATGACGACGCACAGACGCAGTCGCCTGACCACTCCACCGCCAGATCCGCCACCACCAACAAGTCCCCCACTACAACGCCGCCACCAGGCCAGATCCAGCCACAGGTGCTGCCTCGGCCAGCAGGTATCGCCAAGGCCTCCCCTTTCTCCCATCCGGCATCGACGGGACAACAGTGCTGCAGACGCAGCATGACAAATTAATGAGCAGGTCGGCGGGCGATGACAGTGCACGCCATGACAGGCAGTGAAGGTGAAAGGCACCCGGCCACTTCTAGCTTATATTTTTTTTATTTTTTATTTTTTAGTAGTATATAGTAGTGTAATATAAAGTGTATTTTTTTAATATATAGTACTATATATTAGTGTAGTATGTTAATTAGTGTAGTATATTTTTTATTTTTTAGTAGTATATAATAGTGTAATATATAGTGTATTTTTTAATATATAGTAGTATATATTAGTGTAGTATGTTAATTAGTGTAGTATATTTTTTTATTTTTTAGTAGTATATAGTAGTGTAATATAAAGTGTATTTTTTATTTTTTTAGTAGTATATATTAGTGTAGTATGTTAATTAGTTTATTATATAATATGTTAGTGTAGTATATAGTATGGTGGTGCTCGCGGGCCCCGCACTTAGGGTTAGGGTGGTAGTGCTCGCGGGGCCCCGCACTTAGGGTTAGGGTGGTAGTGCTCGCGGGCAGCCGGACTTAGGGTTAGGGTGGTGGTGCTCGCGGGCCACCAGGCTTAGGGTTAGGGTGGTGGTGCTCGCGGGCAGCAGGACTTAGGGTTAGGGTGGTAGTGCTCGCGGGCAGCCGGACTTAGGGTTAGGGTGGTGGTGCTCGCGGGCCACCGGACTTAGGGTTAGGGTGGTAGTACTCGCGGGCCCCCGGACTTAGGGTTAGGGTGGTAGTACTCGCGGGCCCCCGGACTTAGGGTTAGGGTGGTAGTGCTCGCGGACAGCCGGACTTAGGGTTAGGGTGGTGGTGCTCGCGGGCCACCGGACTTAGGGTTAGGGTGGTAGTGCTCGCGGACCCCCGGACTTAGGGTTAATGTGGTAGTGCTCGCGGGCCCCCGGACTTAGGGTGGTAGCAAATTGCGTGTTCATATTATTGTTTAGTATTATTTTATGCAGCAATATTGAATGAAAAATGTTACTGTGTGCATTTTGTAGAAAACTATGGATCCAATCCAGAGAGACCTAGCACAGGAAGAAATTCTCGAGGATATGATCAACGACACCCCCCATGTTGATCCACCCGAATCTCCATCGATTTATCTGAACCCCTCCGGTGAGGGAGAGGAGGTCGACCGAAATGATCAAGGAGAAGTCGACGGCTCCGGTGGTGGAGAAGCCGACGGCTCCGGTGGTGGAGAAGCCAACGGCGCGGTATATATATGAAGTCTGGTGATTAGTAGATGCATTAACTGAGTTGTATATATATATAAATTGACGAATGTTTCTTCTCTTAGGCCTCCACATCGAGCAAAAAAATATTCCAAACGAGCCCCGGCCAAAAAGTTGGACGCATCTACGCGTTATACAATTACGCGGGTATCACCACGGGGTGAACCGGTGGAACCCGAAAATGCTAAAATTGTATTTAAATAACAATGCGGAGTTATGGTTAGGGATCGAATCCCGATCACCGTTCGAGAGTGGAATAAGACCAAAGGGGCGAAAGAGGGTGAGTATGTCTCCGACAGGTGCAAAGAGGGTCTTTGGAATGACCTCATGACACATTTCACCCTGCCAGAATGTGAGGATGATGCTGACACAGCTGCATTGAGGAAGAAAGTCAAGCAGTGGACTTTTACGAAGATGGCCGAACTATTCAAGAACTGGAAGAAAGCATTATGGCAAAAGTATCAGAAGACGAAGAAGACTCCTAAATTTGAATGCTATCTAACGAAGCAACAGGCTAATTGGGATGCATTTGTGAAGTACAAGGAGTCACAACCTGCTATGGAAATGTTGGAAATAAACAAGAAAAATGCCGCGATGAAGAAATATCACCATCACCTGGGGCCAGGGGGCTACGCGGCTGCCATGCCAAAGTGGGATGCTAAAGAGAATGAGCTGCTTGCTAAAGGGATCACTCCAGAACCAATACGCGAAGAATGGGATCTGAGGGCAAGGAATTGGTTCCTTGGGCATGGGAGTGAGTATGATGAAAGTACAGGGGACCTTATTTGCAGTGACGGGATTAGGGTACCCCGGGATACATGGCAGAAAGTGGTGAAGGAGATTAAAGCGGGGACAACAAAGTTCCATCCCGATAGAGAGAAAGGCTTGCTGACAAAGGTCCTCGGGAATGACGAACGCGGAGGACGTGTACGAGGCCTTGGCCCTAGTTATACGTGGGAGATGGGGTTTCCCAAAGACAGAGATACTTATAGAAGCCGAGAGAGAGCAAAGAGGCGACGGTAGGAGGAGGAGGGAGACAAGTTCACCGAGTTGATAGGAACACTTCGAATGCATCAGCAACAGATTGACGAACTTCGAGGAGCAACTACCGCAAGATCCTCAGACTCGATATTACCACCGTCCCATCTCAGTGGAAAAGCAGCGCGGATGAATCGGAGGTCCCTTCTGACGATGCACGTATGGTAGATGGCGGTCCCGGCTACCCCGTGGATGGAATCAAGGAGCAGGCACCTTGTGAGCTCCATTAGAAGGTGAAGAACCTATCCATCAAGGTGGCGGTCGGATGTACTTTACCTTGTCCACCTAGCGCACGCTGGCATGGCCGTGAGATTCCAGCTGGCTATGCTAAAGTTGGTGTGGATGAAATCGCAATAGGGTGGGACTCAATGGAGCTTGACATCCCTGGACCTGAAGGTGAGAGGACACTCAGAGAAGTACTGGGTGGTATCATTCTATGGGACAAGAACAACATCAAGCTTCCAGGCTAGACGCCAAAGCCAACACCGCCTCCGAGTGGTCGCATGTCACCTTCACCTCCAAGAAGCCCACCCCATGACTACGACCACCACAGCCCGAGTCCATCTCGATCTCCGCCGCAGCCTCCGATTAGTACTAAACGACGCAGGAGCCCAAAACGACAAATGTCGCCCCTCCCAAGAGTACCTCATAAGAATCTTCCTATCAGACCTTACGATCGTACTGACGAGGAAACCGACATGATCGTAAAGGCCGAATGTGTTGTGCAGCTTCAAAAGAAGAAACCCGAGCCCGCCCCGGTATACACCGAGAAGCAAAAAGCGTATGCACTTTCTTTTCTGAACACAAAATCGCAATATGACTTGCATCATAAGCCAGATGACTATCGACGCACACTTCAGAAGGAAGTGAAGAAGAGCAAATCAAGTAGAAGTGCAAGCGGGAGCAAATCATCAAGTCAAAGTGCAACCGGGAAAAAAAAGGACGTCCCCCAGCTCGGGGAACAGGCCAAAAAATCGACCCCACCCCTCAAGGTGGTATCCTATGACACTCCCCAGCAGGATATGGAAGAAGCTAAGAAGCTTGCGGCCGCTTGAATGTGACTGTTGAGGAATTGCTAGGTTCCCAGGACGACAAGTTACCCAAGGCTCAGGTAGTCCCTATATATGTCCCAGGGAAGCCTCTGGTCAGCTTTGAGCAGTTCCAACAACTGTCAACACAAATGCGGAGTTTACATAAATGGTACTTGAAAGCCGTAAAGGAGGAGAGAATAATGATCGTGGAGAAAGTCCCACATGACTACTACTTCCGAGAAGAAGAGGTCCATGTTGAGTTTCCAGAACTCTTCCAGTTATACACTTTCGACGCCCTCGACAAAAGTCTCATGAGTTGCTATTGTCTATAAGTTGTTGAATTCATTGTCTATATATAAGTTGTTCATTTTTTTCAGTTGTTCAGTTCATTGCAAGTAATTATCCTAATTATATCCTTTTGTACTCTATTATTATGCAGAATGAAGATCATGGAATGTAAAAGAAGGTCAATCTTCAGTGTTAGGTTCATTAACCCAGATAAAATACATTGTCAGACGCTAAAGGAAAAACCCGAGGACACACAAGAAAACCTTCTAAGGTTTCTAACGGAGCAAAATTTCTGTGACCACATACTGTTTTCTTACAATTTCGCGTGAGTGTCTTACTCTATTGTACACATTCTCTTTTGCTTACTCGATGTTAAGTGTAATTGATGAGTTACTGATGTATATATAAACGTGTACAGTTTCCACTGGATTCTCATAGACATTCAACTTGATAAGGGAAGAGTTGATGTCATGGACCCATTAAAGAGACCCCTGGAACAGTTTAGTGACATGCAGGACATGCTCCAGAGGTAATTTTCGTGCTACAGCGGTCTCTTTCGTTGATTTCCTGAGATATCACGTAATAAATAACTCATTCATTTTCTTTACCGGGTAGGGTTTGGAACCAGTTCAAGAGTGCGGTTACGGGTGACTTTACTGAGAAGCTGACGTTTAAGCCGGTCTCGGTAAGTAGTAGGCGCATCTCTTTACTTCTAGTTTCAATACAATTATGATGCTGGATTATTATTTTGATTGAATTCTATTCTCGTAAAGTGCGCGAGGCAGCCACAGGGGACGAATCTATGTGGATTCTACGTTTGCGAGTTCATTCGCACGTTTACCAGTGAGCTGAATGATTATAGAGTCGATGTAAGCAATACATTCATAACATTATTTTTATTACCGTCACTTTTTGTTATCATGATTGATATTCATATATTGATCTCCTTTTCTTATATAGTTCGAGAAAATGCGGGATCAGCTCCTACCACAACAATGCGTAGTAGCAATTGCTGAAGAACTGACAGGATTCTTGATGAACGAGATGATAGATGACGCTGGAGAATTTAGTGTGAATAGGCGCCGATGATCCCCGACCGTGTAATTGAATAGACGGGCTCTAGTCCCGATAATTATGATCTCCATGTGTAACTATCATGTATATATTTGTATGCTCGATCTTAAGAGAAGTTATCTTATGTATGCACGAACATGTACGGTATGTGGTAGCGTAGAAAACTATTTTGAAATGAAAAAAAAGAATACAAATTAAATTCTCTGCCGCGGCAGAGAAAGTGCCTAAAATGCTGCCGCGGCAGAGAACCATTTGTCCCGGTTCGTAATACGAACCGGGACTAATGGGGGGCACCCAGCGCCCGCAGAGACAGCCACGTGGATGCCCATTGGTCCCGGATGGCAAGAGGGCCGGGACTAATGGGTGGGCCTTTAGTCCCGTCCCTCCAGTCCCGGTTACCAGGACCGGGACTAAAGCCCCTTACGGGCTAGGACTGGAGGCCCGTTTTCCACTAGTGTCATGCACACAAGTGCATCTTGGGATGATATACAATGTTGCCGGATGAAGTTTTCCTTTTTGTCGCACCAAAAAGCCATTTTCTATTTTCCGAGTGCCAAAAACGGGGTGTTTTGTGAAACAATCACCAAATGAAAGTTGCAAAATGGTACCACCCCATTTCTCAAAATTACTAGAAAAATTTCCATGGAGAATGTCCCAAATGGGGTATCTGCTTCCGTCCACCCCTCTAAAAAAACAAATTTCTGCTGAATCGGTACGAAGTGTGTGAGGTTTGAACTACATGTACATCATTTTATGCTCATGATTTTTTAGAAAAATTATTTTTAGGTTTATAATATGCTATTTCATTAGAGATCTATTAAGAGTTTTGCGAGATTCAATCCCTTCCTACGAACGATCATGCCCGACATTCTGACAGATTTTTAAATCAACATTTTTTTAAAGTCAACCAAACAATGTAAACATGAGAATTCACCAACACTATAGTTTTTATCTCATCGAGAATTCACCCATATCACGGATGCACTAACAATTCTGCAAGAGGGAACCCTGCAATGAGTGGGCTAGTAACTACAAATTTCCTTCTAATTTTACCGTGTATCAGACAAAACCACTCGGTAACAACTAATACACACGGCAAAGTACCTCTCTTTACCAAGTGTTTATGTTCAACACACAGCATAGGGTTGACCCAAACCCTAGGATTTTGGCGCCTGGGAGAAGAAAATTCCGCGCTAGAATTTTGCCGTGTATACATTGTCAGACACTCGACAAATCCTAACACAGTCAGGTGAGCCATCAGCAGCGGGCAGGCAGGATGCGTGGCACGGATGTTTGCCCCGTGTCATTTTTACCGAGTGCTTTTTAGGATTTTTACGGTGTATGTCCGTTTTTGCCGAGTGTTTTGCTCATAGGACACTCGGCAAAGGTGCTTGCTGTGAATGACGTGTTTGCTGGATGTCACATGTACGATACACGACAAAGGACTGTTTGCCGAGTATCCGAGGTCTGAACACTCTGACAAAAAGAAAAACACCCAGCAGAATCTCGATTTTCGGTACTGTTTTTAATTTTCTCCTTTTAGAGCGTTAGCTATTAGAGCGCTACTCAGTAGTTTACTTTCTGCTTCAGACTCTTTTTTGTGCCCTGATTTTTTTTGATTTCTGTGTTTCTTTATTCTTTGATAATGAATTTCGATCGGGTAGGGATCGCGTTGAAAAAAAAAGGTCACATGAACTATCTTTTTTCTTAAAGTATTATGTGTGAACAAAGTATTTCTGACGCCTCCGTTGAGATATTTTTGTAGAATTTTTAGACACTAGGAAGATATAATTTTTGGCAGCGAGTGCATCTAAACATACAAGCCAAAGTGGATTTCCGCCATCTCTCGACCTTTCTTAGAAAAACTAACTTATTCCATAGCACTTCGGCACAAACAAATCACACAAGCACAACCTCGGTTGGATGGAACTAAAACTCGGTAGGCATATTGGCACAGACCTTCTTCACCGCCGGCCTCGCCATCAACCCCTCCCACCATGCCTTCACCTTCGGGTACCCGTCGAACACGGGCGCATAGGGAGTGGCCATGAAGTAGAATGTGAACGGGAAGTGGTTGATGTCGGCGAAGCTGATGGAGTCCCCTGCCAGGTACCTGCTCTTTTCAAGGCGAGCCTCGTAAATCTCGAGCACTTTCTTCAGCCTCTCCAGGCTCCCGTCGATGACCTCCTGGTTCGCCGTGGTGCCGCGCATGATGGGGAAGATGATGCACTCAAAGACAACAGGCGAGATGGCGGGGTAGTATTGCTGGGATTCCACTTCGGTCCACACGTCCACCATTGCTGCCTCCTCGATGCTGCTATTCTCCTTGAGTAGGTCGAGGTCGTTTGTCCTGTGCTTCCGGAGGATGTACTTGGCGATGGCTCGTGACTCTGTAAACTCGCTCGACAATTTGTTGGTATTACGGAGCTGTTAGAAAATCACTCGCCAATATTTAAAAAAACACTTGCCAGGAATGATATATACTAGTATGGACGTACTTCCTCCGGTTCAAAGTATAAGATGTTTTAGTTTTCTGAAAAAAGTATATCTAGACCACTTTCAGTATGTAGATTTACTCCAAACCTACATGAATCTACATTAAAAGAAATCTAGATACACTCTTTTCATAAAGCTAAAACATCTTATATTTTGAAACGGAGGGAGTAGGACTCACCAAACAGGACGAGATCGCCATCTTGAAACGCAGGGATCTTCCCAAATGGCTGCAAGGAAAACGTACCAAAAAAAAATCATCATCTGCTACGGTGACTTGACAACATCATCTATTCTTACGTTTAGCTGAACGTGCTGGGGGTCGTTCTGCTGTCCGGCGAGGAAGTCGACGGGCACCAGCTCGTACTGGGCGCCGACCTCCCCCAGACACAGCAGCACCCGCACCACGTTCGTCGACATCGGGTGCCCGAAGACCTTCACCGGAGACATGTTTGGTGTCTGTCTCTACAGTGATGGCAACGGTGGAAGACGACTCTGCTGAAACAGTTTGTGTGGGAGAAGATGCTTTGCTGATTGCCCTCCATTTGTACACAGAGCCACAGAGCAGAGCAGGGAGCAGACATAACCACCACACCACTGAACGTTGAATGGTTGTGAAGTCTACATCGAAATACGTAGGCTAGATCTGCTTTCTACCTACTGAATTAGTTAGTTGGTCTCTTTGGATCGGAGCGATCATGAAATAAAAACGTGAGTAGTTACACGGTAATTATATTTATGGGTGTGTCTAATTGTCAGTCGTAACCTTAATTTTCAGTCAGATAGCGTCATGCGGTCTCAGTTACAAGCATAATTGCAATTAGAAATATCTCAATTACAACTCTACTTACAACTAAAAAGTTTCTTACAACTAAAAATCTCACTTGCAACATCTCTTACAACTCACATGGCACACGATTCTTCATCGGCGACGATTTTTCATGTGCGCATGATCACTCCTTTTATAGGCAACATCTGCGCCGTCTTCAACTCGCGTAGCCACTGCAGATAGATCAATGGAATCATGTTGTTTTCTTGGCCCTCCCCACGTCGCTCGGCCCCCGCGTCGCTCTCTCTGGGCGACACGGGCGGCGACCCCCACCTCCTCCGGCCACCCTCCCCACCTCCCCCGCATCCTCTCCCTCGCCGCTGACGGAGGATGCCGCCGGCGAAGCCTGCGTGGCGGACGGCGGCGGCGAGGTCACCTTTTTCCTTCGGTTTCCCCCCGCGAGCTGGAGGGCCTGCAGCGGTTCCGGCAGCTTCCCGGCGCGGCTGTGCGTGGGGGTGGCGGCGCGGCTGCTAGGCGTGCAGGGGCATCCCGGCGGCTGCTTGGGCGGCAGGGCTGCAGCTGAGGTGTGCGGCGGTGGCGGGGCAGTGCGTGGGCTCGTTTGGGCCTAGATCTGGGTCCGCCAGGGCCGGCTCGGGCGCCTCTCTCCCGCGAGCGGCGTGCGCTGGCAGTCGGTCCCCGGTTGGCGGCAGAGGTGGTGGTGGTTTGGTGGTGCTTGGGCAGGGCCGGCTGTGCTCTCGCTGCTCGCGATGTGCTGGCCGCTGATGGTCATTGGTGTACTCTCCGGTGGTTGCAAGGGTCGCTGCCTTCTCTCTCGGTCATCATCCTGCAGCTGGGTTGCCCGTTGTAGGCTGGCTGGTGTCGTGGCTTCGCAGATGGCGGCCATGGTGGTGACGCGCTCCCTACCCGGGGGGCCGTCGTGGCCGAGCGTGGAGCCCCTCTGTCTTGCCATCAGTTTCAGCGGGCGCTGCTCCCGCCTGTTCTGGTGTGCCCCATGGTTCTGCAGATGGCAGCCATGGGTGCGGTCTTCTCTCCATGTGCGAGGTGAGCCGTGCAGTGGTGGTGGTGGCTTCTCCTTGCCGGTTGCCAAGCTCTTGTGTTGGATCCTTGTCAGAGCTCTGCGGCGTACCTTGCATGGGGTGGTCTTTTGCGCGTGCTCTCGGCTAGCCCACCCTTCGGGTATATCGAACCCATGTGGGGTTGGGGTTGCCCTCGGTGTTGCTATGCCTTTCGACTACTGCAGCGACCCCCAGCGTGCGGTGTGGGTGCTCCATGTGAGAGTGCTCAATGGTGTGACTCTGCCCTGTGACGCCCTTCGACTCCATCCGATGGCACACAGGCGTCATGGCGCTCTCGTCACAAGATGCCTTCGGCCACACCCACGACACAGGTGGTGTCGGTGCGTTGTGTGGTCTCGGATGTGCGTTGCCCTTCGATTACGTCGATGGTGCAGTGTCGAGGATGGGTCTCGGCTGATCAAGGCCGTTCGTTTACTCCGGCGATGACTCGAGTTGGATTGTCCCCCTGCGGTCGTGTCCTGCTGGTTCTTCCTTGTGATCGTTGTGCTTGGGTTGTGATGAGTTTTCTCATCAGTCAACCGCCTCCGAGGATTCTCAGAGTAGCCCCTTTTCCTCACAATCTTTGTTGTGGGTGGTGTGTGTGTTTTTCTCCTTTATTTCTCTTCTCTTGTAACCCCTGCAAATTCCGGTTCATTTGAACCCTATCTTGTAGAGGTTGAAAAGCCTCATAGGCAACTTTGAATGAAATTGTTCAGGCTGGCGTAAGCCCGCCGTAGTTCCGCTCAAAAAAAAAATGTTGTTTTCTTGCATTTGTAAGAGTATATATTTTGAACCCAAACATCTGTACACAACAACCAGCACCCTTCCGTTGCAAATCTCCAAAAGGATCAACAATCTCTTAATGCTTGAGACCCTAGCTTGAACACGTGGTTGAGACAAGGCTTATTTTCTTTTGGACCAGGGTTGATCTAGTGTCTCATATTTAGATGGTTGATACTACCTAGGATTTAGGACTCATGGCCATTGTCGAGTCCTAAGTGATTAAAGCACACTTCCTTCAACAGTAGCCAGACATGACAAGCACGAATCCAGGAAAACCTCAAATTGGCGAACTACCCGTTATTCCTCATCTCTATGAAAATACAAATCCACAACAACTAGATTCTCTCAGCGCCTATAAATAGCACCCTACCCTCAGGCCTTGTTCAGTTTGATATGGATTGGAGTGGATTAACATGGTTTGAAGGGGATTAAATCCCACGTAAGTCAAAATCCCTGCAAATCCTCTCCAATCCACACCATTCCACTTGGGGAATGGATTAACCGAACATGTCCTCAATGGGAAAGGTTGGTGAAACCAAGAAAAAAAATCCTAATATCCCGGTGATCTACATTTCGTGTTATCCCCTATGTATCTCTAGCATACACTCTTGTTTACCGAAAGTTGGAGTTCATTGTTTGGAGTTTATTGAGCAACAAGAAAGATCCGTATATGGCTAACAAGACCAACTTGTTATATCTCCTAGAAGATTAGGTGTCCACTGTTGAGCTCTCAAGGTGTACGCTGGCTGAAGGTATTATCATTGATCATCCAATGTGTGCTTTGGACGAGGTAGCGTCATCCAACGTCCAAGGTGTGGATACACTGAAAATGTAACCATGAATTTTGGGCGATCGATTGTCTGATACCCATGCTTGGATGAATGGGATACATCCTAAAGACAAATAATAAATAAGTTTATTATCATATCTCGAATTAGTTCATAATAGTTTCATACTATGTTATAACTGTATCAAGCAGAAACATTGATACACTTGGTATGTAAACAAACCAGGTCCCTAGTAGACTTTATTAAACTAGTTTATTGGACAACCGATGATCAAGGTTTTCTGGTCATGGAACATTATGCCAGTTGACAATGAAATCATATCATTGAAGAATGATATGATGGACATTACCCACTTGAAGTATTGCAGTGAGATCTGAGTCACATGGTTTATCGTTGCAATCCTCAGAAACTAAGTAACCTTCTCCTTAGACCGTGAGATCAAATTAATCACTGTCTCCTGTGGCTGATTTGATTACATCAAACGTTATGTTCGTAACTGGGTGACTATAAAGGTGTGTATCTGGTATTCCAGAGGAACAATTGAGTCATGTGAATCAAGATCTGTAATTATTCGTCCGCATGACGGAAAATACACTAAGCCCACTCGGTGAGACTGTATCTAATATGTTGCAACCATCGACTAGGTCAAGGGATACAATATCATGATAATAAGTTAAGTGGACTTATCGATAATGAGATAGATATGTCGATACCAGAGTTTATGGTTTAAAACAAAGGGATAGGGACACCGAGTTTATGGTTTAAACACGACTGAGTCTCGTGGAATGCATGCGGATGGGGCGGCTAGAGGGCCGTGGTGGTCGGCCCACCTGGCGAACCACCTCAGCCACGTGGGCCAATAGGCCGCTGGCGGGCTGTTGCGCTCTAGCAGAGCCCAGCGGGCGTCGGCCGGCTGCCCCCTCCTCTCCAATTTCTTTAGTCCCACATGGAGACTTGATGAAGAGAGTCCTACTTTTTTGTCTATATATATGATTCTATATTGGTGGAAAAAAGACACATAAAAAATAAAAGGGGATTTCCTAAGGACTATTTCCTTAGGGAATTTCCCTCATCTTTCTTAGTTGATTCTCATGAGTGCGTTCCATGAGGAACTGCACACGAGATGGTTGACATCACCCGCACTCCATCACGCTGATGGATCCCGGTTCCCTCCGCATCCCGGCTGGATCAAGGAAAACGAGAGTCGTTGTCCACTACAAGAAAATCATCACGTGGAGATGTTAGATATGAGACGCATTTGATTTCGTCTCTAGAATTGGGGGACAACTCAATGTAGGGACGTTTTTGAGACGTTCCACGTAACGTCTTGAATTTTTTATTTATTGGCTACTCAGATAAATAAAAGGAATTTCTATTTGCGTGCTTCTGGTTCGTTAGTTGTCCTCAGTTTTTTCCCCAGTCGCTTAACTTTTCTCATTTTTTCCCTCTCCTTCTCGGAAACCCATCAAAGAGCTCGAACAGCAACTGCCGTCAGGTTAACCGTTGGCTGACGTGTGGGGTCGCATGGTGTGGGATCACGTGGGGTCGTTTGGTCAGGAACGCGTTATGCTGACATGTGGGGGCGCGCTATGTGGGACTGTGTGGGGCAGGTTTGTTTGGAACGCGTTATGGGGACGTGGTGTGGGACCATATGGGGCGCGTTTGATGGTTACATGCGCTCTGTCGCCTAAATTGGAAATTTTCTTTTTTGTTATTTTTATGATTGACCTTTTTAAGAGCGTCTTTTCCTCTCTGTCTCTCGCTAACAGTTGTGTTTTTTTTGCCCAAAAAGGTAGCGAATCTAGAACAACTTCTCTCTTTATTAATTGTTCTTTTGGTCCTTGTTTTTTTCCAATCTGGTAGAAAATCTAGAGCAGCAAATCTAACCAATACCATAAATAAATCCAGTAAACAGACAAGATGTAGATAAAGCAGCTAATATAGGTTATATAGTACGGTACTTAACGAGGTTTGACAATTAGGCTGCTCAGCAGCAGCAGTGGACAAGTTCAACACATACAAGACACAAGAAGCTGCTTTACAACAGCAGCAGTGGACAAGTTCAACACATACAAGACAAAAGAAACTGCTTTACAGCAGCAGCAGCACAAGACCAGTGACCCCTCATGGCCTCTGCCTCCTCTCTCTGGCACCTCCTCCACTTCTTGTTGCCCAGTCCCTTGATCTTGGGCGCCTTGGGCTTGATCGAGGGCATGCAACCCTCCTCGATGGCCACCTTCTGGAGGTTGCGAAGGTGAAGACCGAGTGCCTGGTGCTTGGCTCTAAAGTCGTGGACGTTCACGGACTCTCCGTAGGTCCTCACGTCCTTGGCATGCTTGACGAGGGAGTTGAAGTCGGTGGCGTGGAGCCTCCTGGTGGTGCAGAAGGGCACCTGTAGACGTCGTCAGCGAAGAAGTTGTAGTACTGGACGGACTTCAGCATCCTCGGCACATGACGAGTCTTAGTGTCCTTAGACTCGTCGTCACTGCAGACGTCGCTGCTATCATCCTGTTGGAAAAAACAGTAGAGTACAATAAACACATGACTGAGATACATTGATTATCGAGATTGATTATTTGCATAAATTAACCGATTGAGATCCCCTGATTATTCTCCAAATCTCAAACCAAATCGAATACTGATCACAACTACGAACATGGGGATTTAAATATGAACATGGAGATCCATCGAAATACAAGATCTAACACAAGAGGATTAGCTACTGTAAAAATATAAACAGCCGAACCTAATAACATACGATCTAGCATCCAACGATAGAAATGGGGAAAGAACAAGGGAAGGGGAGAAAACCCTGGTTACCTCTGACCATGGGTCGGCGATGTTGGTGTCGTAGGGGTTCTCCGGCCTTATATAATCAACCTCCTCGTAGGGGTCCTAGCCGAGCGGGATCTGCCCGAGACCGGCGGGGGCTTCCTCACCGGTGGCTACGGCGGATGCAGGGACGGGAACAACGGTTTCCTTCGATGCCTCGACGGGGACCTGTACGGGGACAAGGGCCTCCTTGCTGGCGTCCTTGGAGGCGCCGATGGCCACCGCGCTGTTCTTCTCCATCGTCGACATGGTTGGGGTTTTCTTGGGGGTTTGCAGAAGGTGATACGACAGTGGATTCGGTTGAGTGAGCGAGTGAGTGATGAGTGAGAGTGAGGAGGCATCTATTAAAGGAGAAGGGATGCGACGTTTCGTTGCACCACCGTGCACCGCGTACGCTACTACACCGTGCACGGACACACGTGTCCGCTACTGCCCCGTGCACCGCACACGTGTACCATGAGTCATGTTTTTCCCTTGAGTCTAACCCTGACGACTTAGTTGTGCTCAGTTTTGCCCTCGAGTGTAACACTGGCACTTTGGTTGTACACAGTTTTACCCTACAGTACTAACACTGCTGTGTGTAATATACTCAGTATTATCCTTCGGTGACTGGTCAATGGAGAGTCAACGAATGGGTTTTAGCTAGATAATTAAGTCATTTTATGCACAACAAATTCAAAAAGATCAAAACATAGTTGCATCTACCCAGGGAGTCTTATTATGTGACCTGCCACCATAAAAAATGTATATAAATCAAATTTTAACCCAAATCACCACTTCTCAAATCACCTACTATCTATGAAGGTTCATGGCTTTCTACTCAAGCCTCTTCCCAAAACATCCCTACCCAAAACATAGTTTATCTGAATGAGACAATAATTGTCCAACTGGTGTATATTTGAATTGCAAATAGTTTGATGTATGCCAAAATGTATTTTATTGTATGAAAGATACATTTTCCATTTTTTAAATCTTTTTAAATTTTTATTTAAATCTCAGTCTTGTCCTTGGTTTTTAAGTTCTACTCAGTTTTGTCCTTGGTTCTTAAGTTCTACTCAGTTTTTCCCTCTCTTAGTCACAATCTCTCACACATGTGCTCATCTTCGCTGCTACTTTTTGATTGGTTGAGACAGTTATCACTTAGATCGTGTCCACCGATCGTTGATCCTCTATGATCTAGCTGACAGGATAACCCCTATATCTATCGGGGGCACCCCTCTATCCGTGCAAAATAACGAGTTTTCCACCGGTACTTTAACTCCATAAATAAATGAACTTGAATATAATTTGAAGGAAACGTGTTTAAAGGTGTATAATTTGTGCATTACGTTCCACTCTATGAAAATAATAATCTCTCAAAATTTTCTTAGCACAATATTATCACGTACTAACTGTGATTTCAAAGAGTTCAAATGTGTATAATTTTTGTATATGCAAGTTTATACATTATATTCCACGCTATGAAAATGGAGGAGAAAATGATAATCTCTCAAAATTTTGCTAGTACATCATTATCTCGTTATTAAGTGTGATTTCAGAGTGTTCACAGGTTTAAAATTTTCATATACGCAAGTTTATGCATTATATTTCACTCCATAGAAATGATAAATGGTCAGGATTTTATTAGCACAACATTATCATGTCCTAAGTGTGATTTCAAAGAGTCCAAAGGTGTATAATTTTTATATATGCCAGTTTATGCATTACATTCCACTATATGAAAATGATAATCTCTCAAAAAAATTAGCACAACATTATCACGAATTAAGTGCGATTTCAAAGAGTTCAAAGATGTATAATTTTTATATATGCAAGTTTATGCATTACATTCCACACTATGAAAATAATAATCTCTCAAGATTTTCTTAGCACAATATTATCACATATTAAGTGTGATTTCAAAGAGTTCAAAGGTATATAGTTTTCATATATGCAAGTTTATGCATTACATTCCACTCTATGAAAATAGGGGAGAAAATAATAATCTCTCAAAATTTTATTAGCACATCATTATCACATATTAAGTGTGATTTAAAAGTGTTCAAATGTTTATAATTTTCTGTTGGGTCCGCAGCGTAGAAAACAAAAATTTTCCTACGGTGTGAACTACACGCCAAGATCTATCTACTAGGTACAAAGCAACGGGTGGACATACATCCAACGAGAACTTACCCTCGTAGACAACGAGCTTTGTTAACGAGTAGGAACTCGTGGTTGATGTAGTCGTACACTTGCCGATCTCAAGATCGTGATGAAGTCTAGCAGGTCCGCCCAAAGACGCCCATCGATCCAGCTCCAGCACCACCAAGTCCAGCACCGCAAAGCAGCGGTGCATCCGTGATCGCACACACGTCCGGTATCCCGACAACCTCCATCTCTCGCTCCAGCAAAGCAGCAGAAGCAGCAACTCCTTTCCAGATAAAGCCACCGAGAACATGTATCTCGCTAATCCGAGACCATGGGAGAATAATACTAGAGAGGGAGAGAGATCCTTCACAAGGAGGTATGTGTGAGAAGCGAGGAAGGGGTGGCCTTTTATAGGAGGAGGGGGGTGCCCCTCCTTCATGGCCGGCACATGGAGGAGGTGACCCTTCACCTCCTCCATTCATGTGGTGGTAACTCCCTCCACATAAATTTGCCCCTTCACATTCTCTTTTAAAGTCTCCACTTTAAATGCATTAAATTTATCCAAATTTAATGTTCTCTCATTTAATAAAACTCTTTTATTAATTTTATTTAGAATTTTGTTAATTACTTTAATTAACAAACATTCACATAAAAACCCCTGCAACATTTCAATATTACATGCAGAACCAATTTCAGCAATTTCACCCGAAACAGTTTCAGTGTCTATTGAAATAATTCCAGCGCTTTCTTAAATCTTTATCTGAAACATATTTGCTCCAAATGGTGTCGGTATCCTTAAGTGTGTCACCCTATGGTTCGCGAACAATGCAGACATGATCGAGACCCCTCTCAGATCAATAATCAGAAGCAGGACCTGGAGATCCATACTGACTCCTACATATTCAACGATGACTTCTGTGATCGCTTGTAACTAAATCCCTTTGTCCCTCAATATATTACATGTCCGAGATTCGATCATCGGTATATCCATACCTAGTTTGATCTTGTTACCGACATGTACTCTTTTCTCGTTCCCGTGATAGAACATTCTAGTGATCACATCACTTGCTTGCAAGCTATTTCAATGTGATATCACCGAGAGGGCCCAGAGAATATCTATCCGTCATCTGGATTGACAAATTCCACTCTTGATCCATGAGCCTCAACATAACACCTTTGTAGTACTGAACCCATCTTTATAGTCACCCTATTATGGTGTGACGTTTGATGTTATCAAGATACTCTTCCGGTGTTAGCAATTAACATGATCTCATGGTCTAAGGATAAAGATTACTTCGTATGATGTTATAGCAATATAAACATAATGACTTGATCGTAATGTTATACTTCGGATGAATGTTCATCACATCATTCCACCAATGGTGTGACCTTGTTATTAACAACATTCAATGTCCATGATCAGGAAACCTTGATCATCTTATTAATCAACAAGCTAGTCTATAAGAGAGGCATGACTAGGAACCCTTTTTGTTTATTAAACACACATGTATTGATGTTTCCAAATATGGCATGACTAGGAACCCTTTTTGTTAATCACTCATTCTCAAATGATATGGCATTGTATAAATTTGGTCCTTTGGTGAGACCTTTAGTTCGTTCGGCTCAAAATATGTTGATATTATTGTCACACAATATATCTTCATAGTATTAGCCCGCTTTGAACCACACCTTGTTTGATAACAAACTACTTAACACAAATGCCCTCCTATGCTGCTACTATAGCAGTCATATACTTAGCCTTTTGTTGTAGTATCCATCACAATATCTCAACTTTGGAACTCATCCAAATCCATCATGGAACATCCTTTCCATTATATTGTGCCACCAATAGTCTAAATTGAGATAAATTTAATTTGTATCTTGTGACAAAACTAGTATCAATGTAACACTTTACAATGAACTACCTTTAACTATTTGTCACTTATACATGATATATTCTTAGTTCTTCCAAAGCTCATAAGAATATCTTTACTATTGTCCAATGATCATCTTATGAATCATTCTGGTATATGCTCATAACATTTAGAGCATAGGACATTCTGGATATATACATATCATGGTATAATCGATCAGAATCTTCATGTGATTTTACTCACCAAGTGTTGAAACACTTGAATCTGAATACAATTCTTTCCATGCAGCAAGAACCTTTCTTGTTGTTTCCATATTGAACCCTTTCAATATCTCATATTGAACCCTTTCAATATCTTATATATGTATGTCTGGCACAACCATATTAGCACCTTAATCTATCCATATAGATATTAATGCCTAATATTCTGGGTTTGCCCAAGTCTTTCATCAAAATCTTATTTTAATGAAATCCTTAACTTGTGTCAATTCAAGATACATCATTTCCAATCAACAATATGTCCTCTACATAATGTATTAGAAATATGTCTCAGCGCTCCCACTTAATTTCTTGCAAATACAAGCATCTTCATCATCTCCGATGAATTTAAACTCTTTTAACAGTTTCATCATGGTGAAGATTCCAACTCCGCTATGCTTACTTCAACTATTGAAGTTTACATGCCCTTTTAGCACCCTTTGAATTAACAAAACCCTTCGGACCATGTCATGTACATGTCCAAGGTTACCGTTCTATTAGAAGAACCTTGTTTTGTTTATTCAACTACGATATACCAAATTATATGTAGTGGTTGCTACATTAATCTGTCAAGACTATATTGTTGGAGATATGCCCTAGAGGTAATAATAAATGTAGTTATTATTATATATCTTTGTGTTTTATGATAAATGTTTACATTCATGCTATAATAGTATTAACAAGGAAACCATTAATACTTGTGTGATTTGTAAACTTAATTTGAAGTCCCTAGTATAGCCTCTATACTTCACTAGCTTGTTGGTTGATTGATGATTGTGGTTTCCCTATCATGAACATTAAGATGTTATCAACAACAAGATCATATCGTTAGGAGAATGATATGGTGGACATACTCCTATAGACAAGCGTAGCATAAAGATCAAGTCATTTCAATAGTTCAATTGCTATATGCTTTCTGATACATAGTAACCTAATTCCTTCGACCATGAGATCATGCATATCACCTTTACTGGATGGATGCTTTGATGTCATCAAACACCACACCATAACAGGGTGGCTATAAAGGTGGCATTGAGTGTTCGGAAAGTATTGGTTGAAACACATGGATCAAGAGTGGGATTTGTCCATCCACATGACGGATAGATATTCTCTGGGCCCTCTCGGTGAAATGTCATCCAATTAGCTTGCAAGCATGTGACTTGGTCACAAGGGATCACATATCACGGAACGAGAAAAGAGTACTTATCGAACGAGGATGAACTAGGTATGCAGAGATACCGACGATCATAACCTCGGATAAGTAACATATCGTGAGACAAAGGGAAATTGGTATCGTATGTAAGTGGTTCATTCGATCGCAAAGTAATCGTAGAAATATGTGGGAGCCATATGAATTTCCAGATTCCTCTATTGGTTATTGTTCGGAGAAGTGTCTCGATCATGTCCGCATAATTCACGAACCGTAGGGAGACACACTTAAGGATTCGACGTTGTTTGAGTAGTTATGGTATTATGAGAAAGAGACCGAATGTTGTTCGGAGTCTCGGATGGGATCCGGGATATCATGAGGTGATCCGGAATGGTCCGGAGAATAAGATTCATATAAGGAAAGTTCCGTTTCGGAGTAGCGGAATGATTCCGGTGTTTTCATCGGGAACATTCTAGAAGGTCCCGGAATGTCCCAAGACTCAGGGGGAAGGGTACATGAATGTGTCATTACATATTGGAATGATTGCATCATGTACTAGGTGTTCTTGCTGTCCAAAATAAAGGGTTTATTTAAATCCTAAATTGAAAAGTCAAACGGCTAGTTTGAAAGTCAAACGGCAATTTTGGGAAGTGGGAAAAGAGGAGGATTGGTGGAGGCCGAGTTGGAGGAGGGTTCCTCCCCTTGGCCGGCGCACCTCCCAAGGCCGAGTTGGGGAGGAACTCCTCCCCTTGGCCGGCCAGCCCTCCCACCTATATAAGGAGGGGCAGGGCTCCCCTCCTTAGACACACAAGTTTCCTATCCTCTAAACTAAACCCTAGATCTAGACCCCGGTTTAGAGCTATTTCGGTTTAGAGCCTTCTAATTGGTTTAGAGCCTTCTAATTGGTGTGTCTAATTACTAGACCACTAATAGCCTCTCTCATAAGCTCCACCATACTCGCACCGGCTTAAGGCGAAGCCTGCGGATTTCCCTACCTCCTCGGTACCACGCCACAGTGCCGGAATCGCGAGGAGAGTGCTACAACCTCCGCCTGCTGGAACAAGGGAGAGGAAGGTCTTCGTCGAGTACCGAACGCGGTGACCGATCATGAGCGCTGCGAACGCTGCGCCGAAGGATCGCTCACGCGATCTTGAGATCGGAAAGAGTACGACTACATCACCCACGAGAATCTGCTCTCGTTAAACACTTTGGAATCTTCGAGGGTGAGTTATTCCATCGACTCGTTGCTACAATCTAGTAGATAGATCTTGGCTTGTTTGTTTGTATGCGATAGAAAATTTTTGTTTTCCATGCTACGAACCCCTACAGTGGTATCAGAGCCGTGTCTATATGTAGATCTGTGCAGACGAGTAGAACACAATGGTCATTGTGGGCGTTGATGCTTTTATTGTAGATTGCTTTTTGTGTACTTTGCATCTTGCGGTATGTTGGGATGAAGCGGCCCGGGCTAACCTTACATGACATCGTTCATGAGACTTGCTCCACGCTTGACATGCAACTCGTTTTGCATAAGTGGCTTTATGGTGCCTGCTTTCTCCTAGCATAGTAAAGATCCAATTTACAACGGGTAATCAACAATGCTAGTATCAATGTTGTGGTTCTTGTTCGTAGGTTAGAACGACACCTATGGAAAGCCCCAAACCACGTAAAATATGCAAAGAAAGTAGAGGCGTCTAACTTTGTTTTGCGGGGTGTGATGATGTGATATGGCCATGATTGTGATTATATTTGATGTATGCAATGATCCTTATTGTAAGTTGGCAACCGTCAGGAGCCATATGGTTGTCTTTAATTTCTGTAAAGACATTCGTGTCTATTCAAAATAGTTGTAATAGTTGAAGCTGGTGGACGACAACCATGAAGAAGTGTCATTGACCTTGATGCTATGCCGGTGATGATGGAGATCATGTTCGTGCTTGAAGATGGAGATCGGAAGCACAAAGAAGAAAGGCCATATCATATCACATATTATGAATTGCATGTGATGTTAATCCTTTATACATCTTGTATTGCTTAGTAGACGACGGTAGCATTATAAGATGATCCCTCATGCACATAAATTTCAAGTTCTAAAGTGTTCACCCTTAGTATGCACCGTTGCCAAAGCTTGCTGCTTCGAAGCACCACGTGATGATCGGGTGTCTTTGATTCCGGGTGTTAATACAACGTAAGCAAGCCAGATTTGCTTATGAGGTAGCTAAGGTTTGATCTTGAAGAGCCTAGCATGTACACATGGCCTCAGAACACGGATCGCCGAAAGGTAAAGCATGAATCATATAGTAGATATGATGAACATGATGATTGTTCGCCATTAAAACTATATCAACTCTCGTGATGATCGGTGTTGATGTAGTGGATTTGGTTCGTGTGATCACTAAAACAATGTGAGGGATGTTGTTTTGAGTGGGAGTTCACCTAGTTTAATTTCATTAATTAATTTGAACTCAATTTGTCATAAACTTAGTCTAAACTATTGCAAATATGTTGTAGATCAATGGCAGCCCCTACCATCAATTTTAATGCGTTCCTAGAGAAAGAAAAGTTGAAAAACAATGGAAGCAACTTCGCGGATTGGTTCCGCAATTTGAGGATTGTCCTCACAGCTGGTAATTTGACCTATGTGCTGGATGCACCGCTAGGTGACCCACTGCTGATGCTACCGATGAAGTAAAGAATGTTTACCTCTCGGAAGAATCAGTACTCCATAGTTCAAAGGTGCTATCTTGTATGGTTTAGAATCGAGCTTCGTAAAAGGTTTGAAGAGTCGACCCATATGATATTGTCGAGGATCTCAAATTAATTTTGAGACTCATGCGCAATTGAAAGTTATGAAGCTTCGAAAAGTTCTTTAATCGCAAGATGGAAGAGGTAGCTCCGTCGGTGAGCATGTGCTTAAGATGTCCGGGCACGCAAATAAACTTCAAAGTTTGGGTATAGTGATTCCTAATACTTGGGGGTTTACCGCATCCTCCAATCACTACCACCAAGTTACAAGAACTTTGTGATGAACTACAACATGCGTAACATGAACAAAGAGTTGCGTAACTATTTGCTATGTTAAAATCTGCGAAGTAGAGATCAAGAAAGAGCACCAAGTGTTGATGGTCAATAAGACCACCAAATTCAAGAAAGGCAAGTCTAAGCAAAGGGACACTTCAAGAAGGGTGGTAAGAAAGTTACCACGATTTAAGAAGACCAAGGCTGGACCTAAGCCTGAAACTGAGTGCTTTTACTGCAAGGGAGAAGGTCACTGGAAGCGGAATTGCCCAAAGTACTTGGCGGATTTGAAGAACGGCAACATCAAGAAGAAAGGTATATCTGATATACATGTTATTGATGTGTATCTCACTAGTATTCGTAGTAGTGCGGTATTTGATACTGTTCGGTTGCTCATATTTGTAACTCAAATGAGCTGCAGAATAAACGGAAGCTAGTGAAGAACGAGGTGACGATGCGCGTAGGAAGCGGATCAAAGGTTGATGTGATCGCTGTCGCACGCTACCTCTTCATCTACCATCGGGATTAGTTTTATACTTAAATAATTGTTATTTGGTGCCTGCGTTGAGCATGAACATTATATCGGGATCTTGTTTATTGCGAGACGGTTACTTGTTTAAATCCGAGAATAATGGTTGTTCGATTTATATGAGTAATATGTTTCATGCACATGCACCTTTGATAGATGGTCTATTCTTGTTGAATCTCGATAGTAGAAATACACATATTAATAACATTGAAGCTAAACAATTGAAATCAAGCGATAACTCGACCTATATGTGGCACTGTCGTCTTGGTCACATTGGAGTGAAGCGTATGAAGAAACTCCATTCCGATGGACTTCTTGAATCACTTGATTTTGAATCACTTGAAAGATGCGAAGCATGTCTGATGGGTAAAATGACTAAGACTCCATTTTCTGGTATAATGGAGCGAAGCTACGACTTATTGGAAATCATACATACCGATGTGTGTGGTCCAATGAGTGTAGCATCGCAGTTGGTTATCGTTATGTTCTTACCTTCACGGATGACTTGAGTAGATATGGGTATATCTATTTCATGAAACATAAGTCCGAAACTTTCGAGAAGTTTAAGGAGTTTCAAAGTGAGGTAGAGAATCAACGTAACAAGAAGATTAAATTTCTACGTTCTGATCGTGGAGGTGAATATCTAAGTTACGAGTTTGGCGAGCATTTGAAGAAATGTGGAATACTTTCGCAGTTGACACCGCCGGGAACACCACAGCGTAATGGTGTGTCTGAACGTCGTAATCGAACTCTCTTAGATATGGTTCGTTCTATGATGTCACTTACAGATTTGCCACTATCATTTTGGGGTTATGCATTAGAAACAGCTGCATTCACTTTAAATAGGGCACCGTCTAAATCCGTTGAAACAACACCATATGAATTATGGTTTGGGAAGAAACCTAAATTGTCGTTCCTTAAAGTTTGGGGATGCGAAGCCTATGTAAAGAAGTTACAGCCGGACAAGCTTGAACCCAAAGCGGAAAATGCGTCTTCATAGGATACCCGAAGGAAACTATTGGGTATACCTTCTATCATAGATCCGAAGGCAAAATCTTCGTTGCTAAGAATGGATCCTTTCTAGAGAAGGAATTTCTCTCGAAAGAAGTGACTGGAAGGAAAGTAGAACTCGACGAGGTTGTTGAACCTTCTCTCGAAATTGCGAGTAGCGCAGCACCGGAAGAAGTTCCTGTGGTGCCTGCACCAATAAGAGAGGAAGCTAATGATAGTGATCATGAAACTTCGGTTGAAGTTGCTACAGAACCTCGGAGGTCAACGAGAACTCGAACCACTCCAGATTGGTATGATTCCGTTATGAATGTCATGTTGGTGGACAACACCGATGACCCCGAGACATATGAGGAAGCGATGATGAGCCCAGATTCCAATAAATGGCAAGAAGCCATGAAATCCGAGATTGGATCCATGTACGAAAACCAAGTATGGACTTTGGTGGACTTACCGGATGGCCGGAAGGCTGTCGAGAACAAATGGATTTTCAAGAAGAAAACAGATGCTGATGGTAATGTAACTGTCTATAAAGCTCGACTTGTCGCAAAAGGGTTTCGACAAATTCAAGGAGTTGACTACGATGAGACCTTCTCACCGGTAGCGAAGCTAAAGTCTGTGAGGATTATGTTAGCAATCGCTGCATATTATGATTATGAGATATGGCAGATGGATGTCAAAACAGCATTCCTCAATGGAGACATTGATGAAGAGTTGTATATGATGCAACCCAAAGGTTTTGTCGATCCTAAAGATGCTAACAAGGTATGCAAACTTCAACGGTCCATCTATGGGTTGAAGCAAGCATCCCGAAGTTGGAATCAACGTTTTGATAAGGTAATCAAAAGTTTTGGTTTTATACAAACTTATGGAGAAGCTTGTATTTACAAGAAAGTGAGTGGGAGCTCTGTAGCATTCTTAATACTGTATGTGGATGACATATTGTTGATTGGGAATGATGTAGACCTTCTTAATAGTGTCAAGGAATATTTGAATAATAGTTTTTCAATGAAGGATCTTGGCGAAGCAGCTTACATATTAGGCATAAAGATTTATAGAGATAGATCGAAACGCCAAATATCATTGTCACAAAGTACATATTTGGACAAAGTTCTAAAGAGGTTTGGAATGGAAGATAGCAAGAAAGGGTTCTTGCCCATGTTGCCCAATACGACCTTGAGTAAAACTCAAAGTCCGACATCGGCAGAAGATAGAGAAAGGATGAGTAAGACTCCCTATGCATCAGCCATAGGATCTCTAATATATGCCATGCTATGTACTAGACCCGACATTGCATATGCTGTTAGTTTAACTAGCAGATATCAAAGTGATCCAGGAGTGGATCATTGGACAGCGGTCTAAGTACTTGAGAAGAACTAAGGATATGGTTCTTTCTTATGGAGGTGATGAACAGCTCGTTGTTAATGGTTACACCGATGCTAGTTGGAACACCGATCCGGATGATTCTAAATCACAATCTGGATACGTATTTATTTTGTATGGTGCAGCAGTTAGCTGGAGGAGTGCAAAGCAAAGCGTTGTGGCGAGATCTTCAACTGAATCGGAATACATGGCTGCTTCGGAGGCTTCACAAGAAGCGATATGGATGAAAGAGTTCATTACATAGCTGGGTGTGGTTCCTAGTGCGCTGGACCCAATGTCTATCTACTGTGATAACATGGGCGCCATAGCCAATGCGCAAGAACCAAGGTCACACAAGAAGCTGAAGCATATCAAGCTGCGTTTTCACGCTATTCGAGAACATATCCAGGATGGGGATATAAAGATTTGCAAAGTACACACAGATCTGAATGTGGCGGATCCGTTGACTAAACCTCTCCCGAGGGCAAAACATGACCAACACCAAACTGCCATGGGTGTTCGGTATATTACCATGTAATCTAGATTAGATGACTCTAGTGCAAGTGGGAGACTGTTGGAGATATGCCCTAGAGGTAATAATAAATGTAGTTATTATTATATATCTTTGTGTTTTATGATAAATGTTTACATTCATGCTATAATAGTATTAACAAGGAAACCATTAATACTTGTGTGATTTGTAAACTTAATTTGAAGTCCCTAGTATAGCCTCTATACTTCACTAGCTTGTTGGTTGATTGATGATTGTGGTTTCCCTATCATGAACATTAAGATGTTATCAACAACAAGATCATATCGTTAGGAGAATGATATGGTGGACATACTCCTATAGACAAGCGTAGCATAAAGATCAAGTCATTTCAATAGTTCAATTGCTATATGCTTTCTGATACATAGTAACCTAATTCCTTCGACCATGAGATCATGCATATCACCTTTACTGGATGGATGCTTTGATGTCATCAAACACCACACCGTAATGTAGGTGGCTATAAAGGTGGCATTGAGTGTTCGGAAAGTATTGGTTGAAACACATGGATCAAGAGTGGATTTGTCCATCCACATGACGGATAGATATTCTTCTGGCCCTCTCGGTGAAATGTCATCCAATTAGCTTGCAAGCATGTGACTTGGTCACAAGGGATCACATATCACGGAACGAAAAGAGTACTTATCGAACGAGGATGAACTAGGTATGCGTAGATACCGACGATCATAACCTCGGATAAGTAACATATCGTGAGACAAAGGGAAATTGGTATCGTATGTAAGTGGTTCATTCGATCGCAAAGTAATCGAGAAATATGTGGGAGCCATGAATTTCCAGATTCCTCTATTGGTTATTGTTCGGAGAAGTGTCTCGATCATGTCCGCATAATTCACGAACCGTAGGGAGACACACTTAAGGATTCGACGTTGTTTGAGTAGTTATGGTATTATGAGAAAGAGACCGAATGTTGTTCGGAGTCTCGGATGGGATCCGGGATATCACGAGGTGATCCGGAATGGTCCGGAGAATAAGATTCATATAAGGAAAGTCCCGTTTCGGAGTAGCGGAATGATTCCGGTGTTTTCATCGGGAACATTCTAGAAGGTCCCGGAATGTCCGGCACTCCGGAGGGGGAAGGGTACATGAATGTGTCATTACATATTGGAATGATTGCATCATGTACTAGGTGTTCTTGCTGTCCAAAATAAAGGGTTTATTTAAATCCTAAATTGAAAAGTCAAACGGCTAGTTTGAAAGTCAAACGGCAATTTTGGGAAGTGGGAAAAGAGGAGGATTGGTGGAGGCCGAGTTGGAGGAGGGTTCCTCCCCTTGGCCGGCGCACCTCCCAAGGCCGAGTTGGGGAGGAACTCCTCCCCTTGGCCGGCCAGCCCTCCCACCTATATAAGGAGGGGCAGGGCTCCCCTCCTAGACACACAAGTTTCCTATCCTCTAAACTAAACCCTAGATCTAGACCCCGGTTTAGAGCTATTTCGGTTTAGAGCCTTCTAATTGGTTTAGAGCCTTCTAATTGGTGTGTCTAATTACTAGACCACTAATAGCCTCTCATAAGCTCCACCATACTCGCACCGGCTTAAGGCGAAGCCTGGGATTTCCCTCTACCTCCGGTACCACGCCACAGTCTTTGGGAATCGCGAGGAGAGTGCTACAACCTCCGCCGCTGGAACAAGGAGAGGAAGGTCTTCGTCGAATCACCGAACGTGTGACCGATCAGGGAGCTCAAGGGAACGCGCGGAAGGATCGCTCGCGATCTTGAGATCGGAAAGAGTACGACTACATCACCCACGAGAATCTGCTCTCGTTAAACACTTTGGAATCTTCGAGGGTGAGTTATTCCATCGACTCGTTGCTACAATCTAGTAGATAGATCTTGGCTTGTTTGTTTGTATGCGATAGAAATTTTTTGTTTCCCATGCTACGAACCCCTACATATATATCGCTATGAAAGATCATATCTTGTCATAGTCAACTCCTTGAACATTGCCGTAAACTTCTTTCCGACATGTCGACTATTTCATAGATGTCAAACATCCATGTCTATTTCTTTATAGATCCAAACACGATCAATAGGCTTCACGCCTTTCCAGAGGGTCTTCCAAGTTTAGAAACTTGATTTCTCGTGTATGGATACTATCACGAATTCTATGACTTCTAGTCATTTTATGGAGTCAGGGCCCATCATCGCTTCTTTGCATGTAGTCGGTTCATCATTGTCAAAACAATAATGGCTTGCTTATCAAATCTTACTATTTGATTCTTACCGACCCACATGGTTCTATAGGAACTTTAATCTCCGAGATCACACCTTTTGTAATCACGAGAGCCATGAGCATTGTGGCCGCCACCGGGACACTTTCCGGCGCTGCACTACTTAGCACATATAGCTAAGGTTCAACAACTTTATCAAAGTTCTATTGTCCTCCCACTTAACTTTTCACGAACAATTCCTTCTCAAGAAATTTGACGTTCCAAGTAACAAACTCTTTTGTCCTTGGTGTTATGGAGAAATTCCCAACAAATTCTTTGGGATAACCTACAAAGACGTGCTTATCCGACTTTGGTTGTAAACATTTTACTTATGCATAGCATACCAAAATTTAAGAAAAGACAATTCGGGTTTTATCCCAAACCATAACTCATATGGTGTCATTTCAACGGATCACGATGGTGCTCTTTTCAGTGTAAAAGCGGTAGTCTCTAAAGCTTCAATCCTTAAAACATAATGGCAGTTTTATAAATGACACCTTTGATCTTACCATGTCAAATATGGTTTGATTTCATCTCTCGATTATGCCATACTCCTATGGTTTATCGGGGAACACAAATCATGGAACAATTCCTCAAGTCTTAGGTGTTTTTGCTAAACATGTAACTCAAATATATTCCTTTATGATCGAATCATAAACTCTTTATTTTCTTGTTACAATGATTTTTCACTTCATCTTGAAAGTCTTTGAACAACTTTCAAATGTTTCATACTTCTTCCTTATTAAGTAAATATACAGATATATTCACTCAAATTCTTGAAGAAAGCATATGAAGCAAAAAGATCCATCGCATATGGCTACACATAATGGACTTATGCACATCAGCATGCACAATTTCCAATAAGCTAGTCATCTGTTCCTCTTTGGCCTATGAACGGAGTTTCAATTATCTCGAGGAAAGTCTCACATGCGTCAATTGATCAAAATCAAGGACTCCAAAATTCCATCAACATGGAGTTTCTTCATGTTTTCTTTCAAATATAATTCAAATAGCGATGTCACTTCATAAGTGATCTTTCAATCATTTGTCTTGCGACATTTTAGCAATAGTGTTTATGGATGTGATTTCTCCAACTAGACTTGTAAAAGTTCATCCATCCTTCATGGAATACGGTAATTATTTGAACAGCCATTGTTCTCATGATACCGGAACAAAATAACAATTATTTAAAAAAATCTTGAAGGCTTGGTTTGATGACAACGAAAAACACAATGACACTTTATTTGTTTTCGATGAACATCATCACTCATTCTCTTGCTGGTTACTTAGGCCATTGTAGTTCATGAATTGCGTTGTCCTGTATGACACTTCATACCAACCAATTCGGTATCCAATACCGGTATCCAATACCTAAGAACCACATTGTTTAACAAGCAAGGAATATAGCCATAACATGTATATCTTCTATATACCTAAGTTGGACATCTCCAACCTTTTATTTTCTGCCAAATATTTTATAGATTCTCTTTCAACAATTCCTTTTCTTTTAAAAGAATCTATCAACATCAATAGTGGTGTCATCAACATGACACATGGTACAAAGCGTATATAGTCAAATACTAATACCTTTGGACTTGCACTTTGAAGTGGATCACCCTCATCAAATGTTTGGTGTTCTTTCAAAAACCCATTCTTTAGTAATCTATTAGTGTAGTAAACATTTTACTTACATCTTCTATTCATCCTTATCATGACAACTTTCATGATCAAGCTACTATAGCCTATAAGGAAGAATTGCGAGTATAATATCAGTTCCCAAAACCTTTTTGGTAGATTCGGATGCGTAACATCTCCATCCTTCACAAATTCTCATACAATATGAGAACATGTATTTTGCTAAATTATACTCTATCATAATGCAACCAAAAAAACATTGTTTCACATATCACAATATCTTTCACACATGATGGTTTCTGAAACAATTTTCAGCTCCAATATAATCTTGATATTAAAACAACTTTTTGAATATCAATAATCATGGAGGCAAACATGATACTTTAGATACTAACATTGGAATTCTTACTCTCTATTTAATACTACTTATTAAACTTCATGGAGTAAATAGAGTTTGCTGAAAGTTTACAATAGGACTTATAAACTTTAAATTGACATTCAAAACAATACGATACCAGTTCGTAAAGTAAATATCCAGAATTCTACAGTTCTATTATCTCAAATAAAAACTAAGCATAAGGTAGAAAACGAATGCCAATGACTACAACAAACTATGCAAATTCACTTTGATTTAATTTATGACAAATTTGGTTCGACTAATCCAAATTAGAAATGAACTCCCACTCAAAAACGACACCCCTCGTGCCATTTTAGTGATTACATGAACCAAATCCACTACACCAAGTCCGATCATCACGTGAGTTGATGTAGCTTCAAAGGCGAGCATCTATATGGGCATCATATCAACTATATGACTCATGCTTAACCTTTCGGTCCGTGTTCCGAGGCCATGTCTGTACATGCTAGGCTCACCAAGTAAGAACCTTAGTACTCGCATATGTAAAACTGCCTTACACCCGTTTGTATGAAAGCGTAGAGTCGAGTACACCCGATCATCACGTGATGTCTTGAAATATGATCCACAAAACAGTGCATACTTAAGGAAGAACATATTTTTATCTTGATATCTAAAAGAGGGATCATCTTACAATGCTACAGAAAGCGCCAAACTAGCAGTATAAGATGCTAACATCTAATGTGTAAAGTGAGATGATATGGTCCATGCATTTGATCTCTATCACTTGCATCGTGGTATGATCTCTATCATTCCTTTGTGTGTAAGGCCAAGGTCTATGGAACTTACACGTTGAGTGTGTTGTAAGAGTATCTATCATACATCTACTTACAACAATACCATATCAATACACTAGCCCAACAACGATCTAAACTAGACGCCTCTAAATTATCAATTACAAGTTTTACGTGGCTTAGGGCTTTCGGAGATAGAACCGTTCTTACCTACGAACATGAACCACAACAAGGATAACTAAGTTATTAGCAACTCGTTGTAAATCAGATATTGACTATAGTAGGAGAGACAGACACCCGCCAGCCACTTATGCAAAACAAGTTGCATGTCAGTCATGGAACCGGTCTCATGTACGATGACATGTAAGGTTGGTCCGGGCCGCTTCATCCCCATATGCCACCAATATCCAAAATACATAGAAGATGCAATAACATGATCATCATCACCCACATATCAACATATGTGTACTACCCGTGCTAAGCACCTACGCATAGAACTGGCTCTAATATCACTGTTGGGTCCGCAGCATAGAAAACAAAAAATTTCCTACGGTGTGAACTACACGCCAAGATCTATCTACTAGGTACAAAGCAACGGGTGGACATACATCCAACGAGAACTTACCCTCGTAGACAACGAGCTTTGTTAACGAGTAGGAACTCGTGGTTGATGTAGTCGTACACTTGCCGATCTCAAGATCGTGATGAAGTCCAGCAGGTCCGGCCCAAAGACGTCCATCGATCCAGCTCCAAAGACTACAAGTCCAGCACCGCAAAGCAGCGGTGCATCCGTGATCGCACACACGTCCGGTACCACGACAACCTCCGCCCTCGCTTCCAAGAAAGCAGCGAAAAGCAACTCCTTTCCAGATAAAGCACCCAGAACATGTATCTCGCTAATCCCAGACCATGGGGGAATAATACTAGAGGGGGAGAGAGATCCTTCACAAGAAGGTGTGAGTGAGAAGTGAGGAGGGGGTGGCCTTTTATAGGAGGAGGGGGTGCCCCTCCTTCATGGCCGGCGCATGGAGGAGGTGATCCTTCACCTCCTCCATTCATGTGGTGGTAACTCCCTCCACATAAATTTGCCCCTTCACATTCTCTTTTAAAGTCTCCACTTTAAATGCATTAAATTTCTCCAAATTTAATGCTCTCTCATTTAATAAAACTCTTTTATTAATTTTATTCAGAATTTTGTTAATTACTTTAATTAACAAACATTCACATAAAACCCCTGCAACATTTCAATATTACATGTAGAACCAATTTCAGCAATTTCACCCGAAACAGTTTCGGTGTCTATTGAAATAATTCCAGCGCTTTCTTAAATCTTTATCTGAAACATATTTGCTCCAATTGGTGTCGGTATCCCTTAAGTGTGTCACCCTACAGTTCGCGAATAATGCAGACATGATCGAGACCCCTCTCCGATCAATAATCAGCAGCGGGACCTGGAGATCCATACTGACTCCTACACATTTAACGATGACTTCTGTGATCGTGAGAACCTTTAACGCTAGTAACTAAATCCCTTTGTCCCGCGATATATTACATGTCCGAGATTCGATCATCGGTATCTCCATACCTAGTTTGATCTCGTTACCGACATGCACCCTTTTCTCGTTCCCGTGATATAACATTCTAGTGATCACATCACTTGCTTGCAAGCTATTTCAATGTGATATCACCGAGAGGGCCCAGAGAATATCTATCCGTCATCGGGATGGACAAATCCCACTCTTGATCCATGAGCCTCAATATAACACCTTCGTAGTACTGAATCCATCTTTATAGTCACCCTGTTACGGTGTGACGTTTGATGTTATCAAGATACTCTTTCGGTGTTAGCAATTAACATGATCTCATGGTCTAAGGATAAAGATTACTTCGTATGATGTTATAGCAATATAAACATAATGACTTGATCGTAATGCTATACTTCGGATGAATGTTCATCACATCATTCCACCAATGGTGTGACCTTGTTATTAACAACATCCAATGTCCATGATCAGAAAACCTTGATCATCTTATTAATCAACAAGCTAGTCTATAAGAGAGGCATGACTAGAAACCCTTTTTGTTTATTAAACACACATGTATTGATGTTTCCGAATCAATACAATTCTAGCATGTAAAATAAACATTTATCATAAACATGAAATAAGATAATAACCACTTTATTATTGCCTCTCGGGCATATTCCCTTCATTTTCGCATATGCAAGTTTGTGCATTGCATTCCACTCTATGAAAATAATAATCTCTCAAGATTTTCTTCGCACAATATTATCACGTATTAAGTGCGATTTTAAAGAGTTCAAAAGTGTATAATTTTCATATACGCAAGTTTATGCATTATATTTCACTCCATTGAAATGATAAATGATCAGGATTTTATTAGCACAACATTTGCGATTTCAAAGAGTTCAAAGGTGTATAATTTTCATATAATTTATGTATATGTATTACATTTCACTATATGAAAATGAAGGTAGACAAAGGACCGCCGTCACCGGAGAAGAAGAAGAAAGGGGAGGCAATAGCACGGAGACGGGCGCAGGCGCGGGGCTGGCTCGGGGTCCCATCTTGCAACACCAACCTGGGTAAGCTGTGGGTCTGGCGCTTACGTGGATAAGCTCTGGATCCGATGCTGATCTGGATAAGTGGAGAGAGGTTTCCACTATGGAAACCGACAGAACGTGGTCCTACTCGTCAGCATGTAACGGCGAGGGTCCACTACGGGACCCGACAGAACGCGGCCCTACTCGTCAGCACGTAACGGCGAGGATCCACTACGGGACCCGACTGAACGCGGCCCCACTTGTCAGCACGTAACGGCAAGACTGACGGACAACGAGTTTTCAGATCGTTGTAGAGTTTCGTACAAGAAGATGGACAAAAGGAAGAAAAAGTTAAGCGGCTGAAAAAAACTGAGTACAACTAACGAACCAAGGATACGAAAATAGAAATCCCTAAATAAAATTGCTAATCCATGGGTATTTTAGGACGAATTTTGGGACGTTTTGGAAAGCGTCCGTACAATTAACCATCTTAGACTAGAGAAATTAATTTGTGCTGGGTGAAAAACCATTGTACGGTGATGATACCATTTGAAATACGGACAAGAATATAAGGCTATGATAAATACACACCGGACAAAATATAGTGAAAACAAAATTCGAACAGTTGACCAGAACTAGTTTCACGTGAGGCTCCTAGCCAGGTGAACTATGAATGGTTATCAAGGTACATATCTATATCCTCTTATAAAGTAGACCCCCACTAAGAGTCATTTAATTTGTGTATCTTAACATGCAGCCTAGCCACGTCATCGATTAATCACAGCCATACAATTCTCATATCCATCCATCCATTCGGTTGTCCACGCGGTGACGTTCCAGACAATCCATATTAAGATTGTACGGTACATACCCCGCAAAAAAAACTCCTCTTCTCCTCATCTCCCAATTATTTCCCGGTAGAAACTGAACCGAACAAATCATTCTTCTCTTCATCTTCTAATTAAATTTCCCCAATAAAAATAAAACTGACAGGCATGCCAGCGGGCGACCTCCTCTTTATTGTCCTCCGGCCACTACTTCTCTGAAGGAATGGTTTCCTGAAACTGCCATCCCCACTCCATCGTCTACAGATTCAGTCCCCCCGCCTTGGCCGCATGGCCACAGATTCACTCGATGAAAGTGACATGTGCGATTGCTGTAGTAGTGTGTGCAAGCTAGCTGCAAGTGGGGTGAATGTGAATTGGTCTCCCGTTTGGGTGATGCTAGGTGGAAGTGTTCCACTGCGTTCTTGGTCCTCTCTTTCTGCTTGCATCTTGAATCCGTTCATGCAACCAGTGTGACTCCATACCATCTGATCCACCATAGTACTAAAGGAAAAACAAACCAGGTTCAGCCCTTTATCTGCTTGATACTATGTGCTTATATTTCTTGATAATTCATTCTCAGCTATTCCTAACTTGCTAAAAAAGCTTATATTGTACAACAGGGAGAGTATTTTCTTTTATGGATACGTGTTAGGTCTATAGTACAGTGCCAACACATCCGGTGAGGAGAGCCGGTAGTAATTTGTCCCCAAGTGAACTATATGATCTAATTCTTCTCGTAGAACTTTTATTTTTCACCTCCTGTAAATTTAAAAATATTTTTCTGTTCTTTCACTTGATGTTCATATCCTGTAAAATATATTGGCGGGGACAAAAATAAGGAACGGGGGTTTATTTCGTTCTAAAATGTTTCTATCATTTTAAGCAGATACTAACATTTGATGTATTTTCCTCCACAACCAAGCATATATAAGGAACACAAGTTTATAACCAGATCTATGATTTGTAAACTAATAATGTTCTCATCTTACTTCCTTGGCCGCCAATGATAACTAATCAGAAACAAGCTTTGGAGAACCTTATTTATTCAATGAACCAAACGTAAGTGACCGTTTCTTTTCAGGTTTTTCTACATCAATCTTTGATGTAGAATTTTAGTTATTAGCTGAGATATATGAGTTGTGCAATGTGTAATGATTATAATAAGATCACTTCATACTGAACTTAAATTCTTACATGACGACTTTGTACACCTGACCATTTCTATATTAACTTAATAATCTGTGGTACAAATAATCTCATACGTTCAAATCCACTATGTAATACAAGTGATTCCTTTGGATTTATTTAGATTTTATTAAGAATCATATGTAAAATCGTGTTTGAAATTTTCGCCGCAACGCGCGGGGTATTCATCTAGTAGTAAATAAGCCTATGGAAAATATACACCGCAAAATATAGTGAAAACAAAATTCAAACCGTTGACCAGAACTAGTTTCACGTGAGACCCCTGCCAGGTGAACGTTCCAACTCTATACAACCTTTATGTTTTTAGGGAAACAATTCTACGAGAAAAAACATCTCCCCCGTATCACGGACAAATCTTTACATTATATTTATACTAGCACAATGCCCGCGTGTTTGTGCGCCAAGTGCAAAATCATTAACCTGGGATCGGTCGATTTAATTGAATATTCTTTAGACCACAAGAATTTAATTTTGTTATTGTTCAAAACGAACTATCCGGAAAGAAATAATGAACTTTTGGACAAAAAAACTCGAATTTCTTGGACAGTCGAGTGATACATCTATACCTAATAAAAAAGATCCTTCGGACTTGTTCCTCGTGCTTATATTCAGATAATCATACTCCTTGTTTATATTCAAATTATGCTACTGCTAAATATCTCTGTTTCATGGCTACTTAGAGACATGTTGCAGTCAAATTCTTAGTGCCGCAATTCATGCTCGCCTACACCACCCTGCCCTACCTCCTGCTCTCAAGCGCCGTTCTCCCCTGATCTAACTTGTTTACACAGTTGAACCCCGATAAATTATACTGAACATTCTTGCCAACAAAACAATGGCCGCTGCCATTGACGAATTGGACTTTAGACCAACAAAATTATGATGCGCCGCATTTTGTTGAACTGCATTTTTTTTTACTTAAACCGGCAAATTAAACTTCTTTTTTTTTCTCGGTCAAACATCAAGATATATAGGTATATATGTATTTTGCACAGACTTCATTTTTGCGTGAAAACAGAACAAACACACGAAGGAGAGAATGTGGCTGGACTTGGAATATGTTGGTAAGCTGCTACGGTGCCTTCGCTACAAAACACGTTCTCTCTGAACCAGTTAATGTTACAAAGAAGTGTAGCCTCACCAGGACTTGTCCGACAAACACCATCGGCTCGTTCCCGTCCGCCATTGCTGGCAGTGAGCTTCAAGCTCACATGGACTGAACTTCAGCTCAATTTCTTCAAATAATCCAGATCAAGAAATCTTGACAATCACGCACTTCAGTATTCCCAGTATGAATACGTCCTTCCGTCATTGATGGCGTGATCCCATCATGCAAGAACAGTTAAGGAACGATGGTCATATCAAAGATCAACAAATATATAAGCAATCAAATTGAGGATCTTCTCACAATTCTAGCTGCGTGGTCCAGCTGAAACACGGAGGAGGAAGGGCGTGTGCCTCACAGTGCGTCGCCGGAATTAGGGGATGCAGCCGCGGTCGGTGAAAGATGGAGCGGCAGGGGACATCGGAAGATCCCGGGCCAGCGGCAGCGACGCCCTAAGCTAGAGCTCAATGAATTGGCGAGGAACCGAGGGGCGACAGAGGCCTGGTTTGCACAGGGAACGGAGGGCCTCCAACGGCAGGAGACCTGGCCTACAGCAGGAGCACGGGACGGCGGCGAGGAGTAGACGGGGGAATCAGGGGAGGGAGCTTACAACCCCTTCTTTTTTTAAGTAAAATCCCGTGGGTACCTGAACTTGACACCCTTTTTCGATACAGTCATAAATACGGTGTATGTTTCACTAAGGTCACTGGACTTCTGTACAATGCCGTATTCGCTGACATGGTATGCTTTGACCAGTCTACAATGATAATTATTGCGCAAAAAAGCCCCTATACTGAAAACTATTTGGCATATGTCCTAGGCCCAACTGACAGCCTCTTTGCAAACCCCAAATTCAGAAATCAATCAGCATAGAGGGCTCAGATGTCGTCGTCTGCTTAACAGCTAACCGAGAGGATTAACCCACTCACTCCACCTACCCCGCACGAACAGAGGAGCCCCGTGTATGGCCGCCGAGTTCCAGATGGCCTCGGTCTCCGCTCTGGCCTGTGCCGCAGCGGCTCCGCCCCCCGCTCCGGCCCGGCTCGCTACGTCCCCGCGCCCTGCTTCGGTCCAGCCACCGCTGGACGAATCTCGTCAAGTTGTTGGCGTCGTCCTGGATGCCGTCGGCGAGGATGGAGAGGCCGTAGCCGCCGGAACGCGCATACTCCCTGAGCTCATCTCGTCCTCTCAACAAGAAGCTACAGTGTTACTGTGTTTTTACCGAGATGGATCCAATCCAAGCTAGAGCATTGCTAATAGGTGATGGTATGATTATGGCGTTGGAAATGCAATTGACACTATGTTGTGGCCGTGCGGGCCTGGTGGTGTGCGACCGTGCTCCAGTCCCCTGCATACTGACGACCCTGCGTGTTGTGGTGTGGCCTAGCGGGAGGCAGAGTCGCGAACCATGCTCGATGATGTCCAACGGCCTAGCGGGAGGCGGTGAAGCGCGAATGACCGGGCACACGGCAGCGTCGATGAGCAAGGGCGGGGGCGCTCCTCTCCATTCGCTTCCGCGTACGCGTCTGGGGCGACGCTGGAGCTGCTGGGCGGCGCGGATAGAGATGGGTTAAGACGACTGGTTGGAGGCGGCGGTGGGATGGCCCTTATTGCTTTGCCATTTTCTAATTAGTATTGTTGTTTTTTACTACTCCAAAATAGTCTCTATGGATTGTTAGGGGATGACAAATGGGATCCACTCAGTATAACATATGCAAATACATAGCTGTACAGAAGCCCAGTGACCATAGTGAAACAGACAATTTAGTGACCGTATTTTCTAATCAGCATGCGTCCGACCAAAGTTGTTCCGACCAACGAGCACCTGGAAAAAGTTCTCTCTCTTTTGTTTCCATTTCCCCATTTCTTCCCGTCTCGCTCGGATTCGATCTCACGCGGAAGGTCGGTGGATTGATAGACTCGCGGGGGAGGTCGTCAGGACTCATCCGCGGAGAGCAAGACGCGCGAGAAGGTGTTGAGCTCATTGGCGGAGTGCGAGACAAAGTCGGAAGGCAAGCGTTCGTCGTCGGAGATCGAGGTACGAGGGAGTGCGCCGATGTCATTGACGGGGAGCGCCCAATGCACGAGGGAGGGGAGCTCAGCGACGACAAAGAGGGAGAGGCGCCGAAAGGTGTCGAGCTGGGCGACACACACACACACACACACACACACACAGAGAGAGAGAGAGAGAGAGAGAGAGAGAAGAGAGAAGAGAGAAGAGAGAGGAGAGAGAGAGAGAAGAGAGAGAGAGGAGAGAAGAGAGAGGAGAGAGGAGAGAAGAGAGAGAGAGGAGAGAAGGGAGAGAAGAGGAGAGAAGGGAGAGAAGAGAGAGAGGAGAGAGGAGAGAGGAGAGAAGAGAGAGATGAGAGAGGAGAGAGGAGAGAGAGAGGAGAGAGGAGAGAAGAGAGAAGAGAGAGAGAAGAGAGAGAGAAGAGAGAGAGAGAAGAGAGAGGAGAGAGGAGAGAGGAGAGAGGAGAGAGGAGAGAAGAGAGAGAGAAGAGAGGAGAGGAGAGAGGAGAGAAGAGAGAAGAGAGAGAGGAGAGAGGAGAGAGAGAGGAGAGAAGAGAGAGAGAGAGAGAGAGAGAGAGAGACGGGGCGTGTTTGGTTGCTCGTGGCTTTTAGTCGCACCTGGAGATCGTGGCTCCACGGAAGCTGCACGCGGCAATGCCACCTCTCGTACCAAAATGGCCATTCGTTTGGTTGCATGTATTCTCATTTTCCTAGTGGCTTGGAAGCCAAGGCCCAGTTGTATGGTTCCATGCATTCTTGGTTTTCAGCAAATTGGTACTTGTTTATGGAGGTTTATTAAGTTGTATGGCCACTTTTATTAAGTTTCCTGTTGCTCCTTAGTAATGATGGTTTTTATCACAGTTTTGCTACACATGCATGTGTTGGGGTTTTTACTTTTATGTGTAGACAATCATGCAAATAATTTAGTTGCCTAGCTCATATAACTAAGTTTTCCTCGCGACACGTTAGTTGATCCTTGGGAGTTGTTCATACATGTTTTTTTGCTAGAAACCAAATTGTGTAGGTTCCCTACTTCCTTTTGATGTGAAGTTGACTATTTTTTAGTTGTTGCTAAGTTGCTCACTATTTACTGTTAAATTGTGTTTAAATTAATTGCTAAGTTGATCTCAAGAAGCTCTTAAGTTGCACCTAAATTGCTCCTAAGTTGATCCCTAAGCACAGCTAGGTTTCTGATCTAAGAGCCTTGTAAGTTACCTATTTTCAGGTTGTTATTAAGTTGCTCCCTAATCACTGCTAAGTTTTTTTTTGAGAAACATGGTACATCGAAGACGCTCACATACACGCGCGCACACTCATCCCTATGAACGCACACACGCAACCCTACTCCTATGAGCACCTCCGAGAGATTGAGCCGGCATATCTTGAGATTGACGAAGTCACCACGGGCGCCTCGTTGTAGACGGGCACGTCACGTACCACTGAAAGAACATCGTCGATTAAATCCTGAAATAAATCCAGATAATGCAAACACCCAAGTCAAGTCTAGGACTTGAACCTGGGTGGGCTGGTTCCACCACACAGAACCAAACCACCAGAGCACAGCTCAGTTTGCAATCACTGCTAAGTTGATTCCTAATTGTTGTTAAGTTAGTGTCTAATTGATGCTAAGTAGTACAAAGTAGCTGTTAAGTTTATGGGTCTACCACATAAGTTCATGCTTGCTTATTTTGATTGTTGTGTTTCAGGAAGGTTTGTTCCAGGACCCTAGAGTACATACAAATCTTAATCTAGGAGTAAAATAAGAAAGGAAATTAAGGGGGTATGGGGTAGTTAGGTTCATGTGTCTGATTACCTCCTTATTTTTATTTCCTTTAGAGCCAAGCCATGGCAAACCTAAAAAATTGTAGGTTCAGTGAAGATCTGGTGGAAGAAGAAGTGATGTCCAGAAGAAAGGGGAGAGGCGTCATGTGGTCCCGTGGTGGGGTGGGGACTAGTTGACGTGCGCGAACTTGGGTTGCACCAGGCTAGGCTGGTCCGAAACAGTAGGGCACATGATAACCTGACCTGGGGCATGGGAACCTAACCGCGCATGCAGCCACGTGTTGTTTTTCTGGACGAGGGCTAGATCGGATTAACCAGACCCCGGGGATTGGCTAGCATAGCCCAAGAATAACACTCCCTCTGTCGAGAGGTAGTGGCGTTTTTGCTAAAACAACCCTGATATTTTTCACCTGATGTTCACAGTCCCTGGCCTCCCGTCTCCTACCTCTACTCCTCGTGTTCCCCTCCGTGTTCTCCGTCACCGGCATCCTCGAATGATTTTGACTGCTCCGACGACTCATGACCGCATCAGTTATTTTTGGTCGGAGGGACTATTTATATTTGCAGCTGTCGATGGGAAGATATCATGCTCTGGCCATAAAAAAAGCCACAAGAACTTGGGCGTAGGTGGACCTGATTTTCAAAAACCTCAAAAATGTTCTTTCAAAGTTTCAGAAAGAGATAAAACAAACCATGCAGTTTTTTCTAAAAAAGCATATTACCTCGATACTTACCAACACAATTTTTTCTGAAAAAAATATGATCGTGTGTTACCTACATAAATAGGATAAAACAGAACTTTGTATTTTTTTGCATGGTAAAAATTTCAGTTATTGTACTCTTACCCAGACACTTTGTATTTTTCGCATAAGTTACATATTTTTTATTCTAGTTTCAAACTTGACATGCACATATCTACATGCATGATTTACGCAGCAATTTCTAGTTTTATATAGTATGTTTTTAATTTTCCTATTTATAATAGTGTTTTTTAGGGAATTGTTCATATAGTGTTTACACGCACCCAGCATGTCCATCAAATCTGACAATCAAAAACCTGTTAAGGTGCAATGCGTTTGGAAGATTAGCAAGTTTTGTGTTTTGGCCAAAGAAAATATCGGTAAAGGCGTACCATCATAAGTACATTAGCCGATTTAGGAAATATATGTAAGTTGTTTTTTCTGCTCCTATGTTCCTTCGAGTCACATGTACTGTTTTCATGCATTCATAACTTTTTCTTTCCTGGCATGAATTCTTAGTAATTTGATAGGCTTGTTTGTTTGCTTGTTTGCCATTTCTTCTGTTGACAGATGAATAGACACACACAGACATCTCATCACACCTATGCGTACGAAAAAGTTAAGATCTTTAATAATACCTTTTCCAAGAACACAACACACACAAACATGTATGTTGTGAGATAAATTCAGATAGTTTTGAAACCATTATAGTGTTTTTACTATTCATCTAGGTACAAATGCATCGATCGGAGCCAAAACACCCATCATTTATATCGGACTAGTTGAATGCCCGTGCGTTGCTACGGATGATAAATAGATTGTGTCTTATTTCACGAATATTTTTAACGTTTACCCCTCTTTCTTTTCTCTCCCACCTTCCAATAAGAGAACATGTTGTTTTCCTCCTCTACCCCGCTCCACTATTACATGTCTCCCCCAAACAAAACATCCTTTAAGTATACGGGAAGTATCTTTGACTTGCAAGCTCCAATTCTCTTCTCAACTAAATAATTCAAAAAACATATTTATAACTTTTAAAAAATCTAAAAATAAATTCTGCATAGTCAATGTTGTATTCTATAGGTGAGAAATTTCAAACCAATATTCTTTATATTGTAGGCTAGAAAAATAACAAAATCTAATAAAATATAATGATGTAAAACTACTTATGCTTAAATCCACAGTTTTTCCATTTTTATGTAGCTCATAATACAAATTATTTTAAATAGGTAGTTTGCACGTTTATGGGATAAATCATTATCTACTTCCCTGATTTTTTCAATATTTTTTGAAACTCAAAAATATGATTTCGAATTTTATTTTAAAACCAGGATCACTGGTGCTCATGTGCACCAAAATCTTCACTCCTAGATATATCTAAACAATCAATCATTCAACACAGACGTGAGAGTTCAAACAAAGTCACATGATGCATTCAATACCATTCAAGTAAAAAATTACATTGTAAAATATACAAGACCATTTGAACAGCTTCAAAGACCAACAGTGCTATTTCAATCAAAAGATGCGGGCTAGGTAAGCATCTTCAAGCAACATACATGGCGCCAATATAAATTGGACATCGTAAGTGTTAAAAAGCTAGAAATGATCATATTATCTCATTTCCAAAGCCAACAAATGAACCAACCTGTATTTTAAAATTTTGATAGAAAGCACCACAAGTGAGTAAGAATCTATCATCCTTCTAGAACCGAGATGGGGAAAAATGGTAAAAAAACAATAAAGCCATAAATGAAGGGAAATTAACTCGAATTTTCAGTGGTGGTAGTTTGGGATTCACCACCTAGGCGAGGCACCACCTCCACAGTAGTGGTGGATTAAATGGCATAAGCATCTTTACTGTAAATTGAAGATAAACTGTCATATTTTAGATATGCAAAGAAACTCTCTAGCATCCATATTTAATTCACCAAATTGCAAAACTTCTATCTAGTAATCGTGCACATGCCAACACACGTGTAATCTTGAAAAAAAAATGAGTCCCACAATGTCTTAGTTGTTTGCTAGGCCTTTTGAATCCACCCTTATTTAATGAGTGACAGTTCTACAGCTTTTCTTCATCTAAATCTTCTTTTTAGTTCCAAATGCTAAAGTTTGGCCCTAAAGAAACGACTCATCATTCAATCTTTTATGCAAGTAAGCCACAAATTTAATTCAAGAAAACCTGTAGAATAACTATTTGAAGCAAGATCAAATGTAAAATCATTCTTTTATTGGTGGCATTCCATCACATAAATTTGGATGCACCACCCTGACTAAACAAAGTCAAGATGAAAAGACCCTCGAAAGAACTATATAATCAGCAGTTCCAAGCACAAAAATCTGACCATAAACCTACACTTTGTATTTCTATTTGACATAATACATGCTCATAGGTCATGTATTCTCTTCTTGTCTCCTTTGTACATATTAAATCAAAATGTCAAATGGCCATGCATGATAGATCAACAAGAATGTATGACGGTGAACCAAAATGTCGAACGAACACGTCAAGAAGAAAGCAACCTTCTTTGTAGCATCAATTAAGAATTTTGATGGTCCAATAGAAATGAATCCCTTCTCTTGCTCGTACTCTTCTATCTTGTATCTCCAAAACTCGTAGATGAAGAGATAATTTAAATGCTTAGCCTACTCTAATAGGAAACATATGTAAAGGTTGATTACAATCTTTCCATCAAGGAGAGCATCACCATACATGATATAGCAACAGAAAAATGTTTATTGAACTTGATCCGATGTGTACAAAAACTGATAAAATCTACAGACCAAAATACCCATTATTTCTATTTAGGTACTCAGTTTGTGAGGCTACAAAATACTGCACGTGTCCGAAAATAGACATCAGGACCAGTGCATCTTGAAGGATAGATTAACAATGGACATACAATATTCCAAAAGCTAAATGGCATACCTTGCAAGACAGTCGAGGGATTATCAGTTGGCCAGATCTTTTTTATGTTCACGGCTTTGCTGCTAATTCTTCGAAGTACCGTCCTTATTTTCTGAATATTCCTCCATTTCCTTTGAATCTTTAATTAATTCTATAGCATCTGCATATATGACACATTGACACAGTTGACATGCATACACACAAGAGTTAAATCTGTACTCTAAACCCATTATTTGTTGGATGTATGCATATGCTGGACATCACTGACATGGAACATAGTGACACCGTTTGCCATTGACAAGGCCAGTTGCAGCACTTTTCTCCTCGTGTGCTAGGAATTGTTTATTTAATATACCATCTCTCTCTTCTGTGTATTGCTTCCTCTCTATGTTCCTCTTTATCTCCTTAGGGTTTGTATGAATGAGACAAGTTAGTATTCCTGTAAATATAAAACAAAAAATAAATATACAATCTGAATAATTACAAATAGAAGAAAAATACACAGTACCATGCAAAATATATGCACCTCCTAATAGTTCACCATACACTATAATAACAAATACTTACAATTGCTTGTGCTGATACCAGAGGGAAGCAGCCCGATAGAACAAAAACTACTTTAGCAGATCGTTTAAATCGGTAGCAGAATAGTTGTCGTTGATATTGTTCAACCCTTGAGTACTTCTACCTGCCTGAAAACAAGAGCTGCCATTAACACATGACAATACAGTAGACTTGCTAATTTCTTCTGCTTCAGCTACCAACTCTCAAAGTCCACAATCATATATCCCCAAACAAGTCGCTCCTTTTGCCGAGATCACCACAATATTTTTTGGCAAACAACCAGATTTCATATACACGGCATACCTCCTGATATGGAGTGGACAAACCGGATGCCAGCATGCTCTGTTCTTCGCTGCCGCAAAACCCACGGTGTCGCCACGATTCGCTATTGCATTACTAAAGTTGATGCACTGATGCTGGTGTTCCCACTGGTCGCTTCCACAAAATACTCTGAGCATAGAACACGAATTAATATTGTTATGATATATGCCCTACTTTTAATAATCATGGTATAGCATTCTCTAAGCATATGAGTATGCAGACAAAAAGAGAGAAGATGTGGTTAATCACCTTTCCGGGCGTTCTCAAGCCCTTGTATTTAGTGTCGAATATCATGTTGTCCTATCCTGAAAGAAACACAGTCGTTCGAGGGCATGTTTAGCTGATCTATAGTTCCATCAAAGGAAGGAAACACAATGAAGCACTGGAAAATGTGGAGGAAGATAATAGTTAATGTAACCTGTCCTTGATGTTGTAGCAGGGCTCCATGATCTCGAGCTTGGAGGCGACGTTGGCGATGCATCAATTGACGACATTGTGTTGTATAGAATATATTAAAATGGTATATCACCCTGCTCCATCTCTCCCTGCAATCGAGAAAATGTGTGGTAATGTACACCTTATTCTTCTCGACTTTTTCACATACATAGTAACCCGGCTTATATAGAATTTTGCCAAATTTCTCAAACATAGCTCTAGCATAAATTTTGCTGGCATGACACTCATAAGCTCTATCGAATCTCAATATCGGACGGGCCAGCGCAGGAGGAAATCAGTGCATGTTCACATTATTATCTCACCAACAACTCAAGTGCATCATACAGAAAAATAAAACACATAAACAATGAAACAAGTTGACTCACGAGTCATGTCCTATTCTCTTTCCGGGCACTCTGCTTGATCCCTGTTGATCTGTAGCCTCATGTAATGCCTCACAAATGCATGCATCGGGCAACCGGCAGCAAAAAAAAAAGCATAAGTGGATTCAGAAGTATGGCGCAATCAAGTACAGCAACAGTCTCTTCTATAGTCATGATTTAAATTTTACCTGTCGGTATAGTCTGCGGCGCTTTCCCGTCATCCGCATAAATTCTCCAAACACTCATTTGAAGCTTTCGACACGCACTCCTAGAGCAGCACACCAGCCAATATGACACTTTGGAAGTGATTGCCCACGCCAACAAACAGCCTGAATGGCATGCCATACAAATTAGTCATGTATGTTGTGTCGAACGTGACCACATCCCAAAATACTTGTATTGAGCCTTGCTACTACCGGTTGCCCACATAAGGTTTATACTGCGGCTCTCATCGTCCGACTGCACGCACTCGGTAACTGAAATCAGGGTCTTTCCCTCCTATTTCAACAAACACTTCTATGGTCTGCTGCAGTGACTACGACCTATCTTACCACACATATTCCTAAGCATCTTTTTGGTGAACTGGACATTTTCCATGCTACTGAAAATCCTACCTACTATGGCGTACACTTTGCCTATGGACATTTTCCAGGTTTATAAGATAACTCTGTGTGCATCTTCTGCGCCAAGTTTGAATACAAATGTGTACAGTACATGATATGCATATTCTAATCAAATATTTACCAAGGATGGATGAGCTCTTTGCAATCAATAAAAATGTATGAGTCGCAGCTGTATCTATAAAATAACACTACACAGTTGTCTATACTCTATACCGATAATAGAATATCATGTCTTTTTACTAATATTCCCTCTGATTTCTTCATCTGTGCACTCCAACTCTGCTGCTCTTTCTCAATGAGTTTCCATTTTATTTTTCACTCTTCTCAGAAACCTCTACTGCCTTGCTTCAGAGAGAATGTTTTCTCTTCGGTTATCCCACACAGAATTTTCATGTTAGCCAAGTTTAGCAAAATTGCATCTAAATGTTGATCAGAAACCCTCTGGATGCTAATTAACTCTGCCTGGCCAGTTATACAAAGTGCCCCTTATAAAACACGGAAGCAGATTGGTTTTGCTGTGCAGAATTGCATCGGCCTGTGGTCACACACCCACACCCACACGCACACAGAGTTAGGTTTAGAAGGTTCAGATTACAACGTACAGGAACAATCTGAACGAACTCTATCCTATCTCCTCGACAGTCAAACTATTACAAGCTGAACTAATCCGTTGGGATTTTTCTCTCTACACACGCCAGCCTATTCTGAGCCTCAGCGATTCGGTTGCTTAACACCCCTGTCCTTTATAACAAGACCATAATAATTGTTGAAGTGTATAAGTAGATTGTACTAGCCCTTTCCATCAGTTCGGACTTTTGGTTGCGTTGGTTAATGCATGAAGCTTAACAACTCATTCAGAGAAAGCATGGCAGGAGAAGGCTATTCCTCAACATAGTTTATTAGCGCCAATTTGTGCACATCATTTATAGTTTTATATAAGCTAAGAAACACTTACGCGATTCCGGCCGTGCGCGAAGGCGGTGGCGCCGGCGAGTTGACCACTTGATCTAGCTCCCGCTTCTGCCTGCTGCACCACAATGGGAAATTAGAGAGACGATTCAGAGGACGCCCACCTGTTGCCGCCGGTCGACCCTGGAACGCTGGACGGATGGAGCCGATCACCCCTGTCGTGGTCTTCACCTCGCGTACCTGCAGAGCAAAGACGGGTGGGAGAGGGCTGCGTAGCCGGAAGACCAGGACACCCTACCTCGCCAGAGGAGGGACCTGCACCGCCGCCTAAGGATTTGGGGACTGGGTCCTGGCCTCGCGTGCTAGACTGTTGCGGCGATCTCAGACCATGCTGGCTCAAGGCGCTCCGGAAGGAGGGCGTCCGCGTTGAAGGTTCTCGGTCTGTTAGTGGCGGCGGGAGGGCGGCTGGGGCGCGGGGGCAAGAAGCGAAGGGCAGCAGCGACGGCGGGACCTTGTGCTATGGTTCAGGGAGGAGGTTCGGAGATGATGCATCGTGCCTTGCTTAGGTTTTTCCGTTTGCAACTAACCCTTTCCACTTAGCGGTGGCATAGAGGTGTAATAATCTAAACCAAGTATTGTAGCATCGGATGTAGATCAGACGGTCCAGATTCTCTGGATGTTTGATGTTTGAGGATGACCTACAATCACCAACTCTTTTTTAATAGTAAAGATTTGCTAGCTCTCAGACACCTGAGAACTAGTTAAATCTCAGTCGCCTATTTAACCATCGGATCCTAAGCGGAGATTCGTGCAGACTTTGTTGTTTGGTTTATCTTGTTAGTTGTTTTTGTATGGGCTGCTGACAGCTTTGGGCCGGCCCAACAATGAAAGAGAAAACATAAAAATGAGCATTTTGGCAAGGATCAAACAAAGAACTCCCAGAATTCACGTCTAGGCTCTAACCATTACGCCAAAGAATTAATTGTATTCTCATAATTGTCCTGATTCATTATACTACGTAGTGTCGTGTTTTGATTTGTTCTTTTTTTATCCTTTCATTTTTTTCATGATTCGTTAACTTTGACCTTATTTTTGACCTTTTAGTTTATTTTTTAGTTTTAAATGTTTGCAAATACTTTTTTTGCGGGTAAATTTTGTAATACTTGACTTCACTCTATTAAAGGCCTTGCTTATATCATTTTACAATTTTTATACTTTGTCGAGTTTGCTAATTCTCGGTCAACCAAGATTTTGAGTTAAAGCTCAGTCGACCTCTGAATCGTTGGGTGGTTTGTGATGGCATGAGAGTTACAAGTTGGTTGTAACTGGTTTTTTCCGGATATACAAGTTGGTTGCAACTAATTTTTGGGCTGCCACTGCTTTTTTTTTCCTTCAGTTGCAAGCGGGTTACAATTGAGATTTTCCTGAGTTGCAAGTGAGTTGCAACCGAGTGTTTTAGTGGCAAGGGGGTTGCAACTAATCCGATATAATCCGCATTCGAATCCGCATCCGGCTATTATCCGCTCCGATCTGAATCCGCCAAAAAAAATATGATAAAGGATATGGTAATAGCAATATCCGATCCGATCCGTTTACATCCGCAACTAATATATTTTTTTAGTTGCAAGACTGTTGTAACCAGGTTTTTTTTTGCAGTTGTGGAATGCAACCGAGATTTTCCGAGTTGCAAGTGGGTTGCAACTAGGTTTTTTCAGTTACAAGTTAGTTGTAACTGAGTTTTTTTAGTTGCAAAATAAGACTATCCAGTTACAACAAGGTTGTAACTAGATTTTCTTTAGCAGATTGTACCTCTAGCTCTTAGCTTCCTTTTTCTAGTAGCATACTTTGTGGAACGAGGGAAAAAATGGTCACAAATCATACAAATCGTATCAGCATATTATAAGGGAATGATGAAAAAAGCCCATGGACCACCAGGCCCAACAGACCAACAAGACAAGAACTGATCGTATCCTTTTAACAGGAAACAACACGTACTGGTTACGATCCAGAAACAAAATTAGCTCACGATCACCACGCTGACGTCAGGTCGACTGAGATTTAACTAAATCTCAGTCGCCTAAGCTATAGGCGCGCCCCATTTATATCCATTCTTTTTTAATCTAGTGCAAGATGGTTTACTAATGCTCTTTTAGAAACAATAGTTAATCATACATATATTACCTCACGTGATCCCTTATGTTGTTATCAGGCTACAATACGCCAATGACATAATCCTCTTCGTTACTCCCTCAGTCCCAAAGTGAGTGACTTATATTTGTCTAAATCACATGTATCTGGACAGCAGAAAGACTGAGATCGTGAGGCCTGCAACACGACGACTGCTGCTTCCTTTGCGGTCAGGAGTTTGAGACCGCAGCACACCTGGCGCTGCATTGCCCATATTCACGAAGGAGGTGTGGTCGAGGTTTCAGACAACCTACCCGCAGGCCGCCAGAATCGCCACTACCTCTACATGCATCAGGGGATGGTGGAAGAAAACCCGTAGTGGAAAATTGGATGAGTCCAAGAAAAGAAGCATATAGCTGCCTCGGTCTACATCATTTGGCACATCTGGAAGAAAAGAGGCCGTCACATCTTTCAGCAAGAATCAATGACGGCTGAAGCTGTGGCGTGTTTGATCAGGTCTGACTTGGAGGTGCTCCTGGTAGCGAAAGGCGGCCTGCCAAGTGTTTAGGTAGAATGTAGAGTTGTAACAACCTCAAGGGGGCTTTAGGGCCAATGTAAGGGCATCTCCACTCGTAACCTTCATACAGGCTTCGGCGCGACTCGTTTTCTGCCCGTATGGAGGGCGACGACGCGATGTTGCCAAATGGGGGCACCGGCTCCCGGCCGTGCCACCCATAACAAAATTTAAATTTTTTCAATTTAGGAAAAATTTACAGGAACAATTCAAACTTCAACGAATAATTTAAACTTAACAAAAATTTACAAAAAAACGAAAAAAACGCCATCTAATGGCGGCCACGGCCGATCTCGAGTCGGCGATACATCGCTGCGGCGTAGTCGAACATGCCGTCCTCGTCGTCGTCGTCGTCGCTGGGCGGCAGGCGGCTGCACCCCTCGCCGTTGGTCCTGCGTGCCAGCCACGTGGAAGGACCAGCCGCCGCCCTCGTCATCGTCGTCGACAACAACGACGTGGCGCCTGGCGCGCTCGGCCTGCTCCCGCCGCCAGTCCTGCGCGGACCAACTGGCGGCGAACTCGTCGGTGGCCGGTAGGACATCGTTGAAGGATGCTCGCTCCAGCATCCTCTGACCCGGAAATTCTTCCGGGTCCTCGCCGTCCGCTAGCTAGAGCGCTGCCGCCTTGTACTCCGGCGGTGGCGTCCACTCCTTCTTGGGCTCGGGCTTGGGCCTGCCCAAGCAGAGGCGGCGAGGGAGGCGCGCGGCGCCTGCGTGGTGGGCTCGTCGGCTCGTCCTTCACCGGCAGGAGCGCGAGGTAGCGTGGCGATGACGAGGGGTACGGCGAGTACCGCGCCGGGGACGTCGACGAGCGTGAGGAGGAGGACGCCGACGCCGGCGGGCGCCATCGGTTCGGGCGGCTCTTGGCGATCACGCGAGATGCGCGGCGGCATCACCAACGGCGGGTTGTTGCCGTTGGCGATGTGCTCCAGGACCTAGGAGAGGGTCCGTCCCGGAGCGCTCTACCACCGCTTCCGGCCTTCGCAATTGTAGTTGGCCGGCAGCGTTAACGCCGCCGTCATAGGCCTCGATGTTTTCGCGCCGCTGCCAAGAACGCCGCCCATGACTGGAGGTTGTCGGGATCCCACTGGGGGTCGTTGCGCTCCGCGTCGGTGAGCACCCCCTAGTAGTGCTCGTAGATGGCGGCCCTGCGGCGGCCCTGCGGGCCGCGCCGGTGGGGATGGGCGGCACAGCGAGGCCACCGCGGCTCACCGCCCACCCCGTCGGGAGCCGGAAAGTCGGCGCTCCACAACGCCTGCGCCTCGTCGACGTGGAGCCAGAGGCGGCCAAACCCGTTGGCCACCGCGCCGTCGTAGCACGACATCGCAAAGAGAGAGAGAGGGAGAAGAGGACGGCGTTTGGGGGAGATGGTGGAGCTCGCCATCGAGGTAATGCGCGTGCGGCGGCAATGGAAACCGCCGTGGGTTTTTATACTGGGGAGGAGGGGGAGGCGAGCGGTGGGCATTAACGCCGCCCTGCCCCTTTGACGGGACGCGTCGGCTGCACCGCCCGCTGGGAAGGCTACAGCGAGCAGCGCCATTACTCGACGCTGATGGCGAGGAAGAACGGCTCTACGCGGCTGCCACGCGGGCCAGCTTTGACAGGGGCGGTTTGGCGCGCGCACTCCCACCTAATCTTCCCCCATCCGCCCTACCACACGTCCATCCGGCGCCCCGCTCGCCTCCCTGTACATTGGGTTTGGCCTGGGGCCGCCGGGTAAATAGCTGGGCCACGCCGGCGCCAAAAAAAAATGGGGCGCGCGGCTGGGCTCGAATTTTCGCGTCGGCGCCCCCGAAAACGCTATAGTGGGCCTTTGAGGCCCCCGAGTGGAGATGCTCTAATGTCTGTATTCCGAACTTTGTTCCCTCTTCTATAATGCAAATGTAGAGCTCCCGCTCTTCTCGTAAAAAAAATCACATGTATCTACATATTAAAACGCGTATAAATACATATAAATCTAGACAAATCCACGTCACTTGTTTTGGGAGAGAGTAATGTCGCTGATGCCGGTGATTGTCGTGGAAATGGCCATGGCAGTCGCTGCCACTGGCAGCGATTGAGTGTTTTGTGAGGAAGAGTTGGCGGCCATCTGCGGTGCGAGATGGGGGCGGATGCACATGGGTTTACCCAGGTTCGGCCCCCCGGAGGGTAAAGACCTACTCCTGCTAGATTAGATTATTGGAGAGCGAGTTACAGGGGTGGCGAGCTCGGCGGCTATGCAGCGAGTCGCTTGAGGGGGTGTATGATGGAACGTGTCTCTCTAGGATACCCTAGGGAGGTTTATATATGAGGCACCTCGCTAGGGTTTACAAGCTACCACCGAACAAGATAAGGATCCGGAGGTTTTGACCTAATCCGACTGGGCTTCTGTTACGCTCCTGGCTCCAGTCGCCAATCGCCGGGCCTCTCCTTCAATTGTAGTCCAGTCGCCATCCTCCAAGTGCACTCACAGGCCCTTCGGCCCAATCGGAACGTCCTGCTGGGCATACCCCCTTTGGCATATCCCCATCAGTAGTCCCCGAGGCCATCGTTGATGCAGGCGCAGGCGTCCCTTTGGCCTTCGGAGTAGGCAAGCCCAATTTGGGCATCCAGTCGAGTCGGCGATGGACTCCATCAGAAGCAAGGAGAATTTCCCCATGTTTCCATTTGCCACCCCAATGAATGTTACTGCTACCAAGTCATCGTTCCGGTGAGTGGAAAAGCCTGGCGGGTAGCGGGTGAAATAAAGGAGTTGGACCGTCAAATCCGGTCAAACTATTCGTTGGAATTTCCAACGGTAACTTCGGCGCAATTACCGTGAGTAATGACTATCCCGATTTTGGCGGGTGGCGTTCCCATATAAGGGGAGTGATGGCTCAGCTCTGCATACCTTCTCCGCATTCTTCATTCTTCCTCATTCGTTCTTCCTGTCTCTAATCTCCCTGCCCGCATCCTTCTGACTTGTTTTTTCCGCATTGCGCGATTCCACATCCTACCCGATGGCGCCTCCCAAAGGCTCATGGGGAAAATCCAAGTGTACCACAGCCCAGCTTAAATCCTTCGAGGACGCCGGAGTCCTCCGCAAGGGGAATTGGCGGGTTCCCCCTCCTCCGAGACCGAGCCGAAGCCGCGACCCGGCGAATTCATCTGCTTCCCCAGCCATCTCGAGAGGGGTCTGGGATTTCCCACTTCACTCTTTTTCCGCTTCATGCCAGACACGCGATCAAGCCATCGGATCTTGGTCCGCATAGCATCGAGCAGCTGGCGATCTTCGTCGCCTTCTGCGAATGCTATCTTGGCTGCAGGCCATACTTCTCGCTATGGTTGGAGCTCTTCCACAACCGCATTGGGCGCGAGGCGTCCAGTGGTTTGATGTTGGCCGCATGTGGCGTCACATTCCAACTAAAGCCGAAGGCCAATTTCGTCAAGCTCCTCCTGCCGAAGAAGGCCGCCAGCTAGTGGAAGAAGAGCTGGTTCTACGTAAAAGAATCCACTCCCTCCGGCGAGGTGGCACTTCTCGAGTTCATCGCCGAGAGGAGCGAGCCTCGCTGGTTGGCGCCGAAGAAGCTTCCCAAAGACCAGCGGATGGCCGTCGCGGAAATGATGGACCAGATCCAGAAGCTGAAGGAACAGGGGTTGATTCCGATCAACCTCTACAACTGCTGGCTCGGGCGGTGCCTGGTTCCGATGGCGGCTCGGCCGCACTGGATGTATGAATACAGCAGGAAGCATGACCCATCCCGAACCAGCAAGGAATCATGGGAGGCCGAGGACTACAAGGCCACCCTGAAGAAGATCACCGATGCAGAGTTCACCAGCGTGGCGGTCGGGCTCGCCCCGTACACGCCTGTGAAGAATGAAGCCCCCACAGTAAGTTCTCTTCCTAGTCGCTATGTCCATACCTTAGTTCTCAGTCTCCGTGTTTGGTGTTTTACTCGTGGTGGTTCTCAGCTTTTTCAGGTGTTGGAGGGCTGGATCCCTTCGCTCGATGAAGAGGTTCCCCAGGAACTGGAGGAAGACTCCGAGGGAGACTCTTCCGACAGCGACGGGGAGGAGGAAGAGGTTCCTCCCCCAGCGCCTGTGGCTCGCAAGACCCGCATGCAGAAACAACGTGAGTTCGAGGCGAGCCGCAGCCTGGACGAGCACCACGGAGGCGACGAGGTCGCGTAGGAGCACACGTCCCGACGTACTGCTACGCCGTTGAAGCCCGCACGCAAGCCCAAGTCGCCAGCGAAGAGGCCCACTTCACCGTCCAAATCGGTAGTGGTGTTCGAGTCGGATGACGATTCTGATGATGAAGGTTCCCCCCAAGTCTCGCACAAGGCCCCAAAGGATGCAATCCCGACAAAGGGGTTGGAGGGCAAGGACACGGAGGTAGTGGTAGAGGTTCCCCTGGCGGCGATTGCGCCGACGGCCTCGGAGGTTCCAAGCCAAGAAGCGGCTGAGGCGATGACGTCCAAGTCACCGCAGCCGTCAAGGGCGGCCGCGTCGGAGCCGGAGATCCTAGCGACTGCGGCTTCATCATCGAGGAAGCCCGCGGTTTCGTGGGCTTCAGATGTCTTCGAGAGGGGGCTCACCCGCAAGTTGGGTCCCGAGTTGGACAAGCCCGCCCACATCAGCACCAGGCTTCGCGTCCTCCCGGTAGCTAAGTGAGTACTGCTCCTTCCTCCCGATTCGCCTCGCTCTTTTTGTATTGCCGTTATATTGATTGTGGGAACTCGTGCAGGTCGGGGGCCAAGAAGATTGGCCGTCCTTCGGTGGCTAAGATTCCACCGGCCGCCCCCACGGGAGAGGGCGACCTTCCCAAGAAGAGAAGGGCTGCCGGAGATGTGGCGACCGCGGAAGTCGCGAAGAAGCAGAAGGGGGTGCCGACGATGCCACAGCCAAGGACAGCGCCACGGAGCCAGATGCTGTGTCAGTCACCGAAGAGGTGGTGGCGGCACGATTAGAACCAGTCTTGGCTGCGTCCGTGCCGGAAGCACCGGCCCCGACAACCAGTGCCCCTGCCAGGGCATCGGCGACGTTCCCGCGCTTCATGGCGAGGGGGGTTCCAGGTATGGCAGACACCCAGTCTCTGCAGAGTCCAGAGATCGTGGATGCGGACATTGGGTCCCGTCGCGGGAGCACTTCCTTCACGATCCCGTCGACTGACACCGGAGAACTTCACATGATGCTCGGTGCTGCTATTCAGGTATGTCCAGTCCCCGAGTTCCTAGTCGCTGAATTTCAGTGGCTAGGAACTGAACTTCTTGCTCCTCTCCAGTCGCTGAATTTCGGCGGCTAGGAATTGAGTTTCTTTCTCCTTCTCCAGTCCCCGAGTTCCTGGTCGCTGAATTTCAGCGGCTGGGAACTGGGTTTTTGTTTTGTCAAATGCTGAGGTGTGTTGTTTGTTTGCAGGGATTGCAAAGGGAGTCGACTGATCAGCAGGCCGCGAGAGAGCGCTTGGAGCATGACTTGCGTGAAGCACAAGAGGCGAACCAGTGGCTTCAGGAAACTATTGGTGAGTATCTGTTTGTCTTTCTTTTCCTCTGTCGGGTGTGAATTAGTGGTGTACATCATGCTGATGGTTTCTCTTGCAGATGGTTTCCCGGCTGTGATTTCCAAGGCCCGTGAAGGGTATGTTCCAGTCGCCGAGATGGACGCGGCGAATGGACGCGGCGAATGGACGAATAGCCTCCCTGGTCCAGGACTTGGATGGGGCGAAAGCATCCTCGGTTTCTTCAGAGGAGCGAGCGAAGGCTACCGTTGCTGCGGCTGAGGAAGAACGCAAAGCCACAGACTCCATCATCGTGGGGATGCACAACGAGCAAACCGCCTTGGAGAAGCACGTCGCGGAGAACTGCCGCAAACTCCTTGGTGAGTCTCCATCTTTGCCTGACCCGTTTGTCGAGTCCCTGATTTGGGGGTTTCATAGTTTCACTGACACCTGACTTTGCAGCTGTGGTAGGCCAAAGCGATCCGGTGGTACAGACCTACAATGCCTCACAGTGCGTGACTGCCGTGGTGAACGCGGCCACGGCCTCGACGTAGTGCGTCCAAGCGGCTCTTCAGGGCATGTCCCCCACCGAAGTTATTCCTGGGGGGCTTATGGAGGTGTGGCGCTATCTGGAGGAGGTGCCTGCCGTCGTGGAGTGGATGACGCGCTTAGCGTTCAGGCGCGGGGCCACCACAACATTTAGCTTAGGTCTCGCCCACTTCCCCGACGACTTCGACCTTGATGACGTGACGAGTGGCTATCCATCGGCGACCGGCACGGTGGAGATGTCAGAGGTGCTGAAGCTGACCGCGAAGGCCGCCCCTTACGCCGATCAGGTCTTGGCGATGGGGGATCTGCTGCCGTACCAGGAGACGGTGTTGGCGCCTGGCGACCCCGAGCCGGAGCATCGCGACATGAAGTTGGAGCAGCCCTTCCGATCGTTGTTGTCGAAGTCGCTGACGACGTACCCGACGAACCCGTGGCAGCCTTTTGTTCATGTCAAGGGGGGTGGCGCTGCTTCTTCATCAGGGCCTGTGTAATAAACAATGTAATTGTCCAATTTGTGAAGTATGCCAAGTGGCGAGTGCTGTAAAATATTTTGCAATATATGCCAAGGGGAGTCAATCGACTCGTATTGCGACTAGGATTGTGTGGTGTGTTTGTTTTTGGTTGAGCGAGTCCCCGAGCGCGTCCGCCCTTTAATGGGGTATAACTTGATTGTATACTTTTGTGTATTGTTTTGGTTAGGCACTGTTTTTATCTCTCGCGTCTTCTGAGTGGCGAGTCCCCGAGCGCAAGTAGGACTGAGTTGTAAGTGAGTCCCCGAGCGTGGTGCCCGACCACATTGGTCATGTTCCTGTTGCAGGTTGTGAATGCGTTGTTTGTAACGCGTCTCCTCCCCTGGCCCAGAGAGCCAGTCGCTTGGCAAGTCCTAGGCAGCTCTCTTACTTGGTGTGTTCCCGAGCCGCGTGGTGGTTCCCGTTTTGCGGAGTCCTCGTGCGTGGTAATTAACCGTTCGAGTAGCTTTGCACGAGGATGGGAGGGACAGGTTGCTGTGAGAAGCGTGTATCGGTTGTCTTGGCCCGGTGGGCCAGTCGGGCTAGGCGACTCCAATGGCGGCTCCAGGTTGGCGTTTTCGTGGACGACCCAAGGCCCGAATATTTCCCGTGCCCTTGTGCCGCACTACTTAGCCGTGCCGGTCGCTCGGCTAGAGGTTGACTTCCATAAGTAGCGTATTGCTAATATGTACGAGTGCGAGTGGCACAAGAATATGGCGAGTGGACACAATTTGTGCGATCCGGATGAATTTCATTATATATGCCAGCGGAGTACAATGTGAGGTTCTAAGTATAGAACTTTCTAAGGAGGTTTACATTCCATGGCCTCCCGACCTCCAGTTGGCCGTCACCTCGTATGTCGATGAGGTAGTAGGCATCATTGCCAAGGACTCGACCTATAGAGAACGGCCCCTCCCATGGGGGGGGGAGAGTTTGTGCATGCCCTGCTTGTCTTGGGCCATTCGTAGGACCAGGTCGCCTTCCTGGAAGGTGCGAGTTCTCACTCGGCGGCTGTGGTAGCGGCGGAGTCCTTGCTAGTATATGGTGGTGCGGGAGCGAGCCAGGTCACGTGCCTCGTCGAGTTGATCGATGCTGTCTTGGCGGGCGACCTCGTTGGCCGCCTCAACGTAGTTGGCGACTCGAGGTGAGTCGTGCTCCAGGTCAGTTGGCATTACGGCCTCGGCGCCATACACCATGAAGAAGGGCGTGAACCCGGTGGAGCGATTGACGGAGGTGCGGATCCCCCATATCACGGAGGGGAGCTCATCGACCCAGCATCCTGGGGTGCGCTCGAGGGGCACCTAGAGTCGCGGCTTGAGCCCGTGGAGGACACTCTGGTTGGCGCGTTCTGCTTGGCCATTTGACTCCGGGTGGGCGACTGATGCGAGGTCGAGTCGTATGCCATGTTCTTCACAGAATTCCGCCATGGCCCCCTTGGCGAAGTTGGTTCCATTGTCTATTATGATGCTGTGCGGGTAGCCGTACCGGTAGATGAGCTCGCGTAGGAACTTGGTGGCCATCTTGCCGTCGCACTTTTTTATTGGCTTGGCCTCGACCCATTAGGTGAACTTGTCGATTGCGACCAGGAGGTGAGTGAAGCCAGACGGGGCCTTCTTGAACGGGCCTACCATGTCCATGCCCCATACGGCGAATGGCCACGTGATGGGGATGGTCTTGAGTGCCGAGCCAGGGAGGTGCGTCTGGTGGGTGTACTTCTGGCACCCGACGCATCGTTGGACGATGTTGGTGGCGTCGGCGTGTGCGGTGAGCCAGTAGAAACCGTGCCGCATGGCCTTGGCGACTAGCAACTTGGCGCCGGCATGATAGCCGCAGTCGCCGGCGTGAATGTCCTAGAGGATCTTGCGGCCTTCTTCTGGCTGTACGCAGCGCTAGAACACTCCGGTCACACTGCGTCTGTGGAGCTCGCCGTTGATGATGACGAAGGATTTACAGCGGCGCACGATCATTCGCGCCTCCGTCTCATTGCTTGGTAGGAGTTTGTGTTTGTATGGTGCTGTCCAGTCGCTAGGTTCCACAACCATGGCGACTAAGGCCGGTTCTGGTTATAGTGGGATCCCGACGTCGATCTCTTTTGGTGGGCTGACCGACGGTTTGTGGATGATGTCGAGGAAGACGCCTACTGGTGGCGCTTGTCGGGTCGATCCGATGCGGGAGAGGGCGTCTGCCTCCTCGTTTTTTGCCTGTCGATCCACTCGATGGAGTAGCCGTCTAAGTGTCCTCCCAACTGGTCGACAGCTTGGCGGTACGCGATCATTGTTGGGGAGACGACATCGCACGTCCCGGCGACTTGGCCGGCGACTAGGTCGGAGTCGCCATAGCATTGTAGGCGGTTGACGTTCATCTCCTTAGCGGCTCTCATGCCATGAAGGAGGGCCTCATATTCTGCCATGTTGTTGGTGCAGGGCTTGAAGTTGAGGCGGAGCTTGTCTCCTTTGGGAGAGGTCAGTATGACCCTAGCCCCTGCGCCGTCGGCGTTCTTGGAGCCGTCAAAATGGAGCGACCAGTAGTGGAGAATGGAGCTTCTGCAGCTCTGTGCTTCTTCGATGCAAGAAATCAGCCAGGGCTTGTGACTTGATCGCTTTGTGGGGCTCGTATTTGACGTTGTGGATGCCGATTTCAATGACCCACTTGGCGACTCGCCCGGTCGCCTCGCGATTGCGTATGATGTCTTGCAGGGGCGCGGAGGAGACCATCGTGATTGGGTGCTCCTGGAAGTAGTGTGGGAGTCGCCGCTGTGCTCGGAATACCACGTACACCAGTTTTTCGTATTGCGGGTAGCGTTGTCGTGGGTCCGTTAGGACTTCGCTGATGTAGTAGACGGGGCGTTGTATGGGGCACTCCTTTCCCTCTTCCGGTCATTCGATGACCATCACGGCACTAACGACTCGAGTAGAGGCTGCGACGTAAACGAGCATTGGCTCTTTGTCGAGTGGAGCAGTGATGCGTCCATTTTGCATCACTATTATATGTCTTAATTCACTATTATTCATTAATATATTTCATATTGAGAGGTGATACTTATGTTATTTCATCTATTTTTGCATGGTTGATGACTTTTGGAGCATGGGCCGCTGCAGTCAGGATTCTGATGGAAAAGGTGCTGTTTGGAGGCAAAACTCACGAAGATCAGAAAATTTGGAAAAATATACAGAAAATCCTAATTTTCCAGAAGACTAAGGATGCCAGAAGATGGAGTGGAGATGGGCCAAAGGGGGCCCACACCACCCCATGGCGCGGGCAGGCCTAGGCTGCGCCAGGAGGTGGTGTGGCCACCCTGGCCCACTCCAGCCTCTCCCCTCTAGCGTATATCATCCTCCCGAAACCCTAAGACTCGGGGAGCAACCACAGAAAGATTCCGCCGCCTCTGCGGGGCGGAAAACACCGAGAGAGAAAGATCTCTCCGGCAGACAGATTTCTGCCGGGGGAATTCCTTCCCGGAGAGAGGAGATCGTCGCCATCAACACCACCATCAAGATGGACTTCATCGGGATCATCATCATCATCATCACCACCACCATCATCACCATCATAACCCTCATCACCATCTCCATATTGATGTAACGGTTGTGTTGAATCTTGCATTAGTTCATAGGGGAAACTTTCCCGGTGTTGATTACTCTTTGTAGTTGATGCTATTGAGTGAACCATTGAATTATTGTTTATGTTCAGATTGTTATACATCATTATTCCATCTCTGATCATGATCCATATGATGTCTTGTGAGTAGTTCGTTTTGTTCTTGAGGACATGGGAGAAGTCTTGTTGTTAGTAGTGGAGTTGCGTTGAGAAAGATTCAATAGATTGTTATTTAAGTTGTGGTGTACTTCTTCTAGTGGTGTCATGTGAACGTTGACTACATGACACTTCACCTATATGGGCCTAGGGGAATGCATTGTGTATTTGGCTACTAATTGTAGGGGTTGCCGGAGTGACAGAAACTTGAACCCCCATTAGGAAACCATTGCACAAGGGACGTAAGGGTCTTAGAGTTTAAAGCTGTGGTTAGGTTTCTACCTTAATTACCTTCTTGTACTTACGGATGTTTGCAAGGGGTATAATCACAAGTATGTATTAGTCTTGGATGGGGCGGTACATTAGCACAGGTTCACCCACACAACAATTAGCAAGCTAGAGAAGATTAATCAACTATGTGAAGCGAAAGCACTTGACAGTCTTCCCATGTGTCCTCGAGAACATTTGGTCATCTTAAGTAATACAACCGGCTTGTCCTTTGCTGCATAAAGGATTGGGACACTTGCTGCATTTATTCCTACTGTCTTTTATTTACTCGTACTTTGTTTACTTGCCTTATCGAAAACCCCTAAAAATCCGTTTGCTAAGTATTTGCAGAGAATTCCTGATCCATACCACTAGCCAGCACCTTCTGCTCCTCGTTGGGTTCGACACTCTTACTTATCGAAAATACTACGATACACCCCCTATACTTGTGGGTCATCAAGACTATTTTCTAGCGCCGTTGCCGGGGAGTGAAGCGCTATTGGAGAGTGGAAATGGTAGAGGAAACTTCTACTATGAGTATTGTTTAATTCTGTTAGTTGCTTTATTTTCGTTATGGATAATTCGCTAAGTTTCTTATTTGGTAATGCTACTACCACTGCTAAGGTAGTAGATAAGCCACCACCTGCTGAGAATGACGTTTTCAAAATACCTACAAGAATTATTGATCGTGTTATGGATAACTACTATGTTGGGGATGGAAGTGTCCATCCCGGTGATCATTTGCTCTTTATACACGAATTATGCGGGTTGTTCAAGTGTGCAAGTATTACTACAGATCAAGTTAAGAGGAAGTTATTCTCATTATCACTAAAAGGAAGAGCTGAGGAATGGTATAAGCCGCTGAAGAATGGTCAAGCTCTGGAATGGGAGGAAATAGTTCCTCTCTTTTATTCAAAGTTTTATCCTCCTAGTGAGATTCATAAAGATCGGAATCAAATATACAACTTTTGGCCTCTTGATGGAGAGAGTACAGCTCAAGCTTGGGGGAGATTGAAGTTACTAATGCTCAAATGTCCCATTCATGAGCTCCCCAACAATATTATTATCAATAACTTTTATGCAAGACTCCCTCTACATGACAAGGATTTATTGGATGCTTCTTGCGCTGGATCATTCACTCGCATGGAAGAAGAAGCTAAATGGGATCTTCTGGACCGTATTCAAGACAATGCTGAAGCTTGGGAGAATGACAAAGGTAGAAAGTCAGGTATAAATTATGATTATGAATGCATTGAATCTTTTATGGGAACTGATGACTTTCAAAATATTAAAAATGCTTATGGTCTAGACTCTCAAGCTATCGCTTCTTATTTTAAGGCTTTTGCTTCCTATATTGAAGTGCCTAAAAAGAAGTGGAATAAGTATCATGAACCTTATAAAGATGTTGCGAGTGTTCCTACAAGAAATACTGAAGTTTATACTGCTAATCATGTTTTACCTGAACCTTATATTGAGAAAATGCCTTTTCCAGTTAAGGTAAAGGAACATTCTATGATAGCTAGAATGGTTAATGAAAGTATGAGTAAAGCTATTGAACCTGATAAACAAATGGTTGATGAACCTATAATAGCAAGTGTGAAAGACTTTGTCACTAAATATGAAAAAGAGGGACACGCTATCCTTTGCAAGGATACCTCTAATATTGTTTCACATAGTAGTGTTATGAGAGCTAGTATTCCTGTGTTTTCTGTTAGGATAAGTGATCATTGCTATGATGGTCCTTGTGATAGCTATATCGTTAAGTTTATGCATGATACTGAAAGCTACTATGAGAGAGGGAAAAGTGTTCTTTTGCATCTCAATAATATCAAGTTTCCTCGTTTTATGCTGAAAGTTTTTATGATGCACTTCTTTTGCCTTCTTATGCAAGTAGCCTTTGGTTTCAACAACTTGTTTGTTTACCAAATCCCCTTGCATAGGAAGTGGGTTAGACTTAAATGCGTGTGTGTTTTTTCTTCTTAATGCTCTCTTTCACTTCAATTCATATCCCTATGAGAGCTTCTCCAAAATCATCATGCCCATCTTAATGGCTATAAAGAAAGAGCTTTATGGGGGACAACCCAATTTGTTTTTGCTTTCAGTTTGTTTTTGTTTCCTTGAGTCTTGGAAGCTATTACTTCGGTAATAACCGCTCCTTATCCATTTTGTTTGGTTTTTGTGTCAAGATCAACCTCTAATGAGAGAGAAGTAAGATTTGGGGAAGTTGCTGTCCCGAAACAGAGTTTTGTGCTTCACCATAAATATTCGTGAGAGATCTCTGTATGTCGGATTGAGCTGTAATTTTTTGTGCTTCTTTCCCAGGTTGTTATTTAACTTTCGTTAGTTTTGCACTTTTTGATTTGAGCAACAGAAGATTTTCAAAAAAATTGATATTTACCTGCTGGTCTGTTTTGACAGATTTTGCCACTCTTGCATTTGCTTCTTTATTCGATTTCCTTTTTGAATTCTTTTTGGGTTTTCAGAAGGAGTTGCTACAGTAGCTTATGTTTTGATGATTTTCAGTTGAAGTTGGACTCAAAAGGTTTTATCACTTCACTTATACTAATGTTGCTAATGAGAACTGTGTGAAGTTTTATGAGAAAGAAATTTCCAAGAAGTGGAGATAATGGTGTAATAAGGAAGAGAAGGGTTTTATGACTCAAGTAATAAGTGTATGAAGATGAAGATATCAATGATATTCAAGAGATGACTCCGGAAGAATCCACTAAATACCAAATTCAGAGACCTGTAGAGTCCGTTTCCAACTAGGTAACAGTTCTAGTAAGAAAAGTTCCGCGAAAATACGATCCAACTATATTTTTGCAGTTTTCAGTCGATAAGGAAAGCCACGAAGCGAAAAAGGGACGGAAACGGAGCCAGGGTGGCTCACACCACCCTGTGACGCGGGCCTACCCATGGCCGCGCCACCAGGTGGTGAGTCCACCCCGGACTCCGCCTCCGACTTGTTTTCTCCCAGTACCTTCCTTTTGTCATGAAACTTTGTAATATATAACCCCCCGGATCCCCCGAGGTTTGTATATCGTGTTTTTGTTTCGATCTGTTTCTGCCAGGACATACTCTTTGAAAGCTTAGAAGCACAATGGTGTCCTCCAAGGATAAAGGGAAGAAGCCCATGGAGGAAGACCTCCAAGACCCCAGGAAGGAGAAGGAGATAAAGAGTGAAGACGAAGAGGAGGCAAAGCACTACCATTGCGAGCATTGGAGTGGTAGAAAACCCTGCCAGAACCATGTCAATTGGAGGGAAGCCTCCTCATCACCGTTCAGATCCCTGGTCACTTCCTCCATGCACCAAGAATCCTTTCCATACCCTTATCCATGAGCATCAATACCAGAATATGCCCAAAGGGAAATTACCCTCCAATTGGGATTTGCCTCGTTCTAGCCATGCAGGAAAAGAAGACTTCAAGGAGGAAGAGCGGGGAAAGAATAGCAAGAGCTAGAATTCTCAACATGACATGATCATGAGTCGCATTGAGCAAAACTCGCAGCTTATTCGTAGTCTCACCTTCGAGATTGAGGACTTGGGGAAACTTATCAGAGAGCTCATCAAGAGGATACCACCACCACCAAAGGAGTAATTCATCATCAGGTTTGGCATCCCCTTGGTTTGTTCCAAGCTTGGGGGAGTGCCGCGGTATCATATCACTATCTTCTATCTTTTTACCTTATTAGTAGTCATATCATGAATAGAGGAGTTATTATGTAGGATGGTTTGCATTATGGAAGTGTCCCCTCTCTCGTTAGATATGTATCCCTTGGTGTGGGTTGCCATTATGGAATATTAATGAGAAGTTCTATCATTTACTCTTTTGTATAGCTTATATTAGTTTTAAATTCGTGGTTATATGATTGATCTTGTTGTTAGTATTGGTATCACTTTGGGATCATTGAGTTAATTTAGTTGGTTTTGGCAAACCTGGCTCGGTCAGTAGCAACACTATTTTTGAGAGTTGAATGAAAAAGATAGAAGTACTCTAGAGAAAAATAATTTCATCATCTTTCTTTCTTGATTTGCTCATAAGTTTAGTATTCTCTAGTTAAGATCTTTTGTGCTTCCAAGGAAGATTGCATGTTTGACTTTATCACTTGTATGTTTGTTTGTTTCCTTCAACTCTTATACTTGCTACCCAGCCTTGCTAGCCAAAAACCTGTACTGAGAGGGACTTCTTCTCGTGCATCCACCTCCTTTAAACCAAAACCTTTGCCATTTGTGTCCACCATACCTACCTAGTAGCATTATTGCTATTCTAAGTAAATTCTTGTTTTATCTACCTCCCAAATTAAACTTGTTATGTGAAAATTAGTGATTAAAGATCTCACGAACTTGATGGCACACTTTACTTTCTTGCACTTAATGAACTTGAACCATTGTGCTCACCTATGTTGCGTATATGCTTGCGCTTTGTAAGTTGTGAATTAGCAGAACCATGCTGTCATGGGGAACGCTTTCAACATTGCACTGGTAATTTGTACCAAGTTGATATCATGTTCTTTTGTCTATGGATGTCGTCGGTGTGGAATGAAAGGGGAGCTTGTAAGTCCATGGAGTTATGCATGTGTGTTAGAGAAACGCCTGGGCCGCTGGTCTAATTCATGCTGACATGTGATGACCCACAAGTATAGGGGGTGTATCGCAGTATTTTCGAGGGAAGCGAAACCCAATTTATTGATTCGACACAAGGGGAGCCAAAGAATATTTATAAGCCTTAACAACTGAGTTGCCAATTCAGCTGCACCTGGAAACAATCTTGCTCACAGCAATTTATCAGTAGCAACAGTTTTGTAGTAGGAATAGTAAAACAGCAGCAGTAGTAAAGCAAAGACAGTAGTAACAAACGCAATAAACAGTGGGATTCGAGTGCGGTAGGCATAGGGATGGATGGACGGGCGTTGCATGGACAAGACAATTCACATAGCAATCAGAACATAGGGCAATTGCAGATAAATAAGATAAAGCACCCAAGTACTAGAAAATCCTAGGCATGTGTTCCATATATAGTTATACGTGCTCGCAATGAGAACTTGCACAACATCTTTTGTCCTGCCAGCTCATTTGCAGCGGGGCCTCTAGGGAACTACTGGCAATTAAGGTGCTCCTTTTAATAGAGCACCGGAGAGAAGCATTAACACTTCGTGAACACATGTGATCCTCACATCAAAGCCTTTCCCTTCCGGTTATCCCGATTTCTGTCACTTCGGGGCCATAGGTTCCGGACAACAACGTGTGTATACAACTTGCAGATAAGGCCAAAAACAATACTATCATAATGAATCAATAACATGTTCAGATGTGAAATCATGGCACTCGGGCCCTAGTGACAAGCATTAAGCACAACAAGTCGCAACAAAGTCATAAAGCACTAATAAAAGATACTAGGCACCATGCCCTAACAATCTGATGCCACTACATGAACGATCTCATCCAATCCCTACCATCCCCATAACCTATAGCGGGGGATTACTCACTCATAGATGGAGGAAACATGGATGGTCGATGGAGATGATGGTGGAGATCGATGGAGATGGCTCCGGGGGCACTTCCCCGTCCCGGCAGGGTGTCGAAACAGAGACTTTCTGTCCCCCGAATCTCCCCTTCGGTGGCGGCGGCGCAGCGGAACTTTTCGTGGAAAAACATCGAACTCCCCGAAGTTTTTAGGTCAGGAGGCTTCTTATAGGCGAAGAGGGAGACCGAGGGGGTGCCTAGGGCCACCACACCATGCCCTAGCGCGGCCAGGCCTAGCCCGCGCCTGGGGGTGGTGTGGCCAGCCCCTGGCCCTCCTCCGTCTCGTATTCTGGCTCCTGGAGTCTTCTAGAAAAATAGGCACTTTGGCTTTTGTCCCGTCCAATTTCGAGAATATTCATTTTCTGACTTTCGTGGAACCAAAAACAGCAGAAAACAGGCAGCTGGCACTGTGGCTCTTGTTAATAGGTTAGTCCAAGAAATCCTATGAAAAGTACTCCAAAGTGTGGAAAAAACACAAAAAAGGAGATATAACCAAGCATGGAACATCAAAAATTATAGATACATTTGCAATGTGTCAACATGGTGGAAACCTGCAGTGTAACCATACCGAGTATCTATGGAGCATTCTTCTTATAAAGAAAGAGATAGAGATTGAGAAAAAAAGAGAAAAGAAAAAAAGAGATATTATGAAAAGAGGAAAGAGAGAAAAAAGCACCATATTCCCATGGTAAATAAGAAGATTACTGAGATACTTGTTGTCTGCTTGCCTTGTCATTTTGATATGGGGATTCTTCCGTATCATCGGGCAAGGGGTACCCCGTTGGCGGTTCTCAATGATACGCATATGCTTACGATGACAAGAACTTACCGGTGACTAAACTTGAGTAGCATGAGGAGCAGCCCTCGTATTCAAGGGACATGAGATTCTCCACTTACAACTTGTCAATGCATATCCTCATATTTGATCACTTTAACCTTAATCACCTAAAGATGCCTATGATAGGGGCAATGAGAGCTAAAAGCTAGTAAGTATCATAATTTTTGGGAGCTCTTTATGAGACCTGCAATCCCTGCTTCCCTCTTTGAAGGGCCCTTTCTTTTGCTTTGTAGTTGAGTCAGTAAACCTATTCCCCTCTATCTCAGCAAGTATTTTGAGTTGTTGTGTTTCATTCATTCATATGATGATTTATTCGATCATGTTTCTTATGTTCCTTGTTTTGCACATTGCTCTTATCTTGATGTTTACTACTTTGAAAGCTTTCATTGAAAACTAGCTATTTGTGAACTCCAGCAAATTATCAACTATTCTTCGACCAAGAGCTAAGTTTGCCATTACCAATTCTGATTCACTTTATGTATCTTTATTGTGTTTCCTTTACTCATTACAAGTTGAGTTATATAATAGTGAGTTGTCTTCTATTATGATCTATGTATTTGATGAATGTGATGCTTCTTGTCAGTATTCTTTTATCGACTCTTCACTCCATAAATCTGAGGCCATGTTTATTGAGCTCAGTTTCGCTTGAGGACAAGCGACGTCTAAGCTTGGGGGGAGTTGATACATCCATTTTGCATCACTATTCTATGTCTTAATTCACTATTATCCATTGATATATTTCATATTGAGACGTGATACTTATGTTATTTCATCTATTTTTGCATGGTTGATGACTTTTGGAGCATGGACCGCCGCAGTTAGGATTCTGATGGAAAAGGTGCTGTTTGGAGGCAAAATTCGCGAAGATCAGAAAATCCGGGAAAATATACGGAAAATCCTATTTTTCTAGAAGACTAAGGATGCTAGAAGATGGAGTGGCGATGGGCCACAGGGGGCCCACACCACCCTATGGCGCGGGCAGGCCTAGGCCGCGCCAGGAGGTGGTGTGGCCACCCTGGCCCACTCCAGCCTCCCTGGCGATATCATCCTCCCAAACCCTAAGACCTGGAGCGACCATAGAAAGATTCAGCCACATGGGCGGAAAACACCGAGAGAAAGATCTCCCGGGACAGATTACGGGGAATTCCTTCCCAGAGAGGGGAGATCGTCGTCATCAACACCACCATCAAGTTGGACTTCATCAGGATCATCATCATCATCACCACCATCAGCACCCTCATCACCATCTCCATATTGCTGTAACAATTGTGTTGAATCTTGCATTAGTTCATAGGGGAAACTTTCCCGGTGTTGATTACTCTTTGTAGTTGATGCTATTGAGTGAACCATTGAATTATTGTTTATGTTCAGATTGTTATACATCATTATTCCATCTCTGATCATGATCCATATGATGTCTTTGAGTAGTTCGTTTTGTTCTTGAGGACATGGGAGAAGTCTTGTTGTTAGTAGTGGAGTTACGTTGAGAAAGATTCAATAGATTGTTATTTAAGTTGTGGTGTACTTCTTCTAGTGGTGTCATGTGAACGTCGACTACATGACACTTCACCTATATGGGCCTAGGGGAATGCATTGTGTATTTGGCTACTAATCGTAGGGGTTGCCGGAGTGACAGAAACATGAACCCCCGTTAGGAAACCATTACACAAGGGACGTAAGGGTCTTAGAGTTTAAAGCTGTGGTTAGGTTTCTACCTTAATTACTTTCTTGTACTTACGGATTTGCAAGGGGTATAATCACAAGTATGTATTAGTCTTGGATGGGGCAGTACATTAGCACAGGTTCACCCACACAACACTTAGCAAGCTAGAGAAGATTAATCAACTATATGAAGCGAAAGCACTTGACAGTCTTCCCATGTGTCCTCGAGAACGTTTGGTCATCTTAAGTAATACAACCGACTTGTCCATTGCTGCATAAAGGATTGGGGCACTTGCTGCATTTATTCCTACTGTCTTTTATTTACTCGTACTTTGTTTACTTGCCTTATCAAAAACCCCTATAAATACGTTTGCTAAGTATTTACAGAGAATTCCTTATACATACCACTAGCCAGCACCTTCTGCTCCTCGTTGGGTTCGACACTCTTACTTATCGAAAATACTGCGATACACCCCCTATACTTGTGGGTCATCAAGCAGCGAGTAGTGGGGTTGTGAGTAGCACTTCTTTGAGCGCTTTGAGTGCGTCGTCGGCCTCCGCGTCCCATTGGAACATGGGGTTCTTGCGCATCAGGCGGTAGAGTGGCATTGCCTTCTCGCGTAGTCAGGGGATAAATCGACTGAGGGCCGCGACTCGTCCTGCCAACTTCTGGACATCACGCAGGCACTCGGGTTTCCCGAGTCGCGCGATGGTGTCGATCTTGGTGGGGTTGGCTTTGATGCCTCGCTTGGAGACTACATATCCCAGGAGTTGTCCGGTGGGGACGCCGAAGGTGCATTTTTCGGGGTTTAGCTTGATGTTGTACCTCCGCAGGTTTGTGAAGGTTTTGGCTAGGTCGGCGAGCAGGTCGTCCTGGCGGGTGGATTTTACCACCATGTTGGCGATGTAGACGTGAATGTTGCGGCCAATTTGGCTCGTTAGACACTCCTGCATGCACCTCTGGTATGTGGCGCCTGCGTTCTTGAGGCTGAACGTCATGGCCGTGTAGCAGAAGGCGCCGAATGGCATAATGAACGCCGTCTTCTCCTCGTCCTCGACCACCATCTTGATCTGGTTATAACCAGAGTAAGCGTCAAGGAAGCATAGCGACTGCGATCCCACGGTCGAGTCGATGATCTGATCGATGCGCGGTAGGACGAACTCCTCCTTCGAGCAGGCGCTGTTGAGGTTGGTGTAGTCGATGCACATTCTCCATGTGTTGTTCTTTTTAGAACTAGGTCTGGGTTTGCCAACCACTTGGAGTATTTGATTGGCCGGATGAAGCCTGCGGCTAGCAAGCGCTGAACTTCTTCGGCGATTGCTCGACGACGCTCTTTATTGAAGGGCCGTAGTGACTGCTTTACTGGTTGCACTTTGGGGTCGGCGTTGAGTTTGTGCTCAGCGAGTTCCCTCGGGACACCTGGCATGTCAGATGGCTTCCATGCAAAGATGTCGCGGTTCTCACGGAGGAACCCGATGAGCACGCTTTCCTATGCAGATCTCATGTGCGCCCCAATGGTGACCGTCTGGCTGGAGTCGCCTAGGACGAGCTCGACGGTGTGGGTGTGTGTGGTCCCCTAGAATGTGGAGCTCATGGCGGTTGGTTTCTTCAGGATGGTGGGGTTGTCCTTGTTAATGTTGCCCGCGTATTTCACGAGCTCCTCCGCATGGTCGGTTTCCGTGGCGATGACGGTGTCGGCGAGCTCGGCGCCTTTGTCTTCGCATTCCACGGCCATGTCGGGGTCGCCGTGGATGGTGATGATGCCGCTTGGCCCAGGGAGCTTCATCATGTTGTAGTCTTAGTGCGGGGTCGCCATGAACTTTGCGAATGTCTGGCGGCCCAAGACGCAGTGGTAGGGACTGCGCAAGTTCACCAGCTCGAACACGATCCTCTCCGTGCGGTAGTTTGCCGGAGTGCCAAAGGTGACTGGCAGCATCACCTTCCTGATCGGGTACGCCTTCCGACCGGGGACGATGCCGTGGAAGGTCGTCAGTGTTGGCTCAATGGATGCTTCTGGGAGCTGTAGCCTCTTGAATGTGTCCAGGTACATGATGTTAATGGAACTCCCACTGTCCATTAGTGTCTTGGGCAGCCAGCAGTCAGCCACCTTGGGCCTAACTACAGGGCGACTCGCCCTGGGTATTCAATCCTTGGCGTGTGGTCCTGGCGGCTCCAGGTGATACTCTGCTCAGACCAGTTGAGGAAGCGAGGGATGTCAACTTGTGTCACCGCGTTGACAGCGACTGCGCGGGCGAGCACCTTCTTCTCGCGTTTGGTGCCGAGTTCGGTGAAGGTGTGTAGCGAGCCGACGGCGGTGCCGAAGCCACCGCCGTTCCCGTTGTCCCGAGGTGGGTTATTATTGGGGTGCTCCCTTGCTCGCCTCGCCTTCTCAATCTCTTTGAGAGAGTGGTAATCGGTGGTGGTGTGGGTGGCGGGTTTTCCCTCCCTGCTATGGTAGATGCAGGGCTGATTGAGCAGGGCGGCAGGGTCGAATTTCGGCCTCGTCGTGTTGTTGGCGCGGTAGTTCCCGCTGTCGCGGTAGTTTCCTCTGTCGCGGCGGTAGTTCTTGGAGTCGCGCTAGCCGTAGCCAGCGTTGGCGACGAAGTCGACTCGCCCGTCCGTGCGGTGCTTGCCGGTGATGCGGGTGTTGCTGTAGCGCATGTCGCGTAGGCGCCCGCTGTCGTGGATGCTGGTGCGGCTTCTTCCTCCCAACTCGTCGTCGGAGTCCTGGTTGGGGTCCTCCTCCGCATAGCGCTTGGCGATCTCGAGGAGGTCGGGGATGTTGTCGAGCGTCCGGTAGACCCTCTTGATCTTGGCGACCAGGGGTTCATACCGGCACGCGTTCTTGAAACAGTGTATTGCCGTGTCGGGGTGGATGCCGGAGGAGTTTATCCATAGTTCTTGCCATCTTTGGATCCAGCAGCGAGTAGACTCGCGTTGTCCCTGGATGCATCGCTCCAGGTCCTCTATGGTGGTGGCGCGGGTGTAGGAGCCCTCGAAGTGCCTGACGAAGGCGTCTCACATTTCTTCCCATGAATCGATGTTGTCGGCGGGGAGCGTGTTGATCCATTGCCGGGTCGCACCCTCCATCACCAGGGGGAGGTAGCGAGCGGCGAGCAGGTCGGTGTGGCCTGCGATTCCCATTGCCATGAGGTATGTGTCCAGCCAGACGGCGGGATCGTACGTCGGGTCGTACTTCTCGATCTCCTTGGGGGCCTTGAAGTTGGCGGGGTATATTTCCCCACGAATCATGGGCCCGAAGCATTGCGGCCCGACTTGACTGAGTGAGCCTCTTGGTTTCGGGTCGCCGTGGTTGGTGAGGGTGTGCCTCAGGTCATTGGGCTGGCGCGACCGCCACGCCTGGTTGTTGATGATGTTTGTGCGGGCATCGAGGGGCTGCCCGTTGGCGGTGACCGTGTTATTCGCCGGTCGCGGCTCGTTGGTTGACAACACGAGATTGGTGGCCCATGGTTGGTTCGCCAGGGGCTGCGGTGGTGGGCAAATTAATGCGTTGGCCATGGTGGGGTGGCCGTTTGATGCCGTCCTGCTTGCTGATGAGTGGGAGTACATCCGCCCCCGCGGGTCGACTCCCGCGGCTTGTTGCTCGACGGCCCTGACGAGTAGGGCCTTGGCGTACTGGATCTATAGCGCGCCGTCGCCTTGGACGTCGAGGTTGGCGATCGCGGCATCGGCTGCGACGACGTTGTCCATCAGGGTGGAGTATAGTGGTAGCCCGTTGGCGTCGTGGGCTTGAGGCGAGATGATGATCCGCGGTTGGTCCGACGGGGGCGCGCGGTGAAGGGAATATGCCCGAGAGGCAATAATAAAGTGGTTATTATCTTATTCCATGTTTATGATAAATGTTTATTTTACATGCTAGAATTGTATTGATCGGAAACATCAATACATGTGTGTTTAATAAACAAAAAGGGTTCCTAGTTATGCCTCTCTTATAGACTAGCTTGTTGATTAACAAGATGATCAAGGTTTCCTGATCATGGACATTGGATGTTGTTAATAACAAGGTCACACCATTGGTGGAATGATGTGATGAACATTCATCCGAAGTATAGCATTATGATCAAAGTCATTATGTTTATATTGCTATAACATCATACGAAGTAATCTTTATCCTTAGACCATGAGATCATGTTAATTGCTAACACCGGAAGAGTATCTTGATAACATCAAACGTCACACCGTAACAGGGTGACTATAAAGGTGGGTTCAGTGCTACGAAGGTGTTATGTTGAGGCTCATGGATCAAGAGTGGGATTTGTCCATCCCGATGACGGATAGATATACTCTGGGCCCTCTCGGTGATATCACATTGAAATAGCTTGCAAGCAAGTGATGTGATCACTAGAATGTTATATCACGGGAACGAGAAAAGAGTGCATGTCGGTAACGAGATCAAACTAGGTATGGAGATACCGATGATCGAATCTCGGACATGTAATATATCGTGGGACAAAGGGATTTAGTTACTAGCGTTAAAGGTTCTCACGATCACAGAAGTCATCGTTGAATGTGTAGGAGTCAGTATGGATCTCCAGGTCCCGCTTCTGATTATTGATCTGAGAGGGGTCTCGATCATGTCTGCATTATTCACGAACCATAGGGTGACACACTTAAGGGATACCGACACCATTTGGAGCAAATATGTTTCAGATAAAGATTTAAGAAAGCGCTGGAATTATTTCAATAGACACCGAAATTGTTTCGGGTGAAATTGCTGAATTGGTTCTGCATGTAATATTGAAATGTTGCAGGGGGTTTTATGTGAATGTTTGTTAATTAAAGTAATTAACAAAATTCTGAATAAAAATAATAAAAGAGTTTTATTAAATGAGAGAGCATTAAATTTGGAGAAATTTAATGCATTTAAAGTGGAGACTTTAAAAGAGAATGTGAAGGGGCATTTTAATGTGGAGGGGTTACCACCACATGAATGGAGGAGGTGAAGGGTCACCTCCCCCATGCGCCGGCCATGAAGGAGGGTACCCCTCCTCCTATAAAAGGCCACCCCCTCCTCACTTCTCACTCACACCTCCTTGTGAAGGATCTCTCTCCCCCTCTAGTATTATTCCCCCATGGTCTCGGATTAGCGAGATACATGTTCCCGGTGGCTTTATCTGGAAAGGAGTTGCTGCTTCCGCTGCTTTGCTGGAGCGAGGGACGGAGGTTGTCGGGGTACCGGACGTGTGTGCGATCACGGATGCACCGCTGGTTTGTGGTGCTGGACTTGGTGGTGCTGGAGCTGGATCTGGTGGACGTGCTGGAGCCGGACCTGCTGGACTTCATCACGATCTTGAGATCGGCAAGTGTATGACTACATCAACCACGAGTTCCTACTCGTTAACAAAGCTCGTTGTCTACGAGGGTAAGTTCTCGTTGGATGTATGTCCACTCGTTGCTTTGTACCTAGTAGATAGATCTTGGCGTGTAGTTCACACCGTAGGAATTTTTTTGTTTTCTATGTCATGACCCAACAAAGGGTATCAGAGCCTGATCTATGCGTAGGTGCTTTGCACAGGTAGTACACATATGTTTATATGTGGGCGATGATGATCATGTTATTACATCTTTCATGTATTTTGGATATTGGTGGCATAGTGGGATGAATCGGCCTGGACCAACCTTACATGTCATCGTACATGACACCGATTCCACGACTGACATGCAACTAGTTTTGCATAAGTGGATGGCGGGTGTCTGTCTCTCCTACTATAGTCAATATCTGATTTACAACGAGTTGCTAATAACTTGGTTATCCTCGTTGTGGTTCCATGTTCGTAGGTAAGAACGGTTCTATCTCCGAAAGCCCTAAGCCACGTAAAACTTGCAATTGATAAATTATAGGCATCTAGTTTAGATCATTGTTGGGCTAGTGTCTTGATATGGTATTGTTGTAAGTAGATGTATGATAGATACTCTTACAACACACTCAATGTGTAAGTTCCATAGACCTTGGCCTTACACACAAAGGAATGATAGAGATCATACCATGATGCATATGATAGAGATCAAATGCATGGACCATATCATCTCACTTTACACATTAGATGTTTGCATCTTATATTACTAGTTTAGCGTTTTAGTAGCATTTTAAGATGATCCCTCATTTAGATATCAAGATAAAAAATGTGTTCTTCCTTAAGTATGCACCGTTCTATGGATCGTGTTTCGAGACATCACGTGATGATCGGGTGTACTCGACTCTACGCTTTCATACAACGGGTGTAAGACAGTTTTACACACGTGAGTACTAAGGTTCTTACTTGGCGAGCCTAGCATGTACAGACATGGCCTCGGAACACGGATCGAAAGGTTAAGCATGAGTCATATAGTTGATATGATGGCCATATTGATGCTCGCCTTTGAAGCTACACTAACTCACGTGATGATCGGACTTGGTGTAGTGGATTTGGTTCATGTAATCACCAAAAAGGCACGAGGGATGTCGTTTTTGAGTGGGAGTTCATTTCTAATTTGGATTAGTCGAACCAAATTTGTCATAAATTAAATCAAAGTGAATTTTCATAGTTTGTTGTAGTCATTGGCATTCGTTTTCTACCTTATGCTTAGTTTTTATTTGAGATAATAGAACTATAGAATTCTGGATATTTACTTTACGAACTGGTATCATATTGTTTCGAATGTCAATTTAAAGTTTATAAGTCCTATTGCAAACTTTCAGCAAACTCTATTTACTCCATGAAGTTTAATAAGTAGTATTAAATCAAGAGTAAGAATTCCAATGTTAGTATCTAAAGTATCATGTTTGCCTCCATGATTATTGATATTCAAAAAGTTGTTTTAATATCAAGATTATATTGGAGCTGAAAATTGTTTTAGAAACCATCATGTGTGAAAGATATTGTGATATCTGAAACAATGTTTTTTGGTTGCATTATGATAGAGTATAATTTAGCAAAATATATGTTCTCATATTGTATGAGAATTTCTGAAGGATGGAGATGCTAGGCATCCGAATCTACCAAAAAGTTTTGGGAACTGATATTATACTCGCGATTCTTCCTTATAGGCTATAGTAGCTTGATCATGAAAGCTGTCATGATAAGGATGAATAGAAGATGTAAGTAAAATGTTTACTACACTAAAAGATTACTAAAGAATGGATTTTTTAAAGAATACCAAACATTTGATGATGGTGATCCACTTCAAAGTGCAAGTCCAAAGGTATTAGTGTTTGACTATATACGCTTTGTACTATGTGTCATGTGAATGACACCACTATTGATGTTGATAGATTCTTTTAAAAGAAAAAGAATTGTTGAAAGAGAATCTATAAAATATTTGGCAGAAATCAAAAGGTTGGAGATGTCCAACTTGGGTATATAGAAGATATACATGTTATGGTTGTATTCCTTGCTTGTTAAAAAAATGTGGTTCTTAGGTATTGGATACCGGTATTGGATACCGAATTGATTGGTATGAAGTGTCATACAGGACAACGCAATTCATGAACTACAATGGCCTAAGTAAACCAGCAAGAGAATGAGTGATGATGTTCATCGAAAACAAATAAAGTGTTATTGTGTTTTTCATTATCGTCAAACCTAGCCTTCAAGATTTGTTTTAATAATTGTTATTTTGTTCCGGTATTACGAGAACAATGGTTGTTCAAATAATTACCGTATTCCATAAAGGATGGATGAACTTTTACAAGTCTAGTGGGAGAAATCACATCCATAAACACTATTGCTAAAATGTCGCAAGACAAATGATTGAAAGATCACTTATGAAGTGACATCGCTGTTTAAATTATATTTGAAAGAAAACATGAAGAAACTCCATGTTGATGGATTTTTGGAGTCTTTGATTTTGATCAATTGACGCATGTGATACTTTCCTCAAGATAACTGAAACCCCGTCCATAGGCCAGAGAGGAATGGATGACTAGCTTATTGGAAATTGTGCATGCTGATGTGCATAGTCCATTATGTGTAGCCATATGCGATGGATCTTTTTGCTTCATATGCTTTCTCCGAAAATTTGAGTGAATATATCTGTATATTTACTTAACAAGGAAGAAGTATGAAACATTTGAAAATTGTTCAAAGACTTTCAAGATGAAGTGGAAAATCATTGTAACAAGAAAATAAAGAGTTTATGATTCGATCATAAAGGAAGATATTTGAGTTACATGTTTAGCAAAAACACCTAAGACTTGAGGAATTGTTCCATGATTTGTGTTTCCCGATAAACCATAGGAGTATGGCATATTCGAGAGATAAAATCAAACCATGTTTGATGGTAAGATCAAAGGTGTCATTTATAAAACTGCCATTATGTTTTAAGGATTGAATCTTTAGAGACTACCGCTTTTACACTGAAAAGAGCACCATCGTGATCCGTTGAAATGACACCATATGAGTTATGGTTTGGGATAAAACCCGAATTGTCTTTTCTTAAATTTTGGTATGCTATGCATAAGTAAAATGTTTACAACCAAAGTCGGACAAGCACGTCTTTGTAGGTTATCCCAAAGAATTTGTTGGGAATTTCTCCATAATACCGAGGACAAAAGAGTTTGTTACTTGGAACGTCAAGTTTCTTGAGAAGGAATTTTTCATGAAAAGTTAAGTGGGAGGACAATAGAAGTTTGATAAGGTTGTTGAACCTTAGCTATATGTGCTAAGTAGCGCAGCGCCGGAAAGTGTCCCGGTGGCGGCCACAATGCTCATGGCTCTCATGATTACAAAAGGTGTGATCTCGGAGATTAGAGTTCCTATAGAACCGTGTGGGTCGGTAAGAATCAAATAGTAAGATTTGATAAGCAAGTCGTTATTGTTTTGACAATAATGAACCGACTACATGCAAAGAAGCGATGATGGGCCCTGATTCCATAAAATGACTAGAAGTCATAGAATCCGTGATAGTATCCATACACGAGAAATCAAGTTTCTGAACTTGGAAGACCCTCCGGAAAGGCATGAAGCCTATCGGTCGTGTTTGGATCTATAAAAAAATAAGACATGGATGTTTAACATCTACGAAATAGTCGACATGTCGGAAAGAAGTTTACGACAATGTTCAAGGAGTTGACTATGACAAGATTTGCTCTTTCATAGCGATATATAGTCTTGACGGATTAATGTAGCAACCACTACATATAATTTGGTATATGGTAGTTGAATAAACAAAACAAGGTTCTTCTAATAGAACGGTAACCTAGGACATGTACATGACATGGTCCGAAGGGTTTTGTTAATTCAAAGGGTGCTAAAAGGGCATGTAAACTTCAATAGTTGAAGTAAGCATAGCGGAGTTGGAATCTTCACCATGATGAAACTGTAAAAAAAGAGTTTAAATTCATCGGAGATGATGAAGATGCTTGCATTTGCAAGAAATTAAGTGGGAGCGCTGAGACATATTTCTAATACATTATGTAGAGGACATATTGTTGATTGGAAATGATGTATCTTGTATTGACACAAGTTAAGAATTTCATTAAAATAAGATTTCAATGAAAGACTTGGGCAAACCCGGAATATTAGGCATTAATATCTATATGGATAGATTAAGGCGCTAATATGGTTGTGCCAGACATACATATATGAGATATTGAAAGGGTTCAATATGGAAACAACAAGAAAGGTTCTTGCTGCATGGAAAGGATTGTATCAAAATTCAAGTGTTTCAACACTTGGTGAGTAAAATCACATGAAGATTTTGATCGATTATACCATGATATGTATATATCCAGAATGTCCTATGCTCTAAATGTTATGAGCATATACCAGAATGATTCATAAGATGATCATTGGACAATAGTAAAGATATTCTTATGAGCTTTGGAAGAACTAAGAATATATAATGTATAAGTGACAAATAGTTAAAGGTAGTTCATTGTAAAGTGTTACATTGATACTAGTTTTGTCACAAGATACAAATCAAATTTATCTCAATTTAGACTATGGGTGGCACAATGTAATGGAAAGGATGTTCCATGATGGATTTGGATGAGTTGCAAAGTTGAGACATTGTGACGGATACTACAACAAAAGGCTAAGTATATGACTGCTATAGTAGCAGCAAAGGAGGGCATTTGTGTTAACTAGTTTGTTATCAAACTAGGTGTGGTTCAAAGTGGGCTAATACTATGAAGATATATTGTGTGACAATAATATCAACATATTTTGAGCCGAACGAACTAAAGGTCTCACCAAAGGACCAAATCTATACAATGCCATCTCATTTGAGAATGAGTGATGTGTAGAGACGCAGAGACATGCAAATTCACACGGACCTGAAACTGTCAGATCCAGAGATTATGTTAACCACTAGCAGTAGAATATATGCAACACCAGAAAGCCATAGGTGTTCAATACGCAAAGTTTTTCAAACTAGATTATTGACTCTAGTGCAAGTGGGAAACTGAAGGGAATATGCCCGAGAGGCAATAATAAAGTGGTTATTATCTTATTCCATGTTTATGATAAATGTTTATTTTACATGCTAGAATTGTATTGATCGGAAACATCAATACATGTGTGTTTAATAAACAAAAAGGTCCTAGTTATGCCTCTCTTATAGACTAGCTTGTTGATTAACAAGATGATCAAGGTTTCCTGATCATGGACATTGGATGTTGTTAATAACAAGGTCACACCATTGGTGGAATGATGTGATGGACATTCATCCGATGTATAGCATTACGATCAAAGTCATTATGTTTATATTGCTATAACATCATACGAAGTAATCTTTATCCTTAGACCATGAGATCATGTTAATTGCTAACACCGGAAGAGTATCTTGATAACATCAAACGTCACACCGTAACAGAGTGACTATAAAGGTGGGTTCAGTGCTACGAAGGTGTTATGTTGAGGCTCATGGATCAAGAGTGGGATTTGTCCATCCCGATGACGGATAGATATACTCTGGGCCCTCTCGGTGATATCACATTGAAATAGCTTGCAAGCAAGTGATGTGATCACTAGAATGTTATATCACGGGAACGAGAAAAGAGTGCATGTCGGTAACGAGATCAAACTAGGTATGGAGATACCGATGATCGAATCTCGGACATGTAATATATCACGGGACAAAGGGATTTAGTTACTAGCGTTAAAGGTTCTCACGATCACAGAAGTCATCGTTGAATGTGTAGGAGTCAGTATGAATCTCCAGGTCCCGCTTCTGATTATTGATCTGAGAGGGGTCTCGATCATGTTTGAATTATTCGCGAACCATAGGGTCACACACTTAAGGGATACCGACACTATTTGGAGCAAATATGTTTCAGATAAAGATTTAAGAAAGCGCTGGAATTATTTCAATAGACACCGAAACTGTTTCGGGTGAAATTGCTGAAATTGGTTCTGCATGTAATATTGAAATGTTGCAGGGGGTTTTATGTGAATGTTTGTTAATTAAAGTAATTAACAAAATTCTGAATAAAAATAATAAAAGAGTTTTATTAAATGAGAGAGCATTAAATTTGGAGAAATTTAATGCATTTAAAGTGGAGACTTTAAAAGAGAATGTGAAGGGGCATTTTAATGTGGAAGGGTTACCACCACATGAATGGAGGAGGTGAAGGGTCACCTCCCCCATGCGCCGGCCATGAAGGAGGGGTACCCTCCCCTCCTCCTATAAAAGGCCACCCCCTCCTCACTTCTCACTCACACCTCCTTGTGAAGGATCTCTCTCCCCCTCTAGTATTATTCCTCCATGGTCTCGGATTAGCGAGATACATGTTCCTGGTGGCTTTATCTGGAAAGGAGTTGCTGCTTCTGCTGCTTTGCTGGAGCGAGGGACGGAGGTTGTCGGGGTACCGGACGTGTGTGCGATCACGGATGCACCGCTGCTTTGCAGTGCTAGACTTGGTGGTGCTGGAGCTGGATCTGATGGACGTGCTGGAGCCGGACCTGCTGGACTTCATCACGATCTTGAGATTGGCAAGTGTACGACTACATCAACCACGAGTTCCTACTCGTTAACAAAGCTCATTGTCTACGAGGATAAGTTCTCGTTGGATGTATGTCCACCCGTTGCTTTGTACCTAGTAGATAGATCTTGGCGTGCAGTTCACACCGTAGGAAATTTTTTGTTTTCTATGCTGCGGACCCAACACGCGGCCCATGGGTGGTGGAGGGGCTCCGGTTGCCGGTGCACCAGGTGGTGGTCTCGCGGGGTTGCTTCGGGCGCGTTCTCGCAGATTCGCTTCGGCGGCGCGAAGGGTCGCTCGTCGTTGAAGTTCAGGATGCGACCTGGGCGTTGGAGTTTAGGCGGTCTGATGCGGCGCTGGTGATAGAGCGATAGCTCCCGCCTATCTCGCTCGAGGCGTATTTCGCGCTTTCGGCGGCGAGTTCGTTGTGTTGCGCCTCCGCGAGCCGCAGGCGGGCTTGCTCCACCTCCGTGGCCATCGCAGTCGCCGGGACCGGCATGGCGAACGGATCTGGCGGGGCGGCCGTGCTGCCCGCCATGTAGATCGCGTTGAAGCGATTGGATCTGGCGCGAAAATCCTCGGGGGACTCCGAGCCCGAATCGGAGTCGAAGATCCCCAGGATGGAGGAGTCCTCGAAGTCCTCGGGGTTGGAGACTCGCGTGATGGAGTCCTCCCATGATGCGGCTGGATACGTCGACCGAGGCAGGGGTCGTGGAGTCGGCGTCGTCGTTCAGGGCGTCGTCGTTGGTGGCGGCGTTAGTCTCGACCGCGTCGCTAGTGGCCGAGTTGTACTCGGAGACGAGGCTCCTGATGGAGCGGACCTACTCCTCCGAAAGCATATCGCGGTGTGGCGGTGATCCGCCGACGATCACCGTTGCAGCTGGGTCGACCGCGCCGGTGAAGCCGACGAAGAGGTTGATGGAGCCGACCGGCATCACCGCGCCGTGAGTGACCGGGCGTGACGCCGGGATGTAGCTGCTAGGCAGGATCTGCAAGATCCCGCCGATGGCGATCATGCGACCGGTGGCGAGCGGCCGATCAATCGGCGAGTAGGTCTCGCCAGAACTCGAGCCGATCCGCTATGCCCCACGGTGGGCGCCACGTGGAAATGGCCACGGCGATCGCTGCAGCAGCGATTGAGTGTTTCGTGAGGAAGAGTTGGCGGCCATCTGCGGTGCGAGATGGGGGCGGATGCACATGGGTTTACCTAGGTTCGACCCCCGGAGGGTAAAGACCTACTCCTGCTAGATTAGATTATTGGAGAGCGAGTTACAGGGGTGGCGAGCTCGGAGGCTATGCAGCGAGTTGCTTGAGGGGGTGTATGATGGAACGCGTCTCTCTAAGATACCCTAGGGAGGTTTATATATGAGGCACCTCGCTAGGGTTTACAAGCTACCACCGAACAAGATAAGGATCCCGAGGTTTTGACCTAATCCGACTGGGCTTCTATTACGCTCCTGGGCCTCCAGTCGCCAGTCGTCGGGCCTCTCCTTCCGTTGTAGTCCAGTCGCCATCCTCCAGGTGCACTCACAGGACCTTCGGCCCAATCGGAACGTCCTGCTGGGCATACCTCCTTTGGCATATCCCCATCAGTGATGCATGTGCAGCCGGAGACGTGACATTGCACTCACCTTTGACGTACTCCCTCCATCCACAAATAAGTGTACTTCTAGTTTTGTCCTAATTCAAATTTAGTAAGTTTGACTAACTTTATAGAAAAACGTAGCAACATTTATGACTCTGAATTGGTAGTAGTAGAAATGTTTTCAAATTTAGTTTTATAATGTGTCAATTTGATGACTTAGGAAAAAAGTTAGAAGTCGGACGGAGGAGTAATTTAAAGGATCACTTCCCTGCTAGAAATACAGCACACGCTGGCCGTGGGATGACCTCATAGACGCGAACCATGCGTGGCGGCCGGAAATATGAACCCTAGACTCGCGGCTGTCACCGGCTTCAGCAAGCTCTCCGGGCCGTTCTCCAGCACCTCCACCAGCTGCGGCCAGAGCCTCATGCCGTGCACGAACCACGACCCGTCCCCGCTCGGGCAGGGCACGAGTATCATCGACGCCGACCCCAGCCGGCTGTGCCGCATCCACGTCGAGACCAGCCTCGGCTTCCCGAACCCCAGGTCCGCGTCGATGGCGAACGTGAGCATCCCAGAAATCACCAGCGCCGGGCTCCCAAGGCCAAGGTTCACCGCCTCCGTCCACTTTCCGCCATGTTTGTACGCTGCTTTGTTCTTCTCCACCCAGTCGACCAACTCCTGGAACCTGTCCCTGGTCATCACCTCGGCGATGGCTGCACGCACAGTAGCGGCCACGTCCTGCAGCGGCGTGCGTAGAAGCTCCGCCACGCTCGCCTCACGGGACGTGTAGGTGACCACGTTCCCCATGTACAGGTCCAGTGCACCCTCCGACGGCTCGGCGCACTTCCGGCCGTCGACGATCCACGCCATACGGCAACTGGGGGCGGACTCGCCGACGGCACGCGCGAGGAGCTTCCAGACGTGCGCGCACAGCGCCACGAAGCGTGATGTGCGGCGGCCGCCTGTCGAGGCCGCGGCTTGGAGCGCCGTGAGGTCGGCCGCCTCGATGCGATAAAGGCGCCGCCGGACGGACGTGGCTAGGAGGGGGTTGATCATGGTTCCTGGCGTGAATCTCGCAAACTCGTCGTCCAGAGATGGGTTGTGCCGTGGTGGCGACCGCGGAGTGAACAGGGACCTGTTGAACTGAGGCTCAAGGCGGAGACGGCGCGTGCGGACTATCTCCGCGAAGCTATTGAGCAGGACAGCCAACGCCCTGCCGTCGGCGAGGAGGTGGTTGGTGCCGAGGGTCAGCGAGAACCCCCCACAGGCGAACAGGACCAGCTGCAGGGACATGAGGAGCCCCGTATCGAAGGGTATCTGGATCAGCCCCATCGAGCGGTCGATGTTGGTGAAGTCGACGGCCGCGAGAGGCACGTCAGCATTGGCCACAACGAGTTCGGCGCCGTCGTTGGTGCAGGCGACCTCGGGGATGTTGGTCTTGGGGTCACGGACAATGCGGCCGGCGAAAGGGAAGAAGTGGGAGAGGTACACCGGGAGGGCAGCGCGGACGGCGGACAAGACGGCGCCCAAGCCACATGGTGGGGGAGAGTAGATGCAGACGAGGCACATGGGGATGGGGCCGAGGACCAGGTCGAGGTTGGAGACCTTGTGGACAACAGCGAAGCCAGGCGGCCGGTGCGAAGCCTGGACCAGCGTCCGTGAGGCGATCTTGACGTCGAAGTGCTCCACAGGCAGCATTTCGCGCGCCGAGCAGTTGGGTTATGGTGGCGCTGACCTGACAACTTCTTCTCTCTATGGCTCTTGCTCCGGACACATAATGGCATGATTTATAAGAAAAACGAGCATCCATAGTCTATATTGACAGTATTATGGATTAAACAATCAACACGTTTCGCGCGCGAAGTAAAAAAAAAAAGTGGGTTTGCTAATTCTCAGTCAACCAATAATTAAGATCAGTCAGGTCCTAATCCATTAGATTTGGTGCGATTCATGTGTCGTGAGTTGCAAGTTGCTTGTATGTTATTACTAAGAGTTTTTAGTTGCAATAGTGGGATTATAACTTTGGTATTTATTTCTCGTTACAATTGAGTTCACAACTAAGATAGATAACATCAACTGACAATGAGAATTAGACACACCCATGCACGGCTCTCCCGAACGTAACCGGTGTAAGCATCATATTGATACGCCGGTGATCTTCAACTCTAGCGATCGATAAGATCACGCAACAAATAAAGATGAGAGAGATAAACCCAAAGTTATCTATACCACATGTACATTTAATAATAATTAAAACCAACCTAGTGCTCTAACAAAATAAAGAAGCACTCACTCAGCTGTCCTCAATCGCAACATCAATCGTTTGGATGATTTGATGGGCTATATATGCGTACCGGATATTCAAATCGAGACCGAAGAGTATGTATTTACGGGTGGAACTAATGACGTAATCTTTTACTTTCAAAAAATGTTTCAACTATTCCAGACGTACATATGTTTGTGCCCTACCTGTATATATATGTAAAGTTTCATAAAATAATAATTATTTTGGACTTTATACAAATATAAAAAGAGGATAAATTTGATGCTTCAGAATTTGCTTTTTCAATCACCGTTTTCGGGGCCCAACATATGTTTTTATTGATAAACTTTGCACACTAAAAAATTAAGAATATTTGTATTTAAAACATTTTGAGTTATTTTTGATGTTCATCCCAAACACATTTGCTCCAAAGAGCCAAATCATGCTTAGGTCCCCCCACAACATTTTTGTCTGCGAAATCGGGTTCCAGCATCTTGTGGAAAAAGGGCCTCTAGTCCCGGTTCATAAGGGCCATTGGTCCCGGTTTCCGAACCGGGACCAATCACTCGAAACTAGTGTTGGTCCTGGTTCGGGCACGAACCGAGACCAATGGGTCTCCACGTGGGCGGGCGCGCGACGAGGGGGGGGGGTGGATCATTGGTCCCGGTTCGTGGAACAAATCGGGACCAGGGTCTCCACGTGGGAGCGCGCGAGACGAGGGGGGTGGATCATTGGTCCCGGTTCGTGACTCGAACCGGGATCGTTGGTCTCTGTGCCGCGGCATGATTTTTGGGCTATTTTTGTGCCGCGGAAGGGTTTTGTGCCGCGGCAGGGTTATTTATTTATTTATTTATTTGGTGTTTTACATTCAATTTAATGGTACTACATATATACAGCAATAATGAAACCACGATATATATATTACACATCATGATCATAAATATATTATACACCGTCTCATCCGTCTTCTTGGTCGAAACATATTAATTACAAACGGTACTCATACAAATTTAATCTAATTTACATCTTCTTTTTTACACTTCACCCTTCCAAATGAACCAGGTAATAGTATTCTCCTTTCAGATCTATGACTTGTTCTAATAAGAATCCGACAATTTCCTCTTGAATTGCTTATACGCGTTCTTGTGATAGAAGACCGTCCCGCATCCGTTCGATATAATTTAAAGAAGGGGATCAATATATATGAATGAAACTAAACACAATTGGTGATAATAAAATAAAGTTGTGATTATTGTTTATCGTACTTCAATTTTTTGGATGTTCCGGTATGCGCCCTTCTCTTTGGTCGTCTGGCGAATGAACTCGCAGACATAGTATCCACATAAGTTATTCCCGGCTTCCTGCCTCAAGCACTTTACGAGAACGGAGTTCGATCAAAATAATAATCAATCATGATAATGGTGGTATTGAAACTAGAATCAAAGAGATGCGTGGATCTAGCAAGTAGTACTTACACTCAATGGTTGAAATGTAAGCTCTGGCTCCCAAACACCCCTAGTTTTGGCGGTGAACCGTTTCCAAGCCTTCTGGAGGCATTCCTGCATGTTCGCCCACTTTTCTAATGGTGTGCGTTTTGAGTCCAGGACTTTTACTACTCCGGTGTCAACAACAATGATTAACAGAATATAGTGGAAGCTGGACACACTAACAAAATATAACACAAGTCAATTATACGCTTAACATCGAGTAAGCGAAAATAGAATGTGTACAAGACAGTAACACTCACCCAGCGTTATAAGGAAATAGTATTTCCCTTCTGTTGCTGAAATGCGTCAACGCTTGTAGCAAGTTATCCTCTGTCTCTTTGAGTTTCGTTTTTAGAGTAACTTCATGAACGAAATTGTAGTCAACAAACACAAGGTCATAGATTTGTCCTTTGTTGCATTCGAGAATCTTCATTCTGCATATATAATTAGTATAGTGATGAGTAAGATTATACAAACAACGAATTAGCTGAGCTAGAAAGACTTAATTACATAAATTAATAATACTTACAAACAATAGGCACTGACGATAGTTTTGTCGAGGGCGTCTTGTTAGTAAAACTGAAATAATTCTGGAAATTCGATCAGTAGGAAGCCATCTCCATGACCGTAATGGTGGTGTTTATATGCAACATAGATCCAGTTTTTGGATTCAGCACATGCTTGCATGTACCAGTTATGCAATCTTCGCATTTTTGTTGGTAGATCTTTGACTAACCCGGGTTTGACGAGAGGAGCCCCGTACTGGTATACATATGCTATTTGTTGGTACCCCTCGAACTCATCCATACGGCTCATGTACTCAGTAATAGACAATCCATATAATTCGGTCTTTTCTCCATATAGTCGAACAAACTCCAGATCAATGTTTGGATCATGCCGCTCCTGGGCTCTCCACTCATTGGTATCGTACACTTTGATTGGTTCGATCGATTGATTTTTTTGTTGTCTGAGTTGGGCAACTTCTTTCCCGACTCTCTGCTCTTTTGCCTCATCCGACTTGGTAATAGAGCGATTATAGTCTGATGTGAGCGCTATGGGTTGGTGAAGCTGAATCTTAAGCGCGGCTGCTTTGGCTTTATCTCCTGCGGTGACTGGGAAGAATGGCTCTATCGGCTCTTTCTTGTTAGCCATGTCAATCTTCCACTTTTCATAATGGGCATCTGCGGTCGTAGAAGTTTCCTCATCTGTCTTCTCGCAAGGTAGCTTCTTCATATTCTTATGAGGTACTTTTAGGAGGGGCGATAGCTTACGTTTCGGTGATCGGAACGTGCTCTTGCTGCTGCTGGTGGTGCTGCCCCTCTTAGTATACTTCCGCTTTTGTCTCTGAGGCTCAGGGGACGAGGCGGAGACGCGGTGAGGCGGGCGATGGAGACGGTTGCTGAGTGGTGAGGCGGTGAAAGCGGCCAGTTGTCTTTGGAGAATGGTGAGGTGGCAGCGAAGGTGGATTGCTACTCTAAGGAGTGGTTGGCCTTGGCGGCACATAATTTGGAAGCACGATGCGCTCCTTTGGCCATAGAATAGTCCCCCCTTTGGCTTCTCCTAGTTGAGTCAACTCCATATCTTCCCCCGCAGGGTGGTCTAGCTTCAGCTCCTCAAAATCTTCCTTCACATCATCCACCGTGACGACAGCGTACCCTTTTGGAACCGGTCTGCAATGCCAAGTTGGGTTAGGCGCAATTGGTACGGCCATGCCGCCTGCCGCCGTCACCCTTAAGTTCATAACCTGCACCTTTAGCTCACAAGCTGTGCTCTTCGTGATATCATCCACTAGGTAGCGTTTAGGAGGAGCCGTCGTCGGTGCATCATCATCAACATCATGGAGCTACGTGGAAGCGAGGCTGCTTTTCTTATTTGATAGGGTGCCGGTACCATCGAATGCAGCTTCTACCACGTGCCGCTGAGATTGGCCGCTAGTACCTTGCTGGCTAAGTCTGTCGAGTTGATCCTGGTGCTGCTTTAATGCTTCTTCTACATTACGCAGCCGGTCTGCAGCGGCTGCTTTCTCAGCTTCCTCCCTTTCCTTTCTCCTCTGATGGCTTTTATCGGGATATCTCTTCATTTCTGCGGGGAAGGCAACCTTCCACGACTTGGAGCCTGGTGTGCCTCGTGCTCGTCCTTCGTGTTCAGGATTTTTAAGGGCGCGTGTGAGCTCGTCGTTCTCTCTATTGGGAACGAACCGTCCCGCTGCAACATCATCTACTTCATTTCTAATATCATCGATGGGCAGTAGGGGATCATCTTTGTGTTTCTGATTATATATTGCCCTCCCTTCTTTGTCCAACGTGCCCCCATGGCCGTCAAACCAGTTTCTCACCCGTGGTGTCCATGTTGTGGGCTCTGGTCTGATCCCGGTAGCAATGTAATTGACCTCAAGTGTATCCCACTTAGGCATGCAACCGGCGTAGCCAGCATGCCCCATATTATGATGGTACACTTTCTTAGAAGTGTTCTCCGTATTTATTCTAGACCCTTCCTTAGCTTTCTCCAATATCTTGTACTTCACAAAATCCTCCCACTGGTGTCTTAACTTAGCATAGCCGCCTTGATTGAAATCCAGAGTCTTCTCTACCTTGACAAAGTTATTGTACAGTTTCTTATTCTAGTTCTTGAATGCATCGGCCATCTTGATGAGAGCAAACTTCTTGACTCTCTGCACAAGCTCCATTCTTGTGAGAAAGCTTGTCAAAAAGCTTATCTTTGGCCGTGTCGCCGACATACGGGACTCCACCGCCGCTTGGCCGATTCCATTCTTGAACGGTGATCGGGATGTAGTCCCTCACAAGAACTCCGCATAGCTTGACAAATTTTCTTGCGACATCGACGGGAGCTTGCGGTTCGCCGTCTACACCGACCACTTCGATCCTATACCTCATAGTGTCATCCAACTTTTTTGTTGGGCCTCGTTTCGTTCTTACAGAAGAAGTTCTCAATCCGAAGGGCTAAAAGAAGAAAGAGTGTTAATATATGCATGTATATATAGAGACAACATCATTTTAATTACAAAAATACATATATACACCTCGCCGGTGTTTGCGAGATTTAAGGTTCTGCCGGAGCCGTCGCCTTCTCCCTCATCAGCTTCTCCCCTGCCCCAGGCTTCGGCTTCTACCTCACCGGAGGCGTCTCCTCGGTTGAGAGACTCATCTCCCTCACCGGAATCGTTTAGAAACTCACTGGTGACATCGATATTGATATCTTTATTTTCACAGATCATTCCATGGAGGATGTTTTCCTGATGCTCTGGAACCACAGTATCTTGGTGTGTTGGATCCATAGTATCTGCAAATTGAGATTTGCAAGTTACTATAATGCAAATAATGCAAAACACTATGCACTTATTTTCTAAATCGGTTCGGAATTCCCTAGGTGGACAAACCATCGAACCCATGGTACTTAGGGGGTGTCGGTGTTACTCTATGTAAAGTAAGGTTCAAATTTGTATGAATATGAATGCTTACATTTTTAAATGGTAGAGCTCATTTTTTTGAACATTTTGATATATTATGCACATTTTTCTGATTTAAAATGAATTAGTTATGATTTTTCCCAATTTTAATCCTTTTTAAAATCATTTTTAAATAAATAAACATTTTTGGAATTACTAAAATTATTTTCCATCTGGCCCCACATGTCAGACTTTTATTAATTTCAGAAAACATTTCCAAAAAGAATAAAAACGACATCTTTGGACCACGGCATTTTCAGTTAATAAAACAATTACAGAAAACATATAAAAAAAACCTTTACAATTACAGTTAATAAAACAATTACCTGACGTGAGCGGGCGACGGCGTCGAGGTAGGAGGCGGCGGGCTCGGGCGACACGGTCAGAGGCGGGTTAGGGCGGCGCGGTCGTGGCTCGGGTGGAAGCGGCGCCGGCGGGGGGGGGGGGCGGCGCGGGCAGAGGCGGAGCGGCGTGGGCTCGGGCGGCGCGGTCGGAGGCGGAGCGGCATGGGCTCGGGCGGCACGATCGACGACGAAGAGGGCAACGCCGGTAGCTCGAAAATCTGGCAGCCTGACGGCGTTGTTTTGCTCCGCGCGTGATTTTCCTTAGGCGTTTTGCGAGTGAAGTGGATGGGGAGGAAGAAGGATGGGCAACAGTTATCTAGTACAGGCCTTTGGTCCCGGTTCGTCCCACCGACCGGGACTAAAGGCTCAATGGTCCCGGTTGATGGGACGAACCAGGACCAAAGATCTGGGTAGGAGCGTTGCTGGGCCGCCAGGTGCGCGGGCCTTTGGTCCCGGTTCATCGCACCAGCCGGGACCGTTGGGCCTTTAGTCCCGGTTGGAGGGACGAACCGGGACTAAAGGCTCTGGTAACTGGCGCATACAAGATCAAGATCATGCGGTTAGGTCGAACCGGGATCGTTGACCCGTTTTTCAGATTTTAGCAAAACTTTTGGTTTTCCCGCCATTTTCAAATTTGTTTTTTTCTTTAATTAATAAGATGTTTCAATTTAAGATGATTATTTATTTGGAATTTTAAAAAACTTTTAATAGGAAAAGTGCTTCAATTTAAATAACTAATCAAAAACCATTTTCTGTTTTCAAATATTTTTATTTTAACTATACAATTTTACTATTTTCAATTAAAATTGCATTAACAAATATTTATTGCATAATTTGGAATTTTAAAAAAAATTTAACAGGAAAAGTGCTTCAATTTAAATAACTAATCAAAAACCATTTTCTGTTTTCAAATATTTTTATTTTAACTATACAATTTTACTATTTTCAATTAAAATTGCATTAACAAATATTTATTGCATAATTTGGAATTTGAAAAAACTTTCAACAGGAAAAGTGCTTCAATTTAAATAACTAATCAAAAACCATTTTCTGTTTTCAAATATTTTTATTTGAACTATACAATTTTACTATTTTCAATTAAAATTGCATTAACAAATATTTATTGCATAATTTGGAATTTGAAAAAACTTTCAACAAGAAAAGTGCTTCAATTTAAATAACTAATCAAAAATTCATTAACTATTCAAATTATAAACATTTATGCCATTTTCAATTAAAAATTTATTAACTAATTTTTCTGCATATTTCATTAACTAAGAAGCCGGGCTAGGAATCTTCATGCCCACAGTTTTGAATATGGTTTCAATCGGGCATAAGAAATTCAAAAATGATCCAAACAATGTGAAACCTTTGCGTGGTGTCATATTATGTGTCATAGTTGCAAGGAAAAATATTGAACTTGAAACATTGCAAACATCATAAAAAATCCTTCACAAAATGACCTATCATGTTCGAGGTTTCATGGCATTTAGGTCAAACCACCAATGTTATGGCTAGAATCAGGGCATAGTTTGTGATAATGTGCCCACAATGTGCACACATGTGCATCTTGGGATGGCTTACGATGTTGCAGGAGGAAGTTTTCCTTTTCGACGCACAAAAAAGCCAATTTCCATTTTTGAGGTGCCGAAATTGGGGTGTTCTGTGAAGCAACCACCAAATTAAAGTTTGGCATTGGTACCAACCCATTTTTCAAAAATACTAGACCATCTTATATAGACAATTTCCCAACCGGTGTATCTGGAACCTTTCTGTCCATCCCTCATGAAAAAGACAAATTCCTACCGAATCGGTAGGAGGTTGACCAGATTTGAACTACAAGTACATGATATAATGCTTGTGAATTAAAAAAAATCATTTATAGGTTCACAACATGCTATTTCATCAGAGATCCACTTCAAGTTCAGCGAGGCTCAGCCCCGGGCTAAGAAGCTTCATGCCCGCCATTTTGAATATAGTTTGAAACGGGCATAAGAAATTCAAAAATGATCCAAACAATGTGAAACCTTCGCTTGGTGTCATAATATGTGTCATAGTTGCAAGGAATAATATTGAACTTGAAAAATTGCAAACATCATAAAAAATCCTTCACAAAATGACCTATCAAGTTCGAGGTTTCATGGCATTTAGGCCAAACCACCAACGTTATGGCTAGAATCAGGGCATAGTTTGTGATAATGTGCCCATATTGTGCACACATGTGCATCTTGGGATGGCTTACGATGTTGCAGGAGGAAGTTTTCCTTTTCGGCGCACGAAAAAGCCAATTTCCATTTTTGAGGTGCCGAAATCGGGGTGTTCTGTGAAGCAACCACCAAATTAAAGTTTGGCATTGGTACCAACCCATTTTTCAAAAATACTAGACCACCTTATATGGACAATTTCCCAACCGGTGTATCTGGAAATTTTCCGTCCATCCCTCATGAAAAAGACAAATTCCTGCCGAATCGGTAGGAGGTTGCCCAGATTTGAACTACAAGTACATGATATAATGCTTGTGAATTTTAAAAGAAATCATTTATAGGTTCACAACATGCTATTTCATTAGAGATCCACTTCAAGTTCAGCGAGGCTCAGCCCCGGGCTAAGAAGCTTCATGCTCGCCGTTTTGAATATAGTTTGAAACGGGCATAAGAAATTCAAAAATGATCCAAACAATGTGAAACCTTCGCGTGGTGTCATAGTTGCAAGGAAAAATATTGAACTTGAAAAATTGCAAACATCATAAAAAATCCTTCACAAAATGACCTATCATGTTCGAGGTTTCATGGCATTTAGGTCAAACCACCAATGTTATGGCTAGAATCAGGGCATAGTTTGTGATAATGTGCCCATATTGTGCACACATGTGCATCTTGGGATGGCTTACGATGTTGCAGGAGGAAGTTTTCCTTTTCGACGCACAAAAAAGCCAATTTCCATTTTTGAGGTGCCGAAATCGGGGTGTTCTGTGAAGCAACCACCAAATTAAAGTTTGGCATTGGTACCAACCCATTTAAAAAAAATACTAGACCACCTTATATGGACAATTTCCCAACCAGTGTATTTGGAACCTTTCTGTCCATCCCTCATGAAAAAGACAAATTCCTGCCGAATTGGTAGGAGGTTGCCCAGATTTGAACTACAAGTACATGATATAATGCTTGTGAATTTTTTAAAAAATCATTTATAGGTTCACAACATGCTATTTTATCAGAGATCCACTTCAAGTTCAGCGAGGCTCAGGCCCGGGCTAAGAAGCTTCATGCCCACCGTTAGTCAATTAATTAGTACTAATCTAAAAAACAAAATTAAAGCCAACAACCGGGACTAAAGATATGATGAACCTTTAGTCCCGGTTGGAGGCACCAACCGGGACTAAATGTGGATGTGGCGACAACATGTCGACACTATGTCCTCAGTGGGCAACACTAAGCCAGTAAATGACGACACTATTTTGGGTGGGTGGCAGCACTATGCCAGGGGTGAGTGTGTCGACATTATGTTGTTGGGGGTATACTTTCCGGGTATCCTCACAGTTCCTCACTGACCAGGGTGGCCTACTTTGGGTTAGAGCTTTGCTTCACGGGCGGCCCAGTCAGGGAGAAAGACGGAGTCCAATCCGGCTACGGGAAGGCCCAGAAGACTTACCGACTTAGGCCCATAACGTTACTTGTAGTTCAAGATGTACTCTGTAACTGACTCTTAGTCGTAGCCGGATAGATCTCTCCTGTAAACCCTAGGCCGGATATCTATATAAGCCGTCCTAGGGAGAGCCTTTAGGGTGACACCTCAATAGTCTACAATCTCAACTCGCACAGGCAAAACCCTTGTAACCCATATTCCGGCTCTACCGTATTACTGGATTGCTAGCAGGACTAGGGTCCGTCCAAAGCTAGCGGATTCGAACCTGGGTAAACTTGTGTGCTCACCGTCCCGGAACACCGTACGTCTCACACCCCTCTCTTCCGCACGCCTCGAGGACCCCCTCATGGTGTACTTGTCATCAATCCGACGACAGTTGGCGCCCACTGTGGGGCAAGTGAGCTTCGGATCTGCGTTCCGAGCGGAATCTTCAAGAATCGGAATCGGTGAGACCATCGCCGTCGGTCGCATCCTCTACGCCAGCGATGTCCCTCTCATTGTTCTCGACGAGACTTGGATTCCGGCTAGGGAGGCCGTGACTGCCTACACAATCATGTCTTTTGGCGAGATCGATGTTTACATCGGTTTCGCTGAACCTGCCCAACCCACCCCAGCGGTGATGATAGAGGCAGAAGAATCTTACAGGTCCGTTTGTCCATGAGGCAGAGTTCCGGATCTTAGAAAACCCTAATCCCACCCATCCCGCTCTAGTTGCGGAGATAGTAGAGAAATCCGAGCCTGAAGAAGACCTAGCGGTCCAAGTCGAATCTGGAGTGGATCTCCATGGAGAAGCCGGATCCCATATCGACCCACCCGTGGAAGTCGAAATTCAGGAGGAACTAGTCAACGACACTGATTCCGGCTCTGATGATGCCAGGTCAGACAGGCCTTTCCTGAGGTATACGCTGAGATGCATGATACTGCAAGGCGAAAGCGCAGATGCAATCCTCGAGACCATCAAAAGTTTCGACATGGCTGATCACAAAAGCTGTAGGGACCTCAGGAAACACGCGCCACACTTTGTCGGCTACGTGGGATCCGGATCCGGCTCTGCCGATGCTGGAGAGAACACCGACTCTATGCTGGAGGCAATTGGAACAAACGCCGACGTACCCGCGTCCTCGGATGAATCGATGACGTCAGCGGATTTCCGAAAGTTCTCCACGGAATATGAAGAGGAGTATAATTCCAAAGCTGCAGAAGAGGGAGAAGCCATGTATGAAGGATCCGGGGAACACTCCGAAAGCGCATGATGACATGGACGTCGGAGATAATCCCGAAGTCCAGATGTCCGAAAGTACCAATCAGAGCTTGACTCCGGGAAACGGACCTGAAGCCGTCTTTGCTACCGACGCTGCCAAGAAGGCAAAGAAGAAGAACAAGACCCCGGCAAAAGACCCTCTGACAGAGGAGGTGATCGCTGAAGAATACGAAGAAGACTCGGATGGAGCACTTATCCCAGAAGAGCCGAAAAAAGAAGAATCGGTGGATGGACACGTGATCACCGAAGGTGCACGTAAACTCATCGATGCTGCATTAACCACACCTATCCCTACAGCTGCAGAACTTACTACAGATGAGATGGACGAAAGGGCCCAAACCCTAGAAGCGTGTCGTCAACAACTCCTCGATGAAGCCAAAAACATCGACGTAGAGAAGAAACGCATGGCAACTAAAGACTACATGTCTCGGTTGCATCAGAAGACACGGAAGTGTCACACAGATGACAACCAATTCCCATATGTCCGTGCCGTCCTTTTTGGAGATGAGATGGGGAAGCCACAGAAAGATAGCAAAGGAGATTGGGTATACCCAACCCCAGTACAGAATACCATGGCAGCCCGAGAAATTATATCGGCTAATCCAGGACCGGAGGAGATCCGTTTGGGTATCAAACTACTCAACAAGGGACTGGAGCAGCAAAATGTCGCCCTGTCAGGAAGTCAAAAACGGGTCTTGGATTCCGACCAATGTCGCACAGATCCGGCATGGGCTGACGTAAGACCCCAATACGTCCGGGAGCAGTATCATCACCCCGAATGCCGGGAAGACAATTATTCAAGAACCAGATCGTCAGGACAGAATCACAAAACTATGCGTAACTGGAGCAACGTTGCTCCAGCGGCAGAAAAAGATGCCATTGCTGCACTGAATCCGAAGAACCCTCCCCGACGAGAGTCTAACGATCGAAGATAAAGAGAAACGTCGGGAGGAGGATCGCCAAAGAATGCCACCTCCTAGACATGCAAGCCGTCCGGCTGAGCCTTACCGTGGTGGGAACGACGGACGAAGGAATGACGGAAACCATGCTGGGACAAGCCGGCAGGGGGCTCGTCATAGTCAAGATCCTCCCCGGAACCGGAATAATGACGCTTCGGACGGAGGCCGGCAATCAGCCGGAAACAATTCAGCTGCCCCCTCTCCAAGCGTCATCTCGGTTCCCAAGGAGGGCAAGGAGGACGACGAGGCGGAGGAGGTGGCAGCAGAAGCCGAAGTCTGGCTCCAAGGCACCACAACCACATCCGACATTCGAGACGATCTCTATCCCCGAACGACGCAAGGCACAAGATCAATTCCAACATAGAGGCGCGACACTATGAAAACGATGAGATCTACGTGGGCCCGAAGTGCTTCGGACCACGCATCAGAGCTACAAGATTCCCGGAAGGATTTGCTATCTCAAGGCATATCCAAGCCTACGACGGCATTGCTCGGCTAGACACCTGGCTTCAGGATTTTTTCTAAGCTTGCTGCATCGCCAAAGGCGGAAACAGCCTGGTCGCAACCCGATATCTCCCACTTATGTTGCGGAAGACGGTGCGGTCATGGCTCAATGAACTTCCGGAGAACACCATCCATAACTGGTATGACATGCAAAGTGCGTTCTTTCGGAATTTCGAAGGTACATATTGGAGACCCTGTTCGGTCAGAGACCTACAGCGGTGCACCCAGAAAACCAGAGAAACTTGTCGGGATTACCTCGGACGATGGATCTACACCAAGAACTCCTGTGAAGGAGTAAACGATCAAACCGCGATTGAAGCTTTCATCGCAGGGCTCCCAATTGGTCTACTACGTCACCGCTTGAAGTGTGACAAGGTCACTGATTTGGGAGAGATGATAGAAACAGCGAGCAAGTATGCAGATGCTGACGACGATGCAGAGGGATTACTCAACATCCTAGCTGTGCCTCAGTCGGCAACACAACCAAAGCAACAAGCTCAGAAGCGCAAAAACACCTCGAAAGAAAAACCCAACACGGAAATAGTGGTGGTTACTACATTTCCGATGCGGAGGACGAGGAGGCGTGGCGGAGGCGCGGCGTGGCTGTGGGACTTCAAGGGTCCAAGAGTAGAGAAAGCAACAGCAAAACCTACTCTTGGGCCGACATTGCCAATAACCCATGTGTGCATCACCTAGACGCCAATGGGGGCTCGTCCCACACCAACGCTGAATGTCGTTTCAATGACGACATCAAAAGAGACGACACCGCGGGCTACAAAGCTAAGCGGAAGAAGGGAAAGAAAAATCCTGAAAAGGACAAGGGGACCAAGGAAGATTCGGACATGGAGGAAGCCGATGCTTCAAATCCCAAGCCGGAAGGGAAGAAGAATTTTCCCACCAAGAAGGACACTTATGTCACTTTCCTCGGATCTCAACCAGCAAAGGTCAAGAAAGCAGTTCTACACGAGCTTAATGCAACAGTTCCGTCTGTCCCTCAATATCTGGACTGGTCTAAAGTGGCAATCACATTTGACCGCGATGATCATCCGCCTAAGTTGCACAGGCGAGGAAAATACACCTTAATCGTCAACCCACTTATTGACAGTTATGGTTTCTCCAAGACTCTCATGGATGGTGGTAGCAGCATCAATATTCTCTATGTCGAAACGCTATGCCGGATGAAGATCTCGGAGACCCAGCTAAACCATAGCTCTGTGATATTTCACGGAGTTGTCCCAGGAAGACAAGCTAATTCCATAGGAGAGATTACTTTGGATGTTACCTTTGGAACTCCAAAGAATTATCGGACGGAGGCACTTTCCTTCGAAGTGGTCCCGTTCAAGAGCGCATACCACGCTATATTCAGACATACGGCTTACTGGGCTTTTATGGCTCGTCTGTGTTACATTTACAATATGATGAAAATTCCAGGTCCCAACGGCGTGATCACCATCAGGGGAGACCCGAAGAAGGCGCGAGAGTGTTAGGATGGAAATGCCGCCTTTGCCGAAGCCGTGCTGCACGCCCAGGAGTACCAAAAGATCAAGAAGAGCATAGATCTGTCCGAGATGCCCGCAACGAAGAAGGAGGTGACAAAGCCAAATCCGGAGTTCAAGGCATCAGAAGAGACGAAGAAAGCGCCGTTGAAGGATGATGACCCCTCCAAGGTGACCCAGATAGGCGTAGGCCTAGGTAGGGCATAGGAAAGCGCGCTCGTCAAGTTCCTCCAAGCAAATCAATATATCTTCGCATGGCAGCCATCTGACATGACCGGAGTACCTAGGGCACTTGCCGACTAAATGTGGATGTGGCGACAACATGTCGACACTATGTCCTCAGTGGGTAGCACTAAGCCAGTAAATGATGACACTATTTTGGGTGGGTGGCAGCACTATGCCAGGGGTGAGTGTGTAGACATTATGTCATCAGTGCCCGACACTATGTTGTGGTGCTTGGGTGGCAGCACTATTTTGGGTGGCAACACTATTTTGGGTGGGTGGCAACACTAAGCCAATTTCCATTTTTGAGGTGCCGAAATCGGGGTGTTCTGTGAAGCAACCACCAAATTAAAGTTTGGCATTGGTACCACCAAATCGGGGTGTTCTTTGAAGCCAATTATCATATAAAGTTTTCATACATCACATAAAGTTTCCATACATTACATAGATTTACATAGGGTTTAGGATTTAGGGTATGAATCCTTCGTCGCGTATGTCGATCCCTTGCCTATGATCGCTTCTTAGGCCGTAACCATGGAGCATATTCTTTGCTTAACGGGATGCTTGGGTCAGTTTTCACGGTGAAGGGTGGAATTTCATCAAACTTATCATAATCTGCTGACATGTCTGTCTCGTCCTCGACTCCCGTGATGTTTCTTTTCCCTGAAAGAACTATGTGACGCCTGGGCTCATCGTCTGATGTTTTCGTTTCCTTATTTTTTCTTTTTTCGGTCTAGAGGACATGTCCTTCACATAAAAAACCCGAGCCACATCATTGGCTAGGACGAATGGTTCGTCTCTGTAACCAATATTCTTGAGATCCACTGTTGTCATTCCGTACAGCTGGTCTACCTTTACCCCTTATCCATTCATGTTGACCCAACTGCACCGAAACAAAGGGACCTTAAAAGTAGGTCCATAGTCAAGTTCCCATATCTCCTCTATGTAACCATAGTATGTGTCCTTTTTCCCATTCTCGCATGTTGCATCAAAGCGGACACCACTGTTTTGGTTGGTGCTCTTTTTATCTTGGGCAATCGTGTAAAATGTATTCCCATTTATCTCGTACCCTTGGAAAGTCAATACAGTCGCAGATGATATCGCGGCCAACAAGTAGAGATGATCTCCAATAGTGGTGTCATTCATGAGATGTAATTGCAACCAAGTTCCGAAAGTCTCCATGTGATTTTCTTTAATCCAGTATTCATCCTTCCCCGAGAACTTGGAGCGTACAACATTCATGTGTTCCTCGATATAAGGACCACGAAGGTAGAACTTTGTAGAACTGTGCTTGATTCAAAGAATGCCCGTCCCTAAATATCATTGCTTTCTTTCCTAGCGTGCCTTTTCCACTCAGTCTCCCCTCATACCGTGATTCAGGAACACCAATCGGCTTAAGGTCAGGAAGAAAGTCTACACAGAATCCAATGACCTCCTCTGTTCCATAGCCCTTGGAGATGCTTCCTTCGGCCTATGCGGTTACAAACATATTTCTTTAAGACTCCCATGAACCTCTCGAAGGGGAACATATTGTGCAGAAATACAGGACCGAGAATGTAAATCTCTTCGACTAGGTGAACTAAGAGATGCGCCATAATATTGAAGAAGGACGGGGGGACCACCAACTCAAAACTGACAAGACATTGGACCACATCCTTCTGTAGCCTTTCCAGACTTTCTCGATCGATTACCTTCTGAGATAGTGCATTGAGGAATGCACATAGCTTCACAATGGCTAATCGAACATTTTTCGGTAGAAGCCCCCTCAATGCAACCGGAAGTAACTGCGTCATAATCACGTGGCAATCATGAGACTTCAGGTTCTAAATTTTTTCTCTGCCATATTTACTATTCCCTTTATATTTGACGAGAAGCCAGTCGGGACCTTGATACTGTAAAGGACTTCAAAAAAGATTTCCTTCTCTGCTTTGGTAAGAGCGTAGCTGCTTAAGTATTCATGGCCTTTATCAATATGCTTGTTGTATGGGTCTTTGATACGTTGCTGGTCCTCCCGTGCTTCTGGTGTATCTTTTGTCTTCCCATACACGCCCAGGAAGCCTAGCAGGTTCACGCAAATATTCTTTGTCACGTGCATCACGTCGATTGAAGAACGGACCTCTAGGTCTTTCCAATACTCAAGCTCCCAAAATATAGATTTCTTTTTCCACATGGTCGTATGTTCGGTAATGGGGTCTTTATGAACAGATTGACCACCAGGACCCTTTCCAAAGATTACTTCTAGGTCCTTTACCATACCAAATACATCAGCACCTTTAGGGAGCTTAGGCTTCTTCCGGTAATCTGCCTCACCGTTGAAATGCTTGCCTTTCTTTCTTACTTGATGATTGGTCAGAAGAAATTTACGACACCCTAGGTACACAACCTTCTTACATTTATCCAAATATGTACCTTTAGTCTTATATAAACAGTGCGTGCATGCATTGTATCCCTTGTTTGACTGTCCTGAAATGTTACTAAGAGCAGGCCAATCATTGATGGTTACGAACAACAACGCTCGTAGGTCAAATGGCTCCTGTTTGTGCTCATCCCACACCTTTACACCTGGTTCTGTCCACAACTGCAAAAGTTCATCGACTAATGGCCTTATGTACACATCAATGTTGTTGCCGGGTTGCTTCGGTCATTGGATGAGCACTGGCATCATAATGAACTTCTGCTTCATGCACAACCAAGGAGGAAGGTTGTAGATACATAGAGTCACTGGCCACGTGTTGTGACTGCAGCTCTGCTCCCCAAAAGGATTCATGCTGTCTGTACTTAGACCAAACCATAAGTTCCTCACGTCACCTGCAAAGTTCGAGTACTTTCTCTCGATGTTTCTCCACTACGACCCATCGGCGGGGTGTCTCAGTTTCCCGTATTTATTACGCTCTTCCTTGTGCCATCGCAACAACCTGGCATGCTCTTTGTTTCTGAATAGACGTTTCAACCATGGTATTATAGGAGCATACCACATAACCTTAGCAGGAACCCTCTTCCTGGGGGGCTCATCATCGCCCTCAACATCACCAGGGTCATCTTGTCTAATCTTGTATTGACATGCAGTTCATACCGGGCATTTATCCATATTCTTGTAATTCTCACCGCGGTACAGGATGCAGTCATTAATGCATGCATGTATCTTCTCCACATCTAATCCTAGAGGGAAGATAGTCTTCTTTGCTTTGTACATTGTCTCGGGCAGCTCGTTATCCTTTGGAAGCTTCAACTTCATTATTTTCAGTAACTTCTCAAATCCCTTGTCAGATAAGCCCGTCTCTGCCTTCCATTTCAGTAGTTCAAGTGTGGTACCGAGCTTTGTGCTGCCATCTTTGCAATTTGGGTACAACAACTTTTTGTGATCCTTTTGCATGGCCTCCAACTTAAGCTTCTCCCTTTCTATATCGCATTGTTGCTTTGCATCAGAAATGACCCGACCAAGACCATCAGTGGGCTTATCCAATGCCCGTTGTTCTTCTTCATTGCCACCTCCCTCTTTTTCATTGTCTTCCATTGCAGTTTCATCGTATTCTTCAGGGGACATAGGATAGCTGTCATCATCCTCCTCTTCTTCATTTTCTTCCAGCCTAACCCCTCTTTCTCCGTGCATGGCCCAACAATAATATCCGGGCATGAAACCTCTCCGAAGCAGATGGTTTTTAAGGATTCTTGGGGCAGACTGCTCCGCCATGTTCCGACAGTCGACGCAGGGACAAGGCATAAAATTATCCATTTTGTTTACCTTAGCCAAATCGATAAATTTATGCAGGCCTGCAATAAAATCGGAATCGCGTCGGTCGGTGTACATCCATCACATCCGCGCATCGATCTGCGTCATAATAATTAACCATGACAATGACATCATGAATAGTGAAATAACCACCCTACATGGACACATGCAATATTTTTGTATCAATTACAGATAAAGAAGATAAGGTTGCTAACCTCGGCTGAGGATACCGTGTTGTGCGAACTTAAACGTGGCTCGAACATTTCGTCGAACACCTTGTGTGCAGTGTGAAGAGAAAAAACCTAGCATCCACCTCTGATGTCTACGCACTTTTATTCTTGTAGACAGTTGTTGGGCCTCCAAGTGCAGAGGTTTGTAGAACAGCAGCAAGTTTTCCCCTAAGTGGATCACCCAAGGTTTATCGAACTCGGGGAGGAAGTGGTCAAAGGTATCCCCTCTCAAGCAACCCTGCAATCAAGATACAAGAAGTCTCTTGTGTCCCCAACACACCCAATACACTTGTCAGGTGTATAGGTGCACTAGTTCAGCGAAGAGATAGTGAAATACAAGTGGTATGGATATAAGATAACGGTGCTAGAAAATACTTTGATGGCGTGGAAGAGACTAAAGGCAAACTGAAATAAAGATGGAAGCTAGCAAACATGTAACAGATCTAATTGCAAACGGTGTTTCAGTGCTTAGAAACTAGGCCTAGGGATCATACGTTCACTAGTGAACACTCTCATGTAAATATATTATCTTCATGATACTACTCTTAACTACTCTCCGGTTGGACACTCTAATCGTTGGTAGGGCTATAACAGCACACCTCAAAGTAAGCCTTTCCCATCTAGAAAACCCCACACTATCACCTTGAGCACTAGATGAGTCCAACAAACACCACAATTTCATAAAGACATCCAACTCCAAATATAACTCATAACAAGTATTTGTAATCTCTAGCCTAAGTGCCACCATAGTGTGCACGCTGTCACTTTCACACACATGGGGAGAGCAGAGATCTATTAAAGCACTTGAGTAGCAAGGTAGATCTATAGATTACAAGCTCATGATCTCAATAAGATCATGCATAGAGAGAGAGATGAACACATAGCTACCGGTAGAACCCTTAGCCTCGAGAGAGAACTACTCCCTCCTCATCATGGGAATCATCAATGGTGATGGAGATGGTGGTGGAGATCGATGGAGATGGCTCCGGGGGCACTTCCTCGTCTCGGCAGGGTGCCTAATGCAGACTTTCTCCCTCGAATCTCCCCTTGGTGGTGGCGGTGGAACTTTCATGGATTTCGATTGATGATCTAGGGTTTATGCATCGGGAGGCTTCTTATAGGCGGAGGAGGTCGATGGCAGCCCGGGGGCCCACACCACTGGCGGCGCTGGCCGCGCCACCATATGGTATGGCCAGGCCCTGGCCCTCCTCCGTCTCGTATTCTGACTCTGTGAGTCTTCCGGTAAAATAGGAACTTTGGCTTTTGTCCCGTCCAATTCCGAGAATATTCATTTTCTGACTTTCCTCGAACCAAAAACTGCAGAAAACAGGCAACTGGCACTGTGGCTCTTGTTAATAGGTTAGTCCAAGAAATCATATGAAAAGTACTCCAGAGTTGGAACAAAACATAAGAAAGTAGATAAAACCAAGCATGGAACATCAAAAATTATAGATACATTTGCAATGTATCAACATCCCCAAGCTTAACTCCTGCTCGTCCTCGAGTAGGTAAGTGATAAAAAGAAAGAATAATTTTTGAGGTGACATGCACCATCAAAGACTTGATCAAAGTATTTGTAAAACATTCAAAGCTGGGATCATAGTACTTCAATCATAGCATGAAAGACACAGTTCTAGCAATAAGACAAAGAAACTATGATGCAACATGAAAAGGTACAAACAAAAGATTCATGAATAACAATTCTTTGCAAGACGTTTGTTTGTTTCACATAAAGAAAACATAGCATAATAGTATTCAGCTTGTCCCTCATAGAGTAGCAAACATAAATGCATAGGACACCTTCAAAGTTCATAAGAGTGACTAGATACAAATAGTTTAAAACAAGCAATATCAAAGCTATGCATCAATGAACAAGTCTTGGGACAATGCACATAGAACTAAGAATGGCCACTATGCTCTCAAAGTAGGTGCATAAAGATAGAAGGTGGAGACTCAATATATAAGTGGAAGAAAGGCCATCATAGAAGGAAGTAGGGATTCAAGTCTCATAAAGAGCTTCCAAAAAATTTGGTACTTAATAGCTTTCAGCTCTCATTGCCCCTATCATAAGCATCTTGAAGTGATTAAGGTTTAAAGTGAACAAACTATGGTGTACATGCTTGACGAAGTATAAGTTAGAAATCTCATGTCCCTTGAATACGAGGGTCGCTCCTCATGCTACTCAAGTTTAGTCACCGGTAAGTTGTTGTCATCGTAAGTACATGTGTATCATAGAGAACCGCCAACAGGGTACCCCTTGCCCGATGATAGGGAAGAATCCCCATATAAAAATGACAAGGCAAGCAGACAACGAGCATCTCAGCAATCTTCTTATTTACCATGGGAATATGGTGCTTTTTCTCTCTTTCCTCTTTTCATAATCTTTTTTTTTTCTTTTTCTCTTTTTTCTAAATATAGGAATCTTTTTTTATAAGAAGAATGCTTCATAGACAACTCATTATGGTTACGCTGCAGGTTTCCACCATGTCAGCATGGATTAGACCAGCGGCCCAGGCGTTTCTCTAACACATATACATAACTCCATGGACTTACAAGCTCCCCTTTCATTTCACACCGACGACATCCATATACAAAAGAGCATGATATCAACTAGGTACAAAGTACCAGTGCAATGTTGAAAGCGTTCCCCATGACAGCATGGTTCTGATAATCCCCAACAAATAAGTGAAAGCATATACAACATAGACGACACAATGGTTCAAGTTTATTAAGGGCAAGAAAAGTAAAGTGTGCCATCAAGTTCGTGAGAGCTTTAATCACTAGTTTTCTCATAACAAGTTTAATTTGGAAGGTAAACAAAAACATGAATATACTTGGAATAGCATAAGCTAGTAGGTAGGTATGGTGGACTCTTTGGAATAGCTTGGTTTAGGGAGTTGGATGCATGAGTGGAACTCATACTTTGTTGCGGAGGCTAGCAAAAGACTAGGAGCGACAAACTAAGAGAGCAATAGTGGCCATAATCATGCAGAGCAACAAAACATCATTGATCAAAGCATAAAGTGATACTACAAGTTGAAAACTAAAGGATCATAAAGGCTTATGGTGACTTGAGATAGTCATAACATGGTGTGAACATGCACCAAGTCAACCCAAATAAAGCATCAAAGGAGAATACCACTATACTATGCTTTAATATGCTAAAACAACGCATGATTCATCCAAGGCACATTAAGAAATCTCAATTGTTTATAACAAGTCATGCTACAGCAAAGAATACTAAGCATAAAGCCAAAACAATATCAAGCATGGCATGACAAAGCATAGGCCACAGTCAAAAACAATCTCTCTTTAACACTTAAGCACGAACTTTCCTACTCTTTTCCAAACCAAACCAAACTATTTGAAAACCATTGTATGAAAGAGGGGGTCCAACAAATTTATTCAGCAAACTAAGTAACCCAAGCAAATGAAAAACCAAAACGAAAACGAAAAATAAGACGCTCCAAGAACAACACAACTGTGCATGAAACAATAAAAATGAAGCGTTTGGAAGAAACCTGAATTTTTTATTGATGAAGAGGGGGATGCCTTAGGCATCCCCAAGCTTTGACGCTTGTACTTCTTAGATATTTCTTGGGGTGACACGTGTCGCATCCCCAAGCTTGAGCTTTAGTCCATCCTTCATCTCATTACTCATTCCTTTCATACACCTGAATTTTTTCCTTCATACAAAACTTCACACAATCTTTATTAGCAACATTAGTGCACTCAAGATAATAAGTCTTTAGGTTCTGTTCTAACACCAATAAACTCTACTGTAGCACTTCCCTCAAAAAGCTCAATCACCAAAAGAACTCAAAAGGAACCAACAAGAAGCAAATGCAGAAAATGGCGGAAATCTGTCAAAACAGACCAGCAGGTAAAGACGAATTTTTTCGAATACCTTCTGTTGCTCAAATAAAAAAGTGTTGAACTAACGAAACTTAGGTAACAACCTGGGGCAGAAGCGCAAAAATCACGCCTCAAAAAGACGTTCAGAGATTTTACACGAATTTTTACGGTGAAGCACAGAAATCTGTTTCGGGACAACAACTTTCCCAATCATTACTTCTCTCTCATTAGAGGTTACTCTTGGCACAAAAAGCAAATAAAAATGATAAGGAGCGATTAGTACTGAAGTAATAACTTCCAAGACTCATCTAAAACTTTTGGGTTATCTCCTAATAAGTACTTTTCTTTAACGCCTTTAAGTTAGGCATGATAGTTTGAGAAGATGCTCACATAAGAAATATGAATTGAAGTAAAAGAGAGCATCAAGAAGCAAATTCAAAGCACATTTAAGTCTAACCCACTTTCTATGCATAGGAATCTTGTAAAGAAACAAGTCATGAAAGCACAAAGCAACAAGCATAGGAAAGCAAAACAAGTGCAGCTTCAAAATTTTCAACATAAAGAGGGGAAACTTAATATTGTTGAGACACATAAAACCATGTTCCCTCTCTCATAATAACTTTCAGTAGCATCATGAATAAAATTAACAATATAACTATCACATAAAACATTCTTATCATGAGCCACATGCATATAATCATTATTACTCTCCACATAAGCATAGTTATTCTTATTAATTGTAGTGGGAGCAAATTCAACAAAATAGCTATCATTATTATTCTCATCACCATAATCATCAAATATAGGAGGCATATTGTAGTCATAATTAATTGCCTCCTCAATAGTAGGTGGACTGAAAATATCATACTCATCATTGTAATCATCATATATTGGAGGTTTGGTATCATCATAAGCAATAGAATAGCTATCTTCCAAAGCTGGGAACTAAAAAGATCATTTTCATAAAAACTAGCTTCCCCAAGCTTAGACTTTTCCATAGCATTAGCAATAATGGTGTCCAAAGAATTCATACTAACAACATTGCTATTAGCATGCAAATAAAGTTCCATAGGTTTTTTAATTTTCTCTTCAAACACTTCATGTCCTAACTCAAGATAAATACTATAAAGCTCTCTAATTTTGTTGTTGTTTTCCATTAAGCCGAACTAGTGAAAACAAGAAACAAAAAGACAAAATTGCAGAATCTAAAGGAAATAACTTCGAGCACTCACACCGGAGGATATGAGTACCTTTTACCTTACCTCCCCGGCAACGGCGCTAGAAAATAGGCGTTTACCGTGGGAGGTTCTTCTTCTTTAATCCTCCGTTGTGAATACCTTTTACCTTACCTCCCCGGCAACGGTGACAGAAAATAGCTTGATGTCTACGCACTTTTATTCTTGTAGACAGTTGTTGGGCCTCCAAGTGCAGAGGTTTGTAGAACAGCAGCAAGTTTTCCCTTAAGTGGATCACCCAAGGTTTATCGAACTCAGGGAGGAAGTGGTCAAAGGTATTCCCTCTCAAGCAACCCTGCAATCAAGATACAAGAAGTCTCTTGTGTCCCCAACACACCCAATACACTTGTCAGGTGTATAGGTGCACTAGTTCGGCGAAGAGATAGTGAAATACAAGTGGTATGGATATAAGATAACGGTGCTAGAAAATACTTTGATGGCGTGGAAGAGACTAAAGGCAAACTGAAATAAAGATGGAAGCTAGCAAACATGTAACAGATCTAATTGCAAACGGTGTTTCAGTGCTTAGAAACAAGGCCTAGGGATCATACTTTCACTAGTGAACACTCTCATATAAATATATTATCTTCATGATACTACTCTTAACTACTCTCCGGTTGGACACTCTAATCGTTGGTAGGGCTATAACAGCACACCTCAAAGTAAGCCTTTCCCATCTAGAAAACCCCACACTATCACCTTGAGCACTAGATGTGTCCAACAAACACCACAATTTCATAAAGACATCCAACTCCAAATATAACTCATAACAAGTATTTGTAATCTCTAGCCTAAGTGCCACCATGGTGTGCACACTGTCACTTTCACACACATGGGGAGAGCAGAGATCTATTAAAGCACTTGAGTAGCAAGGTAGATCTATAGATTACAAGCTCATGATCTCAATAAGATCATGCATAGAGAGAGAGATGAACACATAGCTACCGGTAGAGCCCTTAGCCTCGAGAGAGAACTACTCCCTCCTCATCATGGGAATCATCAATGGTGATGGAGATGGTGGTGGAGATCGATGGAGATGGCTCCGGGGGCACTTCCCTGTCCCGACAGGATGCCGGAACAGAGACTTTCTGTCCCCTGAATCTCCCCTTCGGTGGCGGCGGCGTTGCGGAACTTTTCATGGATTCCTGATTGATGATCTAGGGTTTATGCATCGGGAGGCTTTTTATAGGCGAAGAGGTGAGGTCGGTGGCCGGCCAGGGGGCCCACACCACCTGGTGGCGCGGCCAGGGCTAGCCTGCGCCACCATATGGTGTGGCCAGGCCTGCCCTCCTCATCTCGTATTCAACCCGTGAGTCTTAGGTAAAAGGAACTTTGGCTTTTGTCCCGTCCAATTCCAAGAATATTCATTTTCTAACTTTCCTGGAGCCAAAAACAGCAGAAAACATGCAACTGGCACTGTGACTCTTATTAATAGGTTAGTCCAAGAAATCATATGAAAAGTACTCCAAAGTTGGAACAAAACATAAGAAAGTAGATAAAACCAAGCATGGAACATCAAAAATTATAGATACATTTGCAATGTATCAACCTCCCACACAAAATTCCAGAAAAAAATAAGTGGATGGGATGGGCTTATTTATAGCCAGGGGAGGGTTTTTGGTCCCGGTTAATGCCACGAACCGGGACCAAAGCCCCTCCCCGCGACACGTGTCGGCCCAGCAACGCCCCCCACCCAGCCATGTGTGTGTGGGGGGGGGGGGAGGGGGGCGTTGCTGCGCAGCCATCTGTGGCGGGGAGGGGCTTTGGTCCCAGTTCGTGGCATGAACCGGGACCAATGCCTACCGTCGCTTCGTCGTCCTCGTGTACAAATAGGAGGCCACATCGCGTCGCCTTTGCCATCGCCTCGGCCTCTCTGCAATCTCCACCGCGCCATCGCCTCGCCCTCTACACCTCTCCACCACGCCGTCGTCTTGTCTCCCCTCCCTCTCCAATCTCCACCACGCCGCCATGGAGATGCCCACGCCGAACTTCTACGAGGCGGTGATGTTCGCGCACTACGACATCCTCGCGCCGCCGGGCGCGACGGTGCCCCACAGATGGCGCATCAGCTACGCGGGTGTGCCGGTGGCTCCGCTCCTCGTCCCGGTGGATACGAGATGGATAGCTTAATCGCGGAGCGTCGCCGCCAGATGCCCACGTGGAAGAGGGCGTTGCCCTGGTACGCGGCGGCCAGCCCGTACTGGCCCCGGCTGTTCAAGAAGGAGCGGAAGGCCAAGATTGGCAGCCGCATCGTTTACGGGCGCATGGTGCACCCGGATCTTCGCAACCGAGAAGGGCGGGAGAGGTTCTGGTCCGTCCCTGGACGGACCATCTACACCGTCATCAACGCCGCTCGCAACGCAGAGGAGCTCCGTCTCGCGAAAAATACGGAAATCATGGAGGTTTTGTCCGACGACGATGAGGAAGCCAGCGGCTCGGAGGACAGCGGCAGCGGAAGTGAAATTGTCGACTAGGAAGAATTTGTAAAATCGCACCTTTGTTTAGGAAGAATTTGTGGTCGAATTAATAAAATGGCTCGATTTTTTTGTGGAAGAATTTTTCTAAATACTAGATCAATTCAATTTCTGCCTGGATTCAATTTAGATCTCTGTCCCTAGATCAATTCAATTTCTGCCTCGAATTAATTTAGATCTTTGTCCCGGATTGCGGACCGTCGAGGGGTTTTTGGTCCCGGTTCGTGGCATGAACCGGGACCAATGCTCTGCAGAGCACCACGTGTGCGTCGCGGTGGCATTGGTCCCGGTTCATACCACGAACCGGGACCAATGCTTAGAGATGAACCGGGACCAATGCCCAGGCGGCATGAACCGAGACCGGTGCCTGGCATTGGTCCCGATTAAGGAAACGAACCAGGGCCAATGGTATTTGGGTGCTGGACCGACCCTTTTTCTACCAGTGCAGGTTTGTTTGGGGGTGGGTTCCGGGTGAGAGGTTGACTCATACGGACACGTATGTGTAGATAAAATTGTACGGCATATTCTACCCAGATGATGTAGAGGCAGAGACCAACTGGTCGACCGATAAAAGTAAACATCTCCGGCCATTACGCAGCTAGAGTGTTTACTTGAAACTGGTACACGGCATGTGACGACATAAGATATGGGCCTTAGTACATAGATTAGTTAATCATGTAATTATCTCCGGCCATTAGCGTATCTACAAAACTGTACATAAGATATGGGTCGTGGTATATAAAATAGTTAGAGCATCTCCACTAGCATTCTCATTCTCAGGAGGGCCATCTCAAGCCGAATTTTTCATCTGGACGGCGAAAATTCGCCCGGCCGCCCAGTTTTCACCGGATTTAGCCTATTTAATATTTGGGGTTCCCAGGTCGAACCCGCAGCACTAGGAACTGCTTGGCAACACCAGACGAAGCGAAGTCCGCAAAAAAATACGTTGGTGGGCCTACCCTATCAGCGTGTGAAACCGAGTCATCCTCATCCCGCCGCCTCGGCTCCCGTGATGCACCGTCGGGCAGCTACCGCCTGTCTCCTCAGCCACGCGTTGTCATAATGGCGCGCCACCGTCGGCCCGTCTTCCGGTCGTTTCCACTTTCCCGCCCATGCTGCTACACCCTCCCGACTTCGCCTCCCTTTCCTCTTTCGACAATAAATGTCGGTCTTTGCTGATGGCTCTGAAATATAGCCATCTAACGTCCATATTTAAACTGGATATTAGTCATATTCTTGATGAAATATCTGTCTAAATCCTGCCACTAATGCTAATATTCAGAGGGGTATGCAATCCTTTTTATGTATTATTCCTGCCAGATAATATTGTGTAAAGGAGGGAATCACTACATTAAAGTCAAAGATACGAGATTTCCAACTACCAGAAGAAACCAGGAGCCTTACATCGGAGGCAGACGCCATAACGACCAACTATACGACTGGAGCAAAAATTCTAATCGTAGAGCTCCGGTCATATAGTTGGCGTCGCCACCGTTAGGTCAAACAGAACAAATTTCGTGAAGGGGCCCCTATATAAAGAAGCCTCGGGCGACGAGAAAAGAGAGTTCGCACCATCCATAAGTCTCTGCCACAGACCACCAGCCGCCTCTAAATCTCCAAAACCTCCTCCATCTCCCATATTCCACCACTTGTAATAGTAGATCTCTTCTCCGATTGGCGATATTGTAAGACTATTGCTATCAATCTTATAATTTTCATTACAATATTTGTGATTGTTGATCCCATCTCTATTTGTGAGTAATTCTCCTTGGGCTAAGGGCTTCGGCCTAGCCATGTAGCAATTGTGCATGTTATTTATCATAGATGTGATCGTGTATTAGTTTGTATGACATGATGATTATTGTATCCTCTCTTGCCTCAATCCAAGGACTTGTCAGGTACCCAAGACCCCGATGTTTGAGCCAGGTATATGGAGTATGAGTGATGACTGATCTACAGGTTGGGAACCCTAGTGGCAGAAGGGGTAGTACGACTGTATGTGAGGTGTTTGCTTGGGATTAACGGTGACATCACTATGCATATCATTAGTTTTCTATCTTCTATGGATGAGACTAGTAGGTTATTGCTATAAGCGGTTGCGGAGGCAATAGAAATTATGGATGCACTGCCCACATATAATTTATCTTGCTCTAACAAGTACACGCATACTTTATTTCCATCTTTTATTTACATTAGATGTTTTGCACAGCTATAGGTGAAACCGAAAGCCCTAGGCCCTCTCTCTCCATCATCGACAACAACAAAAAGATGCAAGCTATTGGTCCGCTAAAAACACAAAAGGAATTCTAAAACTCCTGAAGGTCCATTAAAGTAACTTTACTATGCATTCGCTTCCTGAGGATTCGATAACCTAGGTCTACTAGGGAAAAAGAAGCTATACTACATCCGTAATCCGGATCGAAGGTATCAACCCTTTTTCTGGCGCCGTTGCCGGCAGGCAATAGCTACCCTGGTGAGGTTATTAGGAATCTTGCTAGTTTTAATTCTTGTTTTTAATTTTGTTAGTTTGCTTTCAGTCTTTATTTGATAAACCAAAAAAATTAGTTAGCCTTTAAATTCTTTATTTTACCATTATAATTCTTTATCTAAGAAAACCCCAAAACATAGGATGTATGGCTGAAAAGAATCTTAGGGAGTTTGCTACTCCCAATAATGATTATTTTCGTACTCCTATTACTCAGCCAGCAATCACTGCTGATGACTATGAAATTAAGCCCCATTACTTAAGTTTGGTTCAACAGAATCAATTTGGAGGCTCTACTATTGAAGACGCAGGTATGCACTTAAATACTTTCACTAAAGTATGTGATATGATGCGTATAAAACACGTTGACCCTCATGCGGTCAAATTGCGTCTATTTCCTTTCTCTCTAAGAGGGATAGCTAAAGAATCGTTGCTATCTTTGCCAAAAAAAATACTACTACATCATGTGGGAGATGTACTTCTTTATTTATGACTAATTTTTTCTCACCAGCAAAGACTATGCAACTTCGATCTAATATTACTGGCTTTAGACAGGAAGAGCGTGAGCCACTAGCGCTTGCATGGGAGAGGATGAAAGAATGCCTAAGAAACTGTCCTAGTCATGGGATGGAAGATTGGTTAATCCTCCATTTATTTTGCAATGCTCTTAATCCTGTATCTAAGTCTATGCTTGATACTGCAGCTGGAGAAACATTTATGGATAAACATATTACCGAAGCAAAGCAACTGCTAAAAAATATGCAAGACAACCATGCCCAATGGCATGTGGAAAGATCAAACACGAAGAAGGTGAACTCTGTCTCACCACAAGAGAACGAAGATCTCAATGCTAAGTTGGATGAGCTCATACTAGCCGTAAAAGGTAAGGAAACTCAGGTAAGAGCCACCCCCAAAACAAATATCGAAGAAATAGACTTCGTAGCTCGTAATGATTATAATCCTGCTTGGAAGAAGAGTTACAATCCTAACTTCAGAAACACTATGCTAGTCCTACATGTAACTCTAATAATAATATGAGAAATAATAATGGTAGTCTCCAAGAAACACTAAAGTCTTTCATAGACTCACAAAACAAACAAAATAATATTCTAGTTAAAATTATGGAGAACCATGATGCTATGCTTGGTATACTATCTAACCAAGCTGTTAGTTTGAGAAATGATTTACAGGCCCTTCAAGAAAGAACGGGGATCGTTGAGGCACAACTAGGTAAGATAACCGAGAGTCAAACTCTCATTCTAGCTAAGTTTGCAGGTAAAGCTAAGCCAAATCCGGTTAAGGAACTCAAAATGATGAGGATCCAAAGGGAGGAGCCTGAAGAACTTGATTATAGTAATGCTCTTTCACCAAGCTACACCATTGAAGATCCCGTGAAAAGGATCAACGTCAAGATTCCGGTAAGTGAAGGTAGTGATGAAGCTATGTACCAATATTTTGTCAATCAAGTAGAAATAAAGGTACGTGAGGTTGAAGAAGATTACAAGCAAATTGCTGAAAAATTACCTGTTAAACTAGATGACATATTTGAGCCTACTATTAAGATTAAAATTGGAACCAATGAGATAGCTGCACTTTGTGATCTAGGTGCAAGCGTCTCAACAATTTCGAAGAGTCTTTTTAACAAGTTAAATCTTGGCCCTTTTGAAATTACTGATTTAAAATTGCATCTAGCAGATTCTACCTACAAACAAGCTGTAGAATTAAGGAGAACACTTTAGTAAATATTAAAGGCTGTCCCGCTCTTATTGATTTCGTTATTGTTGACATGCCTGAAGATGCTACTGCTCCTATTATATTTGGTTGTCCTTTCTTAAGAACTATTAAGGCTTTGATTAATCTACATGAAGGGAATGTGAAGCTGCAATTGCCTTCGTGGGATCCTTTTGTTATTTATTTCCCCAGGAAGAAGAAAGCCAAGTATGATGAAAAGGAGGCCATCACTTTGAAGGCCAATTACTTTGGAGTGGGTGTTCCACTCATCTGGCCTAAGTGAGTATCATCAAGATCAAGCTATTGACCATAAAAGAGCGCTACATGGGAGGCAACCCATGTGAAATAAAGGTTTGAGTTAAGCTTTTAGTTTTAGTTTAAGTTTACGTTTAATAAAGAGTGCTAACTCCATTTGAGGAGAAGAAGTTCGGTAGTACTTGAAATTTTGCTTTATTCATGCTATTATTGGTCGACAATATATACTGTCAATTTTCCGTCAAAAATAAGATATATCACTAAGTTACATGAAAAGAAATAGTCTATAAAGAAACATAATTTTTTTGACGCACGCAGAGAGTTTAACGACCAACTGTACGGCGGGAATAAAAATTCCGACTGTATAGTTCCGGTCGTATAGATATCTTTGCCATCGAAAATTATTCTGCAGTATGTACTGAGAGTTTATGACCAACTATACGACAGGAATAAAAAAATCCGTCCTTATAGCTCTGGTTGTATAGATATCAATACCTCCGTACAATTTTTTTCATATGTTCTGAGAGTTCAACAACCAACTATACGGCGAGAATAAAAATTCCGGCCGTATAGTTCTGGTCGTATAGATATCGATGCCTTTGCAAATTTTCTTTCGCAGGGACAAACAGTTTAACGACCAACTATACAGCCGGAACATTTTGTTCCACCCGTATAGCTGTGTCCGTATAGCTGCGCCGCTAGGAGGAAAACCTAAATTTTTGACAAAAGGCTAGCTATACGGCCGTAACACATTGTTCCGACCGTATAGATGCGCCTGTATAGTTGCGTCCGACCACAAAATCGCACGGGAAGGTACTCCCAACTCCAAAACTTCAATCCTTTTTCTTTCTTCTACCTCCAAACTCTATCAAAACCTGAAGGGATCTCCATCTCTATTCAATTTTATTCGATTTCCTCGCACACAAGTGATCTACGGTATGTTTCTCCTCCGATCCTCCAATTACTTTTTGCAATTTCACATTCGATCTATTGTCATTATCAATCTAGGGTGAGACCTACAATGAACCAATTGCCATGATTATCTTGCCTAGATTATTATTTTGAGGAGAATTCTTTAGTGTGCTATGATGAGGAATATGATGCACTTACTATTGTTGGATCAAAAAGTTTTATTTTTTCCTTTCTTCAATGTTTTAGATGATGAACACAAGGAGCCGAACTCGTGCTCAAGCCACCGTTAGCGCTTCTCGGGTTGCTGCTCAGGAACGCATGTGGATACGGTTTAAGAATGAGGCCCATCGTGATCGCTTCAACAGGATTAAGAACCGTGAAGTGAAGACCATCAAGTGGGCTTGCCCCATCATATTGAACCAACTCGGTATTACTGATGATTTTAATTTACTTTGCAATAGAGCTGGCCTGTAAAACTTTGTGTACAATGATGTACCTACTTATCGCCGCTTAACCATTGAATTCATTAGTTCATTGCAAAGAACCGTTAAACAATGGCAAGGGGAGGATACTATTTCTTTCCGCTTGATAAACAACAACTACACTTTAACATTAGATGAATGGTGCATATGCTTTAATTTTACAAACAATAATATTCATGCTTTACGCACGTCCTTTACTGGCTTAAATCCTTCCCCCGATCAATACTATAATGGAATGAGTTTTACTAGTAGAGTAAACAAGGGGAAGAATATTTAACATCCTACAATTCACTATTTGTTCTATGTTATTGCTAACACCTTGCAGGCACGAAATGAGTTCACAAGACTCAACGAGGAGGACATCCTAGTCCTCGCAAAGGCTGCTTACATTAACTGCAGCTTGTCACTCAACTTGGGCACCATCCTTGTGCTCTACCTAGAGAACCAAGCCTCCCAAAGCTAAGGGCCAATCACAGGAGGAGGCGTCATCACCGTACTTGCCACTGCCCTAGGCCTCGACCTAGGTGAGTTGCAACTGGTACTAGGTGATACACATGTTGGTTTCTCCATCTTGAGAGCCTGTTGAATGCTTACTAGGAGAGGTGGTGTTTATTACCTGCATATTGCTGGAGCTGGACGTATCCACCCCGCTCCTATGTCTAATGTTTTTTCTCTATCGAGGAAGGACGTTTGCTATATGATGCGCAGGTTGAGCAAACACCAACCCGAGGAAGAGATTCCTGAAAAAGACGAGGACCAAGAAGAGGAGCAAGAAGTTCCTCATAAAGAGGAGCAGCTACAAACCCGGTTCGCCACATACCAATATTTTCAAGGACTTAGAGAAACTATGGAGAGGATGCACAACCTCTCTTTGAACCTCCGAGAATCAATAAGTAACCTTTCAACTCAATTCGCGAACTGGAGTAATGACTTTTTCCCACCATCACAACAATTTGAAGGGCCCGCAAAAGCCTAAGCTTGGGGAAATTTCCTCATGTATCTTTACGTGGCGTTCATTTGCTTTTATTTATTTTATAGATTGTGTTTTTATTTGAGTTTATAAGCACTCATGTTGGTTTCCCCAACACTTTATATTTAGTTCTTTTTATTTGCTTTCGAAATTTTCTAGCCGAGCTTTGCCGCCAATTTTCTATTCTCTAACTTTCCTCTCTTAAAAATCATAAAATGATTTCTCTATTTTTCTTTATTGTCCCTCTTTTTTTTCTTTCCGCCTCGAGGTCTTCATATATTTGTAGGAGAGTGCTCAACTTCGAGTTTTCAAGAAACAAAAAAAGAAGAGAGAAGTGGAACCAAACATGAGAGGTATGCCTTATGACTCCCCACTTTTGCAGTTTGAGAGACCCATGCTAGTTAGTAGTAAATGTTGAGATATTATATTGGTGGAGTGAGTCTTTGTATTGTTGTAAGATTTTCGTCTGCATGGGTATTTAATTGGACACGTTTTGTTCCAGCTCTCGTAATTAACTAAATCTTGCCTAAAAATTGCTAAGCAATTGTAATAAGAAAAAGTATCGCAAATGAAGACTTGGGTGTTGTAGTTCTTAGTCTTGAAGGCTTATTTCTAGAGATACTCAACACCACTGAAAATATTAATTGACTTAGTAGCTCTCTTTGAAAGGATTTGTTCAATTGAATTAATGTTTAGCGGTTTTTGTGAGCATGCCAAAGTTTGACTTGTTAATCATAAGAATGATATAGCTTTATGCGTGTCAAACTTCATGCGATGCCGACAACTCCGCTGGCCTAGAACGATCTTAATGGAGGAAACTCCTAGATTTCGGCTATGAGTTGATTAAACACTTGTAGCAATAATGCTATAGTGGGTAAGATTCTTGGCACTCCCGGGTAGCTGGAATCACTCCTCTGGTTGTTATGAGAAATCATTATGCAAAAGGAGCAAAAACCTTAGTGATGCCACGAGTGTCCATCACAGCCCGATAAACTAATTTTTTTTGCATGCTCTCAATTACTTAAAAACTAAAATTCTTGAAGGACAATGAATAGAAAAGTAGTGCTTGAAAAGTCTTGATTTATTGATGTGGGAGATTTTAGACACTCTAGTATATATGCTTTTTATGACAACTCTCACACTCTTAATTTACATGATTATACCTTACTGTTCAAAGGCAAGCCTATGAGTTGATTACTTGACATGGAATAAAGTTTACTCATTTGAATCATCCATGCTTACAATAATTTTGCTGCACTATAAGGATGCATGAAATCCATATGATATGCTTGCCATTATTCAATCTATGCTGAAGTTTTTTAGATTTATAAAGTGGAGGAAATATGAGATTACTAATCATGAGTAAGATCAACATCTTGTTATTTTAGTTTAAATGCTGAGTTCCTTTTTTATTTTGGTTTTCTTGCTCGGGACGATCAAGTTTAAACTTGGGAAGGTTGATGGCTCTGAAATATAGCCATCTAACATCCATATTTAAGCTGGATATTAGTCATATTCTTGATGAAATATCTCTCTAAACCCTGCCACTAATGCTAATATTCAGAGGGGTATGTAATCCTTTCTTCTGTATTTTTTCTGTGCAGATAATGTCGTTTAAAGGAGGGAATCACTACATTAAAGTCAAAGATACGAGATTTCCAACTACCAGAAGAAACCAGGAGCCTTACATCGGAGGCAGACGCCATAACGACCAACTATACGGCCGGAGCAAAAATTCCGACCGTATAGCTCCGGTCGTATAGTTGGCGCCGCCACCGTTAGGTCAAATAAAACAACTTTCGTGAAGGGACCCCTATATAAAGAAGCCTCGGGCGACGAGAAAAGAGAGTTCGCACCATCCATAAGTCTCTGCCACAGACCACCAGCCGCCTCCAAATCTCCAAATCCTTCTCCATCTTCATAGCCATATTCCACCGCTTGTAATAGTAGATCTCTTCTCCCTTCCAGATTCACCAGAGGCCTGTTTTGGGACCCGGGCGAGCGGCTCTCTGCCGCAGCAGTCGGCAGGGCCTGGGAGTGTCCCCCTCACGAGGCGGCGGCCTCGGGCTTCCCTCGTGAGGCCTCCTTTTTGTCCTGCCGCTTCAGGAGGGGGCGGTAGCCCTATTGGTGGCCCCGTCGTCCCTAGGATCGTGGTACCCAAGGTGCTAGGACTCCGACAAATAGACATGTTGGAGCACTGAAATTTGTGTTTTTATAAGGGACACCTAAAATATTACTTTTACCTGTAAACTTGTGTACGAACATTTAGTGTCCAAATGTGCATGCAAATATTTTTTCTAATTCTTTCGATATTTTAAAATATGTTTTCACACCATGGGTTCATTTGCACAAATGAATCGAATTGGGCTTTCTTTTGCTTAGTGTATTTTGGCTTCTTTGCCGAGTATGCTTTTTTGCCATATGCATGTGTTTTTTTTTGTTCTTTTCTGAGTATGTTTCTTTGACGTGTGCCTTTTTTAGATTTTGCTGATTTTTTTCCATGTGCCTTGTGAAACCTTTTCGTGTTAGGCATTTTTGCTGAGTGCAATACACGACAAAGTTTGTCTTTGCCGTGTTCCTGGGAAAATACACTTGGCAAAAGTTATTTTCCGATAGTGAAATTCCATCTTTGAGAAATGCAAGTTTGTTCAGATAAAAACTGATGACGCTGTTCTTATTACTTGGATGCAAGTTGCAACATAGTGCACTTGTAAGATATGATGCATCAAACATAGAGGTGCTGAGGAAGTCTGGGCTGGATGACAACCTGGAGCGGGCACTTGCGGGTGGTTGACAACCCGAACACCTCATCCATGCTCAGCTCCTCCTTGGTCACCCCCTCCGGCAAGTTCCACGTGAACCCATGGAGCAGGTTTGCCAGGCTCAGCTGTATCACCTTCAACCCGAGGTTGTAGCCAGGGCACATCCGCCGCCCAGACCCGAATGGGAGCAGCTCGAAGTCCTGCCCCTTGACGTCCATCTTGCTCCCGGCAAACCTCTCGGGCATGAACTCCTCCGGCGCATCCCATAGATTCGGGTCCCGGCCGATGGTCCATACGTTGATGAGCACGCGTGCACCCATTGGGATGTCGTAGCCACCTACGACCACGTCCTCACGGGCGACGCGCGGGATAAGGAGCGGCACGATAGGGTGCATGCGCATGGTTTCCTTGACGATGGCTTCCACGTAAGGGAGGTTTGGCATGTCCTCCGTCACCCAGCGCTCACGGCCCACGACGCGGTCAAGCTCCTCGGTTGCGGACGCGAAGATGGCGGGTTTCCTAAGAAGCTCCGAGAGTGCCCACTCCACGGTTACGGAGGAGCTCTCCGTGCCACCCGCGATGAGGTCCTGTGTGAACGCCTTGACGCCGACGCGGCCGAACTGGACCTCCAGAGTCGGGTCGTCGGCGACCTGCATGAGCACGTCCACCATGTCCCTCGCAATGAAGTCCTCGCCGTCACGCCGGCTACGCTCGCTGTGCTCGTCGAGGACGTACTCCATGAACGCATCGAACATCTTGCTGAGCTTCTTCATCCGCCGCACGTACCCCTGCAGGTCCATCCAATCCAGCCACGGGATCCAGTCGCCGACGTTGAGCACGCCGTTGAGCAGCATCAGCTCGTCCAGCATCCACTTGAACTCATCCAGCGACGACACCGGCCCCTCCGCCGCGTCCGCATGGGCGCCGAAGAACCGCTTCCCAAGCACCATCCGCGTGATCACGTTCATGCTGAGGGTGGATAGGTGATCCCCGTTGAGATGCACGAGTCGCCCTGGCACGGACGCCACATCGAAGAGGCCGCGAACTAGAGCGCGCACCTCGTCGGCACGGATGTGCTCGAAGGACGCGAGACGACGGGCGCTGAATACCTCGGTGATGCATATCCGGCGCCGCCTGGCGCCAGTACGCGCCATAGGGTGACCAGGTGATGTCAGCATAGTTGTAGGTGGTATACTTGCCAGAGGCCGTCTTGGGGCGGTCGATGAAGAGGACGTCTTGGGTCTTGAGGAAGAACTTGGCCATCTCGACGGACGAGCCGATGATGACTGGGAAGGAGCCGAAGCGGAGGTGCATGAGCGGGCCATACTTCCTGGAGAGCTCGTGGATGGAGCGGTGGGGGAGCGCACCGATAAGGTTGAAGTTGCCGATGACGGGCCACGGCTTCGGACCTGGTGGGAGGTGGTAGCTACGGCGGGATGTGGCTCTCAGTTTTAGGAAGAGGGCAGCGGCGAGCACCATGGCAAGGAACGTGGCCAATTGTGGTAGCTCCATTGCCGCCTGAGATGGTAGCTAGTGCTTGGTCGCTTGTGGATGCAACTAATGCATACTTATAGACAAGTAGGACTTCAGAAGTGTGTTAGAGCAGTCGTGACTAGCTAGCACGTTAACCACCCTAGATAACTTCTCTATTTTTAATAAACTATATGCCCCCTCTAATCCTAATCCAGCTGGGTTAGATTAGTTATGTTTATCTCCTAACTATGTTTGTTGTGGTTGATATGACCTCTTGTAGCTCGCATGTTAGCTTGCTTTGGAGGTTGGCTTGGAGATGCAATTAGTGTGCAAGTGGATGTGCATACAGTGAAAAATAGGTTTAGGTTTTGTGCGTGGGTCTAAAGTCCCGCACGTGCTCCACTTATATAATCATAATATGTACAAGTTACATACGTATACGTGTTACACGACAGGTGAGGTTAGAGTCTAATTACAATTCTAAAACTCCTCCTCAATCTAAACCATTGGACTTAAATGAACCCGCATTTTGCTGAGCTGATTGCGCGCCGAACTGATATGTGAGCCACTCGTTTTCGATGGGGCCCTTCTATGCGGGGCCGGCCAGACTGTACCCCTTTTTTATCTAAACTCCCTCATAAAGTAGAAGTACTTTATACAATCGCATATGTACTCTTTAAAACTATCAGAAAGTACTTTATAGATCTAGTTCGTCAAATAGAAGGACTCTATAAAACCTGCTATCCGGACTTATCGACGTACAACAAAGAACTCTATAGATCCATTGTATTTACATAAGTTTTTCTATATTGAAAATTAGACTCGTTTTGAAGAGCTCGCCACGATAAAGTCAAATATACAAACGAAATTAAATTTGCATTTCTTTTGTATAAATTACACACTGTTTTTAGTTTCTAGTACATATGGGGAAGAGAATCTAGCAAAAAGGCAAAAGTTGGTGGGTCCCGGTCCCAGCCAAAACGAGTGGCTGAGAGAATCGGCTGCGTGCCGAATCCGCTCATACCCCCACTTATCAGACTTAAATCTATCCAACATCTGTCGTGTGGCTGGCTTAGTAAATACATCAGCCAGTTAGTCATGAGTGGAGATGAACATGACGTCCAGCTCACCGGTAAAATGGAAATCGATCTCAATATGCTTAGTTCGAGCATGAAAAACTGGATTCGCCGTCAGATAAGTAGCCCCAAGATTATCACACCACAATATCGGGGTACGCTGCCAAGTCACACCAAGCTCCTTGAGTAGAGATTCTACCCATATAGCTTCAGCAGCACCATTAGCCAATGCTTTATACTCTACCTCGGTACTTGATCTCGAGACTGTGGGTTGCTTCTTCGAACTCCATTAAACCAGATTAGGACCAACAAAAACTGCAAACCAACTGGTGGATCGTCTACCGTCCACACACCCTGCTCAATCGGCATCAGTAAAGATATTGATGACAGCCGACGGTGACTTGTGAGTGCACAAGCCAGTCTCCAATGTCCCTTTGACATATCGTAGAATTTGTTTAACAGACTCCCAGTGTATATCAGTGTGCTGTGACAGGAACTGGCAAACCTTGTTTACCGCAAACGAAATATCTGGACGGGTGAGTGTCAAGTACTACAGTCCTCCAACAATATTGTGATACATGTATGCATCATATCAACTGAGCTGTGTGCCTAAGTCTCTAGCCAAAGTCTTGGAAGGAAGTGGAGTGACGACATAATTACAATTCTACATGTTGACTCGATGAAGGAGATCAAGAGCATATTGCGCTGAGTCAACATCACCCCCCTGAATTGTTTGTAGCCTCCAATCCAAGAAAGTACTCCAGCCTCCCCAGATCCTTGATAGGAAAACTGTCGGAAAGAGAACGAATAAGAGGATCCACAACCTCCGGAGTAGAGCCAATAATAACTATGTCATCCACTTTCATGGTGTGGAACACGGCAGTGCCATCGGGGATGGCATGAAGGGGACAATCATGATGCTATTGGTGGCTACTCGCAATGGGTTGGGTACAGATACTGCGAACACAGCGATGTACCTAGGTTCAGGCCCTCTTGGCGAGGTAAAGCTCCTACTCCTGCAAGGATCTACTATCAAGGGGCAAACGCCCAATACAGATGCTCCTTGAGCTGTTTCCTTGGCTACCCCTTGCTAGAGGAAGAAGAAGGAACTACTCAACTTGTCCAATGTGGAGAACTTCTAACTTGTAATTGTCTACCTAGAACCCTAGCACCGTCCCCCTTATATACTGGCTGAGGAGGCAGTTTACAAGATGGGTTCTAGGGTTTACTGTTTGGATTTGGGCCTTACAAAGTGGGCCAGCTGGACAGGGCCAAACGGTAGGCCCGGGTCCAGTCAAGCCTCCAGTATAGGGAAGGATAGCGCTACAGCGTCTAGCACCCTTGCTTTACTCATCAGCCGGCTCTTTCTCCGTCAGCCAGCTCTTTATGCATAAGCCGGAGCTTTACTCGTTAGCCCTTGCTTTCCTCGTCAGCCTCCAGCTTTGGCACTTTTGTCCGGTAGCGCCCGCCAGGCTAGCTAGCATGTCCGGTCAAGGGTGCGCTCAGCGGGGAGCGTCATCCCTACCGTACTATGGCCAGCGGATCCGAGGCGGCCGCCTAGGAGCAGCCTCCCAGCCGGTTCTTCTGGCCAACGGGCTAGACGGGGAAACTGGGATGCGGACCAGGTGGAGAATTGCACCTGACTATGGTGCCTTGGTCTGGGTCCAGACGGCCCGAGCTCCTTGGAGCCGGTCGGTTGGTCCCGTCTTGGGTCATCCCCCCGACACTAGTCCCCGAGCGCGTTAGGACTTCGCCCCGTAGATTAGTTCTTGCGTGCTCCTTTGAAATGATTGATGATGCAGGGGCCTTGTCATTTTTATTTTGTCTTGTAGTTTTTGTTTGGTACCAGCTTGAGATTCTTCGTCGTTTCCTGACTAGGGTTTACCGGCTACGGAGCCGATGTCCCCACCCACAGGGTGTGAGCGGTGATCTTCTGGACCGGATGCCGCACCCCGCCGTGAGAGGGATCGCCAGTTTGGTGATGTCGCTGCTCGCGTCAGCCGTGCCTGCCATTTCTGGCGCGCGTCGCATTAGTTTGACCTCTTGGTCTGCCGCGGAAGTTTTTGGTAACTGTGCACACGCCTTCATCATTGCGGTTTCTTGGAGATCGTGGGCGCGGTTTGCCTCCCATAGTAATGCCTCTGGGATCTTCTGTGCATCTTGCACGAGCGCACACGATCCGCCCCGAACCATCGCGTGGAGGTGGGGTAGTTGCTTGTCACGTGGCAGAGAGGGAGGATAACCACCGCAGTTCTTTTACTCCGATAAATAGGGGTGCCTTGGAGCGGGGTCTCCCCACATCTTCTTCCTGCACCTGTTACTCTTGCCCTCCATTGCGCCCTAGCCTTCTTCTATTTTCTTGCGCCGCCACTTCTTGGTCGCCGGTGCCACCACTTCTTGCCGCGACGACTGGCCCCCGCGCTTCCAACACGGCCACCTTCCCCAACAACATGCTGCCGGACATCGCCGGCGGGTGGTGTGGCTCTTACATCACTGAGGAGCTGGTGCGGAAGTACCGGCGGGGGAGGTTCCTACCATCAGAGCACCTGGTGAAGCACCGCCTCGCGCAGGAGGGCGAGCGGGTCCCTAACCCTCAGCTCGGCGAGGCTGTCATCTTCCTCGCCCACTTCGCTCGCGGCCTTGGGCGGCCGCTGAGTCGGCCCGTCTTGGAGCTGCTCGTCTCCTTCGACCTCCAGCTCCACCACCTCGGAGCCAATGATGTGGCGATGCTGACGCATCACACGGCCTGCTGCGAGGCATATCTTGGCGTCCGCCCCAACGCCGTGAATTTTTTGAAGTTTTTCTACTTCAAAGTTCAGGTGGTGGGGAAGGGCAGCCCGCTGACGGAGACGGGCTGATGCGCCATCTACCAGCGGCCGTCGACGGCGATGCCATGCCTAGAGCTCCCGGACACTATCAAGCTGTGGCAACGCTCGTATTTCTACATGCGCAACACCACCGAGGTGGACTGGATCAAGATTCCGGTCTTTGCCAACATCTCTTCCACCCGGAAGGCCTGGAGCGTCCAGCAATTGGGCGCCCAGGGCGACATCGACCGGATGGCCGCCCAGTTGGTGGTCCTCGTGGAGAAGGAGCAGCTCACCGCCCGGGACATTCTGCTATCCTGGATGGCGAGTTGCATGCTCCAGCTGCAGCACCGGTCGCACAAGATGTGCCACCTCTCCGGCCATCTGGATCCCACCCGGGTATCCCGGCTGGATGTGCCGTATGCTGCCCTCCACGAGTGGCTCGCCACCATCTCGAAGGAGGTGCTGGAGGAGGACTGGGAGTTCTCCTGCCGGCCGTACCACCACGGACGGCTTCCGCCGAAGTTATGTTTTTCCTCCTCTTTTCCGGGTGGATTTTCCCGAGGGATTCCTGTTTCGTGCCTCTTATCCTCCCTTGTTGAGTAGCTTTTTACAGTGCAGCTAGCGGAGGATGGCATGGGGGACAATGAGCTCCCCAACTTTGCTGCGGACCACAAGCCCGCAAAGGCTCCACCGGTGGAGCCAGAGCGGTTCCCCATGTGGGCCGACGAGGGCTGCAAGTTCCCACCCGGTGAGAGTTTTTTCCTTGTCCTTGCCTGCTTTACTCCCGCTGCACTCTAGCCGCGAACTTGATATTTTGCTTGTGTTGGAACAGCCGCACATGGCGAGGATGTGGACCTAGCCGAGGCTGCCACACCCAGGGTCAGGGGGAAGCGTGCCGCCTCGACCAACACCGCACCAACTGGGGGTGCCGCCAAGAAGAGCCACCGTCCCAGAGCCACGGCCACCATGGCAAGCGTCGCCGGGTAGGTGTTCTTTTACTTCTTATATACTTGTACATATGGGCTCGCACTCGCTTAGTTCGCTCTTGTCTTTCTTGCAGCGAGGCGATGGCTTTGGCCGGCTTCGCGACTGTTGCCACTGTGTCTGCCCCTTCACCTGCCAGGGGCGGAGGTGCGTCGGTTGTGATGCCCGAGGTGGCACCTGCTGCGCCGGCTGGGGTCGAGGCGGATGCGGTGGTGGTGGTGTCGCTGGCTGCGCCCGTGACGCAGCACCGGGCCGGCGCCATCTCCCGCCTTTTCGAGGCTCTCCTGCCTAGGCGTAGTGGTGTGGCCGCGCCGGCCTCCGGCCCGACGGCGGGCGCCGACCCCGATGCCTACCGGGTGGAAGAGCCGGTGGAGGTGCCACCGCTAGAGGTCCCTGCCCAGCCAGCGGATGGGCCCTCTGCGGCCCCGGGGAGCGACGATGACCTCCAGGTCACCGGCTAGATGCCGGATCGGGCTACACCGCCGTTGGATGCCACCTTGGCACGGTTGTCGGGGATGGTCCCCCTAGATATCGACCAAGCCCGCCAGCTGGTGGAGGCGCTGGAGCAGGGGCTTGGCCAGGCCAAGGCACTGGGGGCCTCCGTCGAGGTATGTGTCCTTTTGCCGATTTCTTCGTCTCGCGTCGTAGCCGGTTCTTTTGGTTCTTACTTCTTTCTTTTTGCGTAGAGGGCTCTTGCCGACACCGCCAAGACCTCATGGGACCTGGGCCGTAAGATTGCTTGCTCTGCCGTGCCTTCCCTATTGCATGATTTCTCGCTCTCCTTATTAAACATTGGTTACCCTCCTGCAGCTCTGCTGGCGGACCGGGACCGTGAGGTGGCCCGGCTGACGGGGAAGGTGGCCCGGCTGGAGGAGTCGAACCGGGCTCGCTAGGACCAGATCGCCCAGCTGGCTGTGCATCAGCAGCAGATGGAGATCAAGGCCAGCCAAGCCAAGAAGTGGCAGACACCCGGACCGAGGCGCTGAAGAACCTGGAGTTGCTCTATGCCACCCAGGAGGATGATCTCAAGGTCTCCAAGGCCAAGGAGGCAGCGGCGCTGGGAGAGCTCTGCCAGATCACCGAGATTGTCATAAGTAAGTGCTCTCAATCAAGGCCAGTATTCCAGTTTTGCCTTCTGCAGCCAACATTGATTATTATCTCTTTTCCCGGGTGCAGCTTAGTATCCTAAGGCGACTGATTAGGCTCTGGCCCGTGTTCCCGAGACGGATCCGGAGTAGGATCTCCACCCGGGAGAGCTGGTGGCGGTTGTCAGCGAGGAGGCGAACCGGCTTCGTGCCGCCGCTCTCGAGGTCTACGACTATGTCTGGCCTGACACCGCCCAGCCGGCCATCATGGATGCCTTGGCCAAGCGGCTTTGGGGTGCTCTGGACCTCATGAACGTGGCTCGGGAGTGGGCGGCTCGTGGTGGCGTGGAGATGGTACTGGCGCTACTGAAGTCCTGGTACCCGGACGTGGATCTGTGGAGCCTTTCCCGCGGATTTCGCCAAGGGACCAGCTATGACCAGCTTCGCGCCGAGGTTCCTGACATCCGCTCCCGTGGCGTGAAGATTGGGAGCTTCGTCGCGCTGGAACGGGACTTCAGCGACCCGGCTGGCATGGAGCCGTATCACCATAGTCCGGTTACGCCACGCACTGAGGCCCCGGCTGCGCCCCAGACCACCTCGGCCGACGTTGCCTCCAGCAACCAAGCTCCAGCCATCGTCTCCAGTCCCTCTGCCAACCAATCAGCTTGATCCCCGGTATCTCGGGAGTATTTGTAGATGAAGAACTTGTGTTTTTGCATTTGTTGAACAATTGTCTCTGTTTTGTTATTGAACTCTCGTGGGAGCATCGCCTCCCCTTGGATACTTGCTCATGCTTTTTCATTTGCACTTTATGTTTTGCATTTGCTGCATGCTTGTTTATGTGTGGGGGTGCGCGAGCGCACCCACAGGGTGTAGTCCCCGAGGTTCGAGCCGGCTGGAGAATATAGCCGGGTCGAAGCTCCTTTATGTTGTTGTCTATTTGCAGGTTTCTGTGTGGCGGCACGCAAGCGCACCCATAGGGTGTAGTCCCCGAGGTTCGGGTCGGCTGTAGGATACAACCGGGTCAAATCTCCTTGACCTGCTCTGCTGCCGCCTGGAAGCTACTAGCCTCCGTCTTGGGTGTTTGTCGTGGAACTTTGGCGCATGCAAAGATGAAAAATAAACAAGTTGTTTTCCTGGTTAAACAGATGCAAGTCGAATTGTAATCTGAGATTCACTAGTCTTGAAATTTTGCTGTTTCGCACGAAGCCAATGACTTTGCCCTTTTCTTAGTGAGCATTGGCCAATTTGATGTTGTGCCCTTGCCGGTTTCGAGCCGGAGTCGAAGGGGTAGCTTAGTAGTCATACTGCACGATACTTCGGGTTTGGATCATTGGCCTTGGGTGAGCGAGCATGACCGAAACATCCAGACGTCTTTGTTTCCCTTGTAGCTTTTTCGTGCAAGGGTCTTCGAGCGTTCTGCTCTTGCCAGATCTATGAGCCGGCTTGTGGTCTACAGCCGGAACCGAAGAGGAAGCCCTAGGAGTCGCGTATAGTACTTTGCCGCATGGATTGCGTGGCCGTCTGGGCCAACCGGCAAGTCCCTGAGACAGATCGCCGGCTCCGGGGTTAGAATAATGTAGCCGGAAAAACCAAATTGTGCAGCATGACTTGCTAATTTATTGCGGAGTCCCCAAGACTGTGTCGAGGCTCCCATGTTTGTTCATTACATAAAGGTAAGATACATACACTTCTTCTTCAGGTGTAAAAGGGGCGAAGCAGGCTTGCATTCCATGAGCGCTCAGTTTGTTCGCCTAAATGGTCCATCTTGTTCTTTTCTAGCTGGCGGGTGTCGATGAGATAGTATGAGTTGTTCTATAGTGCCCGGCTGATGATGAATGGGCCCTCCCAAGGTGGAGTTAACTTGTGCCTTCCCTTGGTGTCTTGTACCAGCCTTAGTACCAGATCGCCCTTGCGGAACGAAACGCTGCGGATCCGGCTAGAGTGGTAACGGCGTAAGTTCTGCTGGTAGATGGCGGATCTAGACAAGGCCAGCTCACGTGCTTCTTCGAGGAGATCGACGCTGTCCTCTCGTGCTTGCTTGGCTTGCTTCTCTGAGTATAGAAACTTGCGAGGTGCATCGAACTCGATGTCTGTTGGCAAGACCGCATACACCCTGTAAACGAGGAAGGGGTTTAGCCGGTTGACTGGTTTGGCGTGGTGTGAAGGCTCCAAAGCACGCCCAGTAGCTCCTCAATCCAGCAGCCGGGGGATCGCATTAGTGGCTCGATCAACCAGGGCTTGATTTCGGCTAGGACTAGGCCATTTGCTCGCTCGCACTGCCCGTTGGACTAGGGGTGTGCCACAGATGCAAGGTCCAGGCGGATGCCTTTGTCTCCGCAAAAGCGTGTGAAAGATCCCTTGGCAAAATTTGTGCCGTTATCTGTTATGATGTTGTTGGGGTAGCCAAGCGCGTGATTATGTCTGTGAAGAACTTGACCACTATAGGTCCATCCAGCTTCTTTAATTGCTTTTCCTCGATCCACTTGGTGAATTTGTCTACCGCCACCAGCAAGTGCGTCATGCCGGATCGGGCCGTTTTGAAAGGGCCAACCATGTCCAGCCCCTAGACGGCAAAGGGCCAAGTGATGTGAAACGTCTTGAGTGCCGCAGATGGGGTGTGCTTCTGCTGGATGAACCACTGGCAACCGCTGCATGCCTTGACTATTTGTTCAGCATCTTCGAGTGTCGTGGGCCAGTAGAACCCATGGCGAAATGCCTTTGCCACTATGGCCCGTGACGACGCGTGGTCTCCGCATTTGCCCTGGTGAATGTCAACCAGTAGCCGGATCCCTTCCTCCTGGCTCACATATCGCTGATAAATGCCCCAACGCTGCGCTTGTAGAGCTTGTTGTTGATGATAGTATATGCGCTGGCTCTGCGCTTCACCTGCCTTGCCTCTACCTCCTCTTCGGGCAGCTCTCCTCTGTCTAGGAAATCCATGAATAACTTGGCCCATGTTGTGGTTTCCTGGATGGCGCATACCGCCTGCATGAGCAGATTCACTTCTGCGCGGATAGCCGGGTTAGGCTCATCTGGAGGCCGACCGGGTGGAGTAGTGGAGCCGGCAGCCTCTAGGCTAGATGCGGCAGTCCCCGGGTGTGGCGAATCAGTCCTCGGGTGTGGTGAAGCCGTCGTGGAGGTCTTGGGGCCGGCAGTCCCCGGGTGAGGCAAAGCAGTCCCCGGGTGCGGTGAAGCCGTCGCTGAGGTCTTGGAGCTGGCAGCCCCCAGGTGCGGTGAAGCCGTCGTGGAGGTCTTGGAGCTGGTAGTCCTCGGGTGCGGCGAAGCAGTCCTCGGGTGCGGTGAAGCCATCGCGGAGGTCTTGGAGCCGGTAATCCCCGGGTCCGCGTCCAGTATGATTGAGTTGGATTCCAGAGATGGCGTGATTGACGGCTTGCGCAGGTGCTCGAGGGAGACTCCAGGTGGAATTGCCTGGCTTGTTGACCCGATGCGGGCGCAGCGTGTCCGCGGCTTCGTTGTTTACTCTAGGGACATGGTGAAACTCGCACCCTTCGAAACAGGCACATAGCTGTTGTACGAAGAAGTGGTATAGAGCCATGTATGCGTCCCTGGCATCCCAATCGCCCGACACTTGCTGCACCACCAGATCCGAGTCGCCGAAGCATAGAATGCGTCGGATGCCAATCTCTTTTGCCATTTTGAGGCCATGGACGAGCGCCTCGTACTCAGCGACGTTGTTGGATGCGTGGAAGTAAATCTACAACACGTATTCCAGCCGGTCTCCTTTTGGAAAGGTGATGACTACTCTGGCTCTAAGCCCTCCATACATCTTGGAGCCGTCAAAATGCAGCTTCCAATGCGTGGAGTCAGGGCAAGGCGACAGGTACTGTGTCTCTACCAAATCAACGAGGCAATCTGCCAAGGCCTGATACTTTATCACCATTCTTGGATCGTACTGTATGTTGTGAGCGGCGAGCTCTATGGCCCATTTCACCACCCGTCCCGTGGCATCTCTGTTGCCGATGATCTCCGAGAGCGGCGCTAGCGCCACCACCCAGATGAAATGTTCTTGGAAGTAGTGCTTCAATTTCTTGGCGGCCATGTACACGCCATACACCAGTTTCTGGTAATGAGGGTAATTCTTCTTCGAGAGCAAGAGTACCTCACTTAGGTAGTACACTATTCATTGCATCGGCTGTGCCTTTCCTTCTTCCGACCTCTCCACTACCAGCACCACACTAACAACCCTATTGGTTGCTGCGATGTACATCAACATGGGCTCCTTTGCCGTTGGTGCTGCTAGTATAGGTGGTGAGGTGAGAATGCGCTTGAGGTCCCCGAAGGCTTCTTCCGCCTGCGACGTCCAGACGAACTTGTCCATCTTCTTCATGAGTTGGTACAGCGGGAGTGCTTTTTCGCCCAGGCAGCTAATGAACCGGCTGAGGGTGGCCAGGTATCCGGTGAACTTCTGGATGTCTCGCAAGTTCTTAGGCGGCTGCATGCGCTTGATTGTGCCAATCTTCTCCGGATTCGCCTCGATTCCCTGTTCTGATACGAGAAAACCGAGTAGCTGGACGGTTGGGACGCCAAACACGCATTTCTTCGGGTTCAGCTTCATCTGGAACCGGTGGAGGTTGGTGAATGTTTCCTTCAGATCTTCAAGGAGTGTTTGGCACTCCTTGGTCTTGACCACTACATCATTGATGTAGGCGTGTACGTTTCTGCCGATCTGAGTTTGTAGGCATTTTTGCATGCAGCGCTGGTACGTTGCCCCAGCGTTCTTCAGTCCAAATGGCATGGTGGTGTAGCAGTAGGATCCATAGGGAGTGATGAATGCTATCTTTATTTTATTAGTTCGGTTCAACCGGATCTGGTGGTAGCCGAAATACGCGTCCAGAAACGACAACAACTCGCAGCTGGGCGTGGAATCGATCACTTGGTCTATCCTTGGCAAGGCGAATGGGTCTTTGGGGCATGCTTTGTTGAGACTGGTGTAGTCAACACACATGCGCTAAGTCTTGTTCTTCTTCAGAACCAGTACGGGGTTTGCCAGCCATTCCGGGTGAAAAACCTCTATGATGAATCCGGCTGCGAGCAGTCGGGCTATCTCCTCACTGATGGTTCTCCTTTTTTTCTTCCGCAAAGCGGCGTAGTGACTGTTTGACCGGCTTTGCGTCCGGCCTGACATGTAAAGAGTGCTCGGCGGGCTCCCTCGGAACACCTGGCATGTCCTTTGGGGACCATGCGAAGATATCCCGATTCTCATGGAGGAAGTCAACAAGCGCGCTTTCCTATTTGCTGTCAAGGCCGTCTTCGACCAGGATGAACTTGTTCGGCTCGGCCTCGTCCAACATGATGTTTCTCGTGCCCTTGGATGGCTTGAACTGTTCTTCTCCGGCCGGCTTGGTTTTGCCAGCCGACATGTCCTTCTGCAGGGCCGCCACATTTTAGATGATAATGCGCTTTTCTTCCGCGATGATCATGGCCTTTGCTATCTTGGACCCGTCCGTGGAGCACTCCACGGACCGCCTATAGCAGCCGACCATGGTGATGACACCCTTTGGCCCTGGTAGCTTCATCTTGAGGTACACGTAGTGCGGTACCGCCATGAACTTGGTAAGCGTCGGGTGCCGTAGGATTGCGTGGTATGTGCTGTAGAGGTTGACCACCTCGAACCAAATGGGCTCGCAGCGGAAGTTATCCTCCATGCCAAAGATGACATCCAGCCGGATATTTCCGATGGGCGAATGCGACGGGCCTAGAACAGCTCCGTCGAAGGAGGTGCTTGACGGCTCCAGCTGCGACTCGCTGATACCGAGCCCGTATAGCGAGCTGCGGTACAGGAGGTTGATGCTGCTCCCTCCGTCTACGAGGACGCAGGAGAATCTACATGAATGCTTCTGGGAGAAAATGATGGGGTCCAAACCCATCGCGTAGGTGCCTAGGTGAGGCAGCTCAGCTGACTGGTCATTCCGGCTCCATGCAACTCCTTGTTTCGACCAGTTGCGGTACTAGGGGACGGGAGGAACGATTGCGTTCACCTCCGCCTCGCGGCGTGTCTTGTTGTGCTTGGTCTCCAGCTCCATCGTGAAGATGTGGTAATTTCCCACCTGGCGGGGGTAGTTGTTATCGTCATCTTCCCTTCGGTGCTGGTTATTGCGATTGCCTGGCGGCCCACCGGCTAGGGGTGGTGGAGCCTATGCGGCTCACACGCCAGCAATTTCCGCCATCTTCTTCATCCAGGTGCGCTGGCGTGTGGTATGTGTTGCCGGTTTGTTGCCTCCGCTGTGGAACTTGCATGGCCCATAAAGCATTGACTCGATGGTGTACTTGGGCCTCGGAGGCAGTTCATCAGGCTTCTGTCTCCGGCTTCCACCTGCAACCAGATCCTCCTGCACTGCTGCCACCTGCCTGGAACCATATTGGTTATCTGGCTGGTCGTCCTTTCTTTTGACGTGGCAGTTGTCATGCCACCTGGAGTTATGGCCATTCCCTTCCGGCTAGTGCCGATCCACGGTGACATGGACGATGATTTGCCCCTGGTCGTCCACCCGGACGGATCTTTTCATTGTCGCGTCAGCGGTGGCGTACTTGTCCGTGATGGCAATGGTCTGCGCCATGGTGGTGTGCTCCACCCGATGAAGCTTGTGCTTGAGCATAGTGTCGTCTCTGCAGCCGTTGATGCACAAGTCAACCGCCTAGTGCTTGCGCACCCCCTCACAGGAGTTGTGCATGCTCGTCCACCGGGTGATGTAGGAGCGATCGGATTCATCCAGACCTTGCACACAAAGTGCAAGCTCGCCGGGTCGACCTGGGCGCTTGTAGGTGCCAGTGAGGTTGCAGATGAATGCCTGCTCGAAATCAATCCAAGCATTAATGCTGTTGTCGGGGAGGCTGTTGAGCCATGTCCTAGCCGAGTCGAGGAGCATGAGGGGGCATAGCGTACAGCCACCCGACGATTGCCGTTTAGGATGCCCACCGCGGTGGTGTAGTCCACCAGCCAGTCCTTCGGCTTGATCGAGCTGTTGTACTTTCGCGTATCCCTTGGGAGTGAAAATCCCTTCGGAAACGGTTCATTCCAGATTCGTGGTCCGAAGCATCTTGGACTGGCTAGGCTTTCTTCTTCCAGCGCGCGTGACTGGACCAGTAGGTCGATGCACGCGCGCGTCTTGTGGTTCTTCTAGCTCTAGCGGTCCCAGCCGGCCGGATAGGCGGGACTTGGGCAGCGCTTGGCCTTTTCCGGCTTCGTCGGCTGGCTCGCGGTTTTTGCTCATAATAGCTGCTGCGTCGTGGGTGTTGTGCCCACGACCTGCTGATCCACTGCATGGGCGGTTGCTCGGCCGGTTGGGTCCTGCTGTTGCCGGCCATGTTGAGTTCTGCCTCAGCCTGCTGTTTGTTTGCCTTGACCACGAGGAGCTCGACATGTGCCTGCTGATGGAGCAGCTCCTCGGCCTCCAGGTGGCTTAGCTCTGCGACTGCCGCCTCCGCGGCTCTCATGTTTTTGGCGGAAGTGCTGTAAACTGGCTGCACCGCGGGCATACGCGGATCAGCAGCATGATCCATCTCCGAACCGAGGTTTTGGCCTTGGGGTTGGGCCAGGCGGCTGGTGCCGGGTAAGCGGGCGAAGCCGTGCACGATGTTGTACTTGCGCATTGTCGCGTTCATCCGCCGTTGGGTGGCTGCCACTTTGCCAGGTTCTTCAAGAAGGCTCTGGCGAGTAGCCTCCAGTGCCGCCGCAGCTGCAGCTAGATCTGGCTCGATGGGGGTGATGGGGTTGCGGAGGTGTTCGATGGACGCGTTGAGAAGGTCTTGGTTCGGGAGGCGCGAGTTAGTGGTGCGACTTTCCCTGTTGCGCTCTAGAGGTGGGCGACGATTCTCACACGAGCCCGCCATCATGACCTCGATGCTGCCACTGGTGACGCGCGAAGTGGAGAAGCCTGGAGGCGCGCCGGATATGATGACGATCTCATGAGGGAAGGCCTCGGTGATGGTGGCGACATAGACGCGATGCTTGCCGAAGTGCATGACGGAGCCGCCACTTGGGAAGGTTACCCCGGCAAAATAGGATGCATTGTCGAGGATGCAGTCAATGGAGCCGAAAGTGAGGACGAGGCCAGAGGCGACTCACTCACCAGCGACGAGCGGAAGTCCCATGTGAAAGATGATCCCAGCCAAAGCGCTGTGCCCCACGGTGGGCACCAACTGTCGTGGTGTGGAACACGGCAATGCCATCGGGGATGGCATGAAGGGGACAATCAGGATGCTATTGGTGGCTACTCGCAACGGGTTGGGTATAGATACTGCGAACACAACAATGTACCCAGGTTTGGAGCCCTCTTGGAGAGGTAAACCTCCTACTCCTGCAAGGATCTACTATCAAGGGGCGAACACCCAATATAGATGCTCCTTGAGCTGTTTCCCTGGATACCCCTTGCTAGAGGAAGAAGAAGGAACTACTCAACTTGTCCAATGTGGAGAACTTCTAACTTGTAATTGTCTACCTAGAACCCTAGCACTGCCCCCCTTATATACTGGTTGAGGAGGCAGTTTACAAGATGGGTTCTAGGGTTTACTGTTTGGATTTGGGCCTTACAAAGTGGGCCGGCTAGACAGGGCCAAACGGTAGGCCCGGGTCCAGTCAAGCCTCTAGTACAGGGAAGGATAGCGCTACAGCGTCCAACAACCTTGCTTTATTCGTCAGCCGGCTCTTTCTCTGTCAGCCGGCACTTTATGCGTAAGCCGGAGCTTTACTCGTCAGCCCTTTATTTCCTCGCCAGCCTCCAGCTTTGGCACTTTTGTCCAGTAGCGCCGGCCAGGCTAGCCAGCCTGTCCGGTCAACGGTGCGCTCAGTAGAGAGCGTCATCCCCACCGTACCATGGCTAGCGGATCTGAGGCGGCCGGCTAGGAGCGGCCTCCCAGCTGGTTCTTCTGGCCACCCGGCTAGACGCGCCAGCCGGGGAAACTTGGATGCGGACCGGGTGGAGAATTCCACCCGGCTGTGGTGCCTTGGTTTGGGTCCAGACGGCCAGAGCTCCTTGGAGTCGGTCGGTTGGTCCCGTCCTTGCCTACCCGGGGGTCATCCCCCCGGCATCCACATTGACCAACATGAAAATTTTCACTCCATCATGCAAGTAGATGAACAATGACGTATCAGCCTTGGACGAAACAAACCCAAGCTGATGAAGAAGCTGACTCAAGCGAGCATACCATGCTCGTGGCGACTGTTTCAATCCATAGATAGTTTGCTGAAGCTTGTAGACATGTGAGGGATACCAGACATCCTCAAAACCTGGAGGCTGCTGCATATATACACCTTTAGCCACGAAACCATGCAAAAAGGCATTGCTGACATTGACCTGCCAAAGACTCCATCCACATGAAACAGCGAGAGAGCATACGAGACGAACTGTGGCGGGCTTCACAACTAGACTAAAGGTGTCTCCATAATCAATCCCGTGCTACTGTGTAAAACCACGAGCTACCAAACGTGCTTTGTACTTGTCAATGGATACGTCTAGACAATGCTTGGTTTTGAAAATCCACTTGTTGCCAACAATGTTGACGCTAGGTGGTCGAGGGACCAGAGTCCAGGTGCCAGTCTGCTATAATGTAGCAAACTCATCCGACATGGTATTATGCCACACCAGATCGAGAAGCTCCTCCCGATGTGACGTAGGAGGGGCCAAGAAGGCGAGACGACGTGGATCATACCGGACAGTACCGTAAGTGTACGTATTTTCTCGGTGGTCTGGTCACGGTGACGCGTAACCATCGCATGTTGTGTCTCAGCAGGTGGACGAGCCGAAGGAGTCACGACCAATGGAGCGGTAGTGGGCGACACGGGCTGGCCAGGAGCCGACACGGGCGATAGCCCATGGGCTGGCGCGAGAGGATGCAGGTCGGTGGAGGGTGGTGTCACCAGCGGCTCGGGCCCAGTGGCCGAGGATGACCCGTGCATGGCCTTCCCATGCACGTCGATCAGCACGACGTCAATCGCTTGCTCCTGTTGGCGAGTGGTCGCAGGCACCTGCAGGGGAACAACATCACCTTGCACAAGTGGATCAGTCGACAAATAGGATAAGTCATAATTTTCTTATAGGTTCACTAGTAACTGGTTCATTAGAAGGAAAACGAATAGCTTTTTCAAGAGTGGAACCATCGACCGACACGCCCGGAGTGGCAAAGGGAAACACAGTCTCATCAAAGACAACATCACAAGAGATGTACACACGTCCTGTGGATCTATCCAAGCACTTATACCCCTTATGCATGGGACTATACCCTAGAAAGACACACATCCTAGAACGAAACTCCAATTTGTGAGAATTGTATTTGCGAAGACTAGGATAATAGGCACACCCAAAAATGCGAAGGAAATCATAGTTGGATTGAACATGCATAAGACAAAAATGGGTGTTTCCTTGTTCATGACAGGAGTGGGTATACGGTTAATGAGATAACATGCCGTAAGAAATGCCTCATCCCAATAACACATGGCAAGTTGCGAGTGTGCAAGAAAAGCAAGACCTGCTTCAACCAAGTGACGGTGTTTGCGCTCGGCAATCTCGTTTTTCTGGGAGGTGTGGGGGCACGAGACACGATGGACTATGCATGCACGCTCAAAATAATGATGAAGACAATGGTACTCACCACCCTAGTCAGACTGAACTACCTTGATCTTGGCATTCAATAGACACTCAACATGATCCTGGAATGCATAGAAAACATGTTCAACATTAGACTTATGTTTAAGAAGATATATCTAGCAAAAACAAGAGTAGTCATTCACAAAACTGACATGTACTTATACCCCCTAGAAGAGACACTAGTCATGCCCCAAACATCGGAGTAAATCAATTCAAGAGGCTTAGTGGAAACACGAGAAGACAGTGAATAAGGCAACCGATGACTTTTAGCACGCTAACAAGCATCACACACTAAAGAATTATTGTCTGAGGGAGAACACGAAAGCTCATTTGTTCTAACAATATTTTGAACTACATTATTGGATAGATGACCGAGACGATGATGCCAATGCTTGGAAGTGACACTGGCCGATGCATGATGCGATGAAGACGACGCTCTGACGAATTGGAAGGGGTATCACTAATAGAAACATGGGCTTTGGTTTGGAGCAGATTCTGGGTCTAGTCTTGGGTGGGTTTTCGTCCGGGACTAGTGTGAGCACTAGTCCTGGTTCGTCTCGGCTCCAACGGCTAGGAGGCCGGGGAAGCTCTAGTCCCGGGTCGTTCCGGACCTCTAGTCTCGGTTCGTGATACGACCCGGCACTAGAGGGCTCGCGCCAGCCAGCCCCACGGGCGGGAGCCTATAGTCCCGGTTGGTATCATGGTTCGAGACTATAGGTCAATCACTAGTTTTTACTAGGCAAAAATGTTACTAAAAATTGAAATGTGTAATTTTAGAGTTTTAGAGCTCAGAATGGAATGAGGGTTTCACTACTAGATCAATAATTAAAAACTACACATTTTTCATGTTAATTGTTTTGATTCAAAAATTGATGCATGTAAAATTTTCAAATTTTCAAATTTTTAGATTTCAACAAGTAAATGAAGTTAGGAATTAGGGTTTTTCTTTAAATAGTGTTTCTCATTTAATGCTCCAGAAGCTCAAATTAAGTTGTTAGTTTGCATATGTGTAGATGTTGTTTACTTAGTAACTGATCAAAATGAGTATGGAGTAGATTTTTTTAAATTAGTGCATAGTTTTTTATGTTTACAATAATAACATTTGGTACACTATACCCTATTTTTATTTTAATGTGATGAACAACTTGTATTAAATTGGTCACCGATCTCTATTAGATGTGGTCATGCAACTTCTGTCACACTGGTGCACCATTCCATGTGACAACTTTATTCCTATGTGTTTTGGGGCCTTTTGACACATGGAGTCTCTAAAGTTATTGCATGTGTTCTTTTCCAAACCACCTTGATCCACATTCTCACACACACACTCTAGTAGATGTGGTAATGCAACTTCTATCACACAGGTGCACCATTCCATGTGGCAGTTGCATTCTTATATGTTTTTGGAACTTTTGACACATGGTTTTACACATGGAGGCTCTAGATTCATTGCATGTGTTCTTTTCCAAACCACCTTGATCCACAAGAGCACACACACTCTAGTATATGTGGTGATGTAACTTATGTCACACTGGTGCACCATTACATGTGGCCGTTGCATTCCTATATGTTTTTGGGGCCTTTTGACACATGGTTTGACACATGAAGTCTCTAGAGTCATTGCATGTGTTCATTTCCAAACCACCTTGATCCACATTCCCACACACACTCTAGTAGATGTGGTGATGCAACTTCTATCACACTGCTGCACCATTCCATGTGGAAGTTCCATTCCTATGTGTTTTTGGCCTTTTGACACATTGAGAGTCTCTAGAGTGATTGCATGTGTTCATTTCTGAACCACCTTGATCCACATTGCCACACACACTCTAGTAGATGTGGTGATGCAACTTCTATCACACTGGTGCACCATTCCTTGTGGCAGATACATTCCTATGTGTTTTTGGGCCTTTTGACACATGGTTTCACACATGGAGTCTCTAGAGTCATTGCATGTGTTCTTTTCCATACGACCTTAATCCAAATTCCCACACACATTGAGGTAGATGTGGTGATGCAACTTCTGTCACACTAGTGCACCATTCCATGTGGCAGTTCCATTCCTATGTGTTTTTGGGTCTTTTGACACATGGAGTCTCTAGAGTCATTGCACATGTTCATTTCGAAACCACCTTAATCCACATTCCCATATACACTCCAGTAGATGTGGTGATGCAACTTGTGTCACCCTGGTGCACCATTCCATGTGGCAGTTGCATTCCTATGTGTTTTTAGGCCTTTTGATACATGGTTTGACACACGGAGTCCCTGGAGTCATTGCATGTGTTGGATCCACCTTGATCCACATTCCCACACACACTCTAGTAGATGTGGTGATGCAACTTTTGTCACACTGGTGCACCATTCCATGTGGCAGCTCCATTCCTATGTGTTTTTGGGCCTTTTGACACACGGTTTGACACATGGAGTCTCTAGAGTCATTGCGTGTGTTCTTTTCCAAACCACCTAGATCCACAGGCACACACACTATAGTAGATGTGGTGATGCAACATCTATCACACTAGTACACCATTCCATGTGGGAGCTGCATTTTGTTTGTGTTTTGGGGCCTTTTGACACATGGTTTGACACATGGAGTCTCTGGAGTCATTGCATGTTTTCATTTCCATACGACCTTGATCAACATTCCCACACGCACTCCAATAGATGTGGTGATGCAACTTCTGCAACACTGTTGCACCATTCCATGTGGCAGTTCCATTCCTATGTGTTTTTGGGCCTTTTTACACATGGAGAGTCTCTAGAGTCATTGCATGTGTTCATTTCTAAACCACCTTGATCCACATTTCCACACACACTCTAGTAGATGTGGTGACGCAACTTCTATCACACTGGTGCATCATACCATGTGGCAGTGATGTCTACGCACTTCTATTCTTGTAGACAGTTGTTGGGCCTCCAAGTGCAGAGATTTGTAGAACAGCAGCAAGTTTTCCCTTAAGTGGATCACCCAAGGTTAATCGAACTCAGGGAGGAAGTGGTCAAAGGTATCCCCTCTCAAGCAACCCCGCAATCAAGATACAAGAAGTCTCTTGTGTCCCCAACACACCCAATACACTTGTCAGGTGTATAGATGCACTAGTTCGGCGAGGAGATAGTGAAATACAAGTGGTATAGATAATTACAAGTGGTAACGATGCCAGAAAATAGCTTGCTGGCGTGTGGTTAACGTGGGAAAAGACTAAAGGCAAACTGAAATAAATAAGGAAGCAAGCAAACATGTAACAGATCTAATTGCAACGGTGTTTTAGTGCTTAGAAACAAGGCCTAGGGATCATACTTTCACTAGTGAACACTCTCATATAAATATATTTTTCTTTATGATACTATGTTGAACTACTCTCCGGTTGGACACTCTAATCGTTGGTAGGGCTATAACAGCACACCTCAAAGTTCATCTTTCCCATCTAGATAACCCCACACTGTCACCTTGAGTACTAGATGAGTCCAACAAACACCACAATTTGATAAAGACATCCAACTCCAAATATAACTCATAACAAGTATTTGTAATCTCTAGCCTAAGTGCCACCATGGTGTGCACGCTATCACTTTCACACACATGGGGAGAGCAGAGATCTATTAAAGCACTTGAGTAGCAAGGTAGATCTATAGATTACAAGCTCATGATCTCAATAAGATCATGCATAGAGAGAGAGATGAACACATAGATACCGGTAGAACCTTTAGCCTCGAGAGAGAACTACTCCCTCCTCATCATAGGAATCAGCAACGGTGATGGAGATGGTGGTGGAGATCAATGGAGATGGCTCCGGGGGCACTTCCCCGTCTCAGCAGGGTGCCGGAACAGAGACTTTCTGTCCCCCGAATCTCCCCTTTGGTGGCGGCAGCGCTACGGAACTTTTCGTGGATTTTTGATTGACTATTTAGGGTTTTTGCCTCGGGGGAGATATATAGGCGAAAGAGGCAAGGTTGGTGGCTGGCCAGGGGGCCCACACCATGCCCTGTCGCGGCCAAGGGGGACCCGCGCCCAGGGGTGGTGTGGCCACCCTGTGGCCCCTCTCCATCTCGTATTCTGGCTCCGTGAGTCTCCGGGAAAAATAGGCATATTGGCTTTTGTCCCGTCCAATTCCGAGAATATTCATTTTCTGACTTTTCTGGAACCAAAAACATAAGAAAACATGCAACTGGCACTGTGGCATCTTGTTAATAAGTTAGTCCAAGAAATCATAGGAAAAGTACTCCAAAGTGTGGACAAAACATAAGAAAGTAGATAAAACCAAGCATGGAACATCAAAAATTATAGATACATTTGCAATGTATCAACATCCCCAAGCTTAAATCCTGCTCGTCCTCGAGTAGGTAAGTGATAAAAAGAAAGAATAATTTTTGAGGTGACATGCACCATCATAAACTTGATCAAGCTATTCGCAAAGCATTGAAAGCTGGGATCATAGTACTTCAATCATAACATGAAAGACAAAGTTCTAGCAATAAGACAAAGAAACTTATGTTGCAACATGAAAAGGCACAAATAAAAGATTCATGAATACCAATGCTTTGCAAGACGTTTGTTTGTTTCACATAAAGAAAACATAGCATAGTGGCATTCAGCTTGTCCCTCATAGAGTAGCAAACATAAATGCGTAGGACACCTTCAAAGTTCATAAGAGTGACTAGATACAAATAGTTTAAAACAAGCAATATGAAAGCTATGCATCAATCAACAAGTCTTGGGGCAATGCACATAGAACTAAGAATGGCCACTATGCTCTCAAAGTAGGTGCATAAAGATAGAAGGTGGAGACTCAATATATATAAGTGGAAGAAAGGCCTTCATAGAAGGAAGTAGGGATTCAAGTTTCATAAAGAGCTTCCAAAAATTATGGTACTTAATAGCTTTCAGCTCTCATTGCCCCTATCATAAGCATCATGAAGTGATTAAGGTTAAATTGAACAAACTATGGTGTATATGCTTGACGAAGTATAAGTTAGAAATCTCATGTCCCTTGAATACGAGGGTCGCTCCTCATGCTACTCAAGTTTAGTCACCGGTAAGTTCTTGTCATCGTAAGTACATGTGTATAATAGAGAACCTCCAACGGGGTACCCCTTGCCCGATGATATGGAAGAATCCCCATATCAAAATGACAAGGCAAGCAGGCAACAAGCATCTCAGCAATCTTCTTATTTACCATGGGAATATGGTGCTTTTTACTCTCTTTCCTCATTTCATAATCTTTTTTTTCTTTTTCTCTTTTTTTTCTCAATATAGGACTCTTTTTTATAAGAAGAATGCTTCATAGACAGCTCATTATGGTTACGCTGCAGGTTTCCACCATGTCAGCATGGATTAGACCATGCCCAGCGCTTTCTCTAACACATATACATAACTCCATGGACTTACAAGCTCCCCTTTCATTTCACACCGACGACATCCATATACAAAAGAGCATGATATCAACTAGGTACAAGTACCAAGTGCAATGTTGAAAGCGTTCGCCATGACAGCATGATTCTGCTAATTCCCAACAAATAAGTGCAAGCATATACAACATAGACAACACAATGGTTCAAGTTTATTAAGGGCAAGAAAAGTAAAGTGTGCCATCAAGTTCGTGAGAGCTTTAATCACTAGTTTTCTCATAACAAGTTTAATTTGGAAGGTAAACAAAAGCATGAATATACTTGGAATAGCATAAGCTAGTAGGTAGGTATGGTGGACTCTTTGGAATAACTTGGTTTAGGAAGTTGGATGCATGAGTGGAACTCATACTTGGTTGTGGAGGCTAGCAAAAGACTGGGAGCGACAAACTAAGAGAGCAATAATGGCCATAATCATGCAGAGCGACAAAACATCATTGCTCAAAGCATAAAGTGATACTACAAGTTGAAAACTAAAGGATCATAAAGGCTATGGTGACTTGAGATAGTCATAACATGGTGTGAGCATGTGCCAAGTCAACCCAAATAAAGCATCAAAGGAGAAATACCACAATACTATGCTTTAATATGCCAAAACAACGCATGATTCATCCAAGGCACATTAAGCAATCTCAATTGTTTATAACAAGTCATGCTACAGCAAAGATCACTAAGCATAAATCCAAAACAATATCAAGCATGGCATGGCAAAGCATAGGCCACAGTCAAAAACAAGCTCTCTTTACCACTTAAGCATGAACTTTCCTACTCTTTTCCAATCCAAACCAAAGTATTTGCAAACCAATGTATGAAAGAGGGGGTCCAACCTATTTATTCAGAAAACTAAGAAAACCAAGAAAACGAAAAACCAAAACAAAAATGAAAAAGAAGACGCTCCAAGAATAACACAACTGTGCATGAAACAATAAAAATGAAGCGTTTGGAAGAAACCTGGGATTTTTATTGATGAAGAAGGGGATGCCTTGGGCATCCCCAAGCTTTGACTCTTGTACTTCTTGGATATTTCTTGGGGTGACATGCGTGGCATCCCCAAGCTTGAGCTTTAGTCCATTCTTCATCTCATTACTCATTCCTTCCATACACCTGAAATTTTTCCTTCATACAAAACTTCACACAATCTTTATTAGCAACATTAGTGCACTCAAGATAATAAGTCTTTAGGTTCAGTTCTAACACCAATAAAACTTCCACTAAAACACTAGCTACTGTAGCACTTCCCTCAAAAAGCTCAATTCCCCAAAAGAACTAAAAAATGAACCAATAAGAAGCAAATGCAAACAATGGCTGAAATCTATCAAAACAGACCGGCAGGTAAAGAAGAATTTATTCGAAGACCTTCTGGTGCTCAAATCGAAAAGTGTTGAACTAACGAAAGTTAGATAACAACCTGGGGCAGAAGCAAAAAAAATCACGCCTCAAAAAGACGTACAGAGATTTTACACGAATTTTTACGGTGAAGCATAGAAATCTGTTTCAGGACAACAACTTTCCCAACCATTACTTCTCTCTCATTAGAGGTTACTCTTGGCACAAAAAGCAAATAAAAAGGATAAGGAGCGGTTATTACAGAGATAATAACTTCCAAGACTCATCTAAAACTTTTGGGTTATCTCCCAATAAGTACTTTTCTTTAACGCCTTTAAGTTAGGGATGATAGTTTGAGAAGTTGCTCACATAAGAAATATGAATTAAAGTAAAAGTGAGCATCAAGAAGCAAATTCAAAACACATTTAAGTCTAACCCACTTCCTATGCATAGGAATCTTTTAAAGAAACAAGTCATGAAAGCACAAAGCAGCAAGCATAGGAAAGCAAAACAAGCGCAACTTCAAAATTTTCACATAAAGAGGGGAAACTTAATATTGTTGAGATGCATAAAACCATGTTTCCCTCTCTCATAGTAACTTTAAGTAGCATCATGAATAAAATTAACAATATAACTATCACATAAAACATTCTTATCATGAGCCATATGCATAAAAGAACTATTACTCTCCCTATAAGCATAATCATTCTTATTAATTGTAGTGGGAGCAAATTCAACAAAATAGCTATCATTATTATTCTCATCACCATAATCGTCAAATATAGGAGGCATATTGTAATCATAATTAATTTTCTCCTCAATAGTAGGTGGACTGAAAATATCATATTCATCATTATAATCATCATATATTGGAGGCATAGTATCATTGAAGTAAATTTTCTCCTCCGTGCTTGGGGGACTAAAAATATCATGCTCATCAAAACCAACTTCCCCAAGCTTAGACTTTTCTATAGCATTAGAAATAATGGTGTCCAAAGAATTCATACTAACAACATTGCTATTAGCATGCAAATAAAGTTCCATAGGTTTTTTAATTTTCTCTTCAAACACTTCATGTCCTAACTCAAGATAAATACTATAAAGCTCTCTAATTTTGTTGTTATTTTCCATTAAGCCTAAATAGTGAAAACAAGAAACAAAAAGACTAAATTGCAGAATCTAAAGGAAATAACTTTGAGCACTCACACACTAGCTACAGTACTAGAAGATAGCTTAGTAGCCAGAGGATGTGAGTACCTTTTACCTTACCTCCCCGGCAACGGCGCCAGAAAGTAGCTTGATGTCTACACACTTCTATTCTTGTAGACAGTTGTTGGGCCTCCAAGTGCGGAGGTTTGTAGAACAGCAGTAAGTTTTCCCTTAAGTGGATCACCCAAGGTTTATCGAACTCAGGGAGGAAGTGGTCAAAGGTATCCCCTCTCAAGTAACCCTGCAATCAAGATACAAGAAGTCTCTTGTGTCCCCAACACACCCAATACACTTGTCAGGTGTATAGATGCACTAGTTCGGCGAAGAGATAGTGAAATACAAGTGGTATAGATAATTATAAGTGGTAACGGTGCCAGAAAATAGCTGGCTGGCGTGTGGTTGACGTGGGAAAAGACTAAAGGCAAACTGAAATAAATAAGGAAGCAAGCAAACATGTAACAGATCCAATTGCAATGGTGTTTAAGTGCTTAGAAATAAGGCCTAGGGATCATACTTTCACTAGTGAACACTCTCATATAAATATATTTTTCTTTATGATACTATGCTGAACTACTCTCCGGTTGGACACTCTAATCATTGGTAGGGCTATAACAGCACACCTCAAAGTTCATATTTCCCATCTAGATAACCCCGCACTGTCACCTTGAGTACTAGATGAGTCCAACAAACACCACAATTTGATAAAGACATCCAACTCCAAATATAACTCATAACAAGTATTTGTAATCTCTAGCCTAAGTGCCACCATGGTGTGCACGCTATCACTTTCACACACATGGGGAGAGCAGAGATCTATTAAAGCACTTGAGTAGCAAGGTAGATCTATAGATTACAAGCTCATGATCTCAATAAGATCATGCATAGAGAGAGATGAACACATAGCTACCGGTAGAACCCTTAGCCTCTAGAGAGAACTACTCCCTCCTCATCATGGGAATCAGCAACGGTGATGGAGATGGTGGTGGAGATCGATGGAGATGGCTCCGGGGGCACTTCCCCGTCCTGGCAGGGTTCCGGAACAGAGACTTTCAGTCCCCCGAATCTCCCCTTCGGTGGCGGCGGCACTGTGGAACTTTTCGTGGATTTCTGATTGACTATTTAGGGTCTTTGCCTCTCGGGAGATATATAGGCGAAAGAGGCAAGGTTGATGGCCGGCCAGGGGGCCCACACCATGCCCTGGCGCAGCCAAGGGGGACCCGCTCCCAGGGGTGGTGTGGCCACCCTGTGGCCCCTCTCCGTCTCGTATTCTGGCTCCGTGAGTCTCCAGGAAAAATAGGCATATTGGCTTTTGTCTCGTCCAATTCCGAGAATATTCATTTTCTGACTTTTCTGGAACCAAAAACAGAAGAAAACAGGCAACTGGCACTGTGGCATCTTGTTAATAGGTTAGTCCAAGAAATCATATGAAAAGTACTCCAAAGTGTGGACAAAACATAAGAAAGTAGATAAAACCAAGCATGGAACATTAAAGATTATACATACATTTGCAATGTATCAGGCAGCTGCATTCCTATGTGTTTTTGGGCATTTTGACACTTGGTTTCACACATGGGGTCTCTAGATTCATTGCATGTATTCTTTTCCAAACCACCTTGATCCACATTCCCACACACACCCTAGTAGATGTGGTGATGCAACTTCTATCACACTGGTGCACCACTCCATGTGGTAGTTCCATTCCTATGTGTTTTTGGTCTTTTGACACATGGAGTCTCTAGAGTCATTGCATGTGTTTTCATTTCCAAACCACCATGATCCACACTCCCACAAACACTCCAGTAGATGTGGTGATGCAACGTGTGTCACCCTGGTGCACCATTCCATGTGGAAGTTGCATTCTTATGTGTTTTGGGGCCTTTTGACACATGGTTTTACACATAGAGTCTCTGGAGTCATTGCATGTGTTCTTTTACAAACCACCTTGATCCACATTCCCACACGCACTCCAGTAGATGTGGTGATGCAACTTCTATCATAGTGGTGCACCATTCCATGTGGCAACAGCATTCCTATGTGTTTTGAGGCCTTTTGACACATGGTTTGACACATGGATTCTCTAGAGTTATTGCATGTGTTGTTTTCCAAACCACCTTGATCCACATTCCCACAAACACTCTAGTAGATGTGGTGATGCAACTTCTATCACACTCATGCACCATTCCATGTGGCAGCTTCATTCCTATGTGGTTTTGGGCGTTTTAACACATGGATTGCCACATTGAGTCTCTAGAGTCATTCCATGTGTTCTTTTCCAAACCACCTAGATCCTCATGGGAACACACACTGTAGTAGATGTGGTGATGAAACTACGATCACACTGGTGCACCATTCCATGTGGCACCATCCCAAAGGTGTTGCTAGCTGGGCCTTGGCAGGGCGCACTACCGGTGCTAGTAGCAACGTGGAGACCTGCACAACACAACCACAGAACTTTGCCCCCAACTTGCGGTGAGGTTGTCAATCTCACCGGTTTTGCTGAAAACAAAGGATTAAACGTATCGAATGGAAGGAAGTAATAGTTTGTAGAAAGTAAACACAAAACAGTAAACAGTTTGTAGATTGTATGTAAAAGAAAGGACCAGGATCCATAGTTCACTAGAGGTGGCTCTCCTTAAGATAGATAACATGTTGGGTGAACAAATTACAGCGGGGCAATTGACAAACATCGAGAAAACAATACATGCATATACTAATCATCTTGACTCCTTTGGAACTTAATTGGACATTACAACATTATACATAGACCGCCATCCAACTGCATCTATGACTAATAATCCACCTTCAAGTTATAACCCGAACCCCCTCTAGTATTAAGTTGCAAGCAACAGATTATTGCTTTATGAATTGCGTGTAAAGTAAACAATACGATTGTTCTATGAACAAAGGATTGTTGTTTGCTCCCTAGTAGCAACAGCACATCTAGTACCTTAGAGATTTCTATCACTTCCCCAGATTACCTGAGGCATGAACCCACTATATCTTGGAGTTGCTAGCATCTACTTGGCCAAGATAGCTACTAACAACGGAAAGCATGCAAGATCACAAATAACAAAGACATGATAGAATCAATAATCAATCTGAAATAGCATCTCAATATCCATCGGATCCCCGCAAACACAACATGCAGAATTACAAATAGATGATCTTGATCATGAACGGAGCTCACAAGATCTACACATGAAAGCACAAAGGAGGAGAACCATCCATCTAGCTACTACATGGACCCGTAGTCCAGAGATGAACTACTCACGCATCACACCAGAGGCTTGCATGATGATGAAGAAGGCCTCCAGGGTGAATTCCCCTCTCCGGCAGGGTGCCGAGAAGAGCTTCAGATCCCTCTCGATCTAGGGATGGAGATGATGGCGGCTACAGACTCTTTCATGGATTTTTGATCGGGTACCTAGGGTTTTGGTCCCGAGGGCAATATATAGGCGGAAGGAGAGGCCCAGGGGGTGCCGGGGTCGGCCAGACCACCCCTGGCGCGGTCCAGGCCTGGCCGTGTGGCCAGGTGGTGTGGCCGGCCCCCAGCTCTTCTCTGTCTCGTATTCTGGCATCAGATGTCTTCCAGAAAAATAGGCACTTTGGCTTTTGTCCCGTCCAATTCCGAGAATATTCATTTTATGACTTTCCTGGAACCAAAAACAACAGAAAACAGGCAGTTGGCACTTTGGCTCTTGTTAATAGGTTAGTCCAAGAAATCATATGAAAAGTACTCCAAAGTGTGGACAAAACACAAGAAAGTAGATAAAACCAAGCATGGAACATCAAAAATTATAGATACATTTGCAATGTATCACCTAGCCCAAACCCTAGCCCGTCCTGACCTTCCTGGTTTTCGACCATGCCTTCGAGCTCGCGGAACTGCCACCTCGCCGTCGAGAACTGCCATCTGGCCGTCCTTCCTATCTGACACCTTACCAACAAGGTCCTCCCCATCTCCGTGAACCTCGACATCAAGTTCTGCTTCCTCGCTGTCCACCCCACCAATAATGCCTGTCTCTTTGCTATCCACCTCGCCGTCCACCACGCCGTTAAGGCATGCCAGATCATCATCCTCCTCGCTGACAAGGAAGGCTAGCAAGGTTCCTGGCAAGAAGCACACAAAGAAAAAGGCCATAGTGCCTATAGGAAAGTAAACAACCTCCTTGACTATGAATTTTCTACTCTTTTAAGCCTGCTCGATGTTCTTGTGTTTCATTTTCCATGCCTATGAAATTGCTTGTTTGAGAGGCAATAGGTTCATTTTCCTACTCATGTTTGCTATCGAGCAATTAACACCATATGTTATATTTTGTTTAATTGCCTGTTTAATTTGTAGCTAACTTGGATTTCTTTATTCATGTTAGATCCTCAAATGCATCCCATGGAAGAAAGTCGGATGAAAAACATCATGAGAAACAATGAGAGCTTGCAACAACTGGGTGTTAGGACCTTTGCAAGTATTTTCACATCGCCAACTGTATTCTCTCCTAAAAAGACAAGAAATGTCTGCTCTGGATCTGACTATGATCTTGAAGAGGAGGAAGATATCACTGAAGGAGACCTAGATGATGTTAGTGAGGAGAATGAGTCACATGTCGACCCCTTACCTTCTTACTCATCTTGTGTTGAATTGTTTTCTTACTGATTTTCACATGTATCTGTTGCTTCTTTATTATCCCCAATTGATCGGTACAAATGGAATTTCTAGCCACAGAAGAGGAAATGCAACAAGACAGCTACCATCAGGACATCGTTAGCTCTTGCAGGCATAGAAACTTCTAGAAAAACCAGGTCCAAGGGGAAGCAACCAGTTGTCCAAGGCGGCTGGGAAGCTGCCCAAGCCGAGCACACACCTCCCCAAGGCCAGCAGCCAGATCCCTGGTGTCCGTGGGCACCTCCCCTAGGCTAGCAGCCCGCTCCCTACCGTCCGCGGGCACCTCCCCAAGGCAAGCAATATCCCTCGCCCGGCCATGGACGAGAACCTCACCAAAGAGACTATACACATCCCCAAGGCAAGCAGCAGCCCCCACCTGGCCATGCACGGGCGCCTCTCCAAAGGACTGTGTACATCCCCAAGGCAAGTAGCAGCCCCCGCCTGGCCATGCACGGGCGCCACTCCAAAGTGACTGTGCACCTCTCCAAAGGGACTGTGCATCTGAGGGTTTATCTACCCAAGTTAAGGTATTAGCTTCCCAAGGCGAGGGGCCTGATGTGAAAAGTGATGGATGGTTATTTGACCATTTTGACTAGGATCAAGAAGGTAACATGTTGAACAAATTGATTGCTCTACAATAACCCATTAACATTATATTGTGTGAATCATATACTTATTGCATTTTACTGTTGTAGAACACTAATGCATACCCATTATATTCTGGTAGATGAATTTGCCCATAGTCATTCTAGAGACACTGTTATGCATGATGATCCTCAGTTGGTGATTGAAAACATGCCCACAAAAAGACTTCAACTTGTCGTTCCTCTAGGAAGAACTAGACCAATGTCACCTGTGATAGCTGCCAAGTTTGCCACTGAGTGTGTAGTAACAGTCAGGACTCAGATACCTACCATCCCCCAGTGGAAAGAGTACAATGAGAGGCCGGATGTCAGAGCAGACTTCTATGGCAAAGTTTCTATATGTTCCATAACACTCAACTGTCCCTTTCTTCCTTTGTTGTCAATGCGAAGTCTGATAATCTTTGTTTTATTTTAGTAAAAGTTTGTCATGGACCCCTCTCTACCTGATGTGTAGTTTGCTTGTAACAAGCAGTTAATGAGGCACACAAGAAATCAACGGCATTATCTGAAGAAATAGGTTTTTGACAATTTCACAGCGAATGAAGTTACAAGGATATCTCTTGTGGAACACATGAGCAATGAGGAGTGGTGCAGGCTTGTAGATTTTTGGTCTGACCCCAGAAACAAGGTCATGTCTTGTTTAGTAAACTTCTCCTGTTTAAATGTTTTAAGGTCGACTAACTGTATGCTCCCTATTTGTTTAGGCTCTGTCTGAAAAAACAAGAATAGCATACACCTCGTCAAGTACCCTCATGCCATTGGTGCTCGCAACTACGAGGTTTTGTGCAACATGGAGGAAGGATCCATTGGACTGCTCGAAAATGGCTTGACTGACAATATGAAACAAGCAACTATAAGCCCTCCATAATACTTTCCATCTTCATCAAATTCAATGACCCTTTATCCCCTCACATATATGATGTGCTTATTATTTGCTCACTAGGTTTCTCATATTCTATTCTATTCCTAAAACTTGTAGGCGGTCGTGGAAAGCAAGTTGGTGTCATATCCTCCAGAAGATGGCATAGAGGATGAAGAAATTCCTTCCACCAACGTTGTGCACTTTGTGTTGTCTCAGAACAAGAGAAAGCCAACTGTCCTGAAGAACATCAGCATCCTTGCAAGTACTTCGAAACCAACCAAGTCTCAGCTAGAATCTCAACTCGAGGCTCATAAAGCAGGTAATGTGGAACTGCCTTGTGCCATTGTAGAGTTGCAGCAGGTGAACGAATCTAGCGAGCTAGAGAGGATGAAGTATTTGGAAGACCTATAAGCAATGCGGAAGAAACAAGAAGACCGAAGGAAGAAACAACAAGAGGCAAATGTATTAATACAAGAAGTGTTAGCTCAGCTGTATGAACCACAATAGGCAATTTGGTGAATCTGTGGAAATGTGTCTGGCATGAGTTGAACCTTCTTATATCTTATTTGAGTCTGGTATTCATTTCTCTAGTGTGAAACATTTGTCCTAGAATTTTCTATCAATTTATGTATTGTAATCCTATAAACGTCTTGAGTGTTTCTTTATGAAATATTTCTGTCATGCTTAGTAACTTCACGAGAGTGATGACATCATCATTTCTTCTAGAGGATATGTGTCTGGCGCTAATTGGTCCATGTCATGTCCTGCAATTGACCCACGTGTTATCATTTGAATGGACCACGTGTCTACCTCTCAGCGGTAGGCAGCAACGAAACGAAATTTGTCACGCCTGGCAGGACATCATAGACGACGTGATTGTTGGGGATATAATTTCCGGGTATCCTCACTATGCCTCACTGACCAGGGTGGCCCACTTCGGGTTAGAGCTTTGCTTCACGGGCGGCCCAGTCAGAGAGAAGAGACGGAGTCTAGTCCGGCTGCGGGAAGGCCCAGAAGACTTACCGACATAGGCCTATAGTGTTACTTGTAGTTCAAGATATACTCTATAATCGACTCTTAGTCGTAGCCAGATAGGTCTCTCCTGTAAACCCTAGGCCGGATATCTATATAAGCCGTCCTAGGGAAAGCCTTTAGGGCGACAACCCTTTACAATACTCTCAACTCGCACATGCGAAACCCTTGTAACCCATATTCCGGCTCTGCCGTATTACTGGATTGCTAGCCCGAGTAGGATCCGTCCAAAGCCGGCAGATTTGACCTGGGTAAACTTGTGTGCTCACCGTCCCGGAATACCGTACATCTCACACCCCTCTCTTCCGCACGCCTCGAGGACCCCCTCATGGCGTACTTGTCATCAATCCGATGACAGTTGGCGCCCACCGTGGGGCAAGTCAGCTTCAGATCTGCGTTCTAGGTGGAATATGCAAGAATCGGAATCGGCGAGACCATCGCCATCGGTCGCATCCTCTACGCTAGCGATGTCCCTCTCATCGTTCTTGATGAGACTTGGATTCCGGCTAGGGAGGCTATAACTGCTTACACCATTATGTCTTTCGGCGAGATCGATGTGTACATCGGCTTTGCTGAACCTGCCCCACCCACCCCAGCGGTGATGATAGAGGCAGAAGAAGTTTCTGGCTCCCCTCTGTCCGCGGAGGTGGCGGAGTTTCAGATCCCAGAAAACCCTAATCCCACCCAACCCCCACCTGTTGCGAATACAGTGGAGAAAGCTGAGCCTAAAGAAGATCTCGTGGTGCAAGTTGAAGCTGGAGTGGATCTCCCTAGAGAGGCCGAATCCCAGATTGACCCACCCGTCGGGGTAGAAATCTAGGAGGAACAAGTCAACAACGCTGGTTCTGGCTCTTCCAGCGTCGGAACAGATCAACCCTTCCTGAGGCGCATGATGATGAAAGACGCAAGCGTGGATGAGGTTCTCGAAACCATCAGAATTTTTTAGGAAGCCCACGAGGAAAGCCGCAACTACCTCAGGACGCACACATCACACTTTGTTGGATATGTTGGATCTGGATCCGGCTCTACCGATGCTGGAGACAATGAAGACTCGGTTCTAGAGGTGATCGGAGCAAGCGTCAACTTACCAGATCTTCAGATGATTCCATGACGTTGACAGATTTCCAAAAGTTCTCCGAGGAATATGAAGCAAAGTAAAACTCCAAATCCATAGAAGAAGGAGAAGCCATGGACGAAGGATCCAGAGAAAACTCTCCCAAAGCGCAGGATGACATGGATCTCGGAGACAATCCCGATATCCAGATGTTCGAAAGTACCGATCAGAGCTTGACTCCGGGAAACGGACGCAAAGCCGTCTATGCTATCGGCACTGCCAAGAAGGCAAAGAAGAAGAACAAGAAAAAGAAGACCCCGGCAAAAGATCCTCTAGCGGAGGAAGTGGTTGCCGAGGATTACAAAGGAGACTAGGATGGAGCTTTAATCCTAGGCGAGCCCAAAGAAGCTTCAGTGGATGGACACGTGGTCACCACTGGTGCCCGTAAGCTCATCAATGCTGCGTTGACCACACCTATCCCTACAGCGGCAGAACTTACTGCTGTGGAATTGGAAGAAAGGGCTGAAGCCCTAGAAGCACGTCGCAAAGTACTCCTGGATGAAGCCAAAAACACCGAGGAAGAGAAGAAGTGCATAGCTACTGCGGAGAAGCTCATCTCTCTGCAGCATCAGAAGACCTAGAAAGGCCATGTACGAGCCGACAAATTTCTGGAAGTCCGCAAGGTTCTCAATGAGGGATACCCGAGGATGCCTCGGTTCGATAGCAGTGGAGATCTAGTGTATCCAACGCCAGTACAGACTACCTCTACGGCTCGATATATCCTTGTAAATAACCTAGGCCCAGAAGAGGTTCATTTGGGCATAAAGCTACTCACCAAGGGTCTGGAGCAATAGAAGGATGCGAAATCTGGAAGCGGAAAACTGGTCTCTCAATCTGACCAATGTCGCATGGATCCGGCCTAGGATGATATCAGGCCCCAACGGATGCCAAAACAGCATCACCATTCCGACCGTCGGGAAGACAACTACTCAAGAACCGGATCTTCAAGCTAATGGTACAGAAGCGCATGTGACTGGAGCAATGTTGCCCCAGCCGTAGAGCGAGACAAAGTTGTAGCACTGTATCCGAGACACCCTCCTCGGTAAGAGTCAAACTAACACAGAGAAGAAGACAAAGACAAACGTTGGGAGGACGACCGTCAAAGAATGCCACCTCCTAGACATACAAACCATCTGGCTGAACCTCACCAAGTTGCAGGGAACAACGGACGAAGGAACGACGGACACCGTGCCAAGTCAAGCTGGCAGGAGGCTCATTGTAATGAAGACCCTCCCCAGAACCGGAATAATGATGCTCCGGATGAAGGCCGACGATCAGCCGGAAACAATCCACCTGATCCACCCTCTCCACAAAGTAGCCACCACAACAGCTCTCAAGGAGGGTGTCGTGGCAGAGGAGGTGGTGGCACAAGTAGAAGTCCGGCTCCAAGGCACTGCAGCCACAGCTGTCAACCAGGACAGCGATCTCTGTCACCATGTGACGCGAGACATCGGATCAACTCTAACATAGAGGCGCGCTTCTATGAGAATGATGAAATCTATGTGGGTCCAAAATGCTTCGGACCCACATAGATTTGCTATCTCAAGGCATATTCAGGCCTACGATGGTGTAGCTCGGCCAGATACTTGGCTTCAGGATTTTTTCCAGGCTTGCTGCATCGCCAAACGCGGAAATAGCTTGGTCGCAACCAGATATCTCCCACTTATGCTGCAGAAGGCGGCACGATCTTGGCTCAATGAACTTCCGAAAAACACCATCCACAACTGGTATGACATGCAAAGCGCGTTCTTTTGGAATTTCGAAGGCACATACTGGAGGCCCTACACGGTAGGAGACCAGCAACGTTGCACCCAAAAAGCCGGAGAAACTTGCCGAGATTACCTCGGATGATGGATCGACACCAAGGACTCCTGTGAGGGAGTAAACAACCAAACTATGATTGAAGCTTTAATTGCAGGACTCCCAATTGGTTTACTGCGTCACCGCTTGAAGTGTGACAAGGTCACTAATTTGGGAGAGATGATAGAAACAGCGAGCAAGTACGCAGATGCTGACGATGATGCGGAAGGACTACTGAACGTCCTAGCTATGCCATAGTCAGCAAAACAACCAAAGCAACAAGCTCAGAAGCGCAAGAACACCTCGGAAGAAAAACCCAACACGGAAACAACGGTTGTTACTGCTACTTTCGAGTCTAGAGGATGAGGAGGGCGCGGCGGTGGCCACGGACACGGTCGTGGGACATCAAGGCTCCAGGGTAGAGGAGACCAGCAACCTGGCAAAACCTACTCGTGGGCCGACATTTCCAATAACCCGTGTGTGCATCACTTAGATCCCAACGGCGGCTCATCCCACACAAACGCTGAGTGTCATTTCAATGACGACATCAAAAAGGACGATACCGCTGGCTACAGGGCTAAGTGGAAGAAGGGAAAAAGAATCCCGAAAAAGAGAAAGAGACCAAGGAAGATTCCGACATGGAGGAAGCTGATACTTCAATTCCCAAGTCGGATGGAAAGAAGAATTTCCCAACAAAGAAAGACACTTACGTCACTTTCCTTGGGTCTCAACCAGCTAAGGTCAAGAAAGCAGTACTGCACGAACTCAACGCGACTGTTTCGGCTATCCCACAATACTTGGACTGGTCGGAAGTGGAAATCACCTTTGACCGTGCTGATCATCCGCCTAAGTTGCATAGGCGAGGAAAGTACGCCTTAGTCGTCAATCCACTTATTGACAGTTATGGTTTCTCCAAGACTCCCATGGACGGCGGCAGCATCATCAATATTCTGTATGTCAAAATGCTACGCCGGATGCGGATCTCGGAGACACAGCTGAACCATAGCTTTGTGATCTTTCATGGAGTTGTCCCAGGAAGACAAGCAAATTCCCTAGGAGAGATCACTTTGGATGTCACCTTTGGTACTCCAAAGAATTATCGGACGGAGGAACTTTCCTTCAAAGTGGTCCTGTTCAAGAGCGCCTACCACACTATATTCGGACGGCCGGCTTACTGGGCTTTTATGGCTCGTCCGTGTTACATTTACAATATGATGAAAATTCTAGGTTCGAAAGGCGTGATCACCATCAAGGGAGACCCGAAGAAGGCGTTAAAGTGCGAGAACGGAAATGCTGCCTTTGCTGAAGCCGTGTTGCATGCCCAGGAGTACCAGGAGATCAAGAAAACCATCGACCCGTCTGAGATGCCCATGATGAAGGAGGTGACAAAGCCGACTCTGGAGTTCAAGGCATTAGAAGATACAAAGACGACACCATTGAAGGATGATGACCCCTCCAAGGTGACCCAGATAGGTGTAGGTTTAGACCGCGCATAGGAAAGTGTGCTCGTCAAGTTCCTCAAAGCAAATGAAGATATATTCGCATGGCAGTCATTTGACATGACCGGAGTACCTAGGGAACTTGCCGAGCTCTCTCTAAATGTACACCCAAACGCTAAACCCGTCAAACAATCCTTACGACGTTTCGGTGATGAAAAGCGAAAAGCAATAGCTAAGGAGCTAGCCCGGCTCGAGTTAGCCGGATTCATAGAAGAGGTCATCCACACTAAGTGGTCGGCCAATCCTGTAATGGTCCCTAAAAAGGACACTGCCTTGAACAAGGCTTGTCCCAAAGATTCCTTTGCTCTGCCTAGGATTGATCAAGTTATTGATTCTACGGTAGGCTCGGAACTCCTATGTTTTCTCGATGCATATTCCGGTTATCACCAAATTTGGATAAAGGAATTAGACAAAGTCAAAACTTCATTCATAACCCCCTTCAGAACCTTTTGTTTCATTACGATGCCCTTTGGGATCAAAAACGTAGGAGCTACCTACCAGCACACTATGCAGTGTTGCCTCCATGACCAAATCAGACGCAACATACATGCATATGTGGACGACATTGCAGTGATGTCCAAAAAGAAGGAAACCTTAATTTCCAACTTGGAGGAGACATTCGCCAATTTACGCAAATACAACATAATGCTTAACACGAATAAATGCTTCTTTGGAATACCGGACGGAAAATTGTTAGGATTCATCGTGTCACAAAGAGGCATGGAGGTGAACTGTGACAAGATCAATGCTATACTCAATATTTCCAGGCCTACTCGCCTGAAGGACATTCAAACATTAACTGGTTGCATTGCTGCAGTCAGTCAATTTGTGAGTCGGCTCGGTGAAAGAGCCGCACCACTTTACAAGCTGCTGAAAAAGACCAAAAAGTTCGTTTGGACTGATGAAGCTGAAGCTACACTACAAGACTTGAAAACAGTACTCTCGTCTACTCCTATCCTCGCAGCACCGGATCCTCATGAACCGATGTTGCTCTATATCGTTGCGACAAACAAGGTCATCAGTGTCGTCATGGTGGTGGAGAGACCAGAAGAAAAACAGGAGCACCCGTTGCAGCGTACGACTTATTACCTCGGTGAAGTCCTAACTGAATCTAAGAAGCGATATCCGCACTATCAAAAGATGGCTTACGGTGTGTTCTTCGCATCCTGGAAGTTATGACATTATTTTTAGGAACATCCAATTACCGTGGTGAGCATAGCTCCAATAAGAGATATCATCAACAACACCGATGCTACAGGACGTGTCGCAAAATGGGGCATAGAGCTTTTAGCTTTCGACATTGAGTATAAACCTTGTACAGCAATCAAATCCCAAATCCTTGCTGACTTTCTTGCTGATTGGACAGAGACAACAGAGAACATGACCCTCCTAGAATTAGAATATTGGACCTTGCATTTTGACGGGTCTAAGGAGCTCGGGGGCTGGCGTGGTACTCAAGTCACCCCAAGGAGATAAACTTTTCTATGTGTTGCAGATTCATTTTACGGCAACAAATAACATTGCCGAATATGAAGCGCTGCTACATGGAATCCAGATTGCTAAGGATATCAGCATCCGATGATTAATGTGCTACGGAGATTCGGATCTTGTTGCTCAACAAGTGTCGGATATCTGTAATGCAAACAAACACATGGGAGCATATCGAGCTGTCGTGGATGAATTATCGAAATTGTTCAAACGGTTTTAGGTTCAACACATCCCTCGAACAGAAAACGAGGAAGCAGATGCATTATCTCGAATAGGCTCTACGCGGAAAAAGCTCCCGGATGGCGCTGTTTTAGAGCACCTCAAAGTTCCTTCAATAAAAGGAGTTGACGAGGAATATCCGACCAAATCGGACTCACCTTTAATAGTAGTTTTGGCTGTGATTCCAAGCTGGACTCAACCCTACCTTGATTATTTGATAGATGGACAATTACCCGAAGACGAGGTTTTGAGCCGGCAGATCGTCCGACGAGCAAAATCCTATACTATTATAAGCGGTGAGCTCTACAAGCAGAGTGTGTCTGGGGTCTTTCAGCGCTGTGTATCTCCATAAGAAGGAGTGGAAATCTTAAGGGAAATCCACGAAGGCGAATGCGGTCATCACGCTGCAGCCAAATCTTTAGTGGCAAAAGCTTTTAGACATGGATTTTTCTGGCTTACAGCTAAGGCAGATGCCGAATGGCTGGCCAAGAGGTGCAAAGCCTGCCAAAAGTACGCCAAACAAGCCCATGTTCCGGCTGATCAGCCGAGGATAATACCTATAACATGGCCCTTCATGGTCTGGGGGCTTGATATGGTAGGACCCTTTAAACAAGCTCCAAGTGGATTTAATCACCTCTTAGTGATGGTGGATAAATTTAAGAAATGGATTGAGGCTAAACCCATCACAAGTTGTGATGGAGCAACAACCAAAAGATTTGTTGAGGATGTAATAATCCAATACGGTTATCCGCATAGCATTATTACGGACAACGGGAGTAATTTTTCTATGGGAGAGCTTGCTGAGTTCTACGATGAACAAAATATTCAACTTGACATTGCGTTAGTCGCACATCCACAGGCTAATGGACAAGTCAAAAGAGCAAACGGTTTAATCCTACAAGGCCTAAAACCAAGACTTGAAGTACCACTACGTCGTGCTGTGGTGGCTTGGGCGGAGGAATTACCCTCTGTGATATGGATCTTGAGAACAACTCCAAACAGGTCAACCGGATACACACCTTTCTTCTTGGTCTATGGTGCAGAAGTAGTTCTTCCTAGTGATTTGATTCACACTTCTCCTCGCGTTGCTGCGTATATTGAAGAGGATGCTGAAATTTCTCAAAAAAATGATCTCGATTTAATCGAAGAAGTGCGTGTCCTTGCTGAGATGAGATCAACAGCCTACCAACAAAAGTTACACAAGTATCATAGCCAAAGAGTCAGAAATCAGTCTTTCAACAAGGGCGACTTGGTTCTCCGTCTTGTGCAGAAAAGAAAGCACAAACTTTCCCCAGTATGGGAAGGGCCCTTTTTAGTTAGCTGGGTATTGCATAATGGTTCTTACTATCCAACTGATATGCGGCCAGTCAAAGAAAGACTTGCTACTAAGAAAAGAAAGAGAGTTGGAGGCAGTATAAACCCGGAAGAATTAGACAGACTGTGGAATATTGCTCAGCTACGTCCCTTTTATTCTTAAAATTCTCTTTCTTTGTAATCATATATGTGTATATGTTCAATGAGAAATAAAAGTATTGGTTGCCTCAAGTTTTTCTGAGAAGTTTTACATTACCATCTTATTTCCGAATGATCATGTCACAGACATTTTGTTTCGTACCCCAAGGCCAGACATTTTGTCGATGTCCGAAACCTTGAGTACTTCGCCAATATCCTCCAAAGACTGGCGGAAATCGTGAAGCAAATCACCGACTTGTGTAAGCCAGCTGGTGCGAGACTCGGTGGAGGAGGAATCCAGTAAGTTCAGAGGACCTATGCATAAAATGCAAAGGGTAGAAAGCATATCTGAATTCCAAGAATCGGAAAAGCAGAAAGTCAGAAAGTAGGAAACATACCAAAGATGACATCGTCAACTTTGGTCTTCTCTTCCGTAAGGCTCTAGAGTTCAGCCCGAAGTGCCTCGGTGATGTCCTTCTCTCTGAATAGCTCATTACTGAGATCCGAGATTTTCTTATCCTGGATCACGATCTTACGATCGCGCTCTTCAGTGGCCATGGAGGTGGATTCAAGAACTTGAGCAATGCTCTTCTCATGATCCAGGATCTTACGATCACGATCTGACGATCGTGCTCTTCGGCGTTCTCCACCTCCAGGGTCTTAAGATTCTCGGCCTCTTCAATCATGGCACAAGATTGTTTAACCCGTGCTGTAAGAAAAAGAATAACAATTGAATAAATAATTCAACTATGAAAGCAAAAAGAGCAAGGCTAAGGACTGAAATGTTTACCTTCAGCCTCATCCCTTGACACCTTTAACTGAGCATTTTGAAGCCGAAGAGCTCTGATCTCTCTAACTTTCTGTAAGTCGGAATACCCAGAGTCAGAAGTCTACTAAAGATCCGTGCTAATATTTTTTACTAATATCATCACGAGCCTTGGGGGATACACTAGTTTGTTCTTTGCCATCCTATGAAAGCATAAACCCGGAATGTCTATCCAACTTCATGCTTGGGGGCTAGAGGATATGACATGAAGTAAAGTAAAAAGGTGAGGCCGAATTCCGACTTACATGTTGTTCATGAGTGAGTTTGCTCAAGATCATGTTCACCTCAGTGGTAACCTTCTTGGCAAGGGTTAGTGGGATCACTAGTGGTGGTCGAAGCTCGCCGGTTCTCATTCTCTCGTCGCAAAGACTGACTTGTTCAAGAAGTTCGGAGTATTTGACATCCTCTGTGTCTTGTGCTTCTTATTCGGCAGTGATAGTCCGGCTTTCCAAGCATTGCTGGGCCAGCCATTGGATCTCCTCCGCAGAGTTCCGAGAAATGCCAAGTTTGGCAAGACCCGGATTGCTGAGAAGGTTTTCAGTGAAGGTTTATGCCAAGGGATCATTACCCGTAGAGGTTTCACCCTTATCAAAACCTGAGTCACCCATGGTGACGTCAGTTTGCAACCCGAGGATCGCTGGCTCTGCTGGTTGAGCCAGATCTTCTGCAACGGGCGGAGATGGAGTAATCTTCGGTGCTGCGGAAGGTTGTGGGGCAGGAATCGGAGGTTCTATGGCAGGAGAAGTCAATTTCAGCTTTGACTGGTGCAGGGACTTCGACGAGCCTCCTTTCCCCTTGCCCTTGGAGAGCTGTCTAGCTCTAAGAGGTAATAGAATGAAAATCATTACACTTTAGAAAGAATAATAGATTTAATACAAAGACCTTGTGAGGAAAGTTTCCTCTTCACAACGGGCACTTCTTTTGTGTCGATAGACACTGTCGGAGCCTTACGCTTTCGAGTAAGTGCATCCGACAATGGAACCAACTCTCCATCATCCTGAGATAACTCAGGAGGATGTCCTTCGAGGGGAGCAAGCTCCAACTCGGGGAGGTCAGCAAGCTGAAGAGAAGAAATAAACTCGGTATTGCAAAAACATACAATGATAGATAAACACGTAATTCTAGTTATTGTTGGAAAACTTACTGGTGTTACGGGAGCATCAACTATGTGCATGTCCAAGGACAAGTCCGGAATTTTCCTCTCAACCCGCTCCTTGATCAGCCACTTGATTTTCCACTCATAGTCCTTTTTCGAGTAGGCCGTGGAGCAGAGTCGGAGAGAGTTCGTCTTGCTCTTGGTGATGGAGTGCATAAGACGGTCTCCATGGTGTTGAAGAGGCTGAATTCGGCACGCTAGCCAACAGTGCACTAAGTGGGATCCTTGTGCTTCATCAGATATTCGATCCGCCTCTTTGCAAGAAGTAGATCGTCCGTGAGAGCCGGAGCATCTGCGTCCTAGGACTCTTGGGGCGTGGCGGAGCCGTCGACGAAGGCCGGCAAAGTAGTAGCTTTGCTGGGAGCCGATCTATCCTTATGGTAAAAGAACGTGGGCGGCCACTTTTTCACCGATTCGCTAGCCTTATTCCTAGGATAGGCGCGTTCTCTCCTAACAGAAAAGTTAAGCATTCCGGTAATGTAGGGATTACTGGCGGTGATGGAATTTCTTTGGGTACCGAAGTAAAATCGGAAAAGAAGAAGGCTCGGCCTAATGCCGAGATACCCCTCGCACAAAGAAGCATAACAACTCATCTCTAAAATAGAGTTCGAGGGGAGATGGTGGAGTTGAATTCTGTAGTGATGTATGACCTGAGAGAAGAAATCTGAGGGTGGAAAGCTCGAACCTCTATCGAGGTGGGTGCTGAAATGCACTCGCTCGCCGGCGTTGGGATTGGGGATGGTTTCTCCATAGCCGCTCCGCCAGTCGCCAGCACGGAGGAGTCCTTCGTTCTCCACAATGCGGAGCTTGGCGTCATCAAGGATGCAGGGGATCCAGACCCCGTGAAAGCTTTCTCTCTCCGCCGCTGCTATCGTTGTCGCTGCTGCCACTGTAGAAGATGAGGCTTGAGCCATCTTGCGGGATCCGGTGACCTTAGATGGTCGATGCTATGGGAGTTGGGGAGGCAGAAGAACTTTGTTTCGTGGGAAGCATCGGGGGGAAGGAAGGAGCGCAAGTGCTGGTGACGAAGATGGAAAGGAATCCTAACCACTTATATCCTCTAGCTGTGCCAAGATACGTGTAAACGCAACAGTGAAACATGCCACGCTTCATGGAAGGAGTTGGGTAACCTCCTCACGAGGATTACCCTGCGTCGATCTCCACGCACGCATTAAAACGACGCCTTGGTTCTGCGTGAAGCGGGCCCACCAACAGTCATGGTGTCAGGAATGTATGGCAGTGATGTGACTTGACCTTGACTGGTGTCAGGTTATGTCAGAGACCAAGTTCCGGCTTAGTCTGAATTTCAAGCTATAAACCTGAATAATGTATTAATGGGTCCGACTCGTTTTTGAGACTCGGATCCTATCCTTTCTTTTGAAGTTTCAGGAACCCTTCAAGATTCTGCAAGCTGAGGATCAATCTAGACGATGATGAAATCTGACTTTGGATCTTGGAGGCTTCCAGGGGCTACTATTGGGGATATACTTTCTGGGTATCCTCACTGTGCCTCACTGACTAGGGTGGCCCACTTCGGGTTAGAGATTTTCTTCACAGGCGGCCCAGCCAGGGAGAAGATATGGAGTCCAGTCCGGCTACGGGAAAGCCCAGAAGAATTACCAACATAGGCCTGTAGTGTTACTTGTAGTTCAAGATGTACTCTGTAACCGACTCTTAGTCGTAGCCGGATAGGTCTCTCCTGTAAACCCTAGGTCGGATATCTATATAAGTCGTCCTAGGGAAAGCCTTTAGGGAGACAACCCCTTACAATACTCTCAACTTGCACAGGCGAAACCCTTGTAACCCATATTCCGGCTCTGCCGTATTACCAGATTGCTAGCAGGAGTAGGTTCCGTCCAAAGGTGGCGGATTCGAACCTGGGTAAACTTTTGTGCTCACCATCCCGGAATACCGTACATCTCACACCCCTCTCTTCTGCACACCTTGAGGACCCCCTCATGGCATACTTGTCATCAATCCAATGACAATGATGACGTAAGGAAGTGGTGGTTACGGAATCAAGTCATGACGAAAAATAAACGTCCCGATAGGGACGACATCACTAACGGCAACAATTATGTTAGCAAACGTCGCTGACGGCAGGTCGCGGTGCCGTATGCCGTGTGGCATCGTTCATGACAAAATAAAAATGTGATGAAAGACCGGGCCTGGGCCAGGGCGGTCCAGTTTGTCGTGATGAAATTAGAGGAACGTCATGGATGACCCTGATACGTCCAAAACGTATCTACTTTCCCGAACACTTTTGCTATTGTTTTTCCTCTAAACTTGTGTGATTTGGATACAACTAACACGGACTGATGTTGTTTTCAGCAGAATTACCCTGGTGTCTAGTTTTTGTGCAGAAAATCAACTATCAGGAAAAATCCCGGAAAATATGCCAAAAATCCTATTTCACCAAAACATTCACGGAGCCAGAAGACGAGACGGAGGAAGGCCACGAGGGGCCCACACCACCTGGCCGTGCGGGCCAGGCCTAGCCACGCCAAGGGGTGGTGTGGCTGCCTCAGTCACCCCCTCGGCCTCCCTCTTCACCTATAAGATGCCTCCTGACCTAAAAACCCAGGGGGGTTCGACGTTTTTCAGAAAGAATTCCGCTGCGCCACCACCACCAGATTCCGTGATTCAGAACCAAAAATTCCGTTCTGGCACCCTGGTGGGACGGGGAATTGGAGGAGATCATCGCCATCATCATCACCGTCGCTTCTCCATCAACCATCCATGATTCCACCATCCATGAGTGAGTAATCCCCCGCTCTAGGCTATGGGGATGGTAGGGATTGGATGAGATCATTCATGTAATGGCATCAGATTGTTAGGGCATGGTGCCTAGTATCCATTATTAGTGACTTTTGACTTTGTTGCAACTTGTTATGCTTAATGCTTATCACTAGGGCCCGAGTGCCATGATTCCAGATCTGAACATGTTATTGATGCATGATGATAGTATTGTTTGTGATATTACCTGCAAGTTGTATACACATATTGTTGTCCGGAACCAAAGGCCCCGAAGTGACAATAATCGGGATAACCGGAGGGGATGGCTTTGATGTGAGGATCACATGTGTTCACGGAGTGTTAATGCTTTGCTCCGGTGCTCTATTAAAAGGAGCACCTTAATTGCCAGTAGTTCCCTTATGGCCCCTCTGGAAACGGGCTGGCAGGACAAAAGATGTTGTGCAAGTTCTCATTGCGAGCACGTATGACTATATATGGAACACATGCCTATGATTACTTAGTACTTGGATGCTTTACTTTATTTATCTGCAAATGCCCTATGTCTTGATTGCTATATGAATTGTCTTGTCCATGCAACCCGTCCATCCATCCCTATGCCTACCGCGTTTTAATCCTAGTGTTTACTGCAATTGTTACTACTTTCTTTACTTTTACTACCTCTATTACTTTGCTATTGCTACTACAAAACTGTTACTACTGATAAACTGATGTGAGCAAGATTGTTTCCAGGTGCAGCTGAATTGACAACTCGGTTGTTAAGTCTTATAAATATTCTTTGGATCCCTTGTGTCGAATCAATAAATTGGGTTTCACTTCCCTCAAAAATACTGTGATACACCCCCTATACTTGTGGGTCATCAAGACTATTTTCTGGCGCCGTTGCCGGGGAGCATAACTCTATTTATCAAGTTCACATGGAATCACTATTGTTCGCTGCCATTCATTCATCATGGGTAAGTCTCGTGATGGAAAGTTCCTATATTACCATCTACTAGAAGGAGAGGTATGGTTCTGAACACCTCTGTTGCTCTTGATTCGCCATCTGTTATGAGTAATCTCCTTACACCACCACATACACATGCTACACATACCGCTACTACTCCTGAATCTGAAATATTTGATACTTATGATGCTACTTCTACTGTGCTTGATAAGAGTGGTTCATTATGTCCTTTCCTAGATGCTACGATTGCTAGAACTATAGCTTGAAATACTGAAACTCCTAATGAAGACACTAGTACACCTGTCAGTTCACCTGAGTCTAGAGAGAGCTCTGATACTGAAGACAGTTATATAGAGATGACCGATGAATTTATTAAAGAATGTGAAAACACTCATGATAAAAGTGCTATTAAGAGTCTTCTTGAGAAATATACTGTTAGACCTAAATTATTGATACATTGCAAATGTATCTATAATTTTTGATGTTCCATGCTTAATTTTATCCACTTTCTTGTGTTTTTTCCACACTTTGGAGTACTTCTCATATGATTTCTTGGACTAACCTATTAACAAGAGCCACAGTTCCAGCTGCCCGTTTTCTACTGTTTTTGGTTCCAGGAAAGTCATAAAATGAATATTCTCGGAATTGGACGGGACAAAAGCCAAAGTTCCTATTTTTCTAGAAGACTCCAGGAGCCAGAATACGAGACAGAGAAGAGCCAGGGGTGGCCACCCCACCTGGTGGCACGGGCCAGGCCAGGCCGCACCAGGGAGTGGTGTGGGCCCCCTAGGCACCCCCTCGGTCTCCCTCTTCGCCTATAAGAAGCCTTCTAACCTAAAAACTCCGGGAGGGGCGACGTTTTTCTAGAAGGAGTTCCACTCAGCTGCCACCACAAGATTCCACAAAACAACACCAGAAACTCCATTCTGGCAACCTGCCGGGACGGGGAATTAGAGGAGATCATCGCCATCATCAGCACCATCGCTTCTCCATCGACCATCCATGTTTCCCCCATCTATGAGTGAGTAATCCCCCACTGTAGGCTATGGGGATGGTAGGGATTGGATGAGATCGTTCATGCAATGGCATTAGATTGTTAGGGCATGGTGCCTAGTATCTTTTATTAGTGCTTTATGACTTTGTTGCGACTTGTTGTGCTTAATGCTTGTCACTAGGGACCGAGTGCCATGATTTCAGATCTGAACATGTTATTGATTCATTATGATAGTATTGTTTTTGGTCTTATCTGCAAGTTGTATACACATGTTGTTGTCCGGAACCGATGGCCCAGAAGTGACAAAGATCGGGATAACCGGAGGGAATGGCTTTGATGTGAGGATCACATGTGTTCACGAAGTGTTAATGCTTTGCTCCAGTGCTCTATTAAAAGGAGCACTTAATTTCCGGTAGTTCCCTTGAGGCCCCGCTGCAAACGGGCTGGCAGGACAAAAGATGTTGTGCAAGTTCTCATTGCGAGTACATATGACTATATATGGGACACATGCCTAGGATTATATAGTACTTGGATGCTTTATCTTATTTATCTGCAATTGCCCTATGTTCTGATTGCTATGTGAATTGTCTTGTCCATGCAACACCCGTCCATCCATCCCTATGCCTACCGCACTAGAATCCCTTGCCATCGCTATTGCAATCATTGTCTTTACTTTACTACTCCTGCTACTTTGCTATTCCTACTACAAAACTGTTGCTACTGATAAACTGCTGTGATCAAGATTGTTTCCAGGTGCAGCTAAATTGACAACTCAGTTGTTAAGGCTGACAAATATTCTTTGGCTCCCCTTGTGTCAAATCAATAAATTGGGTTTCACTTCCCTCCAAAATACCGCGATACACCCCCTATACTTGTGGGTCATCAAGACTATTTTCTGGCGCCGTTGCCGGGGAGCATAGCTTTATTTATCAAGTCCACTTGGAATCACTATTGTTCAAGCTAAGTTTACTTTCGCCTTGTTTTCTTGTTTCTTTATCAAAAATACAAAAAAGTAGTTCCTACTCTAGTTGTTATTTTCGTCATTCATTATTGTCTTGCTTTATCATGCTTGTTGTCAATGGTTGGTTTCTTTGAAACTGAATCTTATTGGCAAGGTGGGTTCACAGAAGAACAAAAATATTATTATAAGGAATACCGCTTGTCACAAAAAGGGAAACACTTATGGGAACAAATTGATAAATTGTATACCATTGCTAGAAACGTGTGCTCTACTTATAATGTTACTTATTTTTGTGATAAATCTCATTGCAGAAAGAGGTATAAACACCTCCCTTTTCAATGTGAGTATAATGATAATGATACCATATCTTCTTATGCTAAATGAATTTATGACTTTTATGATGCGGAACAAATTTAAGAATTTATTGCTTGGAAGGGTGCATTTGAACTTGCTAGTTTGCTTGAAAATATTGATGATTCACCTTACAAATATGAGGTTTATGGTATACTTAAATTTTGCTTTGATAATTACAAGGATGAAAATGGCTATATTCTTGAATATATTAATAGATGCTTTCCACAAATGGAAGAGACAAATGCCTTGCAGGATCCTATGGAAGAAGAAATTGATGAACCTGAAATCTCTTTAGATGAAAAAGAGGAGGAGAGTGATGAACAAAAGGAGACAGAATGGATTAGCTACCCATGCCTACCTTCTAATGAGAGTAACTCTTTAACCCTTACTTTATTTGATTGTCCTCCATGCTTACTAAAGGAGGATGAATATTATGTTCCTGAGGATTCTTTTGAAAATGTTTATAATAAAGCTCTAGTGCTTGTAGATCATGTAAAGCATGCTTTATGTGATAGTTATATTGTTGAGTTTATTCATGAGGCTACTGAAAATTATTATGAGAGAGGAAAATATGGTTGTAGAAGTTTTCCTGGTATTGAAACACCTCTCTATGTGCTGAAAGTTTTGAAGTTACTCTTGTTTTATCTTCCTATGCCTGTCACTTTGTTCTTTGCGAATTTATTTGCATACAAGATTCCTATGCATAGGAAGTGGGTTAGACTTAAATATGTTTCGAATTTGATTCTTGATGCTCTGTTTTACTTCAATTCATATTTCTTATGTGAACATCCTCTCAAACAATTATGCATGAAGATGTTAATATGTCTATTATTCTTGGGATACCTTTTCTTAAATACTGCAGGAGCTGTTATTAATTGTAATCAAGGGAAGGTGACCTTCAATGTTAATGACAAGGAACACACTGTCTATTTCCCCAAGAAGATTGAAATGACTTATGGTTTGAATTCAATTGAACATGTTGTGGGCATTCAAGTTGGAGAAATATATTGTCCCATACCAAGAGAAAAATTTGAAACTATTATGATTGGGACCATTGGAATCAAGGTTAAGGTAACATAATCATTAGTGGAATACAAAGTTTTGTCTCATATGAAATTGTTTTGGTAACAAGACCTGATCAACCTTGTTAACAAAAGGATTTCATTGAACAAAACAATGTTTTCACCATGATTATTTCCGCTTACTTCTATTCTATCCATTTTAGTTTTTGCTTATGCCTAACTTAAAGGCGTTAAAGAAAAGTACTTATTGGGAGATAACCCAAAAGTTTTAGATGAGTCTTGGAAGTTATTACTCCAGTAATAACCGCTCCTCATCCTTTTTATTTGCTTTTTGTTCCAAGAGTAACCTCTAATGAGAGAGAAGTAATGGTTCGGAAAGTTGCTGTTCCGAAACAGATTTCTGTGCTTCACCGTAAAACTTCGTGTAAAATCTCTGTACGTCCTTTTGAGGCGTGAATTTTTGTGCTTCTCCCCCAGGTTGTTATCTAACTTTCTTTAGTTCAACACTTTTTGATTTGAGCAACAGAAGGTCTTCGAACAAATTCGGCTTTACCTGCTGGTTTGTTTTGACAGATTTCTGCCATTTTCTGCATTTGCTTCTTGTTGGTTCCTTTTTGAGTTCTTTTGGGGAATTGAGTTTTTTGAGGGAAGTGCTACAGTAGCTAGTGTTTTAATGGAAGTTTATTTGGTGTGAGAACTGAACCTTAAGACTTATTTATCTTGAGTGCACTAATGTTGCTAATAAAGATTGTGTGAAGTTTTGTATGAAGAAAAAATTCAGGTGTATGGAAGGAATGATTAATGAGATGAAGGATGGACTAAATCTCAAGCTTGGGGATGCCACGCGTGTCACCCCAATAAATATCCAAGAAGTACAAGCGTCAAAGCTTGGGGATGCCCAAGGCATCCCCTTCTTCATCAATAAAAATCCCAGGTTTCTTCCAAACGCTTCATTTTTATTGTTTCATGCACAGTTGTGTTGTTCTTGGAGCGTCTTCTTTTTCGTTTTTTGTTGTAGTTTTTGTTTGCTTGGTTTTCTTAGTTTGCTGAATAAATTGGTTGGACCTCCTCTTTCATATATTGGTGTTCAAATAGTTTGGTTTGGTTTGGAAAAGAGTAGGAAAGCTCATGCTTAAGTGGTAAAGGGAGCTTGTTTTTGACTGTGGCCTATGCTTTGTCATGCCATGCTTGATATTGTTTTGGATTTATGCTTAGTATTCTTTGCTGTAGCATGACTTGTTATAAACAATTGAGATTGCTTAATGTGCCTTGGATGAATCATGCGTTTTTTAGCATATTAAAGCATAGTATTGTGGTATTCTCCTTTGATGATTTATTTGGGTTGACTTGGCACATGCTCACACCATGTTATGACTATCTCAAGTCACCATAGCCTTTATGATCCTTTAGTTTTCAACTTTTAGTATCACTTTATGCTTTGATCAATGATTTTTTGTCGCTCTGCATGATTACGGCCATTTATTGCTCTCTTAGTTTGTCGCTCCCAGTCTTTTGCTAGCCTCCACACCAAAGTATGAGTTCCACTCATGCATCCAACTCCCTAAACCAAGTTATTCCAAAGAGTCCACCATACCTACCTATTAGCTTATGCTCTTCCAAGTATATTCATGCTTTTGTTTACCTTCCAAATTAAACTTGTTATGAGAAAACTAGTGATTAAAGCTCTCATGAACTTGATGGCACACTTTACTTTTCTTGCCCTTAATAAACTTGAACCATGGTGTTGTCTATGTTGTATATGCTTGCACTTATTTGTTGGGAATTAGCAGAACCATGCTTTCATGGGGAACGCTTTCAACATTGCACTTGGTACTAGTACCTAGTTGATATCATGCTCTTTTGTATATGGATGTCGTCGGTGTGAAATGAAAGGGGAGCTTGTAAGTCCATGGAGTTATGTATATGTGTTAGAGAAACGCCTGGGCCGCTGGTCTAATCCATGCTGACATGGTGGAAACCTGCAGCGTAACCATAATGAGCTGTCTATGAAGCATTCTTCTTATAAAAAATAGAGTCCTATATTGAGAAAAAAGAGATTATGAAAAGAGGAAAGAGAGAAAAAAGCACCATATTCCCATGGTAAATAAGAAGATGGCTGAGATGCTCGTTGTCTGCTTGCCTTATCATTTTGATATGGGGATTCTTCCGTATCATCGGGCAAGGGGTACCCTGTTGGTGGTTCTCTATGATACACATGTACTTACAATGACAAGAACTTACCGGTGACTAAACTTGAGTAGCATGAGGAGCGGCCCTCGTATACAAGGGACATGAGATTTCTAACTTATAATTCGTCAAGCATGTACACCATAGTTTGTTCACTTTAACCTTAATCACTTCAAGATGCTTATGATAGGGGCAATGAGAGCTGAAAGCTATATGTACCATAATTTTTGGAAGCTCTTTATGAGACTTTAATCCTTACTTCCTTTTATAAAAAAGGCCTTTCTTCCACCATTATATTGAGTCTCCATCTTCTACCTTTATGCACCTACTTTGAGAGCATAGTGGCCATTCTTAGTTCTATGTGCATTGTCCCAAGACTTGTTGACTAATGCATACCTTGATATTGCTTGTCTTAAACTATTTGTATCTAGTCACTCTTATGAACTTTGAAGGTGTCCTATGCATTTATGTTTGCTACTCTATGAGGGACAAGCTGAATGCCATTATGCTATGTTTTCTTTATGTGAAACAAACAAACGTCTTGCAAAGCATTGTTATTCATGAATCTTTTGTTTGTGCCTTTTCATGTTGCAGCATAGTTTCTTTGTCTTATTGCTAGAACTTTGTCTTTCATGTTATGAGATTGAAGTACTATGATCCCAGCTTTGAATGTTTTACAAATACTTTGATCAAGTCTTTGATGGTGCATGTCAGCTCAAAAATTATTCTTCTTTTTATCACTTACCTACTCGAGGACGAGCAGGAGTTAAGCTTGGGGATGTTGATACATTGCAAATGTATCTACAATTTTTGATGTTCCATGCTTGGTTTTATCCACTTTCTTGTGTTTTGTCCATAGTTTGGAGTACTTTTCATATGATTTCTTGGAATAACCTATTAACAAGAGCCACAGTGCCAGCAGCCTGTTTTCTGCTGTTTTTGGTTCCAGGAAAGTCAGAAAATGAATATTCTCGGAATTGGACGGGACAAAAGCCAAAGTGCATATTTTTCTAGAAGACTCCAGGAGCCAGAATACGAGACGGAGAAGAGCCAGGGGGTGGCCACACCACCTGGTGACGCGGGCCAGGCCAGGCCGCGCCAGGGGGTGGTGTGGGCCCCCCAAGCACCCTCTCGGTCTCCCTCTTCGCCTATAAGAAGCCTTCTGACCTAAAAACTCCGGGGGTTCGACGTTTTTCCAGAAGGAGTTCCGCTCCACTGCCACCACCAGATTCCACGAAACAGCACCAGAAACTCTGTTCTGGCACCCTGCCGGGACGGGGAATTGGAGGAGATCATCACCATCATCATCACCATCGCTTCTCCATCGACCATCCATGTTTCCCTCATCTATGAGTGAGTAATCCCCCGCTGTAGGCTATGGGGATGGTAGGGATTGGATGAGATCGTCCATGTAATGGCATCAGATTGTTAGGGCATGGTGCCTAGTATCTTTTATTAGTGCTTTATGACTTTGTTGCGACTTGTTGTGCTTAATGCTTGTCACTAGGGCCCGAGTGCCATGATTTCAGATCTGAAGATGATGTTATTGAGTCATTATGATAGTATTGTTTTTGGTCTTATCTACAAGTTGTATACACACGTTGTTGTCCGGAACCGATGGCCCCGAAGTGACAGAAATCGAGATAACCGGAGGGAATGGCTTTGATGTGAGGATCACATGTGTTCACGGAGTGTTAATGCTTTGCTCAGGTGCTCTATTAAAAGGAGCACCTTAATTGCCAGTAGTTCCCTTGAGGCCCCGCTGCAAACGGGCTGGCAGGACAAAAGATGTTGTGCAAGTTCTCATTGCGAGCACGTATGACTATATATGGGACACATGCCTAGGATTATCTAGTACTTGGATGCTTTATCTTATTTATCTGCAATTGCCCTATGTTTCGATTGCTATGTGACTTGTCTTGTCCATGCAACGCTTGTCCATCCATCCCTATGCCTACCGCACTCGAATCCCACTGTTTACTGCTATTGCAACTGCTGTCTTTACTTTACTACTGCTGCTACTTTGCTATTCCTACTACAAAACTGTTGCTACTGATAAACTGTTGTGAGCAAGATTATTTCCAGGTGCAGCTGAATTGACAACTCAGTTGTTAAGGCTGATAAATATTCTTTGGCTCCCCTTGTGTCAAATCAATAAATTGGGTTTCACTTCCCTCGAAAATACTGCGATACACCCCCTATACTTGTGGGTCATCAATTATCTCCTAATGCTAAATTTGCTACATATCCCATAAACATTAAAGATAAGGATTATGATTTCTCTCCTGATTTATCTTACATAACTATTGTTGAGAAAGAACCTTTTTATGGGACTAAGAATGAAAGTGATGTAGCACATATGACTAAGCTTTCTACCATGAGTGGTTTATTTTCGGATGATATTAAGATGCGCACCTACTTTGTTGCTAAAATTTTCCCTTTTTCACTAAAAGGAGAAGCTAAAACTTGGTTTAATAATTTACGTCCTGGATCTATTGATAGCCCTGATTGCTTGATTAGTACCTTCCTTCAGAAATATTTCCCTCCTAGTGCTAGACATGCCATTTTGCAAGAACTTTTTGATTTTAAACAGGGAGAGAAAAAGATATTGCATGAATCATGGGCAAGGTTTTGTGCTTCGATTCATGCATAGGCTGGATGTCCATTACCTAAAAATGAGCTTCTTGATATATATTATAATGGACTAACTAAAGAATCTAGGACATACCTGGATAGTTATGCTGATTGTGTTTTCAGGAATATAACTCCCAAAGAAGCTGAGGAATTAATGGATAAAATAAGCAAGAATTATGATGATTGGACTCCACCTGAGACAACTACACCTGAGTTAACTGTGCCTGAGCCAACACCAACACCAACACCAAAGAAGAGGTGAGTTATTGAACTAAGTGATGAAGTGATGAAGGAAGCTAAGAAATGTCTTTAGGAGAAGGGAATTAAAGATGCAAATGTGAAGAATTTACCTCCTATAAAAGAATTATGTAAGCCAATGTCCCACTCATCCACTATTGAGGTACACTCTCTCCAACATTTTGATGAAGGTGATATTCCTTACTCTAAACCTCCAGATCAATGCTTAGAAGAATTTGATGTTTTTATTGTTAAGCAAGATAATTTTAATAAAAGGGTGCAAAATCATTTAATGGAAAACTCTAGAGCTATTATTGAGTTAAAAGTGTAGGGGTTCGTAGCATGGAAAACAAAATTTTCTATCGCATACAAACAAACAAGCCAAGATCTATCTACTAGATTGTAGCAACGAGTCGATAGAGGAACTCACCCTCGAAGATTCCAAAGCGGTTAACGAGAGAAGATTCTCGTGGGTGATGTAGTCGTACTCTTTCCGATCTCAAGATCGCGTAGACGATCCTTCCAGCGCCATGTTCCAGCAGCGCCCCGCAATCGGTCACACGTTCGGACTGACGAAGACCTTCCTCTCCCTTGTTCCAAAGAAAAGCGGAGGTTGTAGCACTCTCGCGATTCCCAAGACAACGGGCGTGGTACCAAGTAGAGGGAGATCCCAGGCTTCGCCTTAAGCCGGTGCGAGTATGGTGGAGCTTATGAGAGAGGCTATTAGTGGTCTAGTAATTAGACACAATAATTAGAAGGCTCTAAACCAATTAGAAGGCTCTAAACCGCTGGCTAAAGCAATTAGAAGCTCTAAACCAAAACGGCTCTAAACCTAGATTAGAGGTGGAAACTTGTGTGCTAGGAGGGAGCCCTGCCCTCCTTATATAGGTGGGAGGATGGCCGGCCAAGGGGAGGAGGAGTCCTCCCCAACTCGGCTTGGGTGGGCGCCGCTTGGGAGGACTCCTCCCAACTCGGCTTCACCTCCTCCTCTTTCCCACTTCCCAAAATTGCTTGACTTTCAAACTAGCCGTTTGACTTTTCAATTTATGATTTAATTTAATCCTTTATTTGGGACAGCAAGAACACTTAGTACATGATGCAATCATTCCAACTTACAATGACACATTCATGTACCCTTCCCCCCCCGGAGTGCCGGACATTCCGGGACCTTCTAGAATGTTCCCGATGAAAACACCGGAACCATTCCCCAACTCCGAAACGGGACTTTCCTTATATGAATCTTATTCTTCTGACCATTCCGGATCTCCTCGTGATATCCCGGATCCCATCCGAGACCAACAACATTCGGTCTCTTTCTCATAATACCATAACTACTCAAAACAACGTCAATCCTTAAGTGTGTCTCCTCACGGTTCGTGAATTATGCGACATGATCGAGACACTTCTCCGATCAATAACCAATAGAGGAATCTGGAAATTCATATGGCCCACATATTTCTCACGATTACGTTGCGATCGAATGAACCACTTACATACGATACCAATTTCCCTTTGTCACACGATAGTTTACTTATCCGAGGTTATGATCGTCGGTATCTCCGCATACCTAGTTCAACCTCGTTACCGATAAGTACTCTTTTCTCGCTCCTGATATGTGATCCCTTTTGAGCTACCACACGCTTGCAAGCTAATTGGATGACATTTCACCGAGAGGGCCCAGAGTATATCTATCCGTCATATGGATGGACAAATCCCACTCTTGATCCATGTGTTTCAACCAATACTTTCTGAACACTCAATGCCACTTTTATAGCCACCCTGTTACGGTGTGGTGTTTGATGACATCAAAGCATCCATCCGGTAAAGGTGATATGCATGATCTCATGGTCGAAGGAATTAGGTTACTATGTATCGAAGCATATAGCAATTGAACTATTGAAATGACTTGATCTTTATGCTACGCTTATCTATAGGAGTATGTCCATCACATCATTCTCCTAATGATATGACCCTGTTGTTAATAACATCTCTATGTTCATGATCAGGAAACAATGATCATATATTAACCAACAAGCTAGTTTAACAAGAGGCTTTACTAGGGACTCTTATTTTAGTTTACAAATCACACAAGTATTAATGTTTCCGGTTAATACAATTATAGCATGGTATGTAAACATTTATCATAAGTATGAAGATATGATAATAACCACTTTATTATTGCCTCTTGGGCATATCTCCAACAGTCTCCCACTTGCACTAGAGTCAATAATCTAGTTTCAAACCTTTGTGTTTTCAACACCTATGGCTTTCTAGTGTTGTATGTACACGATTGCTAGTGGTTAACTGATCTCCGGATCTGACACTTCCAGTCCGTGTGTAATTGCATGTCTTTGCGTCTCTACGCATCACTCATTCTCTAATGAGATGGCTTTGTATGATTTGGTCTTTGTGTGACCTTTAGTTCTTTGGGGTTAAAACATGTTGATAATATTGTCGCACAATATATCTTCATAGTATTATCCATGTGAACTACACCTAGTTTGATAACAAACTACTTGACACAAATGCCCTCTTTTGCTGCTATAATAGCAGTCATATACTTAGCCTTTTGTTGAAGTATCTGTCACAATGTCTTAACTTTGGAACTCATCCAAATCCATTATGGAACTCACTTTCCATTATATTGTGCCACCCTTAATTTAGATTGAGATAAACTTAATTTGTACTTTGTGACAAAACTAGTATCAATGTAGTACTTTTACAATGAACTAACCATCTATTTGTCACTTCTACAAATAATATACTCTTAGTTCTTCCAAAAGATCATAAGAATATCCTTACTATCGTCCAATGATCATCTTATGAATCATTACGGTATATGCTCATAATATTTATAGCATAGGACATATCTGGATTTGTACATATCACAGTATGATTGATATAAATACTCTTTGTGATTTCATACATCAAGTATCAATCTATACTTGAATCTTTGTTTCACTTACCAAGTGCCAATACACTTGAATATATCATCAACATTGAACTCTTTCAATCCTTTATGTGCAACAAGAACCTTTCTTGTAGTTTCTATATTGAATTCATTCAATATCTCGTCTATGTACTTCCGGCACAACCATATTAGCGTCTATTGATGCCAAATATTTGGGTTTTGCCTAAGTCTTTCATCGGGATGAAATTCTTAATATGTGTTAATAAAAGATACATTATTTCCAATCAACAATATGTCTTCCACATAATGTATTAGAAACATGTCTTAAGCGCTCCCACTTAATTTCTTGCAAATGCAAGCATCTTCATTGTCTCGATGAAATTAAACTCTTTTAACAGTTTCATCATAGTGAAGATTCCAACTCGCTATGCTTACTTCAACCATTGAAGTTTGCATATGCTTTTAGCATCCTTTGAATTAACAAAACCCTTTGGACCGTGTCATGCACACGTCCTAGGTAACCATTCTATTAGAAGAACTTGTTTTGTTTATTCTACTACCACATAACAAATTATATGTAGTGGTTGCTACATTAATCCGTCTAGACTAAAAATCGCTATGAAAGATCAAATCTTGTCATATACAACCTTTGAACATTGTTGTGAACTCTTTCCCAACATGTCGACTATTTCATAGATGTGGAACATCCATGTCTACTTCTTTATAGATCCAAACACAACTGCAAGGTCTTACACCTTTTTCGAGGGTCCTTCAAGTTCAAAACTTGATTTCTCGTGTATGGAACTATCACGGATTATATGGCTTCAAGCCATTTGACGGAGTCAGGGCCCATCATCGCTTCTTTGCATGTAGTAGGTTCATTATTCTCAAATAATGATTCAACCCTCAAATCTTGGTATTTGATTGTTCATCCGACCTACTTGTTTCAATAGAAACTTAGACCTCGTGACCACAACCTTTGAGGCACGTGAGCCATGAGCATTGTTGCTGCCTCCGAACACTTTTCGGTGCTAAGCACTTTGCACATATAGCTAAGGTTCTTTTAACCTTATCAAAGTTCTATTGTCCTCCCACTTAACTTTTCACGAAAAATTCCTTCTCAAAGAAACTTGACGTTCTAAGCGACAAACACTTTTGTCTCCGGTGTTTATGGAGGAATATTTAACAGTAATACAAAGACAGGTTTATCCGACTTTGGTTGCAAACATCTTTCTTATGCATAGCATACCAATGTTTAAGAAAGGACTACTTGGGTTTTATCCCAAACCATAACCTTATATGGTGTCATTTCAGCGGATTATGATGGAGCTCTTTTTAGTGGAAAAGCGGTAGTCTCTAAAGCTTTTAATCTTTAAAATATAATAGCAGTTTTATGAATTATACCTTCGATCTTACCATGTCAAACAAGGTTCAATTACATATCTCGAACTCCATACTCTTATGGTGTTTGAAATGCAAATCCACGGACCGATTCCTTAAATCTTAGGTATTATGCTAAACTTGTAACTTAAATATCTTCCTTTATGATCTTATCATAAACTATTTATATTCTTGTTACAATGTTTTTGCACTTCATCTTGAAAATCTTTCGAACTTTTCAAATATTTCACACTTCATCCTTATTAAGTAAATATTCACATATTCACTCAAATTTTCGGAGAAAGCATATGAAGTTGAAATCCATCGCTCTTGACTACACATAATGGAGTTCGTACAACAATATGCACAAGTTCCAATAAGCTAGTCATTCATTCCCTTTTGGCCTATGAACGAAGTTTTAATTATCTCTAGGAAAGTTTCACAAACGTCATTTGATCAAAAATCAAAAGACTCCAAAATTCCATCCACATGGAGTTTCTTCATGTTTTCTTTCCAATATAATTTAAACGGCGATGTCACTTCCTAAGTGATCTTTCAATCAATTTGTCTTTCGACAATTTTAGCACTAGTTTTATGGATGTGATTTATCCAACGAGATTTGTGAATCATCCATCTTTTATGGATTACGGCAATTATTTGAACAACCCTTTTGTTCTCATAATACCGATAAAACAAATCTTGAAGGCAAGCTTTGATGTTTAACGAGCAACACAATAACCCTTTATTTGTTTTCGATGAACATCATCACATATTCTTTTGCTAGTTACTTAGGCCATTGTAGTTCATGAATTGTGTTGTTTCGTATGACGATTCACACCAACAAATTCAGTATCAAATACTTAAGAACCACATTGTTTAATAAGCAAAGAATATAGCCATAACACGTATATCATCTATATACTTAAACTGAACAATTCTAGTCTTTTCTTTTCTGCCATATACTTATGAGATTCTCTTTCAGTATTTCCTTTTCTGTTTGAAAGAATCTATCAACATCAATAGTGGAGTCATACATATGACACATAGTCCAAAGCGTGTATAGTTAAATACCAATGTCTTTGGACTTGCACTTTGAAGTAGATCACCATTATCAAATGTTTGGTGTTCTTTCAAATTCCTTTCTTTAGTTAACTCTTGGTGTAGTAAACATTTTACCTACATCAAATATTCACCTTCATCATGGATTTATCCATGATCAAGCTACTTTAGCTTATAACGGTGAATCGTGAGTATAATGTTGCTCTCCAAAACCTTTTGGAAGATTAGGACAACTAGTGTCTCCAACCTTTTGCAAATTCTCATCAAATATGAGAACATGACTTTTGCCATATTATACTCTATCATGTTGTAACCAAAACTTCATTTCAGATATCACAATATCTTCCACACATCATGGTTTCTGAAACAACTCTTTCAGATCCTAGATAACCTTGATATTAAGACAATCCTTTGAATATCAAGAATCATGGAGACAAACATGATACTCAAACACTAACACTTGGAATTGTCACTCTTGTTTTAATACTAATTATTAAACTTTATGGAGTAACCGGAAATTACTGAAAGTTTGCAATAGGACTTTTAAACTTTAGATTAACACTTCAAAACAATACGATACCAGTTCGTAAAGTAACTAACCAGAATTCTATAGTTCTATCATCTCAATTATAACTAAGCGCAAGGTGGTAAACGGATGCCAATGACTACAACAACTATGCAAATAACCTTTGATTTAATTTATGATAAATTGAGTTCTAATTAATAATTAAATTAATCCAGGTGAACTCCCACTCAAAACAACATCCCTCACATTGTTTTAGTGATCACACGAACCAAATCCACCACATCAAAACCGATCATCACGAGAGTTGATGTAGCTTCAATGGCGAACAATCAACATGTTCATCATATCTACTATATGACTCATGCTTTACCTTTCGGTGATCCGTGTTCCTGAGACCATGTCTGTACATGCTAGGCTCGTCAAGATCAAACCTTAGCTACCGCATAAGCAAATCTGGCTTGCTTACGTTGTATTCACCCGCGGAATCAAAGACACCCGATCATCACGTGGTGCTTCGAAGCAACAAGCTTTGGCAACGGTGCATACTAAGGGTGAACACTTTAGAACTTGAAATTTATGTGCATGAGGGATCATCTTATAATGCTACCGTCGTCTACTAAGCAATACAAGATGCATAAAGGATTAACATCACATGCAATTCATAATATGTGATATGATATGGCCTTTCTTCTTTGTGCTTCCGATCTCCATCTTCAAGCACGAACATGATCTCCATCATCACCGGCATAGCATCAAGGTCAATGACGCTTCTTCATGGTTGTCGTCCACCAGCTTCAACTATTACAACTATTTTGAATAGACACGCAGGTCTTAACAGAAATTAAAGACAACCATATGGCTCCTGCCGGTTGCCAACTTACAATAAGGAACATTGCATACATCAAATATAATCACAATCATGGCCATATCACATCATTTGACACCCTGCAAAACAAAGTTAGACGCCTCTACTTTCTTTGCATATTTTACGTGGTTTGGGGCTTTCAATAAGTGTCGTTCTAACTTACGAACAAGAACCACAACATTGATACTAGCATTGTTGATCACCCGTTGTAAATTGGATCTTGACTATGCTAGGAAAAACAGCACCGCAAAAGCCACTTATGCAATACAAGTTGCATGTCAAGCGTGGAGCAAGTCTCATGAACGATGTCATGTAAGGTTAGCCCGGGCCGCTTCATCCCAACATACCGCTAGATGCAAAGTACACAAAAAGCAATCGACAATAAAAGCATCAATGCCCACAATGACCATTGTGTTCTACTCGTGCAACAGATCTACATATAGACACGGCTCTGATACCACTGTAGGGGTTCGTAGCATGGAAAACAAAATTTTCTATCGCATACAAACAAACAAGCCAAGATCTATCTACTAGATTGTAGCAACGAGTCGATAGAGGAACTCACCCTCGAAGATTCCAAAGCGGTTAACGAGAGCAGATTCTCGTGGGTGATGTAGTCGACTCTTCCGATCTCAAGATCGCGTGACGATCCTTCCAGCGCCACGTTCAGCAGCGCCCCATGATCGGTCACACGTTCGGTACTCGATGAAGACCTTCCTCTCCCTTGTTCCAGCAGGCAGCGGAGGTTGTAGCACTCTCCTCGCGATTCCGGCAGCACAACGGCGTGGTACCGGAAGTAGAGGGGAGATCCCGCAGGGCTTCGCCTTAAGCCGGTGCGAGTATGGTGGAGCTTATGAGAGAGGCTATTAGTGGTCTAGTAATTAGACACAATAATTAGAAGGCTCTAAACCAATTAGAAGGCTCTAAACCGCTGGCTAAAGCAATTAGAAGCTCTAAACCAAAACGGCTCTAAACCGGAGATTAGAGGTGGAAACTTGTGTGTGCTAGGAGGGAGCCCTGCCCCTCCTTATATAGGTGGGAGGGCCGGCCAAGGGGAGGGAGTGAGTCCTCCCAACTCGGCTTGGGTGGGCGCCGCTTGGCAGGAGGACTCCTCCCAACTCGGCTTCACCTCCTCCTCTGGTCCCACTTCCCAAAAGTGCCGTTTGACTTTCAAACTAGCCGTTTGACTTTTCAATTTAGGATTTAATTTAATCCTTTATTTGGGACAGCAAGAACACTTAGTACATGATGCAATCATTCCAACTTACAATGACACATTCATGTACCCTTCCCCCCCCCCGGAGTGCCGGACATTCCGGGACCTTCTAGAATGTTCCCGATGAAAACACCGGAACCATTCCCCAACTCCGAAATGGGACTTTCCTTATATGAATCTTATTCTCCGGACCATTCCGGATCTCCTCGTGATATCCCGGATCCCATCCGAGACTCCGAACAACATTCGGTCTCTTTCTCATAATACCATAACTACTCAAAACAACGTCGAATCCTTAAGTGTGTCTCCCTACGGTTCGTGAATTATGCGGACATGATCGAGACACTTCTCCGATCAATAACCAATAGAGGAATCTGGAAATTCATATGGCTCCCACATATTTCTACGATTACTTTGCGATCGAATGAACCACTTACATACGATACCAATTTCCCTTTGTCTCACGATAGTTTACTTATCCGAGGTTATGATCGTCGGTATCTCTGCATACCTAGTTCAACCTCGTTACCGATAAGTACTCTTTTCTCGTTCCCGTGATATGTGATCCCTTGTGAGCCAGTCACACGCTTGCAAGCTAATTGGATGACATTTCACCGAGAGGGCCCAGAGTATATCTATCCGTCATATGGATGGACAAATCCCACTCTTGATCCATGTGTTTCAACCAATACTTTCCGAACACTCAATGCCACTTTTATAGCCACCCTGTTACGGTGTGGTGTTTGATGACATCAAAGCATCCATCCGGTAAAGGTGATATGCATGATCTCATGGTCGAAGGAATTAGGTTACTATGTATCAGAAAGCATATAGCAATTGAACTATTGAAATGACTTGATCTTTATGCTACGCTTATCTATAGGAGTATGTCCATCACATCATTCTCCTAATGATATGACCCTGTTGTTAATAACATCTCTATGTTCATGATCAGGAAACAATGATCATATATTAACCAACAAGCTAGTTTAACAAGAGGCTTTACTAGGGACTCTTATTTTAGTTTACAAATCACACAAGTATTAATGTTTCCGGTTAATACAATTATAGCATGGTATGTAAACATTTATCATAAGTATGAAGATATGATAATAACCACTTTATTATTGCCTCTTGGGCATATCTCCAACAAAAAGATATTGTGGAAAGAACATCTAATGATGTTAAAATGCTTGTTAAACATTTTCAAATGGTTCAAACTCAAATTGATCAGCTTATTAAAGTACAAAAACACTTGCTAGTTAATGCTGCTAAAGAAAAACATGCTTACGAAATTAGAACTAGAAGTGGTGCTGCTACCCAGGATCCTCTATATCCCGAGGGGAATCCTAAAAGAATTGAGCAAGATTCTCAACAAATTGAAAATAGTGGGACTTCTCCTTAGAAAAGGAAAAAGAAACGTAAAACTATTGTAGAGTCTTCTGAACCTGCTAAAGATCCTAATAGTATATCTGTCTCTGATGCAGAAACTGAAAGTGGTAATGAGGAAAACGATGCTCCTGATAAAGAAAAAGTTGAAGAAGAACCTGAAAGACACACTAAAAATGCTAAATACACTAAAGAGGATTTTGTTGCTAAGAAACATGGTAGTGAAAGAGAGCCTTGGGTCCAAAAACCTATGCCTTTCTCTGATAAGAAACACAATTCAAAGGAAGATGAACACTATAATAAGTTTTGTGAGTGGATGAAACCTTTATTTTTGCAAATACCTTTGACTGATGCTATTAAATTGCCTCCTTACTCAAAGTATATGAAGGATATTGTCTCTAATAAAAGGAAGATCTCTAATGAAGAAATTTCTACTTTGCTTGCTAATTATTACTTTAATGGTAAGGTTCCAAAGAAACTTGGAGACCCAGGGATTCCAACTATTCCATGCTCTATTAAAAATAGTTATGTTAGAACTGCTTTGTGTGATCTGGGAGCAGGAGTTAGTGTTATGCCTTTTCCCTCTATAAGAGACTTCAATTGGAAAAACTAATACCAACTGATATATCTTTGCAAATGGCTGATAAATCTAGTACTATTCTTGTTGGTATATGTGAGGATGTACCTGTTCAAGTTGCTCATAATTGCTTGATATTAACTGACTTTGTTGTGCTTTAAATGCCTGAAGATGACAATATGTCTATTATTCTTGGGAGACCTTTTCTTAATACTGCAAGAGCTGTTATTAATTGTAATCAAGGAAAGGTGACTTTTAATGTTAATGACAAGGAGCATACTGTCTATTTCCCCAAGAAGATTGATAGGACTTATGGTTTAAATTCAATTGAACATGTTGAGGGCATCCAAGTTGGAGAAATATATTGTCCCATACCACGAGAAAAATATGAAACTATTATGATTGGGACCATTGCTATCAAGGTTGAGGTAACATAATCATTAGTGGAATACAAAGTTTTTTTTCATATAAAATTGTTTTGGTAACAAGACCTGATCAACCTTGTTAACAAATGGATTTCAATGAACAAAACAATGTTTTCACCATGATTATCTTCGCTTACTTTTATTTTATCAATTTTTGTTTTTGCTTTCACTTAGTTCACTTTCCTTTTGCTAGTTTCTTGCATATTAGAGTGTCAGAAAATCATTCATCATTACCTGAAAATTGCTCAAAAATAAAGTGTCTCTAAAAATTCCAGAAAATTCATATTAAATTTTTACGTGAAAAAGGGGCAGAGGAGTACCTGGAGTGAGCCAGGGGGCCCACTAGGCAGGCACACCGCCTGGTGGTGCGGCCACCCCAGGGGCGCGCCTAGCCATGGTGTGGGCCACCCCTAGCCCTCCACTCACTCTCTCACTTGCCACTGCCTTCTCTCTCTCTCGAGAAAACATCAGTTCATTGCTCGAAATCATGTTCTTGTTGTTCTTGTCCATGATTTTTCGATCTCCTTGCTCAGCCCATCTTTGCTGCTGAAATTTGGAGCATTTGTTCAAGTAGATTTGTGTTTAGTGGATTATATCTTGAGTATTCTGCTGCTGTAGGTGACAGGTTATGTGAGCTTGTAAGCTTGTTCAATGCTTAGAAAAATTGTTTTGATGCATGCTTAGGCCTCTTACAAGTCCCTATGAGTAGTTCCCTTCATTATGTATTCACTTTGCAATCACTTGTTTAATGGATGTTTAAATTTCAGAATATCAAAGATGAACAACCACACTTTTGGAGAAATATTTGAGAGGGACACGCCCCGGAGGGAAAGGCCTTCAAGATTAGCCTCTCAGTTTAGGCCATCATATAATGAAGATCTTATTGCACCACTCTTTGGCAATGAAGGAGATGAGGGAGATGCTCACCCATCTACCTTCACTTGTTTTACCTTTTTGCAAGCTGCAGGGATCCTCAATGATTACTTACTACTGGTTCAGAGGGTTGGTCTCACCACTTACATGGAAGATGAGAGTGAGCAATATGTCGTGCTCACCAAAACTTTCGTTGAGAGTTTCGTTTTCACTAACACCCCTTATCAGTAAAATGTTTCGTTCAGAATCTATAATCTGCCTATTACCATCTCGTTGGAAAGATTTTGTAGCATTATAGGCATAGGCATGAATGGGACAGTGAAGAAGATCCAAGGTCGACCCGCTGATTTGCTGGAGCTCTACCGAAGTGTGACAAATGATGATGACCGCGTAGCTCAGCGTGGGAAGATAAGGAACATTCAACTCCTAGCTCTCAGATATTTTGCTTATTATCTTGCCACTAGCATTCTTAGTAGGGAGAACACTAGTAATATTTCTAATTATCATTTAGCCTTCCTCGCTGCTGCACTTAATAATGATACCAAGTATAATCTTGGTTCTCTCATTGCTCGCCGCCTAGCCGCTAGAGGACCTATTTATGGGGGCATTATTGCCTCACGCATGGTTGCTACTTTGGAACTTTCTGTTGATCCTAATGATACTGTGTTGACACCACAAAGACTTGATCTTGCTGCTATGAAAACGCATCACTTTGTCACTACTGACTCTAGTACGGAGAGATTAGTATACAGGATGTTGTTTACTGATGGAGACAAGAGGGAAATTCCTTTGCACAATCTACTTTGTTCAGTATTTACAGGATGCCATGGTCGCGTTCCAAGGAGGAGGTGGACGAGCAGCTCCGCTTGCTTGGTTTCCACGGGCAGCACCAGGGGGATGTGCCCTCTTACGACTATTCTGCGCACTACACTGGGGCGTCCTCAAGCTCGTATCAGGACGAGGGCACCTCCTCGCCGTACTATGGAGGCGCTCCATCTTGGCCAGCTTGGGATTGATACCCACTTAGGCCAAAAGCCGAAGCTTGGGGGGAGGTACACCGACATCACACTCATTTACATATCATGTTTAGTCGGTACTTTGTATATCCATGTTTCGTTCTCTTTTTAGTTTTCGTTCTTTCTTTACTTTTGCTTTCTAAAACACAAAAAGACCAAAAATATTTTTGCTATTTCTCTTTGTTTGCTTCTTTGTCTTTTTAGCCTTGGTTTGCTTCTTCCTTTTTGTTTTGTTTTGATTATTCGAAAAACCCAAAAAGATTTCGCTTTGCTTGTTCTTCCTTTTGGTTCTTGCCTTTAAAAATCAAAAACCCAACAATATTTGTTGTTCTTCTTTGGTTTTGTGAAGTTCATTGCAAGGTTCAGTAGTGCTCAGTGGAGTTGGGTTTCATGTTATTATTCAAGCCACACAAGTGAAGGGCAATAATGAAGATTAATGACAACTTGAGATGTGGTAAGAGGCTGGTAACGAACTCTATTTGTTTTCATTTTTGTACATATACTCATCATTGTGGGCATGCTTAGCCTATTCATGTAAGGTGTATGTTATTTATGGATGCTTAGTAGTTCTTTCTTTCCTATGATTAGCTCCATCTTGCTAATGGTTTGTAGCATGTCATATGAATGTTTGCTTCAATTTTCTATTCATAACTTGGTATGACACCGTGGTATCCTCCTCTGAATATTTCACTTGATTTGACATGGCACATGATCACGCATGCATATGACTGAAACAAAAATCAGTTAAGCCTCGATGAATTATTTTGCCTCAGGGGTGTTGAATCACTTTCATGCCATGATTAGTCCTCTTTTGTTGCAAGCATGATTATGACAGTTATTGCTCTCTCGTTTGTTGCTCCCATACTATTTCTAGCCTTCACGTGCACTGAGTATGAGCTCTACTCGTGTTTCCAACTCCCCAAAACCAATATTGCCAAAAGTGTCCACCATACCTACCTATTAGCATCATTTTCTTTTCCGTGCATATTTAGTATGCCTTGTTTTCTTCCGAATAAAATGTTTGCTTGTTATGATAAAGTTAGTTAGTAAAGCTCTCACGAACTTGATGGCACACTTTATTTCTCGCACTTAATAAACCTGAACCATTGTGACTGTCCATGAAAGTTATATGCTTGCAAATTGTAGGCTGGGGATTAGCAGAACCGTGCTGTCACGGGGAATGCTTTCAACACCTGTAAATATATACACCATTGATATCATGCTCTTTTGTTTACGGATGTCCTCGGTGTGAAATAAAAGGGGAGCTTGTAAGTCCATGGAGTTATGTATGTGTGTTAGAGAAACGCCTGGGCGGTTGGTCTAATCCATCCCTAATCATGGTGGAAACCTACAACGTAACCATAATGAGCAATCTATGAAGCATTCTTATTATTAAAAAAAGAGAGAGATAGTTATTGAGAAAAAGAAAAAAAAGATGATGAGAAAAAATAGGAAAGAGAGAAAAAAGCACCGTTTTCCCATGGTAAATAAGAAGATTGCTGAGATGCTCATTGTCTGCTTGCCTTGTCATTTTGATATGGGGATTCTTCCTTATCATCGGGCAAGGGGTACCCCGTTGGCGGTTCTCTATTATACACATGTATTTACTATGACAAGAACTTACCGGTAACTAAAGTGGAGTAGCATGAGGAGCGGCCCTCGTACTCAAGGGACATGAGATTTCCAGTTTATGGTCTGTCAAGCATATAACTCGTATTGGACCTCACTTTCACCTTAACCATTTAAAGATGCCTATGATAGGGGAAATGAGAACTCAAAGCTAATGAGTACCATACTTTCAGCATTTGGAAGCCTTTCAAAGTTTTCAAAACCTTTTCATTCCCTTGTTGAGTCACCACCTATTCTCTGAGCACTTTCTTGAGAGCATAGTTGTCATTCTTAGTGTAATATGCTTGTCTCAAAATTTGGATTAATTATGTCATGACTTTGATGCTTGTATCTTTGATATCTTTACTTCCAGTCTTCACTTGAACTTCAGAGGTGCCTTGGCATTTATGTTTGCTCTACAATCAAAGGCAAGCGACATACCACTCTATCATACCTTTTTATGAGCATTGCAGTGTTGCTTATGTTTATGCTTCATGCTACTTACTATTTTGGAGTTAGAATCTCTTCATACCTTGCAATGACTATTAAGTAAACTTATTTGCATACTCTTTATTATGAATTGCCTAAGTAGTTGATCATATGCTGAGAATATATACATCTTATGAAGCAAATGTGTTCGTGAAATTTTCTTTTATAGTACTTGGATTCTTTACTTTATTTATCTGCAAATGCCCTATTTCTTGATTGCTATATGAATTGTCTTGTCCATGCAACTCCCGTCCATCCATCCCTATGCCTACCGTGTTTTAATCCTACTATTTACTGCAGTTGTTACTACTGTCTTTACTTTTACTAGCTCTATTACTTTGTTATTGCTACTACAAAACTGTTGCTACTGATAAACTGATGTGAGAAAGATTGTTTCCAGGTGCAACTAAATTGACAACTCAGTTGTTAAGGCTTATAAATATTCTTTGGCTCCCCTTGTGTCGAATCAATAGATTGGGTTTCACTTCCCTCGAAAATACTGCGATACACCCCTATACTTGTCGGTCATCAGGCCCGTAACATTTTCAGACAGAAAAAACATCACGGATTGAATTATGACGTGAGGGCCGTGACCTTTTTTGAAGTCACAGAATTCGTCGCGGATGGCCGTCTACGACGTTTTGACCCCTATCCACAACGATATCAGATCGTCATGACTAGCCCAGATTCTTGTAGTGAAGGCCATTGACTCCAAGGAATCCAAGTCCACCCTCCCCGATGATCGTCAACCTCCAATTCTACCACTCGACGAGAGGGATGTTGATTGCTGCAGCGCGAGTACATCTCGATCTCAGCCTCCGTGCAATACTACGTCGTTGAAAAAATGGAGGGTCGCCGCTGATGCATGTAAAATGCATACATGAACCTTGTAGTTTGTTAACATGTTTATCCACATATTTGCATCATATATAATTTTATATCCATGTTTTACATTGACTTTTAGGGATTTAACAATGATCCCCTTTATTTTGGTTATAATTCGGTAGGGCAGAAAAACCATGTTTTCAATGTTTTTGATATTTCAGGACCTATATGAAGTCAAATGGACCTGAGCTTTTGGGGATGTCAGTATTTATCCACGAGAAGCATCTGGAGCACAAGAACCTTACTTGGAGGGCCAGGAGGCCCAAAGGAGTGTGGGTTTCTCGCCCAGCCTAGGTGGGCGTGCCACCTACCCTCTTTTCCTCCTCAGCCGTCTGATCACGTTGATTCTTTCGCCCACGGAGTTCTCTTGACCTAAAAACCCCTATATAAGGATTCCCCGGGGAGGCCTCGACAAAGAAGACACTAGAGATGAAAATACCACCAAACAGAGTTAGATCCAACAAAGATTGGAGGGCGGAACTCTGCCGGAGCCGCCTCTGGGGGATCTCCACCCTCTCCAACATCTCCAGCACCATCACCATGATGAAGAGGGAGTAGTCTACCTCTGTACTGTGGGTTTGTGGTAGTAGCTTGATCTATTTCTCTCTTGTTCTTCATAGATCTAGTATCATATGAGCCACCAACATGATTATGGTCATATATGTAATTCCTATGTGGCGGATCTTTATTCTATGATTTTATATATGAGATTGGAACCTATTTTGTGTAAGATGTATTGGTAGATGCATATCATGTACCCCGTTCTTAATTGCTTCTTTTGATCCAACTTGTATGCAAGAAATTGTATGGGGAGAAGTGTGTATTAGATGGAGTAGCATGGTGGTAGTGATTGAATTGTGACAAACAATATTCAATATCTACTTTGTTTTTTACCTTTGTTTTGATGCCTCCCTTGGGATAAAGTGAAATCATGTGCTATAATTATCATGTGATAGTGAGATAATATTATTAGATCAAGGTAGCATATTTTTATTTCAAACATCATGTCATATTACTTAAAGCTATACTCTGATTTGTTCTTAATTCAAGATTGCATGGAGTTTCCCTTTCTTGAGGAGTATAAGAGAGATGTGTTTCATCTCTATGATAGGAAGTGATGCCCATATGAATGCTTATCATACACATATAGAAGTGCCATGAATATTTATAATTGATGATTGTTTTATGATCACTACATCTTCAAAAGAGACTAGACAAGTGAACCCATGAACCCCTATCCAATTTTAATCATAAGAAACACCTTTCCATTGCAATTACTACCTTTTATATTTTCTGCAATTTATTATTTCGAAAATACGAAAATACTTTTCCTACTTGCAATCATCCATAAAAACCCAAAACAACTCTATTATCTTCCATATCATATAGTTTGCATTACTTTACTTTATTTACTTTATTTTATTTCAGTTTACTTTATATTATATTTGATATTACTAATACGAAACCTTGTTCTTGACAACCACTTGGTGGAGTTGGGGACACAAGACAAATTATTTTACTTTACAGGTTTCTTGGCAAGGAGAAGACAAATAAAACTTCCATAACCAATACCCCGAGAGTTCGATATAAACCCTTGAGTCGCCCTTGTGCGGAAAAGAAGCATGCTACAACACTCTACACTTGGAGTCCCAATGAAAAGTGGCCACGATTGTTGCCATCAAGAAGTATTTTCTGGCGCCGTTGCCGGGGAGTTGGCGAAGTTACCTCACAATTGCATCCTTATCAAGTTTGAAAGAGCAAGTTAGTTCCCATGACTATTGGGGATATACTTTCCGGGTATCCTCACAGTTCCTCACTGACCAGGGTGGCCCACTTCGGGTTAGAGCTTTGCTTCACCGGCGGCCTAGTCAGGGAGAAAGACGGAGTCCAATCCGGCTACCGGAAGGCCCAGAAGACTTACCGACTTAGGCCCATAATGTTACTTGTAGTTCAAGATGTACTCTATAACCGACTCTCAGTCGTAGCCGGATAGATCTCTCGTATAAACACTAGGCCGAATATCTATATAAGTCGTCCTAGGGAGAGCCTTTAGGGCACACCAATACTTTAGACCCTCAACTCGCACAGGCGAAACGCTTGTAACCCATATTCCTCTCAGACATCGATTGCTAGCAGGAGTAGGATCCGTCCAAAGCCGGCGGATTCGAACCTGGGTAAACTTGTGTGCTCGCTGTCCCGGAATACGGTACGTCTCACACCCCTCTCTTCCGCACGCCTCGAGGACCCCCTCATGGCGTACTTGTCATCAATCCGACGACAGTTGGCGCCCACCGTGGGGCAAGTGAGCTTCGGATCTGTGTTCCGAGCGGAATCTGCAAAAATCGGAATCGGCAAGACTATCGCCGTCGGTCGCATCCTCTAGGTCAGCGACGTCCCTCTCATCGTTCTCGACGAGACTTGGATTCCGGCTAGGGAGGCCGTGACTGCCTACACAATCATGTATTTTGGCGAGACCGATGTTTACATTGGTTTCGCTGAACCTGCCCAACCCACCCCAGCGGTGATGATAGAGGCAGAAGAAACTTCTGGGTCCCCTTTGTCATGGAGGTTGCGAGTTCGGATCTCGAAACCCTAATCCCACCCAGCCGCACCAGTTGCGGAGATAGTTGAGAAATCCGAGCCTGAAGAAGACCTAGCAGTCCACGTCGAATCTGGAGTGGATCTCCCTAGAGGAGCCGGATCCCAGATCGACCCACCTGCGGAAGTCGAAATCCAGGAGGAGCATATCAGTGACACTGATTCCGGCTCTGATGATGCCAGGACAGACAGACCTTTCCTAAGGTACACATTACGATGTATGATACTGCAAGGTGAAAGCGCAGGTGCAATTCTCGAGACCATCAAAAGTTTCGACATGGCTGATCGTGAAAGCCGCAGGTACCTCAGGAAGCACGCGTCGCACTTTGTTGGATACGTGGGATCCGTATCCGGCTGTGTCGATGCTAGAGAAAACACCAACTCGGTGCGGGAGGCAATTGGAACAAACGCTGACGTACCCGCATCCTCGGATGAATCGATGACGTCAGCAGATTTCTAAAAGTTCTCCGCGGAATATGAAGATGAGTACAACTCCAAAGCTGCAGAAAAAGGAGAAGCCATGGATGAAGGATCCGGGGAACACTCTCCCAAAGCGCAGGATGACATGGACGTTGGAGACAATCCCGAAGTCCAGATGTCTGAAAGTACCGATCAGAGCTTGACTCCGGGAAACGGACCCAAAACCGTCTTTGCTACCGGCGCTGCCAAGAAGGCAAAGAAGAAGAACAAGAAAAACAAGACCCTGGCAAAAGACCCTCTGACAGAGGAGGTGATTGCCGAGGAATACGAAGAAGACTCGGATGGAGCGCTCATCCTAGAAGAGCCAAAAAAAGAAGCATCGATGGATGGACACGTGATCACCGAAGGTGCGCGTAACTCATCGATGCCGCATTAACCACACCTATCCCTACAGCCGCAGAACTTACTGCGGATGAGCTGGATGAAAGGGCGCATGCCCTAGAAGCGCGTCGTCAACAACTCCTTGTTGAAGCCAAAAACATTGAGGTGGAGAAGAAATGCATGTCAAGGAAGCATCACATAGATGACAACCAATTCCCACGTGTCTGTGCCGTTATTTTTGGAGATGAGATGGGGAAGCCACAGAAAGATAGCAACGGAGATTGGGTATACCCAACACCAGTACAGAATACCATGGCAGCCCGAGAAATTCTATCGGCTAATCCAGGACCGGAGGAGATCCGCTTGGGTATCAAACTACTCAACAAGGGACTAGAACAGCAAAAGGTCACCCTATCCGGAAGTCAAAAACTGGTCTCAGATTCTGACCAATGTCGCACAGATCCGGCATGGGCTGGCGTAAGATCCCATTACGTCCGGGCATAGTATCATCACCCCGAACACCGGGAAGACAACTATTCAAGAACCGGATCTTTAGGGAAGCATCACAAAACTTCGAGTAACTGGAGCAACGTCGCCCCAGCGGCCGAGAAAGACGGCATTACCGCCCTGAATCCGATGAACCCTCCCTGACGAGAATCTAACGACCGATTGGGAGAAGATAAAGAGAAACGACGGGAGGAGGATCGTCAAAAGATGCCACCTCCTAAACACACAAGCCGTCTGGCTGAGCCTCACCATGGTGGGAACGAAGAAACGATGAAAACCATGTTGGTGCAAGCCGGCAGGGGGCTCGTCGTAGTCAAGACCCTCCCCGGAATCGGAATAATGACGTTCCGGACGGAGGCCGGCGATCAGCCAGAAACTATCCAGCTGCTCCACCCTCTCCACCACACAGTCATCACAACGGCTCCCATGGAGGACGACATGGCGGAGGAGGTGGTGGCAGAAGCCGAAGTCCGGCTCCACGGCACCGCAGCCACAGCCAGCATTCGGGACGATCTCTATCCCCGAACGACGCAAGGCACGGGATCAATTCCAACATAGAGGCTCGGCGCTATGACAACAATGATTTCTACGTGGGCCCAAAGTGCTTCGGACCATGCATCAGAGCTACAAAATTCCCAGAAGGATTTGCTATCTCAAGACATATCCAAGCCTACGATGGCATTGCTCGGCCAGATACCTGGCTACAGGACTTCTTCCAAGCTAGCTGCATCGCCAAAGGCGGAAACAGCCTGGTCGCAACCCGATATCTCCCACTCATGTTGCGGAAGATGGCACGATCATGGCTGAATGAACTTCCGGAGAACACCATCCATAACTGGTATGACATGCAAAGTGTGTTCTTTCGTAATTTCAAAGGCACATATCGGAGGCCCTGTTCGGTCGGAGACCTACAGCGTTGCACCCAGAAAGCCAGGGAAACTTGCCGGGACTACCTTGGACGATGGATCGACACCAAGAACTCCTGTGAAGGAGTAAATGATCAAACTGCGATTGAAGCTTTCATTGCAGGTCTCCCAATTGGTCTACTGCGTGATCGCTTGAAGTGTGACAAGGTCACTGATTTGGGAGAGATAATAGAAACAGGGAGAAAATATGGAGATGCTGATGACGATGCAGAGGGATTACTCAACGTCCTAGCTGTACCTCAGTCGGCAAAAACAAAGCAACAGGCTCAGAAATGTAAGAACACCTCAGAGGAAAAACCAAACACGGAAACAGCGGTGGTTACTACTGTTTCCGGGTCTGGAGGACGAGGAGGACGTGGCGGAGGCTGCGGGCATGGTCGTGGGACTTCAAGGGTCCAAGGTAGAGGAGGAAAAACCCAACATTGCCAATAACCCAAACGTAAGAACACCTCGGAGGAAAACCCCAACACGGAAACAGCAACCAGGCAAAACCTACTCTTGGGCCGACATTGCCAATAACCCATGTGTGCATCACCTAGACGCCAATGGGGGCTCGTCCCACACCAACGCTGAATGTCGTTTCAATGACGACATCAAAAGAGATGACACCGCGGGCTACAAAGCTAAGCGGAAGAAGGGAAAGAAAAATCCCGAAAAGGACAAAGAGACCAAGGAAGATTCCGACATGGAGGAAGCTGATGCTTCAAATCCCAAGTCGGAAGGGAAGAAGACTTTTCCCACCAAGAAGGACACTTATGTCACTTTCCTCGGATCTCAACCAGCAAAAGTCAAGAAAGCAGTTCTACACGAGCTCAATGCAACAGTTCCGGCTGTCCCAAGATTCGGACTGGTCGGAAGTGGCAATCACATTTGACCGATGATCATCCGCCTAAGTTACATGCGAGGAAAATATGCCTTAATCGTCAACCCACTTATTGTGTTATGGTTTCTCCAAGACCCTCATGGACGGTGGTAGCAAAGATCAATATTCTCTATGTCGAACGCTTCACGCGGATGAAGATCTCGGAGACCCAGCTAAACCATAGCTCTGTGATTTTTCACGGAGTTGTCCCAGGAAGACAAGCTAATTCCCTGGGAGAGATCACTTTGGATATTACCTTTGGAACTCCAAAGAATTATCGGACGGAGGCACTTTCCTTCGAAGTGGTCCCGTTCGAGAGCGCATACCACGCTATATTCGGATGTCCGGCTTACTGGGCTTTTATGGCTTGTCCGTGTTACATTTACAATATGATGAAAATTCCAGGTCCCAACGGTGTGATCACCATCAGGGGAGACCCTTTGCCGAAGCCGTGCGAGGATGGAAATGCCGCCTTTGCCGAAGCCGTGCTGCACACCCAGGAGTACCAGGAGATCAAGAAGAGCATAGATCCGTCCGAGATGCCCGCAACGAAGAAGGAGGTGACCAAGCCAAATCCGGAGTTCAAGGCATCAGAAGAGACAAAGAAAGCACCGTTGAAGGATGATGACCCCTCCAAGGTGACCCAGATAGGCGTAGGCCTAGATAGCGCATAGGAAAGCGCGCTCATCAAGTTCCTCCAAGAAAATCAAGATATCTTCGCACGGCAGCCATCTGACATGACCGGAGTACCTAGGGAACTTGCCGAGCACTCTCTAAATGTAAACCCAAATGCTAAACCTGTCAAATAGTCCTTACGACAGTTTGGCGACGAAAAGCGTAAGGCAATAGCTAAGGAACTAGCATGGCTCGAGTTAGCCGGGCATAGAATAGGTCATCCACACTGAGTGGTCGTCCAATCCTGTAATGGTCCCTAAAAAGTACACCACTGATTTAAGGATGTGTGTTGATTATACTGCCTTGAACAAGGTTGTCCAAAAGATCCTTTCGCTCTGCCTAGAATTGATCAAGTTATCGATTCTACGGCAGCCTCGGAACTCCTCTGTTTTCTCGACGCATATTCCGGTTATCACCAAATCCGGATGAAGGAATCTGACAAAGTCAAAACTTCATTCATAACCCCTTTCGGAACCTTCTGTTTTGTTACGATGCCCTTTGGGCTGAAGAACGCAGGAGCTACGTACCAGCACACGATGTAGCGTTGCCTCCACGACCAACTCGGACGCAATGTACATGCATACGTGGATGATATCGCGGTGATGTCCAAAAAGAAGGAAACGCTAATTTCCGACTTGGAGGAAACGTTCGCCAATCTACGAAAATATAACAGCATGCTTAACCCGAAGAAATGCTTCTTTGGAATACCAGCTGGAAAATTGTTAGGTTTCATCGTGTCTTGAAGAGGCATAGAGGTGAACCGAGACAAAATCAAGGCTATACTCAATATTTCCAGGCCAACCCGCCCGATGGACGTACAAAGATTAACTGGCTGCATTGCTGCGGTCAGTCGATTTGTAAGCCGGCTTGGTGAAAGAGCCGCACCATTATACAAACTCCTGAAAAAGACCAAAGATTTTGTTTGGACTGATGAAGCTGAAGCTACACTACAAGACCTGAAGAAAGTACTCTCATCTGCTCCTATCCGTGCAGCGCCGGAACCTCAGGAACCGATGTTACTTTATATTGCTGCGACAAATAAGGTCGTTAGTATCGTCATGGTGGTGGAGAGACCAGAGGAAAATCAGGAACACACAGTGCGGTCAGACTTACTTTGTCAGCGAGGTCCTGACAGAATCAAAACAGCGATATCCGCACTATCAAAAGTTGGCTTACGGTGTTTTTCTAGTATCTCGTAAGTTACGACACTATTTTCAGGAGCATCCAATTACCATGGTGAGCAAAGCTCCCATGAGAGATATAATCAACAACAGTGACGCCACAGGACGCGTCGCCAAATGGGGCATAGAGCTTTCAGCTTTCGATATTGAGTACAAACCTCGGACAACAATCAAATCCCAGATCCTTGCTGACTTTGTTGCTGATTGGACAGAGACGAAGGAGAATATGATACTCCCTGAGTCGGAATATTGGACCCTCTTTTTCGACGGGTCTAAGGCTCGAGGGGGCTCGGGGGCTGGCGTGGTGCTCAAATCACCCCAAGGAGATAAACTTTTATACGTGTTGCAGATCCACTTCACAGCGACAAAAAATATTGCCGAGTATGAAGCACTACTACATGGAATCCGGATTGCTAAGGATATTGGCATCCAACATTTGATGTGTTACGGAGATTCGGATCTTGTTGCTCAACAAGTGTCGGATATTTGTAATGCAAATAAGCACATGGCAGCATATAAAGCTGTTGTGGATGATCTATCAAAATCATTCGAAGGGTTTGAAGTTCAACACATCCCTCGAGTAGAAAATAAGGAAGCAGATGCACTATCTCAGATAGGTTCTGCGTGTAAAGAGGTCCAGAATGGCGCTTGTTTAGAGCATCTCAAAGTCCCCTCAATAAAGGGAGTAGATGAGGAATATCCGACCAAATCCGACTCACCTTTAGTAGCAGTTCTGGCTGTAATTCCTAGCTGGACTCAACCCTACCTCGATTATTTGGTAGATGGCAAATTACCTGAAGACGAGGTGCTGAGCCGGCAGATTATCCGACGAGTTAAAGCCTATACTATTGTTAAAGGTGAGCTCTATAAACGGAGTGTTTCTGGGGGTTTTCAGCGTTGTGTATCTCCGGAAGAAGGAGTTGAAATCTTAAGGGAAATCCACGAAGGCGAGTGTGGTCATCACGCTGCAGCCAAATCTTTAGTGGCAATAGCTTTTCGACACGGATTTTTCTGGCTTACAGCTCAGGAAAATGCCGAACGATTAGTCAAGACGTGCAAAGGCTGCCAAAAGTACGCCAAGCAAGCTCATGTTCCAGCTGATCAGTTGCGAACAATACCTATAACATGGCCCTTCTTGATGCAGGGGCTTGATATGGTAGGACCTTTTAAACGAGCTCCAAGTGGATTTACTCACCTCTTAGTGATGGTGGATAAATTCACCAAATGGATTGAGGCTAAACCCGTCACAAGTTGTGATGGAGCAATGGCTAAAAGATTGGTCGAGGATGTTATAATCCGGTATGTTTATCCGCATAGCATTATCACGGACAACGGGAGTAATTTTTCTATGGGAGAATTGGCTGAATTCTACGAGGAGCAAAATATCCGGCTTGACATTGCGTCAGTCGCACATCCACAAGCTAACAGACAAGTCGAAAGAGCAAATGGTTTAATTCTACAAGGCCTAAAACCGAGACTCGAAGCACCACTACGACGTGTTGCGGGGGCTTGGGCAGAGGAACTACCCTCTGTAATTTGGAGTTTACGAACAACTCCAAACAGGTCAATAGGATACACACCTTTCTTCTTGGTCTATGGTGCAGAAGCAGTTCTTCCTAGTGATTTGATTCACACTTCTCCTAGAGTGGCCGCGTATATTGAAGAGGATGCCGAGATTTCTCGACAAAATGATCTTGGCTTAGTCGAAGAAGTTCGCGTCATTGCTGAAGTGAGATCTACAGCCTATCAGCAGAAGTTACGCAAGTATCATAGCCAGAGAGTCTGAAATAGATCCTTCAACAAGGGTGATTTGGTTCTCCGGCTTGTGCAACAAAGAAAGCACAAACTTTCCCCAGTATGGGAAGGGCCCTTTTTAGTTAGTCGAGTATTACACAATGGATCGTACTACTTAACTAACATGAGACCAGTCAAAGAAAGATCTGCTACTAAGAAGAGAAAGAGAGCTGGAGGCAATACAAATCCGAATGAGTTAGACAGACCGTGGAATATTGCTCAGCTACGTCCCTTTTATTCTTAGTTTATCCTTCTTTGTAAACATATATATGTGCATGTTCTGGGAGAAATAAAAGTTTTGGTTACCTCATGTTTTTTCTGAGTTCTTAAACCATCTTATTTCCGAATGATCATGTCATAGTCGAAAATCTCAGAATGCTTGAAAGTACTTTATGCTCATGTTCGTTCTGGTTTAGATTTCCGATTCTAAAACTGCTACCTTCGGGTATAACTCTAAAGTTTCTAGTCTTTACTTTGGTTATTTGTCTGATTGCTAGATGCGGGCATTTTCCGAGTAGTGAATTGTTGGTACTGGAAGCCGGCTTTGTTTCTGAGTTTAAACTGGTTTAGCAATTGAGCTCTGTTGCTTGGCAAAGTTTCCGATGGAAGGTTTAGCCGTCTCATGAAAGGGAGGAGGCGGAAAGCTAGATAAACGATAAGTAGAGATGAAAAAATACAAGTGCTTGTGTAAAACATTTCAGGCACACACAAAAATTCAAAGCCAAAAAGTGCTGAATAGATCAAAAGCTTAGCACTAGCAAAAGTTAAAGTATTACATATTTACAAACGCATCATGTTTTTCCGGAATAATATGTAAGTTTCTGGTCTACGATGCAGGAGGAGATAAAGGAGCTGCCGGCTCGCTGGTTACTTCGCCTTGATATCGTTCCAAGATGTCCGCATCCGAGTTGGTGTGTTCATCGTCGGAAACTTCTGTTGGTTCTTCCGGAGGAGGAGGCGGAGTATCCACGGGGGTGAAGAAGGGGATCTCGTAGCTGGTCAGGTCAGCCACGTGACACCCATATCCGGCGCAGGAGTGCATGATGGCTTGAAGGTCCTGCTCCTGGCTGTCTTCGTCTACCTTGCAGTACCCTCTGGTCACTTGCCATATCTCCATGTTTTCATGGTGGCTCATGACCATGGTGAGAGCATTCTAAGCAACAGTCCGCACGTAGGACATGTTCCTGTCCCAAACAAGTTGCGGCATCTCCTTCGCCTTGTCCAGCACCTGGAACTCCGACATGCTTGGCATGTCCGGAATCTTGAGAGCTTCGCCGACGTCCTCAAGGGACTGGCGGAAGTCATGAAGTAGGTCACCGACTTGGGTAAGCCGGTGGGTGCGGGGCTCGGAGGAGGAAGAGTCCGTCAAGTTCAGAGGGCCTATACACAAAACAAGTTAATAAAAAACCGACATTGGTAAAAGTCGAAGATAGAGACAAGTCAGATAGATGGAACGTACCAAAAATGACGTCGTCAATCTTGGTCTTCTCCTCCCCGAGACTCTGGAGTTTAGCCCAGAGCGCCTAGGACATATCCTTTTCTCTGCCAAGCTCATTCTTGAGATCCGAGATTATTTTATCTTGAGCAGCGATCTTGCGATCACGCTCATCAGTGGCCATGGAGGAAGATTCAAGGACTTGAGCTATGCTCCTTTCATGATCCACCTTAAGCTTATCCAGCTCTTGGCGAAGTCCCTTGTTCTCTACCACCAAGGTCTTGAGGTTCTCGGCCTCTTCAAGGCGACGGATTGTTTCACCAGCGCTGTAAGTCAAAAAGAACAAAAGTTTAGAAAAATTCGACATTGAAAATAACAAAGACAAGGTTTGAGTGTCGGAATGTTCACCTTCGGCTTCATCCTTGGCGACTTTAAGCTCGGCATTTTTAAGCCGGAGAGTTTTGATCTCTCTCCGCTTATCGCAGACATTGGTCAGTAATTCCTGGTTATAGGAACATACTTTGTGTAAGTCAAAATACCCAAAGTCAGAAGGCCACTTAAGACTCGGGCTAATATTTTTGCTAAAATATCAGCACGAGCCTTGGGGGCTACACTAGTTCGTTCTTTGGCATCCTAATGAAGCATAAACCCGGATTGTTTATCCTACTTCATGCTTGGGGGCTAGAGGATATGATATAAAATACAATAAAGGAAAAATAGGAGTTGGAAATCCGACTTACATATTGTTCGCGGGTGAGTTTATCCAAACCTGCGTTCACTTCAGCGGCCACCTTCTCGGCAAGAGTAAGAGGGATCACTGGGGCTGTTGGAAGCTCGCCAGTCCTAATCCTCTCGTCGCAAAGGCGGACTTGAGCAAGAAGATCAGAGAACTTGACGTCCTCTACTTCCTGCACTTCTTCTTTGGCAGATAGATGGCTTTTCTCCAGGACTTGCCTGGTGAGCCGCTGGATCTCTTCGGCAGATTTCCGGGTCAGGCCAAACTTGGCAAGATCCGAATTGCTCATGAGGTTTTCGGCGAAGGTTTCTGCCGAGGGATCATTACCCAAAGAGGGTTCACCCTTATCTAGATCTGACGCACCCGTGGTGACGTCAGTTTGCGATCCAAGGTTCGCAGGCCCCATTGAAGGAGCCGGATCTTCTGCAGCGTCCGGCGAGATAACCGGCGTTGTAGAAGGTTGAGGGGCAGGAGTCAGAGGAGCCACGGCAGGGGAAGCTATGGTAAGCTTTGTCTGCCGCAGAGGCTTCAAAGAAATCCCTTTCCCCTTAGCCTTGACGAGCAGTTTTGCTCTGAGAATGTAGTGAAGTCAGAAACATTACATCTCGGAAAGAAATTTAAGTAAAGTACAAAGGCGGAAAGTTGTGACTGAAAGTTACCTCTTCACGACAGGCACCTCCTTTGTGCCAACGGCCACTGTCGGAGCTTTGCGCTTCTTGAGCGCAAGGTACGGCAATGGGACCACTTCTACCTCCTGAGATAACTTCGTAGGGTATCCTTCGAGCAGAGCACGTTCCGACTCGGGGATGTCAGCAAGCTGAAAAGAAGAAAACATATCAGTATTGCAGTATAACTCGAAGATTGAAACACATAAAAGGTGTGATGATAGAAGCTTACCGGCACCACGGGGTTTTCCGCCGTGTGCATGTCCAGAGAAACCTCCGTAATCCTCCTCTCTATCCGCTCCTCGATCAGCCACTTGATTTGGCTTATGTAGCCTTGAGTGGTATAGGCTTTGGAACTGATGCGGAGGGAGTCGGTTGGAGACGACGTGATGGAATGCATCAGTCGGGTTCCGTGGTACTGAAGTGGCTGGATCCGACGTGAGACCCAGCACTGGATCAAGTCGGATCCCTTCAGACCATTGTGCTTAATCAAATATTCGATCCGCCTCTTAGCAAGGATCAGATTGTCGGAAAGAGCCAGAGCAGCCTCGTCCCAGGAAGGCTGGGCCGTGGCGGCTCCATCGACAAAAGCCGGCAAAGCAGTAGCTTTGTCGGGAGCCGGAATATCCCTATGATAGAAAAAAGTGGTCGGCCATTGTTTGACCGAGTCACTAGCTAGAATCTTGGGATAAGCCTGGCCGCGTCTAAGTGAAAAGTTGATAGTGCCGGTGATGTAAGGAACACCGGCAGTAATGGAATTCCTCCGGACATGGAAATAGTACCGGAAGAGAGTCAAACTTGGCCTAATGCCTAGAAAGCCCTCACAAAGCGAAGCATACGCACTCATCTCTAAGAGAGAGTTGGGAGGAAGATTGTGGAGTTGAACTCCGAAATGATCTATCACCTCGAAGAAGAACTCCGAGGGAGGAAACGACAGACCTCTATCGAGATGGGTTCCGAAGTGGACCCGCTCGCTGTCGCGCGGGTTGGGCACGGTTTCCCCGAAGCCGCTCCGCCAGTCGCTGGCGGCGAGAAGTCCCTCCTTCTCCACGTTCTTGAGGCTCTCCTCATTGAGGGTGCAGGGGATCCAGATTCCCCGGAAGCTCTCCTTCTCTGCTGCTGCTTCCGCCACCGCCGCCGCCGCCGCTGCCGCCAAACCAGAGGAAGAAGATGAAGCCATTTCTCCAGCGAGAAGATGACCTGAAAGGGGCAGCGCTGGGAGTTCTGTAGGGGAAGGACGAGGAGGCTCTGTGCGTGCAGGAGGATTGGGAAGGAAGGAAACGGCAAAGGACTGGTGGAAAGGAGAAGGAGAAATCCAAACCCCTTATATCCACCTAACTGCGCCAAGATTCGTGCAAATGCTACAGTGTAACCGCCACGCGTCGTGGAAGGAACTAGGAAGGACCCACGCGATGATTGCGTCGCCTTGATCTCCACGCACGCATTGAAACGGCGCCTCGGTTCCGTGAACCGTGGACCCACCAATGGTCGTGCTGACGGAACGCCTGTCAGGTGATGTGACTTGACCATGCTTGTGTCAGGTGGCGTTAGAGACCAAGTTCTGGCTTAGTTTAAAATCGAGCTGGAAAATTCGAGTAACCTATTGATAGGTCCGACTTATTTTTAAAGACCCGGATCGTATTTTTTGTTGTGAAGTTTCAGGAACCCTTCAAGATTCTGCAAGCCGAAGATCAAGCTAGACGATGATAAATACGACTTTGGATCTTGGAGGCCTCCAGGGGCTGCTGTTGGGAATATACTTTCCGGGTATCCTCACAGTTCCTTACTGACCAGGGTGGCCCACTTCGGGTTTTCCTCGCTTAGTTTTCCTCACTTTTCCCCTCCCTCCATTCTGAAACCCTCACATGCGGTCGGACGGGGGGATGCCGTTAGGTCAAAGGCTTGACCATTACATGCTGACAGGTGGGACCGCGTTGGGGTGGGTCCTGCGTTGAGCGTTACGTTACGTCACCTCGGCCATTATATGCTGACGAGTGGGGCCTGGATACACGGTGGACCAGCCATCCATCCATCGCTGACTTGTGGGCCCTGTTTCTCCTGATTGTGTGGCCGGTGTAGCCAATGACAAATGGGGCCGTTCTGTGGGGCCGTCGAAGCCAATGAACGATGGGGTCGCTATGTGGACCCGTTCTGTGGGGCCATCGTAGCTAATGACCTGTGGGCCGTCATGTGGGGCTGGAGGGGGCATTTGCATATTTGCCACGTTTTACTTTGCAACTTGCATATTTGCCATTTTGTGTGTCACTGGCATGTGCTGGTCATGTGGAAAATATGAAATTTTCAAAGAAAAAGTTTGGCAGATATGCAAAATTGTCAAATATGCAGAAATTGACAGGTGGGGTCATGTATGACACGTCAACTCTCTCTCTCTCTCATCTGCTCCCACCCCTAGCCCCGAGCAGCTCCTATCCCACCGGATCTGTCCTACGGCGGTATCGGACGGACTACCGCGCTGCACCTCAACCACGGCTCCAGCACCTGTTTCGTTTGCATGCATTGTATGTTGAGGCAGTACCGACCATAGGCAGGTCCGCCGCCCATGAAGACCAGGATTTGGTTCTGCCGCCATAGCTCGATGAACTCACAGCAATTGATAGTAGTGCTTCCTAAGACCTCCAGTCCTGCTCCGCCCACCCTAATCAATTCGGTTCCCGTAATTTCCTCGATGTTGTAGGTGCAAATTAGTCCTCAATGCCTAGTCATAGCGGGTACACCAGCGAGGGTGGGGAATCGATCATGTTTCTGCCACATTCTCCTTCTGCTACAACATCGGAAGTGCATGTAGCTCCTTCTCTTTGTACTTCCGTTGAATTTAAAGTGTTGACATGGCCTATCGGACTGATTCCAATTTTGTGTTTTTGGGATTGTTATCGTGTGATATGCATGCCGATGATCCATGGTACATTGCATACCAAGATGAATCAACCCAATGGTCTAGCCTTAGGATGGATTTGGAGGAGATGTGATACATTGCAAATGTATCTATAATTTTTGATGTTCCATGCTTGGTTTTATCTACTTTCTTGTGTTTTGTCCACACTTTGGAGTACTTTTCATATGATTTCTTGGACTAACCTATTAACAAGAGCCACAGTGCCAGCTGCCTATTTTTCTGCTGTTTTTGGTTCCAGGAAAATCAGAAAATGAATATTCTCTGAATTGGATGGGACAAAAGCCAAAAATCCTATTTCACTAGAAGACTCCTGGAGCCAGAATATGAGACGGAGTGGGGCTGGGGCCCAACCACACCACCTGGCCGCGGGGCTGGGCCTGGCCGCGCCAGGGGGTGGTCTGGCCACCCCAGACACCCCCTCGGTCTCCCTCTTCGCCTATAATATGCCTTCTGACCTAAAACTCAGGGGGGTTCGACGTTTTTCTAGAAAGAGTTCCGCTCTGTTGCCACCACCAGATTCCACGAAACAGCACCAGAAACTCCATTCTGGCACCCTGCCGGGACGGGGAATTGGAGGAGATCATCATCATCATCATCATCATCATCGCTTCTCCATCGACCATCCATGTTTCCCCCATCTATGAGTGAGTAATCCCCCACTGTAGGCTATGGGGATGGTAGGGATTGGATGAGATCGTTCATGTAATGGCATCAGATTGTTAGGGCATGGTGCCTAGTATCTTCTATTAGTGTTTTATGACTTTGTTGCGACTTTTTATGCTTAATGCTTGTCACTAAGGCCCGAGTGCCATGATTTCAGATCTAAACATGTTATTGATTCATTATGATAGTATTGTTTATGGTCTTATCTGCAAGTTGTATACACACGTCGTTGTCCGGAACCAAAGGCCCCGAAGTGACAGAAATCAGGATAACCGGAGGGAATGGCTATGATGTGAGGATTACATGTGTTCACGGAGTGTTAATTCTTTGCTCCGGTGCTCTATTAAAAGGAGCACCTTAATTGCCAGTAGTTCCCTTGAGGCCCCGCTGCAAACAGGCTGGCAGGACAAAAGATGTTGTGCAAGTTCTCATTGCGAGCACGTATGACTATATATGGAACACATGCCGAGGATTATCTAATACTTGGATGCTTTATCTTATTTATCTGCAATTGCCCTATGTTCTGATTGCTATGTGAATTGTCTTGTCCATGCAACGCCCGTCCATCCATCCCTATGCCTATCACACTCGAATCCTACTGTTTACTGCTATTGTTACTGCTGTCTTTACTTTACTACTGCTGCTACTTTACTATTGCTACTACAAAACTGTTGCTACTGATAAACTGTTGTGAGCAAGATTGTTTCCAGGTGCAGCTGAATTGATAACTCGGTTGTTAAGGCTTATAAATATTCTTTGGATCCCCTTGTGTCGAATCAATAAATTGGGTTTCACTTCCCTCGAAAATACTGCGATACACCCCCTATACTTGTGGGTCATCAAGACTATTTTCTGGCGCTGTTGCCAGGGAGCATAGCTTTATTTATCAAGTCCACTTGGAATCACTATTGTTCAAGCTTAGTTTATTTCCGCCTTGTTTGCTTGTTTCTTTATCAAAAATACAAAAAAAAATTAGTTCCTACTCTAGTTGTTATTTTTGTTGGTTTGTTATTGTCTTGCTTTATCATGCTTTCTATGAATGGTTGGTTTCTTTGAAACTGAATCTTATTGGCAAGGTGGGTTCACGGAAGAACAAAAATATTATTATAAGGAAAACCGCTTGTCACAAAAAGGCAAACACTTATGGGAACAAATTGATAAATTGTATACCATTGCTATAAACGTGTGCTCTACTTATAATGTTACTTATTGCTTTGATAAATCTTGTTGCTGTAGGAGGTACAAACACCTCCCTTTTCAATGTGAGTATAATGATGATGTTACCATATCTTCTTATGTTAAAGGAAATTATGACGTTTATGATGTGGAACAAATTGAGGAATTTATTGCTTGGAAGGGTGCATTTGAACTTGCTAGTTTGCTTGAAAATATTGATGATTCACCTTATAAATATGAGGTTTATGATATACTTAAATTTTTCTTTGATAATTACAAGGAAGAAAATGGCTATATTCTTGAATATATTAATAGATGCTTTCCACAAATGGAAGAGACTAATGCCTTGCAGGATCTTATGGAAGAAGAAATTGATGAACCTGAAAGCTCATTAGATGAAAAAGAGGAGGAAGAATGGATTAGCTACCCATGTCTACCTTTTAATGAGAGTAACTCTTTATCCCTTACATTATTTGATTGTCCCCCATGCTTATCAAAGGAGGATGAAGTTATGCTCATGTTATCATTGATAATCCTTTATTTCTGCCTAACTTCGAGATGCATGGTACTAAAGAGTTTTTCTTAGAAATTGTTTATGATAAAGCTCTAGACGATGGTCCTATATTGAATGATTAGTCATCGTGTTATAGAATTGTTAAAAGTGGGATTGAAGGTTTTAATCCCACTATTTTTGAGCCTGATAAAAATTATGTGTTTGTAGTGTTGGAGATATGCCCTAGAGGCAATAATAAATGTAGTTATTATTATATATCTTTGTGTTTATGATAAATGTTTACATTCATGCTATAGTAGTATTAACAAGGAAACATTAATACTTGTGTGATTTGTAAACTTAATTTGAAGTCCCTAGTATAGCCTCTATACTTCACTAGCTTGTTGGTTGATTGATGATTGTGGTTTACCTATCATGAACATTGAGATGTTATCAACAACAAGATCATATCGTTAGGAGAATGATATGGTGGACATACTCCTATAGACAAGCATAGCATAAAGATCAAGTCATTTCAATAGTTCAATTGCTATATGCTTTCTGATACATAGTAACCTAATTCCTTCGACCATGAGATCATGCATATCACCTTTACTGGATGGATGCTTTGATGTCATCAAACACCACACCGTAACAGGGTGGCTATAAAGGTGGTATTGAGTGTTCGGAAAGTATTGGTTGAAACACATGGATCAAGAGTGGGATTTGTCCATCCATATGACGGATAGATATACTCTGGGCCCTCTCGGTGAAATGTCATCCAATTAGCTTGCAAGCATGTGACTGGGTCACAAGGGATCACATATCACGGGAACGAGAAAAGAGTACTTATTAGTAACGAGGTTGAACTAGGTATGTAGAGATACCGACGATCATAACCTCGGATAAGTAACATATCGTGAGACAAAGGGAAATTGGTATCGTATGTAAGTGGTTCATTCGATCGCAAAGTAATCGTAGAAATATGTGGGAGCCATATGAATTTCCAGATTCCTCTATTGGTTATTGTTCAGAGAAGTGTCTCGTTCATGTCCGCGTAATTCACGAACCATAGGGAGACACACTTAAGGATTCGGCGTTGTTTGAGTAGTTATGGTATTATGAGAAAGAGACCGAATGTTGTTGAGTCTCGGATGGGATCCGGATATCACGAGGTGATCCGGAATGGTCCGGAGAATAAGATTCATATAAGGAAAGTCCCGTTTTGGAGTTGGGGAATGGTTCCGTGTTTTCATCGAACATTCTAGAAGGTCCCGGAATGTCCCAAGACCGAGGAGGGAAGGGTACATGAATGTGTCATTACATATTGGAATGATTGCATCATGTACTAGGTGTCTTGCTGTCCAAAATAAAGGGTTTATTTAAATCCTAAATTGAAAAGTCAAACGGCTAGTTTGAAAGTCAAACCAAGTTTTGGAAAGTGGAAAGAGGAGGAGAAGAGGAAACCGACTTGGGGAGGAGTCCCTTGGCGTGGCGCCTCCCAAGGCCGACTTGGGAGGGACTCCTCCCTGGCCGCGACCCTCCCACCTATAAAGGGAGGGCAGGGCCTCCTAGCACACACTAGTTCCTATCCTCTAAACTAAACCCTAGACCTAAACCCCGGTTTAGAGCTATTTTGGTTTAGAGCCTTCTAATTGGTTTAGAGCCTTCTAATTGGTGTGTCTAATTACTAGACCACTAATAGCCTCTCTCATAAGCTCCACCATACTCGCACCGGCTTAAGGCGAAGCCTCAGATTTCCCTCTACTTCGGTACCACGCCGTCTTGCTGGAATCGCGAGGAGAGTGCTACAACCTCCATTTTCTGCTGGAACAAGGGAGAGGAAGGTCTTCGAAAATCCGAACGTGTGACCGATCTGGGAGCGCTGCTGGAACGTGCTTGGAAGGATCGCTCACGCGATCTTGAGATCGGAAAGAGTATTTACTACATCACCCACGAGAATCTGCTCGTTAAACACTTTGGAATCTTCGAGGGTGAGTTATTCCATCGACTCGTTGCTACAATCTAGTAGATAGATCTTGGCTTGTTTGTTTGTATGCGATAGAAAATTTTTGTTTTCCATGCTATGAACCTCTACAGTGGTATCAGAGCCGTGTCTATATGTAGATCTGTTGCACGAGTAGAACACAATGGTCATTGTGGGCGTTGATGCTTTTATTGTAGATTGCTTTTTGTGTACTTTGCATCTTGCGGTATGTTGGGATGAAGCGGACCGGGCTAACCTTACATGACATCGTTCATGAGACTTGCTCCACGCTTGACATGCAACTTGTATTGCATAAGTGGCTTTATGGTGCCTGTTTCTCCTAGCATAGTAAAGATCCAATTTACAACGGGTAATCAACAATGCTAGTATCAATGTTGTGGTTCTTGTTCGTAAGTTAGAACGACACTTATTGAAAGCCCCAAACCACGTAAAATATGCAAAGAAAGTAGAAGCGTCTAACTTTGTTTTGCAGGGGTGTGCAGTGATGTGATATGGCCATGATTGTGATTATATTTGATGTATGCAATGTTCCTTATTGTAAGTTGGCAACCGGCAGGAGCCATATGGTTGTCTTTAATTTCTGTTAAGACATGCGTGTCTATTCAAAATAGTTGTAATAGTTGAAGCTGGTGGACGACAACCATTAAAAAGCGTCATTGACCTTGATGCTATGCCGGTGATGATGGAGATCATGTTCGTGCTTGAAGATGGAGATCGGAAGCACAAAGAAGAAAGGCCATATCATATCACATATTATGAATTGCATGTGATGTTAATCCTTTATGCATCTTGTATTGCTTAGTAGACGACGGTAGCATTATAAGATGATCCCTCATGCACATAAATTTCAAGTTCTAAAGTGTTCACCCTTAGTATGCACCGTTGCCAAAGCTTGCTGCTCAAGCACCACGTGATGATCGGGTGTCTTTGATTCCGGGTGAATACAACGTAAGCAAGCCAGATTTGCTTATGCGGTAGCTAAGGTTTGATCTTGACGAGCCTAGCATGTATGCAGACATGGCCTCGTGAACACGGATCGCCGAAAGGTAAAGCATGAATCATATAGTAGATATGATGAACATGATGATTGTTCGCCATTAAAACTATATCAACTCTCGTGATGATCGGTGTTGATGTAGTGGATTTGGTTCGTGTGATCACTAAAACAATGTGAGGGATGTTGTTTTGAGTGGGAGTTCACCTAGTTTAATTTCATTAATTAATTTGAACTCAATTTGTCATAAACTTAGTCTAAACTATTGCAAATATGTTGTAGATCAATGGCAGCCCCTACCATCAATTTTAATGCTCCTAGAGAAAGAAAAGTTGAAAAACAATGGAAGCAACTTCGGATTGGTTCCGCAATTTGAGGATTGTCCTCACTGGTAATTTGACCTATGTCTGGATGCACCGCTGGGTGACCCACCTGTTGATGCTACCGATGAAGTAAAGAATGTTTACCTTGCTCGGAAGAATCGGTACTCCATAGTTCAGTGTGCTATCTTGTATGGTTTAGAATCGAGCTTGAGAAAAGGTTTGAAGAGTCGACCCATATGATATTGTCGAGGATCTCAAATTAATTTTTGAGACTCATGCGGCAATTGAAAGTTATGAAGCTTCAAAAGTTCTTTAACCGCAAGATGGAAGAGGGCAGCTCGTCGGTGAGCATGTGCTTAAGATGTCCAGGCACGCAAATAAACTTCAAAGCTTGGGTATAGTGATTCCTAATACTTTGGGGTTTACCATCCTCCAATCACTACCACCAAGTTACAAGAACTTTGTGATGAACTACAACATGCAGAACATGAACAAAGAGTTGCCAGAACTGTTTGCTATGTTAAAATCTGCAGAAGTGGAGATCAAGAAAGAGCACCAAGTGTTGATGGTCAATAAGACCACCAAATTCAAGAAAGGCAAGTCTAAGCAGAAGGGACACTTCAAGAAGGGTGGTAAGAAAGTTACCACGCCGACGAAGAAGACCAAGGCTGGACCTAAGCCTGAAACTAAGTGCTTTTACTGCAAGGGAGAAGGTCACTGGAAGCGGAATTGCCTAAAGTACTTGGCGGATTTGAAGAACGGCAACATCAAGAAGAAAGGTATATCTGATATACATGTTATTGATGTGTATCTCACTAGTATTCGTAGTAGTGCACAGGTATTTGATACTGGTTCGGTTGCTCATATTTGTAACTCAAACAGAGCTACAGAATAAACGGAAGCTAGTGAAGAACGAGGTGACGATGCGGCGTGGGAAGCGGATCAAAGGTTGATGTGATCGCGGTCGACGCTACCTCTTCATCTACCATCGGGATTAGTTTTATACTTAAATAATTGTTATTTGGTGCTGCGTTGAGCATGAACATTATATCGGGATCTTGTTTATTGCGAGACGGTTACTTGTTTAAATCCGAGAATAATGGTTGTTCGATTTATATGAGTAATATATTTTATGCACATGCACCTTTGATAGATGGTCTATTCTTGTTGAATCTCGATAGTAGAAATACACATATTAATAACATTGAAGCTAAACGATTGAAATCAAGCGATAACTCGACCTATATGTAATCGCTGCCTTGGTCACATTGGAGTGAAGCGTATGAAGAAACTCCATTCCGATGGACTTCTTGAATCACTTGATTTTGAATCACTTGAAAGATGCGAGGCATGTCTGATGGGTAAAATGACTAAGACTCCATTTTCTGGTATAATGGAGCGAGCTACGGACTTATTGGAAATCATACATACCGATGTGTGTGGTCCAATGAGTGTAGCATCGCGCAGTGGTTATCGTTATGTTCTTACCTTCACGGATGACTTGAGTAGATATGGGTATATCTATTTCATGAAACATAAGTCCGAAACTTTCGAGAAGTTTAAGGAGTTTCAAAGTGAGGTAGAGAATCAACGTAACAAGAAGATTAAATTTCTACGTTCTGATCGTGGAGGTGAATATCTAAGTTACGAGTTTGGCGAGCATTTGAAGAAATGTGGAATACTTTCATGATTGACACCGCCGGAACACCACAACAGAATGGTGTGTCTGAACGTCAGAATCGAACTCTCTTAGATATGGTTGGTTATATGATGTCACTTACATATTTACCTCTATCATTTTGTTGTTTTGCATTAGAAACAGCCGCATTCACTTTAAATAGGGCACCGTCTAAATCCGTTGAAACGACACCATATGAATTATGGTTTGGGAAGAAACCTAAATTGTCGTTCCTTAAAGTTTGGGGATGCGAAGCCTATGTAAAGAAGTTACAGCCGGACAAGCTTGAACCCAAAGCGGAAAATGCGTCTTCATAGGATACCCGAAGGAAACTATGGGGTATACCTTCTATCATAGATCCAAGGCAAAATCTTCGTTGCCAGAATGGATCCTTTCTAGAGAAGGAATTTCTCTCGAAAGAAGTGACTGGAAGGAAAGTAGAACTCGACGAGGTTGTCGAACCTTCTCTCGAAATTGCGAGTAGCGCAGCACCGGAAGAAGTTCCTGTGGTGCCTGCACCAATAAGAGAGGAAGCTAATGATGGTGATCATGAAACTTCGAAGTTGCTCTGAGCCTCGGAGGTCAACGAGAACTCGTACCACTCCAGATTGGTATGATTCCGTTATGAATGTCATGGTGGTGGACAACTCTGATGACCCCGAGACATATGAGGAAGCGATGATGAGCCCAGATTCCAATAAATGGCAAGAAGCCATGAAATCCGAGATTGGATCCATGTACGAAAACCAAGTATGGACTTTGGTGGACTTACCGGATGGCCGGAAGAACCGAGAACAAATGGATTTTCAAGAAGAAAACAGATGCTGATGGTAATGTTATTGTCTATAAAGCTCGACTTGTCGCAAAAGGGTTTCGACAAATTCAAGGAGTTGACTACGATGAGACTTTCTCACCAGTAGCGAAGCTAAAATCTGTGAGGATTATGTTAGCAATCGCTGCATATTATGATTATGAGATATGGCAGATGGATGTCAAAACAGCATTCCTCAATGGAGACATTGATGAAGAGTTGTATATGATGCAACCCAAAGGTTTTGTCGATCCTAAAGATGCTAACAAGGTATGCAAGCTTTAACGGTCCATCTATGGATTGAAGCAAGCATCCCGAAGTTGGACTCAACGTTTTGATAAGGTAATCAAAAGTTTTGGTTTTATACAAACTTATGGAGAAGCTTGTATTTACAAGAAAGTGAGTGGGAGCTCTGTAGCATTCTTAATACTGTATGTGGATGACATATTGTTGATTGGGAATGATGTAGACCTTCTTAATAGTGTCAAGGAATATTTGAATAATAGTTTTTCAATGAAGGATCTTGGCGAAGCAGCTTACATATTAGGCATAAAGATTTATAGAGATAGATCGAAACGCCAAATATCATTGTCACAAAGTACATATTTGGACAAAGTTCTAAAGAGGTTTGGAATGGAAGATAGCAAGAAAGGGTTCTTGCCCATGTTGCTAATATCGACCTTGAGTAAAACTCAAAGTCCGACATCGCGTAAGATAGAGAAAGGATGAGTAAGACTCCTATACATCAGCCATAGGATCTCTAATGTATGCCATGCTATGTACTAGACCCGACATCGCATATGTCGTTAGTTTAACTAGAAGATATCAAAGTGATCCAGGTGGATCATTGGACAGCGATCAAAACATCCTTAAGTACTTGAGAAGAACTAAGAATATGGTTCTTTCTTATGGAGGTGATGAACAACTCGTTGTTAATGGTTACACCGATGCTAGTTGGAACACCGATCCGGATGATTCTAAATCACAATCTGGATACGTATTTATTTTGAATGGTGCAGCGTTAATGGAGGAGTGCAAAGCAAAGCGTTGTGGCGAGATCTTCAACTGAATCGGAATACATGGCTGCTTCGGAGGATTCACAAGAAGCGATATGGATGAAAGAGTTCATTACAGAGCTGGGTGTGGTTCCTAGTGCGCTGGACCCAATGTCTATCTCTGTGATAACATGGGCCATAGCCAATGCGCAAGAACCAAGGTCACACAAGAAGTGAAGCATATCAAGCTGCGTTTCCACGCTATTCGAGAACATATCCGGGATGGGGATATAAAGATTTGCAAAGTACACAGATCTGAATGTGGCGGATCCGTTGACTAAACCTCTCCCGAGGGCAAAACATGACCAACACCAAACTGCCATGGGTGTTCGTATATTACCATGTAATCTAGATTAGATGACTCTAGTGCAAGTGGGAGACTGTTGGAGATATGCCCTAGAGGCAATAATAAATGTAGTTATTATTATATATCTTTGTGTTTATGATAAATGTTTACATTCATGCTATAGTAGTATTAACAAGGAAACATTAATACTTGTGTGATTTGTAAACTTAATTTGAAGTCCCTAGTATAGCCTCTATACTTCACTAGCTTGTTGGTTGATTGATGATTGTGGTTTCCTATCATGAACATTGAGATGTTATCAACAACAAGATCATATCGTTAGGAGAATGATATGGTGGACATACTCCTATAGACAAGCGTAGCATAAAGATCAAGTCATTTCAATAGTTCAATTGCTATATGCTTTCGATACATAGTAACCTAATTCCTTCGACCATGAGATCATGCATATCACCTTTCTTTGGATGGATGCTTTGATGTCATCAAACACCACACCGTAATGTGGTGGCTATAAAGGTGGTATTGAGTGTTCGGAAAGTATTGGTTGAAACACATGGATCAAGAGTGGATTTGTCCATCCATATGACGGATAGATATACTGGCCCTCTCGGTGAAATGTCATCCAATTAGCTTGCAAGCATGTGACTGGGTCACAAGGGATCACATATCACGAACGAGAAAGAGTACTTATCGAACGAGGTTGAACTAGGTATGCAGAGATACCGACGATCATAACCTCGGATAAGTAACATATCGTGAGACAAAGGGAAATTGGTATCATATGTAAGTGGTTCATTCGATCGCAAAGTAATCGTAGAAATATGTGGGAGCCATATGAATTTCCAGATTCCTCTATTGGTTATTGTTCGGAGAAGTGTCTCGATCATGTCCGCATAATTCACGAACCGTAGGGAGACACACTTAAGGATTCGACGTTGTTTGAGTAGTTATGGTATTATGAGAAAGAGACCGAATGTTGTTCGGAGTCTCGGATGGGATCCGGGATATCACGAGGTGATCCGGAGAATAAGATTCATATAAGGAAAGTCCCGTTTTGGAGTTGGGGAATGGTTCCGGTGTTTTCATCGGGAACATTCTAGAAGGTCCCGGAATGTCCGGCACTCCGGAGAGGGGAAGGGTACATGAATGTGTCATTACATATTGGAATGATTGCATGATGTACTAGGTGTCTTTGCTGTCCAAAATAAAGGGTTTATTTAAATCCTAAATTGAAAAGTCAAACAGCTAGTTTGAAAGTCAAACGGCAAGTTTTGGAAAGTGGAAAGAGGAGGAGAAGAGGAAACCGACTTGGGGGAGGAGTCCCCTTGGCCGGCGCGCCTCCCAAGGCCGACTTGGGGAGGGACTCCTCCCCTTGGCCGCCGGCCCTCCCACCTATAAAGGGAGGGGCAGGGCTGCCCCTCCTAGCACACACTAGTTCCTATCCTCTAAACTAAACCCTAGACCTAAACCCCGGTTTAGAGCTATTTTGGTTTAGAGCCTTCTAATTGGTTTAGAGCCTTCTAATTGGTGTGTCTAATTACTAGACCACTAATAGCCTCTCTCATAAGCTCCACCATACTCGCACCGGCTTAAGGCAAAGCCCTGCGGGATTTCCCCTCTACTTTCGGTACCACGCTGTTGTGCTGCCGGAATCGCGAGGAGAGTGCTACAACCTCCGCTGCCTGCTGGAACAAGGGAGAGGAAGGTCTTCGTCGAGTACCGAACGTGTGACCGACTGCGGGAGCGCTGCTGGAACGTGGCGCTGGAAGGATCGTCTACGCGATCTTGAGATCGGAAAGAGTACGACTACATCACCCACGAGAATCTGCTCTCGTTAAACACTTTGGAATCTTCGAGGGTGAGTTATTCCATCGACTCGTTGCTACAATCTAGTAGATAGATCTTGGCTTGTTTGTTTGTATGCGATAGAAAATTTTTGTTTTCCATGCTACGAACCTCTACATGTAGATCATGAAAAGCATGCTTTATGTGATAGTTATATTGTTGAGTTTATTCATGAGGCTACTGAAAATTATTATGAGAGAGGAAAATATGCTTGTAGAAGTTTTCATGGTATTGAAACACCTCTCTATGTGCTGAAAGTTTTGAAGTTACTCTTGTTTTATCTTCCTATGCCTGTCACTTTGTTCTTTGCGAATTTATTTGCATACAAGATTCCTATGCATAGGAAGTGGGTTAGACTTAAATGTGTTTTGAATTTGCTTCTTGATGCTCTCTTTTACTTCAATTCATATTTCTTATGTGAGCATCCTCTCAAACTATCATGCCTAACTTAAAGGCGTTAAAGAAAAGTACTTATTGGGAGATAACCCAAAAGTTTTAGGTGAGTCTTGGAAGTTATTACTTCATTAATAACCTCTCCTTGTCCTTTTTATTTGCTTTTTGTGCCAAGAGTAACCTCTAATGAGAGAGAAGTAATGGTTGGGAAAGTTGCTGTCCAAAAACAGATTTCTGTGCTTCACCGTAAAAATTCGTGTAAAATCTCTGTACGTCCTTCTGAGGCGTGCATTTTTGTGCTTCTGCCCCAGGTTGTTATATAACTTTAGTTAGTTCAACACTTTTCGATTTGAGCAACAGAAGGTCTTCGAAAAAATTCGTCTTTACCTGCTGGTCTGTTTTGACAGATTTCTGCCATTATTTGCATTTGCTTCTTGTTGGTTCCTTTTTGAGTTCTTTTGCGGAATTGAGCTTTTTGAGGGAAGTGCTACAGTAGCTAGTGTTTTAATTGAAGTTTTATTGGTGTTGGAACTGAACCCAAAGACTTATTATCTTGAGTGCACTAATGTTGCTAATAAAGATTGTGTGAGGTTTTGTATGAAGGAAAAATTGCAGGTGTATGGGAGGAATGAGTAATGAGATGAAGACTGGACTAAAGCTCAAGCTTGGGGATGCCACGCATGTCACCCCAAGAAATATCCAAGAAGTATAAGCGTCAAATCTTGGGGATGCCCAAGGCATCCCCTTCTTCATCAATAAAAATCCCAGGATTCTTCCAAACACTTCATTTTTATTGTTTCATGCAGAGTTGTGTTGTTCTTGGAGCGTCTTCTTTTTCGTTTTTGTTTTGGTTTTTTGTTTGCTTTGATTTCTTATTTTGCTGAATAAATTGGTTGGACCCCCTCTTCCATGCATTGGTTTTCAAATAGTTTGGTTTGGATTGGAAAAGAGTAGGAAAGTTCATGCTTAAGTGGTAAAGAGAGCTTGTTTTTGACTGTGGCATATGCTTTGTCATGCCATGCTTGATATTGTTTTTGCTTTAGGCTTAGTATTCTTTGCTGTAGCATGAATTGTTATAAACAATTGAGATTGCTTAATGTGCCTTGAAAGAATCATGCGTTGTTTTAGCATATTAAAGCATAGTATTGTGGTATTCTCCTTTGATGCTTTATTTGGGTTGACTTGGCACATGCTCACACCATGTTATGACTATCCCAAGTCACCATAGCCTTTATGATCGTTTAGTTTTCAACTTGTAGTATCACTTTATGCTTTGATTAATGATGTTTTGTCGCTCTGCATGATTATGGCCATTATTGCTCTCTTAGTTTGTCGCTCCCAGTCTTTTGCTAGCCTCCGCAACCATGTATGAGTTCACTCATGCATCCAACTCCCTAAACCAAGTTGTTCCAAAGAGTCCACCATACCTACCTATTAGCTTATGCTATTCCAAGTATATTCATGTTTTTGTTTACCTTCCAAATTAAACTTGTTATGAGAAAACTAGTGATTAAAGCTCTCACGAACTTGATGGCACACTTTACTTTTCTTGCCCTTAATAAACTTGAACCATTGTGTCGTCTATGTTGTATATGCTTGCACTTATTTGTTGGGCATTAGCAGAACCATGTTGTCATGGGGAACACTTTCAACATTGCACGGGTACTTTGTACCTAGTTGATATCATGCTCTTTTGTCTATGGATGTCGTCGGTGTGAAATGAAAGGGGAGCTTGTAAGTCCATGGAGGCATGTATATGTGTTAGAGAAACGCCTGGGCCGCTGGTCTAATCCATGATGACATGCTGGAAACCTGCAGCGTAACCATAATGAGCTATCTATGAAGCATTCTTCTTATAAAAAATAGAGTCCTATATTGAGAAAAAAGAAAAAAAAAGAGATTATGAAAAGAGGAAAGAGAGAAAAAAGCACCATATTCCCATGGTAAATAAGAAGATTGCTGAGATGCTCGTTGTCTGCTTGCCTTGTCATTTTGATATGGGGATTCTTCCGTATCATCGGGCAAGGGGTACCCCGTTGGTGGTTCTCTATGATACACGTGTACTTACGATGACAAGAACTTACCGGTGACTAAACTTGAGTAGCATGAGGAGTGGACCTCGTATTCAAGGGACATGAGATTTCTAACTTATACTTCATCAAGCATGTACACCATAGTTTGTTCACTTTAACCTTAATCACTTCAAGATGCTTATGATAGGGGCAATGAGAGATGAAAGCTATAAGTACCATATTTTTGGAAGCTCTTTATGAAACTTGAATCTCTACTTCCTTCTATTAAGGCCTTTCTTCCACCATTATATTGAGTCTCCACCTTCTATCTTTATGCACCTACTTTGAGAGCATAGTGGCCATTCTTAGTTTTATGTGCATTGTCCCAAGATTAGTTGATTGAATCATACCTTGATATTTCTTGTTTTAAACTATTTGTATCTAGTCACTCTTATGAACTTTGAAGGTGTCATATGCATTTATATTTGTTACTCTATGAGGGACAAGCTGAATGCCATTATGCTATGTTTTCTTTATGTGAAACAAACAAACGTCTTGCAAAGCATTGTTATTCATGAATCTTTTGTTTGTGCCATTTCAGGTTGCAACATAGTTTCTTTGTCTTATTGCTAGAACTTTGTCTTTCATGTTATGATTGAAGTACTATGATCCCAGCTTTGAATGTTTTACAAATACTTTGATCAAGTTTATGATGGTGCATGTCACCTCAAAAATTATTCTTTCTTTTTATCACTTAACTACTCGAGGACGAGCAGGAGTTAAGCTTTGGGATGTTGATACATTGCAAATGTATCTATAATTTTTGATGTTCCATGCTTGATTTTATCTACTTTCTTGTGTTTTGTCCACACTGTGGAATACTTTTCATATGATTTCTTGGACTAACCTATTAACAAAAGCCACAATGCCAGCTACCTTTTCTTCTGCTGTTTTTGGTTCCAGGAAAGTCAGAAAATGAATATTCTCGGAATTGGACGGGACAAAAGCCAAAAATCCTATTTCACGAGAAGACTCCCGGAGCTAGAATATGAGACGGAGTGGGGCTGGGGCCCAGCCACACCACCTAGCCGCGCCAGGGGGTTGTCTGGCCACCCCAGACACCCCCTCGGTCTCCCTCTTCGCCTATAAGATGCCTTATGACCTAAAAACTCAGAGGGGTTCGATGTTTTTCCAGAAGGAATTTCGCTCTGCCACCACCACCAGATTCCACGAAACAGCACCAGAAACTCCGTTCGGGCACCCTGCCGGGATGGGGAATTGGAGGAGATCATCGCCATCATCACCATCGCTTCTCCATCGACCATCCATGTTTCCCCCATCTATGAGTGAGTAATCCCCCGCTGTAGGCTATGGGGATGGTAGGGATTGGATGAGATTGTTCATGTAATGGCATCAGATTGTTAGGGCATGGTGCCTAGTATCTTCTATTAGTGCTTTATGACTTTGTTGCGACTTGTTATGCTTAATGCTTGTCACTAGGGCCCGAGTGCCATGATTTCAGATCTGACCATGTTATTGATTCATTATGATAGTATTGTTGCAAGTTATATACACACGTCATTGTCCGGAACCAAAGGCCCCGAAGTGACAGAAATCGGGATAACCGGAGGGAATGGCTTTGATATGAGGATTACATGTGTTCACGAAGTGTTAATGCTTTGCTCCGATGCTCTATTAAAAGGAGCACCTTAATTGCCAGTAGTTCCCTTGAGGCCCCGCCAAGCAAATTTGGCAGGACAAAATATGTTGTGCAAGTTCTCATTGCGAGCATGTATGACTATATATGGAACACATGCCTAGGATTATCTAGTACTTAGATGCTTTATCTTATTTATCTGCAATTGCCCTATGTTCTGATTGCTATGTGAATTGTCTTGTTCATGCAACGCCCGTCCATCCATCCCTATGCCTACCGCACTCGAATCCTACTGTTTACTGCTATTGTTACTGTTTTCTTTACTTTACTACTGCTGCTACTTTACTATTGCTACTCCAAAACTGTTGCTACTAATAAACTACTATGAGCAAGATTGTTTCCAGGTGCAGCTGAATTGACAACTCAGTTGTTAAGGCTTATAAATATTCTTTGGCTCCCCTTGTGTCGAATCAATAAATTGGGTTTCACTTCCCTCGAAAATACTGTGATACACCCCCTATACTTGTGGGTCATCAAGATGGTTGCCAAGTTAGGTGATGAATTGGCCCGTAAAAACCTGTTGATATTCGAGCTGAAGCATGCTGTCGGGGAAGAATTCTGAGCTTATTCGCAAAGAGAAGTTGACACCTGAGGCTGATCTTGCTATATCTGATCAAGTGGTAGAAAATCTAAAACATGAACTTCAAGTGAGGGGGGGGATAGTAGATTCATGTGGGCAGTTTTAGTAGTTGTCATCCGCGTCCTAGCAGTTACAATATGTGGTTGTGGTGAAGGGTGGCATGTGTAATGATTAGTTAAATAGATAGCTAATTTCGAGAGTAGAATTGTTATACAATAGATGGTTGTGAGTTCCTGCTAATTTAGTCACTTTACGGTCCCAAAGTTGTCAAGAGAATGCACAGCGGTGCCTGAGTTGCTTGCCATTGGATCTAGTGGTCCCAAACTTGTCGAGAGAATACATTATGATGCCCGAGTTGCTTGCCATTGGATCTAGCAGTCCCAAAGTTGTCGAGAGAATGCATTGTGGGGCCCGAGTTGCTTGCCATTGGATCTAGCTACCCATAGTTGGATGCCAAATGCCTAGAGGGTCAAGTTGGATCCTATCAGTTTTGATTGTTCTGTCACTGCCATCGTGGCTGCCATGTAGAGTTGCAGCGTTGGCAGTAACATCCATTCATCAAGATACAATCGAATCTAGACAAATCTAAATCAACTAATTTGGGTCGGAGGGAGTACTACTTATGAATCAGCTTTAGAGCATATCCACCAACCTCACTACTCAAATGCATATTAATTTTGATTCAAATCATACATATTTTGATCATATTTATACAAGCCCACCGGAGATTGTCAAAGCAAGTACTACTACTTATGAATCAGCTTTAGAGCATATCCACCGGTCTCACGGCTCAAATACATTTCAAAATAATTCAAATCATACATATATTTTAAGTCACTGAATTTTGGTTCAAATTGGGCTTAAATTCGTCCGAATTTTAAGTGGACGGTGAGCTAGCCGCCCTCCCTGCCATATGTGTACTCCAAGAAGCACGGTCAAAGTGCTCCCATCCGGCCATGAGGTACATCCGGCCTTCACCGTCGAAGTGCACCTTAACGTGCCAGACGCGGCCGCGGCCTGCCTCCCACAACTTCGGTTCACGAGGGCTTGATCTGCACCGTTGCAGTGATGTTGCGGATGATGGCTTCAATCGTCTTTGCATCGATGACCACTGTCGGCACCACACCGCCGTCGCACTGATGTTTCGGATGATAGATTCCATCGGTGCCTTTCATCAGCAACGGATCTGAGGATGTGAACGGAAGTGAGACATACATAGACATAAATTTTAGACGGTTAGATCCTCACCGCCACAAGCCGTTCCAATCCGCACGCGTAGGTCCGCGCCGCCACAAGCCGTTCCGACCGCCACGCTTAGGTTCGTGCCTCCGCACGCCGTCTGGACCGCCATGCTTAGATTCACGCCTCTGCACGCAGTTCGGACCGCCACAGTTAGATCCGCGCCGCCGCACGTCGTTTGGACCGCCACACTTAGATCCACGCCGCCGCATGCCGTTCGGAATGCCGCGCCGCCATACTTCGATAGGAGGGGAGGAAGATGCAGCTGGTATATGTGCGATAGGGAAAGAGAGGGAGAGACATCTAGCCCATCGGGATCTCCTCTCTGTAGCCCAATGGGAGAGAGATAGCTCCAGCCCGTCAGATCATGATGTATCCAACGGTGGTTGGCTAAGATCCGTGTGACATACATCTCGACCAATCAGAGCATAACCAATCTAAGCACTAGTTGATGTGGCTGGTATACGTGCATTAGGGAAAGGGAGTGAGAGACATCCAGCCTATCGGGCTCTCCTCGCCATACAAGGTTAGGTGCGCGGTGCGCCTATCAGGAGAGAGATACCTCCAGCCCGTCGGATCATGATGTATCCAACGGTGGTTGGCCAAGATCCGTGTGACATACATCTCGACCAATCAGAGCGCTGCCAAACTGAGACATGAGAGAGGGGAAAAGTGAGGAAAACTATAGCGGGAGGGGTAAAACTAAGGAAACCTTTAGCGGGAGGGGAAAACTGAGGAAATTTTTAGGGGGAGGGGAAAACTGAGTAGAGCTAAGGAAAACAAGGGCGCTCAGCTAAAAAAATGACTAAGGGAAATTCAAGATTTTGATATAACAAATGGAAAATGTGTTATTTGAACAAAATAATCCATCTTGGCCGACATTATATTGTTTGCAACTCAAAGATACACAAGTGTGCCAAATTTGGCCTCATCTAGACAAAGTATGTTTTGGGATGAGTTATTTTGGAGGTTGATTGAGTAGAAAGCCATGCATCTTCATAGCTAGTAGCTTATTCCAAAAAGGATTTAAGAAGTGGTTTAGGGGAGCAGTCCATTTCTCTTTATTTCCTTTTCATTTATTATTCATGCTAGGTTATAGGTAACATAACAAGACTCCATGCGAAGGTTGCACTATGTTTGACTTCTTTTTGAATTAAACAAACCCTAAAACCATTTATTTGAATTTAATCACTTAGAAAAGGAAAATGTGGCTGATTACAAGTAAATCCAAAATTTCCAATTTCATATGGTAAATCAATCTAGGATACATAAGTGTTCCAAATTTTGGATCAATTGGTCAACATTTGCTATGGTTTAAGCCATGAACTAGCTAAACACCATGGTTGACCACATGTCGAGGGCAAAACTGAGCAGTGCTAAGCAACTAGGTGTATGACAATAGAAACTTGCAATAACACATACATCATGGGGTTATCCAACATACAAACTTGGGATCATCACACTAGTTTGAATTCAATACAAACATTGACAGTAGTTCAAATTCATCATACAAATTCAAATTAATAATTCAAATTTATTTTTTTCTTGCTCCTAGTGTTTTTCACTGGAATATTCTCGGAGGTCACCACCTTGCTCCGGGTGATCCTGGCTGGAATATTCTTGGAGTCCACCATCAGCTTCTTCCGTTTGTTCCCTTTGTTCTTTTTCTCTGCATCCAATGAATCAAGTGCTTCAGTCCGCCATACAATTGCTTCAACCACGTTTCAATTCATTGGTTCATACGGTTCAAAATGCATTGGCATCATTTCTCCTACATAGTATTCAATCTCCCCTGCATTTGGTTCAATCTCCCCTGTATTTGGTTCAATATACCCTGCATTTGTTTCAATCTCCCCTGCATTTGGTTCAATCTCCTCTCGATCCATTGGTTCAATATCCCCTGCATTTGTTTCAATCTCCCCTAGATTTGGTTCAATCTCCTCCCGGTGCATTGGTTCAACATCCCCTGCATTTGTTTCAATCTCCCCTGCATTTGGTTCAATCTCCTCTCGATTCGTTGGTTCAATCTGTAATATATCCATTGCTTCATTCTCCTCTCATTCAAATACTTCATTCTCATCTGCATTTGCTGCTACCGCCTAATCATCCATTCCATAAGTTGGGTCCACTGCATTTTTACAAAGCCTAGCAATGTGCCCTAGGATCCCATAATGTTTGCACTTACGTCGTCGAGGTGGTGCACCACCCTCTGCACTAGCTCTCATCCTATTCTTCCTTGGCCTACATGTTGGTCTAGTAAAAACTAGAGGGTATAGCTTGAAGCCTGGATTCACTTCCATCCATTTGTCTTTTCCCAACAAGGCTGGAACATTCTGAGCATATGCTGCCCTAAATTTGGCAACAAAGAAATACTCCGACACGTACTGATAAACTTCACCCTCTTCACTGCCTAGAACACCCATGCAAAATAATGCATGTATGAAGGGTTTCCCACGGAGCTGCCATTGCCTGCAACGGCATGTCCTATCAACCAAACTCACTGGATACCTCCACTGCCTATCTTTACTGTCAGTGTACGTTACCTCAACCTTCATTCCTCTTTTAATGCATTTCATCTTCAATTTTTTGCCCTGGCATGCAAAGCCTTAATACAAGATGGGAGGATGAGATGGCCAGCATATATTGTTGATGCCATTCTTTGACGCAAATCGATCTTTATCATGATCATCTGCCTAATCTTATCAAATATTTGCCATAGAATAAGCCCTTTCAATGACTTGACCTTTGCATTGAACCTCTCTGCAAGGTTACTTGTCACATAGTCTACCTTGCAAATTTCATTGAATTGGCTTCTTGAGCACACCATTCCATGATGTGCATACAAGTACTCCTTCACCGCAGGTTTTTACTTATACAGCACTTTGATACATTGCAAATGTATCTATAATTTCTGATGCTCCATGCTTGGTTTTATCTACTTTCTTGTGTTTTGTCCACACTTTGGAGTACTTTTCATATGATTTCTCGGACTAACCTATTAACAAGAACAAGAGCCACGATTTTGCCTGTTTTCAAGCTGTTTTGGTTCGGAAAGTCGAAAAATGAATATTCTCGAATTGACGGGACAAAAGCCAAAGTGCCTATTTTTCCGGAAGACATCGATGCGAATACGAGATGGAGAAGAGGGGCTGCCACACCACGGCCGCTGGCCCAGCCTAGCAGCCTTGGGGTGGTCCGGCCGACCCTCGGCCTCTCCTTCCGCCTATATATTGCCCTCGGGACCAAAACCCTAGGTACAGATCAAAAATCCACGAAGAGTCTCAGAGCCGTCATCTCCATCCCTAGATCGGGAGGGATCGAAGATCTTCCGGCACTGCCAGAGGGGAATTCACCCTGGAAGCCTTCTTCATCATCATGCAAGCCTCCGGTGTGATGCGTGAGTAGTTCATCTCTGGACTACGGGTCCATGTAGTAGCTAGATGGCTGGTTCTCCTCCTTTGTGCTTTCATGTCTAGATCTTGTGAGCTCTGTTCATGATCAAGATCATCTATTTGTAAGTCTGCATGTTGTGTTTGCGGTGATCCGATGGATATTGAGATGCTATTTCAGATTGATTATTGATTCTATCATGTCTTTGTTATTTGTGATCTTGAATGCTTTCCGTTGTTAGTAGCTATCTTGGCCAAGTAGATGCTAGCAACTCCAAGAGTTAGTATTTATGCTCGATAGTGGGTTCATGCCTCTGGTAATCTGGGGAAGTGACATAAATCTCTAATGTACTAGATGTGTTGTTGCTACTAGGGAGAAAACAACAATCCTTTGTTGATAGAACAATCGTATTGTTTACTTTACACGCAATTCGTAAAGCAATAATCTGTTGCTTGCAACTTAATACTAGAGGGGGTTCGGATGATAACCTGAAGGTGGATTATTAGTCATAGATGCAGTTGGATGGCGGTCTATGTATAATGTTGTAATGCCCAATCAAGTTCCAAAGGAGTCAAGATGATTAGTATATGCATGTATTTCTTTCTCGATGTTTGTCAATTGCCCCACTGTAATTTGTTCACCCAGCATGTTATCTATCTTAAGGAGAGCCACCTCTAGTGAACTATGGATCCCGGTCCTTTCTTTTACATACAATCTACAAACTGTTTACTATTTTTGTGTTTACTTTCTGCAAACTATTACTTCCTTCCATTTCATACGTTTAATACTTTGTTTTCAGCAAAACCGGTGAGATTGACAACCTCATCGCAAGTTGGGGGCAAAGTTCTTTGGTTGTGTTGTGCAGGTCTCCATGTTGCTACTACCACCGGTAGTGCGCCCTGCCAAGGCTCAGTTAGCAACACCTTTGCGGTGTTTCCTTGCTCCTACTGGTTCGATTAAACCTTGGTTTCTTACTGAGGGAAAACTTACTGCTGTGCTCATCATACTTTCCTCTTGGGGTTCCCCAACGAGCTCGATATATTTTGAGCCATCACACTTCCAAATGATATAGATGCTTCCTCAAACTGCATGTGTATGAATCTGGCCATAGGTTGTCAGTATAAACTTTACCCTTGAATTTCTTTGTAAAATTCTACACTAAGTGTCGTGTACATTCCCTATGCCCCATTCCAGGGAATATTGCTTCCAAACCTTTGCAAGCATCCATGTGGATAGTAAGTCCTGGTGGATCACCTATAAGGTCGCACAAATTCTCCAGAAACGAAGTCCAACTTTCCTCTAAGTCAATCTCCAAAACTCCAAAACCAACAGAGAACATCCAATTGTGGCCATCAACTGCAGTAGAAGCTACTAGCTATCCTTTAAATCTGCCATGAAGACCTATTGCATCCACGGCCAAATAAGGCCTGCAACCATCCAGAAACCCTTGCCAGAAAGCTTTGAAACAAATAAAAGCCCTTCTAAAGCACTCCTTCTCCATTGTCTTCCCTCTTATTTTGTACTGAACTGTATGCCTGTCTATCTATACAACACTACCTGGACTAGCCATCTCCACTTCAGCTTTGAAGCTGTAAAGCAACTGAAAACTTTCATTCCATGGACCATTGATCCTATCAAAAGCCATTTCCTTTGCATAGAACATCCTCATTTAAGGTACTATAATATTAAACTTTTCAGAAACTTTTTTATGAGCGATGTTGCACCAAGTGATGGGTTCGCTCTCATCCAATCCATGATTGCATCTGCCAACCACCTAGTCTTTGCTAGTTTTGTTTTGTCCTTTGGCTATACCCCTTGAGGTGGACAAGAATGTTCGAACCGGTTACCTTTTATCTGAAACATAATGAAAATGTCAGGTATAGTTAAAAAATTCTACACAATTATCTAAAATACACAACTGGTTATAATACCTGAACCAAACTACTCCTGAGCATAGTGGATGCATGCATCCTCCACCTACACCTCTTGTATGGGAACTTCACTTTGAACCTTGCTGGCTCACTCTTAATAACAACATAATCATTATTGGCGCAGATGCAATATGTAGTAAGGGCATTACGACAATCCCGCATCGTTTCAAATACGATGCCTTCTGAAATCTTAGGATCGTTCCTGTCCCACTCAATTATTGGCAAGTCCTCACCATCATACTCGGCTAAAACGAGACTATCATTGTTCTCCTTGTTCTCTTCTTCATCAATGTCATCAAATCTAGCACCGTGGGCCAATTCCTCCGTGTATTGATCTTCTAGTGCCTGTTTACTGAATCTATCTACCAATTTAGGAAACATAACCTCATCCTCGTCATCTAGTGGAGGCGCTCCCTCGGTAGGCTCTGCTTCGTCCTCCACATCGGCCGCACGAGCGATTTGGCTTACACTCGCAGTGCGAACAGATGGTACTGCGGTGGACCTACAAGGAGTGCGGGGGCACACACTATTAATAGAGACATCAGAGGCACATGATGCTTGACCACCTGATGATGCCTGACCACCGGATCATGCTTTAGCCCTCTTTCTCGTGTGTTCAACTTTAGGTTACACATGGAGACGAATTAGACCAAAACGTTCGGCAACATTCAAAGAGAAAACCATTACCAGATCAGCTTCGCTAGTAAGTGGGAGCAATATTTGCTCGGTAATGTTGAAATATTGCAAATCAACTGAATCGCCATCTCTCCAGGGGAATTTAGAATATATTTTATTTTTCAAATCTCTAACAGTTATGGTGGTTGCAACCACCGCTAGGAAATAAAATCCAGAGAGATACCATTCACAACCACGAATTACGCTAGTATCCAGTTTAACCACTAGATGAAATGCCAGCGCTGGATCAATCCTAATCGAAAACCAAGGCAGTTAGCTGAGCACCGACAATTCACGCTCAATTACTACCTATAATCAATCCACAGAGGAAAACGATACTTACCCAGATGGAATTCATGCGTTAGATCCCTCCGATTCCACCCAATCTTCTCTGTCGCTCAATGGGAAGGACCGGTACACCCGCCGGTGTCGCATACTGTTCCGCGAAAGGGGTAGATCTAGCGGGGGAGGAAGCGGATCTGGAGTGCGCTCCGTGGCTAGGGAGAGGGGGAGGCTCGAGGGCCGAGGACGACATAAGGTAGGAGGGGCTCTTAGGTAGGAGGGCACGACAGCGGGGAAGCGGAGGGGTAGTGTGGGAGCTGTTCCAGGCTCGGAGCGAGAATGGCCAGTCCGACGTGTCTCCATGCGGCCCCACCCTTCACCATGTATGCAAGACCCGTCCCAACACGGCCTCACCTGTCAGCATGTAACGGTCGAGGCGATGTAATGTAACGCTCAATGCAGGACTTGCCCCAATGTAGTCCCACATGTCAGCATGTAACGGTCAAGGCTTTTACCTAACGTCATCGCCCCGTCCGAGCGCATGTGAGGGTTTCAGAATGGAGGGAGGGGAAAGTGAAGAAAAACTAAGCGGTTGGGGAAAACTGAGTACAACTAATGAACTAGGGGCATGGAAATAGAAATCCCAAAGTTCAATGGCCTATTTAGATAAAGAAAGTGGAGGTTCTTTCATGAATATAACAACCAACAATGCTTATATATTGTTAGATGGCCTATTCTTAGAAGTAAAACTAAAAGAAAGCCTTGAAAAGGCTAAAGTGCCAGAAGATGTATTTTATGATAGATATGAAATCTTCAATTTATACAAAAGATACATACAAGTAGAAGAAGTCAAAATGCTAAGTGAAACAAAAGAACCTCTACTTGATCTTGATAAATGTAGCTTGCATGAGAGAATATCATTTTGCGGCCCGAAAGTTGGGGTGTACACGCAACGCGGAACCCAAGTTCCCTGAAATCAGCTGGGATGACTACAGTTGATGTGCCAAATACTTAGAGGGTCTTTTTTGGCACGAATTCAACTTTACGTTTCAATACAAAAAATCAGGCTAACGGGCGTCAAGTTGCCCCCCACTGTCAGTTCTCGCCGTTATGTCGCTCCCGTCGCTTAGGAAGGGTGGCTGTCACGTAGGCTTGCAGCATTGACACAGTGGATAGGACAACCCGCCCCTACCCAGTGTATTGATTTGACAAAATAGGGCCCATGTATCGGAGTTATAATTATTTTTTGTTTACTCAGAAGCTGGAACGGCCACCGCCACGCGTCTCTCCTTGGACTTCCGTCCCAATCGTTAACCCCTACCATAAAAGCGCATTGACTGTTCCATCGTTCCCCTGCCTCGCAGAAACCACTCTTCTTCCTGTCATCTACTATCTTCTTCCCGTCTTCTCCTTGCCGCCATGGAAGGTCTATGCACTCTATAAATATGAAGCCACAGCGCTCGCTTTCGCCATCGCCTCGGCCTCTCTGCAGTCCATCTCCACCCCACCCCTTTAGCCATCGCCTCTCCACCGCACCGTCGTCTCGCCTCCCCTCCCTCTCCAATCTCCACCGCGCCGCCATGGAGGTGCCCACGCTCAACCACTACGAGTCGGAGATTTTTGCGTACTACGGCATCCTCGCACCGCCGCACGCGACCTTGCACGCCGGATTTCACATCAGCGAGGCGGGTGTGCCGGTGGCTCCGCTCCTCAACCCCCGCGGATACGAGATGGAGTGCGTCATCGCGGAGCGTCGCCGCAAGCTGCCCGCGTGCATGAGGGCGTTGCCCCGGTACGCGGCGGCCAACGAGTACTGGCCCTGGCTGTTCAAGAAGGAGAGGAAGGCCCAGCTTGGCAACCGTATCGTGGACAGGCGCCTGGTGCACCCGGATCGCTGCAACCAAGAAGGGCAGGAGATGTTCTGGTCCGTCCCTGGATGGACCATCTACACCACCATCGACGCCGCTAGCCGCGCAGAGGAGCTCCGTCTCCCGAACAACACCGAAATCGTGGAGATTTCGTCCGACGACGACGAGGAAGCCGGTGGCTCGGAGGACAACGGCAGCGGAAGTGTTGTCGACTAGGAAAATTTGTAAAGTCGCATCTTTGTATGGAAAAATTTGTGGTCGAATAATAAAATGTCTCAATTTAGATCTTTGTCTCGATTAATTTGTGAAAGATTTTTCAAAAATACTGATCAATTCAATTTCTACCTCGAATTAATTTCTGCCTCGAATTAATTTCTGCCCCGAATTAATTTACATTAATTGTCCTAGGCTGCTGACCGTCGTGGGGTTTTTGGTCCTGGTTCGTGGCATGGTCCCGATTATGGAAACGAACCGGGACCGATGGAATTTGGGCGTTGGACCAAAGACCCTCTTTGGCGTTGGACCAAAGACCCTCTTTCTGCCAAGTGCTAGAGACAAGCTTCACTACCCATGACAACAAGAAGATAGACGTTGTCTACACCAACAAGGAGGAGACAGTGGCGCGTGTCCTGAGGATGTACGAGGGTTGGCTTGGGATAGACGAGGACAAGTTTGTGGGATTGGACCTCGAGTACACCCCGGAGCACCCATATGAAGGGAGTGAAGTCGCCGTCGTTCAACTGGCCATGCGGAAACACGTCCTCGTCTACCACCTCTCCCGGTTTGTAGATATTCTCTCTGTATCTAACCGCTTTTAGGGTTTTCTCCTCTTGTTCTTTATCCACTTGCTCATCTTGCAACTATTGGATTTTATTTAGGACCAAATAAATTAGGGTTTGCATATGTCTCGATCGACTGAGATTTTATTTAGTCTCAATCACCTAAGAAAAGTGCAACCGTAGTTAAAAGAAATGTGCAACTCGTTCAGTCGACTGAGAAATAGCAAAACCGAATAAATTATGACAATACAATGTTGAGAGTCTTGATCTTGCATTTACTAAACTTTTCAAAATTATATTGAGATGATGATCTTGCATTGACAAAATATTTGTAGTTACAAATTTTGGTGATGACAAACTACATACTTTTAGGACTGACAGGAAATGTCCGGTGCTGCGCCAGTTCCTTGAAAAAAGGGAATTGTTTTATGCACTGTCGACACAACAACTGATTTTTCGAAATTGTATCAAGAGGAAATTATAATTCCTGCGCACAACTGGATCGATATTCAGCATCTTGTCAAGATCCTAGGGGGTAGGAAGAAGGATGGAATGGCATCACTCGCAACTAGAATCCTCGATGAGTCGTACGTCACAATGAAGGAAGATTTCTCTACGGATAGGCACGATTTCTGGAACGAGTGGCCGTTGTCTGATATAAACCTGAAGTATGCAGCCATAGATGCTTACGTGACCTACCAACTATACAAGAAGATCCATTTTTTCAACGTTACCTCGTGTTTTACCCTATTTGCAAGAGGGAAGACGAGCTTAGGGGAGCCCTTTGTAGAAAATGCCGAATAGCTGAGTTTGAAGTTGAATATGCAAAGAAATTGGCTGCATCTGAAGCAGCTGACAGAGAGGCTGCAGAAGCAGCTGAAAGAGAGCTTGCAGCTAAAGAAGCGGTGACGAGAGGCTACACTGAGCGGCAAGCAGAGGCGGCATCTTCTAGCGGCAACAATCAGGCACGTGATGCACCGCTAATTGTTCAGGGGCGCTGAAGATAGGAAAGCCAAGTCAGATGCCATTTGGGACAAAGCAGTTCATCGGATGTGGAGTACCTGTAATGATGGCAATCGCGTCAAGTGGTCTGATGAGGAGTGAATTAAATTTTACTTGTCAGTGTTATAAGTTTATATTTTGTGGAACTCGAGCTTGCCAAGATGTCTAGTGCATCAAGTGATACTAGTAAAATAAATTTAACCCTCGTTGTGTTATGTTTATGTATGTGTCTTGTAGCTTGTCAAGATGGTAGCTTCTTAACTAGCAGTTTGAAACGGTGCCCTTTTCCTCTCTCGCTAAACGTATATGTTTCATTTTGCCCAAATTGGTAGCAAATCTAGAGAAGATTCCCACTTCGATATTTCGTTCCCTTTTGGACCTCTTTTTGCCTCCGAATAGGTAGCAAATCTAGAGCAGCAAACCACACCAGGCAGAATACATTCATTCAGAAAATAAAACAAATGTAGATATAGCTGTGCGCGGCTAAATAGGATATATCGATAGAAAGTAGGTTGCTTAACGAGGTTCGATGCATTCAGCCAGAAATAGGATATAGCTAGAAAGGAGCTGCTAGGCAGCAGGGGCAGCCGCCGCAGCTGCAGGCACATCCTGCAAGCGCCCGCGCCTCCGCCATCTCCCTCTGGTGCTTCCGCCACTTCTTGCTGCCCAGTTTCTTGGACTTTGGGCCTTGGGCCTGATTGGAGGCATGCGACCCTCTTTGATGGCCACCCGCTGGAGTTTTCAGAGGTGAATGCAGAGAGCACGGTGTTCAGCAATGTAGGCATTGATGTTCGCGGGCTTGGGCTTGCCGCTTTTGTGGATGCCCGAGCCCGTGGCCTCTGCATGCTTCAGTAAGGTGTTCAAGATGAATGCTGCCGTGGCCGACTTGTCAGCGATGAGCGCCCCCCTTGCGGAAGGGGCTGTAGGGGTCCACTGAGGAAGCCGTCGTGCTTGCGGCCAGCCCTCCTCAGCACCTGACGAGCCTTGGTGTGAATGGACTCGTCATCGCTGCAGACGTCGCTGCCAGAAACCTATTGGAAGAAAGGGAAAATGGGGGAGTAGATGGTGTAAGAAGATCGAGCAATCGAAATGCGAACAAGCGAATCCTAATAAACCAAGATCTAGCATCCAACGATGGGAACGGTGTTGGATAATTAGGCACAATTTCCATGATTAATTCCAGAATATTAAACATGACAATACCAGCTACATTTTAAATAGATTAGCCCATTATTTCTAACAAACGGTAGAAGAACCAGGGGAGGGGAGCAAACCCAAGTTCCCTCCGACCATAGGTCGTCGATGCCGGTGTCGTAGGGGTTTAGCGGAGCGATGTACTTATCTGGATCGTAGGTTCCCAAGAAGTGCGTGATCTGCTTGTGACCGGCGGAGGCCTCCTCGTCGGCGGGGGGCTCCTCTTCGGCGTCTCCGTCGGTAGCCGGGACGGGGGCCTAGACGAGAACGGCGGCTGCCATCGATGGCTCCACTGGGGCCTAGACAGGGACAGTGGCTGCTTTCAACGCGTCGAGAGGGACCGGCGAGGAGACGGGGGCCTCCTCGCCGGTGGCCACGGAGGAGACGATGGCCACCTTATCCTCCTTGGCCATCGCCAGCACGGACGAGGTATTCTCGGGAGTTTGCGGATGCTGGTGGGACAGTGGAGAGGGTTGCGTGGGGACAGTGAGCGAGAGTGGGAGTGGGTATGCGGAGAGGGGCTCTATAGCTAAGGTGGATAGAAGCAAGGCATGTTTCGTTGCACCACCGTGCAACGCGCCCGCCATGATCGACACGCCGCGTGCACCCGACACGATCACGTTTTTTCCCGGGCCATGCATGGCAGTTCTGTATTGAGCCGCATGCAAAGGGCGCACACACAATTTCTATGTACGAAGTTTGACATGGCCCTAAATTGGCGATTGAGAGCCGCTGCGTAAAAATGGGATATGTCTTATTAAAATCAAGTGGCAATAAATTGCAGCTGTCCATCGACGACTGTGCATTCGATGACGCATGCGTTGTGGCGTAGTAGTAGCAGTAGTAGGCTTTTCAGACTTGATTAAACATGACATGACCGCTCGACGACTTTTTCCATGGATGGCATTGTGTTCCTTCTTGTAGAAGTCTCGTTGAGGGAGACGTCTGTGTTGTCTCGCGCTGTACTGTGAAGGGCACGACGTGTGCAACGATCATCGTTGGATCGCACAGAATCAACGGCTGGTGCGCATGATCTGCGTGACAACTGTGATAACCAATCAGGGAGTAGCAGACAGGGTGAGCACAGATTTGTGCATCTACAAAAGATAGAGAGAGGGGAGAGGGGGGCAAAACTGAGTACTACCACATAAAAGCAAGGGTGATACTGAGTAGTATAAAAATGGAAAGTGAGTGTCTTGCACAATGAAATACATCGTGGCATACATCAAATTATGCCAAGATAGATCCACAAGAGTTCATTGGATGTGTGTTCTTCTCACATACCACATATCACCAGTGTCATTGCATGTGTGTTTTTCCCAAAGACCACACATGGATCCACCAGTGTCATTGCATGTGTGTTCTTCTCACAAACCATATCATGAACCACACCCAGTGTCATTGCATGTGTGTTCTTCTCACTAACCACAACTAGAGTCATTGCATGTCTGTTCTTTTCACAAACCACATATCACCAGAGTCATTGCATGTGTGTTCTTCCCATGAACCACACATGGATCCACCGGTGTCATTGCATGTGTGTTCTTCTCATGAACCATATCATGAACCACACCTAGTGTCATTGCATGTCTGCTCTTCTCATGAACCACACATGGATCCACCAGTGTCATCGCATGTCTGCTCTTCCCATGAACCACACATGGATCCACCAGTGTCATTGCATGTCTACTCTTTTCATGAACCACAGCTAGAGTCATTGGATGTGTGTTCTTCTCACAGACCACACATGGATCCAGTGTCATTTCATGTGTGTTCTTCTCAAAGACCACACATGGATCCACTAGTGTCATTGAATGTGTGTTCTTCTCACAAACCATATCATGAACCACACCCAGTGTCATTGCATGTGTGTTCTTCTCACAGACCACACATGGATCCACTAGTGTCATTGCATGTGTGTTCTTCTCACAAACCATATCATGAACCTCACCCAGTGTCATTGCATGTATGTTCTTCCCATGAACCACACATGGATCCACTAGAGTCATTGCATGTGTGTTCTTCTCACAAACCATATCATGAACCACACCCAGTGTCATCGCATGCGTGTTCTTCTCACTAACCACACCTAGAGTCATTGCATGTCTGTTCTTTTCACAAACCACATATCACCAGAGTCATTGCAGGTGTGTTCTTCCCATGAACCACACATGGATCCACCAGTGTCATTGCATTTCTGCTCTTTTCATGAACCACACCTAGAGTCATTGGATGTGTGTTCTTCTCATAAACCACACATGGATCCAGTGTCATTGCATGTGTGTTCTTCCCAAAGACCACACATGGATCCACCAGTGTCATTGCATGTGTGTTCTTCTCACAAACCATATCATGAACCACACCCAGTGTCATTGCATGTGTGTTCTTCTCATAGACCACACATGGATCCACCAGTGTCATTGCATGTGTGTTCTTCTCACAGACCATATCATGAACCACACCCAGTGTCATTGCATGTGTGTTCTTCCCATGAACCACACATGGATCCACCAGTGTCATTGCATGTCTGCTCTTCCCACATACCACACATCACCAGTGTCATTGCATGTGTGTTCTTCCCAAAGACCACACATGGATCCGCCAGTGTCATTCAATGTGTGTTCTTCTCACAAACCATATCATGAACCACACCCAGTGTCATTGCATGTGTGTTCTTCCCATGAACCACACATGGATCCACTAGAGTCATTGCATGTGTGTTCTTCTCACAAACCATATCATGAACCACACCCAGTGTCATCGCATGCGTGTTCTTCTCACTAACCACACCTAGAGTCATTGCATGTCTGTTCTTTTCACAAACCACATATCACCAGAGTCATTGCAGGTGTGTTCTTCCCATGAACCACACATGGATCCACCAGTGTCATTGCATTTCTGCTCTTTTCATGAACCACACCTAGAGTCATTGGATGTGTGTTCTTCTCACAAACCACACATGGATCCAGTGTCATTGCATGTGTGTTCTTCCCAAAGACCACACATGGATCCACCAGTGTCATTGCATGTGTGTTCTTCTCACAAACCATATCATGAACCACACCCAGTGTCATTGCATGTGTGTTCTTCTCATAGACCACACATGGATCCACCAGTGTCATTGCATGTGTGTTCTTCTCACAGACCATATCATGAACCACACCCAGTGTCATTGCATGTGTGTTCTTCCCATGAACCACATATGGATCCACCAGTGTCATTGCATGTCTGCTCTTCCCACATACCACACATCACCAGTGTCATTGCATGTGTGTTCTTCCCAAAGACCACACATGGATCCGCCAGTGTCATTCCATGTGTGTTCTTCTCACAAACCATATCATGAACCACACCCAGTGTCATTGCATGTGTGTTCTTCCCATGAACCACACATGGATCCACCACTGTCATTGCATGTCTGCTCTTTTCATGAACCACAGCTAGAGTCATTGGATGTGTGTTCTTCTCACAGACCACATATTACCAGTGTCATTGCATGTGTGTTCTTCCCAAAGACGACACATGGATCCACCAGTGTCATTGCATGTGTGTTCTTCTCACAAACCATATCATGAACCACACCCAGTGTCATTGCATGTGTGTTCTTCTCACAGACCACACATGGATCCACCAGTGTCATTGCATGTGTGTTCTTCTCACAAACCATATCATGAACCACACCTAGTGTCATTGCATGTGTGTTGTTCCCATGAACCACACATGGATCCGCCACTGTCATTGCATGTCTGCTCTTCCCACATACCACACATGGATCCACCAGTGTCATTGCATGTGTGTTCTTCTCACAGACCACATATCACCTATGTCATTGCATGTGTGTTCTTCCCATGAACCAAACATGGATCCACCAGTATCATTGCATGTGTGTTCTTCCCACAGACAATACATGGATCCACCGATGTCGTTGCATGTGTGTTCTTCCCATGAACCACACATGGATCCACCAGTGTCATTGTATGTCTGCTCTTCCCATGAACCAGACATGGATCCACCGGTCTCATTGCATGTCTGCTCTTCTCATTAACCACAGCTAGAGTCATTGCACGTCTGTTCTTTTCACAAACCACATATCACCAGAGTCATTGCATGTGTGTTCTTCCCATGAACCACACATGGATCCACCGGTGTCATTGCATGTGTGTTCTTCTCACAAACCACACATGGATCCACCCAGTGTCATCGCATGTGTCTTCTTCCCATGGACCACACAGGGATCCACCTGGGTCATTGCATGTCTTCTCTTTTCATGAACCATGGCTAGATTCATTGGATGTGTGTTCTTCTCACATACAACATATCACCAGTGTCATTGCATGTGTGTTCTTCCCATGAACCACACATGGATCCACCAGTGTCATCGCATGTGTGTTCTTCTCACAGACCACATATCACCGGTGGCATTGTATGTCTGCTCTTCCCATGAACCACAGCTAGAGTCATTGCATGTCTGCTCTTTTCATGAACCACAGCTAGAGTCATTGGATGTGTTTTCTTCTTACAAACCATATGATGAACCACACCCAGTGTCATTGCATGTGTGTTCTTCTCACAAACCACACATGGATCCACCGGTGTCATTGCATGTCTGCTCTTCTCATTAACCACAGCTAGAGTCATTGCATGTCTGTTCTTTTCACAAACCACATATCACCAAATTCATTGCATGTGTGTTCTTCCCATGAACCACACATGGATCCACCAGTGTCATTGCATGTGTGTTCTTCTCAGAAACCACACATGGATCCACCCAGTGTCATCGCATGTGTGTTCTTCCCATGAACCACACATGGATCCACCAGTGTCATTGCATGTCTGCTCTTTTCATGAACCACAGCTAGAGTCATTGGATGTGTGTTCTTCTCACAGACCACACATGGATCCACCAGTGTCATTGCATGTCTTCTGTTCCCACAAACCACACATGGATCCACCAGTGTCATTGCATGTGTGTTCTTCCCATGAACCACACATGGATCCACCAGTGTCATTGCATGTCTGCTCTTTTCATGAACCACAGCTAGAGTCATTGGATATGTGTTCTTCTCACAGACCACACATGGATCCAGTGTCATTGCATGTGTGTTCTTCCCAAAGACCACACATGGATCCACCAGTGTCATTTCATGTGTGTTATTCTCACAAACCATATCATGAACCACACCCAGTGTCATTGCATGTCCGCTCTTCTCATAGACCACACATGGATCCTCCAGTGTGATTGCATGTGTTCTTCTCACAGACCATATGATGAACCACACCCAGTGTCATTGCATGTGTGTTCTTCCCTTGAACCACACATGGATCCACCGGTGTCATTGCATGTCAACTCTTTTCATTAACCACAGCTAGAGTCATTGCATGTGTGTTCTTCTCACAGACCACATATCACCTGTGTCATTGCATGTCTGCTCTTCCCATGAACCACACATGGATCCACCAGTGCATTGCATGTCTGCTCTTTTCATGAACCACAGCTAGAGTCATTGGATGTGTGTTCTTCTCACAAACCACACATGGATGCAGTGTCATTGCATGTGTGTTCTTCCCAAAGACCACACATGGATCCACCAATGTCATTGCATGTGTGTTCTTCTCACAAACCATATCATGAACCACACCCAGTGTCATTGCATGTGTGTTCTTCTCGCAGACCACACATGGATCCACAAGTGTCATTGCATGTGTATTCTTCTCACAAACCATATCATGAACCTCACCCAGTGTCATTGCTTGTGTGTTCTTCCCATGAACCACACATGGATCCACTAGAGTCATTGCATGTGTGTTCTTCTCACAAACCATATCATGAACCACACCCAGTGTCATTGCATGTGTGTTCTTCTCACTAACCACAGCTAGAGTCATTGCATGTCTGTTCTTTTCACAAACCACATATCACCAGAGTCATTGCATGTGTGTTCTTCCCATGAACCACACATGGATCCACCAGTGTCATTGCATGTGTGCTCTATTCATGAACCACAGCTAGAGTCATTGGATGTGTGTTCCTCTCACAGACCACACATGGATCCAGTGTCATTGCATGTGTGTTCTTCCCAAATACCACACATGGATCCACCAGTGTCATTGCATGTCTGCTCTTTTCATGAACCACAGCTAGAGTCATTGGATGTGTGTTCTTCTCACAGACCACACATGGATCCACCAGTGTCATTGCATGTCTTCTCTTCCCACAAACCACACATGGATCCACCAGTGTCATTGCATGTGTGTTCATCCCATGAACCACACATGGATCCACCAGTGTCATTGCATGTCTGCTCTTTTCATGAACCACAGCTAGAGTCATTGGATGTGTGTTCTTCTCACAGACCACACATGGATCCAGTGTCATTGCATGTGTGTTCTTCCCAAAGACCACACATGGATCCACCATTGTCATTGCATGTGTGTTATTCTCAAAAACCATATCATGAACCACACCCAGTGTCATTGCATGTCCGCTCTTCTCACAGACCACACATGGATCCACCAGTGTCATTGCATGTGTTCTTCTCACAGACCATATGATGAACCACACCCAGTGTCATTGCATGTGTGTTCTTCCCTTGAACCACACATGGATCCACCGGTGTCATTGCATGTCAGCTCTTTTCATTAACCACAGCTAGAGTCATTGCATGTGTGTTCTTCTCACAGACCACATATCACCTGTGTCATTGCATGTCTGCTCTTCCCATGAACCACACATGGATCCACCAGTGTCATTGCATGTCTGCTCTTTTCATGAACCACAGCTAGAGTCATTGGATGTGTGTTCTTCTCACAGACCACACATGGATGCAGTGTCATTGCATGTGTGTTCTTCCCAAAGACCACACATGGATCCACCAGTGTCATTGCATGTGTGTTCTTCTCACAAACCATATCATGAACCACACCCAGTGTCATTGCATGTGTGTTCTTCTCGCAGACCACACATGGATCCACCAGTGTCATTGCATGTGTATTCTTCTCACAAACCATATCATGAACCTCACCCAGTGTCATTGCTTGTGTGTTCTTCCCATGAACCACACATGGATCCACTAGAGTCATTGCATGTGTGTTCTTCTCACAAACCATATCATGAACCACACCCAGTGTCATTGCATGTGTGTTCTTCTCACTAACCACAGCTAGAGTCATTGCATGTCTATTCTTTTCACAAACCACATATCACCATAGTCATTGCATGTGTGTTCTTCCCATGAACCACACATGGACCCACCAGTGTCATTGCATGTCTGCTCTTTTCATGAACCACAGCTAGAGTCATTGGATGTGTGTTCTTCTCACAGACCACACATGGATCCAGTGTCATTGCATGTGTGTTCTTCCCAAAAACCACACATGGATCCAGCAGTGTCATTGCATGTGTGTTCTTCTCACAAACCATATCATGAACCACACCCAGTGCCATTGCATGTGTGTTCTTCTCATAGACCACACATGGATCCACCAGTGTCATTGCATGTGTGTTCTTCTCACAGACCATATCATGAACCATACCCAGTGTCATTGCATATGTGTTCTTGCCATGAACCACACATGGATCCACCAGTGTCATTGCATGTCTGCTCTTCCCACATACCACACATCACCAGTGTCATTGCATGTGTGTTCTTCCCAAAGACCACACATGGATCCACCAGTGTCATTGCATGTGTGTTCTTCTCAATAACCATATCATGAACCACACCCAGTGTCATTGCATGTGTGTTCTTCCCATGAACCACACATGGATCCACCAGTGTCATTACATGTCTGCTCTTTTCATGAACCACAGCTAGAGTCATTGGATGTGTGTTCTTCTCACAGACCACACATGGATCCACCAGTGTCATTGCATGTCTTCTCTTCCCACAAACCACACATGGATCCACCAGTGTCATTGCATGTGTGTTCATCCCATGAACCACACATGGATCCACCAGTGTCATTGCATGTCTGCTCTTTTCATGAACCACAGCTAGAGTCATTGGATGTGTGTTCTTCTCACAGACCACACATGGATCCAGTGTCATTGCATGTGTGTTCTTCCCAAAGACCACACATGGATCCACCATTGTCATTGCATGTGTGTTATTCTCAAAAACCATATCATGAACCACACCCAGTGTCATTGCATGTCCGCTCTTCTCACAGACCACACATGGATCCACCAGTGTCATTGCATGTGTTCTTCTCACAGACCATATGATGAACCACACCCAGTGTCATTGCATGTGTGTTCTTCCCTTGAACCACACATGGATCCACCGGTGTCATTGCATGTCAGCTCTTTTCATTAACCACAGCTAGAGTCATTGCATGTGTGTTCTTCTCACAGACCACATATCACCTGTGTCATTGCATGTCTGCTCTTCCCATGAACCACACATGGATCCACCAGTGTCATTGCATGTCTGCTCTTTTCATGAACCACAGCTAGAGTCATTGGATGTGTGTTCTTCTCACAGACCACACATGGATGCAGTGTCATTGCATGTGTGTTCTTCCCAAAGACCACACATGGATCCACCAGTGTCATTGCATGTGTGTTCTTCTCACAAACCATATCATGAACCACACCCAGTGTCATTGCATGTGTGTTCTTCTCGCAGACCACACATGGATCCACCAGTGTCATTGCATGTGTATTCTTCTCACAAACCATATCATGAACCTCACCCAGTGTCATTGCTTGTGTGTTCTTCCCATGAACCACACATGGATCCACTAGAGTCATTGCATGTGTGTTCTTCTCACAAACCATATCATGAACCACACCCAGTGTCATTGCATGTGTGTTCTTCTCACTAACCACAGCTAGAGTCATTGCATGTCTATTCTTTTCACAAACCACATATCACCAGAGTCATTGCATGTGTGTTCTTCCCATGAACCACACATGGAACCACCAGTGTCATTGCATGTCTGCTCTTTTCATGAACCACAGCTAGAGTCATTGGATGTGTGTTCTTCTCACAGACCACACATGGATCCAGTGTCATTGCATGTGTGTTCTTCCCAAAAACCACACATGGATCCAGCAGTGTCATTGCATGTGTGTTCTTCTCACAAACCATATCATGAACCACACCCAGTGCCATTGCATGTGTGTTCTTCTCATAGACCACACATGGATCCACCAGTGTCATTGCATGTGTGTTCTTCTCACAGACCATATCATGAACCATACCCAGTGTCATTGCATATGTGTTCTTGCCATGAACCACACATGGATCCACCAGTGGCATTGCATGTCTGCTCTTCCCACATACCACACATCACCAGTGTCATTGCATGTGTGTTCTTCCCAAAGACCACACATGGATCCACCAGTGTCATTGCATGTGTGTTCTTCTCAATAACCATATCATGAACGACACCCAGTGTCATTGCATGTGTGTTCTTCCCATGAACCACACATGGATCCACCAGTGTCATTACATGTCTGCTCTTTTCATGAACCACAACTAGAGTCATTGGATGTGTGTTCTTCTCACAGACCACATATCACGAGTGTCATTGCATGTGAGTTCTTCCCAAAGAACACACATGGATCCACACCCAGTGTGATTGCATGGGTGTTCTTCTCACAAACCATATCATGAACCACACCCAGTGTCATTGCATGTGTGTTCTTCTCATGAACCACACATGGAACCACCAGTGTCATTGCATGTCTGCTCTTTTCATGAACCACAGCTAGAGTCATTGGATGTGTGTTCTTCTCACAGACCACACATGGATCCAGTGTCATTGCATGTGTGTTCTTCCCAAAAACCACACATGGATCCAGCAGTGTCATTGCATGTGTGTTCTTCTCACAAACCATATCATGAACCACACCCAGTGCCATTGCATGTGTGTTCTTCTCATAGACCACACATGGATCCACCAGTGTCATTGCATGTGTGTTCTTCTCACAGACCATATCATGAACCATACCCAGTGTCATTGCATATGTGTTCTTGCCATGAACCACACATGGATCCACCAGTGTCATTGCATGTCTGCTCTTCCCACATACCACACATCACCAGTGTCATTGCATGTGTGTTCTTCCCAAAGACCACACATGGATCCACCAGTGTCATTGCATGTGTGTTCTTCTCAATAACCATATCATGAACGACACCCAGTGTCATTGCATGTGTGTTCTTCCCATGAACCACACATGGATCCACCAGTGTCATTACATGTCTGCTCTTTTCATGAACCACAACTAGAGTCATTGGATGTGTGTTCTTCTCACAGACCACATATCACGAGTGTCATTGCATGTGAGTTCTTCCCAAAGACCACACATGGATCCACACCCAGTGTGATTGCATGGGTGTTCTTCTCACAAACCATATCATGAACCACACCAAGTGTCATTGCATGTGTGTTCTTCTCACAGACCACAGCTAGAGTCATTGCATGTCTGTTCTTTTCACAAACCACATACCACCAAAGTCATTGCATGTGTGTTCTTTCCATGAACCACACATGGATCCACCGGTGACATTGCATGTGTGTTCTTCTCATGAACCATATCATGAACCACACCCAGTGTCATTGCATGTCTGCTCTTCTCATGAACAACACATGGATCCACCCACCGTCATCGCATGTCTGATCTTCCCATGAACCACACATGGATCAACCAGTGTCATTGCATGTGTGTTCTTCCCATGAACCACACATGGATCCACCAGTGTCATTGCATGTCTGCTCTTTTCATGAACCACAGCTAGAGTCATTGGATGTGTGTTCTTCTCACAGACCACATATCACCAGTGCCATTGCATGTGTGTTCTTCCCAAAGACCACACGTGGATCCACCAATATCATTGCATGTGTGTTCTTCTCACAAATCACACATGGATCCACCGGTGTCATTGCATGTCTGCTCTTCTCACAGACCACACATGGATCCACCAGTGTCATTGCATGTGTGTTCTTCTCACAGACCATATCATGAACCACACCCAGTGTCATTGCATGTGTGTTCTTCCCTTGAACCACACATGGATCCACCGGTGTCATTGCATGTCAGCTATTTTCATTAACCACAGCTAGAGTCATTGCATGTGTGTTCTTCTCACAGAGCACATATCACCTGTGTCATTGCATGTCTGCTCTTCCCATGAACCACACATGGATCCACCAGTGTCATTGCATGTCTGCACTTTTCATGAACCACAGCTAGAGTCATTGGATGTGTGTTCTTCTCACAGACCACACATGGATCCAGTGTCATTGCATGTGTGTTCTTCCCAAACACCACACATGGATCCACCAGTGTCATTGCATGTGTGTTCTTCTCACAAACCATATCATGAACCACACCCAGTGTCATTGCATGTGTGTTCTTCTCACAGACCACACATGGATCCACCAGTGTCATTGCATGTGTGTTCTTGTCACAAACCATATCATGAACCTCACTCAGTGTCATTGCTTGTGTGTTCTTCCCATGAACCACACATGGATCCACTAGAGTCATTGCATGTGTGTTCTTCTCACAAACCATATCATGAACCACACCCAGTGTCATTGCATGTGTGTTCTTCTCACTAACCACAGCTAGAGTTATTACATGTTTGTTCTTTTCACAAACCACATATCACCAGAGTCATTACATGTGTGTTCTTCCCATGAACCACACATGGATCCACCAGTGTCATTGCATGTGTGTTCTTCTCATGAACCATATCATGAACCACACCCAGTGTCATTGCATGTGTGCTCTTCTCATGAACCACACATGGATCCACCCACTGTCATCGCATGTCTGCTCTTCCCATGAACCACACATGGATCCACCAGTGTTATTGCATGTCTGCTCTTTTCATGAACCACAGCTAGAGTCATTGGATGTGTGTTCTTCTCACAGACCACACATGGATCCAGTGTCATTGCATGTGTGTTCTTCCCAAAGACCTCACATGGATCCACCAGTGTCATTGCATGTGTGTTATTCTCACAAACCATATCATGAACCACACCCAGTGTCATTGCATGTGTGTTCTTCTCATAGACCACACATGGATCCACCAGTGTCATTGCATGTGTGTTCTTTTCACAAACCATATCATGAACCACACCTAGTGTCATTGCATGTGTGTTCTTCCCATGAACCACACATGGATCCACCAGTGGCATTGCATGTCTGCTCTTCTCATGAACCACACATGGATCCACCTAGTGTCATCGCATGTGTGTTCTTCCCATGAACCACACATGGATCCACCAGTGTCATTGCATGTCTGCTCTTTTCATGAACCACTGCTAGAGTCATTGGATATGTGTTCTTCTCACAGACCACATATCACCAGTGGCATTGCATGTGTGTTCTTCCCAAAGACCACACATGGATCCACCAGTGTCATTGCATGCTCGTTCTTCTCACAAACCATATCATGAACCACACCCAGTTTCATTTCATGTGTGTTCTTCTCACAGACCACACATGGATCCACCAGTGTCATTGCATGTGTGTTCTTCTCGCAGACCATATCATGAACCACACCCAGTGTCATTGCATGTGTGTTCTTCCCATGAACCACACATGGATCCACTGGAGTCATTGCATGTGTGTTCTTCCCACAAACCACATATCATCTGTGTCATTGCATGTCTGCTCTTCTCATTAACCACATATAGATCCACCTGTGTCATTGGATGCATGTTCTTTTCATAAACCGCATATGGATACTAATTAACCTTAGGAGAGCCCTAACCTTAGAGTTAGACCGAGTCTTCTAGAAGGCATTCCCTGACGCAGTTGTTCTCCTTGTCGATTGTTACATACCGTCCGATCGGGGCGCTTGGACGATTGGGATGGTTTTCGTGAGATCGATCCGCAAGTAGTCTATTCCGCGGCATGATTGGCCACGCTTGCTCTGGACAAACTGGCAACACCGGGGGCTCCCCTGTTGCGAGTGTCACGACTCACCAGTTGAGCGGGACATATCCCAGTGTCACGTCCCCATTACTTCTCTTCCTCCCTGTACTTTTCTTCCTTCCCCTCGAAGCCACATTCCCCACTTCACTCCCATCCTGCCGTAGCCGCAAGCCGACGGCGCCTCCATCCCAATCCCCTCTCCGGCAGCCACCACCCCCCTCCCCTCTCGCCATGGGTTCAAGGGGAGACGATGAGGAAACGCATCATGACGACAGGGACGATGATTTCGATGTGAGTCGTCTCATGTCTATCTCTATCATCTGTGGCCAGTTATCTATTTTTTGAGCCAGATCTACTCCGTTTACTCATGCGCGTATGATGTGTTAGGCCAACCAGACGATGTATGACGCCGACTATCACGGTTTAGCAGATGAAGACAGTCCTCTACTATGTAAACATGGATATGTGCCCGCTAAATTTGTAGTGTTCGAAGGACGAAACGCAGGCAGGAGGTTTCTACGGTGTCAAGGACATCGTGCAATGATGCGAGGGGGAAGTTGCGGTGTTGTCAAATGGGTAGATCCAGAGTGGCCCAAATTGATGCAGAAAATGCTGGACAAACTATGGGAAATGACATTTGAGTTGAAAGAATCCTCATTAAGCTCACTTCTTGACAGTGTTGAGATGAAGCTATGGGAACCAGTTGACATGACCAAGCATAAGCGAGATATCATGGGGGTGGAAGACAAGGTTAGCAAAGTCGATAAGGAGAGGGAGGTGGCGTTGGCCCTGAAGGCTAAAGCAGAGCAAGAACTGACTCAAGCAAGGAAGGATCTTCACCAGGCCAAAGTCCTACAGTTCACAACTACGAGTATTGACAAGTGCATGAGGAAAGATGCGGAGAAACAATTGAAGCTGTGCAAGGAAGATGCTAAAAAGAAGGAGCAGACAATTCGATCCTTGCTCTTGCAGGAAGATGCGCATCGGGCCAAGATTAGGAAGATCAAGGAGATGTGTGATAACTAGTTCTATTTAGCTTAAGCTCCATGCCTTTTTAAGTTGTAATATTTGTACTTGTTGACCTAGCGGTCTGAACTATTGGTCCCGGATTCCAGGGAGGAAAAAATTGCTCTGACTCTGCATTAATTTGTGGAAGAATTTGTGATTTAGATCAATTTCTGCCTCGATTTAGATCTCTGTCCCGGATTGGGAACGTAACCGTGGACCAAAGACACCTTTTCTACTAGTGTATTCGACCTTTGGTGGTTTGTTTAAACATAATCTACGTGGATTGTGCCGCATGCAAATGGCACAACCACAATTTATAAAGTGGAAGCACGTACACCCGGTTACTGGAGATCCGGGAGCTTCGCCAGATGGAGGGGATGCAGGAGCAGAGAGGCGGTGAGATAGATGGGCTCAAGATTAGGCCAGAAAGTGGTACCCGTTTCCTCCTCATCTGGGCATTATCGGTGAGAACCTTGTTGTTTATATTGCCACGTCGTTGTGCAGCATCTAAAATAAGTTGCTGCTTCGTGGAGTGTGGCAGCTTAAATAATTTATTTATGTGCCACTTACATTCCGTCGTATTTGGAGACCTCCTGCCCCTCAGCAATCGTGGAACCGGTGGATCATTGTTTTCAGATAGCAGTGGCACAATCACAATTTTGGATTCAACTACTGACTCGGGCGTTTCCAAACCCTAAGTCGCGGTACATTTTACTCAGAGAATGTGGGTAGATTGTTTCGCCCAGCAACGTGCCACACACAGAGCGATCAGAATTTAACAGAATTACATATATAGGTTCAAGTTCAACACATTACTATGCATCTTCATTGCGGCGACCTTCTTCCGCAGCCTAGGTGCCAAGCCTTCACGTCCACTGGCTTCTTCATTTCCTGCCTTCTTCCTCTTCCTTGGTGCCAATTTTCTTAGCTTCACGTACTCTGCATCGCCAGGACAATGGGCACCAGAATCGTGTCCAGCATCATCTTTCCACTCGTTTTTAATTTGTTCGGGCAGCAAAATCACTGACCCGGCAGTCATGTTTCTAACCTTGCGGCGCTTCCTGTCAAAGAAACAAGACTGTTGCATAACTGCCTAATATCTACAAGTAAATAAAACAAAAATTACAATTCAGCATAAACATGCAAACCCCAAGCGACCTTTGCTTACTAGGAGCTAATTGGGTTCGAGCAACCACCCTGTCCAAGAATAGAAGGGCGACTCCCAGTTGCAGCAGCTTCCACATCCAGTACATGACATTTCAGGTCAAACATGGCAGCCGAAGCATACATTTTCATCAACCCAATTAGCTGACTGTCACACGTTATAGGAACCATGATGCCACGTTCATCCATGAAGCTGAACTTTCTTTATGCCTTGGCCATAATTCAACATGATTATGCAGAGCAGAAACCATACTAGATATAGTGCAGATCTGTGCAGGCGCTTCTTCCATCGTGAAACAATGGCTTCCATACCACTTGACATTAGAGTCGTACCTGTAGAGGACTATCGTAACCAGGTAAGGGGGGTCCGCGCAGATCCCACTTGACAGAAAACTGTGGACAAAATATGTTTGTCAGCGTTGGGCTAACAAACAATTTGAGGTTCGATGCCAGCTAGCATTGTAATTAGTGCGAATAGCAAAGAAGGGTAGCTCACCCGCTTGTAGACGAACTTCTTCTTTCTTGATAGTAGGATCTGCCATCCTCGAGCTGCTCGGCTGCGTCGGCGGCGAGGCGGGCTAGAGCCTCATTGGCAATGGCTACTGACATGCGCCATTGGAGCTCGGTATCAGCGACTGGGCGCAGCAACTGGGCGCAACAACTTGGCCCGGAAGTCAAATGTCCGAAGGGATCGTCCTGCCTGGAGGGTGGATTCCGACGCTGCCGGTGCTAGGGGAAAGCTGGGAATGGATTTGTGAAATTGGTCAACACATCCAATCCACTTAGCTGCTCGATTTGCCTAAGAGGTTGCCGCGTTGGCGCCCGCGTCACGAACAGATAACCGACATGTGGGTCCCGACCGTCTACTTTACGGGGCGGTTTAACGGAATGTTTGTATTTGGCGGGGTGAGATGAGTTTGCCTCGAAATGGCCCCTCTCAGTAGTTGGCGGCCCAACTTTTCGAAACGCGGTGATTTCAGGCAACTTAGGTACCACCATCTTGTTGGCACCTTAACTTTGGTACCGCAGACGAACAAGCCCCTTGCATGAACTCATTAACTTATTGCAAAAGTTTGCTAATGATCCATCTTTTAATGTTCATCAAGCAGGATTTGGTTCCTACCTAACAAATTATGTTATAAAAGAAAAAATTGAAAGATATAATAATGAAGTTATGATACCACCTAAGCCTGGGGATGTTTGGCTCCCCAAGATATTAATCACTATTGGAAAAGAGACACATCATGCTATTCTAGATTTAGGATCTAGTGTCTCATTTTTATCCAAGGATCTATATGATTTACTTGATTTGAAACCCATAGAAAAATGCTCTATAGATATTTTACTTGCTGATGATTTAACCAAACATGCTTTAGGAAAAGTTAAAGGTATCATGGTTGAATTACATATGACATTTGTACCTGTTCATTTTATTGTCATGGACATGGGGAGCAATACCTCATGTCCAATAATACTTGGTATACCTTTCTTGAGAACCATAGGTGCATTCATTCATACAAAAGAAGGAAATGTGAAGTTTCAGTTTTCTCACAAGAAATGTATGGAATACTTTCCAAGGAATAAGGAGGTAGCAAATAAATACAAGCTATCCCATGAATTCCATGTCACTTAAACCAAGTAAGTAAGCCTAGCTATATGGCTATAAACAAAGTGCTTTGCGGGAGGAAACCCGGTTATTTTATTTTGTATTTTTTGCTTTTAACTCTTGATCTAGAAAGAGAGTTTTATTTTGGCTTTATTTTCTGTAATTTTTAATAAAGTACCAGGTGGAACCCATTTTGCATGTTATAAAAGTTGTTAAATATATGGAGTAGCAAATATCTGCAAATCAATTTTTAGTGCAAGAATTTTCTGTTTTTTTCTGTAAATCTGATTACACTCATATTTACATAGAATTTAAAAAAATTCATCCTCTGTACGCAAAAAACTTGGCTAAAATTCCTGACATGGCTAAGTGGGCGAAATAAATTCGTTTTGCTGCTATTGAAAATCTGGACAGATTCTGCCATGTTTTGTTTTAACCATTCCCGAGTGTCCTAAAATAATTGTTATGGGTCATATTATATTCTAGGGATATGTAAAAACATTATATGCTTGCTGGAACATTTATAAAGAATTTTGTCTTTAATATATATGCAGCAACTATTATGCTTTTGTGCCACTAATGTCACCACTAAGAAAAGAGATGGGAGAAAAGTTTTGTGTTGAAGTTTTTTCACAAGGAATACATGAACATCACACCAAGAGCAATCCAAGAATTGTGAAATCCATAAGCTTGGGGATTCCCAAGGCACCACACTGTACTTATTAAACTCTCAGTTTGTAAACCTCTAAACTTTGTTTTTCTAGCAACATAAAACTATCGTAGAAACTTGGAGCATCTGTTTGGTTTATTTTACTTTTGTTTGCAATAAAAGGACCACCATAACTATTATTATGAATGTTTATGATTAATATACTGAAAATAAACTTTTCCATGATGAGATTAAGATTGAATATGAATGCCTTGAAATAAAAGAAAAGGGGGGATAAAAGCAAAATGTTGAAATTCATGTTGTGTCTAGTTTTTAAGCTCAATTACTTTATATGAAGTATGATTTGCTTATGCCTATTAATTTGTATCATTTGTTCATGTATATTTATGTTCAACCATAAGGAGAAAGGTGAGAAAATAAATGTTGGCATTATAAACTAGATGGCACACTCTTTAGATCTCTTTTTTTGCTAAGCCTTCACAGCGCAAGCTAAGACTTGTTCCGAATCCCCTAAACTAGACTAGGCATATCCACCTATTTGTGGCAAAAGCTACTTCCAAGTACAATATGTATGTTAATCATCCAAACATTATAAAAACATCGTTTTCATATATTTTAAAGCTCATAACAAAGTAAGGTTTGGGGTGATACCACTACAGAACTTTATGTGCTTCACATCTTATAAGTTATTTGTTAGCCAAACCATGCGGTCATGGCACAAGCTTTCAATATAGAGTGAACATAATCATGTTAGTTCTCCCTGTGGATTGCATCAATGTGAAATAAAGTGTGCATACTGGAGTAGGCATGTTTAGAGAAAATGCTCCTGAACCGTTAGTCAAAGCCATGCGCCATGCGACACTCATGGTGGAAACTTACAGCATGATGATCCTTGTTGAGATGATTCATATGTATATTTTTCTTGTTGTTCTAGTGTAGATATATTGCCCCTTATAAACGTGGCCGTGGAATTATATTAACTCCTTGTCAACTGGAGGGAAACCTCCGCGTCACTGTTTGGCACCAAGGACACCTTCTCCAAGCACCAAGAGTCCCTTCCATACCTTTATCCATAACCGTGCAGGAAAAGAAGACTCCAAGAGGGAAGAACGGAAAAAGAATCACAAGAGCTGGGACCCACAATCTGACATGATCATGCACCGCATCGAGCACAACTCAGAGTTGATTCGTACCCTCACCTTCGAGATTGAAGACTTGGGGAAATTGATCAGAGAGCTCATCAAGAGGATACCACCACCACCAAAGGAGTAATTCGTCATCAGGTTTGGCATCCCCTTGGTTTGTTCCAAGCTTGGGGGAGTGCCGCGGTATCACATCACTATCTTCTATCTTTTTACCTTTTTAGTAGAGCCATATCATGAATAGAGAAGTTATTATGTAGGATGCTTTGCATTATGGAAGTGTCCCCTCTCTCGTTAGATATGTATCCCTTGGTGTGAGTTGTTGTTATGGATTATTAATGAGAAGTTCTATCATTTACTCTTTTGCATAGCTTATATTAGTTTTCAATTCGTGGTTATATGATTGATCTTGTTGTTAGTATTGGTATCACTTTGGGATCATTGAGTTAATTTAGTTGGTTTTGGCAAACCTGGCTCGGTCAGTAGCAACACTATTTTTGATAGTTGAATGAAAAGATAAAAGTACTCTAAAGAAAAATATTTCATCATCTTTCTTTCTTGATTTGCTCATAAGTCTAGTATTCTCCAGTTAAGATCTTTTGTGCTTCCAAGGAAGATTGCATGTTTGTTTTTATCACTTGTATGTTTGTTTGTTTCCTTCAACTCTTATACTTGCTACCAAGCCTTGCTAGCCAAAAACCTGTATTGAGAGGGAATTCTTCTCGTGCATCCACTCCTTTAAACCAAACCCATGCCATTTGTGTCCACCATACCTACCTATTAGCATTATTGCTATTCCAAGTAAATTCATGTTTTTATCTACCTTCCAAATTAAACTTGTTATGTGAAAATTAGTGATTAAAGCTCTCACGAACTTGATGGCACACTTTACTTTCTTGCACTTAATAAACTTCAACCATTGTGCTCACCTATGTTGCGTATATGCTTGCGCTTTGTAAGTTGTGAATTAAGCGAACCATCTTTGTCATGGGGAACACTTTCAACATTGCATTGGTACTTTGTACCTAGTTGATATCATGTTCTTTTGTCTATGGATGTCGTCGGTGTGAAATGAAAGGGGAGCTTGTAAGTCCATGGAGTTATGCATGTGTGTTAGATAAACGCCTGGGCCGCCGGTCTAATCAATGCTGACATGGTGGAAACCTGCAGCGTAACCATAACGAGCATCTATGAAGCATCTTATAAAAAAAGAGATAGATATTGAGAAAAGGAGAAAAATAAAAAATAGATTATGAAAAGAGGAAAGAGAGAAAAAAGCACCATATTCCCATGGTAAATAAGAAGATTGTTGAGATACTTGTTGTCTGCTTGCCTTGTCATTTTGATATGGGGATCCTTCCGTATCATCGGGCAAGGGGTACCCCGTTGGCGGTTCTCTATGATACACATATGCTTACGATGGCAAGAACTTACCTGTGACTAAACTTGAGTAGCATGAGGAGCGGCCCTCGTATTCAAGGGACATGAGATTCTCAATTTAGAACTTGTCAATGCATATCCTCATATTTGATCACTTTAACCTTAATCACCTAAAGATGCCTATGATAGGGGCAATGAGAGCTGAAATCTAGTAAGTACCATAATTTTTGGGAGCTCTTTATGAGACTTGCAATCCCTGCTTCCCTCTGCGAAGGGCCTTTCTTTTACTTTTTAGATTGAGTAAGTATACCTACTCTGTTCTATCTCAACAAGTATTTTGAGTTATTGTGTTTCATTCATTCATATGATGATTTATTCAATCATGTTTCTTATGTTCCTTGTTTTGCACATTGCTCTTATCTTGATGTTTACTACTTTGAAAGCTATCATTGAAAACCAGTTAATTCTGAACTCCAGCAAATTATCAACTATTCTTCGACCAAGAGCTAAGTTTGCCTTTACCAATTATGATTTACTTTATGTATCTTCATTGTGTTTCCTTTACTCATTGCAAGTTGAGTTATATAATAGTGAGTTGTCTTCTATTATGATCTATGTATTGATGAATGTGATGCTTCTTGTCCGTATTCTTTTATCGACTCTTCACTCCATAAACCCGAGGTCATGTTTATTGAGCTCGGTTTAAGCAGGGACAAGCGAAGTCTAAGCTTGGGGCGAGTTGATACGTCCATTTTGCATCACTATTCTATGTCATAATTCACTGTTATTCATTGATATATTTCGTATTGAGAGGTGATACTTATGTTATTTCATCTGTTTTTGCATGGTTGATGACTTTTGGAGCATGGACCGCTGTAGTCAGGATACTGATGAAAAAGGTGTTGTTTGGAGGCAAAATTCGCGAAGATCAGAAAATCCGGGAAAAAATATGGAAAATCTTATTTTTCCAGAAGACGAAGGAAGCCAGAAGGAGGGCTGGAGATGGGCCACAGGGGGCCCACACCACCCCCTGGCGTGGGCCAACCTAGGCCGCGCCACCAGGTGGTGTGGCTGCCCTGGTCCACCCCTGGCACTCCCCTCTTGCATATATTATCCTCCCGAAACCCTAAGACTTGGGGAGCGACCACGGAAAGATTCTGCCACCTCTGTGGGGCGGAAAACACCGAGAGAGAAAGATCTCTCCAAAGGGAATGAGTGCCGGGAATTCCTTCCCGGAGAGAGGAGATCGTCGCCATCAACACCACCATCAAGCTGGACTTCATCGGGCTCATCATCATCACCACCACCATCATCACCATCAGCACCATCATCACCATCTCCATATTGCTGTAACAATTGGGTTGAATCTTGCATAGTTCTCAGGGGAAACTTTCCCGGTGTTGATTACTCTTTGTAGTTGATGCTATTGAGTGAACCATTGAATTATTGTTTATGTTCAGATTGTTATACATCATTATTCCATCTTTGATCATGATCCATATGATGTCTTGTGAGTAGTTCGTTTTGTTCTTGAGGACATGGGAGAAGTCATGTCGTTAGTAGTGGAGTTATGTTGAGAAAGATTCAATAGTTTGATATTTAAGTTGTGGTGTACTTCTTCTAGTGGTGTCATGTGAACGTCGACTACATGACACTTCACCTATATGGGTCTAGGGGAATGCATTGTGTATTTGGCTACTAATCGTAGGGGTTGCCGGAGTGACAAAAACCTGAACCCCCGTTAAGAAACCATTGCACAAGGGACGTAAGGGTCTTAGAGTTTAAAGACGTGGTTAGGTTTCTACCTTAATTACTTTCTTATACTTACGGATGTTTGCAAGGGGTATAATCACAAGTATGTATTAGTCCTAGGAAGGTCGGTACATTAGCACAGGTTCACCCACATAACACTTAGCAAGCTAAAGAAGATTAATCAACTAAATGAAGCGAAAGCACTTGACAGTCTTCCCATGTGTCCTCGAGAACGTTTGGTCATCTTAAGTAATACAACTGGCTTGTCCTTTGCTGCATAAAGGATTGGGCCACTTGCTGCATTTATTTTTATTGTCTTTTGTTTACTCGTACTTTATTTACTTGCTTTATCAAAACCACCTAAAATCCATTTGTTAAGTATTTTTAAAGAATTCCTGATCCATACCACTAGCCAGCACCTTCTGCTCCTCGTTGGGTTCGACACTCTTACTTATTGATACACCCCCTATACTTGTGGGTCATCACCATACCACTACGAGGGGTAGCAGCAGCAACAAGAGGTTCAGATCACCGAAACGTAAGCCATCGCCCCTGCCAAAAGTACCCCATGCCCGTACGGATTTCAGTAACCGACCTAGGGAGATGACTCCAGAGGAACTAGATGCAGCCGCAAAAGCCCATTATGAAAAGTGGAAGGTTGACTGTGCTAACAAGAAGAAGCCGCCACCCCTAGACTTCCCGAACACCCCAGAAGAAATAGAAGCGGCCGTGAAAATGGCGAATGTCATGGGTATGGTCCCACCAAAGCTACCAGAAGACTATGACCGCTCTATTTGCAAGTCGGCTGAGGAAAAACAACAGCGGTTGAGTATCAGCTCCAGCGGAAAATCAAATGGGAAATCAGTTGCCCAGCTCAGAGAACAGAAAAATCAATCGTGCCCCCCGCTACAAGTGTATTCTAATGCCGAGGTGCGGTCGAGGAGAGCTGCGGCCGAGGAGAGGTATGATCCGGAAACTGATCCGGAGTTAGTAAGGTTGTACGGAGAAGCGGCAGTGGCTCAAGGCATGTCTATTTTTAGGTACTTAAACCATATAAATGAGTTCTCTGACGTAGCATACAAGTACCGGCACGGGTATCCTCTCGTCAAATCTGAGTTAGTCAATGAGCTACCAACAAAAATGCGAAGATTCTATAACTGGTACATGCGAGAATCTGTTGCTGACGAAAACTGGGTCTACGTTACATATAAAACCGAGCATTATGGGCATGGAGATGGCATGGTAATGATTGAATTCTGTAAATTATTTCAGTTATACCAACAAGAAGCCCTCGACAAATCTATCATGAGTACATATTGTTTGTAAGTATTATTAATTTATGCAATTAAGTCTTTCTAGCTCAGCTATCGTTCATTGTATGTATAATCTTACTCGTCACTATATTTATTTTGCAGAATGAAGATTCTCCTATGCAAAAGAGGACAACTCTATGACATTGGGTTCATTGACCCAAATATCATTTATGAAAAAATTCTTCACATGAAGCCCGACGTGATAGAGAATAACTTGGTACAAGCATTAAGGTTTAACGAGACCAAAAGGGAAATACTATTTCCTTACCACTTCGAGTGAGTGTTACTATCTCGTAGACATTATACTTCGCTTACTCGATGTTAAGTGTATAATTGACTCGTTATGTGTGCGCAGCTTCCACTATATCCTGCTAATCATTATACTCGATGATGGAATAGTAAAAGTCATGGACTCGAAACGCAAAGACCTCGCTGAGTGGGCAGACATGCAGGCATGCCTCCAGAGGTAATTTTAATCATCATGTCACCATATCGGCACTATTTCCTCGCCGATAGCAAGTAATTAATATAGAACTCCATTATTCATTTTTTTTGTCGGGCAGGGCTTGAAAACGGTTCACCGCCAAGGCTGTTGGCGTTTGGAAGCCAGAACTTAAATTTAAACCACTTCATGTAAGTACTACTAGCTAGATCCGCGTATCTCTTTGATTCTAGTTTCAATACCATTATCATGCTTGATTATTACTTTGATTGAACTATATATGTTCTCGTAAAGTGCTTGAGGAAGGAACCCGGGAATAACTTATGTGGCTACTATGTATGCGAGTTCATTCGCCAGACGAGCAAATATACGGCCGCAAGGAGGGACTTAAAAAATTGAAGTACGATAAACAATATTCCCAACTTTATTTTATTACCATCAATTGTGTTCAGTTTCATTAATTCATATATATATTGACCCCTTCTTTAAATTAGGTCGAACGGTTGCGGGACGGTCTTCTACTACAAGAACGCGTACGAGTAATTCAAGAGGAATTTGCCGGATTCATAGATGCCAAGGTCCTAGATCCGAATGGAGAATACTATTCCCCGCCGATTCAAATACAAGGGTGATATGTTTTGTAATGTGCATGTAACTCGTGGTGCGTATATTTTGTAATATGTTCGACAACGCACATTGGATGAGATCGTGTAATATATTCGTGATGATGATGTGTAATAGTTGTTCCTTCATTGTTGCATATAGTATTAATTATACCATCCAATTTAGCGCAAAATACAATTTAAAAAGTTCCCAAAACAAATAAATGGAAAAAATAGAAAACCCAAACTTCTGCCGAGCGCATGAAAAGGGGCCATTTTCCTGTCGCGGCAGACGAGTAGTGGCCCCGGTTTGTACCAAGAACCGGGACTATTGCTTCTAGCCCCCCTCGCGCACTGCCCCGCCACGTGGAACCCCATTAGCCCCGGTTCGGGACTGAACTGGGACTAGCATTAGTCCCACCTAGCTAGTCCCGGGTTAGGAACCGGTGCTAATGGCCCAACGACTCGGGTCTAAAGACCTTTTTTTCACCAGTGTCAGTCAATCAACAAGCTAGTATTAAGAGAGGCTTCACTAGAAACCTTTTCTGTTTATAAATCACACATGTATTAATGTTTTCTATTAACACAATTATAGCATGAAAAATAAACATTTATCATAAACATGAAATAAGATAATGACCACTTTATTATTGCCTCTCGGGCATATTCCTTTCACAGAGCATGTTGTCATAGTTGCGACTGGAACATGAGGCATTTTAGTAAGTTCGGAGTGGCAAGTAGTAATTGTTAGTTATTACTCCTCCGTTCTAATATATAAGATGTTTTAGCTTTTGTGAAGCGAATGAATCTACACATATTTCAATGTGTAAGTGCACTCTGAATCTACATACTCTCTCCGATCCTAATTAATATTCTCAAATTTGTCTAGATTCGGATGTATCTAGTTATGTTTTAGTGCTAGATACATCCGAATCTAAAAAATCTGAGAATAATAATTAGAATCAAAGAGACTACTAAAAGATATTTAGATTCATTTGTTTAACAAAATATAAAACATCTTATATTAGGAATCGGAGGGAGTACTAGTTAAAAGTAAATGCATACGCTAAAGACCCACATCAAACCAAATAGATGTGTAGTCTTTGGAATAGTAGGAGTATGAGGTAAGCGGGTAGTTAGTGGTTTGTAATTGTAAGCAAGGGTCCTATGTCCTACCGAAGGAACTAGTGTACAACACTTGCAATTTGCAAACTTCAAGCACCAACCTCGGTGTGCAGAGAATATATAATTGTATTTTTTGATTTCCTTTTTGTGAGCCCCCCCCCCTCCCGCCGTCGCCGGCCAAAGGCTGCGCAGCATGGCGGCGGCGGAGCATCTGCTGGATGCGATCTGTGATGGGAGGCAGCGCCCTCACCAACTCGGATCTGTGGTGGTGCATGGGGTTGGTGGCCTGAGTGCGGTGGTGGTGGTTGTTTGTCTTCCCCTACATCAGCGAAGAAGGCTGCGGCGCCATCGCGCCATCTGGGCCCCGGCGCGGTGGCCCTGGGCTTGGCTGCGGCGATTTCCTCCATTAGAAGGGGTCGGCCACGTTGGGACTTGGTGTGGAGGATCTCGGGATCTCACACCGATCTCCGGTGGTGTTGTTCTAGACGGCATCGAGTATGGAGGTGACATGGCAGCTGGTGAAAACCGAACCTTTCTTGGCGGACGATGGCAGCGTCACTCGACGTCGCTACCTTGTTGAAGGCATCGTCTTCGCTGGTGTCTCCACTACACTCGAGTTGAAACAGGGGAAACCCCAGATCTGGGAATTCCGGGTCGGATGATGGCGGCACTTGGCGTCGATTCCCCTCTTGAGGGCATCGTTTTTGGAATAGACATCGGCTGGAGGTCAGGCCACTCCTGCTGCTCCTGGGGAAACCCTAACCTGGTTCTCCGGATTAGGCGATGACGGTGCTTTGGTGTCGTATTCTCTCTTGGGAGCTTTGCTTGTGGAGCAGCGCTAGATGGCAGTGGTTGGTGGCGGAGCAGATTCATCTTGCACGGTGACTCTAGTAGAGATGTCAAGTCATGCCTAATCGCCAGGTGCTACGCTCAGTCATGCCTAGTGTGGTAGGTGCTACGAACGACAGATCTTTTGGAGGTCTCTAGCTGCGTCGGTTGGCGAGACTCAGTGGCATGGCGCCGGGAGGTCTCGGTGGTGGTCGCACATGCTTGTTGATGGACGCGTAGGGCGGTGGTGGCGTCGATGGCATGCCTTGCAAGGTCATTGCATTGATCTATCCTGAAGATGGGTTGGCGGAAGACAACGGCAGCAGAAGATTGATCGTACACGATGGTGTGCGCTACGGATCAGCTGGACCGGTTGGTGCTCCTGGCCCGCTGTGGGGCGGTTTCGGAACCTCTGGTATGGTCATAATGTGTTGGTGTGCGGTTAGAGTGTTCTGACATGACCACCCCTTCATCAAGTGGTTTTAGAGAGGTGGCTTCTTTTGATCTTTGTATTCTCTTTATAAGATTTCGTTGAATAATAAATAAAGCAGGCTGTGCGCATCTTTTTAATGCAGAGGCCGAGGGTAACACCTCCATTTTGAAAATAAAAAACGGTTGGAATCGGTTGAACTGATGAGATTGCATTGTTCTTTTTTCTCTTTGAGAAACTATTGATTTAGGTCACCTGCCCACAAAAATTATTTAAACTAGTCGTGAACCTATGCATCCGCACCTATGTGCGATCTTATAATTAATGTTCTTCACCCCCTAACTTCCAAACAGCATATATCAACGTCTAAATTATATTGTTTTCGCTAGTACAATTATTGGTTGCAAACATCGAAGCTCAGCCATAAAGTGGCATGAACGCGGTCAATATGGTAAGTACCATGTTTTGCATCTGCTTATCGTCTTTGTTCTGCATCGTCCCTATTTTGCATCGGCATGCTTATCGTCGTTGTGCTTCTTCGATCGTCAGTTGAACAAGGCGTTGGAGATTTACGAGGCCAGAAACGAGGGAACACCGTTCTCCTTCATACAATGCTACATCAAGCTAAAAGGATGCGAGAAATGGAGGCAAAGACGCCTCCATTCTACCAAAGGACCCGACGGGGTCATTGATATGGACTCTTGGCCCGCCTCGGCGGGGCGCCAATCGGCAACAAGAAGGCCAAGGTAGCCGCAACTCAAGCGGCATCACCCGGTAGGGAGTAGGCGTAGATTGACAAGTGCCTTGCCGATGTTTCGCCGAACTTGCTAATCGATGAAAGGTGAAAGTAATTGTTGTCCAAGCAAGACGAGAAGATCGTGCTCGAGAAGTAGAAGGTCACCGTGAACAAAAGGGAAGAAGGACTTCCTCATCTTGACTGCCGACATATAGAGGATTGATCCCCAGGTGTTGGCGGCGCACATGTACTACAATGACATGATCTTAGAAGAAATTGCCACGACGAGGGAGGCGTCAGAGGCAGCGACGACGCTGTTGGCGACGACAGAAGCTGCAGCGGGAGCGACATCAGCAACAGGATCGGGATCGACGGCAGCATAGGTGACAGGCGAAGATGACACACACGAGCAGGATACCGTCGATCTGGAGGCGGAGACGCAGGCAACGAAAATCAACAATATTTTCTTTTAGTTTATCCGTTGGTACTATTATTTTGGCTGGCGATCGATCGCGGCGGGTTCTCTAAACTGACGGTGTTTGAACTTTATGGATTACTTTCATTAAAATTACCGAGAATTTTATTATTGGCGGCTGGTTTGAGGCACGTGACTGGAACAGGTGTGCCTAACGCGGGACACCTCGGCCGTGTTCCCCAAATCAATCCGTCGCTTTCACGGATACGGACGCCGTTTACCGGACTTCATCTCGGGACGTGACTGGAGATGCTCTGACCATCATGCGTGAGTGCACCGGCAGGAAAAACTCCAGGTCGACGTTTGTACTCTGTACCGATCGTGCGATTGATAGATATATTTTATTTTGAAAAACGATTGATAGAGCCAAACCTGGCTAACACAGGCCCGGCACGCCGCGGCCTATCAAGCTCGCGGGCCGGGCCAGCCCGGTACGAGTGTCTCGTCCTGTGGCCCGGGCACGGCACGGAGGCTTGACAGACCGGCCAGCGGCACGTGAAGCACGACGCACCGTTCCTTTTTCTGCTGGCCTCGTCAAAGTTAACCTCCTAAATTGGCCTAATCTTTAATACTCCCTTCGATCCATATTATTGTTCTCAAATTTGCCTAGATTCAGATGTATCTAGTCATGTTTTAGTACTAGATACGTCCGAATCTAGACAAATCAAACAACATTAATTTGGATCGAACCTAGTATTTAAGCTAATCTTTGGTGGACGGGTGGTTGTGTGCTGCGGGCAACAATTTTTGTCTATATTTCGTATTTTTGTCTATATTTCGAAAAACCTAGTGGCAGATAGTATCTCTGTTTGGGATTATAGGTCTAGAGAGCTTTTTTATATTGTTTGAGATTATAAGAAGTGTCTCATTTATTATTCCCTTCCGTCTAATACATGTTCTCTTTTTTCTCTCACGCCGTGCCAGCACGTTTGCCTGAGATCGTGGCCCTGGCATGGCCCCGTCGCTTAACGGGCATGCCACGGGAAGAGCCGGGCCTATGCCGTGCTTTTTCCACGAACTGAGGGTCTGCCCGTTGGCCAGTTTTGGATAGAGCTGGACGGTCCTGCTCCATGAAAAACGTACGCACGGAAGAACTAGTATTCCCTCAAATCCAAATTAATAGATTTAAATTGTCTACATTTGGATGTATCTAGTCATATTTTAGTGTTAGATACATCTGAATCTAGACAAATCTGAGGCTATTAATTTGGATGGGAGAGAGTATAAAAAAGTTCCAAATAAAGGTGGAAATAATACTACTCCACTATACAAGTTCTGAATCCCCGTCTCCGTTTGTCGGTACTCCAGTCCACTAATCAGTCGTGGTAAAATTACCCCTTTACTAATGGAGAGTGCTAGGCGTCCCGGGATGGAAACTTTCCATTCCCGGTCCCTAGCCGTCCGATCTAGGTAGATCGACGGTTAAATCTAATTTCCGTCCGTCCATCCTGCTTTTGCTATAAACTGTCCCGCTATTGCTATATATAGTCCCGTTTTTACTATATGTAGCAAAACCGGTTCAGCTTAGAAAATACAAAAACAGACTGGACCTCGTCGGAGATCTCGCCGGAGACCTGGCCGGCGACCGTGTAGCAAAAACATTTCTAGTGTAGCAAAACCAACTTCGCCGGAGATATCGCCGGATAATTTCACCGGAAGATCTCGACGGAGACTTTGTAGCAAAATATTTGTGCTATTATAGCAAAAACAGAAAACACGTGTAGCAAAAAATATTGGCAAATGTAGCAAAAAATCACACTTCACCGGAGACATCGCCGGAGATCTTGCACCAAAAAAGTTGCTACCTAGCAAAACGACTTCTCCAGAGACTATAGTCGGTCATCTCGTAGCAAAAGTTTTACAGTATTATAGCAAAAACACACAAAAGTTGGAGCAAAAAATATATATGTAGCAAATCCTGCGGCTCTAGCAAAAAATCACCAACTTGAAAATTCCCCGCCCAGTCCGTAGCAAATCCGTCGACTGTCGATAGCAACGACGATGACCGTCTGTAGCTAAAACATCGGCCGCATGTAGCAAAACACGACGACAATTGTAGCACCACCAGCGCCCGCGCGTAGCACCGCTTTCGGCTCCATGTAGCAAACATGGACGACGTACGTAGCAGCCCCGGTGCCCTTGGGTAGCAACGCCGGCGCGCAGCTAAGCAATTTCACCGGAGCGAGGCCATGGCGAACTTCTACATCCTAGGTCTCCGCGTAGGCGGCCATGTCGTCCTCGACGCTGGCGGCACACGCAGCACGAGCGGCAAGGACCGCGGCAGGACCGGCCATGGCGGAAAAGCGGCGGGTGCCTGCTCCGGCGGCGCAGCCTAGTCTGACGACGGCGGCAACTTCCTGCTCCGGCGGCGGCGGTGGCGGAGCTGCCTGCTCCGGTGGGACGGATCCGGCGGTGGCGGCGGTCTAGTCCGACGACTACGGCAGCGGCAGCGTGCTCCGGTGGGCAGGATCGGTGGGTGCTCTGCTCTTCTCTCCCAGATCGAAGAGGGATCGTGCAGAAGAGGAGGCATCGTGCGGGAAGAGAAGAGGTACGTGGGGCCCACCCGGAGCGCGAAAGCGACCCGGAGGATCAAACGGAACGATCCCCAGGGAACCGCATTTTTCTTTACTAATCGGGCTAGAGCGCTAGGATAACCTAGCTAGTGACAGCAAAGTCGACATTCTTTTTTCCTTCCTCAAAATGTGTTCGGTTGTTTTGAGACGATCCCTATCCCCTACTCCCTCGGTTCACAATTATATTGTATTTTGGGTTTAGTCAAAATTAAATATTTAGCAAAAAATAAAAGTATCTACGATATAAAAATTATAGTATTGGAATCATAGTAAGTTCTATTTCATAATATGTACATTTAGAATAATGAATGTTATATATTTTCCTATATATTCCATTCGTCTAAAAATAAGTGATTTATATTTTCTAAATTCACATGTATATAAACGTGTTTTAGTGGTAGATAAATATGAATCTAGAGAAATTCAATTTATATAGGAGTACTTGTAATACCGGACGAAGGATGTAATTAACTTTTCACAGCGCCTGATTGCGCCTTGCACGTGACACACACAAGAATATGTACGTAGGTGTGGTTTGTTCAGGCCATCAGGGGTTGGAAGAAGCACGACTATAGGACATCTCTCGTTAACGAAACGATATTTCTTTGACAGGTACTGTAGTTAAAGTTGGAACACTACGTTGAAGCGTAGGACATAAATGGCATGCGTAGCCGTGCACGTCGAGTTCCTGGATAAGATGGAATCGTCGTCCGCAGGAAGGGGTTGTTGGAGAGATGGAGCTTTCCATTACAGGGAACTTGAACAATCTCGTACAGTCGTACTATTGTAGCGACCTAGTAATCGATTCCATCGTCGACACAGAGCCATCAATACATACTTCGATCGTGATCTATCCCACAGCTAGCTAGCCCATTATATATAATTGGCAGCAAGTCCTTTGTTTGTATCCGTTGGCAAAAAGCCATGTTTCTTTCGAAACAGAAAACCATCCCTAGTAGAAAAACTGTCGTTCGATTCGCAGCCTCTCAGAGCTTTTGTCCCAGTTCCTCCTCGAACCGGAACTAATGGCCGCATTTGTCCCGGTCCGAGAGGCTCGAGCGACGCACGAGAGCAAAGGGGCATACGTCCCGGTTCGTAAGGGACTATTCGTCCCAGCTTGTAATACGAACTGAGACTAAAGTTCGGGCATCAGACACGTGGCCTGCCGCACACCTTTAGTCCCGGTCCGTATTACAAACCGGGACGAATAGTCCGTCTATAAATGCGCCGGCCCAGCCAGCCCTCCCTCTGTTTTTTCTCTTGGTGGAAGGAGTGAGGTCTGTGTGCTAGTTTTTTTTTCCTATACACATTAGGTGTTTGACGAAATGTCTGAGAAAATGATATCGCTTGATTTCATACAAAACAAAAATGATATGAGGTGCCCGAGCCACACTCAAGCCTTTCTACTCTTTCTTTCCTTCTTGATCGAGGTTAATTACCAACCTTATCCTTCATCTATCATTGATATAATAATGCATGTGTTTTGACGTAAAGTGGTCATCTCACTATTCATGATGTTCTGTGATGATGCAGATGAACCGGCGGGGATGGATGTAATGATACTGATTGAATTTCCTGAACTATATCAATTTTTCAATCAAGACGCCATCGACAAATCGATCGTCAGTGCCTATTGTCTGTAAGTATTATTGCTTTATTAATTAAGTCTTTAGTTAGCTCACCTCGTTTATATCGCATGTATAATCATACTCACTATATTATGCAGACTGAAGATTCTCGAATGCAGAAGAGGACAGATCTATGACATTGGGTTCATTGATCCATATTGGGTTCACGAACTTACTGTGAAATTAAGTCCCAAGGACACAGAGGATAAAATTATAATAGCGTTAAGGTTTCAAGAAACCAAAAGGGAAATATTATTACTTTACAACTTCAAGTGAGTGTTATTGTCTTGTACATATTCTATTTCGCTTATTCGATGTTAAATGTATAATTGATGAGTTATGCATGCGCAGATTTCATCATATTCTGCTAATCATTCAACCTGACAATGGAGTAGTATAAGTCATGGAATCTAAACGTAAACCCCTTGAGGAGTGGCCCCATGCAGGATATGCTCCAGTGGTAATTTCAGTCATTATGACACTATATCGGCAACTTTCGTTCATTTACTGATATCAAGTAATTAGTTACTCATTTTATTCATTTTCTTTGTCGGCCAATGCTTGGAAACGGTTCACCAACAAGGCTAAGGGTGCCTGAAAAGAGAACATTATATTTAAACCACTAAATGTAAGTACTACTAGCTAGATCTGCGCATCTCTTTGATACTAGTTCCGATATCATTATCATGCTTAATTATATTATTTTGATTGAAATTTGTTCCGTAAAGTGTCAGAGGCAGGCAGATGGAAATAAATTATGTGGATACTATATTTGCGAGTTAATTCGCTAGACGACCTGTGAGAAGGGCAGAAATTTAGAACAACTTCAAGTATGTAAATAATATTTAGAATTTTGTTTTATTACTATCAATTGTGTTTAGTTTCATTCATATATGTTGACTTATTCTTTTAAATTAGATAGAACGGTTGCGAGACCATCTTCTACCAAAGGATCGCATACAAGTAATCCAAGAGAAAATTGCGGGATTCTTAGATGCAGATGTCCTAGATCCAAAAAAAGAACACTATTGGAAGATAATGATAATGTAATAGGGATCATAAAAGACTGTGTATTGTATATATGCATGAATGTAATATATTCGATACTTGCTGTGTAATATAATCAGGAGATGTTTTGTAATATAATAGTTCATTCATTGCTTAGTACAAAACACAAAATAAATGCTGCCCAAAATGCTACCCAAAACACAAAAAGAAAATAAATAAAAGGGAAACAAAATAAATGTAAATATACAAAATAAATTCTCTGTCGCGGCACAAAAAATGCCCAAAATGCTGCCCCAGCAGAGACCCTTAGATCCCGGTTCGTATTACGGACGAATGCCCCTCCCCCTTGCGCCAGCCAGCGGCCATGTGGACCACCATTTCGTCCCGGTTCGCAGACCAACCAAGACTAAATGATTGGAGCTTTAGTCCCGATTGCCATGTCCGATTGGACAACCGGGGCTAAAGTCCCTTATAAACCGGGACAAAAGGGCCTGTTTCTACTAGTGCACCAGCTGGTTACGTGTGTCTGCGGCCCATAGTGTCAACCAGACGCCACTATTCTGCTTTCCTCCTCTTTTCCTGGCCGGTTGAGGAAGCTATAGCTAGCGATGAGCAGGTCAAACACCATTGTCAGCAACAGCATCCATCTCCGCATGCATGAAATGGAATGCAATGTGATGATGCGTCGTTACACACCAACTCTACCTATAAAGCCCACATGGTGGATACTGTATTTGTGATTTTATCGGACATGAGAAATATTTTTTTTTTGCTTGTTCTGCGGTTACGGACTACTAACTTGAAAATCTCCTTTGACACCTACGCCTGAGCGTACATAAAATGGAGTGCACGATGGGGAGCTACCGGCCCTCTGGAGCACGGCCGGCTAAAGGTAGACCGTTTTTTGGAAGTTCAAAATTTTGTATTCAAAGTTTTGAAAAAATCGAAAAAATAATACCTAGATATAGTCAATGCTCTATTCCAGCAGTGTGTAATCACTACAGGAGAACGGAAAGGCGCCGACTGCCTTTTCCTACGCCGACGGCAAAAGATCAAGGTCGTCAACACAGGTGAACGAGCTCGGCAGCCGGGCTACGCGGCCGTCGGTCCAATATTACCGTCGACATAGGGCAACAAGCGTCGACGGCTGCCATCGGCGTAAGATTGCCGTCGGCGTAGTCCAATGATAGGGGTCGTTGGAGAGATGGAGCTTTCCATGACAGGGAACTTGAACAATCTCGTACAGTCATACTTTTGTAACGACTTGATTAGTAGTTGATCTAGACTGACAGGTATCATGCATGCATGATGTCAATAATTGTACGAGTGGGTCTAACATAAAAAGCAACATGAATTAACGCAATATGTACTCCCTCTCTCCCGGTCCAAAGGACACGTATAACAGAACTCTGGGCCCTAAGCTGTATCTGATTGAGACTATTTGCCCTCACTAATCCCCTGATTGGCTCTTGCTTTGAGATTAAATGCTTATGCGCCTAGGATATGGGATATTTTAGGAATTGCATGATTTTTCAATATGTGTCCTTTAAACCGGGACAGATGAAGTACTTAATTTTAAAATATAGTTAAGAACATGTTAGTAGCATGTTGTACCGTTGGTATTGTGTGTTGGATCGTATACAAACCATCTGTACAATAAGGTCTAATCTAACACGTGCAGCTATAGACTAGTGTATACATCAACCGGAACTAAAGAGGCTGACGCCGGCCCAGCATGCCGGAAACCCTTTAGTGCCGGTTGATGTCTCCAACCGGAAATAAAGGTCCTGTTTGAATCTGGACTAAAGGTGGTCGTACTCTGCGGCGGTTTCTAGCTGTTGGAACCAGTACATTAGTCCCGAACCCAAACACGATGGGGACAAATGCTCTGGACGAAAGACCTGTTTTCTACTAGTGTTGTGCAATCTTGTAGGTGCAATGCAATAAGCATCTTTTATGCTTTGTTTGTGGCACAAAGTAGGTGCCATTATCATGCCTATGCATACACCCCTAATCTCCTATAAGTATGCAGGCAATCTCCAAGCCGAGCTAACCAGCGTATGTTTATAGTTAGACACGTATAGACGCGAGCTACAAGAGGTCATATCAACCACAACAAACTTAGTTAGGAGATAAACATAACTAATCTAACCTAACTGGATTAGGATTAGAGGGGTCATATAGTTTTACTCCCTCCGTTTTAAAATATAAGATGTTTTAGCTTTGTGAAGAAAATGTATCTAAACTTTCTTAGTATGTAGGTTCACTAAGGTTTAGAGTGAATCTAGACACTAAAAGTAGTCTAGATATATTTTCTTCACAAACCTAAAACATCTTATATTTTAAAACGGAGGGAGTAAAAAATTAGAGAAGTTAGCCATAACCCCCAAATCGGTCCTAAATTAGAAATTTGAAATTCGAACAAGCATCCAATGGCTGCTGCCGCTGCTAACAGTGGTGGTGGGCATACCGCCGTGGAAGAGGGGGCGGCGGAGAGCAGGAGAGGCAGCCAGGTTGAAGCTGGCATTGAGGTCGACGGCGCGGAAGGCATTGGGGTTGAAGCTGCCGGCCGCGTCGAGTGGCTCGCACGGCGAGAAGCGAGATAGCTTGGGTGTACCTTGGTTGTCCTAGGACAGCGGCCCAGCCTGGGTTTTTGCCGAAGACGGCGATGGCGGCGAGACGCTCCCTTGGCCCCCCCACATGTGCGGGTGGAAGCTCGGCATGCCCGCCATCTGGACGGCTCTCTGCGCCATGAGTACCTCCGCGGCCAGAGCCTCCGAGGCCCGCTTCTTCCTCGCCCTGAGCTCTCTCTGCTGGCGGCTGGCGTTCTCGACCTGCCGGCGCTGCAGGTCGAACGCCCACTCCGCGTTCGCCATCCCCTCCGATCGCTCCTTCTCTGACTTGCCCCTCTTCTTCGCCGGCGATGCTGCTACCGTCGCGCGGGGAGCGACGTACTTCTTTGGCGGCATGGTGGCGCGATCTGGTCTTCGCTGGGAAATGGCGGGAGTGGGAGGCGAGGCGGGAGGGGAGGGGGAGATAGGGGCTAATTTTGGAGGGAACCGGCGCTAATTTTGGTGGGAAAAGGAAAAAGTTTCAACTAGGTCGCCGACAAGGCTGGCCCGCCAAACTTTTCTCCGCCCTCCGGCGCCTCCGCTAGCCTCCTATGGAATTGGGTTTCGACCGGGTGCGCCGGGTAATCGAAGCGGCAGCCTTGCCGAAACCAAAATGGGAGACGCTGGGCCGAAATTGAGCCAGCGGCCCTCAAAGGCCTTTTGGGGTCCTTTAAGGGTCACGAGTGGAGATGCTCTAAAACCACTGAAGCTAATCGGTGGTTGAGGACCCGATTAGTCTACTAATCAGTCGCAGTAAAATTAGCCGTTTACTAATCGGCCTAGGGTGCTAGGATAAACTAGCTAGAGACAGCAAAGTAGGCATTCTTTTTTCCTTCCTCGGAATGTGTTCGGTTGTTTTGAGACTATCCCTATCCTCTACTCCCTCAGTTCACAATTAGATTGTATTTTGGGTTTAGTCAAAATCAAATATTTAGCAAAAAAAAAAGTATCTACGATATAAAAATTATAGTATTGGAATCATAGTAAGTCCTATTTCATAATTTCATAATATGTACATTTGGAATAATGAATGTTGATATATTTTCCTATATATTCCATTCGTCTAAAAGTAAGTGCTTTATATTTTTCTAAATTCACAAGTATATAAACGTGTTTTAGTGGTAGATAAATATGAATCTAGACAAATTCAATTCATATAGGAGTACTTGTAATACCGGACGAAGGATGTAATTAACTTTTCGCAGCGCCTGATTGCACCTTGCACGTGATACACACAAGAATATGTACGTAGGTGGTTGGTTCAGGCCATCAGGGGTTGGAAGAAGCATGACTACGACATCTCTCCTTAACGAAGCGATATTTCTTTGACATGTACTGTAGTTAAAGTTGGAACACTAGGTTGTGGGGTGTCGGTGTCCCATGTCACTCTAACTTGACCTTGGAGCATAGGACATGAATGGCATGTGTAGCCGTGCACGCCGAGTTGCTGGATAAGACGGAATCGTCGTCCGCAGGCAGGGGTCGTCGGAGAGATGGAGCTTTCCATGACAGGGAACTTGAACAATCTCGTACAGTCGTATTATTGTAGCGACCTAATAATCGATTCCATTGGCGACACGGAGCCATCATCATCATGATCGCATACATGCTTCGATCGTGATTGATCTCACAGCTAGCTAGCCCATTATATATAAACAAAATAGTAGGCTACCCATGGTGACCAGGGTGTATGGGTATCCACCGTCAGATCTGATTAAGCGAGCACACGGTGTTAGGAAGTAAACGGAAACTGTGAACAAATACTCCTAATGACGGTTCGTTCGAGAGAACGACGGCGGCTGGAGACATGCATGCAGCACGGATACCCATTGCGGCAAAACACATATGTGAAGCAGGAATCCCGATGGCTAGAAAACTCACATGCATGCATCACGGATGCATGTTAGCCGCAACACACATATGTGTGAAGCACGGATGTATTTGAGCGGCAAAACATATATATGTGAAGCACAGATGCATGTTGGCGACAAAACACACGCGTGTAAGCACGGCAGCAAACACTCATGTAGCACGGTGGAGATTCTCCTTATTATCGGCTGCGATTCGTCCAGAAAAGTTGTCCTTTAAATATAGCATCGACTTGCTCGAAAATTGTTTCACGCACTGCCAAGTTGAGGCCACGGAACACCCACTATTCTGATTTATGTCAATGCAAGCTGCTTGATAAGTTGGCATGTTTACTCTAGGATTCACTAGTGGAAAATGGGCATTTTGTTCCGGTTTGTAAGGGGCTTTAGTCTCGGTTGCCCAACAGGGACAGGGCAATCGAGACTAAAGCCCCAACCCTTTAGTCCCGGTTGGACTGCGAACCGGGACAAAAGGCATTCCACGTGGCATCTGGCTGTCACAAGGGTGGGGGGCATTTGTCCCGGTTCGTAATACGAACAAGGATCTATAGGCCTCTACCGCGGCAGCATTTTGGGCATTTTTTGTGCCGCGGCAGAGATTTTTTATATATATTTTCATTTATTATGTTTCCCCTTTATCTATTTTATTTTTGTGTTTTGGGTAGCATTTATTTTGTGACACTTACCCTTGCACTAGCATTTATTTTGTGACACTTACCCTAGCACTATGTTGTGAGGAATGCTCGTCCTCATAGTAGATGGTGCGATATTGATGTTACCGAAAGTTGATTCGCATGGAGATAAGTGTATCATCTACCTTAAGGAAACCATTATATTACAATACATCTCCCGATTATATTACATAGCAAGTATCAAATATATTACATTCATGCATATATACAATATAAAGTCTTTTATGATCCTTATTATATTATCATCATCTTTCGATAGTATTCTCCTTTTGGATCTAGGACCTCTGCATCTAAGAATTCCGCAATTTCCTCTTGGATTGCTTGTATGCGATCCTTTGGTAAAAGATGGTCCCGCAACCGTTCGATCTAATTTAAAAGAAGGAGTCAACATATATGAATGAAACTAAACACAATTTATGGTAATAAAACAAAATTCTGAATATTGTTTACATACTTGAAGTTGTTCTACATTTCTGCCCTTCTCATAGGTCGTCTGACGAATAAAATCGTAAACATAGTATCACATAAGTTATTTCCGTCTGCTTGCCTCATACACTTTACGAGAACAAAGTTCAATCAAAATAATAATAATTAATCATGATAATGGTATCGAAACTAGAATCAAAGAGATGCGTGGATCTAGCTAGTAGTACTTACATTTAGTGGTTTAGATGTAAGTTTCTCTTTCTAGGCACCCTTAGCCTTGTTGGTGAACCGTTTCCAAACGTTGTCCGGCAAAGAAAATGAATCAAATAAGTTATTAATTACTTGATATCAGGAAATGAATAAAAGTTGCCGATATAGTGTCATAATGACTGAAATTACCGCTAGAGCATATCCTGCATGGGGGTCCACTCCTCAAGGGGTTTACGTTTAGAGTCCATGACTTGTACTACTCCATTATCAGGTTGAATGATTAGCAGAATATAATGGAATCTGCGCATGTATAACTCATCAATTATACATTTAACATCGAGTAAGCGAAATAGAATGTGTACAAGACAATAACACTAACTTGAAGTTGTAAGGTAATAATATTTCCCTTTTGATTTCTTGAAACCTTAACGCCATTACAATTTTATCCTCTATGTCCTTGGAACTAAATTTCACAGTAAGTTCATGAACCTAATATGGGTCAATGAATCCAATGTCATAGATCTGTCCTCTTCTGCATTCGAGAATCTTCAGTGTGCATAATATAGTGAGTATGATTATACATGCGATATAAATGAGGTGAGCTAACTAGAGACTTAATTATTATAGAAATAATACGTAAAGACAATAGGCACTGATGATCTATTTGTCGAGGGCGTCTTGATTGAAAAAATGATGTAGTTCAGGAAATTCAATCAGTATCTGGGCATCTCCATACCCGTAATGCTCGTTTCGAACTCCGATCACTATCCAGTTTGCCCTTCCTTTGTTGCTTTAATGTACCAATTATGCAATCTTCGCATTTTTGTTAGTAGATACTTGACGTCCTCAAGTCTGACGAGAGATTTCCTGTACTGGTATTTGTATGCTTCCTCAGCCACGATGAACTCTAACTGGTCTAAGTACTAAGCAATAGTCATACCTTGAGCAGCGCCCGCTTCTCCATATAGTGCAACAATTTCTGGATCATACTTCTCGTCCGCACCTTTGCTCGACTCCACCCTGGTATCAGAAATCATTTTGAGCGGGGGCATTCCTTGTTTTTCTGTAAACCGAGTTGGGGAACCGAATTCTCGCTTGTACTAGTGCTCTTCGACCGCACCATTGACTGATGTGACTTGACAATAGAGCGGTCATAGTCTGATGACAACCTTGGCTCGGGTTAATGAAGGGTCTTCAACATTTTTTGCACTTTGGCTTTTTCTTCTTTAATGCTAGGGAACTCTGGCTCTTTCGGCTGGCTGAGGCTATCAGACCACTGTTGCATTTGGGCCTTTGCGATCACCGTATTCTCCTCTTCAGTATAGTCGTAAGCTCTCTTGGGAGCAACCTTTGGTACTTTTGGGAGGGGCTCCGGTAGACGCTTCGGTAATCGGTTACTCTTTCGCTTTTGGCCCTGACCCTTTTGTACTTTTGGGAGGGGCTGAGACTGCTGACGCGGTAGCGAAGACAACCGTGCTGGAGACGGCTGAAGCGTTGGCTGATGTCTACGCACTTCTATTCTTGTAGACAGTTGTTGGGCCTCCAAGTGTAGAGGTTTGTAGAACAACAGCAAGTTTTCCCTTAAGTGGATCACCCAAAGTTTATCGAACTCAGGGAGGAAGTGGTCAAAGGTATCCCCTCTCAAGCAACCCTGCAATCAAGATACAAGAAGTCTCTTGTGTCCCCAACACACCCAATACACTTGTCAGGTGTATAGGTGCACTAGTTCGGTGAAGAGATAGTGAAATACAAGTGGTATGGATAATTATAAGTGGTAACGGTGCTAGAAAATAGCTTGATGGCGTGGAAAAGACTAAAGTAAAATTGAAATAAAGAAGGAAGCAAGCAAACATGTAATAGATCTAATAGCAAACGGTGTATCAATGATTAGAAACAAGGCCTAGGGATCATACTTTCACTAGTGAACACTCTCATATAAATATCTTCTCTTTATGATACTACTCTCCGGTTGGACACTCTAATCCATGGCAGGGCTATAACAGCACACCTCAAAGTTCATCTTTCCCATCTAGAAAACCCCACACTGTAACCTTGAGCACTAGATGGTTCCAATAAACACCACAATTTCATAGAAAGATCCAACTCCAAATATAACTCATAACAAGTATTTGTAATATCTAGCCTAAGTGCCACCATGGTGTGCACGCTGTCACTTTCACACACATGGGGAGAGCAGAGATCTATTAAAGCACTTGAGTAGCAAGGTAGATCTATAGATTACAAGCTCATGATCTCAATAAGATCATGCATAGAGAGAGATGAACACATAGCTACCGGTAGAACCCTTAGCCTCGAGAGAGATCTACTCCCTCCTCATCATGGGAATCAGCAATGGAGATGGTGGTGGAGATCGATGGAGATGGCTCCGGGGGCACTTCCCCATCCCCAGGTGCCTAACAGACTTTCTGTCCCGAATCTCCCTTCGTGGCAAGGCGCTGGAACTTTTCATGGCAGGAGGATTGACGATTTAGGGTTTATGCATCGGGAGGCTCTTATAGGCGGAGGGAGACCGAGTGCCGGAGGGGCCCACACCACCCCCTGGCGCGGCCTGGCCTGGCCCGCGCCACCAGGTGGTGTGGCCACCCTTTGGCCCTTCTCCGTCTCGTATTTTGGCTCCAAGTGTCCCCCGATAAAATAGTAACTTTGGCTTTTGTCCCGTCCAATTCCGAGAATATTCATTTTCTGACTTCCTAGAACCAAAAATAGCAGAAAACAGGCAGCTGGCACTGTGGCTCTTGTTAATAGTTTAGTCCAAGAAATCATATGAAAAGTACTCCAAAGTGTGGACAAAACATAAGAAAATGGATAAAACCAAGCATGGAACATCAAAAATTATGGATACATTTGTCATGTATCAACATCCCCAAGCTTAACTCCTGCTCGTCCTCGAGTAGGTAAGTGATAAAAAGAAAGAATATTTTTTTAGGTGACATGCACCATCATAAACTTGATCAAAGTATTTGTAAAACATTGATAGTTGGGATCATAGTACTTCAATCATAACATGAAAGACAAAGTTCTAACAATAAGGCAAAGCAACTATGTTGCAACATGAAAAGACACAAAAAAAAGATTCATGAATAACAATGCTTTGCAAGACGTTTGTTTGTTTCACATAAAGAAAACATAGCATAGTGGTATTCATCTTGTCCCTCATAGAGTAGCAAACATAAATGCATAGGACACCTTCAAAGTTCATAAGAGTGACTAAATACAAATAGTTTAAAACAAGCAATATCAAAGTTATGCATCAATCAACAAGTTTTGGGACAATGCACATAGAACTAAGAATGGCCACTATGCTCTCAAAGTAGGTGCATAAAGGTAGAAGGTGGAGACTCAACAAAAAACTAAAAGAAAGGCCTTCATAGAAGGAAGTAGGGATTCGATTTTCATAAAGAGCTTCCAAAAATTATGGTACTTTTTAGCTTTCATCTCTCATTTCCCCTATCATAAGCATCTTGAAGTGATTAAGGTTAAAGTGAACAAACTATGGTGTATATGCTTGATGAAGTATAAGTTAGGAATCTCATGTCCCTTGAATACGAGGGCCACTCCTCATGCTACTCAAGTTTAGTCACCGGTAAGTTCTTGTCATTATAAGTACATGTGTATCATAGAGAACCGCCAACGGGGTACCCCTTGCCCGATACTGAAGAATCACCATATCAAAATGACAAGGCAAGCGGACAACGAGCATCTCAGCAATCTTCTTATTTACCATGGTAATATGGTGCTTTTTTCTCTTTCCTATTTTCATAATCTTTTTCTTTCTTTTCTCTTTTCTCAATATAGGACTCTTTTTTTATAAGAAGAATGCTTCATAGACAGCTCATTATGGTTACGCTGCAGGTTTCCACCATGTCAGCATGGATTAGACCAGCGGCCCAGGCGTTTCTCTAACACATATACATAAGTCCATTGACTTACAAGCTCCCCTTGCATTTCACACCGACGACATCTATAGACAAAAGAGCATGATATCAACTAGGTACAAAACCCGTGCAATGTTGAAAGCGTTCCCCATGACAGCATGGTTCTGCTAATCCCCAACAAATAAGTGCAAGCATATACAACATAGACGACACAATGGTTCAAGTTTATTAAGGGCAAGAAAAGTAAAGTGTGCCATCAAGTTCGTGAGAGCTTTAATCACTAGTTTTCTTATAACAAGTTTAATTCGGAAGGTAGACAAAAACATGAATATACTTGGAATAGCATATGCTAGTAGGTAGGTATGGTGGACTCTTTGGAATAACTTGGTTTAAGGAGTTGGATGCATGAGTGGAACTCATACTTGGTTGTGGAGGTAGCAAAAGACTGGGAGCGACCAACTAAGAGAGCAATAATGGCCGTAATCATGCAGAGCGACAAAACATCATTCATCAAAGCATAAAGCGATACTAGAAGTTGAAAACTAATGGATCATAAAGGATATGATGACTTGGGATAGTCATAACATGGTGTGAGCATGCGCCAAGTCAACCCAAATAAAGCATCAAAGGAGAATACCACAATACTATGCTTTAATATGCTAAAACAACACATGATTCATCCAAGGCACATTAAGCAATCTCAATTGTTTCTAACAAGTCATGCTACAGAAATAATACTAAGTATAAAGACAAAACAATATCGAGCATGGCATGACAAAGCATAGGCCACAGTCAAAAACAAACTCTCTTTACCACTTAAGCATGAACTTTCCTACTCTTTTCCAATCCAAACCAAACTATTTGAAAACCAATGTATGAAAGAGGGGGTCCAACCAATTTATTCAGCAAACTAATAAAACAGAGAAAACGAAAAACCAAAATGAAAACGAAAAAGAAGACGCTCCAAGAACAACACAAATTTGCATGAAACAATAAAAATGAAGCGTTTGGAAGAAACCTGGGATTTTTATTGATGAGGAGGGGGATGCCTTGGGCATCCCCAAGCTTTGACGCTTGTACTTCTTGAATATTTCTTGGGGTGACACGCGTGGCATCCCCAAGCTTGAGCTTTAGTCCATCCTTCATCTCATTACTCATTCCTTCCATACACCTGAAATTTTTCCTTCATACAAAACTTCACACAATCTTTATTAGCAACATTAGTGCACTCAAGATAATAAGTCCTTAGGTTCAGTTCTAACACCAATAAACTTCCATTAAAACACAAGCTACTGTATCACTTCCCTCAAAAAGCTCAATTCCCCAAAAGAACTCAAAAAGGAACCAACAAGAAGCAAATGCAGAAAATGGCAAAAATCTGTCAAAACAGACCAGCAGGTAAAGACGAATTTTTTCAAAGACCTTCTGTTGCTCAAATCAAAAAGTGTTGAACTAATAAAAGTTATATAACAACATGGGGCAGAAGCACAAACATTGACGCCTCAAAAGGACGTTCAGAGATTTGACACGAATTTTTACGGTGGAGCACAGAAATCTGTTTCGGGACAGCAACTTTCCTAATCATTACTTCTATCTCATTAGAGGTTACTCTTGGCACAAAAAGCAAATAAAAAGGATAAGGAGAGGTTATTACTGAAGTAATAGCTTCCAAGACTCATCTAATACTTTTGGGTTATCTCCTAATAAGTACTTTTCTTTAACGCCTTTAAGTTAGTTTTCTTTCTCCTTGAGAGGAAAAGCTTAAATTGTTTCCTTTCTCCTTGGGAGGAAAAGCTAAGGATGGTTGAATTCCTTAACTAGGAATAGTATTGATTCTTGGACTAAATGCAAAGATGCTTTCATTTGAAAATACTATCCTCCTGCTAACATTATATCTATGAGAAGTGAAATAATGAAATTTAAACAAAATGATAATGAACATGTTGCTCAAGCTTGGGAAAGAATGAAATCTTTGATAAAGAATTGTCCCACTCATGGACTGACTGCTTGGATGATTATCCAAACCTTTTATGCAGGATTGAACTATTTTTCAAGAAATCTATTGGATTCTGCTGCTGGAGGTACCTTTATGACCATTACTTTGGGTGCTGCAACAAAGCTTCTGGATAAGATGATGGTTAACTATTCTGAATGGCACACTAAAAGAGCTCCACACAGTAAGAAGGTAAATTCTATTGCAGAAACCTCCTCCTTGAGTGATAAAATTGATGTTATTATGTCTATGCTTGTTAATGGGAAAGCTCATATTGATCCAAATCATATTCCTTTAGCCTCTTTGGTTGCTAAAGAAGAGCAAGTTGATGTGAACTTTATAAGAAATAACAATTTTAGCAACAATGCCTACAGGAATAATTTTGGTAACAACAATTATAGGCCATATCCTCCCAACCATGGTAATGCTTATGGAAATTCCTACAACAATAATAGGAGTGCTCCCTTTGAACTCGAAGTTATGCTTAAAGATTTTATTAGTAAACAAACTCCTTTCAATAAAACTATTGAGGAAAAACTATCTAATGCTGAAAGAAATATAGCATCATTGGCTGAAGCTCAATCTTCTTTGAATAAAATGGCTGCTAAACTTGAAACTAATGAGAATCCCTCTGCTGCCACTAATTCCATACAAGTTAGAATTGATGAAAATGTTAGACTATTAGCTGAATTGCATGCTAAGTGGAAAAGAGAAGATGAAATTGCTAGAAACATTAATGTTTCTACTATCACTACCACTAGTGTTGAGGCTAGTAATACCTCTACTACTTTAGATGATAATTATGATTTTGATCTTGATGGTTGCAACATCTCTGAAGTTATTAAGTTCCTACAAAAGCTTGCTAAAAGTCCTAATGCTAGTGCTACGAATATATCCTGTACAAAACATATTACTGATGCTCTCATAAAAATTAAAGAAGAAAAGATGAAACATAAAGCTTCTATTCCTATAAAACAAGAAGATGGTTGGGAACCCATCATTAATATGAAAGTGAATGATTTTGATTTCAAAGCTTTATGTGATCTTGATAGTAGTGTTTCTATTATGCCTTGAAGGATTTATGATATGCTTGATTTGCCACCATTAGAAGATTGTTATTTGAATGTACCACTTGATGATAATGCTAAAAAACTCATGGGGAGTGTTAATGATGTTCTTATTATGGTTAAAAATTCTTATGTCCCTGTTGATTTCTATGTTTTGGCTGTTGAATGCAATGCTTCTTGTCCTATTACTTTGGGAAGACCTTTTGTTAGAATTGTTGGTGCCACTATTGATATGAAAGAAGGCACCATTAAATATCAACTCCCACTCAAGAAATGTATAGAACACTTCCCTAAGAAGAGAGAGAAGATTTCTTTTGCCTCTCCTATGAAAACAAAATTTTCTTTTAATGCTTCTTCATATGAGAACACTTGATTCTTTTTCTTGCTTCTTATGCCTAACTTAAAGGCGTTAAAGAAAAGTACTTATTGGAAGATAACCCAAAAGTTTTAGATGAGTTTGGAAGTTATTACCTCAGTAATAACCGCTCCCTATCCTTTTTATTTGCTTTTTGTGCCAAGAGTAACCTCTAATGAGAGAGAAGTAATGATTGGGAAAGTTGATGTCCCGAAACAGATTTCTGTGCTTCACCGTAAAAATTCGTGTAAAATCTTTGTACGTTTTTTTAAGGCGTGAATGTTTGTCCTTCTGCCCCAGGTTGTTATCTAACTTTCGTTAGTTCAACACTTTTTGATTTCAGCAACAGAAGGACTTCGAAAAAATTCGTTTTTACCTGCTGGTTTGTTTTGACAGATTTCTGCCATTATTTGCATTTGCTTCTTATTGGTTCCTTTTTGGGTTCTCTTTGGGGAATTGAGCTTTTTGAGGGAAGTGATACAGTAGCTTGTGTTTTAATGGAAGTTTTATTGGTGTTAGAACTGAACCTAAAGACCTATTATCTTGAGTGCACTAATGTTGCTAATAAAGATTGTGTGAAGTTTTGTATGAAGGAAAAATTTTAGGTGTATGGAAGGAATGAGTAATGAGATGAAGGATGGACTAAAAGTCAAGCTTGGGGATGCCACACGTGTCACCCCAAGAAATATCCAAGAAGTACAAGCGTCAAAGCTTGGGGATGCCCAAGGCATCCCCTTCTTCATGAATAAAAATCCCAGGTTTCTTCCAAACACTTCATTTTTATTGTTTCATGCACAATTGTGTTGTTCTTGGAGCGTCTTCTTTTTTGTTTTTCGTTTTGGTTTTTCATTCACTTGGTTTTCTTAGTTTTCTTGAATAAATTGGTTGGACCCCCTCTTTCATGCATTGGTTTTCAAATAGTTTGGTTTGGATTGGAAAAGAGTAGGAAAAGTTCATGCTTAAGTGGTAAAGAGAGCTTATTTTTGACTGTGGCCTATGCTTTGTCATGCCATGCTTGATATTGTTTTGGATTTATGCTTAGTGATCTTTGTTGTAGCATGACATGTTATAAACAATTGAGATTTCTTAATGTGCCTTGAAAGAATCATGCATTGTTTTAGCATATTAAAGCATAGTATTGTGGTATTCTCCTTTGATGCTTTATTTGGGTTGACTTGGCGCATGCTCACACCATGTTATGACTATCCCAAGTCACCATATCCTTGATGATCCTTTAGTTTTTGACTTGTAGTATCACTTTATGCTTTGATTAATGATGTTTTGTCGCTCTGCATGATTATGGCCATTATTGCTCTCTTAGTTGGTCGCTCCCAGTCTTTTGCTAGCCTCCATAACCAAGTATGAGTTTCACTCATGCATCCAACTCCTAAAACCAAGTTATTCCAAAGATTTCACCATACCTACCTATTAGCATTTTCTATTCCAAGTATATCCATGTTTTTATCTACCTTCCGAATTAAACTTGTTATGTGAAAATTAGTGATTGAAGCTCTCACAAACTTGATGGCACACTTTAATTTTTTGCACTTAATAAACTTGAACCATTGCGTCCATCTTTATTGCGTATATGCCTGTGCTTTATAAGTTGAAGTTAGCAGAACCATGTATCATGGGAAACGCTTTCAACATTGCACTTGTACATTGTACCTAGTTGATATCATGTTCTTTTGCTTATGGATACCGGCGGTGTGAAATAAAAGGGGAACTTGTAAGATCATGGAGTTTGTATTTGTGTTAGAGAAACTCCTGGGCCGCTAGCCTAAGCCATGCCTAGTCATGGTGGAAACTTGCAGCATAACCATAATGAGCACTCTATGAAGCATCCTCAATAAAAACCTATGCAAATAGCAAATAAAAAGATCGCTGAGATGCTCATTGTCCTTGCCTTGTTATTTTGATTATGGGATAGCTCAGATCATGTGCAAGGGTACCTGTTGGCGGTTCTCTATGATACATATGTACTTACAATGACAAGAGCTTACTTGTGACTAAAGTTGAGTAGCATGAGGTTCTGTCTTTCTAAGTAAGGGCCATGATATTTCAGCTTATAACTTGTCCAGCATATCCTCTTAGTTGTGTCACTTTAACCTTAATCACCTAAAGATGCTTATGATAGGGGTAATGAGAGCTGAAAGCTAATAAGTACCATAACTTTTGTAAGCTCTTTATGAAACTTGAATCCCTACTTCCTTCTATGAAGGCCTTTCTTTTACTTTTATGTTGAGTCTCCATATTCTATCTTTATGGACCTATTGAGAGAGCATAGTGGCCATTCTTAGTTTAATATGCATTGTCCCAAGACTTGTTGATTTATGCATAAGTTTGATATTGCTTGTTCTTAAACTATTTGTATCTAGTCACCCTTATAAACTTTGAAGGTGTCCTATGCAATTATGATTTGCTACATTATGAGGGACAAGCTGAATGCCACTATGCTATGTTTTCTTTATGTGAAACAAACAAACGTCTTGCAAAGCATTGTTATTCATGAATCTTTTGTTTGTGTCTTTTCATGTTGCAACATAGTTGATTTGCCTTATTGTTAGAACTTTGTCTTTCATGTTATGATTGAAGTACTATGATCCCAACTATCAATGTTTTACAAATACTTTGATCAAGTTTATGATGGTACATGTCACCTCAAAAATCATTCTTTCTTTTTATAACTTACCTACTCGAGGACGAGTAGGAGTTAAGCTTGGGGATGTTGATACGTTGCAAACATATCCATAATTTTTGATGTTCCATGCTTGGTTTTATCTACTTTCTTATGTTTTGTCCACACTTTGGAGTACTTTCTATACACTTTCTTGGACTAACCTATTAATAAGAGCCACAGTGCTAGCTACTTATTTTCTTCTGTTTTTGGTTCCAGAAATGTCAGAAAATGAATATTCTCGGAATTGGACGGGACAAAAGCCAAAGTCAGTTTTTCACCGAGGGACACAAGGAGCCAGAATACGAGACGGGGAGGGGCCAGGGGGCCGCCACACCACCTGGCCGCGCGGCCTAGCTTGGCCCGTGCCAGGGGGTGGTCTGGCCGCCTCCGGCACCCCCTCGGCCTCCCCTTTCGCCTATAAGATGCCTCCAATATAGAAACCCTAAGGACCCAATCAAAAATCCACGAAAGAGTCTGTAGCCGCCGTCATCTCCATCCCTAGATCGGGAGGGATCTGAAGCTCTTCCCGGCACCCTGCCGGAGGGGAGAATTCACCCTGGAGGCCTTCTTCATCACCATGCAAGCCTCCGGTGTGATGCGTGAGTAGTTCATCCTTGGACTACGGGTCCATGTAGTAGCTAGATGGCTGGTTCTCCTCCTTTGTGCTTTCATGTTTAGATCTTGTGAGCTCCGTTCATGATCAAGATCATCTATTTGTAATCCTACATGTTGTGTTTGCGTGGATCCGATGGATATTGAGATGCTATTTCAGATTGATTTTTGATTCTATCATGTCTTTGTTATTTGTGATCTTGCATGCTCTCCGTTGTTAGTAGATATCTTGGTTGAGTAGATGCTAGCAACTCCAAGAGGGAGTATTTATGCTCGATAGTGGGTTCATGCCTCTAGTAATCTGGGGAAGTGATATAAATCTCTAAGGTACTAGATGTGTTGTTGCTACTAGGGAGAAAACAGCAATCCTTTGTTCATAGAACAATCGTATTTTTTACTTTACATGTAATGCTTAATGCAATTATCTGTTGCTTGCAACTTAATACTGGAGGGGGTTCGGATGATAACCTGAAGGTGGATTATTAGTCATAGATGCAGTTTGATTACGGTCTATGTATAATGTTGTAATGCCCAATCAAATCTCATAGGAGTCAAGATGATTAGTATATGCATGTATGCTTTCTCGATGTTTGTCAATTGCCTCGCTGTAATTTGTTCACCCAACATGTCATATATCTTAAGGAGAACCACCACTAGTGAACTATGGACCCCGGTCCTTTCCTTTACCATCAATCTACAACTATTTACTGTTTTCTGTTTACTTTCTGCAAGCTATTTCTTTCTTCCACAATACGTTTAATCCTTTGTTTTCAGCAAAACCGGTGAGATTGACAACCTCACTATAAGTTGGGGGCAAAGTTCTATGGTTGTGTTGTGTAGGATTCCCAGTTGGAAACAACACCTTGGAGGTCTTTCCTTGCTCTTACTGGTTCGATAACCTTGGTTTCATAACTGAGGGAAACTTGTTGTTGTGCTCATCATACCTTCCTCTTGGGGTTCCCCAATGAGCTCGATATCAACCACGAGTCAGCAAGTATTTTTCTGGCGCCGTTGCCGGGGAGTCAAGGACATATTCACAAGGGGAGTCCCTCATAACCAATCTCTTTACTTTGTTGTTTTTGTTTTGCTTAGTTTATTTCTGCTTTGTTTGCTTGTTTATTTATCAAAAACACACAAAAAATTATTATTAGTTCCTATCTTAAGTTGCCATTATGTCTAGCATTGCTCCAATCACTATGTCACCTGAGGAAATGATTTTCACTTTCAAACAAGGAATTGAAGACAGTTTCAAATAAGCTTGGTCTAGAATCTCTGATTTACATGAAAAAACTAAACCTAAAATGACTCAAAGCTTGTTTCTTAGCAGTTTTTACCTTGGAATTTCTCTTTGCTATATATATGCTTTGGATGATGTAGTGGGAGGAGATTTCCTCCAATGCAATGAGGATGATGCTTTTAATGCCATAAAGAAGTTGGTCTTTACTTACAACTTGCCTAGCAAATCTAATTCTTCCTTTATAAACATATTTGCTAGATTGAACAGTCTTGAGACCAACACTGCTAGTTTAAAAGATTGCTATAATACGCTTAGAGAGCATCATGACTATGTTCCAATAAATTCTGAACCCTCAAAATGGCTTCCCACAGTAAAGATTGTTATAAATAATGAAACTTTTCATGCTCGCTGTGATATCATGTCTGAATTCTGTCTTATGCTAAAGATATCTATGAATCTTTGAATCTTTGGGGACTTTCTAAAGGAGGAGGACAAATATTTCTTGCTAATAATGCCACAATATTACCCATTGGAATATCTGAAGGAGTGTTTACAAAGATCATAGGGAAAATGGTTTCTACTAATTATCTTGTTATTGAATGTGTAGGAAAAGGACAAATTACACTTGGAAGATCCCTATTAAAACTCCTTGGAGCAATAATAGATATGGAAAAGGGCACCATGCATTTTTCTTCTCCACCAAACAATCATATGTTCCCCAAGGTTAAGAATAAAAGTAAGAGAGGTAAGGGCAAGAAATTTGGTTTTAATGCTTCTTCATTTGAGAATACTTGATCCTTTTTCTTGCTTCTTATGCCTAACTTAAAGGCGTTAAAGAAAAGTACTTATTGGAAGATAACCCAAAAGTTTTAGATGAGTCTTGGAAGTTACTACCTCTGTAATAACCGCTCCTTATCCTTTTTATTTGCTTTTTGTGCCAAGAGTAACGTCTAATGAGAGAGAAGTAATGCTTGGGAAAGTTGTTGTCCTGAAACAGATATTTGTGCTTCGCTAAAAATTCGTGTAAAATCTCTGTACATCGGTTTGAGTTGTGATTGTTTGTGCTTCTGCCCCAGGTTATTATCTAACTTTCGTTAGTTCAACACTTTTCGATTTGAGCAACATAAGGTCTTCGAAAAAATTGGTTTTTACCTGCTGGTCTTTTTTGAAAGATTTCTGCCATTATTTGCATTTGCTTCTTATTGATTCCTTTTTGGGTTCCTTTTGGGGAATTGAACTTTTTAAAAGAATTGCTACAGTAGCTTGTGTTTTAATGAAAGTTTTACTTGTGTTGGATCTGAACCAAAATACTTATTATCTTGAGTACACTAATGTTGCTAATGAAGATTGTGTGAAGTTTTGTATGAAGGAAAAATTTCAGGTGTAGGGAAAGAATGATGTAATGAGATGAAGAATGCACTAAATCTTAAGCTTGGGGATTCCACCCGTGTCACCCCAAGAAATATCCAAGAAGTACAAGCGTAAAAGCTTGGGGATGCCCAAGGCATCCCCTTCTTCATCAATAAAAATCTCAGGTTTCTTCCAAACACTTCATTTTTATTGTTTCATGCACAGTTGTGTTGTTCATGGAGCGTCTTCATTTTTGTTTTTGGTTTTCGTTTGCTTAGTTTGCTTAGTTTGCCTGAATAAATTGGTTGGACCCCCTCATTCATACATTAGTTTTCAAATAAGATTGGTTTGGATTGGAAAAGAGTAGGACAAGTTCATGCTTAAGTGGTATAAAAGGAGTTTGTTTTTGACTATGGTCTATGCTTTGTCATGTCATGCTTGATATTGTTTTGGCTTTATGCTTAGTGATTTTTGCTGTAGCATGACATGTTACAAACAATTGAGATTGCTTAATGTTCCTTGAAAGAATCATGCGTTGTTTTAGCATATTAAAGCATAGTATTGTGGTATTTGATACATTGCAAATGTATCTATAATTTTTTATGTTCCATGCTTGGTTTTATCTACTTTATTGTGTCTTGTCCACACTTTGGAGTACTTTTCATATGATTTCTTGGACTAACCTATTAACAAGATGTCACAGTGCCAGTTGCCTGTTTTCTGCTGTTTTTGGTTCTAGGAAAGTCAGAAAATGAATATTCTCGAAATTGGACGGGACAAAAGCCAAAGTTCCTATTTTACCGGAAGACTCACGAAGCCAGAATATGAGACGGAGGAGGGCTAGCGCCTGGCCACACCCCAGCGCGCTAGCCGCGCCACCAGGTTGTGTGGGCCCACTGGCCGACCATCGACCTTGCCTCCTTCGCCTATATATTCCTCCCGAGGCAAAAACCCTAAGTCGTCAATCAGAAATCCACGAAAAGTTCCGCTGCGCCGCTGCCACCGAAGGGGAGATTCGGGGGACAGAAAGTCTCTGTTCCGGCACCCTGCCGGGACGGGGAAGTGCCCCCGGAGCCATCTCCATCGATCTCCACCACTATCTCCATCACCATTGATGATTCCCATGATGAGGAGGGAGTAGTTCTCTCTCGAGGCTAAGGGTTCTACCGGTATCTATGTGTTCATCTCTCTCTCTATGCATGATCTTATTGTGATCATGAGCTTGTAATCTATAGATCTACCTTGCTACTCAAGTGCTTTAATAGATCTCTACTCTCCCCATGTGTGTGAAAGTGATAGCGTGCACACCATGGTGGCACTTAGGCTAGAGATTACAAATACTTGTTATGAGTTATATTTGGAGTTGGATGTTTCTATGAAATTGTGGTGTTTGTTGGAACCATCTAGTGCTCAAGGTGACAGTGTGGGGTTTTCTAGATGGGAAAGGCTTACTTTGAGGTGTGTTGTTAGAGCCCTACCATCGATTAGAGTGTCCAACCGGAGAGTAGTTAAGATTAGTATCATGAAGATAATATATTTATATGAGAGTGTTCACTAGTGAAAGTATGATCCCTAGGCCTTGTTTCTAAGCACTGAAACACCGTTTGCTACTAGATTTGTTACATGTTTGCTTGCTTCTATCTTTATTTCAGTTTGCCTTTAGTCTCTTCCACGCCATCAAGCTATTTTCTATCACCCTTACCACTTATAATTATCTATACCACTTGTATTTCACTATCTCTTCGCCGAACTAGTGCACCTATACACCTGACAAGTGTATTGGGTGTGTTGGGGACACAAGAGACTTCTTGTATCTTGATTGCAGGGTTGCTTGAGAGGGGATACCTTTGACCACTTCCTCCCTGAGTTCGATAAACCTTGGGTGATCCACTTAAGGGAAAACTTGATGCTGTTCTACAAACCTCTGCACTTGGAGGCCCAACAACTGTCTACAAGAATAGAAGTGCGTAGACATCAAGCTATTTTCCGCGCGCTGTCGGGAGGTAAGGTAAAAGGTATTCACATCAGAGGATTAAAGAAGAAGAACCTCCCATAGCAAACGCCTATTTTCTGGCGCCGTTGCCGGGAGGTAAGGTAAAAGGTACTCACATCCTCTAGTATGAGTGCTCGAAGTTATTTCCTTTAGATTCTGCAATTTTGTCTTTTTTTTTCTTGTTTTCACTAGTTACGCTTAATGGAAAACAAAAAAAAATTAGAGAGCTTTATAGTATTTATCTTGAGTTAGGACATGAAGTGTTTGAAGAAAAATTACAAAACCTATGGAACTTTGCATGCTAATAGCAATGTTGTTAGTATAATTCTTTAGACACCATTATTGCTAATGCTATGGAAAAGTCTAAGCTTGGGGAAGCTAGTTTTTATGAAAATGATCTTTTCAGTTCCCCAGCTTTGGCAGATAGCTATTATATTGCTTATGATGATACCAAACCTCCAATATATGATGATTACAATGATGAATATGATATTTTCAGTCCACCTACTATTGAGGAGGAAATTAATTATGATGACAATATGCCTCCTATATTTGATGATTATGGTGATGAAAATAATAATGATAGCTATTTTATTGAATTTGCTCCTACTATGATTAATAAGAATGACTATTCTTATAGGGAGAGTAATAATTGTTTTATGCATGTGGATCATGATAAGAATGTTTCATGTGATTGTTATATTGTTAATTTTATTCATGATGCTACTGAAAGTTATTATGAGAGAGGGAAACATGGTTTTATGCATCTCAATAATATTAAGTTTCCCCTCTTTATGTTGAAAGTCTTGAAGTTACACTTGTTTTGCTTTACTATGCTTGTTGCTTTGTGCTTTCATGACTTGTTTCTTTACAAGATTCCTATGCATAGAAAGTGGGTTAGACTTAAATGTGTTTTGAATTTGCTTCTTGATGCTCTCTTTCACTTCAATTCATATTTCTTGTGTGAGCATCTTCTCACACTATCATGCCTAACTTAAAGGTGTTAAAGAAAAGTACTTCTTGGAAGATAACCCAATAGTTTTCTTGAGTCTTGAAAGTTATTACTTCAGTAATAACCGCTCCTTATCCTTTTTATATGCTTTTTGTGCCAAGAGTAACCTCTAATGAGAGAGAAGTAATGCTTGGGAAAGTTGCTGTCTCGAAACAGATTTTTGTGCTTCACCATAAAAATTCGTGTAAAATCTCGGTACGTCCTTTTAAGGCGTGAATGTTTGTCCTTCTGCCCCAGGTTGTTATCTAACTTTCGTTAGTTCAACACTTTTTGATTTCAGCAACAGAAGGACTTCGAAAAAATTCGTTTTTACCTGCTGGTTTGTTTTGACAGATTTCTGCCATTATTTGCATTTGCTTCTTATTGGTTCCTTTTTGAGTTCTTTTGGGGAATTGAGCTTTTTGAGGGAAGTGATACAGTAGCTTGTGTTTTAATGGAAGTTTTATTGGTGTTAGAACTGAACCTAAAGACCTATTATCTTGAGTGCACTAATGTTGCTAATAAAGATTGTGTGAAGTTTTGTATGAAGGAAAAATTTTAGGTGTATGGAAGGAATGAGTAATGAGATGAAGGATGGACTAAAAGTCAAGCTTGGGGATGCCACGTGTCACCCCAAGAAATATCCAAGAAGTACAAGCTTGGGGATGCCCAAGGCATCCCCTTCTTCATGAATAAAAATCCCAGGTTTCTTCCAAACACTTCATTTTTATTGTTTCATGCACAATTGTGTTGTTCTTGGAGCGTCTTCTTTTTTGTTTTTCGTTTTGGTTTTTCATTCACTTGGTTTTCTTAGTTTTCTTGAATAAATTGGTTGGACCCCCTCTTTCATGCATTGGTTTTCAAATAGTTTGGTTTGGATTGGAAAAGAGTAGGAAAAGTTCATGCTTAAGTGGTAAAGAGAGCTTATTTTTGACTGTGGCCTATGCTTTGTCATGCCATGCTTGATATTGTTTTGGATTTATGCTTAGTGATCTTTGTTGTAGCATGACATGTTATAAACAATTGAGATTTCTTAATGTGCCTTGAAAGAATCATGCATTGTTTTAGCATATTAAAGCATAGTATTGTGGTATTCTCCTTTGATGCTTTATTTGGGTTGACTTGGCGCATGCTCACACCATGTTATGACTATCCCAAGTCACCATATCCTTGATGATCCTTTAGTTTTCGACTTGTAGTATCACTTTATGCTTTGATTAATGATGTTTTGTCGCTCTGCATGATTATGGCCATTATTGCTCTCTTAGTTGGTCGCTCCCAGTCTTTTGCTAGCCTCCATAACCAAGTATGAGTTTCACTCATGCATCCAACTCCTAAAACCAAGTTATTCCAAAGATTTCACCATACCTACCTATTAGCATTTTCTATTCCAAGTATATCCATGTTTTTATCTACCTTCCGAATTAAACTTGTTATGTGAAAATTAGTGATTGAAGCTCTCACAAACTTGATGGCACACTTTAATTTTTTGCACTTAATAAACTTGAACCATTGCGTCCATCTTTATTGCGTATATGCCTGTGCTTTATAAGTTGAAGTTAGCAGAACCATGTATCATGGGAAACGCTTTCAACATTGCACTTGTACATTGTACCTAGTTGATATCATGTTCTTTTGCTTATGGATACCGGCGGTGTGAAATAAAAGGGGAACTTGTAAGATCATGGAGTTTGTATTTGTGTTAGAGAAACTCCTGGGCCGCTAGCCTAAGCCATGCCTAGTCATGGTGGAAACTTGCAGCATAACCATAATGAGCACTCTATGAAGCATCCTCAATAAAAACCTATGCAAATAGCAAATAAAAAGATCGCTGAGATGCTCATTGTCTGCTTGCCTTGTTATTTTGATTATGGGATAGCTCCTGTATCATGTGCAAGGGGTACCCCGTTGGCGGTTCTCTATGATACATATGTACTTACAATGACAAGAGCTTACTTGTGACTAAAGTTGAGTAGCATGAGGTTCTGTCTTTCTAAGTAAGGGCCATGATATTTCAGCTTATAACTTGTCCAGCATATCCTCTTAGTTGTGTCACTTTAACCTTAATCACCTAAAGATGCTTATGATAGGGGTAATGAGAGCTGAAAGCTAATAAGTACCATAACTTTTGTAAGCTCTTTATGAAACTTGAATCCCTACTTCCTTCTATGAAGGCCTTTCTTTTACTTTTATGTTGAGTCTCCATATTCTATCTTTATGGACCTATTGAGAGAGCATAGTGGCCATTCTTAGTTTAATATGCATTGTCCCAAGACTTGTTGATTTATGCATAAGTTTGATATTGCTTGTTCTTAAACTATTTGTATCTAGTCACCCTTATAAACTTTGAAGGTGTCCTATGCAATTATGATTTGCTACATTATGAGGGACAAGCTGAATGCCACTATGCTATGTTTTCTTTATGTGAAACAAACAAACGTCTTGCAAAGCATTGTTATTCATGAATCTTTTGTTTGTGTCTTTTCATGTTGCAACATAGTTGATTTGCCTTATTGTTAGAACTTTGTCTTTCATGTTATGATTGAAGTACTATGATCCCAACTATCAATGTTTTACAAATACTTTGATCAAGTTTATGATGGTACATGTCACCTCAAAAATCATTCTTTCTTTTTATAACTTACCTACTCGAGGACGAGTAGGAGTTAAGCTTGGGGATGTTGATACGTTGCAAACATATCCATAATTTTGATGTTCCATGCTTGGTTTTATCTACTTTCTTATGTTTTGTCCACACTTTGGAGTACTTTCTATACACTTTCTTGGACTAACCTATTAATAAGAGCCAGTGCTAGCTACTTATTTTCTTCTGCTTTTTGGTTCCGAAATGTCGGAAAATGAATATTCTCGAATTGACGGACAAAAGCCAAAGTCAGTTTTTCACCGAGGGACACAAGGAGCTGGAATACGAGATCGGAGGGGCTGGGGCCGCCACACCACTGGCCGCTGCCTAGCTTGGCCCGTGCCAGGGGGTGGTCTGGCCGCCTCCGGCACCCCCTCGGCCTCCCTTTCGCCTATAAGATGCCTCCAATATAGAAACCCTAAGGACCCAATCAAAAATCCACGAAAGAGTCTGTAGCCGCCGTCATCTCCATCCCTAGATCGGGAGGGATCAAGCTCTTCCCAAGACCTGCCGGAGGGGAGAATTCACCGAGGCCTTCTTCATCACCATGCAAGCCTCCGTGTGATGCGTGAGTAGTTCATCCTTGACCACGGGTCCATGTAGTAGCTAGATGGCTGGTTCTCCTCCTTTGTGCTTTCATGTTTAGATCTTGTGAGTCTGCTCATGATCAAGATCATCTATTTGTAATCCTACATGTTGTGTTTGCGTGGATCCGATGGATATTGAGATGCTATTTCAGATTGATTTTTGATTCTATCATGTCTTTGTTATTTGTGATCTTGCATGCTCTCCGTTGTTAGTAGATATCTTGGTTGAGTAGATGCTAGCAACTCCAAGAGGGAGTATTTATGCTCGATAGTGGGTTCATGCCTCTAGTAATCTGGGGAAGTGATATAAATCTCTAAGGTACTAGATGTGTTGTTGCTACTAGGGAGAAAACAGCAATCCTTTGTTCATAGAACAATCGTATTTTTACTTTACATGTAATGCTTAATGCAATTATCTGCTGCTTGCAACTTAATCGAGGGGGTTCGATGATAACCCAAGGTGGATTATTAGTCATAGATGCAGTTTGATTACGGTATGTATAATGTTGTAATGCCCAATCAAATCTCATAGGAGTCAAGATGATTAGTATATGCATGTATGCTTTCTCGATGTTTGTCAATTGCCTCGCTGTAATTTGTTCACCCAACATGTCATATATCTTAAGGAGAACCACCACTAGTGAACTATGGACCCCGGTCCTTTCCTTTACCATCAATCTACAACTATTTACTGTTTTTTGCTTACTTCGCAAGCTATTTCTTTCTTCCACAATACGCTTAATCCTTTGTTTTCAGCAAAACCGGTGAGATTGACAACCTCACTATAAGTTGGGGGCAAAGTTCTATGGTTGTGTTGTGTAGGATTCGATTGGAAACAACACCTTGGAGGTCTTTCCTTGCTCTTACTGGTTCGATAACCTTGGTTTCATAACTGAGGAAACTTGTTGTTGTGCTCATCATACCTTCCTCTTGGGGTTCCCAATGAGCTCGATATCAACCACGAGTCGCCAAGTATTTTTCTCAAGCGCCTGTCGGGAGTCAAGGACATATTCACAAGGGGAGTCCCTCATAACCAATCTCTTTACTTTGTTGTTTTTGTTTTGCTTAGTTTATTTCTGCTTTGTTTGCTTGTTTATTTATCAAAAACACACAAAAAATTATTATTAGTTCCTATCTTAAGTTGCCATTATGTCTAGCATTGCTCCAATCACTATGTCACCTGAGGAAATGATTTTCACTTTCAAACAAGGAATTGAAGACAGTTTCAAATAAGCTTGGTCTAGAATCTCTGATTTACATGAAAAAACTAAACCTAAAATGACTCAAAGCTTGTTTCTTAGCAGTTTTTACCTTGGAATTTCTCTTTGCTATATATATGCTTTGGATGATGTAGTGGGAGGAGATTTCCTCCAATGCAATGAGGATGATGCTTTTAATGCCATAAAGAAGTTGGTCTTTACTTACAACTTGCCTAGCAAATCTAATTCTTCCTTTATAAACATATTTGCTAGATTGAACAGTCTTGAGACCAACACTGCTAGTTTAAAAGATTGCTATAATACGCTTAGAGAGCATCATGACTATGTTCCAATAAATTCTGAACCCTCAAAATGGCTTCCCACAGTAAAGATTGTTATAAATAATGAAACTTTTCATGCTCGCTGTGATATCATGTCTGAATTCTGTCTTATGCTAAAGATATCTATGAATCTTTGAATCTTTGGGGACTTTCTAAAGGAGGAGGACAAATATTTCTTGCTAATAATGCCACAATATTACCCATTGGAATATCTGAAGGAGTGTTTACAAAGATCATAGGGAAAATGGTTTCTACTAATTATCTTGTTATTGAATGTGTAGGAAAAGGACAAATTACACTTGGAAGATCCCTATTAAAACTCCTTGGAGCAATAATAGATATGGAAAAGGGCACCATGCATTTTTCTTCTCCACCAAACAATCATATGTTCCCCAAGGTTAAGAATAAAAGTAAGAGAGGTAAGGGCAAGAAATTTGGTTTTAATGCTTCTTCATTTGAGAATACTTGATCCTTTTTCTTGCTTCTTATGCCTAACTTAAAGGCGTTAAAGAAAAGTACTTATTGGAAGATAACCCAAAAGTTTTAGATGAGTCTTGGAAGTTACTACCTCTGTAATAACCGCTCCTTATCCTTTTTATTTGCTTTTTGTGCCAAGAGTAACGTCTAATGAGAGAGAAGTAATGCTTGGGAAAGTTGTTGTCCTGAAACAGATATTTGTGCTTCGCTGTAAAAATTCGTGTAAAATCTCTGTACATCGGTTTGAGTTGTGATTGTTTGTGCTTCTGCCCCAGGTTATTATCTAACTTTCGTTAGTTCAACACTTTTCGATTTGAGCAACATAAGGTCTTCGAAAAAATTGGTTTTTACCTGCTGGTCTTTTTTGAAAGATTTCTGCCATTATTTGCATTTGCTTCTTATTGATTCCTTTTTGGGTTCCTTTTGGGGAATTGAACTTTTTAAATGAATTGCTACAGTAGCTTGTGTTTTAATGAAAGTTTTACTTGTGTTGGATCTGAACCAAAATACTTATTATCTTGAGTACACTAATGTTGCTAATGAAGATTGTGTGAAGTTTTGTATGAAGGAAAAATTTCAGGTGTAGGGAAAGAATGATGTAATGAGATGAAGAATGCACTAAATCTTAAGCTTGGGGATTCCACCCGTGTCACCCCAAGAAATATCCAAGAAGTACAAGCGTAAAAGCTTGGGGATGCCCAAGGCATCCCCTTCTTCATCAATAAAAATCTCAGGTTTCTTCCAAACACTTCATTTTTATTGTTTCATGCACAGTTGTGTTGTTCATGGAGCGTCTTCATTTTTGTTTTTGGTTTTCGTTTGCTTAGTTTGCTTAGTTTGCCTGAATAAATTGGTTGGACCCCCTCATTCATACATTAGTTTTCAAATAAGATTGGTTTGGATTGGAAAAGAGTAGGACAAGTTCATGCTTAAGTGGTATAAAAGGAGTTTGTTTTTGACTATGGTCTATGCTTTGTCATGTCATGCTTGATATTGTTTTGGCTTTATGCTTAGTGATTTTTGCTGTAGCATGACATGTTACAAACAATTGAGATTGCTTAATGTTCCTTGAAAGAATCATGCGTTGTTTTAGCATATTAAAGCATAGTATTGTGGTATTTGATACATTGCAAATGTATCTATAATTTTTGATGTTCCATGCTTGGTTTTATCTACTTTATTGTGTCTTGTCCACACTTTGGAGTACTTTTCATATGATTTCTTGGACTAACCTATTAACAAGATGCCACAGTGCCAGTTGCCTGTTTTCTGCTGTTTTTGATTCCAGGAAAGTCAGAAAATGAATATTCTCAGAATTGGACGGGACAAAAGCCAAAGTTCCTATTTTACCGGAAGACTCACGGAGCCAGAATATGAGACGGAGGAGGGCCAGGGCCTGGCCACACCCCCCCAGGCGCGGGCTAGCCCTAGCCGCGCCACCAGGTTGTGTGGGCCCACTGGCCGACCATCGACCTTGCCTCCTTCGCCTATATATTCCTCCCGAGGCAAAAACCCTAAGTCGTCAATCAGAAATCCACAAAAAGTTCCGCTGCGCCGCTGCCACCGAAGGGGAGATTCGGGGGACAGAAAGTCTCTGTTCGGGCACCCTGTCGGGACGGGGAAGTGCCCCCGGAGCCATCTCCATCGATCTCCACCACTATCTCCATCACCATTGATGATTCCCATGATGAGGAGGGAGTAGTTCTCTCTCGAGGCTAAGGGTTCTACCGGTATCTATGTGTTTATCTCTCTCTCTATGCATGATCTTATTGTGATCATGAGCTTGTAATCTATAGATCTACCTTGCTACTCAAGTGCTTTAATAGATCTCTACTCTCCCCATGTGTGTGAAAGTGATAGCGTGCACACCATGGTGGCACTTAGGCTAGAGATTACAAATACTTGTTATGAGTTATATTTGGAGTTGGATGTTTCTATGAAATTGTGGTGTTTGTTGGAACCATCTAGTGCTCAAGGTGACAGTGTGGGGTTTTCTAGATGGGAAAGGCTTACTTTGAGGTGTGTTGTTAGAGCCCTACCATCGATTAGAGTGTCCAACCGGAGAGTAGTTAAGATTAGTATCATGAAGATAATATATTTATATGAGAGTGTTCACTAGTGAAAGTATGATCCCTAGGCCTTGTTTCTAAGCAAAAAACACCGTTTGCTACTAGATTTGTTACATGTTTGCTTGCTTCTATCTTTATTTCAGTTTGCCTTTAGTCTCTTCCACGCCATCAAGCTATTTTCTATCACCCTTACCACTTATAATTATCTATACCACTTGTATTTCACTATCTCTTCGCCGAACTAGTGCACCTATACACCTGACAAGTGTATTGGGTGTGTTGGGGACACAAGAGACTTCTTGTATCTTGATTGCAGGGTTGCTTGAGAGGGGATACCTTTGACCACTTCCTCCCTGAGTTCGATAAACCTTGGGTGATCCACTTAAGGGAAAACTTGATGCTGTTCTACAAACCTCTGCACTTGGAGGCCCAACAACTGTCTACAAGAATAGAAGTGCGTAGACATCAAGCTATTTTCTGGCGCCGTTGCCGGGGAGGTAAGGTAAAAGGTATTCACATTAGAGGATTAAAGAAGAAGAACCTCCCATAGCAAACGCCTATTTTCTGGCGCCGTTGCCGGGAGGTAAGGTAAAAGGTACTCACATCCTCTAGTATGAGTGCTCGAAGTTATTTCCTTTAGATTCTGCAATTTTGTCTTTTTTTTTCTTGTTTTCACTAGTTAGGCTTAATGGAAAACAAAAAAAAATTAGAGAGCTTTATAGTATTTATCTTGAGTTAGGACATGAAGTGTTTGAAGAAAAAATTACAAAACCTATGGAACTTTGCATGCTAATAGCAATGTTGTTAGTATAATTCTTTAGACACCATTATTGCTAATGCTATGGAAAAGTCTAAGCTTGGGGAAGCTAGTTTTTATGAAAATGATCTTTTCAGTTCCCCAGCTTTGGCAGATAGCTATTATATTGCTTATGATGATACCAAACCTCCAATATATGATGATTACAATGATGAATATGATATTTTCAGTCCACCTACTATTGAGGAGGAAATTAATTATGATTACAATATGCCTCCTATATTTGATGATTATGGTGATGAAAATAATAATGATAGCTATTTTATTGAATTTGCTCCTACTATGATTAATAAGAATGACTATTCTTATAGGGAGAGTAATAATTGTTTTATGCATGTGGATCATGATAAGAATGTTTCATGTGATTGTTATATTGTTAATTTTATTCATGATGCTACTGAAAGTTATTATGAGAGAGGGAAACATGGTTTTATGCATCTCAATAATATTAAGTTTCCCCTCTTTATGTTGAAAGTCTTGAAGTTACACTTGTTTTGCTTTACTATGCTTGTTGCTTTGTGCTTTCATGACTTGTTTCTTTACAAGATTCCTATGCATAGAAAGTGGGTTAGACTTAAATGTGTTTTGAATTTGCTTCTTGATGCTCTCTTTCACTTCAATTCATATTTCTTGTGTGAGCATCTTCTCACACTATCATGCCTAACTTAAAGGTGTTAAAGAAAAGTACTTCTTGGAAGATAACCCAATAGTTTTCTTGAGTCTTGAAAGTTATTACTTCAGTAATAACCGCTCCTTATCCTTTTTATATGCTTTTTGTGCAAAGAGTAACCTCTAATGAGAGAGAAGTAATGCTTGGGAAAGTTGCTGTCTCGAAACAGATTTTTGTGCTTCACCATAAAAATTCGTGTAAAATCTCGGTATGTCCTTTTAAGGCGTGAATGTTTGTCCTTCTGCCCCAGGTTGTTATCTAACTTTCGTTAGTTCAACACTTTTTGATTTCAACAACAGAAGGACTTCGAAAAAATTCGTTTTTACCTGCTGGTTTGTTTTGACAGATTTCTGCCATTATTTGCATTTGCTTCTTATTGGTTCCTTTTTGAGTTCTTTTGGGGAATTGAGCTTTTTGAGGGAAGTGATACAGTAGCTTGTGTTTTAATGGAAGTTTTATTGGTGTTAGAACTGAACCTAAAGACCTATTATCTTGAGTGCACTAATGTTGCTAATAAAGATTGTGTGAAGTTTTGTATGAAGGAAAAATTTTAGGTGTATGGAAGGAATGAGTAATGAGATGAAGGATGGACTAAAAGTCAAGCTTGGGGATGCCACACGTGTCACCCCAAGAAATATCCAAGAAGTACAAGCGTCAAAGCTTGGGGATGCCCAAGGCATCCCCTTCTTCATGAATAAAAATCCCAGGTTTCTTCCAAACACTTCATTTTTATTGTTTCATGCACAATTGTGTTGTTCTTGGAGCGTCTTATTTTTTGTTTTTGTTTTTGGTTTTCGTTTGCTTGGTTTGCTTAGTTTGTTGAATAAATTGGTTGGACCCCCTCTTTCATACATTGGTTTTCAAATAGTTTGGTTTGGTTTGGAAAAGAGTAGGAAAGTTCATGCTTAAGTGGTAAAGAGAGCTTGTTTTTGACTGTGGCCTATGCTTTGTCATGCCATGCTTGATATTGTTTTGGATTTATGCTTAGTATTCTTTGTTGTAGCATGACTTGTTATAAACAATTGAGATTGCTTAATGTGCCTTGGATGAATCATGCGTTGTTTTAGCATATTAAAGCATAGTATAGTGGTATTCTCCTTTGATGCGTTATTTGGGTTGACTTGGCACATGCTCACACCATGTTATGACTATACCAAGTCACCATAGCCTTTATGATCCTTTAGCTTTCAACTTGTAGTATCACTTTATGCTTTGATCAATGATGTTTTAACGCTCTGCATGATTATGGCCATTATTGCTCTCTTTGTTTATCGCTCCAAGTCTTTTGCTAGCCTCCGCAACCAAGTATGAGTTCCACTCATGCATCCAAATCCCTAAACCAAGTTATTCCAAAGATTCCACCATACCTACCTATTAGCATATGCTATTCCAAGTATATTCATGTTTTTGTTTATCTTCCAAATTAAACTTGTTATGAGAAAACTAGTGATTAAAGCTCTCACGAACTTGATGGCACACTTCACTTTCCTTGCCCTTAATAAACTTGAACCATTGTGTCGTCTATGTTGTATATGCTTGCACTTATTTGTTGGGGATTAGCAGAACCATGTTGTCATGGGGAACACTTTCAACATTGCACTAGTACTTTGTACCTAGTTGATATCATGCTCTTTTGTCTATGGATGTCGTCGGTGTGAAATGAAAGGGGAGCTTGTAAGTCCATGGAGTTATGTATATGTGTTAGAGAAATGCCTAGGCCGCTGGTCTAATCCATGCTGACATGGTGGAAACCTGCAGCGTAACCATAATGAGCTGTCTATGAAGCATTCTTCTTATAAAAAATGAGTCCTATATTGAGAAAAAAGAGAAAAAGAAAAGAAAAAAGATATTATGAAAATAGGAAAGAGAGAAAAAAGCACCATATTACCATGGTAAATAAGAAGGTTGCTGAGATGCTCGTTGTCTGCTTGCCTTGTCATTTTGATATGGGGATTCTTCCGTATCATCGGGCAAGGGTACCTGCATGGTTCTCTATGATACACATGTACTTATAATGACAAGAACTTACCGGTGACTAAACTTGAGTAGCATGAGGAGTGGCCCTCGTATTCAAGGGACATGAGATTCCTAACTTATACTTCATCAAGCATATACACCATAGTTTGTTCACTTTAACCTTAATCACTTCAAGATGCTTATGATAGGGGAAATGAGAGCTGAAAGCTAAAAAGTACCATAATTTTTGGAAGCTCTTTATGAAAATTGAATCCCTACTTCCTTCTATGAAGGCCTTTCTTTTAGTTTTTTGTTGAGTCTCCACCTTCTACCTTTATGCACCTACTTTGAGAGCATAGTGGCCATTCTTAGTTCTATGTGAATTGTCCCAAGACTTGTTGATTGATGCATAACTTTGATGTTGCTTGTTTTAAACTATTTGTATCTAGTCATTCTTATAAACTTTGAAGGTGTCCTATGCATTTATACTTGCTACTCTATGAGGGACAAGCTGAATGCCACTATGCTATTTTTCTTTATGTGAAACAAACAAACGTCTTGCAAAGCATTGTTATTCATGAACCTTTTGTTTGTGCCTTTTCATGTTGCAACATAGTTGCTTTGTCTTATTGTTAGAACTTTATCTTTCATGCTATGTTGAATTACTATGATCCCAGCTATCAATGTTTTACAAATACTTTGATCAAGTTTATGATGGTGCATGTCACCTCAAAAATTATTCTTTCTTTTTATCACTTACCTACTCGAGGACGAGCAGGAGTTAAGCTTGGGGATGTTGATACATTGCAAATGTATCTATAATTTTTTGATGTTCCATGCTTGGTTTTATCTACTTTCTTGTGTTTTGTCCACACTTTGGAGTACTTTTCATATGATTTCTTTGACTAACCATTAACAAGATGCCACAGTGCCAGTTTCCTGTTTTCTGCTGTTTTTGGTTCCAGGAAAGTCAGAAAATGAATATTCTCAGAATTGGACGGGACAAAAGCCAAAGTTCCTATTTTACCGGAAGACTCACGGAGCCAAAATACGAGACGGAGGAGGGACAGGGCCTGGCCACACCCCCCAAGCCCGGGCTACCCCTAGCTGCGCCACCAGGTGGTGTGGGCCCCTAGCCGGCCACCAACCTTGCCTCCTTCGCCTATATATTCCTCCCGAGGCAAAAACCCTAAGTCGTCAATCAGAAATCCACGAAAAGTTCCGCTGCGCCGCCGCCACCGTAGGGGAGATTCGGGGGACAGAAAGCCTCTGTTCCGGCACCCTGTCGGGACAAGGAAGTGCCCCCGGAGCCATTTCCGTCGATCTCCACCGCCATCTCCATCACCATTGATGATTCCCATGATGAGGAGGGAGTAGTTCTCTCTCGAGGCTAAGGGTTCTACCGGTAGCTATGTGTTCATATCTCTCTCTATGCATGATCTTATTGTGATCATGAGCTTGTAATCTATAGATCTACTTTGCTACTCAAGTGCTTTAATAGATCTCTGCTCTCCCCATGTGTGTGAAAGTGACAGCGTGCACACCATGGTGGAACTTAGGCTAGAGATTACAAATACTTATTATGAGTTATATTTGGAGTTGGATGTTTCTATGAAATTGTGGTGTTTGTTGGAACCATCTAGTGCTCAAGGTGACAGTGTGGGGTTTTCTAGATGGGAAAGGCTTACTTTGAGGTGTGTTGTTATAGCCCTACCATCGATTAGAGTGTCCAACCGGAGAGTAGTTAAGAGTAGTATCATGAAGATAATATATTTATATGAGAGTGTTCACTAGTGAAAGTATGATCCCTAGGCCTTGTTTCCAAGCACTGAAACACCATTTGCTACTAGATCTATTACATGTTTGCTTGCTTCTATCTTTATTTCAGTTTGCCTTTAGTCTCTTCCACGCCATCAAGCTATTTTCTATCACCGTTACCACTTATAATTATCTATACCACTTGTATTTCACTATCTCTTCGCCGAACTAGTGCACCTATACACCTGACAAGTGTATTGGGTGTGTTGGGGACACAAGAGACTTTTTGTATCTTGATTGCAGGGTTGCTTGAGAGGGGATACCTTTGACCACTTCCTCCTTGAGTTCGTTAAACCTTGGGTGATCCACTTAAGGGAAAACTTGCTGCTGTTCTACAAACCTCTGCACTTGGAGGCCCAACAACTATCTACAAGAATAGAAGTGCGTAGACATCAGTATTCTCCTTTGATGCTTTATTTGGGTTGACTTGGCGCATGCTCACACCATGTTAAGACCATCCCAAGTCACCATAGCCTTTATGATCCTTTAGTATTCGACTTGTAATTTCACTTTATGCTTTAATTAATGATGTTTTGTCGCTTTGCATGATTATGGCCATTATTGCTCTGTTAGTTGGTCGCTCCCAGTCTTTTGCTAGCCTCCATAACCAAGTATGAGTTCTAGTCATGCATCCAACTCCAAATAAAACCAAGTTATTCAAAAGAGTCCACCATACCTACCTATTAGCATTTGCTATTCCAAGTATATTCATGTTTTTATCTACCTTCCGAATTAAACTTGGTATGAGAAAATAAGTGATTAAAGCTCTCACGAACTTGATGGCACACTTTACTTTTCTTGCCCCTAATAAACTTGAACCATTGTGTCATCTATGTTGTATATGGTTGCACTTATATGTTGGGGTTTAGCAGAACCATGTTGTCATGGGGAACGCTTTCAACATTGCACTTGTACATTGTGCCTAGTTGATATCATGCTCTTTTGTCTATGGATGTCGTCGGTTGGAAATGAAAGGGGAGCTTGTAAGTCCATGGAGTTATGTATGTGTGTTAGAAAAACGCATGTGCCGCTGGTCTAATCCATGCCTAATCATGGTGGAAACCTGCAGCGTAACCATAATTAGCAATCTATGAAGCATTCTTATTTTTTTTAAAGATAGAGATTTAGAAAAAGAAAAAAAGAAAAAAAAGATGAGAAAAGAGGAAAGAGAGAGAAAAGCACCATTTTCCCATGGTAAATAAGAAGATTGCTGAGATGCTCGTTGTCTGCTTGCCTTGTCATTTTGATATGGGGATTCTTCCGTATCATCGGGCAAGGGGTACCCCGTTGGCGGTTCTCTATGATACACATGCACTTACTATGACAAGAACTTACCGGTAACTAAACTTGAGTAGCATGAGGAGCGACCCTCGTATTCAAGGGACATGAGATTTCCAACTTATACTTTGTCAAGCATATACTCCATAGTTTGTTCACTTTAACCTTAATCACTTCAAGATGCTTATGATAGGGGCAATGAGAGCTAAAAGCTAATAAGTACCATAATTTTTGGAAGCTCTTTATGAAACTTGAATCCCTACTTCCTTCTATGAAGGCCTTTCTTTTACTTTTATGTTGAGTCTCCATCTTCTATCTTTATGCACCTATTGAGAGAGCATAGTGGCCATTCTTAGTTTAATGTGCATTGTCCCAAGACTTGTTGATTGATGCATAACTTTGATATTGCTTGTTCTTAAACTATTTGTATCTAGTCACCCTTATAAACTTTGAAGGTGTCCTATGCAATTATGATTTGCTACATTATGAGGGACAAGCTAAATGCCACTATGCTATGTTTTCTTTATGTGAAACAAACAAATGTCTTGCAAAGCATTGTTATTCATGAATCTTTTGTTTGTGCATTTTCATGTTACAACATAGTTGCTATGTCTTATTGTTAGAACTTTATCTTTCATGCTATGTTGAAGTACTATGATCCTAGCTATCAATGTTTTACAAATACTTTGATCAAGTTTATGATGGTGCATGTCACCTCAAAAATTATTCTTTCTTTTTATCACTGACTTACGCGAGGACGAGCAGGAGTTAAGCTTGGGGATGTTGATACTCCCAAGACAAAGAACAAGAAAAACAAGAAGAAGAAGAAGAAGAAGAGCAAGACTGCTCAACCAAAGACTAGCACCACCACCAATGTCAAGTCTAATTATGATGGTTTTGCAGGGGCTAACAATCCTAACTTTGAGTTATATTGTGATCATTATGGTGATGTTTATGCTAGTTATGTAGGTCCTTATGATTGTTACATTCCTTGGTCTATTTGGGTCCCCAAGACCCTTGTCACTAACATGAGAGGACCCATTGAAAAATGGGTACCTAAAACCAAGAAGTAACTTTCTTGCAGGGCTATGCTTCCGGTGGGTCTAAATGAGTACTCGATAGCGGATGCATGAGTCACATGACCGGAAGCAAGGATATCATCATGGAGATGCGACCAAATCATGATCATATAACCGTTTCCTATGGTGACAAGTCTAAATCTGAGGTATTGGGTCTTGGCAAAGTTGTGGTGGCTCACGATATCTATCTCGTGGACGTCATGCTTGTTGAGACTCTCGGTTATAATTTACTTTCAGTTCACGCCCTTGGTAAGACGGGCTTTGCAGTTTTTATTGATGTTGATTTGGTGGTACTCTTGTGGAGCAAGTCTCTAAAAGTCGCTTTCATGGGATATGTTGAAAATGACCTGTACGTGGTGGAATTTTCGGGGGAAACCACTACAGGCCCGATGTGTCTTTTCAGAAAGGCTGACACGGGTTGGTTATGGCATCGCCGACTAGCCCATGTCAATATGAGAACTTTGCAAAGTCTCCACAAGGGTGGCCACATCCTTGGACTAAAAGAAAATGTCTCCTTTGCTAAAGATCATGTTTGCAGGGCTTGTGTTGAAGGGAAAATGCATGACTCTCCTCATCGAAGGAAGACTATTATTTCGTCAAAAAGGATCTTAGAGCTCCTTCATGTGGACCTCTTTGGACCTCCATCTCATGCAAGCCTCGGTGGGAAGAAGTACTATCTTGTGATCGTTGATGATTACTCAAGATACACTTGGGTCTATTTCTTCAAGTTGAAGAGCGAAACTCAACAAACGGTCATCGTCTTCGCCAACGAGGTTCAACGTCAACACAACGTCCCTATTCTGGCAACAAGAAGTGATAACGGCTCCGAGTTCAAGAACTACACCTTAAATGAGTTCCTAAGTGAAGAGGGGATAAGACATCAATATTCCGCTGCGTACACCCCTCAACAAAATGGTGTTGACGAGAGGAAGAACCGGACTCTAATGGATATGGCAAGGTCTATGCTAGCCAAATTCAAGTCTCCATATAACTTCTGGGCTGAAGCAATCTCTACCGCTTGTCATTCATCCAACCGGCTATACCTTTGTAAAATCTTGGACAAGACTCTGTATGAAATACTTACCGGTAACAAGCCAAACATCTCATACTTTCGGGTATTTGGGTGTAAGTGTTTCTTTCTCATCAAGGGAGTTTGTTTATCTAAATTTGAGTCTAAGGCTTTAGAAGGTATTTTTGTTGGTTATGGTGCCGAATCCCACATTTATAGAGTCTACAATAAGCTCTCTAGAACTGTTGTAGAATCTTGTAGTGTGGTGTTCGGGGAAAATGACGGCTCCCGTGCGGGGCAAGTTGATGTTTGTGATGCAGATGTTGAAATACCCCAAAATTCCATAAGAAGAATGGGCGTGGGATTTTTCCGCCCCATTGAGGAACCCCTTGCGGCGGATCGGGAAGGACAATGCTCTACTCAGAAGAGTCCTCCTCTACCCATACTCAACATGCTCCAACCACGAGAGTAACCTCTACACCAACTCCACCAATTGCTGAAGGTCAACATGCTCCTGGATGTCCCATGCCAGATTATCCGGTCGACACCGGATTATCCGGCCATCACTCCCCTGACGACCAAACTGTGCATCCCAGCAAAGAAACTATTGCAAGCTCCAGGCCGAACTTTCCGGCTGACCCCGAACTATCCGGCCCCTCGCTAATTCAAGAAAATTCCAGGCAACCCGATGAAATTGCTTCAAGTTCTCCCAGCCCGGATTATCCGGCCTCACCCTCGGCCGGATTATCCGGCCCTGAAACTCCTATTGTTCAGCAGCCTCCTATTACGGCTGCTGACCCACCTCAAGGGCATACTTCATCATCTCCTACTACTGATCATCAGACTTCTAATCAAGGTCATGCAAGTGATTCCAACGAAGACTCAAGTGATGAAACTATTCCACCAAGAGACAACAAGCTTATTGAACTTAGTCGCAAGGCTCGTGCTGATCGGAACCTTGAGTTAAGGGGTCATACTCTTGAAAAAGTTGTAGGTGATCTTCGACGAAGGGTTTCCACAAGAAGGGAATTGGCAAGTTTTGGTGAGCATCAAGCTCATATCTCTATGGTGGAACCTAAGAAGGTGTTTGAAGCTCTTGAAGATCCGGACAGGTTTGTTGCTATGCATGAAAAGTTGAATAACTTTGAGCGCAACAAGGTCTGGAAACTAGTGGAGAAGCCCAAGGATTACCGCAATGTTATCGGCACTAAATGGATATTTAAAAACAAGCAAGATGAGAATGGCATTGTTGTAAGGAACAAGGCGAGACTATGCTCCTGTGACTCGTCTTGAGTCCATCCGTATCCTTCTTGCTTATGCTGCCCATAATAACTTTAAATTACAGCAAATGGACGTTAAGAGTGCTTTTCTTAATGGTCCTCTACATGAGCTGGTATATGTAAAGCAACCCCCTGGATTTGAGGATCCTAACTTCCCGAACCATGTCTACAAACTTGATAAGGCACTCTATGGGCTTAAACAAGCCCCACGTGTGTGGTATGAGCACCTTAAAGAGCTTTGGTTAGACCGTGGCTTCGAAGTTGGGCAAATCGATCCCACTCTTTTTACTAAGAAGGTCAAGGGGGAGCTCTTCATATGCCAACTATATGTAGATGACATCATCTTTGGTTATAATAATAAAGCTTTTAATGATGAATTTTCAAAGCTTATGACTAACAGGTTTGAGATGTCTATGATGGGGGAGTTATGATTCTTTCTTGGATTCGAGATCAAGCAACTTACAGAAGGAACCTTCATCAATCAAGCTAAATACATCCAAGACATGCTCAAGAGATTCAAGATGACAGATCTTAATGGCGTCGCCACTCCAATGCAAACAAAATGTCACCTTGAACTTAACCCCCACGGTAAAGATGTGGACCAAAAGGTATACCGGTCCATGATCGGCTCTCTTCTTTACCTCTGTGCATCTAGACCCGATATTGTTTTGAGTGTGGGGGTGTGTGCAAGGTATCAAGCAGCTCCTAAAGAAAGCCACTTAGTGGCGGTCAAGAGGATCTTCTGATATTTGGTTCATTCCCCTAACTTTGGTCTATGGTATCCCAAGGGCTCCAATTTCTCTCTATGTGGTTATACTGATTCAGATTGGGCCGGTGATAAGGATGATCAGAAATCAACTTCTGGTGCTTGTCAGTTTTTGGGAAGATCTCTAGTTTGTTGGTCTTCTAAAAAGCAAAATTGTATTTCTCTCTCCATCGCCGAAGCTGAATATGTTGCTGCTGCTAGTGCTTGCACTCAGTTATTATGGATGAGGCAAACTTTAAAGGAATACGGTGTCAATTGTGACAAAGTACCTCTTTTATGCGATAATGAAAGTGCAATCAAAATTATGCATAATCCGACAAAGACACAAGGACAAAGCATATTGAGATTTCGGAATCATTTTATTCAGGACCATGTTGCTCGAGGCGATAGTGATCTATCTTTTGTGAGCACGAAGAACCAACTTGCTGATATTTTCACGAAGCCACTTGATGAATCAAGGTTTTGCTACTTGAGGAATGAGCTAAATATTGTTGATTCAAGGAGCTTATCTTGATTACCCATGCACTCACTCGTACTTCTCAGTCTTATTTGGTCTAGATGTGGGCATGGATATAGGGGGAGTGTGGTCCTAATTGATTGGACTAACCCTCCCCCCATAATGCCGAAAGCAAGTCAAATCATTTCTCTTAATATCATTTTGTGATATGTGAGCTTATTGATGAGTATTGGTTATGAACCCAAGATACATCTTCGTGGTGTCATACCATACACTCCAACAAGGTGACTTCGGCCACCACCCTCTTCCTTGAGAAGAGTTGGATTTATTTGGATCTTCCTTGAGGACTACGAGTGATACCTTGGGGCGCTCGCATCGCTGTTCTTCCTTTTTGGCGTTTCGATGCCAAAGAGGGAGAAGTAGTTCTATTAGGTCTTCGAGGATTTGCATGGGTCGGGCACAAGCATTTGCACTTTTCCTATTCATCGTTTTCTCGCTTGTGCCCATTTAGCGTTGAACTTTATCTTGTGGTTTGTATGAAACTTTGTGGTTGTGGTTTTGTGGATTATTCTTATGGAATCATCTATCTTATTGGATATTCTTATGGCTATTGGATATCTATATCGAGGAAGGCGTGCTCTATGGCTATCATTGGATATTCTTATAATGTATTGCGGACGCTTCTATCCCCCTACCGGTGGTATGAGCTTTTCACATTTGTTCCAATGATTTAGACTTTACCCTCTTGTGTGTATTTGTAATCAACTGCAATTTTTTGTATGCACACATTGAGGGGGAGTCTTTGTCTTTCATTAAATCTTGTTGCCTTGAGAACTTTCCTGCAAATCCTAGTATTGTCATCTGACACCAAAAAGGGGGAGATTGAAAGAATATTTCATGGTTCCCTGTGTTTTGAGTGTTAGATAACAATATCGTGCAGTTTTCTCATGTGAGCTAAGTGTGCAGGGACTGTTCTGGTGTTTTGGGGGGCCGGATTATCCGCCCCACCAAGGGCCGGATAATCCGGCCTAACTCATCGATCAAAAGCAGCCAAGGAGCAACGCTCGGAGTGGGTTCGAATTTTCTCCCGGAAAATCCGAACTGGGGCGGTTTTTCCTCCCCTGGCCGGATAATCCGGCCTTCGCATGGGGCCGGATAATCCGGCCCCCAGAAATCGATCAAAGGAAGCCAAGGCGGCGCGGAGGCAATCGGATTTTCTCGTAAAATCCAGGGCGGTTTTTCCTCCCTTGGCCGGATAATCCGGCCTTCGCATGGGGCCGGATAATCCGGCCCCCAGGAGGCAATCAAGGGCAGGCTCAGCGCGTCGCTCTGAGTGGGGGCGGTTTATCTACCGGATAATCCGAGTTTGGGGCGGAGTTTTTCCCCAGACCGGATAATCCGGCCCCAAATGTCTCCAATGGCTCAGTGGGTGCAGGGGTATAAAAGCCCCTCACCCCCATCGCGCAGAACTCTTGATTCATTCAAAAATTGTCAGACCCTTTGCAAGAGCTCTCCCTCTAGATCTCCCACTTCAACCACCCGAAGGCTTCGATCTTTGGGGAAATTGAAGGAGGAGACTATTTTCATCACCATCACGAATCAAGCGCATCAACTCATGTCCATTCATTTGGAGAAATCCCCGATCTAGTATTCTTACTAATATCTAGATCTTGTATTTTGTTATTGATAACTTGTTCTTGTGACAGCTTGTTGTCATTCCGGGAGCCTCCAATTTGGTTGTGGAGTTGTGCCCCGCTAGTTGTGTAAAGGCGCCGTACCCTTTCAAGGGTTCCTATAGTGGAAAGGTGGATCAGGCCTTTGGTGGCGGGATCCATCGGAGAACAGGGCGAGGCCTATTGTGGCGTGGTGGTCTTAGTACCGCCCACCCCTCCAACGCATATGTCCTTCCCTTAACAAGGAAGGAACTGCGGTAAAACAAATCCTGTGTCTCCGCGTGCTTCACTACAGTTCACTCGTTCCTCTTTCCACTTGCCTCTTACTCGCTAGTAGATAGGTTTGCATATAGGGAAAATCCTCTAAATAGTTATCTAGAGAATTTACCTTTTGTGTTAAGCCTAAAATTGAAAACGCATTAAAATTTGAAGTAGCACCTATTCACCCCCCCTCTAGGTGCCCATATGATCCATTTCAGCATGGAACATCAAAAATTATGGATAAGGCACGGTTAAAATGGAAGATTACGCATGCCTGGTCAATTCCAAGTCAGATAGTGGGACCCACTACTCATCACGTCCCGTCAAAGCCGCTCACGTGGGCAACTGAGGACATCTCATCGCCAGCACTGACGTCATTAACTCCAGCAGGAGAACATTTTGACTACTTTAGTCCTTACTCGAGTCTTCGACTCAACCAAGCACTCGGAGGCTACTCCTAACAGGAGCGCTGGCCGCGCACCCGAAGAATTTTATGAAGATATCCAAGCATCATGAGAACCCTTCACTCGAATCTACGATTCGATTGTGGAGTTTGGGTTACTCCCATAGGGAGCGCTGAAAGCATACTCGACTGAAACAAGCAAAAGGCAACAGCAGACACACTTAATTATAGTCCCCACTTGAGTCTACGACTCAAGTAGGCACTCGGGGGCTACTCCCGTAGGGAGCGCTGGCCGCGCACCCTATGACTTTTTCTTATACATTACACTGTATTGATAACATCCACACTCGAAAACTATGGCGACTCCGCTCCATACTTTCCCTACAAAGAAACTGCGTCGCCTAGGTCATCTGAATCATCTCCGCGATGATAAAATTCGAATGCCACGCTTACAGCGTGAAGATAAGACCTGAATATGGCCTGGCAACGCATCTGCTGTGCTCTACCAGAAATAATCCGTACCTGCAGGTACGATGAATAAGCCTTGACGGACGCGTCGAGTGCTCACACTTACACACTGGGATTCGACTCCTATAAGACCTCCGCGGCCTGAGTCGAGTTACACCAGCATTTTTCCGAATTCGAGTCCGGGGACTCGAGTTCGAGTAGATTGCATTGTTTTTTCCTAAGGAAATTAACTGATTCCGATACCTCATATAAATCAGGCACATATATCAATAATCCCTATGATACAAAACAGAGCACTCGAAAATACGCTTAGATACGCACTTGAAAGATTTCATAAAGTCTCCACTCAAATCTACGATTCCACTAGACACTCGGGGGCTACTGACGTGGGCATACCTTACAAGTACTCGAGTTTGGTATATACAGCCTGATCTGGTAGAAGCTCACGGCGTTACCAAGGCCCAATCCAGGATTCAAGTGACCTACGGAGACTCTGACTACTTGCGGCACAAGGCAAAGCCTAAAGATAGAAAGTTTAAACGGGTGAACCCTAACTTGTAACCGACTCGACCTGCTACCCGAGACCTAGCCTATCTATATAAAGGCTAGGAGGGGGCGGCGACTTTTCATAAACTCGCCAGATTTCATCTGCGTACCCCTGTAACTTTTGAATCCCTCGGTAATTTCAAGAGCAGACAAACAGGAGTAGGGACCTCTACGAGGCCTGAACCTGGGTAAACCTTGCATCCCCGTGTGCTTGTTTTCTAGCCGATTGATGCCTCCAGTGCTCCCTCCTTCTCCAAAACCCAAGTCCATAACAATGGGCATTGATGAGTTCAACCCTCGTCAGTATGTATTTACAGGTCAAACTAATAATGACCTAATAATGTTTTTATTTCAAAAAATGTTTAAACTTTTCCAGACTACATGTTTGTGCCCTACCTGTATATGTAAAGTTTCATAAAATGATAATTATTTTGGATTTTACAAACAAAGGAGGACAAATTTAATGCTTCAGAAATTGCTTCTTTTTTCCAATCACATTTTTTTCAAGGCCCAACATATGTTTTCATTGATAAACTTTGCACACAAAAAAGAAGCAGACACATATATCGTAAAAATTCAGAGTATTTGTATTTAAACCATTTTAAATTATCTTACTGTTCATCTCAGAAATATATTCTCCTAAAAGCCAAATCCCACAAGTTTTGGAGTTTAGAGTATAATATGATAGACATATTGACATGTGGATAAAGACACAAGGAGGGACACCTCACGTGCTTCAAACTTATAAATATTATAAGGGCTCTAATATCTTCTTAGTCATAAGATTTGTTGTCATCTTCATCATCATTGGGCACATACATATCTTGTTGATCCTCCTCATCATGTACTTGGTTCTCTTCCTCACCATCATCAATCTCATTTTTCTATTCGAACAATTAAAATAGGACATCACTACATATGCACGCGCAAAAATGAGCATACATAAAAAATGACTACATTAGCATGACCATTTTCATCAAATTCACTTTTTTATCGCTCACTTTTTCCCTCTCATTTTCCCTGCTCACACTACTAGGAAAAACGTTATCAGTGGCGCACCAAAACAACTTTCTGTGGCGCATCTAGCAGTCGCCACTAAATTGTCGCCACTAAAATTATATTTCTGTGGCGCATATACATATGCGCCACAGAATTCTATCCCAGATTCTGTGGCGCATATAGCTATATGCGCCACAGAATTCTATGGTACATTCTCTGACGCATATAGCTATATGCGCCACAGAATCCTTTTTTCAGAATTTTGAAATTTTCAGAATCTGGTACAAATACAGGTATATTACAGGAAATACACAAAAATTAACAGAAATTCACAGAAAAGCTGCACACAGCAGTACGGTTAAATACAATGGTACTGTTCGGAACTCACGATGCCATTCGATTCTTCAAAGAAAAATAAGGATAGAATCTCCTAGGAAGCCTGACTGAAAGAACACCACTGAGGAACACCGAGTGGGCAGTAACAAACAAACAGCTTAGACTGGCTATATGCAAAGGTAGTTCATGATGGCCTTTTGCATCGTATATCACATTCCCCTACATCCGGTCGCATCCGGATGATTTGTATTCGACGGGAAGAAAGACCATCCCTACTTCTACGATGTCAACACTAAGGCTTTGTTCGGTTCATCCACTTCCCTAGTGGATTGGAGTGGTTTGGAAGGGATTAGGGGGGGGGGGGTTGACTTAGATGGGATTAATCCCCCTCAATCCCTACCAATCCCGTTTAATTTTAGTGAAACCGAACAAGGCCTAAGTGGGATATGTAACAAAGAAAACGGTTAAATACAATGGAACTGGGAGCAATTCCCTTGGGGACTCCATATTCAATTCATCTAAGAAAAACCAGAATGGCGTCCCCAAGGAAACCCTCATGTTACCGTTGTATCCGATGAATAGAAAGAATAAGATGAGTACACTACAGGAACACGTCAGTACGCCGACAGCCAGTTGCCGCTACGCCGACGGCCATCGGCGTAGGACCGTCGGCGTAATCCCTCGTCAGCGTACTTCTTGCCATTGGCATAGAGGCAGTCCGACGGCTTGGGCAAGCCGTCGGCGTAGGCCATGGTGGGCCTGCAAAACGGCTAACGGCTGTTTGGCCTAGCAGCCCGCTATGCCGACGGCTAAGCCGTCGGCCTAGCCTTGTCGCTGGGCCATGGAGGCTGTCGCATGACAGGCTACGCCGACGGATTTCTCCGTACGAGAGTTGACCAATTTACTTTACAGATGGTTTAGCTCTGTTTAAGTCATACCTATATGGAAAATCAAGGTTGAACCCATGGTTCCACCGGTTTCCCTCTATTTGACCCATTGCGGGAGTTTCCTCTTATAGGTCTAACACTTCTCTAAGTGTTATCGCATGCAACCGTAGACGGTCACACCAGGGAGCTAGGTACTGCAGGTATGGAATTTCACCACACTTGTGCATGTATGCTACGGACATACGCATGTTCTTGTGGCATTCGGCGCTCAGGCAGTTCTTCTCCAGTGAAACCTAATCTGAGGGCCCAACGGGTCTAGCCCCCTAGCTTTCTTCGTACGACGGTTGATCAATATACTTTACTGTTGGTTTAGCTCTGTTTAGATCATACCTATATGGAAAACCAAGGTTGGGCACATGGTTCCCCCGGTTTTCCTCTGTTTGACCTGTTACGGCAGTTTCCTCCTATAGGTCCAGCACTTCTCTAAGTGTTATCGCATGCAACCGTAGACGGGCGCATCCGGGAGCTAGGCACTGCATGTATGGACCTTCCACCACACATGTGCATGTATGCTAGGGACACACGCAGGTTCTCGTGGTATTCCGACACCTAGGCGGTCCTGTTCACACGCATGCGATAATAGTTATGAAATTTCTCGACGTGCAACTGTGAGAGACAAGATTCGCGTGGTCATTTTAGGTGAGTGGAGATATTCGGAGGATAAGAATCCATACAATAGGAGACCAAAAGAACATTAAAATAATTGAGACTAATAAATTAATGAGTATTAATTCAAGGTCCATAGGGAAAAAAGATGATGGGCCGACGGCAAGCCGTCGGCATAGTGCTGACGCCCTCGCCACGCCGTCACGGCCCGGTCGCCTAGGCCCACGCGAGGCTCCCCTACGATGGCGGCAGCCGTCGACCCTCCTGCAGCTACGCCGACGGTAGCCGTCGGCCACCTTCGTCTACATCGATGGCTGTCCTAGGCCGACGGCCTATTTGCTCGGCTCGGGGCCTATGCCGACAGCCCCGACAAAAGGCTGTCGGTGTGGCCTCTGGCCGTCGACGCCTTGAGCCAGTCCTGTAGTGTACCTAAGAGTGTGTGAGCAATTCGTTTGCTGAGAGGCAGCTATATATAGTTCACGAGATTGAAAATCGGCCAGAAATAAAGAACATGAAACAAAAGGGGGAAACAAATAGAGGGAAATGGAAACACGTGAATTTTTCAAGTTTATCTTACCAGTACAGTCTGCAGAGTCATGTTTACCGAGTATACTTGCAAAATACACTGTAGACGAGATTTATATTTGTCTAGATTTTCATGTATAGAAAAACTAAACAAATCGAATTTAGTTATTTTTAGACGGGGGAGTATTCGTTTTTGAAGGGACATGAACTCTGGCACTGACATACTGCCTTTAAGAATCAGATAATCAACCGAAGGCATACGCAAGCATAGGCAGCGGAGACAACTCAAAACCCATCTACGGTTCCGTCCTCTCTTCCGGTGACGCCGGCTGTCCCTCCATCTTTGTTGGCCTTAGAGCCATGGAGGGGTGGCGACCACAGCCTCTCGCCGGCGGATTTTCGTTTTTTAGGTCTTTTTTCCATGTCTTCTTTGAGATGATGAGGTGACGGGTATATCTTGAAGTCAGAATAATGTTCTCCCGTCCTATCCTCGCTTGGTTGGTGCATCTAGCGCTAGCGAAGGGCGTGTGGAGTCGTGTGTCCGACGAATCTCTTGGGATCTTGTCGTTTTTCGTATTCGTTTGTGTGGTTTGAGGTCAGTCTCTTCAGATCTAAGGTTATCATCTTCGGTGATGGTTGATCCTCTTGTTCGCTGGTCCTTTGGGGCCTTAGCATGACGATTTCCCGTCTGTCTACTACAACAAGCTCTACTTCGACAAGCTTTACCCGGCTCCAGCGATGGAGGTGCAAGGACGGCAGCGCGCCTTCGGCTCGTGCTAGTGTCAGTAGTCTTCGCTAGGTGGTCCATTGACCTATTTATAATTTAAATTACTTTTAGAACTCTTTGTACTGTTGTTGATGATTATTAATAGATCTGTGAAATTTTGAAAAAAAACAGATAATCAATTGTTAAAGATAGGACACTGGAAGAATGTGTTTCAAAATAATGAACTTGGTTGCTGGGAACAACACAGAATCCTATGTATGGTTCAGAGACGAGAAGCATGCGCGCGTGATGGCGGCCCGAATCCAAGACTCGCCGTAGTCACCACCTTGAGCAAGCTCTCCGGGTCATTCTCTACCACCTCCACCAGTCGAGGCCACAGCCTCGTGCATGCGAACCAGGACCCATCCTGGCACGACCATCACCGCCCGACCCGATGACTGCAGCCGGCCACATGGAATGAAGCAGCTTCCCGAACCGGAGGTCTCCGTCAATGGCGAACAGGAGCATCCCGCATATCACCAATGCGGGGCTCCCGAGGCCAAGGTTCACCGACGGATCGACGCAATTCATCTATGGCCTTTCCACCACACTTGTATACATATCCTATGTCTACATGCAAGTTTTCATGGGACTCCGGCGCTCTGGCACTCTTTCTCCAGTGAAACACAAGTATGCGGGCCCCGGTGGTGCTTTGTGAAGCAACCACCAAAATGGAATTATGCACACATGTGCATATTGGGATGAAGAATAATGTTGCAAGAGGAAGTTTTCCTTTTCGTCGCATGGAAAAGCCATTTTTCATTTTCCGAGCGCCAAAAAGGGGCGTGTTGTGAAGCAACCACAAAAGGGCTAATTCAAAATCTTACCACCCAATTTAAAAAAAATACTAGACCACCTTATATGGACAATATCCCAACCGGGGATCTCAAACGTTTCTATTCATCACGCTGAAAAAGACAAATTCCTACTGAATCGGTAGGAGGTGAGTCTAATTTGAACTACAGGTACATTATCTGATTCTCATGATGTTTTGCAAAAATAATTTTTAGATTCACAATATGCAATTTTATCAGAAATCCAATGCAAGTTTAGCGAGGCTCATCCCCTAGCTAAGAACCTTCGTGCCCACAGTTTTGACCATAGTGTGAAACGGGCATAAGAAATTCAAAAATGGTCCGAACAATGTAAAAACTTCACGTGGTGTCATTTTATGTGACATAGTTTCAAGTAAAGATACCAAACTTGGTATATTGATTATATCTCAAAAAACCCTTCTCAAAACGGACCTATCATGTTCGAGGTTTCATAACTTTGAGGCCAAACGACCAATATTATGGCCAGAATCATGGCATAGTTTGTGATAATGTGCCCATATTTTGCACTCATGTGCATCTTGGGATGGCAGACAATGCTCCAAGAGGAAGTTTTCCTTTTCGTCGTACGAAAAAGCCATTTTCAATTTTCAAACGCAAAAAAGGGGCGTTTTGTGAAGCAACCATAAAGGGCTAATTAAAAATGCCACTAACCCATTTTTAAAAAATAAGAGACCACCTTATATGGACAATGTCCGAACTGGAGGATCTTAAATGTTTTCATCCACACATGGTGAAAAAGACAAATTCCTGCCGAATCGGTAGAAAGTGGGTCTGATTTGAACTACATGTACATTATTTTGTGCTCACGATTTTTGCAAAAATCAGTTTTAGACTCTCGATGATATTTTATCAGAGATCCAATGCAAGTTTAGCGAGGCTCATCCCCTAGCTAATAACCTTTATGCTCGCCGTTTTGACCATAGTTTGAAACAGGCATAAAAAAATCAAAAATGGTTCGAACAATGTAAAATTTTCACGTGGTGTCATTTTATTTAACATAGTTGCACGAAAAATACCAAACTTGGTATATTGATTACATCTAAAAAAACTTCTTAAAATGACATATCATGTTCGAGATTTTATGGCTTTTAGGCCAAACGACCAATGTTATGACCAGAATCGTGATATAGTTTGTAATAATGTGCTTATATTTTGCACGCATGTGCATCTTGGGATGGCAGACAATGTTCCAAGAGGAAGTTTTCCTTTTTGTCGCACAGAAAAGCCATTTTTTATTTTTTGAGCACAAAAAACGAGACATTTTGTGAAGCAACCACAAAGGACTAATTAAAAATGCTACCACCCCATTTTTCATAAATACTATACCACCTTTAATGGATAATGTCCCAACCAGGGGATCTCAAACATTTCTGTCCACCCCGATGAAAAAGATAAGTTCCTGCCGAATCGGCAGGAAGTGGGACCAATTTGAACTATAAGTACATTATCTAATACTCATGATTTTTACAAATATCCTTTTTAGACTCACAATATGCTATTTTATCAGAGATCAAATACAAGTTTAGTGAGGCTTATCCCCTAGCTAAGAACCTTCATGTCCATTGTTTTGACCATAGTTTGAAACGAGCATAACAAATTCAAAAACGGTCTGAACAATGTAAAAACTTCGCGTGGTATCATTTTATGTGACATAGTTACAAACAAAAATATGAAACTTGGTATATTGATTGCATCTTAAAAAACCTTCTTAGAAATGACCTATCATGTTCGAGGTTTCATAGTTTTCAGGCCAAACGACCAATGTTATGGCTAGGATCGCGGCATAGTTTGTGATAAGGTGCCCATATTGTGCATGCATGTGCATCTTAGAATGATGAACAATGTCGCAGGAGGAAGTTTCCTTTTTGTCGCAGGAAAAAGCCAGTTTCTATTTTCTGACCGCCAAAAACAAGGTGTTTTGTGAATCAACCACCAAAGAGCTAATTCAAAAGGCTACCACCTATTTTTCAGAAATAGTAGACCATCTTACGTGGACAATGTCCCAACCGGGGGATCTCAAACCTTTTCGTCCACCCCTAGTGAAATAGACAAATCCCTACTGATTTCGTTCAGATCGTTTTTAATTAGTTATGCCGATTTTGAAACGCAGTTAAACATACAGACTTCTACAACCAATCAAAAGAGAGCAACCGCTTGTTGTTTTTCCACACACGGCAAAGATGAGGATTAATATGGGCCTTTAGATCGTTCTAATGTGAATGGCTGAGATAGAGAGGCACATGGATTGATGACATGGAAAGCCCTAGTCCTACCACCTCCCACCTACCTCATCATTTTATTGAAAATAGGAATCGATCGAGTAGAGAGACAAGTGAATAGTGAAAACTGTTGTATTGATTGATGATGATTACACATATATATAGGGGGTGAAACGTCGTGATTAAGTCGGTTCCCTGGAGGCGGCGCTCCAGGAGAATAACCGCTTAATGACGGTTCCTTTACAAGTAGGGATTAACCTATTTAATTAAAGACTAATTAAATTCTAACACTCCCCATAATCTATGCTTGTCCTCATGAATCTTTATCATCTTTAAATAGTCTCCTCCAAAAATCCTGTGGGAAAAATGTGAGAAGTTGAGTAGGATATGCTGTTAAAACTCCTTCAAACCCATTGGGAAAAATAAGAAGAAAATGATACAACATATAATGATTATTGCCTCTGTTAACTCGATATGAAGTAAATTCATAGAATATAGAGATCAATAAATATGTCGTTTATACCTTCCTAAAAAACCCGATGGGAAAAACTGAAGGAATTATGCCCTGAGAGGCAATAATAAAGTTGTTATTATGTATTCCTTGTATATGATAGGTGTTTATTTTGCATGCTATAATTGTATTGATAGGAAACATTAATACATGTGTGTTTAATAAACAAAAAGGGTTCCTAGTTATGCCTCTCTTATAGACTAGCTTGTTGATTAACAAGATGATCAAGGTTTCCTGATCATGGACATTGGATGTTGTTAATAACAAGGTCACAGCATTTGTGAAATGATGTGATGAACATTCATCCGAAGTATAGCATTACGATCAAGTCATTATGTTTATATTGCTATAACATCATACAAAGTAGTCTTAGTCCTTAGACCATGAGATCATGTTAATTGCTAACACCGGAAGAGTATCTTGATAACATCAAACGTCACCTTTATGTGGTGACTATAAAGGTGGGTTCAGTGCTATGAAGGTGTTATGTTGAGGCTCATGGATCAAGAGTGGAATTTGTCAATCCCGATGACGGATAGATATACTCTGGGCCCTCTCGGTGCTATCACATTAAGATAGCTTGCAAGCAAGTGATGTGATCACTAAAATGTTATATCACGGGAACGAGAAAAGAGTGCATGTCGGTGACGAGATCAAACTAGTTATTTGGATACCGATGATCGAATCTCGGACATGTATTATATCATGAGACAAAGGGATTAAATTGCTGACGTTAAAGGTTCTCACGATCACAGAAGTCATCGTTGAATATGCAGGAGTCAGTATGGATCTCCAGGTCCCGCTTCTGATTATTGATTTGAGAGGAGTCTCAATCATATACGCATTATTCATGCAACCGTAGGGTGACACACTTAAGGGTTGCCGGACACCATTTAGGAGCACATATGTTCCAGACAAAAGGTTTGCAAAGCGCAGGAAATGTTTCGATAGAAACAGGAATTGTTTCGATAGAAACCGGAATTGTTTCGGGTGAAATTGTAGAAAGTAGTTCTGCATGTGATATTGAAATGTTGCAAGGGGTTTTATGTGAATGTTTGTTAATTAAAGTAATTAACAAAATACTGAATAAAATAAATAAAAGAGTTTTATTAATTGAGAGTTGCATTTAATTTGGTGGAAATTAAATACATGTGAGTGGGATTTTGGGTGGAGGCCATGTTTATGTGAGTGGAGGTTCACCACATGAATGAAGGAGGGGAGGAGTACCCCCCCTCATGTGCCGGCTATGAGAGGGGAGGGGTCTCCCTCCCTCCTATATAAAGCCCCCCTCTCCCCTCTCACAAACCACACCTCCTCGTGAAGGATCTCTCTCCCCCTCTAGATATTCCCCCATGGCTCGGATTAGCGAGATACTTGTTCCCGGTGGCCTTGCGTCTGGAAGGAGTTGCTGCTTCCGCTGATTCGCTGGAGCGAGGAGGTGGGGGTTGTCCGGTGGCTTGAACGTGTGTGCGAGGACGGATGCGCTGCTGATTTGCGGTGCTCGGACTTCCACACGATCTTGAGATCGGCAAGCGTACGACTACATCAACCATGAGTTCCTACTCGTTAACAAAACTCGTTGTCTTCGAGGGTAAGTTATCCATGGATGTATGTCCACCCGTTGCTCTGTATCTAGTAGATAGATCTTGGCGTTTAGTTCTCATCGTAGGAAAATTTTTGTTTTCTATGCTGCGGACCCAACAAAAATAGATAGTATGACATATAATCTTATGTTGATATTATCTCATTACAAACCTTAATGAGAGCCTGAATAGTAAACTCACCAAGGGAAAAAGAGTGTAATATGATGCTTTGAACAGGCATAGTTTAGGAAGACACTCCCCCTGATTCTTGCAAATCTTGAAGCCATCGCATACCAATTTCATGAATATATTTCTGGAATATTGAAGTTGGTAGAGACTTCGTAAAAAAGTCGGCGAGATTATCGCATGATTTGACTTGCAAGATGTTTATTTCCCCACTCTTCTGGAGTTCATGGGGATAAAACAACTTAGGGGCAATATGCTTAGTGATATTGCTCTTGATGTATCCTGTTTGCATCTGTGCAACACAAGCCACATTATCTTCGTAGATAATGGTAGGTGATTCGATAGAACCAATTCCACATGACTTTTTATGTGGTTTATCATTCTGTGAAGCCACACACATTTGCGTGTTGCCTCATATAGTGCAATTATTTTAGAATGATTGGTGGAAGTGGCAACCAGAGTCTGTTTCAAATACTTCCATGATATAGAAGTTCCACCATGTAGGAACACAAAGACGGTCTGCGATCTGGCATTATGGGGATCAGATAAGTAGCCAGCATCAGTGTATACAATCATACCAAAGTCCAGATTTATCTGAAACTGAAAGTATAGGCCAAGATCCTTTGTGCCTTGGAGATATCGAAAGACATTCTTGACTCCCGACCAATGGCGTTTGGTGGGAGTTGCGCTGTGTCTAGCAAGTAGATTCACTGCAAATGCGTAGTTAGGTCTCGTGCAATTTGCAAGATTAGCGCTCCAATGGCACTGAGATATGGAACCTCGGGTCCCAACATCTCTTCTCCATCATCCCTTGGCATGGATGGATCTTTCTCTACATCTAGAGAATGAACCACCATGGGAGTTTTAGATGGATAGGATTTGTCCATATTGAATTTCTCCAATATTTTCTAGATATAGGCAGCTTGGTGTACCATTATTCCTAAGGGAAGGTTTTCGAGTTGGAGACCCAAGCAAAATTTGGTTTGACCCAAATCCTTCATCTCAAATTTTGTCTTTAGATGATTGCGTGCTTCATCAATATCTTGTGCATTGCCAATAATGTTGAGATCATCAACATACACTGAAATGATGAAAATCCTGAAGAGGACTTCTTGATGAAGACACATGGGCAATCATCACTATTAGATAACCCTTCTGAAGAAGGAACTCACTAAGTCGGTTCTACCACATCCATCATGACTGTTTCATGCCGTACAAAGACTTGTTCAGTTTTACACAGTACATGTTGCGTTTTGCGCTTGCATCCGGGACAGAGACTCCGTCAGGAACCTTCATGTATATGTCCGAATCTAGTGACCCGTAAAGATATGCGGTCACGACATCCATCAACTGTATAGATAGACGATTTTGCACTGCCAAAGATATTAAATATCGAAAAGTGATACCACTTAGTACCGGAGAATATGTCTCACTGAAATCAATGACGGGTCTCTGCGTGAAACCCTGTGCTACGAGCCTTGCCTTGTATCTCACCACCTTAATGTTATCATTCCGTTTCCGGAGGAAAACCCATTTGAATCCCACAGGGAAAACTTTGGGAGGTGTTGATATTGCTTCAGTGAATACCTTCCTTTTGTTAAGCGAGGCAAGTTCTGCTTGTATTGCATCCTTCCATTGAGGCTAGTCGGAGCGTTTTTCACACTCAACGATAGTCCTTGGATCATGATCATTGAGAAGGGAATTTGCAATTGTATCAGAAAAATAAGTGTCGACAATCGTAGACTTACGGTTAAATGATTCTCCAGAATCGATATAGTTGGTGGATATCTCCTGCACCCTTGGTGACTCTTCGTGATTTCCCAATACGCGTGAGTCTGGGTGTTCCGATGTCCCAGCCAGTGTGTGCAAGCTAGAGATGGGTTGTGGAGGTTGCCCTTCCACTGGGTGTATACTACCCATAAGGTGTTTATCAACGTTGATTTGACTTGCATTTACTGATTTTGAGGATTTTCTCCTGTCTCTCCTTTGCTGCTTGCGAGAAGCAGGTTCTAGGTCAGAGGCCGTACTACTCCCCCTCTTTTTTGGAACAGGGAGTTGAGTGGTTATAGTTGGTACCTCCACTCTTTCGGGCGCATTTCTGGCCGGAATCAAGGATTTTGTAACACCTTTTAGATCAGTAAATGAATCTAGCAGATTATTTGTAAGATGTTGCAAATTAATGATTTTCCGAACTTGGAGTTCGGTCTCTTGGGTACGTGGATCTGAGGTTGAAATGGCGATAGCATTCGAATCAATTTCCGGGCATTCTTTCTGGTACTTGAAATCTCCCCCTAATGCCAGAAAATATTCCTCATCAAATATGCAATCAGCGTGACGGGTTATGAATAGATCCCTAGTAAGGGGTTCCAGGTACTTAATAATCGATGGCGATTTGTACCCCACATAGATCCCTAGTTTTATGTGTGGGCCCATGGATATCCGCTGAGGTGGTGAGATCGGGATGTATGCAGCATATCTGAACTTACGCAGATGGGAAATGCTAGGTGGATTTCCACGTACCAATTGCAGAGGGGAAGTACTGTGATATGCAGTAGGTCGCAATTGGATTAAATCAGCAGTATGTAAAACTGCGTGACCCCAACACGAGGTTGGCAAGCTGCAATTTTGAGTGTGGACATATGGAATAGACTACTGAACTTCAATCCCCAAGGCCATGCAATAGTCTTGAAGGCGCGTGAAGATAATTCTGCAGCATTGTCCATGCGAATTGATTTAATTCGACTTTCTGGATAATGGGCCTGTCACTTAATTAATTCCCTCATTATTTTGGCAAATGCATGATTTCGTGTGGAAAGAAGACACACATGTGACCATCGTGTTGATGCGTCAATCAAAACCATGAAATACCTGAATGGTCCAGATAATGGTTGGATAGGACCACAAATATTACCTTGCATCAGTTTAAGGAACTGAAGTGGTTCAACTTGTATTTTGAGGTGCGAATGCCTCAAAATTAGCTTCCATGTGACACATGATGTACACACAAAGTCTGATGACTGGGGGAACTTTGACTCATGCAAATTGTGACCAATAAAATTGGTAGTAATCTTCCTCATCATCCTGATGCCAGGATGGCCTAGGCGATCATGCCAAATTTGGAATGTGTTAACATTCTGGAAGTTTACCTTGTAAGCAACATGTTCTACGGGCTTGATGTACATATAGTATAGTCCGGAAGATAGAGAAGGAATTTTTTCAAGTACTTGCTTGCCATATTGGTAACTTTTTTGTAAAGAGTAGATACTCTTCTTTGTTGTCTTCATGGGTTTCAATATGAAAACCATTCTTACAGATATCTCGATAACTGATTAAGGTACGTGACGAATCAGGATACAACAAGGCATCCTCAATTGTCACTTGTGTACTGTTTGGGAGGGTTAATATGGCACATCTAGTGCCAATAATTACCGTATCGCATCTAGCGATAGTCAAAATATCTCCATTCATCTTTTTCAGAGTCTGAAAATATTTCAACTCCCTCAGTATGGAGTTTGTGGTAGCACTATCCACAAGGCATAATTCCTCTTCCATCGGATTGTCCCTGTAGAGAGCTATATATAAAAATGAAGAATTTCAATAAGAAAACCTTATTTAGATGCGTAGAATACAATCTTTATTATATAAAAGTGTGGATACAATATAAATGACAACAATACTTATGTTCTATTATAACATCACAAATGTACATAAAAATAAAGTTATCACTAAGGAGATAGTGGGACTATTCGAAGTCTCCAAACACGTTGTTTAAGGTGTACTCAATCATCATGTTCTCCGTGCTCATAGGGTCCTCGAGCTGCTGGAGAGTCATGGTGTTTCTATATCGAAGAGGAGCATCTTGCGAACAACCAGCTCCATTGGTGCCATCTAGATGAAGGTTGAAGTTGGCTTCAAACCTTTTCCCTTGAGGTGCTTTGCATCCTTGGGATTGCTGGTAGAGAATTGCCAGATGCTTTGGGGTCTTGCACTTGTTAGTAGGGTGCGTGTAGCATCCACACTTGTCACAAAGCCTAGTTTTGTCATACTTTGGCTTTGCGGTGCCTTTCCCACGGTCCGAGTTTCGAGGCTTCTTGTTCTGGTTGCGCTTAGGCTTACCCTTGAAGTTTGGTCGGTTACCGTTGAAGGCACCACCAAACTTTCTTCCGTTCGCGACATTCATATGAACTTCCGGCAAAGGTTGGGAACCAACCGGGCGCTAAGAGCCATTCTTAGCAAGAAGATCGTCATGCTTTTCAGCCTGAAGCAGGATATGAATCAGGTATGAATAGACTTGGTAGTCATGAGCGCGGTATTGCTGTTGGAGGAGCCTTTCGGATGGGAGCATAGTGGATAGAGTTTTTTCTATCTTTTCTGCATCCGTACGTTCCTTCTCGCAAAAGCATAGCTTAGAACTTATTTTATGAACTTCATGATTATAATCCTCGATGGACTTGAAGTCCTGGAATCGAAGATGAGTCCAATCATGAAGTGCTTCAGGCAGAACAACTGCCTTCTGCTTTTCATACCTTGTTTTGAGGGCCTGAAACAAAGTAAATGGGGATTCCTCCTCCAAATACTCAGACTTAAGATCCGGATGGATATGGTGCCTTTTAATGTACAAGGCAGCATATTTCTGCTCTTCTCTCAGCGGTGCGACTCCATTCGGAGGGGGGCCTCCAGGTTCTGGATGGCACGCACTATCCCACGGGACGCAAGGACGATCTTGATGTCCATGGCCCAGGTAGGGTAGTTGTGGCCATCGAGTTCGAGTGCATCAAACTCTCTTCCAGCCATTGGTTACCTACATCGGTAAACCAGAGGTTATTGAATTTATGCTTTGGTAAATCATAAACCATCATGATTATGTTGTAACGAACTATGCAAAATTAATGATAAGTTCAAGAAGTGAGCTTGAAAATCATTAGTGTAAACTTCAAATTGTTAAGTATGACATGTTGTAGATAATCTCCAAAAGAATTTGAGTCCGTCTTGCAGCACTAGAGAGTATAATCTCTGATAAAATCAGTAGATACTCATACTTCTAATGCCTTACGTCATGACTTAATAGAATGTTTGGAAGAGCACATTGTTAAGCAATTATAATGTCAAATATGACAAAAAATGTAGGCTTAAATAGTAGTGTTGATAATCTGCAGTGCAGTAGATCTAGCAACTACCTTGTGTTCCTGATACATCAATTTGAAGAAGTCATTTTGAATTTTGCATACCAATTCGTGCTCGTATCGGGTCAAAAAGACTCAATTAAGACGATGAATTGATCTATTTGCAAGAATTTGAAAAACTCAATTGCAAACGGTGGACGTAATAAATCTTACCATGTGCACACACGAAAATATATTACATCACAAATTTTATGAAATACACATAGTACTCGACAGATAAACAGTATAAAAAACTCATACTCCCTCCGGTCCATATTAATGTTTTCAATTTTGTCTAGATACGAATGCATCTAGTCTAAATTCTTAACTAGGTACATCCGAATCTAGATAAAGTTGAGAATAATAATATGAATCGGACGGAGTACTAAAATTTAGCAGAATTTAGAACATAGATTAATCCACTCCTAGAACTGCTGATAAAAGACTGATAGTATGCTAATATACTGAATAAAATAGCAAGCTAAGCTAGAAGCTGTTGGAGCTTTGACCGCATGCGCATAGCAGGCCACTTTTGGTCGACTCGAGACTTTATTTATTAATTAACGATAGGATAGGGAGAGAGAGCCCAGGCGGTGGTCTCGGTCGTATCGATCCCCAAATCACGCGTTCGTTAAACAGCGCCATGGCTGCAGCAAGTAGAGCAGGTACGAGCAAGAGCAATACTAGAGCCAGCTGTTGGTTATAAACCATGTCTATGTCATTTAGAGTTAATCTAATAATCAACATGTACAATAGTTAGATATCAAAATATACTATTTTATTAATGTATGATCTACTTTTTACTCTCACATAGTGCCTAGGAGCACGTGCTGTAGCTGGCTCTTAACTAAGCACCCACTCCTCTTCTCTCTCATCCAACTAAGCACAAATATACTATTTTAAGTCCTATAGTCTGCTGACTGGACCTTATTTTACTTGCTCTAAGTCCTAGTCAGCTGGCTATAAGGATTAAAATATTATTTTCTTGCCTAGTTGGAAGAGAGAGAAGATGAGACAGAAAAAAGTGGGCTCTCATACAATAGCCAGCTCTAGCATGTGCTCTTAGGCACTTTGAGAGAGTGAAAGATGGACCACGTACTGCTAAAATAGTATATTTTTGTAGCTCACTATTGTAGATGCTAGCTCTAAGCTGTCTATAGATGACATGGCACTTGGCTTATAGCCAGCAGCTGGCTATACTATTGTCCTTGCTCATATGCGCACAGAGGCCACCGCCGCGCGGGCGGATTCACTGGCGGCTGGAGAAGCTCCCGTCGCGGATGTCCTCGTCGGAGGAGTCGCCGAGGAGACTCGTGCCAGGCGCGACGCCGTTTGCGACCCCAGCGCGGCCGGGCTCCAAGTGTCGGCGAGGCGGCGGCCGCCGCTTGACGGCGGGCTGCTCCGTGGGAGCCCGAGAGCGGCGAGGCGACGGCGAATGCCCGCGCGCGGTGAAGGAGGCGGACTCGTGGGCGGCGGCTTCAACCTCGACAACCACTGCGCTGGCGCGCAAACCGACGGCGGCGACGACGTTGACGTGCGGCACGGCGGCTCTGGCGTCGCCCTCCATCTCGACAACCGCCGGGGTCGGAGATGGAAGGTGCGGCGTGATGGTGTAGACGTCAGCGAGCACGGCGCTGGTCGAGCCGAACTTGAAGACCGACGTGGTCGACGAAGCGCTGGCGGCCTGCGAACCGAAGCAGGCGGCAGCGAATGTACGACGGTAGGCGAGGCATATTCGAGTCTCGCCTTTTCTTGTCAATCTCGCCGGGATCGATTTCGCCCGGAGAGCGAACGTGTTAATAACGTATTGCAAATAGGATTCGATCAAGTAGAGAGACAAGTGAATAGTGAAAACTGTTGTATTGATTGATGATGATCACACACACACATATATATATATATATATATATATATAGGGGTGAAACGGCGATTAAGTCGGTTCCTGGAGACGACGCTCCAGGAGAATAACCGCCGCTTAATGACGGTTCCTTTACAAGCAGGTATTAACCCATCTATCTATTATATACTAAAAGCAATATAAGGGTATTTTTCGAGGCACCACGTTGATCCACATCATCAAAATTATTTTGACAGTTGAATTTAAAATCTATGGCTACGATCTAATTAGAGAACAGAGGTATGTAATCGGCAATCGTTAGGTCCTGTCTCACGTGGAAAAGCAACTAAAAAAAAGGATCGCTGTGTACGTTCGTGCCCAGCCTAGAGTGTACTAATTCTATGACTAAGAAACAACATGATCGATTAGGGTCAGTATTATTGAACTCTAGGTCCATGCATGTCCAAGAGTACTACACTTGAACGTAGTGTACAAATTGGCAGCCTTACGTGCATCTGTACCTGGCCTATATATTGCATAAATTGATTGATTGTCAAGGGCTGAATCAATTAAGCACAACGCTAGCTACATGTGCACGTCAATTGCAAATTGAACCAGCTAGATGTTCACGTGAAGTGCAAATTTCACAAACATATTTAGCGAAATTTCATAGTCCCTTCTATCCAAATTAGTTGTTTCACATTTGTCTAAATTCGGATGTATCCGATCCAAATTAATTGATTCACATTTAAATAGATTCGGAGGGAGTATATCATATGCGCAAATTAGGATTTTGACCTATTACAATCCAATAGGTTGAATTGATAGCTAAAATGTTTGACAATTTTTAGAAACTTTACATATTAATGTTAAAGTCACAATATGATCGAAAAGACGAAACATGAGAAAGTAAAACATGTCTGTTAATGTTAAGTGCCATACTTTTATTAGTAGATAGATCACAGTCCCCAGATGTTCATAAGAGAATTCAAACCAATACCATTATGTTAATTAAGGGTTATGTGCATCGATTGATGCACATCCCAGGTACACACCATTTTAAAAAGAACCATTATCGTAATTGTAGCTAACCCATATTATGAACAGTCAACTATTTTAATAGTGAAAAATAGAATTTTTTTGAATAAGGAATGATCAAGAAGTCGCTGCCATTAATTCCAAGCTATGGGACTACAAGTTACATTAGGGACCCCAAGAAACAAAGAAATTACAACCTAGCCCTAAAAATTTGCACAGAAGACCCTAAGACTAACTCTTGAAAAGCAAACAGGTCATTCGGTTCCAATGCTGCACTCGTAAGATGCATTTATTTTGCAATCCATTCAAAAGATTAGATAAACATCTTTCACCTTTTCTTAAGTGGACTCTATGATTGTAACTGCACCACAATATATAGTCACCTTGTGCGCCGTTTTATCTTTTCCAAGTGCGCTCGACATATTATTTGGACCATAATACACGGAACTTTTAACTAGAATATAATATACATACAGTCTGCACGTATGGAGTTTAGAGTTTATGAAAATGGCAAAATAATATTTTTTAGAGATAAATGGCATAATAATTATGTACTCTCTAAATATGATTAAAAAATCTCTGCATGTGATATTTTATTGAGGTTATAAAATTGTCTTAGTTCCTATTTTATAATTGATTAACAATAAAATTATAATTTATTTCCTGACTACTTTCCAACATACTAAGAAGGAATGCCCTTGCATTTGCGAGGGCCACCTTTCTAGTTTAATTAAAGATTAATTAAATTCTAACACATTTTTCCTTGATATTTTCTTGCCCACCCGTGCCAGGCACCCTCTCTTTCATCTCTACGCACGCATGTTCAGTCAGAACTCAGAAGCAGTCTATCTGCTGCTTCAATCTGGTCACCTTGTGCCCCGGCGACCAAGGTCAAGACCAGCGTCCCCGAGCCGCTCTCCTTGATATCTGGTGAGGCCTAAGACTGAATTTTACTCTGACTTTTTCTCCGCGTCTCGTACATGGTGGTCAACCTACTCAGATCGATTGTGATGGACGACCTCAGGCGACTCTAATTTCTTTGCAACGCAGGACCGAGAAGGAGCCAGGCGAGCGCTGCCCCGCGCGCGTAGGCGGACGAACACGAGGTCGACGGGACGGCACGATCGGGGCACGCGGAGGAGGCCGGGACACACAAGGAGGCGTAGGCGAGCTCGAGCGAGGGAGATGGAGCCGGCGCAGCTGAGGCGTGGGAGCACGCACGGGAGGAGCCGGACGCAGCGGGGTGAGGCGCGCGGGAGGCGGCGGAGGCGGTGGTTGCTGGTGAAGAGACGCGGAGGCAGAGTTTGCTTGCTGGTCGTCGGGCGCGAGCACGCGCAAGGCGGAGATGCTCTCACGGGTACGCGAGGGGACGACCGGCGATGGCCAGGATGCGCGGAGGGGAGGCGCTCCTGGGCGCGGGGAGCTTGTAGGAAGCAGGGGTGGAGGAGGCCAGGAAGGCCGCTGCGGACGCTAGACTCCGGCGCAAGGACGCGGACGCGAAGCCGAGCAGAGGACGGAGCGGCGCAGCCGCGGCCGGAGGTTGCTGGGCGAGACGCGCTGGGTAAAGGCCGACGGAGGTTGCTCGCGCCCGCGCTCACCGTGATCCTCGTCTCCGTGCAGATGTCCAGCCGTGCCCCTGTCGTCGTGCTCCTCGTCGCCGTCCAGATGGCCAGCCGCGCTCGCGAAGCCCAACCCGACCATGGCATTACGGCAAGCCCCGCCGCTGCATCTGCTTTCCCTTGGGAGCGTCCCTACCCGCAGTCGCGTGCGTAGCCGCCCAGGCAGCAGTCGTGTGCGCCGCCGCCCCTGACCCGCCTCCCGGCCGCAGCCGCGTGCCACTGCCGCTCCCTGGCTGCATTGACCCGGTACATGGCGTCGATGGTGGCCTTTGACACCGTCTTTTCTTTATTTGGAAATAATTTCTTTACCGAGTGCTAAGAAATTATACACGGCAAACATATGTGTAGGCACACGCAAAGAAAACTGGCAGTGATCTGCTGCCCGACAGTTTTGCCGTGCGCCCCTCGAATACACACGGCAAAGACAGATATGAGGCACACGGCAAACTGACATGGACAGCGTCGTCAGGTCGGCTACCGCCGTCAACTACTTTACTTTGCCGTATACTAGTAAAAGCACACGGCAAAGGCTTTTGCCGTGCGTTATTCCAAAAGCACACAGCAAAGAGTCTTTTTTTGGGCAAAGCCTTTGCCATGTGGATTTAGTATGTTGCCATGTGTTATTGCCACACGGCAAAGATTTATTTTTCCGTAAGCGGAAGAGTGTAGACGCTGAAGAGATACAGCTAGACGGGGCCAAGGACGAGGTCGAGGTTGGAGACGGTGTGGACGGCAGGGAAGCCCGGCGGCGGGCTCGTGGCCTACACCAGCGTCCGTGAGGCGATCTGGAGGTCGAAGTGCTTGAGGGGCAATTCGCCTGAGCAAATGGGATTGTGGCGGTGGCTCTGACATGAGCTCCGGATCACTCTGCATTGACATCTTCTCTAGTCTCTACGGCTCTAGCTCCGGCAAGAAGGCCGTGATTTGTAGTCAGTCGCAACATATCTTGATTAAAGAAGCAGCACGATGCACGATGCAAGCAGCTCTCTTGTGGTTTCCCCAGACCGGATCGAGCCTGAAACTGATGATCTCAAAAAAACAATGCGTGAAATTGATACGCTGCTCATCTTCAAGTGTACTTTATCGAATATTTCGGCGTTCGGTAAGTATGTAAAACTGGGGAGACACATGGAGTCCACATCATCTCCATGTGGATGTGGACCACATGGACATCCTCCTCACGCACACCACGCGTGTTAATATGATATAAGAGCTTTAATCAGCATCTCTAATCCAACTTGAGCAAAGTGACCATGATCACACTCACAAGAAATTAATACACTGCTCTCTTAGAGGACACCTGATAAAATTGGAATAGTTCATAGAAAAAGTTGAGACCACATACTAGAAAGTTATATGTGGAAAATAGTTCTTCGCTAGGAGTATAACACGTGGATCTTGGCTCCCTGATTACGGAAACACATAGTGGTTTTTTCTCCTCTAAACTGCCATTTTCATGTAATTGTTCCGGACAAGTATCTTAGCAAACAGCGTGTGTAAATATCAGCCGGTTCGTTGCAATTCTGCCGCCTCCCACCTCATGTCTCCGCTCGCGAGCACCTCGCTCACTTCCTCCACCTAGTTGCCGCGAGCTGAGCACCGGCCTTTACCCGACGACCACCACATCGAGGCTGAACCTTTTTCCCTAAGTGACCGACATGGGAGGAGGTAGGTAGGTGGCGAACTGCCATTTTCCCCCACCAAGCTCCATGGAGATGCCAAGAACACGAGGAACTGAATTGGGACAGCCCGATTTTGCGATGGCCGGGGCTTTTGGTCATCCGGATTCATCACTGGAGACCCTATCGATAGCGAGGGCATTGTTGAAGTTGGATACAGAGAGGATCTCCTCGGTGGATGTGGTGTCCAAGGAGGGACATGTCTAGGGTAGCTCGATCTGGCACCGACGAGGCTCTAGCGAGATGGATTCATGGTTGGCGATGTTAGGGCGGCGCTCCATTGTCTATGATGGAAGTGAGTGGTCTTTTCGGGATTTTCGGTGTTGCGTGAGGTGTTGCGATTTGCTACAAGCACATTTTCTTTTTGCTACATGAGTGTGTTGCACGTAGGAAACGGTGACTTGCACTTTCATGATTTGCAACAAGCAAATTGGGGTTTGTTTTATACATTGTTGGTCTTATCTACATGCTTGTGTTTAAAATGATATAATCATTTTTGCTACACCCAATGCTTTTTAAAGTTCCGCTACAGCCAAATTAGGATTTCTTGCACACGGTTGTTGGTTTTTGCTACATGTTCGTGTTTAAAATGCTAAAACCTTTTTTGCTACATATAAGCTTTTATCGATTCGGGAAAGCTCTTACAAGCGATGTTACATGCGCAAAAAGACAATTGGGGACCCCGCTGATAATCCTTCCGTATCAGCCAGCCAATTCTTAACGCTCGCCAATATCTTCACATGCCAATTATTTGTGCTTGTAATAGAAAATGTAGCAGATCAAATTGTAAGTTGTACTAGTTGGATATCTTTTGTGTTAATGGAATGTGAATCTATAGAACACTTGAAAGAGAATTTCCATTCCTAAGTGGTTTGGGGTGTTTGTTGTCAACACAAGTGATCTTTACCATGTGCTAAGTGGTTTTAGGTAATATTCTTGAAGAACACAAGATCGGTGTGTGACCCCCCAAAAAGGAAAAAGGATCGACAAGGTTTTAACTTTTCGGTTTGTTTGAGTTATACAAAAACCGTACTATCGAGATGGGTTGTACAATGGTTGATAAGGGTCAAATAACCACGTACACAAACTAGATGTGACCATGGAAAAAGAGAGCACGGAATGTTCTCGTTGTCCTTGTGTCGATGGTTCGCTCATAGAAATTCCACACCAGAATAGGTATGCTCTGGCCGGATTTTTTGGTCTGTGCACTGGAAGTTCCAGGGAGAAATCTCTAGACCTATCTCCGGTCTGGTGATGTGACCATTGGTATAGGGGCGGAAGTGGTCCGGACATTTTGGCTAGAAAAGTAAAAGGGTATTTGCGTCCAGACCAAAAGTTTTGGCCTCTTAACACCGGAGCTTCCAGCCCTACGACGGGGCAACCACTACATTTCATGGGGATCTATAAAGGCCCTCTTCTTCCCCAAGAGGATGCTGACCTTCCTACTATCTCTCCCCTCCAGGAAAGTTGAGCAATAAATTCCCGATCTCTCTTTGTCTCTCTCTAGCCAACAAAACTTGATGCCCTTCAGGGAATCGAGGGAGAATACCTAGATATACATCTTCACCAAAGGAATTTGATTTCCCCTTAATTCTATTATGGAACTTGTTACTCTTGGGTTGTTGGAACCCTCGATGGAAGCGGCTACCCTCGGAGTTCATACTTGGTGTTTAAAAGCTCTATGGTCATGTTGGGAGACTCCAAATTGCTGGGAGGTTACCCCCAACAAGTTTTGATGGTTACGGTCGCCGCCTTCAAGGCCACTTCTTAGTGAATCACGTGCTCGCCTCAGTGCACGCCCAAGGTAAAATAGGGTGAGGCCTTTGTCTCTCCACACGCCTACAACGTAGATGCACTTCCTCTCAAAAGGAAGGAACTACGGGAATCATCTTCGAGTCTGAACTACTGCTACCTTGTTCCCTTACCCTTTACTTATTGCACCTTGTTTGCTTGCTTGTGTCTTATCATATCGATTTTTACCTACTTGCATATCTAGAAAATCTATTTTATTGTTAAGCATAAATTGGTAAAACAAAAATGTTAGTCGCCTATTCACCCCCTCTAGTCAACCACACCAATCTTTTTAGTTGGTATCAGAGCCTTGTCTATTATATTGGGATTAACCTCCTAAGAGCGTATGGACATTAAACATGTGGAGCTTGGTGAAGCCTCATCTAAAGTCACGTCGCTATGGATGATCTTAAGAAATTGGAATCATCCATGATGACCAAGATGGAAGAAATGATGGCTAAGTTCTTTCCTAACAAAAAATACCTTTACTCCCATTACCAAAACCGAAGCCTACTCACTTTACACCACAAGTGACATCCACTCTTCCGGGGTTTGTTTCTCAATAAGATAATCCCTCGGTTGATGGTGAGGAGAGTGATGGTGATTCCACTTCCAAAAGAAAGAATGGGTCGGTTGATAACTCTAAGGTTCACCGACCTTGTGATATTCCATGGATCCACCCATTCATATGCCTCATATAATTCCATAGGGCCACCCACCCATGTTAGATACATCAAAGTATATTATGCCTTACATATTTGAAGAAACCGTTCAAGCAAATTCATATGATAATGAAACAACTGTCAATTTCAGATCAAACTGGGGAGAATATGTTCACTAACACAATCTCCAGAAAGGTGATGTTTGTGCCTTCCAGTTTGCAGTCAAAGCGAGTTCTCTGATCGTGACGGTGCATCTTTTATAGTGGGTTGAGCTTGTTGGAATTAGTTGCACTTTTGTGAGCTGTGAAATTGTTGGGTTGATATGTAATATATGTATATAATGAATGCTCATGTTAATTCAGCTAAAGTTGCATTATGTGTGTTATGAGTTCTTTGTTATGATGTTTTTGGGTTTGAGATGTAATATAGATATTAGATATTTAATGGGGGTTGAATTGCAAAATTGTCATATATCATGCACCGACAGAGACATTACGAGGCATTCCCGTTATGTCGTAGTCTCACAGCTACCACGGCACCTAGGCAGTGCCTCCCTACATGGGTCGCGGCGTAAACGGTTTACTGTCGCGGAAGCGCTAGCTCGGCGGCTCACGTTGTTGATGGGGTTTGTTGTATGGAAAACAAAAAATTCTTATGGTTACAACCACCAAGATCATATCTAGGAGATACATGTAACGGTTTCAGATGGACTCACCCTCGAAGACCGTAATATGGGATAACGTTCCTGCAAACAAACATGGTTGTTGTACAGTGTACACGACTATCCTCAAGCACATGCAGACGATCAGCGCCTCCGTAATCATTCACATGTTTGGTGTGCCGACGACTCCCGAACCCTCGCTTCAGCTGGACAGCGGAAGTAGTGTATCCCCGGGAACTCCGCCAACACTACAACATGTTGGTGATGGTGGTGGAGAAGATCTTAAGCAAGGATTCTTCTAAGCACCTCGCTCGAGGTAATGGACAAAGCTAGAAGGGGGAAGATGACAACTAAAGGGCATATGAGAGGAAGGGTGAATGGTGTGAGATGAGACGAGGAGGAGGGGGATTTTTATAGGTGAGGGGGGTAGCCCAAGGTGGCATGGCGCACAGCCATGGTACTGCCCCCATCTCTCCCCAATTATGTGGGTGGACACTCCACTCACATCAATATAGCTCCACTATAATATTTTATTTGTTTTTGATGAACATCATCACATATTCTTTTGCTAGTTACTTAGGCCATTGCAGTTCATAAATTGTGTTGTTCTATATGATACTTCATACCAACAAATTTGGTATCCAATACCAAAGAACCACATTGTTTAACAAGTAAAGAATATACCCATAACGTATATTATCTATATACCTAAGATGGACTTTTCCAATCTTTTTTCTTTCTGCCAAATATTTACCAAATGCTCGTTCAGCATTACCTTTCATTCTTAAAAGAATCTATCAACATCAATAGTGGTGACATACATATGACACATAGTCCAAAGCGTGCATGGTCAAATACTAATACCTTTGGACTTGTACTTTTAAAGTAGATCATCATCATCAAATGATTGACGTTCTTTCAAAATTTCATTCATTTTAGTAATCTTTTTAATGTAGTAAACATTTTACCTACATCTTCTATTCATCCTTATCATGACAACTTTCATGATCAGGCTACTATAGCTCATAAGGATGAATCGTGAATATAATGTTAATTTCCAAAACCTTTTGGGTGATCAGGACGCCTAGCATCTCCAATCTTTACAAATTCTCATATAATACGAGAATATGTATTTTATTAAATTATACTCCATCATATTGCAACCAAGCATTGTTTTAGATATCATAATATGATGATGGTTACTGAAACAATTTTCAGCTCCTAGATAATGTTGATATTAAAATAATTTTCAATATCAAGAATCGTGGAGGCAAGCATGATACTTAGATACTAACGCTGGAATCGGTTACTCTTGATTCAATACAACTTATTAAATTTCACGGAGTTAGTGAGGTTTTGCTGAAAGTTTGCAATAGTATTTTAAACTTTAGATTGACACTCATAAATCAATACGGTACCAACTTGTAAAGTAAAAAATTCAGAATCCTATAGTTATATTTTCTCAATCACATAAGGTAGTTAACGAATGCTAGTAACTACAACGAACTATGCAAATTTACTTCGATTCATTTTATGATAAATTGAGTTCAACTTTAATAATATTACTATGTGATCTCCCACTAAAAAATGACATCCCTCTAGTCATTTTTAGTGATTACACGAACCAAATTCACTACACCATGACCGATCATCATGAGTGGTGGCGTAGCTCCAATGGCGAGCATCGTATGGGCATCATATCATCCATATGACTCATGCTTTACCTTTTGGCTCATGTTCCGAGGCCATGTCTGTATATGCTAGTCTCGACAAGTAAGAACCTTAGTACTCGTGTGTGTAAAACTATCTTACACCCGTTGTATGCGAACATAGAGTCTATCACACCCAATCATCACGTGGTGCTTTGAAACGACGAACTTTCTTAACGGTGCATACTAAGGAATAACATATTATTATCTTGATATTTAGTAGGAGAGATCATCTTATAATTCTACCGCCAAGTTCTAAGCTAGACATAACGACAAATAAGATGTAAACAAACATCATATGTAAAAGTGATATGATATGGTTCTTGCACTTGATCACTATCTTGTGCATCGTGATATGATCTCTACCATTCCATTTGTGTAGCGCCAAGGTCTATAGCGCTCCCACTTTGTTATAATTCCCGAGAGTATCTCACTATACTAAAATTATAACATTTACCATATCATAACACATGCCCAGCAAAAATTAAACTAGACGCTTCTAATTTATCTTTTGCATATTTTACGTGGCTTTGGGCTTTCGAATATAGAATTGATCTTACCTATGAATAAGGAACCACAATGATGATAATCAAATTAATAGCAACCCATTGTAAATCAGGTATCAACAATAGTGAGAGAGACGGACACCCGCTAGCCACTGATGCAAAACTAGTTGCATGTCAAGCGTGGAACATGTCTCATGTGCGAGCACATATAAAGTTTGTTCAGGCCACTTCATCCCACTATTCCACTAATATCCAAAATACATGAAGGATGCAATAACATGACCATCAGCACCCACATATTCATATGTGTTCTAACCGTACAAAGTATCTACGCATAGACCTGGCTCTGACACCACTGATGGGGTTCGTTGCATGGAAAACAAAAAATCCTTAGGTTGAAGCACCAAGATCATATTTAGGAGATACATGTAACGGTTTCAGATGGATTCACCCTCGAAGACCGTAACGTGGGATAACATCCCGGCAAAAAACGTGATTATTGTAGAGTGTACACGATCGTCCTCAAGAACATGCAGACGATCAACGACACAAGAGGGCAGAGCCTCCGTAATCGGTCACACGTATGGTGTGCCAACGACTCCCTAACCCTCGTTCCAGCCAGGCAGTAAAAGCAGTGGATCCCCGAGAACTCCGCCAACACTATGACATGGTGGTGATGGTGGTGGCGAAGATCTTAAGCAGGGCTTCGCCTAAGCACCTCGCTCGAGGCAATGGGCAAGGCTAGAAGGGGAGGAAGATGCCAACCAAAGGGCATATGAGAGGAAGGGTGAATGGTGTGAGATGAGAGGAGGAGGATGAGGCTTTTATAGGTGAGAGGGGCAGCCCAAGGGGGCATAGCGCATAGCCATGGTTCTACCCCCACCTCTTCCCCAATTATGTGGGTTGATACTCCACTCACATCAATATAACTCCCACTCATCTTCCATTTAATTTTCACTAAAAAATCAAAGGTCTTTCCATTAAAGTACTTTAATTCACTTGGTTTAATGCAACTCAATTTAATGAACACTTCATTTAATGAGTGCTTCATTTAATTAACACATTAATATTTGACCCCTTTACAATATTCGGATACACCAAAACTGGCAGTTTTTATTAGAATAATCCATGCGATGTCCAGTATTTTCTCCGGTGTTCCCTATCCACTCAAATGCGTCGACTACCCTTAAGTGTGTATCCCTACGGGTTCGAGAACTATGTAGACATGATCGAGGCTTTCTCTAATCAATAATCATTAGCAGGATATGAAGATCCATAATGACACCCACTAGCTCCACGAAAATCCAATGATCGTTTGAACCATTTTCGCTGTAATCAAATTCCTTTTGTCTCGTGATATTTTACTTGTCCGAGATTCGATCATTTGGTGGCATCCATACCTAGTTAAATCTCGTTACCGACAAGTACTCCTTTTCTCGTTCCCGTGATATAACATTCTAGTTGCTAGCAAGCTATGTCAATGTCATATCACCGAGAGGGCCCTGGGTATATCTCTTCGTCATCTAGATAGACAAATTCCATTCTTGATCCACGAGCCTCAACTAACACTTTCCAAGTACCTGACGACACCTTTATAATCACCTTGTTACAGTGTGACATTTGATGGAATCAAAGTACCTTTCTAGTGAAAGTGATTGACATGATCTCATGGTTTAAGGACATTGAGTTACTACGAATGTGATAGCAATATAAACTTGAGGACATGATTGTATTTCTACATATACTACGGGTGATTGTTCATCATATCATTCTCCAATTATATGACCCTGTTATTAACAACATCCAATGTTTTTGATCAGGAAACCTTGATCATCCATTAATCAACAAGCTAGTATTAAGAGATGCATTACTAGGAACCTTTTATGTTTATAAATCACACATGTATTAATGCTTCCTCTTAACACAATTATAGCATGAAAAATAAACATTTATCATAAACATGGAATAAGATAATAACCACTTTATTATTTTCTCTCAGGTATATTCCTTTCAGTTGTGTCGCGCCAAAAAAATCTATGTTGTTGCACAATCCCCATGCAGTTATCCTTGGTGGGTATTTTTGCCGCGCCAGCGCGAGCGCGATGACTAAGGCTATGCCTCAACATCTATAAGCGACAGGGCCCAACCTCCGTGTTGTAGTGTTAGTATTAAGTAGATATCTCATCCTTTGTGATTATGAAGTGAGGAGTTTTTGATAGAGAGAATAGATATGTTAAAGTTTAGATAGGTCAAGGTTCGATTTGCAAACTTGGATGTTTTACTTTTACTAGATTTTTGTCTTCCACAAGTGTTGGTAGATAAGAGAGAATAAGTTAAGGTAAGAATAGATTGGATTTGGATTTGGTGTAGTGGTCATGTGTTATGGATTGTTCAGCACATGTGTTAAATGAGGTTTAAAGAAGATAAGTCAAGCATTAAGTTGTTATTTGTTTATTCAAGTGTCATGTGTGTTGATTCATTTTTATCGACGAATCTTACATCTATCTTTTCTAACATAGAAGTTCATTAAAGGTTGTTTCAAAGTTTTAACACTTAGCATGATGAACTAGTTCTAAATCAACAGCTCAAGTGGAACTCTCACTTTGACAAGTTCTAGCAAAAAGTTCTTTAGTTCTCCTGGATTATATATATGCATGGATGCAATGTATACAACTATGTTCTATCCATTTTCGAGTCACTCAAACTACGGGATGTTACATGTATCGTTGTCTGAAGGTGCTATGTGTAACCATGGTGGACCTTGTGGCTATTTATGTGAATGACAAGTTCATGAAGAGAAAGTTCGTCCTAGTGAGATTATTGCGATGACTATTGCTAAGAATCTAGCCTAGAAGGCCAAGGCGGTGGAGCACGATGAAGGAGAAGGAGGAGGAGAGGACGAGTATGTTGAATGGCCCCCGAAGATGTCAAATATGATTTACTTGAGCATTTGGCGATAGCAACAAGAGCCTTTTGAAGTAATCAAAGGCAAGAGTTCGGGGCCAAGGGATAACTCAAGGTTCACATCAAGACCAAATGGACCAAAGACAAGTAAATTCTATAATTGCAATGACAAGGGTCACTTTGTGGATGAGTTCTCTTATGAGAGAAGAGAAGATCATGGTGGTTGTCTCGTCCTCAAGGAAAAAAATCCAAGACTCACCCCCACCAAGACCTATGACAACAAGAACTTTCCCCAAAAAAGAAAACCTAGGGGAGGCAGCCAACCGACCAGGCTCATCCAAAGTGTCGGTTGGCTAGCCCTGCAAGTTAGTGACACATTAGATGTTAATTAAGAATGAGTTCGTTAATGACCATTATATAGATTAACTAAACTACGACGGAGGCGATCCAAAAACTTGTTGCCCATCCAATGTCCTACTTCCGACGATGGCAACCACGCAAAAAGTTGTTTGCTGCTCTACCCTACTATGATAGTGCACCGTCACATGTCCTCTACTGCTAGCTATTGCCGTCCCGGTGCCAGGTGTGGCCAGACGGCCCGGCCTCATCCATGCGTGCCTTCCCAATAGGGAGGCGTGCCACCTCCATGGCCGCCTCCATCAAGGCCGGCTAGCGTCGGCCCCTCTCGATGCTGTGATGCGCCAACCGTTCCCCGTTCGTCCAACGCCTCCTTGCCGTCTCCTCCTCTTGGCTGCGGCGCGCAAGAGCTAGGTCCATCGGGTCCTCCTCCGCTTCGGCCACTAGCGCGTCCTCCCGAGTCATGGACACCATGGCCTTGCGTGGGAAACCGGCGGTAAAACATAGGAAATGGAGCCACCATGGCCCATGAGGGCGGCCAACGGGATGTTGATTGTAATTACCGACACGAAATCTTTTGACGGTGGGAAGGTTAAATGGATGTCGTTTGCAGTTTGCCCGCATGGTTAGCTTGTACTAGTACTACTAGAAGTGGGGCGGCGCCACCATGCAGCGGAGGCGTCCGGAGTTGGTAACAGAGCAGCGCCTAGTGGCCGTCGCAAACCTTGTAGCAAAGGAGGCCAGAGTTTGCAACATAAGGTGCGCGGCGGCGGGCCTTCGCCACACCACCTGCGAGGTTGCGACTTGCTTTGGTAGTAGAGGCGCCCAGAGTTGGTAGCAACGATGTATCTGCCTTGTAGCAAAGGTGACCGGAGTTAGCAGCAGAGCGGCGCACGGGTCTTGGCAGCACCTTAGACCTACTTTGGTAGCAACAACGCCCGACGTTGGTAGCGATGGCGTGATACGTCCAAAACGTATCTACTTTCCCGAACACTTTTGCTATTGTTTTTCCTCTAAACTTGTGTGATTTGGATACAACTAACACGGACTGATGCTGTTTTCAGTAGAATTACCTTGGTGTCTAGTTTTTGTGCAGAAAATCAACTATCAGGAAAAATCCCTGAAAATATGCCAAAAATCTTATTTCACCAGAAGACTCATGGAGCCAGAAGACGAGACGGAGTAGGGCCACGAGGGGCCCACACCACCTGGCCATGAGCTGCTAGCGCTACTGGGTGTGGTGCCGCCTACCCCTCGGCCTCCCTCTTTGCCTATAAGTCGCCTCTTGACCTAAAAACCAAGGGGGGTCGACATTTTTCTAGAAAGAGTTCCGCTGCGCCGCCAACACCAGATTCCGCGATTCGGAACCAGAAACTTCATTCTGCCACCCTGGCGGGACAAGGAATTGTAGGAGATCATCGCCATCATCATCACCATCACTTCTCCATCAAACATCCATGTTTCCCCCATCTATGAGTGAGTAATCCCCTGCTGTAGGCTATGGGGATGGTAGGGATTGGATGAGATCGTTCATGTAATGGCATCATATTGTTAGGGCATGGTGCCTAGTATCTATTATTAGTGCTTTTTGACTTTGTTGCAACTTGTTATGCTTAATGCTTGTCACTAGGGCCCGAGTGCCATGATTTCAGATCTGAACTTGTTATTGATTCATTATGATAGTATTGTTTATGGTCTTACTTGCAAGTTGTATACACACATTGTTATCCGAAACCAAAGGCCCCGAAGTGACAGCAATCGGGATAACCGGAGGGAATGGCTTTGATGTGAGGATCACATGTGTTCATGGAGTGTTAATGCTTTGCTCCGGTGCTCTATTAAAAGGAGCACCTTAATTGCCAGTAGTTCCCTTGAGGCCTCGCTGCAAACGGGCTGGCAGGACAAAAGATGTTGTGAAAGTTCTCATTGCGAGCACGTATGACTATATATGAAACATATTCCTAGGATTATTTAGTACTTGGATGCTTTATCTTATTTATCTGCAAATGCCCTATGTTCTGATTGCTATATGAATTGTCTTGTCCATGCAACGCCCGACCTCTATTGCTCTTCATTCACCATATGTTATGAGTAAGCTCCTTACACCACCACATACACATGCTACACACACTTCTACTACTGCTGAATCTGAAACTTATGATACTTATAATGCTGATTCTACTGTGCTTGATAAGAGTGGTTTATTAGGTCCTTTTCTAGATGCTACGATTGCTAGAACTACAGTTGGAAATACTGAAACTCCTAATGAAGAAACTACTACACCTGTCAGTTCACCTGAGTCTAGAGAAAGCTATGATATTGAAGAAGGTTATATAGAGATGACCGATGAATTTATTAAAGAATGTCAAAACACCCATGATAGGAGTGCTATTAAGAGTCTCCTTGAGAGGTGTACTATAAAACCCAAATTGTCTCCTAATGCTAAGTTTGTTGCATCTCCCATAAACATTAAAGATAAGGATTATGATTTCTCTCTTGATCTATCTTACATAGCTATTATTGAGAAAGAACCTTTTTGTGGGACTAAGAATGAAAGTGCGGTAGCACATATGAATGAGATTTCTACCATGAGTGGCTTATTTTCTGATGATATTAAGATGCGCACCTACTTTGTTGCTAAAATTTTCCCCTTTTCACTGAAAGGAGAAGCTAAAAATTGGTTTAATAATTTACCTCCTGGATCTATTGATAGCCCTGATTGCTTGATTAGTACTTTCCTGCAGAAATATTCCTAGTGCTAGACATGCTATTTTGCAGGAACTTTTTGATTTTAAACAGGGAGAAAAATAGATATTGCCTGAATCATGGGCAAGGTTTTGTGCTTTGATTCATGCATAGGTTGGATCTCCATTACCTAAGAATGAGCTTCTTGATATATTTTATAATGGACTAACTGAAGAATCTAGGACATACCTGGATAGTTGTGCTAATTGTGTTTTCAGGAATAGGACTCCCAAGGAAGCTGAGGAATTAATGGCTAAAATAAGCAAGAATTATGAAGACTGGACTCCTCCTGAACCAGCTATACCTGAGACATCTATACCTGAACCAACTATTCCTGCGCCTATACCAACATCAAAGAAGAGGGGAGTTATTGAACTAAATGATGAAGTGATGAAGGAAGCTAAGAAATGTCTTAAGGAGAAGGGAATTAAAGTTGCAGATGTGAAGAATTTACCTCCTGTAGAAGAATTATGTAAGCCAATCCCTACTCATCCACTATTGAGGTACACTCTCTCCAACATTTTGATGAAGGTGATATCCCTTACTCTAAACCTCCTGATCAGTGCTTAGAAGAATTTGATGTTTTTATTGTTAGGCAAGATAATTTTAATAAAAGGGTGTAAAATCATTTAATGGAAAACTCTAGAGCTATTGTTGAGTTAAAAGATATTGTGGAAAGAACCTCTAATGATGTTAAAATGCTTGTTAAACATTTTCAAATGGTTCAAACTCAAATTGATCAGCTTATTAAAGTACAAAAAGACTTGCTAGTTAATGATGTTAAAGAAAAACATGCTTATGAAATTAGAACTAGAAGTGGTGCTGCTACCTAGGATCCTCTATATCCTGAGGGGCATCCTAAAAGAATTGAGCAGGATTCTCAACAATCTGAAAATAGTGATACTACTCCTAAGAAGAGAAAGAAGAAACATAAAACTATTGTAGAACCCTCTGAACCTGCTAAAGATCCTAATAGTATATTTGTCTCTGATGCTGAAACTGAAAGTGGTAATAAAGAAAATGATGCTCCTGATAAAGAAAAAGTTGAAGAAGAACCTGAAAGGCACACTAAGAATACTAAATACACTAAAGAAGATTTTGTTGCTAAGAAACATGGTAGTGAAAGAGAGCCTTGGGTCCAAAAACCTATGCCTTTCCCTTATAAGAAACACAAGTCAAAGGAAGATAAACACTATAACAAGTTTTGTGAGTGGATGAAACCTTTATTCTTGCAAATTCCTTTGACTGATGCTATTAAATTGCCTCCTTATTCAAAGTATATGAAGGATATTGTCTCGAATAAAAGGAAGATCCCTAATGAAGAAATTTCTACTTTGCTTGCTAATTATTCCTTTAATGGTAAGGTTTCTAAGAAACTTGGAGACCTAGGGATTCCAACTATTCCTTTCTCTATTAAAAATAGTTATGTTAGAACTGATGTGCATGATTTGGGAGCAGGATTTAGTGTTATGCCTTTTTCTCTCTATAAGAGACTTCAACTGGAAAAACTAATACCAACTGATATATCTTTGCAAATGGCTGATATATCTACTACTATTCCTGTTGGTATATGTGAGGATGTACCGGTTCAAGTGGCTCATAATTGCTTGATATTAACTGATTTTGTTGTGCTTGAAATGCCTAAAGATGATAATATGTCTATTATTCTTGGGAGACCTTTTCTTAATACTGCAGGAGCTGTTATTAATTGTAATCAAGGAAAGGTGACTTTTAATGTTAATGACAAGGAGCATACTGTCTATTTCCCCAAGAAGATTGATAGGACTTATGGTTTAAATTCAATTGAACATGTTGAGGGCATTCAAGTTCGAGAAATATATTGCCCCATACCAAGAGAAAAATATGAAACCATTATGATTGGGACCATTGCTATCAAGGTTGAGGTAACATAATCATCAGTGGAATACAAAGTTTTGTTTCATATAAAATTGCTTTGGTAACAAGACCTGATCAACCTTGTTAACAAAGGGATTTTAACGAACAAAACAATGTTTTCACCATGATTATCTTTGCTTACCTTTTATTTTATCCATTTTAGTTTTTGCTTCCGTTTAGTTTACTTTTCTGTTGTTAGTTGCTTGCATGTTAGAGTGTCTTAGAACTTATGAAGTTTTAACTTTGTTTTGTCATTGCATCTTTCCAAAAACATCTTTCTGTCAGAAAATCATTCACCTATACCTGAAAATTGCTCAAAAATAAAGTGTCTCAAAAAATTCCAAAAAATTCATTTTAAATTTTTATGTGAAAAAGGGGGCAGAGGAGTGCCTGGAGAGTACCAGGGGGGCCCACCAGGCAGGCACACTACCTGGTAGCGCGGCCAGCCCAGGGGCGCGCTAGGCCATGGTGTGGGCCACCCCTGGCCCTCCACTCACTCTCTCACTTCCCACTTCTTTCTCTCTCCTGAGAAAACATCAGTTCTTTGCTCGAAATCGTGTTGTTGCTGTTCTTGCCCATGATTTTTCGATCTCCTTGCTCAGCCCATCTTTGCTGCTGAAATTTGGAGCACTTGTTCTCCGGTATGTAACTCCTCTGCTTGTCTAAGTAGATTTGTGATTAGTGGTTTATATCTTGAGTATTTTGCTGCTGTAGGTGACAGGTTATGAGAGCTTGTCAGCTTGTTCAATGCTTAGAGATTTTGTTTTGATGCACGTTTCGGCCTCTTACAAGTCCCTATGAGTAGTGCCCTTCATTATGTATTCACTTTGCAATCACTTGTTTAATGGATGTTTAAATTTTAGAATATCAAAGATGAACAACCACACCTTTGGAGAAATATTTGAGAGGGAAACGCCTAGGAGGTCAAGGCCCTCAAGATAATCCTCTCAGTTTAGGCCTTCGTACAATGAAGATCTCATTGCACCATGCTTTGGCAATGAAGGAGATGAGGGGGATGCTCACCCATCTACTTTTCCTTGTTATACCTTCTTGCAAGCTGCAGGGATCCTCGATGACTTCTTATTACTGGTTCAGAGGGTCGGTTTGACCTCATACATGGAAGATGAGAGTGAGCAATATGTCGTGCTCACCAAAACTTTCGTTGAGAGTTTCATTTTCACTAACACCCCCTATCACCAACCTGCTTTTTCAGAATTTATAATCTGCCTATTACCATGTCGTTGGAAAGATTTTGCAGCATTATAGGTATAGGCATGATGGGGACCGTGAAGAAGATCCAAGGGCGACCCGTTGATTTGCTGGAGCTCTATCGAAGTGTGACCAATGACGATGATCGTGTAGCTCAGCGCGGGAAGATAAGAAACATCCAACTCCCAGCTCTTAGATACTTTGCTTACTATCTTGCTACTAGCATTCTTGGTAGGGAGAACACAAGTAATATCTCCAATTATCATTTAGCCTTCCTCGCTGCCGCACTTAGTAATGATACCCGGTACAATCTTGGCTCTCTCATTGCTCGCCACCTAGCTGCTAGGGGACCTATTTATGGGGGCATTATTGCTTCACGTATGGTTATTGCGTTAGAACTTTTTGTGGATCCTAATGATACCGTATTGGCACCACAAAGGCTTGATCTTTCTACCATGAAAACACATCACTTCGTCACTACTGACTCTGATACGGATAGTTTAGTATACAGGATATTGTTTACTGACGGGGATGAAAGGGAGATTCCTTTGCTGCAATCTACTTTGTTCAGTGTTCACAGGAGGTCGTGATCGCGTTCCAAGGAAGAGGTGGACGAGCAGCTCCGCTTGCTTGGTTTCTACAGGCAACACCAGGAGGATGTGCCCTCTTACGACTACTCTGCGCACTACGGTGGGGCGTCCTCAAGCTCGCACCAGGATGAGGGTACCTCCTCACTGTACTACGGAGGCACTCCATCTTGGCTAGCTTGGGATTGATACCCACTTAGGACAAAAGCCTAAGCTTGGGGCGAGGTACACCGACATCACACTCATCTCCATATTACGTTTTGTCGGTACTTTGTATATCCATGTTTCGTTCTCTTTTTAGTTTTCGTTCTTTCTTTACTTTTGCTTTCTAAAAACGTAAAAAGACCAAAAATATTTTTGTTGTTTCTCTTTGTTTGCTTCTTCTTCTTTTTGCCTTGGTTTGCTTTTTCCTTTTGGCTTTGTCTTAAGTATTCGAAAAACTCAAAAAGATTTTGCTTTGCTTCTTCTTCTTCCTTTTGGTTCTTGCTTTTTAAAAATCAAAAACACCAAAAATATTTGTTGTTCTTCTTTGGTTTTGTGAAGTTTGTTGCAGGGTTCAGCAGTCCTTAGTGGAATTTGGTTTCATGTTATTATCCAAGCTACACAAGTGAGGGGTAATAATGAGGATTAATGACAACTTGAGGTGTGGTAAGAGGCTGGTAACGAACTCTATTTGTTTTCATTTTTGTACATATACTCATTATTGTGGGCATGCTTAGTCTTTTCATGTAGGGTGTATGTTATTTATGGATGCTTAGTAGTTCTTGCTTTCTTATGATTAGCTCCATCTTGCTAATAGTTTGTAGCATGTCATATGAATGTTTGCTTGCATTGCTCTATTCATAACTTGGTATGACACCGTCGTATCCTCCTCTGAATGTTTCACTTGAATTGACTTGGCACATGCTCATGCATGCATATGACTGAAACAATAATCAGTTAAGCCTCGATGAATTATTTTGCCTCAGGGGTCTTGAATCACTTTCATGCCTTGATTAGTCCTGTTTTGTCGCAAGCATGATTATGATAGCTATTACTCTCTCGTTTGTCGCTCCCTTACTATTGCTAGCCTTCACTTGCACCGAGTATAAGCTTTACTCGTGTTTCCAACTCCCTAAAATCAATATTGCCAAAAGTGTCCACCATACCTACCTATTAGCATCATTTGCTATTCCGTGCATATTTAGTATGCCTTGTTTTCTTCCGAATAAAATGTTTGCTTGTTATGAGAAAGTTAGTTAGTAAAGCTCTCACGAACTTGATGGCACACTTTGTTGGGTTCGTAGCATAGAAAACAAAAAAATTCCTACGATGAGAACTACACGCCAAGATCTATCTACTAGGTACAAAGCAACGGGTGGACATACATCCATCGAGAACTTACCCTCGAAGACAACGAGTTTTGTTAACGAGTAGGAACTCGTGGTTGATGTAGTCGTACACTTGCCGATCTCAAGATCGTGAGGAAGTCCGAGCGCCGCAACTCAGCAGCGATCCGCATCGCACACACGCTCAAGCCACTCAGACAACCTCCACCTCCTCGCTCCAGTGATCCAAATGAAGCAGAACTCCTTCCTGCATTTAAATGCCACCGGGAACATGTATCTCGCTAATCCGAGACCATGGGGGAATAATTCTAGAGGGGGAGAGAGATCCTTCACGAGGAGGTGTGAGGAAGAAGGAGGAAGAGGGTGGGCTTTTATAGGAGGAGGGGGTACCCCCTCTCTCCATGGCCGGTGCCTGGGGGGGTGACCCCTCACCTCCCCCATTCATGTGGTGGTAACCCCTCCACATTAAAATGCCTCTTCACATTCCCCTTTAAAGTCCCTACTTTAAATGCATTAAAATTCTCCAAGTTTAATGCTCTCTCATTTAATAAAACTCTTTTATTTAATTTATTCAGAATTTTGTTAATTACTTTAATTAACAAACATTCACATATAGCCCCTTGCAATATTTCAATATCACATGCAGAACCACTTTCTGCAATTTCACCCGAAACAATTTCCGGTTTCTATCGAAACAATTCTTGCTCTTTGCAATTCTTTCGTCTGAAACATATGTGCTCCAAAATGGTGTCCGGTAACTCTTAAGTATGTCACCCTACGGTTCACGAATAATGCAGACATGATTGAGACTCCTCTCAGATCAATAGTCGAAGCGGGACCAGAGATCCATATCGACTCTCGATATTCAACGATGACTTCTGTGATCGTGAGAACCTTTAACGCTTGTAACTAAATCGCTTTGTCTCTTGATATAATACATGTCCGAGATTCGATCAACGGTATCCAAATACCTAGTTTGATCTCATTACCGACATGCACTCTTTTCTTGTTCCCGTGATATAACATTCTAGTGATCACATCACTTGCTTGCAAGCTATCTCAATGTGATATCACCGAGAGGGCCCAGAGTATATCTATCCATCATCGGGATTGACAAATTCCACTCTTGATCCATGAGCCTTAACATAACACGTTCATAGTACTGAACCCATCTTTATAGTCACCATGTTACGGTGTGACGTTTGATGTTATCAAGATACTCTTCAGGTGTTAGCAATTAACATGATCTCATGGTCTAAGGATAAAGATTACTTCGTATGATGTTATAGCAATATAAACATAATGACTTGATTGTAATGCTATACTTCGGATGAATGTTCATCACATCATTCCACCAATGGTGTGACCTTGTTATTAACAACATCCAATGTCCATGATCAGGAAACCTTGATCATCTTGTTAATCAACAAGCTAGTCTATAAGAGAGGCATAACTAGGAACCCTTTTTGTTTATTAAACACACATGTATTGATGTTTCCGATCAATACAATTCTAGCATGCAAAATAAACATCTATCATATATAAGGAATACATAATAACAACTTTATTATTGCCTCTCAGGGCATATTTCCTTCAGTCTCCCACTTGCACTAGAGACAATAATCTAGTTCACATAGTGATAAATCTAACACCCATGGAGTTCTGGTGTTGATCATGTTTTTCCCTAGGGAGAGCTTTAGTCAATGGATCTGCTACATTTAGGTCCGTGTGTACTTTACAAATCTTTATATCTCCATCCTTGACATGCTCGCGGATGGAGTGAAACCGGCGCTTAATATGCTTGGAATTCTTGTGATACCTCGGTTCCTTTGCATTGGCTATGGCTCCATTGTTGTCACAATAGATCACCATCGGGTCCAACGCACTAGGAACCACACCTAGTTCCGTAATGAACTCTTTCATCCAAACCGCTTCCTTCGCTGCTTCTGAAGCAGCAACATATTCCGCCTCCGTCGTTGATCCAGCCACTACAGGTTGTTTGGAACTCCTCCAACTAATTGTTGCTCCATTCAAGAGAAATACGTATCCGGATTGAGACTTAGAGTCATCCGGATCGGTGTCAAAGCTAGCATCAACATAACACTTAGCGACTAGCTCTTCTTCACCTCCGTATATAAGAAACATATCCCTAGTTCTTCTCAAGTACTTGAGGATGTTCTTGACCGCTATAAAGTGTTCCGAACCTGGATCAGATTGGTACCTACTAGTCAAACTAATAGCATGTGCCACATCCGGTCTTGTACATATCATGGCATACATTATAGAGCCTATGACCGAGGCATAGGGGATCTTATCCATCATCTCTCTTTCTTCTGCCGTAGCTGGACTTTGAGTCTTACTCAATGTCTTGCCTTGCAACATAGGTAAGAACCCCTTCTTACTTTCATCCATATTAAACTTATTTAATATCTTATCAAGGTATGTACTCTGCGATAGCCCAATTAGGCGCCTTGATCTATCTCTATAGATTTTAATGCCTAATATATATGACGCTTCACCAAGGTGTTTCATCGAAAATTTGCTGTTTAGATAACTTTTAACACTGTTTAAAAGATCTATATCATTTCAAATCAATAATATGTCATCCACATATAATATCAGAAATGCCACATTGCTCCCACTCACTTTCTTGTAAATACAAGCCTCTCCATAAGTTTGGACAAATCCAAACTCTTTGATCACCTCATCAAAGCGGAGATTCCAACTCCGGGATGCTTGCTTCAGTCCATAGATGGATCGCTGAAGTTTGCATACCTTATTAGCATCCTTAGGACCGACAAAACCCTTAGGTTGTATCATATACAACTCTTCTTCAATATTACCATTAAGGAATGCAGTTTTGACATCCATCTGCCATATTTCATAATCGAAATATGCAGCAATTGCTAACATAATCCTAACCGACTTAAGCATCGCTACGGGAGAGAATGTCTCATCGTAGTCAACTCCTTGAATTTGTCGAAACCCCTTTGCGACAAGTCGAGCCTTATAGATGGTCACATTACCATCAGCATTAGTTTTTCTTTTGAAAATCCATTTATTCTCAACGGACTTTCGATCGTGAGGTAAGTCCACCAAGGTCCAAACTTGGTTCTCGTACATGGATTCCATCTCGGATTTCATGGCTTCTAGCCATTTGTTGGAGTCCGGGCTCATCATTGCTTCTTCATACGTCGCAGGGTCATCCATTTCATCAACCATGAAATTCACAACAGGATTGCCGTACAGTTCAGGAGCTGCACGTGTCCTGCTTGACCTGTGAGGTTCGGTAGTGTCCTCTTTCGGAGTTCGGAGTTTCATGATCAATATCATTAGCTCTCTCTTCATTAGGTGAAGTCAACTCCGAAACAACTTCTGGTGCTGCGCTACTCGCCATTTCATGAAGAGAAGGTTCAATAACCTCTTCGAGTTCTACCTTCTGACTACTCACACCTTTCGCGAGAAACTCCTTCTCAAGAAAGGATCCATTCTTGGCAACAAAAACCTTGCCCTCGGATCTGTGATAGAAGGTATACCCAATCGTTTCCTTAGGGTATCCTATGAAGACGCATTTTTCTGCTTTGGGTTCGAGTTTATCCGGCTGAAGTTTCTTCACATAAACATCGCATCCCCAAACTTTAAGAAATGATAACTTAGGTTTGTTTCCAAACCATAATTCATACGGTGTCGTTTCAACGGATTTAGATGGTGCCCGGTTTAAAGTGAATGCAGCTGTTTACAGTGCATAACCCCAAAATCACAGTGGCAAGTCAGTCAGAGACATCATAGATTGAACCATATCCAATAAGGTACGATTACGACGTTCCGAAACACCATTACGTTGTGGTGTTCCGGCAGGCGTGAGTTGTGAAACTATTCCACACTCTTTCATGTGTGTGCTAAAATCGTAACTTAGATACTCTCCTCCACGGTCAGACCATAGAAATTTGATCTTTTTATTACGATGATTTTCCACTTCATTCTGAAATTCCTTGAACTTTTCAAAAGTTTTAGACTTGTGTTTCATCAAATAGATATACCCGTATCTACTCAAATCATCCGTGAAAGTAACAAAATAACGATATTCACCTCGCGCCGACACACTCATTGGTCCACACACATCAGTATATATGATTTCCAATAGGTTTGTCGCCCGTTCCATTGAACCGCAAAACGGCGTTCTAGTCATCTTGCCCATAAGGCATGGCTCACATGTATCAAATGATTCTAGAAGTCCATCAGAATGGAGTTTCTTCATGCGTTTAACACCAATATGACCTAGACGGCAGTGCCACATATATGCAGATATATCATTATCAAGTTTAATATTTTTAGCATTAACATTATGAATATGCGTAATATTACTATCGAGATCCATCAGAAATAAACCATTCAACATAGGTGCATGACCATAAAAGATATTATCCATATAAATCGAACAACCATTGACATGGGTATACCCTACAGGTACTCGAGCTTAGTATATACGGTCCAAATACATACGGGCCCACGGTGTTGCCAAGACCCGGATGGAGGGACTCGAGTAACCTGCGGACTCTCGATTGCTTGAAGGACAAGAAGAAACTAAAGATAGAAAGTTTGAAGGGGAAAACCCTAACTTGTAACCGACTCGACCTGCTACCTGAGACCTAGCCTATCTATATAAAGGCTAGGAGGGGGCGGCGAGGAGGACACACGCAACCCTAGTTTCCACAACCCTTGCCAGATTGCATCTGCGCACCATTGTAACTTTCGACTCCTTCGATAATTCCACGAGCAGACAAGCAGAGTAGGGACCTCACGAGGCCTAAACCTGGTAAATCCTTTGTCCCCTGTGTGCTTGTTTGCTAGCCGATAGATGTCTCCAGGCTCCTCCTTCTCCAAAACCCAAGTCCATAACAATGGGCATTGACGAGTTAAACCTCGCCAATTGGCGCCGTCTGTGGAACCGGAGTGCTGATGTTGCGGCTTCTTCGCCCCATCAAACGCGATCTACAACTCCAACAGCGGAGATTCGCTAGCTTTTCGGGCGCCGACTTCACCGTCCACATCGCCGCCACTCGCCTGCCCTTCGAGTCCAGGGCGACGGAATCAGCTGGCGATTGGGAGCTTCGCCTAAGTTGGTCGATGGGCACGCCGCATGCCCGATCAGCCGACAAAGACCGGCGATTGCCCCAAAGATCATGGTTCCTCCATCGATCGGCACCCTCAGCGAGCTCAATGCTCTGACGGCAGCTTGGGAACATGGTCACGACAAGTCGACCGATCTAAGCGACCACATCAAGATGGAACCTACGGTTCCGGATCTAGAAGTTGTGGAAGCAACAGCTTCCCAAATCACTTCATGTGTGCCGTCATCAACGCAGGCGACACCTCCGCCAACCGCGGCAATGGTGGTAACACCGGCAACGGCACTGACCCGCCCAACGCCGCCAAGGACGGCAATGGAGGAGCAGTCGAACCCCCCAGCATAATCAACGAGCAAACCGGCGAATGCGTCATGATCAGGCTCAACGAGCAAGAGTGGGAACGCTGCCGCGAAGCCCTACGAGGTGCACCTCTACCCTTTGGGTCCCCTCAGGAACTACTGATGGGTTACCACTGTCTCCTAAAAGAAGAATTCAAGCGCCAGAAACAAGCAATCGTGCAACTCGAGGCGCATAAAAAGGCGGCGGACGAGTCAAGCCTTCGTCGCGCTGGGCTCTCCTCCTACGGAGGATCCTCCTCAAGAGGCAACGAGCATCTCGCCAGGAAGAGGCAATCGCGGATGACTCACCTCACCGAACAAGAACGCATAGATGCTGCGAAAGTCCTCGACTTCGGCTCTATGACAGTCGACACGAGAGGCAACGTGGTTCCCAGACGCCAGCCGCAGCGATGCCGGACACCATGTACCTTCTCAATAACCAGCCACCGGAGATCCCCGAACGGCCATGCACGATCACGGGCCTGGGCTAATCGAGTCCGCCTCGACAAAGAACCAGATGCACCCAAAAAAGGGCAAAGCGTTAGCAAAGCGCTACCTCGCCAGCGATGGCGACACCACGACTGTCTCGGCGCCGTCGTTCACGGCGACACGATCGCGACTACGATGCACGCGATGAACTCACGCAGCACAAGATCGACAAGTCAAGGGCACGACGTGCTCGGTCGACTGACTCAGAAGAAGAAGATAGGGAGCTCTGCGGCGCCAGATGCTTCAGCAGATCCATCAGGCAAAAGCGAATGCCTAAAGGGTTCAAACTCCCATCGGAGAACCCGAAATTTGACAGTCTGCAGGACCCCAAGATCTGGCTGGAGGATCACATCTCCTCCGTCAGACTGCACGGAGGCAGTCGAAGTACTGCCATGCAATGCTTGCAGCTACAACTGCAGGGCGCCGCCCGGGCATGGCTCAACAACCTCCCACGCGGATCCATTCGCAGCTGGGATGAGCTGGTATATAGCTTCGTGCGCAATTTTAAGGGCACGTACAAACTCCCCGCTTCAATCGAAGAACTGAGATGCTACCAGCAAAAATCTGGCGAATCGCTGCGCTCTTACATCCAAAGATGGTCCATCATCAAGAACTCCGCGGAGAACATCTCGGAAGACCGCGCGATTGACGCATTCAATGGTGGTGTCCGCCGCATGGAACTCAGGGAGGAGCTAGGCCGCTCGAAGCCCAAGACCATCGACCACCTGATGGAGATCGCGAATCAGTGGGCCGATGGGGAAGATTCGTTGAAGAACCGCGTTCACTCTGACGAGGAGGCAGAACTTGAACGAAGACGCGACCGCCGGAGTAAACGTCGTATGCGCGTCTACGACGACCGCGATGACGTCAACATGGTCGCAGCCGGCTACGCCGATAGACGCGACGATAACCGCAACAGCAGATACCGCAGCGGTGGATACCGCGACTCCGGGAAAACCACGCAAGTATGGCAACACCGCACTCGCGATGAAGCACCCGTGACCTCCATCGAAGACAAACTGTCCGGGCCATGCACGGTACACTTTTACATCGACAAGCATGATGGCAAGAGAAAGTCCTGCCACCTCCTCAAGGACTGTCGCGAGTTCCTCAAGCTACATGAGGGATTGGTTCGGATGAACCGCAGTGCAGTCGAAAGAGGCTACGGAACCGCTCCAGGCGCCGTGGCACATGGCGCACCACCACCACCACCTAGGCCACCCCCGAACGGAGCTGCACCGGACCAACACCATGGAGGCGAACCGTACCCACGGGCCATGGGTACCATGATGATCCAAAAGGGGCGCCCCTCCAATAGGGTGCAGAAGGCCATCACTCGCCAAGTCAACTTGGCCACGCACTCGCCACCATCCACCACTGAGTACCTCAGTGGCAGTGAGTCGTGCATTACTTTCGACAAACGCGACCACCCGCCTCAAGTACCTCACCCAGGTCATTGCCCCCTCGTACTCAAGGCGCAAATTGGAGGCTTCGACATGAGTCGCGTCTTCATGGATGGCGGAAGCGGTATCAACCTCATATTCGCAAGTACCTTGCGAGCAATGAGGATCCCTCTAACCTGCTTGGAGGCATCGGACACAACGTTCCACGGCATCGTCCCAGGAAAAGGCGTATACCCCCAGGAAAAATCAACCTCGACGTCATATTCGGCACGCCGAAGAACTTCCGGCGCGAGCGCATCGACTTTGAAGTTGTCGACTGGCCCTCACAATACCACTGCATCCTCGGGCGCGTCTTGTTCGCTAGGTTCATGGCAGTACCTCACTATGCCTACCTGCAGATGAAAATGCCAGGTCCCAACGGCGTCATCACGATCAACAGGAGTTTCGAGCGATCTGACAGTTGCGACAGGGAATTCAACAGAATCTCCCAGTCCTTCGGCATGCAGGAGGAGCTCGCGCGATTGAAGGAAACAATAGACAACAGTCTTCCCCCCTGAGTAGGCCAAGCTCACCTGACCTCTCCTTCGACTCATCTGTGCACACAAAGAAGGTGCAGGTCCATCCATCAGATCCCGCTAAAACGGCCCTCATCGCCAACAACTTGAGTCCCGCATAGGAACTCGCGCTCGTCGAATTCCTCCATGAGCACTGGGAAATTTTCGCCTGGTGTCCTGCGGACATGCCAGGAGTTCCTAGGGAATTTGCCGAGCACGCACTCAACGTCAACCCCGACGCAAGGCCAGTCAAGCAAACAATCAGGCGACTATCTGAGCCACGGGCACAGGCAGTCGGAATGGAGATCAACAGACTCCTCGAGGCCAAATTCATACGCGAGATCAAGGAAAGCACTTGGCTCGCCAATACGGTGCTAGTGCCAAAAAAGGACACGGATATCCTGTGGATGTGCGTGGACTTCACTTCTCTAAACAAGCACTGCCCAAAAGATCACTTCCCGCTACCACAGATCGATCAAATCATTGACTCCACTACTGGATGCGAGCGCCTCTGCTTCCTCGACACCTACTCAGGCTATAACCAAATTCGAATGAAGGAGGAAGACCAGGAGAAGACCGCGTTTACAACGCCCTTCGGCGTGTTCTGCTACAACACAATGCCCTTCGGGCTAAAAAACGCAGGAGCCACGTACCAGCGGTGCATGCAGGCCTGCCTCAAGGAGCAACTTGGTCGCAACATCCAAGTCTATGTCGACGACATAGTAATCAAGACCAAGGAAGAAGCCTCTCTAATCGACGACTTGTGCGAAACCTTCGCCAATCTCGATCGCTACCGGATAAAGCTCAATCCGGACAAATGCGCCTTCGGCGTACCCTCTGGGCAGCTGCTCGGGTATCTCATCTCCGCGAGAGGGATTGAGGCAAACCCGAAAAAGATAAAGGCCATACTGGCCATGGAGAAGCCAAAAAACATAAGAGGCGTTCAACAACTAGCCGGGCGAATCGCGGCCCTCAGTCGATTTATCAGTCGAATGGGAGAAAAGGCGCTGCCCTTCTATCAGCTCCTTCACAAAGCTGACAAATTCGAGTGGACCAATGAAGCGCAAGAAGCATTCGAAGACCTCAAGCGCCTGCTATCCACCTCGCCAGTATTGGTAACTCCATGAGAAAGGGAACCACTGTTGCTGTACATCTCCGCCACCAACCAAGTGGTTAGCACAGTGCTCGTCGTCAAATGGGTCGAGGAAAACAAGGTCCATGGCATACAACGCCCGGTATACTACCTCAGCGAGGTCCTCACGCCAACAAAACAGCGGTACCCGCACTACCAGAAGCTGGCGTACGGCGTCTTTATGACCGCCCGTGATCGCCATTACTTCGAGAACACCCAATCGTGGTAGTCAACGACGCCCATTGGGACATATCCTCAATAACTCGACGCCACAGTATGAAGTCGCGCTTTGGGGAATCGAACTGTCTCCACGAGACATCACATACGAAAAGCGTGGCGCAATCAAGTCGCAAGTTCTCCCTAACTTCCTCGTACATTGGATGGAAAACCAACTCCCGGACAAGCCAGACATGTCCTACCTCTAGACAATGCACTTCGATGGGTCCAAGAGGAAAGCTGGAGCAGGTGTCATACTGACATCGCCTCAAGGGGACAAGCTGAAATACGTCCTGCAAATGTAGTTCACAGCCTCAAACAACAAGGCTGAATACGAGGCCCTATTACACGGGATGAGGATGGAAAAATCCTGCGGCGCAAAGAGGCTAATCATATATGGCGACTCCAAGCTGGTCGTCAACCAAACAATGCACGAGTGCGACGCACTAAATGACAACATGATCGCATACCGCAACCTCTACGACACACTTGAAGGAGACTTTGATGGTTGCGAGTTACGACACATAGGTCGCGAAAGCAATGAGGAGGCGGACGCACTCGCCAACATAGGCTCCACCTGCGCACCCATACCACCTGGGGTATTTCTCGAGCGCATATGCGAACGCTCCATCAAGCCGAAGGCCACAGAGAAGAAAACAAGCACAGCAACGGACTCGGGAGCTACGCCACCCAATGAGCCAATGACAATCGATGACTTGGAGCTCGACACAGGACTTGAGGGACCAATGAGCGTCATGATGATCGAACAATCCTGGACGCAGCCGTACATTACGTACCTCCTCAGTAAGCGCCTACCGGATGACCCGACAGACGCACGACACATCGCGCAACGCTCCAAGGCATTCGCCGTTATCAACGGCGAACTGTATAAACGTAGCATCACAGGCGTGTTACAGCGATGCGTCTTCCTAGCCGATGGAAGAGCAGTCCTCCTCGACATCCATGAAGGGACCTGCGGGCACCACACCGGCAGTCGCCCCCTCGTTGCCAAAGCTCTACGAGCTGGATTTTACTGGCCCACGGCCATGCGCGATGCCAAAGACATAGTCCAAAAGTGCAATGCTTGCCAGCGATTCGCAGACAAGCCACACGCACCAGGCGCAGAACTCCGGCCTATCCCATTGTCCTGGCCCTTCGCCCAGTGGGGACTCGACATGGTTGGCAAACTTCCAAGGTCCTCGCAAGGAGGCTACCTGTACCTCTTGGTCGCAGTCGACAAATTCACCAAGTGGATTGAGGCCATGCAAGTGACCAAGAAATCAGGGCACAACGCAGTCAAGTTCTTCGAGTCCATCATCTACCGCTTTGGCATGTTGCACAGCATCATCACCGACAACGGAACGAACTTTATATCCAAGGAGTTCCAAGATTTCTGCGAGAACCTGGGGATCAACATCAGCTACGCCTCAGTAGCACACCCGCAGACCAACGGTCAGGTGGAAAAGGCAAACGGGCTCGTCTGCAGCGGCATCAAGAAGCGACTCCTCCAGCCACTCGAACAAGCCGCGGGATGCTGGCCAAACGAACTGCAATCCGTACTCTGGAGCCTGTGTACAACTCCAAACAGCACCACCGGCTACACACCATTCTTTATGGTACATGGAGCAGAGGCAGTACTACCCGCCGGGGTACGGTACAAAGCACCACGCGTAGTCGCCTACATCGAGAAGGAGTCATCCCTTGCACTCGAAGACTCCGTCGACCTCCTTGACGAAGCAAGATAAATCACCGTAGAAAGATCTATGATCTACCAGTAGAACCTGCGCAACTACCATAGCAGAAGGCTTTGCCCAAGATCCTTCGTCGAAGGTGACCTGGTCCTGCGACTGAAGCAGAAGGGGCATCTCAAGCTCGAGTCCCCCTGGGAAGGACCGTACGTGATTACAGAAGTAATCCCAGGTGGTGCCTATCGCCTTCAAGATTTAGAGAAAGGAGTCACATACTCCAACCCTTGGAACGTCGCACAACTGCGACGCTTCTACCCTTAGTCATTTCTTCTTTACTTTTGCATCGCAAATAAGGCTATTCAGCCAAGGCTACTTAGCTGCACATTGTACTACGTACTGTTCTTCGAATAAATAAAAGCTAAGTGCCCCAAAACTCCGTGTTCTCCTTTCTTTTGTCAACTTTCATACTCGGGGGCTACGCCACCCTATACACACATGTTCTTCGAACAAAAACGCGACATCCTGAGTAGCTGGCACATCAATCGAACCCTTAACACAAACTCAACACAGCTGCAACGCACCTAACAGGTTGACAAGGGAACGATACAAAGATGGCCAGGCTAACGAAAAGGACTCGCATAAGTGCAACGCACCCCACGCTTATAAAGCTATTTGTATACATTCAACAATAAATTATCTACAAATATATATGAGCTTTACAACACCAGTATATTTATGTGCAGGATACATATTTGGCTACCCTTGCAACAGAAGAACATTAGTCTGTTCCTCGAAAAAGTCGACGATCTCCTCGGCTGGACGATCCACCACCTGATAGTGCGGCACCATGTTCCAGGAAGATCCTGCTGGTGGCACCGGTGGCCCAGAGGCAATGGTGGCGACATCCACGTCAGGCCTGTGCAAACGCACCACGGAGAGGGCAGCCTTGGCACCAGCCACCAACGGCTGCCTCACGTACTCGCGAACCGCGGACATATCTTGAAATTTCGTCAGAAGGGCCAGCAGGCTTGATGGAGTATCATCCAGCGGGAACATCGCCCGATAGATGTTACTCAAACATGACTACGACTTCTTCAGAAAGAGCAGCACTCGCGAGGCGCGATCCTGCAGGGTCGCTGTCGCACGATCATGATCTACCCAGAAGTATCCACTCTCCTGAAGTTGCTCCTGGGTGAGATCATGAAGGCGGATGGCAATCCTATCCCTCTCCTCCTGCGGACGGCGTGCGCTAACAACTACACGAAGCAACATCAACAGCATGAGTACAACGTACCATTGCGATTAACTACAAAGGAAAAGACGAGGATGAGCAAACTAACACTTAAACTGGTCGCCCAGTTGCGTCACCTCGCCAAGCAGATATTGCTCACGGGCGGCGGCTTTTTCAGCCTTTGACACACGTCCTGCGCATCCGGATCACGGGCAATTCACGCTTCCGTTGCTTCACGCGATCACGAAGTCGCGAAAGCAAGGATAGCTCCTCTACCCTGGAGCATGGTGGTGCCATTGCATCCTCAAGAGATGGCGAGTACGGGGTTCCCCCCACAGGACCACTTGATGTACCCTACCAAAAATCAAGCCAGAGGCAAAATAAGGCGACCAACTCAAAAGTCAAAAGTAACAGATGCATTCAGGATCAATAAAAGTATCTACAAACACATTCGCCAACAGGCATGTTCTCTAATCAAAAGAGCAAGTTCATCAGCTATTACAAGAAACTAACTACGGAGCAGCTGGCTTCTTCGACTTCGATGACCTCGAGGGCTTCATCAAGTCCGTGGCAGTATCAGATGCCACTGACTTTCCGCCGGCCCCTGAGGCCGAAGTTTTCGTCGCCTTCTTTGCGCGATTGAGCTCCTCCGAATACTTGGCAACAGTGTTTATCAAGGAATGGCCATATTTGGCACAGGCAGTCGCAAAGGGAGCGAATACTACCTGCTAACCATCCGCGCCAACAGGCATCGTCTTCGACACCACCGAGGGATCCACTTCAACTCCGTGGGCTTGCACCATGGCAAGCGACATGGTCACGCCAGCTGCGCGGAGGGAGTTCTTGTACGTGGCAGGTACACCCCCAGCAAGTGACTCCACCAGCTCTTCCACATTGTCGACCAGCTCCGCCTTCGGCATCAGCTCCTCCCGGAGGCGACTCAGGGTGGCCTTGGCTTTGGACAGCGTATTTTGGACAGCGGCGCTACGATCTTCGACCGCAGATACCGCGCCCGCCAGAGCATCATCGCGACCAAAGGCTTGTGGATCAAAACTCAAGCCGCCAGCATCTACACCAAAATACACACATGGATCAAACCTCTAATGCCACCGGCACTACAGAGGAAGAGAAGAACATCAATAAAATATCTACCAAGTAAAGGTACCTGAGAGGGCCTTGCGACTGAGAATAGTTGCTCTTCGAACAACTTCTCCCTGGCCGTAAAGGAGGCACGCAGATCCTCTTCGCGCTTCTGGGCTTCATCACGAGCCGCGATTGCCTCGTCGCGCCCCTTCACAGTTGCGGCTAGCGTCTTCTCCAACGTGGCAACATCACGCAGTAAAGCATTATGCTTAGCTACATGGCAGTCAAAAATTTGGTTGTCAGTCGATTATACCAAAATACAGGAGAAGACGAAAAGAATAAGTATAGAACACTCACTCTCAACCACGCGGTGGCGCGTCTCCAGCATCGCATGCTGGCGACCCATCGCCATCACCTGCTCCGCCACCTGCGTGGCTTCCTTTACAAGGAGCTGTTGCACAAAATGAGGAGTCAGCAGAGGGCAACAAAAGGGCGTTGACTGCCAAATTATAAAAGAAAGAAAGATATACTTACATGGTCCTCCAGCGACTCCGAAGAAGATTGCTAAACCGTCATCCGAGCAACTACTCGATGTTCCCCTACGTGAGGAGAGCTCGAAGAATTGTGCCCGGAGTGGGCCGCCGCCGGAGGAGAAGGAGCGCGCTCGACCTCTATCTTGGCCTTTGAGGTCGCGACTCCTGATTCCTTCAAAAATTCGACGTCGCCAGAAGATGACGACGCCTCTTGACTACAAGACAAAATCCGCACTCAGAAAGGGCAAACTACAGGGCAAAGCCAACAAGAAGAAAACAAGAGAAGAATAAATGCACTAGCAAACTTACCAGTCAAATCTGTCAAGATCAAAGGTGGCCTCCGTCGACTCCGACGAAGACTCCTTGGGAAATCGCATCTTCTTGCGAGAAGACGGTGCCACGGCCCTCATGGAACAGCTGGAATTGGCGACTCCGCGTCAACAGCCGTGCCTCCTGGAGATGAAGGAGTCAACGCGTCAGAATCCCCGCTACGTGAACGCTTGCGAGTATCCAGATTCTCGGACTCGGGGGCTTCCTCTTCCACATCGGAAGGGACAGTCGACTCAGACTCGTCCTCTTCCAAAGCTTCACGAGGAATAATCCCCTCAGGGAGGGGAGGCATGCAAGGCGACACCGCCCACTCCTGCATACAAAAAGTAAAGATAAGCAAACACAATAGGAAACGCAATCGAGAAAATAAGCTACTACGTAGCGCAATTGTACCTCGGGAGGAGGATTCGAAGCATCGAAGGGAGGAACGACTGGCTCGTTCGGAAGCACATCCTTGAGGGTGTACTTCATAACCAGTCGCACCCTCTCATCTACCTCACTCGTGGACATGCCATCAGCAGACACGCGAGTGGGATATAACACGTCTGTCTCCGCGAGTTCAGAAGGCATGATCACGTTCTTCCAAGAACGCATCTTCTTGCAGGGAGTCGCGGGATCGAAAGGCGCGAGTCCAAAGTGCTCGTCCTTGGCCTTCTGGTCGCGCACATAGAACCATTTGTCCCTCCATCCCTGGACAAACTTGGTAAGCTTGATATCGAAGTAGGTGGCGGATGGGTCAACGTGGATTCCGCAACCACCTACATCATAAACTAAAGAGCCAGATGCAGACTGACGCTTCAATTTAAAGATGCGCTTGAAAAGACCAAAGTGTGGCTCGATTCTGAGCTAGCACTCGCAGAGAGTGATGAAATAGGTGATGTGGAGGAGAGAATTTGGGGACAGCTGATGGAGCTGGAGCCCATAGAAACAAAGAAGACCCCGAAGAAAGGGGTGAAGAGGCAAGGAAAGACCGCGAATTATGAATGCAAGAAACATCACTCGATAACCAGCGGGAGGCACAGGAATGGTCTCACCGCTGGGGACGCGCGAATCGGTGACTACTGCAGAGATCACTCCGTCTTGGCGAAGAAGACGGAGATCCGATGCCTTGATGGTAGAGGGGCGCCATGCGCCATTGGTCACACGGGTGCCCGCGACCTTCTTCTTCCCGATGGCGGCGGCACTGGTGCCCGCAGCAGTGGAACCACCTTTCTTCTTCGCTACAGCGAGGGTGGCCGCGGAATTAGCGGCAGCGCCTCCCTTCTTCTTCCCCATTGCGCGGCGGCGATGAGAGCGAAGAAAGTATCTTGGGAACAAACGGAGCTGGTCCAGCGTCGTGGAGAAGATGGGCGCAGAGGAAAGCAGAAAAGCAAACGGCAATGGCGATGGCACCAAGGAAGAAAGAGCACAGATGGGAAATTACCGCTGCAGCGTCGCTACTTAACCCCTGGGAGATGCAATCCAACGGCTGACAAAAACCCTATTGGACGCGTGGCACGCATCGCGTAGGACACGTGGAGAAGAGGAAGCGCGAACCGTCCCCCCACTTCTACCATTACGCGCGGAAATCGAGGAGGCACAGCTAAAAATAAGATTACGCACGCCCAGTCAAATCAAAGTCAGAAAGTGGGACCCACCGCTAGTCACGTCCCGTCAAAACCGCTCACGCGGGCAACTAAGGTCATACAAGCGTCAGCACTGACGTCACCAAGGCTATGAAGTGGAAAACTTCGACTATTTTTAGTCCTTCCTGGAGTCTTCGACTCCACCAAGCACTCGGGGGCTACTCCCATAGGGAGCACTGGCCGCGCACCCTACGACTTTCTTTTTCTTGTTGCAGGAACATGGACAATCAAAAAAGCAAACCCAACCACTCGAAACACAGTTCGATTATGGACATGTGTTACTCCCATAGGGAGCGCCGAAAACAAGCAGTCGAAAATATTTTGCGCCGGAAACAAGCAGGCAAAAGACGACAGCAGTCGCGAAAATATTTTAGTACATGCCTGAGTCATCGACTGAACAAGCAAGCAAAAGACGACAGCAGTCGCAAAAGTTCTTTAGTCCCTGCCTGAGTCTTCGACTCAACCAGGCACTCGGGGGCTACTCCCATAGGGAGCGCTGGCCGCGCACCCTATGATTATTTGTACAAGAAAAACTGTGTGTTGATAACATCCACAATCGAAACTCATGGCGACACCGCCTCATAATTTTTTCCTACAAAGAGACTGTGTCTCATGGGTTACCCGAATCGTCTCCGCGATGATAAAATTCGGATGTCGCGCCTACGGCGTGAAGGTAAGACCTGAATAAGGCCTGGCAACGCATTTAACTGCGTACTACCAGAAACATATCCGTGCCTACAGGCACGATGAATATGCCTTGACGGACGCGTCAAGTGCTCACACCCATATAACTGGAATTTGACTCCTGTAAGACCTCCGCGGCTTGAGTCGAATTACACCAGCACTTTTTCGGATTCGAGTCCGGGGACTCGAATTTGAGTAGATTGCGTTGTTTCACCCTAAGGTGGTTAACTGATACCGATACTTCGGTTATATCAGGCACGTATATCAACAATCCCTATGACACAAATAAAAGCAATCGAAATGTACTCATTTAGGCACTCGAAGGCTTCAAAAAGTCCCTAGTCGAATCTGCGATTCCACTGGACACTCGGGGGCTACTGACATGGGTATACCCTACAGGTACTCGAGCTTGGTATATACGGTCCAAATACATACGGGCCCATGGTGTCGCCAAGACCCGTATGGAGGGACTCGAGTAACCTGCGGACTCTCGATTGCTTGAACGACAAGAAGAAACTAAAGATAGAAAGTTTGAAGGGGAAAACCCTAACTTGTAACCGACTCGACCTGCTACCTGAGACCTATCCTATCTATATAAAGTCTAGGAGGGGGCGGCGAGGAGGACACACGCAACCCTAGTTTCCACAACCCTTGCCAGATTGCATCTGCGCACCATTGTAACTTTCGACTCCTTTGATAATTCCACGAGCAAACAAGCAGGAGTAGGGACCTCTACGAGGCCTGAACCTGGGTAAATCCTTTGTCCCCTCTGTGCTTGTTTGCTAGCCGATAGATGTCTCCAGCGCTCCCTCCTTCTCCAAAACCCAAGTCCATAACAATGGGCATTGACGAGTTAAACCCTCATCAACCATTGTTTTCAGATTTAAACGAATAACCACTTTGCATCAAACACGATCCGGATACAATGTTCATGCTAAGTGCAGGCACCAAATAACAATTATTCAGGTTTATAACTAATCCCGATGGCATATGGAGAGGCAGCGTTCCGACGGCGAGCACATCAACTCTTGATCCATTGCCGACCCGCATTGTGACCTCATCCCTTGCTAGTTGTCGCTTGTTCGCAAACTAATCGAGTTACATATATTAGCAATCGATCCGTATCAAATACCCAAAAGCTCATGCGAGTACTAGTCAAGTAAACATCAATAACATGTATATCACATATACCTTTGTTTGCCTTGCCAGACTTCTTGTCCGCCATATACTTGGGGCAGTTGCGCTTCCAATGGCCAGTCCCCTTGCAATAGTAGCACTCGGTATCAGACTTAGGGCCAGCTCTGGGTTTCTTTTCAGGCACAGCAACAGATTTGCCACCCTTCTTTCCCTTGTTCTTGCCTTTCTTGTCCTTCTTGAAACCGGTGGTCCTATTGATCATCAACACTTGATGTTCTTTCCTAATCTCCACTTCTGTAGTCTTAAGCATTGACAGAAGCTCGGGAAGAGTCTTCTTCATGCCCTGCATATTATAGTTCATCACGAAGCTCTTGTAGCTAGGTGGCAGAGATTGGAGAACACAATGTATGCCCAAGTCAATGGGAATCGTTATTCCCAAGGACACAAGCTCATCGGCATACCCAGACATTTTGAGTACATGCTCACTAACGGAGCTGTTCTCCTCCATCATGCAGCTAAAGAACTTTTCAGTAGCATTATAACTCTCTACGGCAGCATGGGTATCGAAAATCATTTTCAATTCTCCCATGGTATCAAAGGCATTGCCATTTTCGAAACGCTTTCGAAGTTCTGGCTCTAGCCCATACAGTATGCCGCAATGAACTAAGTTGTGGTCCTCCTAACAAGTCACATAGACATTCTTTTCCTCGTCAGGGGCATCAGGAGCTGGTGGGGGGCCTAGCGGCGCATCTAGCACATATTGCTTTTGTGCAGCAGTGAGGAGAATCCTCAAATTCATAGCCCAGTTGGTGAAGTTGCTACCATTCGCAGCAAGTTTCTCTTTCTCCATGAACACATTGAAATTAAAAGCAGGTGGTGCCATCTACAACAGAATTTGTAAAGTTTATTTAGACTAAGTTTATGTTAGATTGAGTTCAACTAATCCAAATTACTAATGAACTCCCACTCAAAAACGACATCCCTCGTGTCCTTTTGGTGATTACATGAACCAAATCCACTACACCAAGTCCGATCATCACGTGAGTTGATGTAGCTTCAAAGGCGAGCATCTATATGGGCATCATATCAACTATACGACTCATGCTTAACCTTTCGTTCCGTGTTCCGAGGCCATGTCTGTACATGCTAGGCTCGCCAAGTAAGAACCTTAGTATTCGCGTGTGTAAAACTGTCTTACACCCGTTCATATGAAAGCATAGATTCGAGTACACCCGATCATCACGTGATGTCTCGAAACACGATCCACAGAACGGTGCATACTCAAGGAAGAACACATTTTATCTTGATATCTACATGAGGGATCATCTTACAATGCTACAGAAAGCGCCAAACTAGCAGTATAAGATGCTAACATCTAATGTGTAAAGTGAGATGATATGGTCCATGCATTTGATCTCTATCACTTGCATCGTGGTATGATCTCTATTATTCCTTTGTGTGTAAGGCCAAGGTCTATGGAACTTACACGTTGAGTGTGTTGTAAGAGTATCTATCATACATCTACTTACAACAATAACATATCAATACACTAGCCCAACAACGATCTATACTAGACGCCTCTAATTTATCAATTGCAAGTTTTACGTGGCTTAGGGCTTTCGGAGATAGAACCGTTCTCACCTACGAACATGAACCACAACGAGGATAACTAAGTTATTAGCAACTCGTTGTAAATCAGATATTGACTATAGTAGGAGAAACATACACCCGCCAGCCACTTATGCAAAACAAGTTGCATGTCAGTCATGGAACCGGTCTCATGTACGATGACATGTAAGGTTGGTCCGGGCCGCTTCATCCCACTATGCCACCAAGATCCAAAATACATAGAAGATGCAATAACATAATCATCATCGCCCACATATAAACATATGTGTACTACCCGTGCAAAGCACCTACGCATAGATCAGGCTCTGATACCACTGTTGGGTTCGCAGCATAGAAAACAAAAAATTTCCTACAATGAGAACTACATGCCAAGATCTATCTACTAGGTACAAAGAAACGGGTGGACATACATCCATCGAGAACTTACCCTCGAAGACAACGAGTTTTGTTAACGAGTAGGAACTCGTGGTTGATGTAGTCGTACACTTACGATCTCAAGATCGTGAGGAAGTCCGAGCGCCGCAACTCAGCAGCGCATCCGTACTCACACACACGTTCAAGCCACCGGACAACCTCCACCTCCTCGCTCCAGCGATCCAGTGATCCAGAGGAAGCGGCAACTCCTTCCAGACGAAATTCCACCGGGAACATGTATCTCGCTAATCCGAGACCATGGGGAATAATTCTAAAGGGGGAGAGAGATCCTTCACGAGGAGGTGTGAGGAAGAAGGAGGAAGAGGGTGGCCTTTTATAGGAGGAGGAGGGGTACCCCCTCTCTCCATGGCCGGCGCATGGGGGGTGACCCCTCACCTCCCCCATTCATGTGGTGGTAACCCCTCCACATTAAAATGCCTCTTCACATTCCCCTTTAAAGTCCCTACTTTAAATGCTTTAAAATTCTCCAAGTTTAATGCTCTCTCATTTAATAAAACTCTTTTATTAAATTTATTCAGAATTTTGTTAATTACTTTAATTAACAAACATTCACATATAGCCCCTCTCAATATTTCAATATCACATGCAGAACCACTTTCTGCAATTTCACCCGAAACAATTTCCGGTTTCTATCGAAACAATTCCTGCGCTTTGCAATTCTTTCATCTGAAACATATGTGCTCCAAAATGGTGTCCGGTTACTCTTAAGTATGTCACCCTACGGTTCGCGAATAATGCAGACATGATTGAGACTCCTGTCAGATCAATAGTCAGAAGCGGGACCTGGAGATCCATACTGACTCCTGCATATTCAACGATGACTTCTGTGATCGTGAGAACCTTTAACGCTTGTAACTAAATCCCTTTGTCTCTTGATATAATACATGTCTGAGATTCGATCATCGGTATCCAAATACCTAGTTTGATCTTGTTACCGACATGCACTCTTTTCTCGTTCCCGTGATATAACATTCTAGTGATCACATCACTTGCTTGCAAGCTATCTCAATGTGAATCACCGAGAGGGCCCAGAGTATATCTATCCATCATCGGGATTGACAAATTCCACTCTTGATCCATGAGCCTCAACATAACACCTTCGTAGTACTGAACCCATCTTTATAGTCACCCTGTTACGGTGTGACGTTTGATGTTATCAAGATACTCTTCAGGTGTTAGCAATTAACATGATCTCATGGTCTAAGGATAAAGATTACTTTGTATGATGTTATAGCAATATAAACATAATGACTTGATCGTAATGCTATACTTCAGATGAATGTTCATCACATCATTCCACCAATGGTGTGACCTTGTTATTAACAACATCCAATGCCCATGATCAGGAAACCTTGATCATCTTGTTAATCAACAAGCTAGTCTATAAGAGAGGCATAACTAGGAACCCTTTTTGTTTATTAAACACACATGTATTGATGTTTCCGATCAATACAATTCTAGCATGCAAAATAAACATCTATCATATATAAGGAATACATAATAACAACTTTATTATTGCCTCTCAGGGCATATTTCCTTCACACTTTACTTTCTTGCACTTAATAATCTTGAACCATTGGGTCCATCTTTGTTGCGTATATGCTTGCGCTTTATAAGTTGAAGTTAGTAGAACCATGTATCATGGGTAATGCTTTCAACATTGCACTGGTACTTTGTACCTCGTTGATATCATGATTCTTTTGCTTATGGATCCCAGCGGTGTGAAATAAAAGGGGAACTTGTAAGATCATGGAGTTTGTATATGTGTTAGAGAAACGCCTGGGCCGCTAGCCTAAGCCATGCCTAATCATGGTGGAAACTTGCAGCATAACCATAATGAGCATTCTATGAAGCATCCTCAATAAAAACCTATGCAAATAGAAAATAAAAAGATTGCTGAGATGCTCATTGTCTGCTTGCCTTGTCATTTTGATTATGGGATAGCTCCTGTATCATGTGCAAGGGGTACCCCGTTGGCGGTTCTCTATGATACATATGTACTTACAATGACAAGAGCTTACTTGTGACTGAAGTTGAGTAGCATGAGGTTCGGTACTCGTAAGTAAGGGGCATGAGATTTTAACTTATAACTTGTCAAGTATATCCTCTTAGTTGTGTCACTTTAACCTTAACTGTTTAAAGATGCTTATGATAGGGGCAATGAGAGCTCAAAGCTAATGAGTACCATACTTTCAGCATTTGGAAGCCTTTCAAACTTTTCAAAACCTTTTTCATTTCCTTGTTGAGTCACCACCCATTCTATGAGCACCTTCTTGAGAGCATAGTTGTCATTCTTAGTGTAATGTGCTTGTCTCAAAACTGGATTAATTGTGTTATGACTTTGATGCTTGTATCTTTGATATCTTTACTTCTAGTCTTCACTTGAACTTCAGAGGTGCCTTGGCATTTATGTTTACTCTATCATCAAAGGCAAGCGAGATACCACTCTATCATACCTTGTTATGAGCATTGCAATGTTTCTTATGTTTATGTTTCATGCTACTTATTATTTTTGAGTTGGAATCTCTTCATAGCTTGCAATGACTACTAAGTAAACTTAGTTGCATACTCTTTATTATGAATTGCCTGAGTAGTTGACCATATGCTGAGAATATATACATCTTATGAAGCAAATGTGTTCGTGAAAGTTTCTTTTATCGCACTCAGTTTTCAACTGAATTGCTTAAGGACAAGCAATAAGCTAAGCTTGGGGGAGTTGATACGTCCAAAACGTATCTATTTTCCCGAACACTTTTGCTATTGTTTTTCATCTAAACTTGTGTGATTTGGATACAACTAACACGGACCGACGCTCTTTTCAGCAGAATTACCTTGGTGTCTAGTTTTTGTGTAGAAAATCAACTATCAGGAAAAATCCCAGAAAATATGCCAAAAATCCTATTTCACGAGAAGACTCACGGAGCCGGAAGACGAGACGGAGTAGGGCCACGAGGGGCCCACACCACCTGGCCACGCGGGCCAGGCTAGGCCACGCCTGGGGGTGGTGTGGCTGCCTCGACTGCCCCCTCGGCCTCCCTCTTCGCCTATAAGTCACCTCTTGACCTAAAAACCAAGGGGGGTTCGACGTTTTTCCAGAAAGAGTTCCGCTGCGCCGCCACCACCAGATTCCACAATTCGGAACCAGAAACTCCGTTCTGGCACCTTGCCGGGACGGGGAATTGGAGGAGATCATCACCATCATCATCACCATCGCTTCTCCATCGACCATCCATGTTTCCCCCATCTATGAGTGAGTAATCCCCTGTTGTAGGCTATGGGGATGGTAGGGATTGGATGAGATCGTTCATGTAATGGCATCAGATTGTTAGGGCATGGTGCCTAGTATCTATTATTAGTGCTTTTTGACTTTGTTGCAACTTGTTATGCTTAATGCTTGTCACTAGGGCCCGAGTGCCATGATTTCAGATCTGAACTTGTTATTGATTTATTATGATAGTATTGTTTATGGTCTTACCTGCAAGTTGTATACACACGTTGTTGTCCGGAACCAAAGGCCCTGAAGTGACAGCAATCGGGATAACCGGAGGGAATGGCTTTGATGTGAGGATCACATGTGTTCACAGAGTGTTAATCCTTTGCTCCGGTGCTCTATTAAAAGGAGCACCTTAATTGCCAGTAGTTCCCTTGAGACTCCGCTGTAAACGGGCTAGCAGGACAAAAGATGTTGTGCAAGTTCTCATTGCGAGCACATATGACTATATATGGAACACATGCCTAGGATTATTTAGTACTTGGATGCTTTATCTTATTTATCTGCAAATGCCCTATGTTATGATTGCTATATGAATTGTCTTGTCCATGCAACGCCCGGCCATCCATCCATATGCCTACCGCGTTTTAATCCTACTGTTTTCTGCAATTACTGTCTTTACTTTTACTACTGCCATTACTTTACTATTGCTACTATAAAACTGCTGCTACTGATAAACTGATGTGAGCAAGATTGTTTCCAGGTGCAGCTGAATTGATAACTCAGTTGTTAAGGCTTATAAATATTCTTGGGCTCCCCTTGTGTCGAATCAATAAATTGGGTTTCACTTCACTCGAAAATATTGCGATACACCCCTATACTTGTGGGTCATCATGGCGTCGTCGCCTTGTAGCAGAAGCGGCCGGAGTTAGCAAGCGGAATGCGAGCCTTTACAAGACCTTTACAGCACTATGACCCGGCGTTAGTAACGACGCCGTCGCCTTATGTGAAGCGACGACTTAGCAAAGCGGAAGCGGCCTTGTAGCGAAAGCCTTCTGACACCTCCCTACTTTGGTAGCGGCGTAAATCACGTTGTAGTAGAGGCAGCCGAAGTTGGCAGCAAAACGACATGAAGCGGCGAGCCTTTGCAACTCCTGCGACCTACTTTGGTAACAGAGCTGCCCACCGTTGGTAGCAGCGGTGCACGGCGTTTGTAGCAGCGGCGGTCGGCATTCGCAGTAAGCTGCATATGGTGGTGGACCCTTGCAGCAGCGACGAACGGCATTAGCAGCAGGCGGTGGCAGGTGCTTGCAGCAGGCGGTGGCAGGTGTTTGCAGCATCGGTGATCAAAATTTGGTAGAAATTTTGTACTAGCTTCGCAGCTGTCATGGCTGGCCTTTGCAGCATCGAGAAAACAAGGACGCGGGGAGGAAAATAGGAGGATTCAAGGATGGGGCTTCAGACGGGGGTGTTGCCGTAGCATGGACCGACGGTGACACCCAGCACCAGCAGCATGGTGTGCGCATGCAGAGACGCAAAACATATGTTTTTTTCGAAATGGGGAGCGGAGCCCCGGCCTCTGCATCGAGCAATGCGCACAGCCAATATTTATTATTAGAACCACAATGCTTGGCAAAAGCCATTACAAAGATCATACAAACTGGAACCACCAAAACAAAACACCGAGCAAAAACGATATCCATATCGCCAGCTCCCCAACAAGATCTATCAAACACCTATCTACCTATTTCGACCCCGCCCAATGGTCACTCACACTATTGTCACTCGCCAAGAGAAGCTGGAGCGCCTTGGCGCGGCAGCTCGAACTCAAGCAAAAGGAGTCCTAGAACCGTACAACATATCCACGGAGCGGCGCCCACGCACACGCTCCGGATGTCGCCGCCTTCACTATCTTACGCCAACCATCTTCAGCGTGTATATCGATGTGTCGACTCATGCCACAGCAGCCACCGACACCACCGCGGTGCCAAGCAGCACCACCCCCCGCGCGCTAGCTGCTCCACCTCTCCTGCCACTTCCATCCAACGCTGCTCCACATGTGATGCTCCTAGGAGAGAAAACAATACCGACACCGCGACACCGCCATCGCCTGACCCGAAGATCTTAGGGTTTTCCCCAGAGCAGCACGAATGAGGTCGACACAAGGTGCACGACGATGCCTTCATCAAGGTAACGATGTGGTAACGCCGCCATCGCCTACCAATGGCTCGGTTTTCACCGGCACCTAGGTCTTCCCGCCTCGCTGCTAGGACTGGAAGACGGATCGCGAGATCTGCCAATCCAACCGTAGGCCGGCCACCTCCGACGGAGAAGATGTCCACCTCCACCAAACCCAGGGCCTTCACCCCGGGCGCCCTCATGATGCGAAGTAGGCCGCAGAATACCTCCGGATGACACCGGCCGACGTCGAGGAGACGAAGACGTCATCGATCTAGAAAACCTAGATCTTGACACCATCCGCCGCCCCGCCGTCCAAGGACCGCTGCCGTCAGAGCACTGGCCGCCGCCCACCCGCCATCATTGCTGGAGATCCGCTAGAGCGCCGCCACCGAAGCCTGATCTTGAGCCGGAGGGAAACCGCCGCCGTCGCCGCGCCCGCGGGCCTTTGCCCGGTGACGCCTATGGCGACGGTGGCGCCAGGGAGAGGGGGCGCGGGGAGGTCCTGGAGCGGATGAGGAGGGGCACCCCGGGGGCGGCGGCGGCGCCGCCTCGGGGGTGGGTGGAGTCGAGGGTGAGTGGAGTCGGGGGTGGGTGGGTGAGGCACACCTGATGGTGGTGACCTTATTTCGAGGAGGCCGCGTGCGTGGAGATGGAGGGTTGCGGGGAAGACGAGCGGATGAGAAGATAAGGAGGAATCGACGGGAAGTGGTGAGCCTGAGAGACTAGCTCGTGCGAAGTTTGCAGATTATTTTCTCGTCACTTTAGGGGCACGTGGCACGAGCTGAAGGCGGGGGACGCGTGCCGCGGGATCCCGGATGAACGGTAGACTTTTTCATTAGAAAAATAGACATCATAGTGGTAGAAAATACGAGAGTATCGGTTTGACAGATGAGCTCCATAGAGCTCTTTTTTTTAAATTCAAAAAGTTCAAATTTTTAGCTTCGAAAAAATTCAAAGAGAATATCAAAACGTAGCTAATGATTTATTCTACCTTCTTGTGCAGATCAATAATATCTATTTAAACTCTATTTAGACTAGGTGGAACGGATTAGCCCAAAAAATGGGGTTACGGCAAGTTTTTTGTTTCTGTATTATGTGCTTCTATATTCTGTACAACTTTAGCACCAAAGTCTGGTGGTATGTGCTATTTTTTTTAGTCACGCAAATAGCTCCTCAGTCGAACGGTCGAACCACGTCACACATCCGACCTGCCTCCCTCCCATTGGCCGGCGCCACGACCCTCCGACGCCCTCCGTGCCCTCCGATCACGCGCCACCCGTACCAGCAGACGGCGCAGATCTCATCCGCCACCGCTTCAAGTCTGCAGCCACTGACCGCGGAGTGCGGCAGCGAGCGGAAGGAGAAGATGGCGAGAGGAAGCGGCGCCGTGTTGGTGGCCGTTGCCGTGGTCGCCCTGGCAGTCCTCCTCCTCCTCCAGCGCGCCCCTGCGGCAGAGGCGGCGGGGCAGAAGAAGCAGGCGACGGCCGCGAGACGGGAGGACGTCCCGTACATCCGGTGCCAGGTCTGCGAGCGGATCGCGCGGGAGATCTCCGCCCAGGTCGCCGCGAAGCAGCAGGCGCTCCCGCCCTCCAAGAAGGTAACTCTATTTTACTGCTGCTGAGCCCGCGGAGTCCGGTTTGGCGGGCGAATTTCGAGCCGGCTGATGAGACGAGAGTGTTGTGCGGCACTGCAGGTGCCGGAGATCGAGATCATCGACATCGCGGAGAATGTGTGCAACCTGAAGAAGCAGGAGGCGGACTGGATGCTCCGGATCGACATCGTCGAGAAAGGCGATAAGCTCGAGGTAACTTTGAACTCTGGCTGTAGTTGACGGGGATTCGTGCATTGTAGAAATATGCAAGTAGGAAATTGCTCTAGTTTGGGTGTGGCCACTGGCACTGGGGAAACCAGCTATGTACTGCTGGTGCACATCCAGGCTTCTGAAGATCTTAAATCTTCTTCGCGGACACTAAGCGCACTGCCAAATGATTCGCAAATATTACCACTCAGATTGATTTGTTTGTTTACTGATTAGTCACAACAGAAAGAAAAGACAAGTAACTAAACTAGTCAAATGCAAGTAAGTAATAATCGAACACATTAACAGTCTAAATGACGGTATGAACTGCTGGTTTCATTTAGGAAGTTCCTTATTCTTAAATCAGTTACTGTGTAATTGGCCCCTTTACATATTTATAGATAGGTCCATATGGCTAGTTCTGTTTCACTTAAGTAATATAGCTCGTTCTTTGTTTACTGATTGGCCACAACAGAAAGGAAAGGCAAGTAACTGAACTATTCAAATGCAAGTAAATAGTAGCCAAACACATTATAACAGTCTAAATGACCCTATGAACTGGATGGTTTCATTTAGGAAGTTCCTTATTCTTAACTCAGTTATGTAGTTGGCTCCTTTACACTTTTGTAGCTACATATACCTAGTTCTGTTTCACCTTACAAATACTATTGCCACTTTTATTTCAAACATAAGTCACCTTCAGTAAGTTATGTGTACTTATATGGAATTCCAAGTCATGGATTACATGTAAACTGCTAACTCATGTAAAACTGCTCTATGTAATTCTGCTTGGCCACATCTTTATAGATAGTTTGTGATAATTACGCAAACGAACTATTGCATTTGCATTCTAATACACCAAAGTGTTTTGCAGCTTGTGGACCAAGATGAGGAGGGACACTGCAATTCAGAATGCAAGACCATTGAGCGTGCTTGCCAGGAGGTGAATATTAATGCTTATCTAGTTTTATTATGTATTAGTAGTAGCTTGTACTTATGGACATACTAAGAGCTTGGCTTCTTTATTGGTGTTAATCTTTCATCAATTTAACATCACTTCTTAGTAAAGGATATTATGACCGTAGTTATCTGGAGTGAGTCATGGTCTACCTAAGCCAACTATTCAAATTAGTTGAGCTTTTCTTTTCAGAATTTATTATAGCTAAGCAATAAGGTGGCACCTTTATTTTCTATTGAATTATGTGAAATTGTGCTCAACTGAATATAATTCTTTGCAGGTGATGGGTTATGCTGATACAGATGTTGCTGAATTTGTCTACACAAATAAGCCTTCAGTTGATGAGCTGATAAAGTTTGTCTGCAAAGATATTACCAAAGCATGTGTTGCAGCTCCACCACCGGTTCCAAAAGTAAGCAATCTCTATCTCTTTTCTGACCTCTTAAATAGGTTACTATCTATGAATATGTAGCAAGTACCTACTAGTTTACCACTTTAGTGTGAAGTAATCGGAAAATTAGCCACTTCTTTTAAAGATCAAGGAGATTTCGTCAGATCGGTGCCCCTTTCACACCTTTAAGCCCTGCAACTGAGTTTAGCGATGGTCAACCAGGGAATTTGCAAGATAGCTTCATTTTTTAGGTACTTGCATTCAGTAAATAGCAGTGAAGTTTCATACAGGCTGAATATGGACATGGATATTATACTAGTCTTACTTGAGCTTTCTCTGTTATTTTCGCAGACCCTTAGTTCAAGATAGGTTAGTAGGCATGTTTTGTTTCATGACGGCTTACTTAATTCATGTTTCTCCTTAGTTACATGTTGCGATATTAATACAAATGGCACATAAGATAGACATAGACTACAAGAAACCCTTCCTAGAAGGGAAAAAAAAGGGAGTCCTGTAGCAACTTCCGCCATGTACTCAATTGATTTACAGGGTCATGGCAAGATATAGCACCTGAATATGATTCATGTGTGGATGCTTTCCCTGTAAAAGCTGATGAACTGCTGCTAAGAAGCATCTGGATGTGAAGCTTTGGTATATAAATAATTGCATGCCATTTCTGACACACATCAATCGTTAAAACTGCAGGATCGGGTCCCTGGAGAGCCATTTGCTGCAAAGCCATCAAAAGATGCTGAGATGGAGAAGATAATGAGATCGATGGAGGTAGATATTTTAGCTGTAAAATATATGTAACTTCATGAAAGTACATACAAAGATTAAAATCTTACAATGATGACAGGGTATCCCAGGAGCTCCAAACATGAAGATGTACTCTAGAGACGACCTGATGAAGAATAACTTTGGTGCTGATGAAGCTGGCGATGATGATGAAGATGACGATGAAGACGAGGAGGACAACTTCCCCAAGAACTTGGTAAACTATGGTGACTTTTCATATAAATATGTTTATGTTTTAATTTGAACTTCCGATGTTTACTCCATGTTCTCATATCTATCAGGGGAAGGTTCTAAAAAACAAGGGTCCACAAAAGAAAGATCTGAAGCAACAGGTTGTGAAACAGATCAAGGACACCACTAAGAAATTGAAAGGCCATGTGAGCAAGGTGTCGAAAGTGGTGAAGAAATGGTGGCAAGGGAAGAAGAAGCCTGCAAAGTCGGGCAAAACGGAGCTATGAAAACCAACGTCCCATCCAGAACTTTGGTAGAGAAAAACTTGATATGATCTTAAGAAGCTTTTGGTGTACACTAGCAGAGAATGTAGACTCTGGATTTGAAGCAGGCCGACTCGTTAGAAGTAGTATGTAGTTTACAAGGTTACTCGAGTTGAAACCCCAGTTGATTTTTTGGTGTATGTGATACCATGTAGTACATGAGCTTAAATTAGATCATCGGCTATGCTTATGCCGTTCCCAAGTTACTGAAAGACCGAGACCGAGCACAGCAAATAAATAATGCAGTCTACTCCCTTTTTTTTGTAAACATATAAACATGATTGGTACGTGGCCTCAGCTTGTGCACCGCCCGTCTCGGGGATATCGTACCGTGTTGGCATTGAATGTTCATCAGTACTCCCTCTATTGCAAAATATAAGACAGAGGAGTACAAGCTAAAGCTGTAGACTGTATTATCGTGGAGTTGATTGATTCAGATTCAGTAGGAAGGTGTACCTCCACGGCTCCACCTCCCGTTGTATCCTCCTTGTGGCAACAATTGACCATGAGCTAGAGGGAGCCAGTTGGCCCATTTATTTGGTGTGTCATGAACGACACATCTTAATTACATCTCAAGACATTGATTGACTCTTTCAGTCTTCCCATCTGTCTGTGGATGGTAAGCAGTGGAAGCTTGGTATCCTTGTGTAACTCCTTCCAAAAATGACTGGTAAAAAACCTTGTCTATATCAGATGTAATTGTCAAAGGCATGATGTGTAACATAACTACATTGGTGATATATTCCTGTGCCACTATGGCTGCTGTATATGGGTGTTTCAGAGGAATAAAGTGATTGTATTTGGTGTATCTGTCTACTACCACTAAAATCACAGAGTATCCATTTGACTTGGGCAAACCTTCTATAAAATCCATAGAGATATCTTCCCAAGGACCATCAGGTATTGGTAGAGGGATGAGAAGACCAGGGTATTGATATGTTGCTAACTATCCATAATTTTTGATGTTTCATGCTTGATTTATCTACTTTCTTATGTTTTGTCCACACTTTAGGATAATTTTTATACAATTTCTTGGACTAACCTATTAACAAGATGCCACAGTGCCAGTTGCCTGTTTTCTGTTGTTTTTGGTTCCAGGAAAGTCAGAAAATGAATATTCTTGGAATTGGACGGGACAAAAGCCAAAGTCAGTTTTTCACCGAGGGGGACACGGAGCCAGAATACGAGACGGAGAGGGTCCAGGGGCCGGACACACCACCTAGCCACGCGGCCAGGCCTAGACCGCGCCAGGGGGTGGTCTGGCCGCCTAGGGCACCCCCTCGGCCTCCCCTTTTGCCTATAAGATGCCTCCGATACAGAAACCCTAAGTATCCGATCAAAATTCCACGAAAGAGTCTGTAGCCGCCGTCATCTCCATCCCTAGATCGAGAGGGATCTGAAGCTCTTCCCGACACCCTAGCGGAGGGGAGAATTCACCCTGGAGGCCTTCTTCATCACCATGCAAGCCTCCTGTGTGATGCGTGAGTAGTTCATCCTTGGACTACGGGTCCATATAGTAGCTAGATGGTTGGTTCTTCTCCTTTGCGCTACCATGTCTAGATCTTGTGAGCTCCGTTCATGATCAAGATCATCTATTTGTAATCCTACACGTTGTGTTTGCGGGGATCTGATGGATATTGAGATGCTATTTCAGATTGATTATTGATTCTATCATGTCTTTGTTATTTGTGATCTTGCATGCTTTTTGTTGTTAGTAGCTATCTTGGCCAAGTAGATGCTAGAAACTCCAAGAGTTAGTATTTATGCTCGATAGTGGGTTCATGCCTCTAGTAATCTGGGGAAGTGACAGAAATCTCTAAGGTACTAGATATGCTGTTGCTACTAGGGAGAAAACAACAATCCTTTGTTCATAGAACAATCATATTGTTTACTTTACACACATTGCGTAATGCAATTATCTGTTGCTTGCAACTTATTACTGGAGGGGGTTCAGATGATAACCTGAAGGTGGATTATTAGTCATAGATGTAGTTGGAATACGGTCTATGTATAATATTGTAATGCCCAATCAAATCTCAAAGGAGTCAAGATGAGTAGTATGTGCTTGTATGCTTTCTCGATGTTTGTCAATTGCCCCGCTGTAATTTGTTCACCCAACATGTCATCTATCTTAATGAGAGCCACCACTAGTGAACTATAGACCCCTGTCCTTTCTTTTATCATCAATCTGTTGGAGATATGCCCTAGAGGCAATAATAAATGTAGTTATTATTATATCTTTGTGTTTATGATAAATGTTTACATTCATGCTATAATAGTATTAACAAGGAAACCATTAATACTTGTGTGATTTGTAAACTTAATTTGAAGTCCCTAGTATAGCCTCTATACTTCACTAGCTTGTTGGTTGATTGATGATTGTGGTTTCCCTATCATGAACATTGAGATGTTATCAAACAACAAGATCATATCGTTAGGAGAATGATATGGTGGACATACTCCTATAGATAAGCGTAGCATAAAGATCAAGTCATTTCAATAGTTCAATTGCTATATGCTTTCTGATACATAGTAACCTAATTCCTTCGACCATGAGATCATGCATATCACCTTTACTGGATGGATGCTTTGATGTCATCAAACACCACACCGTAACAGGGTGGATATAAAGGTGGTATTGAGTGTTCGGAAAGTATTGGTTGAAACACATGGATCAAGAGTGGGATTTGTCCATCCATATGACGGATAGATATTCTCTGGGCCCTCTCGGTGAAATGTCATCCAATTAGCTTGCAAGCATGTGACTGGGTCACAAGGGATCACATATCACGGGAACAAGAAAAGAGTACTTATCAGTAACGAGGTTGAACTAGGTATGCAGAGATACCGACGATCATAACCTCGGATAAGTAACATATCATGAGACAAAGGGAAATTGGTATCGTATGTAAGTGGTTCATTCGATCGCAAAGTAATCGTAGAAATATGTGGGAGCCATATGAATTTCCAGATTCCTCTATTGGTTATTGTTCGGAGAAGTGTCTCGATCATGTCCGCATAATTCACGAACCGTAGGGAGACACACTTAAGGATTCGACGTTGTTTTGAGTAGTTATGGTATTATGAGAAAGAGACCGAATGTTGTTCTGAGTCTCGGATGGGATCCGGGATATCACGAGGTGATCCGGAATGGTCCGGAGAATAAGATTCATATAAGGAAAGTCCTGCTGAGTTGGGGAATGGTTCCGGTGTTTTCATCGGGAACATTCTAGAAGGTCCCGGAATGTCCGGCACTCCGGAGGGGGAAGGGGTACATGAATGTGTCATTGCATGTTGGAATGATTGCATCATGTACTTAGTGTCTTTGCTGTCCAAAATAAAGGGTTTATTTAAATCCTAAATTGAAAAGTCAAACGGCTAGTTTGAAAGTCAAACGGCAAGTTTTGGAAAGTGGAAAGAGGAGGAGAAGAGGAAACCGACTTGGGAGGAGTCCCTTGGCATGCGCCTCCCAAGGCCGACTTGGGGAGGGACTCCTCCCCTTGGCCGCCGGCCCTCCCACCTATAAAGGGAGGGGCAGGGCCTCCCCTCCTAACACACACAAGTTCCTATCTTCTACCTCTAGTTTAGAGCCGTTTTGGTTTAGAGCTTCTAATTGCTTTAGCCAGCGGTTTAGAGCCTTCTAATTGGTTTAGAGCCTTCTAATTGGTGTGTCTAATTACTAGACCACTAATAGCCTCTCTCATAAGCTCCACCATACTCGCACCGGCTTAAGGCGAAGCCTCATGATTTCCCTCTACTTCCTGCACCACGCCAGTCTTTGGAATCGCGAGGAGAGTGCTACAACCTCCGCTCTTGAACAAGGGAGAGGAAGGTCTTCGTCGAAAATCGAACGGTGACCGATCAAGGAGCGCTGCCGAACGTATACCTGGAAGGATCGTCACGCGATCTTGAGATCGGAAAGAGTACGACTACATCACCCACGAGAATCTGCTCGTTAACCGCTTTGGAATCTTCGAGGGTGAGTTCCTCTATCGACTGCTGCTGCAATCTAGTAGATAGATCTTGGCTTGTTTGTTTGTATGCGATAGAAAATTTTGTTTTCCATGCTACGAACCCCCACAAAGGGTATCGGAGCCGTGTCTATATGTAGATCTGTTGCAGAAGTAGAACACAATGGTCATTGTGGGCATTGATGCTTTTATTGTAGATTGCTTTTGTGTACTTTGCATCTTGCGGTATGTTGGGATGAAGCGGCTAACCTTACATGACATCGCTCATGAGACTTGCTCCACGCTTGACATGCAACTTGTATTGCATAAGTGGCTTTATGGTGCTTTCTCCTAGCATAGTAAAGATCCAATTTACAACGGGTGATCAACAATGCTAGTATCAATGTTGTGGTTCTTGTTCGTAAGTTAGAACGACACTTATTGAAAGCCCCAAACCACGTAAAATATGCAAAGAAAGTAGAGGCGTCTAACTTTGTTTTGCAGGGGTGTGCAGTGATGTGATATGGCCATGATTGTGATTATATTTGATGTATGCAATGTTCCTTATTGTAAGTTGGCAACCAGCAGAGCCATATGGTTGTCTTTAATTTCGTTAAGACCGCGTGTCTATTCAAAATAGTTGTAATAGTTGAAGCTGGTGGATCGACAACCATGAAGAAGCATCATTGACCTTGATGCTATGCCGGTGATGATGGAGATCATGTTCGTGCTTGAAGATGGAGATCGGAAGCACAAAGAAGAAAGGCCATATCATATCACATATTATGAATTGCATGTGATGTTAATCCTTTATGCATCTTGTATTGCTTAGTAGACGACGGTAGCATTATAAGATGATCCTCATGCACATAAATTTCAAGTTCTAAAGTGTTCACCCTTAGTATGCACCGTTGCAAAGCTTGCTGCTCAAGCACCACGTGATGATCGGGTGTCTTTGATTCCGCTGGTGAATACAACGTAAGCAAGCCAGATTTGCTTATGCGGTAGCTAAGGTTTGATGTTGACGAGCCTTGCATGTTACGAGTTGGGCTCTTGATCACGGTTCGCCGAAAGTTAAATCGTTAATCATATAGTAGATATGATGAACATGATGATTGTTCGCCATTGAAACTATATCAACTCTCGTGATGATCGGTGTTGATGTAGTGGATTTGGTCTGTGTGATCACTAAAACAATGTGAGGGATGTTGTTTTGAGTGGAGTTCACCTAGTTTAATTTTATTAATTAATTTGAACTCAATTTGTCATAAACTTAGTCTAAACTATTGCAAATATGTTGTAGATCAATGGCAGCCTACCATCAATTTTAATGCTCCTAGAGAAAGAAAAGTTGAAAAACAATGGAAGCAACTTCATGGATTGGTTCCGCAATTTGAGGATTGTCCTCACACCGGTAATTTGACCTATGTGTGGATGCACCGCTAGGTGACCCACTGCAGGTGATGCTACCGATGAAGTAAAGAATGTTTACCTCGCTCTAAGAATCAGTACTCCATAGTTCAATGTGCTATCTTGTATGGTTTAGAATCGAGCTTGTAAAAGGTTTGAAGAGTCGATCCATATGATATTGTCGAGGATCTCAAATTAATCTTTGAGACTCATGCGGCAATTGAAAGTTATGAAGCTTCTGAAAAGTTCTTTAACCGCAAGATGGAAGAGGGTAGCTCAAGTCGGAGCATGTGCTTAAGATGTCCAGGCACGCAAATAAACTTCAAAGTTTGGGTATAGTGATTCCTAATACTTTGGGGTTTACCGCATCCTCCAATCACTACCACCAAGTTACAAGAACTTTGTGATGAACTACAACATGCGTAACATGAACAAAGAGTTGTAACTATTTGCTATGTTAAAATCTGCAAGTGGAGATCAAGAAAGAGCACCAAGTGTTGATGGTCAATAAGACCACCAAATTCAAGAAAGGCAAGTCTAAGGTAAGGGACACTTCAAGAAGGGTGGTAAGAAAGTTACCATACCGACGAAGAAGACCAAGGCTGGACCCAAGCCCGACGATCGAGTGCTTTACCGCAAGGGAGAAGGTCACCGAAGCGGAATTGCCCAAAGTACTTGGCGGATTTGAAGAACGGCAACATCAAGAAGAAAGGTATATCCGATATACATGTTATTGATGTGTATCTCACTAGTACTCGTAGTAGTGCCTGGGTATTCGATACTGGTTCGGTTGCTCATATTTGTAACTCAAACAGAGCTGCAGAATAAACGGAAGCTAGTGAAGAACGAGGTGACGATGCGAGGAAACGGATCAAAGGTTGATGTGATCGCGGCACGCTACCTCTTCATCTACCATCGGGATTAGTTTTATACTTAAATAATTGTTATTTGGTGCCTGCGTTAAGCATGAACATTATATCGGATCTTGTTTATTGTAGACGGTTACTTGTTTAAATCCGAGAATAATGGTTGTTCGATTTATATGAGTAATATGTTTTATGCACATGCACCTTTGATAGATGGTCTATTCATATTGAATCTCGATAGTGGAAATACACATATCAACAACATTGAGGCTAAACGCTTGAAATCAGCGATAATTCGACCTATATGTGGCAATCGCTGCCTTGGTCACATTGGAGTGAAGCGCATGAAGAAACTCCATTCCGATGGACTTCTTGAATCACTTGATTTCGAATCACTTGAAAGATGCGAAGGATGTCTGATGGGTAAAATGACTAAGACTCCATTTTCAGGTATGATGGAGCGAAGCTACGACTTATTGGAAATCATACATACCGATGTGTGTGGTCCAATGAGTGTAGCATCGCTGTGGTTATCGTTATGTTCTTACCTTCACGGATGATTTGAGTAGATATGGGTATATCTATTTCATGAAACATAAGTCCAAACTTTCGAGAAGTTTAAGGAGTTTCAAAGTGAGGTAGAGAATCAACGTAACAAGAAGATTAAATTTCTACGTTCGATCGTGGAGGTGAATATCTAAGTTACGAGTTTGGCAGCATTTGAAGAAATGTGGAATACTTTCAGCTTGACACCGCCGAACACCACAGCAGAATGGTGTGTCTCGAACGTCGAATCGAACTTTCTTAGATATGGTTCGTTCTATGATGTCACTTACAGATTTACCGCTATCATTTTGGGGTTATGCATTAGAAACAGCCGCATTCACTTTAAATAGGGCACCATCTAAATCCATTGAAACGACACCGTATGAATTATGGTTTGGGAAGAAACCTAAATTGTCGCTCCTTAAAGTTTGGGGATGCGAAGCCTATGTAAAGAAGTTACAGGACAAGCTTGAACCCAAAGCGAAAAATGCGTCTTCATAGGATACCCGAAGGAAACTATTGGGTATACCTTCTATCATAGATCCAAGGCAAAATCTTCGTTGCTAAGAATGGATCCTTTCTAGAGAAGGAATTTCTCTCGAAAGAAGTGACTGGAAGGAAAGTAGAACTCGACGAGGTTGTCGAACCTTCTCTCGAAATTGCGAGTAGCGCAGCACCGGAAGAAGTTCTTGTGGTGCCTGCACCAATAAGAGAGGAAGCTAATGATGGTGATCATGAAACTTCGGTTGAAGTTGCTCTGAGCCTCGGAGGTCAACGAGAAATCGTACCACCTGCATTGGTATGATTCCGTTATGAATGTCATGTTGGTGGACAACACCGATGACCCCGAGACATATGAGGAAGCGATGATGAGCCCAGATTCCAATAAATGGCAAGAAGCCATGAAATCCGAGATTGGATCCATGTACGAAAACCAAGTATGGACTTTGGTGGACTTACCGGATGGCCGGAAGGCCGTCGAGAACAAATGGATTTTCAAGAAGAAAACAGATGCTGATGGTAATGTTACTGTCTATAAAGCTCGACTTGTCGCAAAAGGGTTTCGACAAATTCAAGGAGTTGACTACGATGAGACTTTCTCACCAGTAGCGAAGCTAAAGTCTGTGAGGATTATGTTAGCAATCGCTGCATATTATGATTATGAGATATGGCGATGGATGTCAAACAGCATTCCTCAATGGAGACATTGATGAAGAATTGTATATGATGCAACCCAAAGGTTTTGTCGATCCTAAAGATGCTAACAAGGTATGCAAGCTTCAACGGTCCATCTATGGATTGAAGCAAGCATCCCGAAGTTGGAATCAACGTTTTGATAAGGTAATCAAAAGTTTTGGTTTTATACAAACTTATGGAGAAGCTTGTATTTACAAGAAAGTGAGTGGGAGCTCTGTAGCATTCTTAATACTATATGTGGATGACATATTGTTGATTGGGAATGATGTAGACCTTCTTAATAGTGTCAAAAAGTATTTGAATAATAGTTTTTCAATGAAGGATCTTGGCGAAGCAGCTTACATATTAGCCATAAAGATTTATAGAGATAGATCGAAACGCCAAATATCATTGTCACAAAGTACATATTTGGACAAAGTTCTAAAGAGGTTTGGAATGGAAGATAGCAAGAAAGGGTTCTTGCCCATGTTGCCCAATACGACCTTGAGTAAAACTCAAAGTCCGACATCGGCGTAAGATAGAGAAAGGATGAGTAAGACTCCTATGCCTCAGCCATAGGATCTCTAATGTATGCCATGCTATGTACTAGACCCGACATCGCATATGTTGTTGGTCTAACTAGCAGATATCAAAGTGATCCAGAGTGGATCATTGGACAATGTCAAAAACATCCTTAAGTACTTGAGAAGAACTAAGGATATGGTTCTTTCTTATGGAGGTGATGAACAGCTCGTTGTTAATGGTTACACCGATGTTAGTTGGAACACCGATCCAGATGATTCTAAATCACAACTGGATACGTATTTATTTTGAATGGTGCAGCTTAGCTGGAGGAGTGCAAAGCAAAGCGTTGTGGCGAGATCTTCAACTGAATCGGAATACATGGCTGCTTCGGAGGCTTCACAAGAAGCGATATGGATGAAAGAGTTCATTATAGAGCTGGGTGTGGTTCCAAGTGCGCTGGACCCAATGTCTATCTACTGTGATAACATGGGCGCCATAGCCAATGCGCAAGAACCAAGGTCACACAAGAAGCTGAAGCATATCAAGCTGCTTCCACGCTATTCGAGAACATATCCAGGATGGGGATATAAAGATTTGCAAAGTACACACAGATCTGAATGTGGCGGATCCGTTGACTAAACCTCTCCCGAGGGCAAAACATGACCAACACCAAACTGCCATGGGTGTTCGGTATATTACCATGTAATCTAGATTAGATGACTCTAGTGCAAGTGGGAGACTGTTGGAGATATGCCCTAGAGGCAATAATAAATGTAGTTATTATTATATCTTTGTGTTTATGATAAATGTTTACATTCATGCTATAATAGTATTAACAAGGAAACCATTAATACTTGTGTGATTTGTAAACTTAATTTGAAGTCCCTAGTATAGCCTCTATACTTCACTAGCTTGTTGGTTGATTGATGATTGTGGTTTCCCTATCATGAACATTGAGATGTTATCAAACAACAAGATCATATCGTTAGGAGAATGATATGGTGGACATACTCCTATAGATAAGCGTAGCATAAAGATCAAGTCATTTCAATAGTTCAATTGCTATATGCTTTACGATACATAGTAACCTAATTCCTTCGACCATGAGATCATGCATATCACCTTTCTTTGGATGGATGCTTTGATGTCATCAAACACCACACCGTAACAGGGTGGCTATAAAGGTGGTATTGAGTGTTCGGAAAGTATTGGTTGAAACACATGGATCAAGAGTGGGATTTGTCCATCCATATGACGGATAGATATTCTCTGGGCCCTCTCGGTGAAATGTCATCCAATTAGCTTGCAAGCATGTGACTGGGTCACAAGGGATCACATATCACGGGAACGAGAAAAGAGTACTTATCGATGTGAGGTTGAACTAGGTATGCGAGAGATACCGGCGATCATAACCTCGGATAAGTAACATATCGTGAGACAAAGGGAAATTGGTATCGTATGTAAGTGGTTCATTCGATGCAAAGTAATCGTAGAAATATGTAGAGCCATATGAATTTCCAGATTCCTCTATTGGTTATTGTTCGAGAAGTGTCTCGATCATGTCCGCATAATTCACGAACCGTAGGGAGACACACTTAAGGATTCGACGTTGTTTTGAGTAGTTATGGTATTATGAGAAAGAGACCGAATGTTGTTCGGAGTCTCGGATGGGATCCGGGATATCACGAGGTGATCCGTAATGGTCCGGAGAATAAGATTCATATAAGGAAAGTCCCGTTTCGGAGTTGGGGAATGGTTCCGGTGTTTTCATCGGGAACATTCTAGAAGGTCCCGGAATGTCCGGCACTCCGGAGGGGGAAGGGGTACATGAATGTGTCATTGCATGTTGGAATGATTGCATCATGTACTTAGTGTCTTTGCTGTCCAAAATAAAGGGTTTATTTAAATCCTAAATTGAAAAGTCAAACGGCTAGTTTGAAAGTCAAACGGCAAGTTTTGGAAAGTGGAAAGAGGAGGAGAAGAGGAAACCGACTTGGGAGGAGTCCCCTTGGCGCCTCCCAAGGCCGACTTGGGAGGGACTCCTCCCTTGGCCGCGCCCTCCACCTATAAAGGGAGGCAGGGCCTCCCTCCTAACACACAAGTTCCTATCTTCTACCTCCGGTTTAGAGCCGTTTGGTTTAGAGCTTCTAATTGCTTTAGCCAGGTTTAGAGCCTTCTAATTGGTTTAGAGCCTTCTAATTGGTGTGTCTAATTACTAGACCACTAATAGCCTCTCTCATAAGCTCCACCATACTCGACTTGGCTTAAGGCGAAGCCTGCAGATTTCCCTCTACTTTAGGTACCACGCCCGTTGTCTTCTTGGAATCGCGAGGAGAGTGCTACAACCTCCATTTTCTTTGGAACAAGGAGAGGAAGGTCTTCGTCAATCTTAACGAGCGTGTGACCGATCGGGAGCGCTTTAACGTGGCGCTGGAAGGATCGTCTACGCGATCTTGAGATCGGAAAGAGTACGACTACATCACCCACGAGAATCTGCTCTCGTTAACCGCTTTGGAATCTTCGAGGGTGAGTTCCTCTATCGACTCGTTGCTGCAATCTAGTAGATAGATCTTGGCTTGTTTGTTTGTATGCGATAGAAAATTTTTGTTTTCCATGCTACGAACCCCTACACAATCTACAACTGTTTACTACTTTCTGTTTACTTTATGTGAACTATTACTTTCTTCCACACAATACGTTTAATCCTTTGTTTTCAGCAAAAACGGTGAGATTGACAACCTCACTGTAAGTTGGGGGAAAAATTCGGTGGTTGTGTTGTGCAGGTTTCCACGCTGCTGCTAGCATCGGTAGTGCGCCTTGCCAAAGGCTAGCTAGCAACACCTTGTAGGTGTTTCCTTGCTCCTACTGGTTCGATAACATTGGTTTCATAACTGAGGGAAAACTTGTTGCTGTGCTCATCATACCTTCCTCTTGGGGTTCCCCAACGAGCTCGATATATTTTGGGCCATCAGGCTATTTTTCTGGCGCTGTTGCCGGGGAGTCAAGGACATCTTCACAAGGGGAGTCCCTCATAACCAATCTCTTTACTTTGTTATTTTTGTTTTGCTTAGTTTATTTTTGCTTTGTTTGCTTGTTTATTTATCAAAAACACAAAAAAATTAGTTTTACTACTTTGCTTTCTTTATTAAAAACACAAAAAAATGACTACTCTTGAAAATACTAAGTTGTGTGACTTCACTAGCACCAACAACAATGATTTCATGTGCACACCTATTGCTCCACATGTTCCCGAAGCTACTTTCTTTGAAATTAAACCCGCTTTACTCAATCTTGTTATGAGAGAACAATTTTCTGGTATTGGTAATGAAGATGCTGCTGCTCATCTAAATAACTTTGTTGAACTTTGTGAGATGCAAAAGCATAGGGATATAGATGGAGATATTATTAAGCTTAAAGTGTTTCCTTTCTCTTTGAGAGGAAAATCTAAAGAATGGTTGAATTCCTTAACTAGGAATTATTGATTCTTGGACTAAATGCAAAGATGCTTTCATTGGAAAATACTATCCTCCTGCCAAGATTATATCTATGAGAAGTGAAATAATGAAATTTAAACAATCTGATAATGAACATGTTGCTCAAGCTTGGGAAAGAATGAAATCTTTGATAAAGAATTTTCCCACTCATGGACTGATTGCTTGGATGATTATCCAAACCTTTTATGTAGGATTGAACTATTCTTCAAGAAATCTATTGGATTCTGCTGCTGGAGGTACCTTTATAACCATTACTTTGGGTGCTGCAACAAAGCTTCTGGATAATATGATGGTTAACTATTCTGAATGGCACACTGGAAGAGCTCCAAGAGGTAAGAAGGTAAATTCTATTGAATAAACCTCTTCCTTGAGTGATAAAATTGATGGTATTATGTCTATGCTTGTTAATGGGAAGCTCATATTGATCCAAATCATGTTCCCTTAGCATCTTTGGTTGCTCAAGAAGAGCAAGTTGATGTGAACTTTATAAGAAATAACAATTTTAGCAACAATGCCTACAGGAATAATTTTGGTAATAACAATTATAGGCCATGTCCTCCCAACAATGGTAATGCTTATGGAAATTTCTACAACAATAATAGGAGTGCTCCCTCTGAACTTGAAGTTATGCTTAAAGACTTTATTAGTAAACAAACTGCTTTCAATAAAACTATTGAGGAAAAACTCTCTAATGCTGAAAGAAATATAGCATCATTGGCTGAAGCACAATCTTATTTGAATAAAGTGGCTGCTAAACCTGAAACTATTGATAATTGATACGTTGCATACATATCCATAATTTTTGATGTTCCATGCTTGGTTTTATCTACTTTCTTATGTTTTGTCCACACTTTGGAGTACTTTTCGTATGATTTCTCGGACTAACCTATTAACAAGAGCCATAGTGCCAGCTGCTTGTTTTCTGCTGTTTTTGGTTCCAGGAAAGTCAGAAAATGCATATTTTTGGAATTGGATGGGACAAAGGCCAAAGTCAGTTTTTCACCGAGGGACACCTGGAGCCAGAATACGAGACGGGGAGGATCTAGGGCCCGGCAACACCACCTGGCCACGCGGCCAGGCCTGGCCCGTGCCAGGGGGTGGTCTGGCCACCCTAGGCACCCACTCGGCCTCTCCTTCCGCCTATATATTGCCTCTGATACGGAAACCCTAAGTACCCGATCAAAAATCCACAAAAGAGTCTGTAGCCGCCGTCATCTCCATCCCTAGATCGGGAGGGATCTGAAGATCTTCCCGTCACCCTCTTGGAGAGGGGAATTCACCCTGGGGCCTTCTTCATCATCATGCAAGCCTCCGGTGTGATGCATGAGTAGTTCATCTCTGGACTACGGGTCCATGTAGTAGCTAGATGGCTGGTTCTCCTCCTTTGTGCTATCATGTTTAGATCTTGTGAGCTCCGTTCATGATCAAGATCATCTATTTGTAATTCTGCATGTTGTGTTTGCGGGGATCCGATGGATATTGAGATGCTATTTCAGATTGATTACTGATTCTATCATGTCTTTGTTATTTGTGATCTTGCATGCTTTCCGTTGTTAGTAGCTATCTTGGCCAATTAGATGCTAGCAACTCCAAGAGTTAGTATTTATGCTCGATAGTGGGTTCATGCCTCTGGTAATCTGGGGAAGTGACAGAAATCTCTAAGGTACTAGATGTGTTGTTGCTACTAGGGAGAAAACAACAATCCTTTGTTCATAGAACAATCGTATTGTTTACTTTACACACAATTCATAATGCAATTATCCGTTGCTTGCAACTTAATACTATAGGGGGTTTAGATGATAACCTAAAGGTGGATTATTAGTCTTAGATGCAGTTGGATGGCGGTCTATGTATAATGTTGTAATGCCCAATCGAATATCAACGGAGTCAAGATGAGTAGTATATGCTTGTATGCTTTCTCGATGTTTGTCAATTGCCCCGCTATAATTTGTTCACCCAACATGTCATCTATCTTAAGGAGAGCCACCTCTAGTGAACTATGGACCCCGGTCCTTTCTTTACTATCAATCTACAATCAACTATTTACCTGTTTGTGTTTACTTTCTGCAAACTATTACTTTCTTCCACTCGATACGTTTAATCCTTTGTTTTCAGCAAAACCGGTGAGATTGACAACCTCATCGCAAGTTGGGGACAGAGTTCTGTGGTTGTGTTGTGCAGGTCTCCACATTGTTGCTGGCACCGGTAGTGCGCCCTACCAAAGTTCAGCTAGCTACACCTTTGGGGTGTTTCCTTGCTCTTACTGGATTGATAACCTTGGTTTAATAACTGAGGGAAAACTTACTGTTGTGCTCATCATACCTTCCTCTTGGGGTTCCCCAACGAGCTCGTTAATACACGAGTTAGCAAGTACTTTTTCTAGCGCTGTTGCCGGGGAGTCAAGGACATCTTCACAAGGGGAGTCCCTCATAACCAATCTCTTTACTTTGTTGTTTTTGTTTTGCTTAGTTTACTTTTGTTTTGTTTGCTTGTTTCTTTATCAAAAACACAAAAAAATTAGTTTTACAAGTTTGCTTTCTTTATTAAAAACACAAAAAAATTTAGTTCCTATCTTAAGTTGCTATTATGTCTAGCATTGCTCCAGCTACTATGTCACCCGAGGAAATGATTTTCACTTTTAAACAAGGAATTGAAGGGAGTTTTAAAGAAGCTTGGTCTAGAATCTCTGATTTACATGAAGAAACCGAACCTAAAATGACTCAAAGCTTGTTTCTTAGCAGTTTCTACCTTGGAATTGCTCTTTGCTATAGATATGCTTTAGATGCTGTTGTGGGAGGAGACTTCCTCCAATGCAATGAGGATGATTCTATTAATGCCATAAAGAAGTTGGTCTTTACTTACAACTTGCCTAGCAAATATGATTCTTCCTTCATAAACATATTTGCTAGATTGAATACTCTTGAGACCAGCACTGCTAGTTTGAAAGATTGCTATAATACACTTAGAGAGCATCATAACTATGTTCCAATAAATTCTGAACCCTCAAAACGGCTTCCCACAGTAAAGATTGCTGTAAACAATGAAACTTTTCATGCTCGCTGTGATATCATGTCTGAATTTTGTCTTATGCCCAAAGATATTTACGAATCTTTGAATCTTTGGGGGCTTTTTGAAGGAGGAGAAGAAATTTTTCTTGCTAATAATGCCACAATATTACCCATTAGAATAGCTGAAGGAGTGTTTACAAAGATCCTAGGGAAAATGGTTTCTACTGATTATCTTGTTATTGAATGTGTAGGAAAAGGACAAATCACACTTGGAAGATCCCTATTGAAACTCCTTGGAGCAATAATAGATGTGGAAAAGGGCACCATGCACCTTGTTTCTCCACCAAGCATTCATAAGTTCCCCAAGGTTAAGAATAAAAGTAAGAGAGATAAGGGCATGAAATTTGGTTTTAATGCTTCTTCAAACACTTGATCCTTTTTCTTGCTTCTTATGCCTAACTTAAAGGCGTTAAAGAAAAGTACTTATTGGGAGATAACCCAAAAGTTTTAGATGAGTCTTGGAAGTTATTACTTCTGTAATAACTGCTCCTTATCCTTTTTATTTGCTTTTTGTGCCAAGAGTAACCTCTAATGAGAGAGAAGTAATAATTGGGAAAGTTGCTGTCCCGAAATAGATTTCTGTGCTTCACCGTAAACATTCGTGTAAAATCTCTGTACGTCCTTTTGAGGCGTGAATTTTTGTGCTTCTGCCCCAGGTTGTTATCTAACTTTCTTTAGTTCAACACTTTTCGATTTGAGCAACAGAAGGTCTTCGAAAAAATTTGTCTTTACCTGCTGGTCTGTTTTGACAGATTTCTGCCATTTTTTGCATTTGCTTCTTGTTGGTTCCTTTTTGAGTTCTTTTGGGGAATTGAGCTTTTTGAGGGGAGTGCTACAGTAGCTAGTGTTTTAACGAAAGTTTTATTGGTGTTGGAACTGAACCTAAATACCTATTATCTTGAGTGCACTAATGTTGCTACTAAAGATTGTGTGAAGTTTTGTATGAAGGAAAAATTTCAGGTGTATGGAAGGAATGAGTAATGAGATGAAGAATGGACTAAAGCTCAAGCTTGGGGATGCCACGCGTGTCACCCCAAGAAATATCCAAGAAGTACAAGCGTCAAAGCTTGGGGATGGCCAAGGCATCCCCCTCTTCATCAATAAAAATCCCAGGTTTCTTCCAAACGCTTCATTTTTATTGTTTCATGCACAGTTGTGTTGTTCTTGGAGCGTCTTATTTTTGTTTTTGTTTTGGTTTTTCATTTGCTTGGTTTGCTTAGTTTGCTGAATAAATTGGTTGGACCCCCCTTTCATACATTGGTTTTCAAATAGTTTAATTTGGTTTGGAAAAGAGTAGGAAAGTTCATGCTTAAGTGGCAAAGATAGCTTGTTTTTGACTGTGGCCTATGCTTTGTCATGCCATGCTTGATATTGTTTTGGCTTTATGCTTAGTATTCTTTGCTGTAGCATGACTTGTTATAAACAATTGAGATTGCTTAATGTGCCTTGGAAGAATCATGCGTTGTTTTAGCATATTAAAGCATAGTATTGTGGTATTCTCCTTTGATGCTTTATTTGGGTTGACTTGGCGCATGCTCACACCATGGTATGACTATCCCAAGTCACCATATCCTTTATGATCCTGTAGTTTTCAACTTGTAGTATCACTTTATTCTTTGATTAATGATGTTTTGTCGCTCTCCATGATTATGGCCATTATTTCTCTCTTAGTTGGTCGCTCCCAGTCTTTTGCTAGCCTCCATAACCAAGTATGAGTTCCACTCATGCATCCAACTCCTAAAACCAAGTTATTCCAAAGAGTCCACCATACCTACCTACTAGCATAAGCTATTCCAAGCATATTCATGTTTTTTCTACCTTCCAAATTAAACTTGTTATGAGAAAACTAGTGATTAAAGCTCTCACAAACTTGATGGCACACTTTACTTTTTTGCATTTAATAAACCTGAACCATTGCATCCATATTTGTTGCGTATATGCTTGCGCTTTATAAGTTGAAGTTAGCAGAACCATGTATCATGGGGAACGCTTTTAACATTGCACATGTACTTTGTACCCCGTTGATATCATGTTCTTTTGCTTATGGATCCCGGCGGTGTGAAATAAAAGGGGAACTTGTAAGATCATGGAGTTTGTATTTGTGTTAGAGAAACACCTGGGCCGCTAGCCTAAGCCATGCCTAATCATGGTGGAAACTTGCAGCATAACCATAATGAGCACTCTATGAAGCATCCTCAATAAAAACCTATGCAAATAGCAAATAAAAAGATCGCTAAGATGCTCATTGTCAGCTTGCCTTGTCATTTTGATTATGGGATAGCTCCTGTATCATGTGCAAGGGGTACCCCGATGGCGGTTCTCTATGATACATTTGTACTTACAATGACAAGAGCTTACTTGTGACTAAAGTTGAGTAGCATGAGGTTCGGTCTTCGTAAGTAAGGGGCATGAGATTTCGGCTTATAACTTGTCAAACATATCCTCTTAGTTGTGTCATTTTAACCTTAATCACCTTTATGATGCTTATGATAGGGGCAATGAGAGCTGAAAGCTATTAAGTACCATAATTTTTGGAAGCTCTTTATGAGAATTGAATCCCTACCTCCTTCTATGAAGGCCTTTCTTTTACTTATATGTTGAGTCTCCACCTTCTACCTTTATGCACCTACTTTGAGAGCATAGTGGCAATTCTTAGTTCTATGTGCATTGTCCCAAGACTTGTTGATTGATGCATACCTTGATATTGCTTGTTTTAAACTATTTGTATCTAGTCACTCTTATAAACTTTGAAGGTGTCCTATGCATTTATGTTTGCTACTCTATGAGGGACAAGCTGAATGCCACTATGCTATGTTTTCTTTATGTGAAACAAACAAACGTCTTGCAAAGTATTGTTATTCATGAATCTTTTGTTTGTGCCTTTTCATGTTGCAACATACTTTCTTTGTCTTATTGCTAGAACTTTGTCTTTCATGTTATGATTGAAGTACTATGATCCCAGCTTTGAATGTTTTACAAATACTTTGATCAAGTTTATGATGGTGCATGTCACCTAAAAAATTATTCTTTCTTTTTATCACTTACCTACTCGAGGACGAGCAAGAGTTAAGCTTGGGGATGTTGATACGTTGCAAACGTATCCATAATTTTTGATGTTCCATGCTTGGTTTTATCTACTTTCTTATGTTTTGTCCACACTTTGGAGTACTTTTCATATGATTTCTTGGACTAACCTATTAACAAGAGCCACAGTGCCAGCTGCCTGTTTTCTATTGTTTTTGGTTCCAGGAAAGTCAGAAAATGAATATTCTCGGAATTGGACGGGACAAAAGCCAAAGTCAGTTTTTCACCGAGGGACACCTGGAGCCAGAATACGAGACGGAGAGGGGCTGGGGCCCGGCCACACCACCTGGCCGCGCAGACAGGCCTGACTCGCGCCAGGGGGTGGTATGGCCGCCCCAGGCACCCCCTCGTCCTCTCCTTCCACCTATATATTGCCTCTGATACGAAAACCCTAAGCACCCGATCAAAAATCCACGAAAGAGTCTGTAGCTGCCGTCATCTCCATCCCTAGACCGGGAGGGATCTGAAGCTCTTCCTGGCACCTCACGAGAGGGAATTCACCACGAGACCTTCTTCATCATCATGCAAGCCTCTAGTGTGATGCGTGAGTAGTTCATCTCTGGACTACGGGTCCATGTAGTAGCTAGATGGCTGGTTCTCCTCCTTTGTGCTATCATGTTTAGATCTTGTGAGCTCCGTTCATGATCAAGATCATTTATTTGTAATCCTACATGTTGTGTTTGCGGGGATCCGATGGATATTGAGATGCTATTTCAGATTGATTATTGATTCTATCATGTCTTTGTTATTTGTGATCTTGCATGCTTTCCGTTGTTAGTAGCTATCTTGGCCAAGTAGATGCTAGCAACTCCAAGAGTTAGTATTTATGCTCGATAGTGGGTTCATGCCTCCGTAACTGGGAAGTGACAGAAATCTCTAAGGTACTAGATGTGTTGTTGCTACTAGGGAGAAAACAACAATCCTTTGTTCATAGAACAATCATATTGTTTACTTTACACACAATTCGTAATGCAATTATCCGTTGCTTGCAACTTAATACTAGAGGGGGTTCGGATGATAACCTGAAGGTGGATTATTAGTCATAGATGCAGTTGGATGGCGGTCTATGTATAATGTTGTAATGCCCAATCGAATCTCAAAGGAGTCAAGATGAGTAGTATATGCTTGTATGCTTTCTCGATGTTTGTCAATTGCCCCGCTGTAATTTGTTCACCCAACATGTCATCTATCTTAAGGAGAGCCACCTCTAGTGAACTATGGACCCCGGTGCTTTCTTTACTATCAATCTACAATCAACTGTTTACCTGTTTGTGTTTACTTTCTGCAAACTATTACTTTCTTCCATTCGATACGTTTAATCCTTTGTTTTCAGCAAAATCGGTGAGATTGACAACGTCATCGCAAGTTGGGGACAGAGTTATGTGGTTGTGTTGTGCATGTCTCCACATTGATGCTGGCACCGGTAGTGCGCCCTGCCAAAGTTCAGCTAGCTACACCTTTGGGGTGTTTCCTTGCTCCTGCTGGATTGATAACCTTGGTTTCATAACTGAGGGAAAACTTACTGCTATGCTCATCATACCTTCCTCTTGTGGTTCCCCAATGAGCTCATTAATACATGAGTCAACAATAATCCCTTTGCTGCTACTAATGCCATACAAGTTAGAATTTATGAAAATGTTAGACTATTAGCTGAATTGCATGCTAAGTGGGAAAGAGAAGATGAAATTGCTAGAAACGTTAGTGTTTCTACTATCACTACCACTAGTGTTGAAGCTAGTAATAGCTCTACTACTTTAGATGATAATTATGATTTTGATCTTGATGGTTGCAACATCTCTGAAGTTATTCCTACAAAAGCTTGCTAAAAGTCCTAATGCTAGTGCTATGAATATGGCCTTTACAAAACACATTACTGATGGTCTCATTAAAATTAAAGAAGAAAACACGAAACATAAAGCTTATATTCCTATAAAACAAGAAGATGGTTGGGAACCCATCATTAATATGAAAGTGAATGATTTTGATTTCAAATCTTTATGTGATCTTGATAGTAGTGTTTATATTATTCCTAGAAGGATTTATGATATGCTTGATTTGCCACCATTGGAAGATTGTGATTTGAATGTCCCGCTTGATGATAATGCTAAAAAGAAACTCATGGGGAGTATTAATGATGTTCTTATTATGGTTAAAAATGCTTATGTCCCCGTTGATTTCTATGTTTTGGATGTTGAATGCAATGCTTATTGTCCTATTACTTTGGGAAGACCTTTTCTTAGAACTGTTGGTGCCATTATTGATATGAAAGAAGGCACTATTAAATATCAACTCCCACTCAAGAAAGGTATAGAACACTTCCCTAAGAAGAGAGAGAAGATTTATTTTGCCTCTCCTATGAAAACAAAATTTACTCTTAATGCTTCTTCATTTGAGAACACTTGATTCTTTTTCTTGCTTCTTATGCCTAACTTAAAGGCGTTAAAGAAAAGTACTTATTGGGAGATAACCCAAAATTTTTAGATGAGTCTTGGAAGTTATTGCTTCAGTAATAACCTCTCCTTATCCTTTTTATTTGCTTTTTGTGCCAAGAGTAACCTCTAATGAGAGAGAAGTAATGATTGGGAAAGTTGCTGTTCCGAAACAGATTTTTGTGCTTCACCGTAAAAATTCGTGTAAAATCTCTGTACGTCGTTTTGAGGCGTGAAATTTTTCCCTTCTGCCCCAGGTTGTTATCTAACTTTCGTTAGTTCAACACTTTTTGATTTGAGCAACAGAAGGTCTTAAAAAAATTGGTTTTTACCTGCTGGTCTGTTTTGACAGATTTCTGCCATTATTTGCATTTGCTTCTTGTTGGTTCCTTTTTGAGTTATTTTGGGGAATTGAGCTTTTTGAGGGAAGTGCTACAGTAGCTTGTGTTTTAATGAAAGTTTTATTGGTGTTAAAACTGAACCCAAAGACTTATTATCTTGAGTGCACTAATGTTGCTAATAAAGATTGTGTGAAATTTTGTATGAAGAGAAAATTTCAGGTGTATGGAGAGAATGATGTAATGAGATGAATGGACTAAAGCTCAAGCTTGGGGATGCCACCCCTTGTCACCCCAAGAAATATTCAAGAGGTACAAGCGTCAAAGCTTGGGGATGACCAAGGCATCCCCTTCTTCATCAATAAAAATCCTAGGTTTCTTCCAAACACTTCATTTTTATTGTTTCATGCACAGTTGTGTTGTTCTTGGAGTGTCTTCTTTTTCTTTTTCATTTTGGTTTTTCATTCGCTTGGTTTTCTTAGTTTGCTGAATAAATTGGTTGGACCCCCTCTTTCATACATTGGTTTTCAAATAGTTTGGTTTGGATTGGAAAAGAGTAGGAAAAGTTCGTGCTTAAGTGGTAAAAGGAGCTTGAACGCCTACGTGTACTACTAACGGATTCCAGAACCGGTGCTCCCTCCGAGAGTAAGTCACTCCAGTGGAATTTAAGACACCGGGTCCTAGCGCTCGGGCTCGATCTCGGCGGCGATGCGCAGGATGGGCGCGATGCTGCTGAGCATGGACGGGACGACCTCGTTGTCGAACACCTCCATGGAGAAGGGGAAGTGCGCCAGTTCGAGAAATATTGTTGATAGAATGAATGATCTTACGCGCTAATGAATGATGACTTATTTTCCTAGCCCTGGTCTATTTAATTGATTTAGTTCGCTAGGAATAGGAAACAGAGGCGTCGTTGCTTGTTCTACTAACGCTAGTGCTACTTATCGCTAGGATACAACTAGATAATTCGCACGTGGTGGTCATTATAGCGGTTCCTTCAGATCCTAGAAAACGTCCAAATCTTCTTCAGTTCTATCCAAGCTCGGTTTTGTCTGAATCTTTGTGGAAGAAGAAGCGGTTCGCCAGCCGCTACATCCAGGGATCCCACAAAATCATTAAACCTGGCGGCTGCTTCATTTCGTATAGCGATAACGCTTTCTCTTTCTTAGCGCTCCACCCCGCGGAGAACTCTGGTTGCGCTTTGGTTGGCTTTCTCTTTTTTTCGATTTTCTCTGACTTGACTCAGCTTGACCTAATGGAGGCTTCTAGAGCAGAAGAACAATGAGATAATCCGCAAATCTACCCTATCTATATCTATAAATCGAGGGCCGCCTGTAAATATTCCTGTCAAACAAATCCTGTGGATAAGATAAGCTCAATTCCTCAGTATCCTTGTTGTATCAATTACCCGATATCCATGTCCTAGGTCTATCAAAAAACATTCTTTTCGCTAAGCGTATATAATAAAATAGAGTGAAAGGGTCCACCCCGAAACCAAGGGGGTACTTAAAGCGCACTAATACGATACGAACTTTCTTCCATAGGCCGATATGCTCATACTAAGTGCTGTAATCTCTCATTCATGCGCATTAAGGAAATTAATTGTGATGAGTCCAAGGTTTACGCATCCTATTTTCGCCTGCATATCTTCTCAATCATCTTCCGAAGAAGACGACCCAGCGCAACACTACGCCCTATTGCAAGCGTTGCTTCGCTTTCCTCTGCTTGTATAAACTCCGTTCGTGTTAGGACATCCATAGCCAATAGTAATAGTAGCTAGTAGCTTCGCCGACCACTGCCCTATTCTACTTCGGTGGGATGGGGGCCCTCGCCGACGGCTTCCGGCGACGTGTGGATTTGACTAACTCAAGTAGGATACACAGAAGGCTCTTCTTTCAACATAAGCATAAGCAAAGGATTCTATTTATTCTACAGGAGTAGGAGTATCTCAGCCAGCCCTATAGGCTCACTGTATACCGTACCTTCGAAGCTCGAAAGGTAAGTAAAGGGAGTCCCGGGTTGGCACCAAGGCAAGAGGCAAACTCGTATCCAAAGATGGAAGTGAAAGATCAATGGTTCGATTTGCTCGTCCCTATTTAGTTGACGCCCGTTCATGTCTTACAAAAGATCACTTATTCGGATGAGGGTGGGAAAGGCGGATTTTGGGCTACGAACGAGGCCATAGAAGAAGGCCCCTTCACACTTCAGGAACAGCCAACTCTTGCTTTTTCTTTTACTGGATCGAACCGACTCCGGACGAAACCCGAAGGGCGAGCCGGCCGCTTACCCCCCGAACCGTACAAGATAGTTACCACCTATCATACGGCTTTCTAACTCCACTTCTTTTTCTGGTCGTTCCGCTCTGTCGGATCGATGGTAGTCTCAGAGATCTGGTAACCTCCAACATTTTTGACATACACCCATTCCTAAATATTGACCCCGAAAAAAGAGTGCAGATTTCTCCTATACTTCGTCCGGAGCCATTCGAGAAGTTAGGTAAGCGTTGCCAATGGCCAAAGACATTAACTCCCGTTTTTAGAAAACAACAGGCATTACCGGTGACAAAGAGGCGGGGGTTTATTTCTATGAGTCGAGGAATAGGAGGCCCCTTGCACTCTTAGCAAGAAGGAGCTCCTCTTTCCTAGTGATCTGGTGGCCAGAGGGATCGTGTGATTGATCAGACAAGTACCAAGGAGCAAGAAAACGTATGCGCTTTAGCAAGGGATGAGTGCGAAATCCGTTGCTTGTTCTTTCGGTAGCCTTCTTTCATTTCCGAATTTGCTTGCGAGCAGTCCTTGCATTAGTATGAGTTCGTTGACCGCATAAGGGCGATCCCAATATGTGGTTCCGCACGTTCCACCACTTCTCCGTTCATTTCCAATACTGATCGTGAAACACCATGAGCAGCAGGATGTTGAGGTCCGGAATTCGAAGTGAAATTCTTGATTTGCCCGTTCAACTCACTGAAGTGAAGTGCCTGGTTGTCTTAGTATCATATTAAGAATTTGAATGCTCCCCAATTGGTCGTGCTTTTCCTGTTTCTTAAGCCACGCGAATTCATAGGTCTGCGTTTGCTGTGAGAAAAAAACGTTGTAAACGACTATACCCTAGTCGACTAGGGTTCTTCTACCCCGGCGACGACTCGATCTCGCCTCTGTGTCCGTACCGGCTCTGATCTCGCTTTCCTGTTTGACATGGATTCCACTACCCGACTGTACTGCCGATTTCAGGTGGCACACCCCCCAAACAAGCACCACTCGACGAGGGGGGGCCCCTGGACTCGAAATCCAATTTGTGCTAGTGGTTCGAATCCACAACAGAACAATGAATGAATGAATGTGGGCGGTCCCCAGACGCACGAAAGGAAGCACTCTCGCTCAAGACCTAAAAACACACCCTCGAACTGGCATTCGAGATACCCAAAGAAAAGGAAGTTTTGTTTAATACAAGAGCTCCTGCCTTTCACTTTCATAGGAACCCTGTTCGAGTCAAGAAAACAGAAATCCATTGCGATTAGAAACCAGTGACTCTACAGCCAGGGCTCGATGGCGATGTAAGATAGAAAGAATGGGGAGTTAGGGCTTCGGGTTCCTCTATAGCCAGTTCCAATTCCAATTCCAAATCATTTGCCGACATGCGGACTCACTTCTCTTTTATGGAGAAACTGGGATATCATATCCAATCTCTCGGACTATAACAGTTCCGATGAACATTCACTCAGAGTGAACTTCTTCTTCTGTTCTGCGAATCTACTAACGAGAACTGCCGTACAGTCCTAAAGAATTAGCTCAAGTAAAAAGAAACAGAAAGAATAAAAAAAAAGAGCAGCAAAGCTGGAATGAACCTTGTCTAATAGTATACCTTCTTCGATACGAAACTGACATTTTGTTTTCCTTGCCTTGCAAGTGGAACAAGAAAGACTATCTAGTTATTTTGATTCTATAAACAATCAAAGGATTTCACATGCTTTCCATGGAATGACGGAATTCCCTTTGCTTAGTTTTCGCTCCGCTCGTGCGTGGCACTCCGGTAGTCAGTCCATTTCCATCAGCCGGCCGATGGGAGCGAGAAGTATGGGATATGTCTGGTGCCCTCTCCTCTACCTTTTGTGGCCCATCTATTAGCTTTTTTACCATCTTTGAGTCATAGCGAGACGGAGACATGGTCAAAGCCCGGAGAAAGAGCAAGAAAGCGTTAGCGCAGGTCCTAGGCATCTTGTCTCTAGCTCTGCTCTCTATCGGTAGTCAAATCAGTACTTTGTCTTTGCCTGTCTCTGTCCATTCCTTCAACACTGATGGACTCGGAGTGGCATAACCCCTTTAATAAGAAGCATAAGACCTAAAGCGAGGAGATAGAATAGAAAGTGCACCTACTAAAGGGAATAGAAAGATCTTGGGCACAAATACTCAACTTTTCACGAAAGACATAGATTCACCAATGATTGGTTGGACTAAATACAACATTTATTTGCTCAGAAGAAGGCTTTTTGACTGTGGCATATGCTTTGTCATGCCATGCTTGTTATTGTTTTGGCTTTATGCTTAGTGATATTTGCTGTAGCATGACATGTTATAAACAATTGAGATTGCTTAATGTGCCTTAGAAGAATCATGCGTTGTTTTAGCATATTAAAGCATAGTATTGTGGTATTCTCCTTTGATGCTTTATTTGGGTTGACTTGGCGCATGCTCACACCATGTTATGACTATCCCAAGTCACCATAGCCTTTATGATCCTTTATTTTTCGACTTGTAATATCACTTTATGCTTTGATTAATGATGTTTTGTCACTCTGCATGATTATGGCCATTATTGCTCTCTTAGTCGGTCGCTCCCAGTCTTTTGCTAGCCTCCATAACCAAGTATGAGTTCCACTCATGCATCCAACTCCTAAAACCAAGTTATTCCAAAGAGTCCACCATACCTACCTATTAGCATTTTCTATTCCAAGTATATTCATGTTTTTATCTACCTTCCGAATTAAACTTGTTATGAGAAAACTAGTGATTAAAGCTCTCACGAACTTGATGGCACACTTTACTTTTCTTGCCCTTAATAAACTTGAACCATTGTGTCGTCTATGTTGTATATGCTTGCACTTATATGTTGGGGATTATCAGAACCATGCTGTCATGGGGAACACATTCAACATTGCACTTGTACTTTGTACCTAGTTGATATCATGCTCTTTTGTCTATGGATGTCGTCGGTGTGAAATGAAAGGGGAGCTTGTAAGTCCTTGGAGTTATGTATGTGTGTTAGAGAAACGCCTGGGCCGCCGGTCTAATCCATGCTGTCATGGTGGAAACCTGTAGCGTAACCATAATGAGCTGTCTATGAAGCATTCTTCTTATAAAAAAAGAGTCAGATTGTGAGAAAAAGAGAAAAAGAAAAAAAGAGATATGAGAAAAGAGGAAAGAGAGAAAAAGCACCATTTTCCCATGGTAAATAAGAAGATTGCTGAGATACTCGTTGTCTGCTTGCCTTGTCATTTTGATATGGGGATTCTTCCGTATCATCGGGCAAGGGGTACCCCGTTGGTGGTTCTCTATGATACACATGTACTTACTATGATAAGAACTTACTGGTAACTAAACTTGAGTAGCATGAGGAGTGGCCCTCGTATTCAACGAACATGAGATTTCCAACTTATACTTTGTCAAGCATATTGATGTCTACGCACTTCTATTCTTGTAGAAAGTTGTTGGGCCTCCAAGTGCAGAGGTTTGTAGAACAGCAACAAGTTTTCCCTTAAGTGGATCACCCAAGATTTATCGAACTCATGGAGGAAGTGATCAAAGGTATGCCCTCTCAAGCAACCCTGCAATCAAGATACAAGAAGTCTCTTGTGTCCCCAACACACCCAATACACTTGTTAGGTGTATAGGTGCACTAGTTCGGCGAAGAGATAGTGAAATACAAGTGGTATAGATATAAGACAACGGTGCTAGAAAAAAGCTTGATGGCGTGGAAGAGACTAAAGGCAAACTGAAATAAAGATGGAATCAAGCAAACATGTAACAGATCTAGTAGCAAATGGTGTTTCAATGCTTAGAAACAAGGCCTAGGGATCATACTTTCACTAGTGAACTCTCTCATATAAATATCTTCTCTTTATGATACTACTCTGAACTACTCTCCGGTTGGACACTCTAATCCATGGTAGGGCTATAACAGCACTCCTCAAAGTTCGCTTTCCCCATCTAGATAACCCCACACTATCACCTTGAGCACTAGATGGTTCCAACAAACACCACAATTTCATAGAGACATCCAACTCCAAACATAACTCATAACAAGCATTTGTAATCTCTAGCCTAAGTGCCACCATGGTGTGCACGCTGTCACTTTCACACACATGGGGAGAGCAGAGATCTATTAAAGCACTTGAGTAGCAAAGTAGATCTACTTGATTACAAAGCTCATGATCACAATATGATCATGCATAGAAAGAGATATGAACACATAGCTACTAGTAGAACCCTTAGCCTCGAGAGAGAACTACTCCCTCGTCATCATGGGAATCAGCAATGGTGATGGAGATGGCGGTGGAGATCGATGGAGATGGCTCCGGGAGCACTTCCCCGTCCCGGCAGGGTGCAGAAACAGAGACTTTCTGTCCCCCGAATGTCCCCTTCGATGGTGGCGGTGCTGTGGAACTTTTCGTGGCTGGAGGCTTGATGATCTAGGGTTTTTGCATCAGGAGGCATCTTATAGGCGAAGAGGCAAGGTCGGTGGGCGGCCAGGAGGCCCACACCACCTGGTGGCGTGGCCAGGGCTAGACCGCGCCACCATATGGTGTGGCCACCCTGTGGCCCCTCTCCGTCTCGTCTTCTGGCTCTGTGAGTCTTCCGGTAAAATATCGACTTTGGCTTTTGTCCGGTCCAATTCCGAGAATATTGATTTTCTTACTTTCCTAGAACCAAAAACAGTAGAAAACAGGCAACTGGCATTGTGGCATATTGTTAATAGGTTAGTCCAAGAAAGTGAATAAAAAGACTCCAAAGTGTGGACAAAACATAAGAAAGTAGATAAAACCAAGCATGGAACATCAAAAATTATAGATATGTTTGCAACGTATCAACATCCCCAAGCTTAACTCCTGTTCGTCCTCGAGTAGGTAAGTGATAAAAAGAAAGAATAATTTTTTAGGTGACATGCACCATCATAAACTTGATCAAAGTATTTGTAAAACATTGATAGCTGGGATCATAGTACTTCAACATAGCATGAAAGACAAAGTTCTAGCAATAAGACAAAGAAACCATGTTGCAACATGAAAAGGCACAAACAAAAGAGTCATGAATAACAATACTTTGCAAGACGTTTGTTTGTTTCACATAAAAAAACATAGCATAGTGGCATTCAACTTGTCCCTCATAGAGTAGAAAACATAAATGCATAGGACGCCTTCAAAGTTCATAAGAGTGACTAGATACAAATAGTTTAAAACAAGCAATATCAAAGCTATGCATCAATCAACAAGTCTTGGAACAATGCACATAGAACTAAGAATGTCCACTATGCTCTCAAAGTAGGTGCATAAAGATAGAAGGTGGAGACTCAACATAAAAGTAAAAGAAAGGCCTTCATAGAAGGAAATAGGGATTCAAGTTTCATAAAGAGCTTCCACAAATTATGGTACTTATTAGCTTTTAGCTCTCATTGCCCCTATCATAAGCATCTTGAAGTGATTAAGGTTAAAGTGAACAAACTATGGAGTATATGCTTGACAAAGTATAAGGGTGCAATCTCATGTCCCTTGAATACGAGGGCCGCTCCTCATGCTACTCAAGTTTAGTTACCGGTAAGTTCTTGTCATAGTAAGTGCATGTGTATCATAGAGAACCGCCAATGGGGTACCCCTTGCCCGATGATATGGAAGAATCCCCATATCAAAATGACAAGGCAAGCAGACAACGAGAATCTCAACAATCTTCTTATTTACCATGGGAAAATGGTGCTTTTTTCTCTCTTTCCTCTTTTATCATCTTTTTTTTATTTTTCTCCTTTTCTCAATCTCTATCTCTTTTTTATAAGAAGAATGCTTCATAGATTGCTCATTATGGTTACGCTGCAGGTTTCCACCATGACAGCATGGATTAGACCGTGACCAGCGCTTTCTCTAACACACATACATAACTCCATGGACTTACAAGCTCCCCTTTCATTTCACACTGACGACATCCATAGACAAAAGAGCATGATATCAACTAGGTACAAAGTACAAGTGCAATGTTGAAAGCGTTCCCCATGACAACATGGTTCTGCTAATCCCCAACATATAAGTGCAAGCATATACAACATAGAAGACACAATGGTTCAAGTTTATTAAGTGCAAGAAAAGTAAAGTGTGCCATCAAGTTCGTGAGAGCTTTAATCACTAGTTTTCTCATAACAAGTTTAATTTGGAAGGTAGATAAAAACGTGAATATACTTGGAATAGAAAATGCTAATAGGTAGGTATGGTGGAATCTTTGGAATAACTTGGTTTTAGGAGTTGGATGCATGAGTGGAACTCATACTTGGTTATGGAGGCTAGCAAAAGACTGGGAGCGACCAACTAAGAGAGCAATAATGGCCATAATCATGCAGAGCAACAAAACATCATTAATTAAAGCATAAAGTGATATTACGAGTCGAAAACTAAAGAATCATAAAGTCTATGGTGACTTGGGATAGTCATAACATGGTGTGAGCATGCGCCAAGTCAACCCAAATAAAGCATCAAAGGAGAATACCACAATACTATGCTTTAATATGCTAAAACAACGCATGATTCTTCAAAGGCACATTAAGCAATCTCAATTTTTATAACAAGTCATGCTACAACAAAGAATACTAAGCATAAAGCCAAAACAATATCGATCATGGCATGACAAAGCATAGGCCATAGTCAAAAACAAGCTCTCTTTACCACTTAAGCATGAACTTTCCTACTCTTTTTCCAATCCAAACCAAACTATTTGAAAACCAATGTATCAAATAGGGGGTCCAACCAATTTATTCAGTAAACTAAGAAAACCAAGCAAATGAAAACTAAAAACAAAAAACGAAGACGCTCCAAGAATAACACAACTATGCATGAAACAATAAAAATGAAGTGTTTGGAAGAAACCTGGGATTTGTATTGATGAAGAAGGGGATGCCTTGGGCATCCCCAAGCTTTGACGCTTGTACTTCTTGGATATTTCTTGGGGTGACACGCGTGGCATCCCAAGCTTGAGCTTTAGTCCATTCTTCATCTCATTACATCATTCTCTCCATACACCTGAAATTTTCCTTCATACAAAACTTCACACAATCTTCATTAGCAACATTAGTGTACTCAAGATAATAAGTCTTTTAGTTCAGTTTCAACACCAATAAAACTTCCATTAAAACATAAGATACTGTTGCACTTCCCTCAAAAATCTCAATTCCCCAAAAGAACTCAAAAAGGAACCAACAAGAAGCAAATGGAAATAATGGCAGAAATCTGTCAAAACAGACCAGCAGGTAAAGACCAATTTTTTAGAAGACCTTCTGTTGCTCAAATCAAAAAGTGTTGAACTAACGAAAGTTAGATAACAACCTGGGCAGAAGCACAAAACTTTACAGCTCAAAATAACGTACAGAGATTTTACACGAATTTTTACGGTGAAGGGAAGAAATCTGTTTTGGGACAGCAACTTTCCCAATCATTACTTCGCTCTTATTAGAGGTTACTCTTGGCACAAAAAAGCAAATAAAAAGTATAAGGAGCGGTTATTACTGAAGTAATTACTGAAGTAATAACTTCCAAGACTCATCTAAAACTTTTGGGTTATCTCCCAATAAGTACTTTTATTTAACGCCTTTAAGTTAGGCATGATAGTTTGAGAAGATGCTCACATAGAAAATATGAATTGAAGTAAAAGAGAGCATCAGGAAGCAAATTCAAAACATATTTAAGTCTAACCCACTTCCTATGCAAAATAATCTTGTAAAGAAACAAGTCATGGAAGCACAAAGCAACAAGCATAGGAAAGCAAAACAAGTGCAACTTCAAAATTTTCAACATAAAGAGGGGAAACTTGATATTATTGAGATGCATAAAACCATGTTTCCCTCTCTCATAATAACTTTCAGTAGCATCATGAATAAAATTAACAATATAAATATCAAAAGAAACATTCTTATCATGAGCCACATGCATAAAAGAATTAATACTCCCCACATAAACATAGTCATTCTTATTAATTATAGTGGGAGCAAATTCAACAAAATAGCTATCATTATTATTTTCATCACCATAATCATCAAATATAGGAGGCATATTATAATCATAATTAATTTCCTCCTCAATAGTAGGTGGACTGGAAATATCATATTCATCATTGCAATCATCATATATTAGAGGTGTAGTATCATCATAAGCAATAGAATAATTATCTTCCAAAGTGTGTTCATTTGTAAACATATCATCATTAGAAGGATTATGGATAGCACTAATAGTATAGCAATTATTAATATCATCATTTTCAGAATTGGTACCGAAGAGATTATCAATGTCAAAAGTAGTGTGCTTTTCCCAATCATGATCACTACTATAGGTAATACACATAGGAACATCATCGAGTTTAGACTCATCAAAACTATAATAGGAGCAACGTGCTTAAGGGAAAATACCGTTTCCTCTCTCCTTTTACTCCCCCTCTTCTTTTTTTTCTTCTTCTCTTTAGGAGGGAGCGGCTTGAAAGGAAGCTTCTCCATACACCCTGGTTCATTGTTAGAGACAATAGAAGAAACTTTGGAGGATTCCTCCTTTTCATTAATAAGAAAAAAACACATATTAGTCCTATCATATTTTGGCAAAACCTCATCTTTTATAATATTTTGTATGTAAGTATTTGTGTGGCAATTATCAACACAATAAATATGACAACCATGCAGGGCACTATTCATATCAAAAGCACCCATATCTACCAAAGAGATTTTTCTTGATAACTCTTCACATCCCAAAAATAATGTAAGTTCATCATGCTGATTAGGAGTGATCATGTCATCACAATACAAACTTGCAGTACTCATTGGATTAGAAAGGCTATTATTATGGCCTAAGCATTGAAAATTGAAATGACCCACTTCAAAGCAAAGTTCACAAATAAAAGGATAAAGGGCACCAACTTTTTTACCAAGATCATTTAGAGCCCTATACCATGTTCTAGTTTTTTCATTCCTGTGGGTGATACAATATTCTTCTTCTATTTGATTATTCTTACAAGGTCTATGTATTCCACAAAAATTAACATGCTTATAAGAAATAGTACTTTCAAAGGTTTGAGCATGTTTATTGCTATCATCAATAACAATTTCATTATCCCTGCAAGTGTCTTTAAAAGGCTCATGATACATGTCCCATTTTCTTTAGGAGCATTAATATGAGAAGCAAAGGTTCTAAAACAATCAATAAGAATTTTAGGATCAATACCATATTTAGCACTAAGCTCTTGAAAATCAGCAGTTTCAGCAAAACACTTAATGCAATCATACTCATAGTTTATACCTGGTTCTTTGCCTTTGTTGTTATCCCAATCTTTGGTATTGTTTTGAATTGTTTCAAGAAGATCCCACTTAGCTTTGACCTCCTTACTTGTGAAGGATCCCTCTAAACAAGTATCTAGATAGTATTTGTAATGTCCTGAAAGCCTTGCATAGAAATTATTAATAACAATATTACTGGGGAACTCATGAATGGGACATTTGAGCATTAGTGACTTCAGTCTCCCCCATGCTTGGGCAATACTTTCTCCATCATGTGGATGAAAATTATAAATGTAATTCCTATCTTTATGAATTTCATGAGGAGGATAAAATTTAGAGTAGAATAGAGATTCAAGTTCCTTCCACTCGAAATGATGAGGATCATCGAGTAGCTCATACCACTCCCTTGCTTTGCCCCTAAGTGAAAAAGAGAATAGCTTCCTCTTAACTTGGTTCACTGAAATACCTGCACACTTGAACAACCCGCATAATTCATGTATAAGGAATAAATGATCACCAGGATGGACAGTTCCATCTCCAAAATAAGAGTTGTTCATAACACGTTCAACAATTTTTATAGGTATTTTAAAAGAGATGCTTTCAGTATGTGGATTTAAAATATCACAAGTATCATTAGAATTACCACATATGGGAGATAAAGTATCATCAGAGCAAATTTTCTCCTTTAAAGCTGGGGAACTAAAAAGATCATTTTCATAAAAACTAACGTCCCCAAGCTTAGACGTTTCCATAGCATTAGTAACAAAGGTGTTCAAAAGATTCATACTAATAACATTGCTATTAGCATGCAAAGAAAGTTCCATGGGTTTTTTAATTTTCTTTTCAGACAATTCATGTTCTACATTAGGAAAAATACTAAAAAGCTCTCTAATTTTGTTGTTGTTTTCCATTAAGCCTAACTAGTGAAAACAAGAAACAAAAAGACAAAATTGCAGAATCTAAAGGAAATAACTTTGAGCACTCACACCGGAGGATGTGAGTACCTTTTACCTTACCTCCCCGGCAACGGTGCCAGAAAATACTTGCTGGCGCGTGGTTGACGTGGGAGCTTCTTCTTCTTCAGTCCCCGGCAACGGCGCCAGAAAATAGCTTGATGTCTACGCACTTCTATTCTTGTAGACAGTTGTTGGGCCTCCAAGTGCAGAGGTTTGTAGAACAGCAGCAAGTTTTCCCTTAAGTGGATCACCCAAGGTTTATCGAACTCATGAAGGAAGTGGTCAAAGGTATCCCCTCTCAAGCAACCCGGCAATCAAGATACAAGAAGTCTCTTGTGTCCCCAACACACCCAATACACTTGTCAGGTGTATAGGTGCACTAGTTCAGCAAAGAGATAGTGAAATACAAGTGGTATAGATATAAGACAATGGTGCTAGAAAATAGCTTGATGGCGTGGAAGAGACTAAAGGCAAACTGAAATAAAGATGGAAGCAAGCAAACATGTAATAGATCTAGTAGCAAACGATGTTTCAATGCTTAGAAACAAGGCCTAGGGATCATACTTGATGATACTACTCTGAACTACTCTCAGGTTGGACACTCTAATCCATGGTAGGGCTATAACAACACTCCTCAAAGTTTGCTTTCCCCATCTAGATAACCCCACACTGTCACCTAGAGCACTAGATGGTTCCAACAAACACCACAATTTCATAGAGACATCCAACTCCAAATATAACTCATAACAAGTATTTGTAATCTCTAGCCTAAGTGCCACCATGGTGTGCACACTGTCACTTTCACACACATGGGGAGAGCAGAGATCTATTAAAGCACTTGAGTAGCAAAGTAGATCTACTTGATTACAAAGATCATGATCACAATATGGTCATGCATAGAGAGAGATGAACACATAGCTATCGGTAGAACCCTTAGCCTCGAGAGAGAACTACTCCCTCCTCATCATGGGAATCAGCAATGGTGATGGAGATGGTGGTGGAGATCGATGGAGATGGCTCCGGGGGCACTTCCCCGTCCTGGCAGGGTGCTGGAACAGAGACTTTCTGTCCCCTGAATCTCCCCTTCGGTGGTGGCGGCGCTGCGGAACTTTTCGTGGCTGGAGGCTTGATGATCTAGGGTTTTTGCATCAGGAGTCATCTTATAGGCGAAGAGGCAAGGTTGGTGGGCGGCCAGGGGGCCCACACCACCTGGTGGTACAGCCAGGGCTATCCCGCGCCACCATATGGTGTGGCCACCCTGTGGCCCCTCTCCGTCTCGTCTTCTGGCTCCATGAGTCTTCCGATAAAATATCGACTTTGGCTTTTGTCTGGTCCAATTCCGAGAATATTGATTTTCTGACTTTCCTAGAACCAAAAACAGCAGAAAACAGACAACTGGCACCGTGGCATCTTGTTAATAGGTTAGTCCAAGAAAGTGAATAAAAAGACTCCAAAGTGTGGACAAAACATAAGCAAGTAGATACAACCAAGCATGGAACATCAAAAAGTATAGATACATTTGCAACGTATCACATATACTGCATAGTTTGTTCACTTTAACCTTAATCACTTCAAGATACTTATGATAGGGGCAATAAGATCTGAAAGCTAATAAGTACCATAATTTTTGGAAGCTCTTTATGAAACTTGAATCCCTACTTCCTTCTATGAAGGCCTTTCTTTTACTTTTATGTTGAGTCTCCACCTTCTATCTTTATGCACCTATTTTGAGAGCATAGTGGCCATTCTTAGTTCTATGTGCATTGTTCCAAGACTTTTTGATTGATGCATAACTTTGATATTGAAGGGAATATGCCCGAGAGGCAATAATAAAGTGGTTATTATCTTATTCCATGTTTATGATAAATGTTTATTTTGCATGATATAATTGTATTGATCGGAAACATCAATACTTGTGTGTTTAATAAACAAAAAGGGTTCCTAGTTATGCCTCTCTTATAGACTAGCTTGTTGATTAACAAGATGATCAAGGTTTCCTAATCATGGACATTGGATGTTGTTAATAACAAGGTCACATCATTTGTGAAATGATGTGATGAACATTCATCCGAAGTATAGCATTATGATCAAGTCATTATGTTTATATTGCTATAACATCATACGAAGTAATCTTTATCCTTAGACCATGAGATCATGTTAATTGCTAACACCGGAAGAGTATCTTGATAACATCAAACGTCACACCGTAACAGGGTGACTATAAAGATGGGTTCAATTACTACGAAGGTGTTATGTTGAGGCTCATGGATCAAGAGTGGAATTTGTCAATCCCGATGACGGATAGATATACTCTGGGCCCTCTCGGTGATATCACATTAAGATAGCTTGCAAGCAAGTGATGTGATCACTAGAATGTTATATCACGGGAACGAGAAAAGAGTGCATGTCGAATTAGATTAAACTAGGTATTTGGATACCGATGATCGAATCTCGGACATGTATTATATCATGAGACAAAGGGATTAAATTACTAGCGTTAAAGGTTCTCACGATCACAGAAGTCATCGTTGAATATGGAGGAGTCAGTATGGATCTCCAGGTCCCGCTTCTGATTATTGATCTGAGAGGAGTCTCAATCATGTCTGCATTATTCGCGAACTGTAGGGTGACACACTTAAGAGTTACCGGACACCATTTTGGAGCAGGAATTGTTTCGATAGAAACCGGAATTGTTTCGGGTGAAATTGCAGAAAGTGGTTCTACATGTGATATTGAAATATTGCAAGGGGTTTTATGTGAATGTTTGTTAATTAAAGTAATTAAAAAAATTCCGAATAAAATTAATAAAAGAGTTTTATTAAATGAGAGAGCATTAAATTTGGAGAAATTTAATGCATTTAAAGTAGAGACTTTAAAAGAGAATGTGAAGGGGCATTTTAATGTCGAGGGGGTTACCACCACATGAATGGGAGAGGTGAAGGGACACCCTCCATGGGCACCGGCCATGGGAGGGGTACCCTCCCCTCCTCCTATAAAATGCCCCCCCTCTTCATCCTTCTTCCACACACCTCCTTGTGAAGGATCTCTCTCCCCCTCTAGAATTATTCACCCATGGTCTCAGATTAGCGAGATACATGTTCCCGGTGGCATTTCGTCTAGAAGGAGTTGCTACTTCTGCTGGATCGCTGGAGCGAGGAGGTGGAGGTTGTCCGGTGGCTTGAACGTGTGTGCGAGTACGGATGCGCTGCTGAGTTGCGGCGCTCGAGCTTCCACACGATCTTGAGATCGGCAAGTGTACGACTACATCAACCACGAGTTCCTACTTCTTAACAAAACTCGTTGTCTTCGAGGGTAAGTTCTCGATGGATGTTTGTCCACCCGTTGCTCTGTACCTAGTAGATAGATCTTGGCGTGTAGTTCTCATCGTAGGAAATTTTTTGTTTTCTATGCTGCGGACCCAATAGTGGTATCAGAGCCTGATCTATGCGTAGGTGCTTTGCATGGGTAGTACACATATGTTTATATGTGGGCGATGATGATCATGTTATTGCATCTTCTATGTATTTTGGATATTGGTGGCATAGTGGGATGAAGCGGCTCGGACCAACCTTACATGTCATCGTACATGAGACCGGTTCCACGACTAACATGCAACTTGTTTTGCATAAGTGGCTGGCGGGTGTCTGTCTCTCCTACTATAGTCAATATCTGATTTACAACGAGTTGCTAATAACTTGGTTATCCTCGTTGTGGTTCATGTTCATAGGTAAGAACGTTTCTATCTCCGAAATCCCTAAGCCACGAAAAACTTGCAATTGATAAATTAGAGGCGTCTAGTTTAGATCGTGGCTGGGCTAGTGTCTTGATATGGTGTTGTTGTAAGTAGATGTATGATAGATACTCTTACAACACACTCAATGTGTAAGTTCCATAGACCTTGGCCTTACACACAAAGGAATGATAGAGATCATACCACGATGCAAATGATAGAGATCAAATGCATGGACCATATCATCTCACTTTACACGTTAGATGTTAGTATCTTATACTGCTAGTTTGGCGCTTTCTATAGCATTGTAAGATGATCCCTCATTTTGATATCAAGATAAAAATGTGTTCTTCCTTAAGTATGCACCGTTTTGTGGATCGTGTTTCGATACATCACGTGATGATCGGGTGTACTCGAATCTACGCTTTCATAGGAACGGGTGTAAGACAGTTTTACACACGCGAATACTAAGGTTCTTACTTGGCGAGCCTAGCATGTACAGACATGGCCTCGGAACATGGACCGAAAGGTTAAGCATGAGTCATATAGTTGATATGATGCCCATATAGATGCTCGCCTTTGAAGCTACATCAACTCACGTGATGATCGGACTTGGTGTAGTGGATTTGGTTCATGTAATCACCAAAAAGGCACGAGGGATGTCGTTTTTGAGTGAGAGTTCATTTCTAATTTGGATTAGTCGAACTCAGTTTGTCATAAACTAAATCGAAGTGAATTTGCATAATTTGTTGTAGTCATTGGCGTCTGTTCACTACCTTATGCTTAGTTTTAATTGAGATAATAGAACTATAGAATTCTGGATATTTACTTTACGAACTGGTATCGTATTGTTTTGAATGTCAATTTAAAAGTTTAGAAGTCCTATTGCAAACTTTCAGCAAACTCTATTTACTTCATGAAGTTTAATAAGTAGTATTAAATCAAGAGTAAGAATTCCAATGTTAGTATCTAAAGTATCATGTTTGCCTCCATGATTTTTGATATTCAAAAGTTGTTTTAATATCAAGATTATCTAGGAGGTGAAAAATTGTTTCAGAAACCATCATGTGTGGAAGATATTGTGATATCTGAAACAATGTTTTTGGTTGCATTATGATAGAGTATAATTTAGCAAAATACATGTTCTCATATTATGAGAATTTGTAAAGGATGGAGATGCTAGGCATCTGGATCTCCCAAAAAGGATTTTGGGAACTAACATTATACTCGTGATTCTTCCTTATAGGCTATAGTAGTTTGATCATGAAAGTTGTCCTGATAAGGATGAATAGAAGATGTAAGTAAAATGTTTACTACACTAAAAGATTACTAAAGAATGGATTTTTGAAAGAAGGCCAAATATTTGATGATGGTCATCCACTTCAAAGTGCAAGTCCAAAGGTATTAGTATTTGACTATATACACTTTGTACTATGTGTCATGTGAATAACACCACTATTGATGTTGATAGATTCTTTTAAAAAGGAAAAGGAATTGCTGAAAGAGAATCTATAAAATATTTGGCAGAAAAGAAAAGGTTGGAGATGTCCAACTTAGGTATATAAAAGATATACATGTTATGGCTGTATTCCTTGCTTGTTGAACAATGTGGTTCTGAGGTATTGGATACCGAATTGGTTGGTATGAAGTGTCATACAGGACAACGTAATTCATGAACTACAATGGCCTAAGTAAATAGCAAGAGAATAAGTGATGATGTTCATCGAAAACAAATAAAGTGTTATTGTGTTTTTCGTTGTCGTCAAACCTATCCTTCAAGATTTGTTTTAATAATTGTTATTTTGTTCCGGTATTACGAGAACAATGGTTGTTCAAATAATTACCGTATTCCATAAAGGATGGATGAACTTTTACAAGTCTAGTGGGAGAAATCACATCCATAAACACTATTGCTAAAATGTCGCAAGACAAATGATTAAAATATCACTTATGAAGTGACATCGCTGTTTTAAATTATATTGGAAAGAAAACATGAAGAAACTCCATGTTGATGGAATTTTGGAGTCTTTGATTTTGATCAATTGACGCTTGTGAAAGTTTCCTCGAGATAATTGAAACTCTGTCCATAGGCCAAACAGGAACGGATGACTAACTTATTGGATATTATACATATTGATGTATATAGTCCATTATATGTAGCCATATGTGATGGATCTTTTTGCTTCATATGCTTTCTCCAGAAATTTGAGTGAATATATCTATATATTTACTTAATAAGGAAGAAGTATGAAACATTTGAAAATTATTCATAGACTTTCAAGATGAAGTGAAAATCATTATAACAAGAAAATAAAGAGTTTATGATTCGATCATGAAGGAAGATATTTGTGTTACGTGTTTAGCAAAAACACCTAAGAATTGAGGAATTGTTCCATGATTTGTGTTTCCCGATAAACCATATGAGTATGGCATATTCGAGAGATGAAATCAAACCATGTTTGACATGGTAAGATCAAAGGTGTCATTTATAAAACTGCCATTATGTTTTAAGGATTGAAGCTTTAGAGACTACCGCTTTTACACTGAAAAGAGCACCATCATGATCCATTGAAATGACACCATATAAGTTATGGTTTGGGATAAAACCCAAATTGTCTTTTCTTAAATTTTGGTATGCTATGCATAAGTAAAATGTTTACAACCAAAGTCGGATAAGCACGTCTTTGTAGCTTATCCCAAAGAATTTGTTGGGAATTTCTCCATAACACCGAGGACAAAAGAGTTTGTAACTTGGAACGTCAAGTTTCTTGAGAAGGAATTTTTCGTGAAAAGTTAAGTGGGAGGACAATATAACTTTGATAAGGTTGTTGAACCTTAGCTATATGTGCTAAGTAGCGCAGCGCCGGAAAGTGTCCCGGTGGCGGCACAATGCTCATGGCTCCCGTGATTACAAAGGGTGTGATCTCGGAGATTAGAGTTCCTATTGAACCATGTGGGTCGGTAAGAATCAAATAGTGTGATTTGATAAGCAAGTCGTTATTGTTTTGACAATGATGAACCGACTACATGCAAAGAAGCGATGATGGGCCCTGACTCCATAAAATGACTAGAAGTCATAGAATCCGTGATAGTATCCATACACGAGAAAATCAAGTTTCTGAACTTGGAAGACCCTCCGGAAAGGCATGAAGTCTATCGGTCGTGTTTGGATCTATAAATAAATAGACATGGATGTTTAACATCTATGAAATAGTCGACATGTCGGAAAGAAGTTTACGACAATGTTCAAGGAGTTGACTATGAAAAGATTTGATCTTTCATAGCGATATTTATTCTTGACGGATTAATGTAGCAACCACTACATATAATTTGATGTATGGTAGTTGAACAAACAAAACAATGTTCTTCTAATAGAATGGTTACCTAGGACGTGTACAAGACACGGTCCAAAGGGTTTTGTTAATTCAAAGGGTGCTAGAAGGGCATGCAAACTTCAATAGTTGAAGTAAGCATAGCGGAGTTGGAATCTTCACCATGATGAAATTGTTAAAAGAGTTTAAATTCATCGAAAATGATGAAGGTGCTTGCATTTGCAAGAAATTAAGTGGGAGCGCTGAGACATATTTCTAATACATTATGTAGAGGACATATTGTTGATTGGAAATGATGTATCTTGTATTGACACAAGTTAAGAATTTCATTAAAATAAGATTTCGATGAAAGACTTGGGCAAACCCAGAATATTTGGCATCAATATCTATATGGATAGATTAAGGCGCTAATATGGTTGTGCTAGACATACATATATGAGATATTAAAAGGGTTCAATATGGAAACAACAAGAAAGGTTCTTGCTGCATGGAAAGAATTGTATCAAGATTCAAGTGTTTCAACACTTGGTGAGTAAAATCACATGAAGATGTTGATCGATTATACCATGATATGTATATATCCAAAATGTCCTATGCTCTAAATGTTATGAGCACATACCAGAATGATTCACAAGATGATCATTGGACAATAGTAAAGATATTCTTATGAGCTTTGGAAGAACTAAGAATATATCATGTATAAGTGACAAATAGTTAAAGGTAGTTCATTGTAAAGTGTTACATTGATACTAGTTTGGTGACAAGATACAAATTAAATTTATCTCGATTTAGACTATGGGTGGCAGAATGTAATGGAAAGGTTATTCCATGATGGATTTGGATAAGTTCCAAAGTTGAAACATTGTGACGGATACTACAACAAAAGGCTAAGTATATGACTGCTATAGTAGCAGCAAAGGAGGGCATTTGTGCTAAGAAGTTTGCTATCAAACTAGGTGTGGTTCAAAGTGGGCTAATACTATGAAGATATATTGTATGACAATAATATCAACATATTTTAACCCGAACGAACTAAAGGTCTCACCAAAGGACCAAATTTATACAATGCCATCTCATTTGAGAATGAGGGATGCGTAGAGACGCAAAGACATGTAAATACACACGGAACTGAAAGTGCCAGATCCGGAGATTATGTTAACCACTAGCAATCGCGTATATGCAACACCAGAAAGCCATAGGTGTTCAATACGCAAAGTTTTTCAAACTAGATTATTGACTCTAGTGCAAGTGGGAGACTGAAGGGAATATGCCCGAGAGGCAATAATAAAGTGGTTATTATCTTATTCCATGTTTATGATAAATGTTTATTTTGCATGCTATAATTGTATTGATCGGAAACATCAATACATGTGTGTTTAATAAACAAAAGGGTTCCTAGTTATGCCTCTCTTATAGACTAGCTTGTTGATTAACAAGATGATCAAGGTTTCCTGATCATGGACATTGGATGTTGTTAATAACAAGGTCACAACATTTGTGAAATGATGTGATGAATATTCATCCGAAGTATAGCATTACGATCAAGTCATTATGTTTATATTTCTATAACATCATACGAAGTAATCTTTATCCTTAGACCATGAAATCATGTTAATTGCTAACACCGGAAGAGTATCTTGATAACATCAAACGTCACACCGTAACAGGGTGACTATAAAGGTGGGTTCAGTGCTATGAAGGTGTTATGTTGAGGCTCATGGATCAAGAGTGGAATTTGTCAATCCCGATGACGAATAGATATACTCTGGGCCCTCTCGGTGATATCACATTAAGATAGCTTGCAAGCAAGTGATGTGATCACTAGAATGTTATATCACGGGAACGAGAAAAGAGTGCATGTCGGTAACGAGATCAAACTAGGTATTTGGATACCGATGATCGAATCTCGGACATGTATTATATCATGAGACAAAGGGATTAAATTACTAGCGTTAAAGGTTCTCACGATCACAGAAGTCATCGTTGAATATGGAGGAGTCAGTATGGATCTCCAGGTCCCGCTTCTGATTATTGATCTGAGAGGAGTCTCAATCATGTCTGCATTATTCGCGAACCGTAGGGTGACACACTTAAGAGTTACCGGACACCATTTTGGAGCAGGAATTGTTTCGATAGAAACCGGAATTGTTTCGGGTGAAATTGCAGAAAGTGGTTCTGCATGTGATATTGAAATATTGCAAGGGGTTTTATGTGAATGTTTGTTAATTAAAGTAATTAAAAAAATCTGAATAAAATTAATAAAAGAGTTTTATTAAATGAGAGAGCATTAAATTTGGAGAAATTTAATGCATTTAAAGTAGAGACTTTAAAAGAGAATGTGAAGGGGCATTTTAATGTGGAGGAGGTTACCACCACATGAATGGGGGAGGTGAAGGGACACCCTCCATGGGCGCCGGCCATGGGAGGGGTACCCTCCCCTCCTCCTATAAAAGGTCCCCCCCTCTTCCTCCTTCTTCCACACACCTCCTTGTGAAGGATCTCTCTCCCCCTCTAGAATTATTCCCCCATGGTCTCGAATTAGCGAGATACATGTTCCCGGTGGCATTTCGTCTGGAAGGAGTTGCTGCTTCCACTGGATAGCTGGAGCGAGGAGGTGGAGGTTGTCTGGTGGCTTGAACGTGTGTGCGAGAACGGATGCGCTGCTGAGTTGCGGCGCGCGGACTTCCACACGATCTTGAGATTGGCAAGTGTACAACTACATCAACCACGAGTTCCTACTCGTTAACAAAACTCGTTGTCTTCTAGGGTAAGTTCTCGATGGATGTTTGTCCACCCGTTGCTCTGTACCTAGTAGATAGATCTTGGCGTGTAGTTCTCATCGTAGGAATTTTTTTGTTTTCTATGCTGCAGACCCAACAAATATTGCATGTTCTTAAACTATTTGTATCTAGTCACTCTTATGAACTTTAAAGGTGTCCTATGCATTTATGTTTGCTACTCTATGAGGGACAAGCTGAATGCCACTATGCTATGTTTTCTTTATGTGAGACAAACAAACGTCTTGCAAAGCTTTTTATTCATGAATCTTTTGTTTGTGCCTTTTCATGTTGCAACATAGTTGCTATATCTTATTGTTAGAACTTTATCTTTCATGCTATGTTGAAGTACTATGATCCCAGCTATCAATACTTTACAAATACTTTGATCAAGTTTATGATAGTGCATGTCACCTCAAAAATTATTCTTTCTTTTTATCACTTACCTACTCGAGGACGAGCAGGAGTTAAGTTGGGGATGTTGATACATTGCTAACGTATCCATAATTTTTGAAGTTCCATGCTTGGTTTTATCTACTTTCTTATGTTTTGTCCACACTTTGGAGTACTTTTTATACACTTTCTTGGACTAACCTATTAACAAGATGCCACAGTGCGAGTTGCCTGTTTTCTGCTGTTTTTGGTTCTAGGAAAGTTAGAAAATGAATATTCTCGGAATTGGACGGGACAAAAGACAAAGTCAGTTTTTCACCGAGGGGGACACGGAGCCAGAATACGAGACGGAGAGGGGCCAGGGGCCAGCCACACCACCGGAGGGGAGAATTCACCCTAGAGGCCTTCTTCATCACCATGCAAGCTTCCGGTGTTATGCGTGAGTAGTTCATCCTTGGACTACGGGTCCATGTAGTAGCTAGATGGTTGGTTCTTCTCCTTTGTGCTACCATGTCTAGATCTTGTGAGATCCATTCATGATCAAGATCATCTATTTGTAATCCTACATGCTGTGTTTGCGGGGATCTGATAGATATTGATATGCTATTTCAGATTGATTATTGATTCTATCATGTCTTTATTATTTGTGATCTTGCATGCTTTTCGTTGTTAGTAGCTATCTTGGCCAAGTAGATGCTAGCAACTCCAAGAGTTAGTATTTATGCTCGATAGTGGGTTCATGCCTCTAGTAATCTAGGGAAGTGACAGAAATATCTAAGATACTAGATGTGATGTTGCTACTAGGGAGAAAACAACAATCCTTTGTTCATAGAACAATTGTATTGTTTACTTTACACGCATTGCGTAATGCAATTATCTGTTGCTTGCAACTTAATACTGGAGGGGGTTCAGATGATAACTTGAAGGTGGATTATTAGTCATAGATGCAGTTGGATTACGGTCTATGTATAATGTTGTAATGCCCAATCAAATCTCAAAGGAGTGAAGATGAGTAGTATATGCTTGTATGCTTTCTCGATGTTTGTCAATTGCTCCACTATAATTTGTTCACCCAACATGTCATCTATCTTAAGGAGAGCCACCACTAGTGAACTATGGACCCCGGTCCTTTCTTTTATCATCAATCTACAACTGTTTACTGCTTTCTATTTACTTTCTACAAACTATTACTTTCTTCCACACAATACGTTTAATCTTTTGTTTTCAGCAAAACCGGTGAGATTGACAACCTCACTGTAAGTTGGGGGCAAAGTTATGTGGTTGTGTTGTGCAGGTTTCCACGTTGTTGCTAGCACCGGTAGTGCCCCCTGCCAAAGGCCAGCTAGCAACACCTTGGAGGTGTTTCCTTGCTCCTACTGGTTCGATAACCTTGGTTTCATAACTGAGGGAAAACTTGCTGATGTGCTCATCATACCTTCCTCTTGGGGTTCCCCAATGAGCTCGATATATTTTGGGCCATCAGGTACTTACAGTGTTCATGCTTTGCTTGCTGGCATACCTGGCATTGCTGCACAACAAGTTTATTACTGCCTGCTTAATGCATGTCCAGTAAAACAACTTGAGCCTCTGGTAGTTGGCCCGTTGTCCAGAATGTCTCCCAATAGGACATGAATGAAATGCCTCATTTTGTTTTGTTTGAAGGCCAAAGTTTGGTCCTACCCATATCTTCCCTTTGTACTTGATCATCCCATTGTCCAAGGAATAGTTAGGCACTGCTGTAGGGTGAACAACTAATTTCTATTGTAACTATTGTGCAATAGTGTCCACAACATAGGAATTCAGAATTTCCTGAAGCCAGATAGGTTAAGCAGTAGATATGCCCTGTAAGGCAAATACATGGCCCACTCTTGACAGAGCATCACCTGCTAGATTCTCTGATCCTTTTTAAAATTGAAATTTGAATTGTAATCCAACCAACTTTTTCATTGCCTTCCTCTGTAAGTTAGAATTGAGCACTTGATCTTCAAGATGACACAAACTTTTGTGGTCAATCTTGATGATAAAGGGTCCTCTTGATATGTAAGATCTCCATCTATCCACTACCATCAGAATGGCCATAATTTTTTTCTCATATATGGAGAGCTTCTAGTTAGCTGGTCCCAGAGCTTTGCTATAATAAGCCACTAGGTGGCCATGTTAGCTCAACACAACTCCAATGTCAGATGAGCATTCATTTGTTTCAATGAAAAAGGGGTGGGAAAAATCTGGTAAGTCAACACAAGTGTGATGATAATTCCTTGTTTGAGTGCTTCAAAAGCCTGTTGAGATGCCTCTGTCCGATGGAAATAATTATTCCTTAGCAAGAATGTTAGTGGTTTTGTCAATATGCCATAATTCTTGACAAACTTTCCATAGTAGCATGTCAAACCAAGGAACCCTCTCAGTCCAGTGACATTGGTAGGTACATGCCATTGTGCCATAGTAGATGTTTTATGTAGATATGTTGCCATACCCTGATCACAGATGACCCGCCCCCAAATACTCCAACTTCTGTTCTGCAAAGGAGCATTTGCTTCGCTTGGCATATAATTTGTTTTTCCTGAGAATTTCCAATACAATCTGCAGGTGGCTCACATGATCAGACAAAGTCTTCCTATAGACCAAAATGTCATCCATGAACAACAGGACATACTTTCTAATGCAATCAGAAAAGACAGAAATCATTAAGCACTAGAAGGTAGCGGGAGGATTAGTGAGCCCAAAAGGCATCACTCCAAATTGAAACTGTCCATGATGTGTCTTGAATGTTGTGTTTTGTTCATCTGCTACCATCCTTATCTGATGGTATCCAGCCCTCAAGTATAGCTTGGAAAACCACTTTGTTCCTACCAATTCATCCAATAGCTCATCTACTACAGGTATGGGAAACTTGCTCTTTACAGAAATACTGTTCAGCCTCCTGTAGTCCACACAGAACCTCCAAGAACCATCCTTTTTCTTCACAAGTAGTACATGTGAGGCAAAGGGTGACATGCTAGGAGCTACTAACCCAGTTGTTATCATCTCTCTCACCTGATTTTCTATCTCATCCTTTTGTTCGGGTGAATATCTGTATGGTCTTGAGTTGATAGGTGCAATGTTAGGTAGCAAAGATATAGCATGATCAAAATCCCTATGAGGTGGCAACTCCTTTGGATCAGTGAACATATCCTCAAACTAAACTAATGTTGCTTGAACACATTTAGGTAACCTAGTATTATCTGATGCCTATGGCTTTGTAACCACCATAGTGGCCCAAATGCCATTACCTCTATAAGACTTCTCCATTTCCTATATATAGACTTCTTGTATTTGGGTGATAGGTTCATCCGATATGCCTTGTAGCTTGACCATTTTTCCTTGCTTGTCAAACTAAATCCACCTATCAGAGATAGCCAGTCCATGCCTAAAATGGCATCATATCCCCCCAAGTTCACCACCTTCATGTCAATTTGAAATGTGGTGCCCTATATCCACCATTCCAAACCCTTGAACTCAGAAGTACACAACATGTGCTGACCATTTGCCACCTTAATCTTTAAAGATGTTGGCAACTCTTAAGTTTCACAGTGTAGTTTGTCAACTAACACTACAAGAAAAATCGGCTTTTACAACGGGCGATTTTCGTGGTTTAAGACCTGTTTTTCATGGTTGAAAAATCTTCTATGACGGATGCCCATCGTGATAAAAGCCCCGTCACAAATGAATCTACCATGGTTTTTTCAGACCATGGTGGATCGCACTCTTCTGCCATGAAAACTTGTTTCGTCGTAGATCTGTTCGCCAGCCGCATTGACTGATAGCGTCATGCAAACTGCCACGTGGCAAACACCGTTAACGGCTAGTTACCACATTAAATGTCATGAAAACCATGGTAGAAAGCTAGACCCCACCAAGGCCTACTAATTATTAAGTGTGCCAGCCCATTATGAGAGTCCAATAGAAAGACGGCTCGTTACTGTTTCGCCCTACACTATTTGAAATGGGCCCACTAGTGCGGCTCACAGCCCGTTACTGTTTCGTCCTGCATAAGGCCCACGACAACCCAACACTATGCGGCACTTGCTGCCTGCGCCGCAACGGCCCGGTATTGTTCAGGCATGCTGTCAATCTGGCCTTCTACTATTACGGACTGCTGTCAATCTGGCCTATTACTATTCCGGCATGCTGACCATCTAGCCTTTTACTATTCAGGTCTAATATTATTCAGGCTTGTTACTATTCCAACACTTTAGTATTTTGGCCATGGTACTGTTCAGGCCATTTATTATTTTGAACTTTTGGTGTTTTGGTCAGGTACTATTCTAGCATGTTGATGTCCTAGGTTGGTACTGTTCTGGCATGTTACTGTTTTAGGCTATTACTGTTCCGGTCATTCACTGTTACAACCTTTTACTATTATGGCATTTCACTATTATGACCATTTACTATTATGGCCTTTCCCTGTAACGACCTTTTAGTGTTACAACATTTTACTGTTATGCCTCTTTACTATTATGGCCTTTTACTATTTGACATTTAATGTTTTGGCCCTTTAATCTTTCGGCCTTTTGATCTTTTGGCATTTACTGTTCTTTTTGGACCATCCATTCTCATGTGGTTTCATTGACCGTTCTGTTCCGGCCTGTTACTATTTCGGACTTTTTTGGAAGTGTCTACTTATTTTGCAGAACAACACAGGAATGCCAAGACGCCAATTAATATACGTGCAAAAATTTAAACTACTTATTACACAACAATAAAAGTTTATTACAACAGATCATTAAAACACTCGTTAATTAGTTACAAGGCTCGCTAAGATAAAAAAAAGGACCTCATATTTGCAATGAATGCACATGGAGTGAGTGAGCCAAGTAGGATGCATATTGTATCCTCACATTGTAATCATCCATATGGAAGTACCAAACCAAAATCAACCTAAAAGTAAGGCCTCATATTTTCATTGGACGCAAAATAATTACACGGATGGTGTTAGTGAGCCAAGTAGGATGCACAAATTATTTATTTGTGCATATCACAAGGCTCACTCACACCATCCCCGACATTGCATCCTCACATTGTAATCATCGTCCATATGGAATTACCAAACCAAAAATAACCTAAAAGTAGGGCCTCATATTTGCATTGGACGCAGAATAATGACAGGGATGATGTTAGTGAGCAAAGTAGGATGCACAAATTATTTATTTGTGCATATCACAAAGCCCACTCACACCACCCCCGACATTGCATCCTCACATTATAATTATCGGCCTAAAATCACATATTTTCTACATTACACAAGAATCATCTAGGTTTTGTACCCCTACTTAATTTTCTACCCCTAAAATCATGTACATGTACTAAATTTGAAATCATCTACACTAAACTATCTCTAATCATCTACACTAAACCATCTAAAATCATCTACTCTAAAACAAATAAAAAAAGGGAGAGAGGGGCTCAACGGTGGTGGCTCGAGGCGGTTACGAGGCGGCGGGTGGAGAAGCGGATGCGTCGATATGTGGACGAGGTGGCGACGTGGAAGAGACAGGGACGGGGAGACGGGGATGAGGTGGCGACGGGGAAGAGGCGGCCAATGCGGTGGAGGCATACCGGATGCGGTGGAGGCCGACAGTGGACGATGTGGTGCACGCGGGGTGCGGTGGCGGCCAACGCAATTGGGAAGAGGGAGGAGGGAGGCCGGGGAAGAGGGACTAGAGGGAGTTAATGGGGGAAGATGTGGGTCGGGGCGGCACGGGAAAGTTTTCGTCGTACTCGATCTATAATTAGGATAACATCGATGTTTCTTTCAGGCGAACGCCACTAGAAAACATCATTCTCATTCATTTATAGGTATGTAGGAGCATATATACTGAAAATTTTGTGCAAAAATTATTGCATACCCATGAATTAGTCTAGCTCCGCCTATTCGATTAGATCAATACGAGAACAATCACTCATGTTTTTTCGTCCGCTGTATAATGCAAGTTCACTTTTCCGTAGGCTCCTAGACGATTGTCTATTAATAACGGCGTGTCATGTGCATTGGGCATCAGGGAGCACAAGTGCATAGTCATGGACCATGGTGATTCCATATAAACTAGATTTAGTGGTGCGCCTTGGTGCATGCTCCCGTTGAATTTGCTGAATTCATGACAATTTTCATTTTGCCTAGGGATGATAAAAATCAGTCTGTAGAATGATAATACCTTTTTTATGTTGTACAAAATGATGTTGATAGGATGAAATTAGGATAAAGCACGCGAAATCATGAACATACTAACAAATGTGCTATATGTAGCTGCCATAATAGAATAAACAATAGTGTGCATTTTATTGTTCTAAAGTAGCACATCATAGAGTAAAAATACATGGCAAATTACGATGGTGCATGGACTGCATAGTGTTATCCCAATTGGCAATGTAGCATTTGTACATTTGATATCCTTTTCGGGGATCTAGACCAATATTCGTCCCAAAGAGATTAGCTGCATTTCTAGGCCTCTTCTCATGGCCGTGTCAGAATTCTCTCTACTAAAACCAAGCATATGATTCCATAGATAATAGCATGTTTCATACACAGAATAGCAGTAAGAGGTAGATGCGGAACCCTCACCGAAAAAGCAGTACTCATGTTCAATTTGCCAGAACTATGCCGAGTTTTTTATTCAGAGATAAGAGATTCATTTACATACCAAGTTACCGTGTGCAAGACATGAAGACATTTTTCATGTTAAATATAGAAGCTAAAATTGTCTATATAACATAACAATTCATTGTACAAAACTGAACAGCTTGCCTGTGGCTTTCAAGATGCTACTTGCATAATAACATAGTATAACATTAATTCCACTTAGTTGTTCTAGTATAAACATGCAAATTCCCAGCTGCCAAGTTGTACCAATCAATATTATAAATATAGCTTGAATTTTGGTATGAAATAAAGCGACAAAGGTTAAACAAGTTACATCAGGGGCAAGCGATTTTTTTGTTTAACTCTTGTACACGGATTGCACCCCTTTTGCTCTCTGTGTAATGTGTGCAATGTTAAAGCAGCATTGGTGACTAAACTAAAGTACTTCATATAGATTTGTAGTTAGTCGGTCCAGAGGAAAAAGAGACAAGTGCTTGCCGTTCATATCATTAACTTCTGAGGTGATCCATCTCAGTTAAAAGCATCCAAGTATATGCATCAATGATTTGATCTTGCTCGTACATATCCCACCTGCAAATCGATGTAAAGTGCAAAATTGCATCAATTAAGCAAGCAAGACATAGCGTGTTTACTGATCTAAACAAAAAACAATAGTTTGCTACAATGCACAATCCCCAACAGAACACTTTGGAAGCCAAACTAATTGGAACCTTGCTCATTTATCCATGATAAAATTCTTTAAAAAACAGAAGCATATAAATAGGTGGATACATACAGCTAAAAGAAGCGGAAAATAGTTCTTATTCTTATCTCAAAGCTTTCAGAAAGAAGAAACTAAAAGCATACTGGCAACACAGTCAGCTTATTCCAAGGTGAATTTCCCTCCTATGATGGTCCATATCAACTGCAGATTTTTTTCCTTTCGAAGGTAAACAATACACAAATTTCCTACTGCAACAACTGATACCCCATGCTATTGATGAAGTAATTTCCATATGAAAGGGGCAGCCAACATATTTTATATGCTACTATAAACACAATCTGCGGCTATGAGTTCTGAAGAAAGATATTTCCATGATGGCTAAGCAAAATGACATTGAGAAAATAAATGATCTTTTGTCTCAGTTTGGAGTTCGTTACACAATACACATCTATAATCTTCCAAATATAAATCATGTGCTACAGAAGGGCTCTTGTATTAACCCTATCCATAATGAAAGCAAGAAATAAATTGTGTTGAGGTGACTATATGATTTCCATAACAAATGAAAACTTGTCCACAGAGAACTCCGACACGCCACGTCGATAGCCACCATCACGCAAACCACTCATACCAACAAATAGAGACCAACAACCTACATATGTAAAAACAAATACTCTGTAGCACACCAGAAGCTAACAACTGTAACCCAGGCCCAAGAAGAAGAAAAAACAAAGAAGATCAAACCAGCAAAATTGTGGCCCCAAGAAACAATAGACGACGCGAAATGAATCCCGATCACCGGTATAGTAAAGCTAAGAAATAAAAGATAAGCAAATTATATGAATATTACCAACTGAACAACTTGGTCTACGGACAGAATGTACATTGTTTTTTGTTACCTATCTGATTTTACATAGATGGTACTCAAGAATGAGATAAAGAATTATCTACAGATCCTTGAAGAAAGATGTGCAACCCGTGGATGCACAATAGGAGTCGGTGCAGCCATCATAGTGCTGCAAACTACATGGCATACCTACGTATTCTCCCGGCTGTATAGATTATCAGGTTACGACTTCCATAGAACACAGGCTAGCTTGGGACCCTACGAATTGCAAAAGGACCAAACATCAACTCACTGGCAGAACCCTGCATAAAACTTCTAACATGAAAAGTATATTCACCCATGGTAATACTTATATTTGTATAGTACCTAAAACCAGGATATTCATGGCTAAAGCAAAGATGCTTCTTATGCATCGTCTTTGCTGGATCATTTTTCAGAAATGATACCTCAATTTTCAAAACCAGACACTACAACTGTACCAAAGCTAAGTCTGAATACCAAATAGAAAAATCTAGTTTGTTTCCTTACCTTACATATACGCTATAAGAATAGTTGGTCACCACCAAGACAAAAATAAAGATATACAAAAAAAGATATCAGAATATAAGAATACATGGTGAATATTTAAAGCGTTGAGAATGAAAATATTGCCCAGAACATAACGCACTTGTCGCATGGATGTAGCCCCATGTTATTATTGTTCCCTTTCCATCGATTGCTGCAAAATATGACACAATCATCTTATTAGCTACACTAACCACTGTCCATAATTTAGCAAACCTTCTCAACCAAAGTACTTTTGTTATGCTTCAGATTTTTCTGAACTGGTGCCTTCTTAGCAGGGAATGCAGGTGAAAATATGGAACTGTGAAAACATGATATTAAATACTCTTTCAGCATTATTAAACTTTCCTCTAATTATGAACTACTATCATGATTCGGAGGAGGAAAATACTGATGCTAGAAAGAAAAATTAATTATAGGCAATATACAGGGACTACATAGAGAACAGGATGGTGACACATGAGTTGTGCTTCGATAGAAAGAACACTACATACACAGTTGTAGAACCTAGGATGATCATATATCGATCAAGAAAAGGAGAGAAACTCTTTAAAACTATGCATGTTTTGTCATTACATAAGGAAGACACAAAGGCAACCTGAAGATTCCACAGCAGCTTGGGGCTCGATCATATCCAACGGTCACTCGTGTGCTAAGATTCGTGTGGGATATTTTGCACAAAATGTGGACATGGTTCTATTCTTTCACCCGCTGGACAAGAGCCCTGTTCACTTTCATCTGTTTCTGAAGATCACCTAACATGCAGCATCATTTGTTGCTTCTTGTAAGGTGCCCCTTGGAAAACTCAGCAGGGAGTGAGGGTGTGGTGAACGGACAAACTGTGCAGATGGATAAAACAATAGTCTAGTCTAAAAGGTAACTTCACGAATAGCACTGTTTTCCAACTTGGGCTTTGACAGGTGCATATTCTTTAGCATTGCTTCTGGCATGATGCTGGGTGAAACCACAAAAGTTTCCATCAAATAGTAACCACGGAGGGGAAGAAAAATTAGTTTGGCGCATTCAAACTATGACAAAACAAATAAACCTACAGAAAAAACCTATGGCTAGCAAAAAATTGTAATAGAGGAGGAAAATAATAAGCACAATTGCCAACTAAAACTGAATCTGTATGTCTACACATGAGCTATCAGACAGCAAAACTTGAGCACGGCCAAAAACTGGGTTAGTAGAAAATTAGAAATCACTTGAATTCGTTAGTGAGAAATTTATAAGCATTGTATTGCATAAAATTTAAGCCAATACAATGGTTAGAAAGAAAGCATTGTTTTGCGGTTTTGCTTCTATCTCTCTTCACCACAATAGAGAAGCAACGATCTGCTATGTAATCAACATATACTTGCATAAAAACGTAATACAACTATTTTAGTGATATGTGTACTGTCCAATATATTCGATATGCAATAGTTCAAGAAAAAGCTCAGCCTTCTCTGAAATTCAACTATATTACGATACAATGATTACCAAACCAATTCGATATCCATAGTTTGAAGTACACCAAGCAGCTCAAAAACTCGACAATTCTTAAATACCTTTCTGGTGAGAAATATAAATCCAGATTGGGTACTTGAAAGAAAAACGGGTTGATGGATAACTTGGATGTGGAATAGAGTGAGAAAGGGGGGCCTTTACCTTGGTACCAACAGAACGTGCATCACTACGAGACCAACACAAGTGGCATGATGACGACCAGCACCTACTCCTCTTCGCCATTAATCTCGATTCAACTCTAACCAGCAACAACGATTGGTTCTATCATTTTTTCCATCATCTGAACCACCATTTAAACTATTACATACATATGTATATTGATCAATATCTACTATCAGTTATAATTCTTTTTTGGACCGCATACATCCCACCATCTATCAACAAGATCACCATTGATAACATGCAACATAATGCCCAAATAATTAGTTCAGGCCTACATATATTTATCTACTTTAAACACACAATCTTTGAGAGAGAGAGAGAGAGATAGGAAGATGAACCTGGAAGAAGAGAGCACGGGATGACAACGACCTCCACCATATCCCATCCACCTCTAGCCACGAGCTCCCCCAAATCCCTCCACCACCTGTTGGGCCGCGACCTCCCTCATGTCTCATTGGTTGTCTCCTCTTCCACCTCACTCGCCCTTTCTTATCCCCCTTCCTATCTCCTTAATTTGCAGAAGAAAATCGCCCAAACAACAACGGGATGCATCAGGAAAAAGAGCAAGAGAAATATATCCTCAAAATTTCAGGAAAATTGTGTCAAAGAAAAACCATTCCTCATTTCCCCTTTCCAAATCGCTGCAGGGAGAAGGAAATCCTAATAGGGAAACAAAGAAAGAGACAAACACCTGTATGACGAGCGCAACTTGGAGGAGACCGACGGCTCCCCTGGTCAGCTCGAGCTCCTCTTCGGTGAGGACAAAGACGACAAGACGACGAGCTCGTCCAGAAGATGGGGATGCGCCAGCTCGATGGGCAGGCGGCGACTCGACGCAGGGGAGAAGCATAGGTAGAGAAATAGGATGAGGGGATTGGGGAGGAGGAGAGACATGGGGATTGGGGAGAGACGGGATCAGAGAGGAGGAGGGCTGGTGACGACCAGGGAGGCAGAGCGGCGCCGGCCACAACAACGAGAGGAGAAGGGGCGGTAGCATGGGAGAAGAGGATGGGGCAGCTAGGGTTTCCGAGCGGACGGGTGATGTGCTTGTTTTTATATGCAGCGGTGCCCAGCGGTGCCTTCACAACCCACTGCGAATCGACGAGTCAGATGTCCCTAGGATCCCATCGAAGGGCTGAGAGGGTCAGAGCGCTATGGTGAGCCCATGGAGGGGCAGCAATTACACTTTTAGATGGTCATTTGTCCTACTTGGGAAGAGAAAATGTTATATTTTGTCAAACCGGCTTTTGTATGTTCTACTTCAGCTAAATCCGCACTTTCGTGTAATTCACATGCTATTTTTCTATAGCTTGATATAAAATAAGTTGAACGCAAACAGAAGTGTATATGGTCATGTTCATGGATTAAACATGAACTAAATAGTAGCACAATTAACTACCTCCTCACCATTGATTCAACACAAAGACGTGATCACCAACAACAACAAGGTAGCCGACTAGCGTAACGTAGCTTTTGGACCACAAGTATTTTTTTGGGCCATAGCGAGCCACGTAGGGTTTCGACAACAACTCCTCAAGAAATAAATACAGTACGTACATTATCTCCCGTCGGGGGTAAGCACCAAGGTCTCAAGCAGGTTCCTCTCTTGTGTTCGAACTTGGGAAATATCGAGATCTGATCATGCTGCAAGCAGCTGCGGCCACGCTCATCACGGTGACCCCCTACATCGTGAGGGCGACGGAGACAGCCGACGACAACAAGAAAAAGTGCCAGCAACTCGACGACCGCGCGCGCGCCATCCGCGCCATCCTCCGCGCGCGGGTGGACGGCGGCGGCGTCGCGGTGCCGGCGGTAAGGACGAGGCTGGAGATGCTAAAGGCCGCCGTCGACGACGCGATCCAGCTCGTCAAATCCTGCCACCGCCGGGAAAACGGCCTCGTTGCGTGGGCGCAGGACTTGCTAACCAGCGAGTCCATGGCTACCAAGTTGCAGGAAGCCGACGCGCGGATCACCGCCTGCATCGGAGACCTCAACTTCGCGGAGAGGTACCCAGATCTCCATCCTGACGACCGCCGCCCCGCCAGAGCAGAAGCCGCGCCAAAGCAGCAGCGGTACCATGCTCAGTCCGCCCCGCCAGAGCAGAAGCCTGCGGGGTCGACGGTGGCGGTGACATCGCTGCGGCGAGATCACCGTAGCGTTGTGCTGCCGCAGCAGCAGCGTAATGTTGTGCCGCCTGCGGGGTCGACGGTGGCGGTGACATCGCTGCGGCGACATCACCGTAGCGTTGTGCTGCCGCAGCAGCAGCCTAATGTTGTGCAGCCTGCGGGGTCGACGGTGGCGGGGACATCGCTGCGGCGACATCACCGTAGCGTTGTGCTGCCGCAGCAGCAGCGCTCAGCGCGGTCATCGCGCGCCCACGGGGTTTGAGCTGGTGCGCCTAGCCGCCACGTCGCGCCGCCGCTCCACCAGCTCGCCGGTACTTACGGTCCCGGCCACGGCATGGACGGATCCTTGCTCCGATCCATGACGTGATATGATCCACGCGCGCGGCTAGCTAGTATTGTATTGTCAGGTCTTGTGACGGTTTTAATTTACATTTGATGTTTTCCTTTTCCATTTCCATTTCCATTTCCGATAGTTATGTAGTGTTCGATCCATACTCCTGTCTATCTATGGGATTATTGTGTAGACTCTACTGAGTGCTTGTAGAGAACCAAGCGCTTTAGGACTGCAGCTAAGCTTTGTTTAGCCGTGTTGCATTCTTGTATCCAGAGTTTCTCATACCAATTTTCCTTCTTTAACCATTGTCTCCAACTCTCGATGAGTATGTGTACGCCCGTTGCAAACTCGAGCTGCTGAATGTGTTTTTATGCTGTTATTTACTGGACCAACATAAGGCGCGTGTAATCTAGTTCTGGGTGTGCATAATACAACATAGTCGAGCATTGGTGATTTTCATACAGTATGATATAAACAGTCAATTATCCTATCCGGATAATCTTATTAGGCATAATTGGCACGGGATAAGAAATGTGTTCTTTTTCAACATGATGAGACAATCAAACATTTGTTTTTCGAATGCCAGTTTGTCCGTTCTATATGGTCAGTGACCCAAGCAGCTTCAGGCCTATATCCTCCGCGTAAAATATTTTTGGGAACTGGTTTACACTGCATTGATCAAAGTATAGAATTCTTTTTAGGGTGAGAGCAATTGCCACTATTTGATAGCTATAGAAATGATATAGTATTTTAATGATAAATTAGGTACATTTTTACAGGTTATCTACCAGTGTACAAGTACACCCTGTTTATGGACAGCCGTGCATCGTGCGGATGTTCACGGTCTATTTACGAAGGTGTGCATGAGATTGGAGGATACAGTGAGAGACTTATTTACTCGCCATGGATGGCAGCATAATCTGCGGTTAGACCCTCCACCACCTTAGCCGTTTCTACAATTTCTCATGGTGATATGTAATTCGCCTCTTTTATTTTTTGATAGCCTCTGGATCTGAAAACGACTGTGTGCATCTGAGTTATGCAGAGGCCATGTGTAAACGCCTAATACTTTTTGAAGTAATAAAATCACCCTTTTATCGAAAAAATCCTATCCGGACAGAAGAAACCCTCTATTATGCTTTCAAGCATGCTTCAATCTAAAATATCTCAAGCATACAATCATTTTTTTTTTGGAAGATTAATCATGGGTCCTATGAGTGGCCTCAGCGTGAACATCGCCGGGTAGAAGAGGCAGGTTGTCGCCGTCGTTTGCTGTCCTTATCATCTGCTGAGGACGCAGAATGGTCGCGGCTGAAAACAACACGTACGTAGTAAAAGCCAGCTAGTCGAAGTCACCATCCCGTCGTATATACAACTACTAGTTGTTAGTGGTCGAACCAATGTCGTGGCACACATCTCTTTGGCCTTTATCTCCCGTCGTGTTGTATTGTATCATCATCGGTATCTCATCGAATCGCGATTTACCTTTCCCGTCTGAACAAGATCATATAGCAAGTTGATAATTAACAAAGTTTTTTTTCTAACGCAAGGGTTGGCCATTAACAAACCGATTTGTGTAGTAGCTGATGCTTTCAATTGATTTGATTCACACGTCGGCTCAAGCCGGTCGTGACGATGACGAAAGAGACAGCGATGAACGCCACGATGATACTTAATTTCCCTATAATACCTGCCCTAGTATCAAGAAAAACTGAGCTATACAGATTTCAAGAAAGCGAAGATCATACATTCAATCCAAAACTTCGGTTGGCATAAACGTGTACAAGCCCCCAACCCCCCCACCCACCCACCCCCCACACGGCCACACATACATAAATTTAAGTTTGCACGGACCAATTTTCTTTTTACCCGTCAAAACCCATATCTAAAGTTACGTATAACTCCGTATAGGTGTACTCGGTCGAGCTGGGTATACTCCACGTTCTCACTGAGATCTCACCTCCCGTTATCGCGATCTAGTCTTTCCATGCCACGTTTTGTAATTTTGTTGTTGCTGCTATATACTCCCAATTTCCGTCTCCCGCGGATGCGTGAGTATACATATACAGTTAGTATACATCTAAAGGAAACATACGGGGTTGGGGTTGGTTCGTACGGTCTGCGAAACCAATCAGTATCCATTTTTTGTTGTCAAAATTTGAAAAGAAGGAGGTGACACGGAAGCAAAAATGATACTCCGTAGTTCAGACAAGCCGATTCATGAGAGGTAATGTAGTTTGCAGGGTTAGTAAAGTCCCGCTATAGAAAACTGGATCTCTGGTACACGGAAAAGTAAAGTAGCTCTACGGCCAGCACCACAAGTGGCATCGTCGTGTGTGTCAGTTTGTCGTGCAATAAAATGTTAGCGTGTGCTCTCATAAGTCAGTTTGCCGTGCGCCTGAATATGTGAACAGCAAAGAATAGGTCAGTTTCTTGCGCGTATTTGTTTACCGTGTGCCCTTGTTCGTCAGTTTGTCGTGCCCCGTGATTATGTGCACGACAAAAAATAGGTCAGTTTTCCGTGCGCATCTTGCCGGGCACCGCTGCCACACCCACGGGAAGCTTACACGCCTCGGGTTAGCCCGGTCAACGGCTTTGACGGGCGGTATTCTTTGTTGTGCGCCGTGAACCAGAGATTATTTTGGCAGGAGATGTCGCGCACGGGACAAAATGCGCGTGTCAAAAAATTATTTGGCGGGAACAATACGCGTGTTTGGAAAATTAAAAAATTCTCATCCTGATTTAGAGTGAAGCATGAAGGGGGACAATAATATTCATTCTTCTTGACTTTTTACCCTTTTGACGACCTTGTGCCGCCTCCGACTGATCAGTTTCATCATCCAGATCATCAGGAGTAGTGTGTCCTCCGTGAACATCTTTTCTGATGTCCATCAATATCAAGTCGTGCCTTTCTTTCAGACAATCTTTCCTCCTATCCGGCATGTTGATCAGGGTGTCCACACGACTCTCGCACACGTTCTTTATGATATGCATGATGTCAAGGCAATGAGGTGTGTGGAGAAACTTCCAGTATTCCAACTCCCAGAAAATAGACCTTGTTTTCCATACCTTCAGCAGTGGCTTATGTTGTTGCATCTTTCGCTTCTTTACCGTCTTAGGGCACTCTTTCCAGTTTCTCAGTAAATCATCAATTTTTTCACCACGCCTCCGATCTGGGATTCCTCGGATTTTGGATTTCCCATCGAACATATCTTCACGTTTTCTCCATGGATCGTTCTTGCAAAGCCACCTCCGATGCCCCATGAAATCGGTTTTTGAAGACCCGAAATCTTCCTCTAGTTGGAGATAGGTTGTGTTATCCATGCTCCTAACGCATGCGAAGAATCCTTGGATCACTTGCCCCAAGAAATATCCACAACCGGGATAGTCTTGCACCGTAGTGAGCAACGCGGCTCTCATAGTGAAATAATCTTGTGCGAGCATCGTACGTATTGGCTCCGGCTTTCCATAACGTGGCTAGCTCCTCTTTCAACATGCCGAGATATAGATTGATGTCGGTACTGGGTTGTTTCGGTCCTTGAATTAGCATTATCATTTATATGTACTTCTTCATGCACAACCAGGGACGGAGGTTGTACATCCATACAAACACGGACCACGTGCTATGCATCTCGTCCTTTTTGAGATCATTATCTTCTGGCTTCTTTCTTTCCACGTGCCAGCGCATGAGCATTGCTTCCTTAGGGTCTGCAAAATACCGCTGCAGACGAGGAGTGATGGGAAAGTACCGTACCACCTTTTGAGGAGCTTTCTTCCCTTTCTTGTATCGACTGACATCGGACAACAGACATTTGGTTCTCTCTGAGTTCTCGCCCCGATAAATGATGCAATCATTGATGCAGACGTGGTATCCAACATGCGGTAGATCGAGAGGACATATGATTTTTTTGGCCGCCTCGATAGGGACACGTGTTCCCCTCTAGAAGACAATCGTGCCAGAATGCCATCATATTGTTGAAGTTTGTGTCAGTCCATTTGTGTTTTGCCTTCATCTCCATAGCCTTGAGTGTTACATTCAAGCGCGTATTATCGGGCTTGTATCCTTCATACAATGGAGTAACCGCGTCTTTCTCAAGTTGCGCAAGCTTGGCTTTCTCTCTAGCGACATCTCTTTTGTTAGTCGTCTGCTTGCGTAGAAGTTCTTGAACATAAGGGTTAGCATGGCGATGGTCCATCTGCTCCGATGTCTAGATCTACATGATCATCCTGATCTGCTTCGGCATCTTGATCTTGATGGCCGGCATATCCTTCATCATGTCCATTATTATCCTGTTGTACTTCCTCGTTTCCTTCCGCCCTATTGACGTCATCATCATCGTCTTCTTCACTTATCCACCGAGTGTAGCCATCCATGAAACCATGACACAGTAGGTGCGTCCGCAGTTGTCCGGAATCAGGGTCGATCAACTACTTGAGTTTGCATCTTCTACACGGACATCTTATCTCCGTCATGTTATTATGTATCATGTCGGCCATCGCGCATTGCAAATATCTAGCCACAATGCCTTCGCTCATTATGCGGACCATGGTTGCCTACACGTTACACAGCAGTGATCAGCAATAGAAGTTTAGTTAACCACGCATACAATGCATGCATGCAATGCAAAAAGGTTGCCGATTTTTTTTGGCATGACCTATCCTGGAAGTAACACCTTTGAAAAATGTCAGAAATTTGCCAAAACAGAAATAAATCAACATTTCAGCAAAACATTGCCAACTCGTTCACATATAGACATGAGAGCATTATACAAACACATGAGCATCCTCCATATACACATACACATGAGAGCATCATACAAACACAATGCACATCCTCCATACACACATGCACATGATCCTCTTACACATGGACAACTTACTGATGTGAGAGGTCGAGAAGATCGAAGGAGAGGTGAGTAGTAGAGCTAAGAGAGTTGTGAGAGCTTTTATATTATGTATGTAGCATCCAAGATAAGTTTAACAAACTACAACTAGTGAAAAATATGAAGAAATAAGGTGGGGAGGTGGAGGAGCTCGACCCATGAAGAAAGGGGAAAGTGAAGATGGGACAAGTGAAGTGGGTGGCCCTTGGGCTGGTCTGAATAAAAAGTGGTTGACTTAGCCGTGGCGCACATGCAACCCATGCGTCCATAGATGCCGAGGGTATTCGTGGCGCACATGCAGCCCATGCGCCACAGGCAAGTTGGCCAACGGCCGACCACACCCCACTTTCCGTGGCGCATGGTCGAAATGTGCGCCACGACTACGTGGATAGGCATGGCGCACATGCCGGCCATGTGCCACGGGAAAGTGGGGTGCGGTCGCACGCACCCTAGCCCACATATAGTGGTGGCGCACGGACGGCATGTGCGCCATGGCTATGTGGCCAACCCGTGGGGCACTTCAACCTGGTGCGCCACGGCTATTTTCCCGTGGGGCACTATCTTGCATATGCACCACGGCTATGCGGATTACCTATAGTTGTTTTCCTAATAGTGTAGGGCCGTCGTTGATCTGGGTCATGGGTTCTGGGCGGCACAACATTTTCACCTCCGCCTGGTGCATACGCCATTGTGCTTAGTGGTGGCAGACCTGCTACGGTCCAAGATGCCTCGAACAAGGAGATTGTTCATTCTTGTCATTTCTAGCTACGCGTTGTTGTTTGACTTGGACGTCTTTGTTGACTCAACCAATTCCCCTGACTTGGTTAGCATACCCAGGCATAATGAAGGGGGCAACTCAAATGAATCATGAATAAAACTATACTATACCTTAAGCCTGAGCAAAAGCAAGCAATCTGAGGCCATCTATCCGCGCGTGCGCGTTTCTGGTCGTTTGATCTTCACTTTGAGTCATCTCAACCGTGAGAATGTTCGTTTGCGGTACCAAACTTGGTGGGTGAGCGCACCGCGATACCCGAGTTATCATCAATCGCGCGGAGGGGCCATAGTAGATTCGCCAATTGTCTAGAAGGGCCAAATGGGAGTGAATACAAATCTAACGGCCAAACGGTCGTTTGAACCAGACGAAAAACGGTTGAACTCAAATACTGCCGTTAGGTCAAGTCTTCTTGGCTCGCCATGTCAGTATTCCCCGTTATCTTTTGCGGTCATGGACTAGCTTACCCCTGCGTGGACCAGATCCCTGAGTGGACCAGATCTATTTCTTTGCTCTGCTCTGGTCTTCCCCGCCCTCCCCCTATAACATTTGCTCAGCTCCGGCTGCTCGTCTTAGATCGGAGCTCACACTTGCTCTAATTTGCGTCCCCGCCATGTCCGGTCAACCTCCCACGCCTCTAATCGAAGCTCGTAGTCGTCGCCGTTGCATCGTCCGCCGTATTGGAGCTTCGCGTCCCCGGACTAATATCTCGCCTCTGGCTAGTCCTTCTCGCACGGCGGAGCGCGTCCCGTCGGCCGATCCAGGCCAGCGACCGGCCTCAGGAAGTTGCGTGCTGCCGCGCATCCCAGGCATGGTAGCCCTGGCACAGCAGTTCGACGACCACGCTCTCATGGCCACCGTGCTGGGCGTCCGTCCTGCCGTGTCACCGGCAGAGTTGCTGTCGGCTTTCAGGTCTCGTTTTGGGATCAGACGAAATGAGGTCAACATTGAGGTATGCGTGCCGCCATTCGATTTTTTCGTCTGGTTCGAGCACAACTCAGACACCGAGCGTGTTCTGCATTCTTCCCGTTCTTTTGAGTGCTGCGGGGAGAAAATGAGCTTCATGCGTTGGCATCGCGCCTATGGGTGGGACGATCACTTGGGGTAGCTTCGTTTCTTCTCCAAACTCGGCTTTGACGGCCTCCTATTGGATGCTTGGGAGCCGGAGGCCCTCAAGCAGGTCGTCAGTAGCCTTGGCGGCGAGCTGGTGGAAATCGTGCCACCGAGCGACAAATGGGTCATCGAGGTAAAGGCGTGGCTGAAAGATCCTGACGCCGTTCCTAAGATGTACGAGGTGCAGATTCCAAGCAGGGCAGGGCGACAGCTTTGCTAGAAGCACCCGGTCATCATCCACCTGGAGGAGGTTCTAGAATCGGTACATGGCATTCAGGGCCCCGAAGAGGCTGCCAAAAAGCATCCTCGTCGCCTGTAGTGTTGGCCTGGAAGGATCAATGGCACAGGACCACCACCGTTTCGCGACGGTGCACACAGTTTCGGTGCGGGACCGGGCTTGGACGAGCTGGTGGTTCTGATTTCTCTCGAGTGAAGACAGAGCTCTAGTGAATTGTCGTGGTATGTGTGGCTAATGAATTTCTAGTATGGAGAGCGTACCAGGAAGTTAGCATCGACTAAAAATGTGTAATAGTTTGAATCGATGTAGTACGTGTGTGTAATAGTTTGAAGTAGTATGTGTGTGTAATAGTTTGAATCGATGTAGTATGTGTGGGTAATGAATTTGATGTAGTGTGTGTAATAGTTTGAATCGATGTAGTTGAACACCGTGCTTTATAATTTCTGTGAATAACCAAGGACAACCTCATGAAAAGAGGGTGGTCCGCAATGAGCAATGTCAATCGGATGCCAGGAAAATGTAGTCCATCTCCTCTTCAAGTACAAGGTAGCTACATTTGTAACACGTTGAACTGCAGGACCATTTTGCAGGCAACACAAGACAAAGGAAAAATGGTTTACAGCACAGACAGCAGACGCAAAATCTGTAGTCTGGGATAAAAAGATGCCAGTTAACTGGATTGAACCACGACTAGTAATTGAAGGAAATAGATACTTGATAGTATTTGCTTACAATAGTAGTACTTCCATACAAAAGGGTCTTATACCTGCACAAAAGTGGGATAAACTTCCTACTAGTTTATAGAACAATTCGTCAGCATTTCATCTACAAAAGCCATTCTTCAGTCTGAACTTAACTATTCTACACTGAAGAAACTACAGATCTCCACCAGAAAAGTTGGCTGGCCAATTGCCTTGAGAGGATATAACTTCTTTGATTATTTAACCCAAACTGATCTATTGCCTTCCCGCCAAACTACAAGAAATCTGCATCATTCATGCGGCGCCCGGTTCAGTTGGACCATCCGCGCCGTCACAACGATTTCTTCGAAACTGAAATTCGGCATCTCCTTCTCGGGATCGTAGGTCTGTGTGAACTCGAACCTGAATTCCGGGACTGAGCTGATGCCCGCCGCCGGCTCCGGCTGTCGAACAATCCAGCATGCTGAGTGTAGAAGCTTGGTCGCCGCCACGGTACGGCCCTCGACGGTGCGTAGGATGGAGCGTCTTTGCCGCAGACGGCGTGCTCCCAGCCTCCCCCACTGAGGTAAGGTAGTCTGCGTCGAAGCATGGACGCGAGAGTTCCTAGACCTTGGCGCTGCCCTGTTCGAGGGTGTGTACCCTCGGCGGCGGCATGCTCTCATGAACGATTTGATACGTACCTTGTTCCCACTGCCTAGAGCATGCCATAATTCTGCCGCGCGATTTCTCCACATCGCTCTCTTGGCCTTGCTTGCCGCATCTGGCGCCAACGACACCGCAGTCGCCGCTGCGGCCGATTTGGCACATTCGGGGAAATCATCCGCCTGGCAGGGCAATGGGAGACCGACCTTGAAGTAGAGCTTCATGGCCTGCCTTAGAGGGGCTAAATACCCAGTTTCAGCGGCTGTCGCGGTGGCGGTGGCGGCGTCTTAGGCGGGGCCATGTTACCCTAGTTGGTGCGGCGCGGAGGAGCTGCGCAAGGTGAACTGTGGTTAGTCGGAGAAGGGGAGTGAAAGACTGACAGTAGGTTTGGACTACGGGCACGCGTGAAAATAACCATTTCTCATTTCCTTAGAGGGTAATAATTCGACACTCGTTGCATTAACATCTCAATCTTTATTTCCCTTCTCAGCATAAGAGTGCGAACGTATTAAAAAGATCGGTCGTGGTTATCCACCTCATCGGACAATGTACTAGGACAGGTAGGAGACGGGACCGGGTTTCATTTTAGAAATATTGACGACTGTGCCCTTATGTTTATACGATATTATTTATATGCCACCATGTACCGTCGATTGTAGCAACACCATCAGAAACAGGGAATAACGACGTGGCGTGTTTTCTTTTTTTAAAGGGCATCAGAAACAGGGGAGGCCGACGTGGCATGTTTTCTGACTGGCGGGCCTGCCTCCTCCACCTTCGACGGCGTGCATCCAAGGTTGGAGGGGTGGTGCCATCCACCAACACATTATTATGCAATTTTTCATGTGGAACCTCAATTCCGACGCTGAGCTGATGCCCATGTCGAACACAGAAAATTCTGAAAGAAGCTACTAAAAATAAATACTTTGAATTCTGAAAGTACTAAATTTAAATACATTACAATTTTGTCTGAAAGGTAATACGCATACTGCTCATCGAAATAATATAAATACAGTACAAATTTCTACTTCCAAAAAATAGTCCTGAAAATGCTAGCAAATAACCTAGGATGCATATAGGATTCATTCTCCCCTATATATATATTTCTTCGGCGGCGGCTCCCGCGTGCTACAACACATGTTCAGAGAACTCTCTCCGTCTGCAGTGTGCTGCCAGTATCTCGTCCAGTGGGTAAGGCCTCGGTGTATGTTCCAGACTTAAGCCATACATTATAATTGTTGGTTCCTCTTCCCAGGCTTGAACCTCATGATCGTACAGTCTGATATAATTCCTGCAGTATATGCAACCGGGTTTGACTGTGGGGTGTAACCTGGTGTCAATGGAGATAGACCGATTGTAACCAACGAAGAGGGCACGACTTCAAATGTCGCCGACGGCCTCGAGAGAGCGGTTCTCCGTGTCCACCTGGTACAACACCGGTTGCCCTTTGGTGAAATCCCCGTTTAACACAAGAAGCAGATCACCATCTGACTCCACAAGGTAAAAATTGTAGGTTCCGCGTACCTGTTCAAAGACTGTGGCCGAAATTATTTTGGCCATCGTGACAGTGCTCGCGCACTGCTCTAACTGGATGTTGGTCGACAAGATGTCTCCATTCTCAAGTAATGCATATACTTTCCCTTGGAATGCCGTCATGCAAACCAGAAGCATATCAGGAGGTGGCGAATACAATCCTTCTCCAAATGATCCATTGATTTGCCCCATTGGGGTGCTCTCATCGGCCCATGCAATATGATCTGAATAATCAGTGCAAATGAACACCATCGTCGGGGACTTCGTCACGACGACAGATTGCAGAAGATCAGATGGTATGTGTGCTTGAAACTCAGTGTTAGACTTATGAGTGATTGGGTTTAGAAGCCGTATCTGGTACGGCTCCACCCTCTGAGCAAGCACGATGACGCCACGAGAAACACCGACGAAGTAGAATCTTTTGGAAGAAGAGGGCATCAGTTAGCACTAAGATGTTTACAATGGAAAATACCAATAAATCCACTGATGTGAATGTGAACCTGCGATGGACATCCATTAGATTTGTCCTGAAGCAATGACCAGTGGCGAGGTTGAGGAAGGTGAAGTCGCCAACATCTGGAAGTGTGTGATCTATCATGATCCAGTTGTTGAGATGGAATTCGGGCACCTTTAAAGTGCGGCGCCAATCGGTGCAGACTTCCCGACAAGCAGCATAAGTGTCGACGTACTCCTCTTTCTCCAGCAAATAGTCGGCGATCTTGCGAAGTGGGTCGGCTGGGAGATCGGACCAGTTCCTCTTCATCCAGCTAATGGACATGGCTTACGTGCGGGAATGTTTTGATCGAGGAAGAAAGAAGAACTACCACTGCGAGAAGGAGAAGAAGAGGATAACAGACGAGGGAGACGAAGCAGAACTGCCACTACGAGGAGACGGGGGAAAAGAAGCGGAACTGCCAATTCAAGTTTGGATCAACGGGCTTTTTTGGAACTAGCGCGTGAACCATCCATCCACTGCATGCAAGTTTTGATCAAACAGACTGACATGTGGGACCTGCTAAAAAATTCCGTGAAGTGATCCATGTGCATAGTGTGCTGACGGGTGGCATGTTTTCTGACTGGCGGGCCCGCCTCCTCCACCTTCGACGGCGCGCGTCCCAGGTTCGAGGGCTGGTGCCGCCCACCAACACATTATTGTGCAATTTTCCATGCTTTGTCGCAACCAGCTCCGCTCTGCTCCTCTCCTCTGCTCCTGCCGCCGCCACTCCGCTCAGTCGTGCACCGCTCTTGTCGTCCCCTTGGGCCGTCCTCCTGCCTCCCTCCTGCCATCCTCACGCCCCTCCTCCCTCCCTGCCTGCCTCCTGCCACCGCCCAAAGGCGTCTAGAAACAAAAACCGAGAGTTGGCCGTTGGGTTAGGGGCCCAACGACGCTGGTGATCTGGATCCCGCTCGGAGATGGATCATGCGAGGCTTGAGAGCACGGATATGGGTCCTGCGCGGCTAGAGAGCACGGAATCTCCTTCAAGTCTTGAGAGCACAGAGGACGACGAAACGGGGGGAGAGAAAGCAGGGTGTAGAGCTTTGGAGGTATGGAGTCCGGAGAAGGTGCCATGCATCCACATTGAAGGGTAAGAACTATGATTCCTTTTCTGCATACCCCAATTAGCGTTTCTAGTCCCGTGGTGATGGCAAGGATATGTGTTGGTAATCGCAGGACGTCTGTACAGCTTGTCCTTGAGCATGATGCTTTGTCAATCGAGCATGAAGGAACTGAAACGTGTGGCGGTGCGGATGATGATGAGAAAGCATATCCAGACGTGGCCGCTGACCCTGATAGGATGGAGAGTAGGGAATATTTGGTTGATTCAAACTTTGAGCCTGACTATGGGACTGATGAGGAAGAGGAATGTGAAGATGTGTAAATGGGATGTAGATACGACGACGAAGACGTGGACAGGCCAGTGATACACTTTGATAGGGACAATCCTATAATTGATGAGGGGACTGTCTTTGATAATGTGGAGGACTGCAGATATGCAGTTGCAACCTATACAATTAGAGTTGGGTTCGAATTTATCATTGAAAAGAGCGACCAAAAGAGATTTAGGGTGCACTGTAGGGAAAGTAATGTGTGTAAATGGAGATTACATGCATCTCCAATGCGGGGTGGACACCCATTTCAGGTTGCAATAGCTACATTTAGTTTCAGTCTTTCTCATATTTATTCTGCTGATAACTAGCTCTGAATTATTTGGATTCTTATCGAATGCAGATCAAAGTAAACACGAAGAAACACAACTGCCCTAATACTTCTTTAAGTGGTAAAATTAGACCGGCGACTACCAAGTGGATTGCTGCTACTGTACTTGACTGGGTGAGGCAGGATCATACATTGGACCTGCTGAACTCAGAGCAAAGATTAACAAAAAGTTTAACATTCTGATTCCTTACCACAGAGTCTTTGATGGGAAGGAGATGGCTCTAAACTTCATTCAAGGCAAGTGGAATGATAGTTTTCATATGGTGTATAGTTTCAAAGCTCAGGTAGAGAAAACATCACCTGGTAGTTTTGTGACATCGATTACGAGGCTGTGAAAGGGAGAGAAAAGGTCTCGAGGGGGGTCAGGTATAAGCAGGCAGATAAGATATGCTTCAGGAGATGTTTTGTCTGCCTGAAGGCATGCTGGAAGGGGTTCCTAGACGGCTGTAGGCCATACTTGGCAATAGGCGCAACTTCTTTAACAGGGAAGTTCAGGGGACATGTTGCTTCTGCTTGTGCTTTGGACGCGCATAATTGGCTTCTACCCGTAGCTTATGCTGTTCTTGAGGGTGAATCAAATGAAAGCTAGACATGGTTCATGCAGAGACTATGGGAAGTAATTGGTCACACTGAAGGCTTGGTGATACACACCGGTGCATCCGAGGGTCTTGAGAATGCTGTTGATGCTGTGTTTCCTGGGGTTGAGCACAGGGAATGCATGCGGCACCTTGCTACTAACTTCATGAAGAAGTTCAAAGGAAAGATCTTTGAAGAGGACTTGTGGCGATCAGCATACACATACACCCCAAGCACGCATGCTACTTACTTGCAGAACATGTATGTAGTGCCAAAGGTGAAAAAATACCTTGAAGAACATCACACCAAGCTATGGGCCAGAAGCAAGTTTGGTTAGTTAAGCAAGGTGGATTTTGTTTGCAATAATTTGGCAGAGAGTTTCAATGATAAGATTTCGGGCATGAAGACACTTGGAATTGTTATTTTGTTGGATGCAATAAGATAGTGCATAATGGTGAAGATAGATTTAAGGCAAAGAATTTGTGCAAGAAATTTTTTAGGCCATAAAATAGTTCCAAAGGTGGTTATGTTACTGAATGCAAGAACCAGGGCAATGAGAACGATAAAGATGAGGATGGTCAGAAGTTCCAGAACATTGGCTGAGGTTTATGCAGAATACAAGCGTGGAAGTGGAGGTACACTGTAGACATTGGAAACAAGACTTGTTCATGCAGGCAGTGGTAGATTACTGGTCTGCCATGTCACCATGCAATTTACTTCATCTTAAAGCTTAGAGGTAACAGAGCTGAAATAGAGAACTATGTCGACAACTATTTCTCCGTGGAGAAGTTTGCTGCAACTTATGCAGAAAACATACCACCTATGGCCGATGAAAATGATTGGGAGATTGTCGATCCAGGGTTCAAACTTCAACCACCAGTTCTTAGGAGGCCACCTGGGAGGCCTAGAAAGCTAAGGATCGAAGCCTCCACCGATAAAGGTCCAAGGCTGGGAGCTAGGAAAAGGAAATGCGACGTTAGGACGGATTCGCCATATCAAGAGGTTGTGCAAAACCCGATTACATGCTATTGTCCCTGTTCACACCCGGTGGCGTAAAATGAGGCTTCTCACCGAATCGGCTAAGAGCAAAGACGAAGACGGTGATGAGCACTCGGAGGAAAATGTACGTAAGAAGCCAATTTATGAAGAAGTGGAGGTGCCGGCGAGAAAAGGGTGTGAAAAATAAACAAAAGGGTAAGCGGAACGGGGAGGAAAGGGCAAATAATGGAGGTGTATTAGAATATGAAGAAGTTGCAGGGGTGATTGAGGATGTTTTTAAGGATCTTTCGGCTAACTGCAGGAGAAATAATAATTCCCTGCCAATTTCATCTTTGTACGATTCTTCGGATGAAAGGTAAGCTTAAAAATGTTTTATTTGCCATTTTATCATTTTTTTAATCCTCATCAACTGATGCTTAATGCAGCGTGGGCTAGCAGGCTAATAAGAGGAGCAGAAAGATGCGGGCACAGTAACGTCGTTTGTTGAATTATATCATTGAAACTAAACTAGCCGTGTCGTATTTATTTATATCTGGCGCGTGCAATGTGTCTGTGATGGGGTCATGTGGACCAGATTACATTTTTTTTAAATATTATTACATTAATTTTTTACGTGCGTTTGGACACGGCTACTAGTTTCCATCTCCCTTGCATTCCCATCTCCTCTGGCACACTCCAGAATTATGGTTGTGCCATCAAGTAGTAGAGTCAGCGTATTGTCCCATCAGGTGTGAACGCAATGACTTTGTTTGTTCAGAATTTGACGACTTTTGATTAGTTTGAAAGACAGAGAAACCTAAAACATGTATCTAGACATGTTTTGGGTATAGACAAATTTATTAAATATCTAAAAAAACTAAGTCAGTTATATCTGGACAGGAGTAGTACACTATTACAACACGCTCGGTCCCTTCTCCTCTGGTGCACTCCAAATTATGGTTGTGCCATCAAGTGCTGGGAGCAGAGTCAGCAAATTGTCCCATCAGATGTGCCAGGAACGCGTGAACTTTATTTTTAGGATTGGACGAGTTTCGATCGACTAGTTTCAAAGACAAAGACAACTAAAACATGGCCAACATATATAGATTATGACGATAATCAACCATGACTCAAGTGACCCAGATCCAAAGAGTGCATTAAGATACCGTACATAGATTTAATTTATGCTTAAGTGGCCCTAATCGACTATGACGCTCCCGGCAACGTTCCTCCTTGGAATCGATGCCAGCGTTCCCGGCAGCGTTCCTCCTCCTCATGGATTCTTCACGGCGTGCTGCATTGATAATGTTGGAGGTCGTACGCCCAGGCACTGCCTAGAAGTGCTGCCTCCCTTCGGGGTTGCGCAGATACGGGTGGATCTCCTGCCGGTGGGTTCCACACAGCTCAATCAACAAAGCCAGCTCCTTCTTGAACACCTTTCGCCAGTACGCGCTCGTACGCGAGTACCGCGCCATTTCCCTCTTCCGCTCCGACAGCTGGCAGCGGCACTCCTCGATCTACCTTGCCAACGCGTTGTTGCGCAAGAGCGGCGCGATAGGAACTCCAGCGTAGCTGAGCTCTAAGCCGGCCGGAAGACTCGTGAACGGCGGCGCGAGTATGTCGTAGTGGGCGAACATCTGAGCCTCGTGCAAGCTGAGTTTGGGCATCTCCCTCTCCATGGCGATGAAGGAACACGATCTGATCTTCGGTCCCGAGGTTAAGGGGATAAGGGCATGGACATAGGCCCAGCGTAGTTGCCACGGCCAATCAGTTCGAAGAACAGACTTCTCGCGGATCGCCCTCGCAAAGGACATCACTATCGTCCACGCACCCCGATCCAACGGCGCCTAACAATCGGGGATCGGGTCTTCTAGAAGCCTAGAGCGGTTGCTGGTTAGCTCTGTGTCCCGATTGTTTGTGGCCAACATTTGTGGTTGAAAATAATACACATTTCAATGACACTGGTGGATAAATATGTGGTCTCTGAAGAGAACACACATCCAATGACTCTAGCTGTGGTTAATGAGAAGAACACACATTTAAATGACACCGGTGGATCCATATGTGGTATTGAAAAAGAACAGTCATGAAATGACTCTAGTTGTTGTTAGTAAAAAGAACACACATGCAATGACACTGGTGGATCCACAGGTGGATTGTGAAAAGAACACACATGCAATGACACTGGTGGATCCATGTGTTGTCTCTGAAAAGAACACACATTTCAATGACTCTGGTTGTTGTTAGTAAAAAGAACACACATGCAATGACACTGGTGGATCCATGTGTGGTCTCTGAAGAGAACACACATGCAATGACTCTGGTTGTAAGTAAAAAGAGCACACATGCAATGACTCTGGTTGTTGTTAGTAAAAAGAACACACATGCAATGACACTGGTGGATCCATAGGTGGATTGTGAAAAGAGCACACATGCAATGACACTGGTGGATACATATGTGGTATGTGAAAAGAACACACATGCAATGACTCCAGTTGTTGTTAGTGAAAAGAACACACATGCAATGACACTGGTGGATCCATAGGTAGATTGCGCAAAGAGCACACATGCAATGGCACTGGTGGATCCACATGTGGTATGTGAAAAAAACACACGTGCAATGACTCTAGTTGTTGTTAGTAAAGAGAACACACATACAATGACACTGGTGGATCCATGTGTGGTCTCTAAAGAGAACACATATTTCAATGACACTGGTGGATCCATATGTGGTATGTGAAAAGAATAGTCATGAAATGACTCCATTGTTGTTAGTAAAAAGAACACACATGCAATGACACTGGTGGATCCATATACGTGGTATGTAAAAAGAACACACATGCAATGACACTGGTGGATCCATAGGTGGATTGTGAAAAGAGCACACATGCAATGACACTGGTGGATCCATATGTGGTATGTGAAAAGAACATGCATGCAATGACTCCAGTTGTTGTTAGTAAAAGAACACACATGGAATGACACTGGTGGATCCATAGGTGGATTGTGAAGAGAACACGAATGCAATAACACTGGTGGATTCATAGGTGGATTGTGAAAAGAGCACACATGCAATGACTCTGGTTGTTAGTAAAAAGAACACACATGCAATGACACTGGTGGATCCATGTGTGGTCTCTGAAGAGAACACACATTTCAATGACACTGGTGGATCCATAGGTGGATTGTGAAAAGAACACACATGCAATGACACTGGTGGATCCATATGTGGTGTGTGAAAAGAACACACATGCAATGACTCTGGTTGTTGTTAGTAAAAAGAACACACATGCAATGACACTGGTGGATCCATGTGTGGTCTATGAAGAGAACACACATGCAATGACTCTGGTCGTTGTTAGTAAATAGAGCACACATGCAATGACACTGCTGGATCCATAGGTGGATTGTGAAAAGAACACACATGCAATGACATCAGGATCCATGTGTGGTCTCTGAAGAGAACACACATGCAATGACCTGAGTTGTTGTTAGTAAAAAAGCACACATGCAATGACACTAGTGGATCCATAGGTGGTATGTGAAAATAACACACATTTCAATGACACCGGTGGATCCACATGTGGTATGTGAAAAGAACACACATGAAATGACTCCAGTTGTTGTTATTAAAAAGAACACACATGCAATGACACTGGTGGATCCATAGGTGGATTGTGAAAAGAGCACACATGCAATGACACTGGTGGATCCATATGTGGTATGTGAAAAAGGACACACATGCAATGACTCTAGTTGTTGTTAGTGAAAAGAACACACATGCAATGACACTGGTGGATCCATAGGTGGATTGTGAAAAGAGCACACATGCAATGACACTAGTGGATCCATATGTGGTATGTGAAAAGAACACACATGCAATGACACTGGTGGATCCACATGTGGTATGTGAAAAGAACACCCATGCAATGACTCTGGTTGTTGTTAGTAAAAAGAACACACATGCAATGACACCGGTGGATCCATGTGTGGTCTCTGAAGAGAACACACATTTCAATGACACTGCTGGATCCATAGGTGGATTGTGAAAAGAACACACATACAATGACACTAGTGGATCCATATGTGGTGTGTGAAAAGAACACACATGCAATGACTCTAGTTGTTGTTAGTAAAAAGAACACACATGCAATGACACTGGTGGATCCATGTGTGGTCTCTGAAGAGAACACATATTTCAATGACACCAGTGGATCCATATGAGCTTTGTGAAAAGAACAGACATGAAATGAATCCAATTGTTGTTAGTAAAAAGAACACACATGCAATGATACTGGTGGATCCATAGGTGGATTGTGAAAAGAGCACACATTTCAATGACACTGGTCGATCCATATGTGTTATGTGAAAAGAACACACATGAAATGACTCGAGTTGTTGTTAGTAAAAGGAACACACATGCAATGACACTGGTGGATCCCTAGGTGGATTGTAAAAAGAGCACACATGCAATGACACTGGTTGTTGTTAGTAAAGAGAACACATGCAATGACACTGGTGGATCCATTGGTGGATTGTGAAAAGAACACACCTGCAATGACACTGGTGGATCCATATGTGGTGTGTGAAAAGAACACACATGCAATGACTCTGGTTGTTAGTAAAAAGAACACACATGCAATGACATCAGGATCCATGTGTGGTCTCTCAAGAGAACACACATTTCAATGACACCGTGGATCCATATGTGGTATGTGAAAAGAACAGTCATGAAATGACTCTAGTTGTTGTTAGTAAAAAAACAGACATGCAATGACACGTGTGGATCCATAGGTGGATTGTGAAAAGAACACACATGCAATGACTCTGTTGTTGTTAGTAAAAAGAACACACATGCAATGACACTGTGGATCCATGTGTGGTCTGAAGAGAACACAGATGCAATGACTCTGGTTGTTGTTAGTAAAAAGATCACACATGCAATGACACTGCTGGATCCATAGGTGGATTGTGAAAAGAACACACATGCAATGACACTGGTGGATCCATATGTGGTATATGAAAAGAACACACATGAAATGACTCTAGTTGTTGTTAGTAAAAGGATCACACATGCAATGACACTAGTGGATCCACAGGTGGATTGTGAAAAGAGCACACATTTCAATGACACTGGTGGATCCGTATGTGGTATGTGAAAAGAACACACATGAAATGACTCCAGTTGTTGTTAGTAAAAATAACACACATGCAATGACACTAGTGGATCCATAGGTGGATTGTAAAAAGAGCACACATAAAATGACACTGCTGGATCCATAAGTGGATTGTGAAAAGAACACACATGCAATGACATCAGGATCCATGTGTGGTCTCTGAAGAGAACACACATGCAATGACCCCAGTTGTTGTTAGTAAAAAAAGCACACATGCAATGACACTCGTGGATCCATAGGTGGTATGTGAAAAGAACACACATGCAATGACTCTGGTTGTTTATTAGTAAAAAGAGCACACATGCAATGATACTGGTGGATCCATAAGTGGATTGTGAAAAGAACACACATGCAATGACACTGGTGGATCCATGTTTGCTCTCTAAAGAGAACACACATGAAATGACCCTAGTTGTTGTTAGTAAAAAAGCACACATGCAATGAAACTGGTGGATCCATATGTGGTTTGTGAAAAGAACACACATTTCAATGACTCTGGTTGTTGTTAGTAAAAAGAACACACATGCAATGACACTGGTGGATCCATAGGTGGATTGTGAAGAGAACACACATGCAATGACTCTGGTTGTTGTTAGTAAAGAGAACACACATGCAATGACACTGGTGGATCCGTAGGTGGATTGTGAAAAGAACACACCTGCAATGACACTGGTGGATCCATATGTGGTGTGTGAAAAGAACACACATGCAATGACTCATGTTGTTGTTAGTAAAAAGAACACACATGCAATGACATTGGTGGATCCATGTGTGGTCTCTGAAGAGAACACACATTTCAATGACACTGGTGGATCCATATGTGGTATGTGAAAAGAACAGTCATGAAATGACTCTAGTTGTCGTTAGTAGAAAGAACACACATGCAATGACACTAGTGGATCCATAGGTGGATTGTGAAAAGAACACACATGCAATGACTCTAGTTATTGTTAGTAAAAAGAACACACATGCAATGACACTGGTGGATCCATGTGTGGTCTTTGAAGAGAACACAGATGCAATGACTCTGGTTGTTGTTAGTAAAAAGATCACACATGCAATGACACTACTGGATCCATAGGTGGATTATGAAAAGAACACACATGCAATGACCTTGGTGGATCCATCTGTGGTATGTGAAAAGAACACACATGAAATGACTCCAGTTATTGTTAGTAAAAAGAACACACATGCAATGACAGTGGTCGATCCATAGGTGGATTGTGAAAAGAGCACACATTTCAATGACATTGGTGGATCCATATCTGGTATGTGAAAAGAACACACATGAAATGACTCCAGTTCTTGTTAGTAAAAAGAACACACATGCAATGACACTGGTGGATCCACAGGTGGATTGTAAAAAGATTACACATGCAATGACACTGCTGGATCCATAGGTGGATTGTGAAAAGAACACACATGCAATGACACTGGTGGATCCATGTGTGGTCTCTGAAGAGAACACACATGCAATGACCCTAGTTATTGTTAGTAAAAAAAGCACGCATGCAATGACACTGGTGGATCCATAGGTGGTATGTGAAAAGAACACGCATGCAATGACTCTAGTTGTTGTTAGTAAAAAGAGCACACATGCAATGACACTAGTAGATCCATAGGTGGATTGTGAAAAGAACACACATGCAATGACACTGGTGGATCCATCTGTGGTCTCAATGTAACACACATGCAATGACCCTAGTTGTTGTTAGTAAAAAACACACATTAAATGACACTGGTGGATCCATATGTGGTATGTGAAAAGAACACACATTTCAATGACTCTTGTTGTTGTTAGTAAAAAGAACACACATGCAATGACACTGGTGGATCCATAGGTGGATTGTTAAAAGAACACACATGCAATGACTCTAGTTGTTGTTAGTAAAGAGCACACACATGCAATGACACTGGTGGATCCATAGGTGGATTGTGAAAATAACACACATGCAATCACACTGGTGGATGCATATGTGGTGTGTGAAAACAACATACATGCAATGACTCTGGTTGTTGTTAGTAAAAAGAACACACATGCAATGACATCAGGATCCATGTGTGGTCTCTAAAGAGAACACACATTTCAATGACACCGGTGGATCCATATGTGGTATGTGAAAAGAATAGTCATGAAATGACTCAGTTGTTGTTAGTAAAAGGAACACACATGCAATGACACCGTGGATCCATAGGTCGATTGTGAAAATAACACACATGCAATGACTCGTTGTTGTTAGTAAAAAGAACACACATGCAATGACACTGGTGGATCCATGTGTGGTCTCTGAAGAGAACACAGATGCAATGACTCTGGTTGTTGTTAGTAAAAAGATCACACATGCAATGACACTGCTGGATCCATAGGTGGATTGTGAAAAGAACACACATGCAATGACACTGGTGGATCCATATGTGGTATATGAAAAGAACACACATGAAATGACTCTAGTTGTTGTTAGTAAAAGGATCACACATGCAATGACACTAGTGGATCCACAGGTGGATTGTGAAAAGAGCACACATTTCAATGACACTGGTGGATCCATATGTGGTATGTGAAAAGAACACACATGAAATGACTCCAGTTGTTGTTAGTAAAAATAACACACATGCAATGACACTAGTGGATCCATAGGTGGATTGTAAAAAGAGCACACATGCAATGACACTGCTGGATCCATAAGTGGATTGTGAAAAGAACACACATGAAATGACATCAGGATCCATGTGTGGTCTCTCAAGAGAACACACATGCAATGACCCCAGTTGTTGTTAGTAAAAAAAAGCACACATGCAATGACACTCGTGGATCCATAGGTGGTATGTGAAAAGAACACACATGCAATGACTCTGGTTGTTTATTAGTAAAAAGAGCACACATGCAATGATACTGGTGGATCCATAAGTGGATTGTGAAAAGAACACACATGCAATGACACTGGTGGATCCATGTTTGCTCTCTAAAGAGAACACACATGAAATGACCCTAGTTGTTGTTAGTAAAAAAGCACACATGCAATGAAACTGGTGGATCCATATGTGGTTTGTGAAAAGAACACACATTTCAATGACTCTGGTTGTTGTTAGTAAAAAGAACACACATGCAATGACACTGGTGGATCCATAGGTGGATTGTGAAGAGAACACACATGCAATGACTCTGGTTGTTGTTAGTAAAGAGAACACACATGCAATGACACACTGGTGGATCCAGGGTGGATTGTGAAAAGAACACACCTGCAATGACACTGTGGATCCATATGTGGTGTGTGAAAAGAACACACATGCAATGACTCTGGTTGTTGTTAGTAAAAAGAACACACATGCAATGACATTGGTGGATCCATGTGTGGTCTCTGAAGAGAACACACATTTCAATGACACTGGTGGATCCATATGTGGTATGTGAAAAGAACAGTCATGAAATGACTCTAGTTGTCGTTAGTAGAAAGAACACACATGCAATGACACTAGTGGATCCATAGGTGGATTGTGAAAAGAACACACATGCAATGACTCTAGTTATTGTTAGTAAAAGAACACACATGCAATGACACTGGTGGATCCATGTGTGGTCTTTGAAGAGAACACAGATGCAATGACTCTGGTTGTTGTTAGTAAAAAGATCACACATGCAATGACACTACTGGATCCATAGGTGGATTGTGAAAAGAACACACATGCAATGACCTTGGTGGATCCATCTGTGGTATGTGAAAAGAACACACATGAAATGACTCCAGTTATTGTTAGTAAAAAGAACACACATGCAATGACAGTGGTCGATCCATAGGTGGATTGTGAAAAGAGCACACATTTCAATGACATTGGTGGATCCATATCTGGTATGTGAAAAGAACACACATGAAATGACTCCAGTTCTTGTTAGTAAAAAGAACACACATGCAATGACACTGGTGGATCCAGAGGTGGATTGTAAAAAGATCACACATGCAATGACACTGTTGGATCCATAGGTGGATTGTGAAAAGAACACACATGCAATGACATCAGGATCCATGTGTGGTCTCTGAAGAGAACACACATGCAATGACCCTAGTTGTTGTTAGTAAAAAAGCACGATGCAATGACACCGGTGGATCCATAGGTGGTATGTGAAAAGAACACGCATGCAATGACTCTAGTTGTTGTTAGTAAAAGAGCACACATGCAATGACACTAGTAGATCCATAGGTGGATTGTGAAAAGAACACACATGCAATGACACTGGTGGATCCATCTGTGGTCTCTGAACAGAACACACATGCAATGACCCTAGTTGTTGTTAGTAAAAACACACATTAAATGACACTGTGGATCCATATGTGGTATGTGAAAAGAACACACATTTCAATGACTCTTGTTGTTGTTAGTAAAAAGAACACACATGCAATGACACTGGTGGATCCATAGGTGGATTGTTAAAAGAACACACATGCAATGACTCTAGTTGTTGTTAGTAAAGAGCACACACATGCAATGACACTGGTGGATCCATAGGTGGATTGTGAAAATAACACACATGCAATCACACTGGTGGATGCATATGTGGTGTGTGAAAACAACATACATGAAATTACTCTCGGTGTTGTGAGTAAAATGAACAGACATGCAATGACATCAGGATCCATGTGGTCTCTAAAGAGAACACACATTTCAATGACACCGGTGGATCCATATGTGGTATGTGAAAAGAATAGTCATGAAATGACTCCAGTTGTTGTTAGTAAAAGGAACACACATGCAATGACACTGGTGGATCCATAGGTCGATTGTGAAAATAACACACATGCAATGATACTAGTGGATCCATATGTGGTATATGAAAAGAACACACATGCAATGACTCAGCTTGTTGTTAGTAAAAGAACACACATGCAATGACACTGTGGATCCATAGGTGGATTGTGAAGAGTACACATGCAATAACACTGGTGGATCCATATATGGTATGTGAAAAGAACACACATGAAATGACTCAGTTGTTAGTAAAAGAACACACATGCAATGACACTGTGGATCCATAGGTGGATTGTGAAGAGTACACGCATGCAATAACACCGGTGGATCCATATATGGTATGTGAAAAGAACACACATGAAATGACTCAGTTGTTGTTAGTAAAAGAACACACATGCAATGACACTGTGGATCCATAGGTGGATTGTGAAAAGAACACACATGCAATGACTCTAGTTATTGTTAGTAAAAGAACACACATGCAATGACACTGGTGGATCCATGTGTGGTCTTTGAAGAGAACACATGATGCAATGACTCGCCGTTGTTAGTAAAAGATCACACATGCAATGACACTGGATCCATAGGTGGATTGTGAAAAGAACACACATGCAATGACCTTGGTGGATCCATCTGTGGTATGTGAAAAGAACACACATGAAATGACTCCTATTGTTAGTAAAAAGAACACACATGCAATGACAAGTGGATCCATAGGTGGATTGTGAAAAGAGCACACATTTCAATGACATTGGTGGATCCATATCTGGTATGTGAAAAGAACACACATGAAATGACTCCAGTTCTTGTTAGTAAAAAGAACACACATGCAATGACACTCGTGGATCCACAGGTGGATTGTAAAAAGATCACACATGCAATGACACTGGATCCATAGGTGGATTGAAAAGAACACACATGCAATGACATCAGGGATCCATGTGTGGTCTCTGAAGAGAACACACATGCAATGACCCTAGTTGTTGTTAGTAAAAAAGCACATGCAATGACACTGTGGATCCATGGGTGGTATGTGAAAAGAACACGCATGCAATGACTCTAGTTGTTGTTAGTAAAAAGAGCACACATGCAATGACACTAGTAGATCCATAGGTGGATTGTGAAAAGAACACACATGCAATGACACTGGTGGATCCATCTGTGGTCTCTGAACAGAACACACATGCAATGACCCTAGTTGTTGTTAGTAAAAAACACACATTAAATGACACTGGTGGATCCATATGTGGTATGTGAAAAGAACACACATTTCAATGACTCTTGTTGTTGTTAGTAAAAAGAACACACATGCAATGACACTGGTGGATCCATAGGTGGATTGTTAAAAGAACACACATGCAATGACTCTAGTTGTTGTTAGTAAAGAGCACACACATGCAATGACACTGGTGGATCCATAGGTGGATTAGAAAATAACACACATGCAATCACACTGGTGGATGCATATGTGGTGTGTGAAACAACATACATGCAATGACTCGTTGTTGTTAGTAAAAAGAACACACATGCAATGACACTGGTGGATCCATGTGTGGTCTCTAAAGAGAACACACATTTCAATGACACCGGTGGATCCATATGTGGTATGTGAAAAGAATAGTCATGAAATGACTCCAGTTGTTGTTAGTAAAAGGAACACACATGCAATGACACTGGTGGATCCATAGGTCGATTGTGAAAATAACACACATGCAATGACTCTGGTTGTTGTTAGTAAAAAGAACACACATGCAATGACACTGGTGGATCCATGTGTGGTCTCTGAAGAGAACACAGATGCAATGACTCTGGTTGTTGTTAGTAAAAAGATCACACATGCAATGACACTGCTGGATCCATAGGTGGATTGTGAAAAGAACACACATGCAATGACACTGGTGGATCCATATGTGGTATATGAAAAGAACACACATGAAATGACTCTAGTTGTTGTTAGTAAAAGGATCACACATGCAATGACACTAGTGGATCCACAGGTGGATTGTGAAAAGAGCACACATTTCAATGACACTGGTGGATCCATATGTGGTATGTGAAAAGAACACACATGAAATGACTCCAGTTGTTGTTAGTAAAAATAACACACATGCAATGACACTAGTGGATCCATAGGTGGATTGTAAAAAGAGCACACATGCAATGACACTGCTGGATCCATAAGTGGATTGTGAAAAGAACACACATGCAATGACACTGGTGGATCCATGTGTGGTCTCTCAAGAGAACACACATGCAATGACCCCAGTTGTTGTTAGTAAAAAAAAGCACACATGCAATGACACTCGTGGATCCATAGGTGGTATGTGAAAAGAACACACATGCAATGACTCTGGTTGTTTATTAGTAAAAAGAGCACACATGCAATGATACTGGTGGATCCATAAGTGGATTGTGAAAAGAACACACATGCAATGACACTGGTGGATCCATGTTTGCTCTCTAAAGAGAACACACATGAAATGACCCTAGTTGTTGTTAGTAAAAAAGCACACATGCAATGAAACTGGTGGATCCATATGTGGTTTGTGAAAAGAACACACATTTCAATGACTCTGGTTGTTGTTAGTAAAAAGAACACACATGCAATGACACTGGTGGATCCATAGGTGGATTGTGAAGAGAACACACATGCAATGACTCTGGTTGTTGTTAGTAAAGAGAACACACATGCAATGACACTGGTGGATCCGTAGGGTGGATTGTGAAAAGAACACACCTGCAATGACACTGGTGGATCCATATGTGGTGTGAAAAGAACACACATGCAATGACTCGTTGTTGTTAGTAAAAGAACACACATGCAATGACATTGGTGGATCCATGTGTGGTCTCTGAAGAGAACACACATTTCAATGACACTGGTGGATCCATATGTGGTATGTGAAAAGAACAACATGAAATGACTCTTGTTGTCGTTAGTATAAAGAACACACATGCAATGACACTAGTGGATCCATAGGTGGATTGTGAAAAGAACACACATGCAATGACTCTAGTTATTGTTAGTAAAAAGAACACACATGCAATGACACTGTGGATCCATGTGTGGTCTTTGAAGAGAACACATGCAATGACTCGTTGTTGTTAGTAAAAACATCACACATGCAATGACACTCTAGTATCCATAGGTGGATTTTGAAAAGAACACACATGCAATGACCTTGGTGGATCCATCTGTGGTATGTGAAAAGAACACACATGAAATGACTCCAGTTATTGTTAGTAAAAAGAACACACATGCAATGACAAAGGGTCGATCCATAGGTGGATTGTGAAAAGAGCACACATTTCAATGACATTGGTGGATCCATATGGTATGTGAAAAGAACACACATGAAATGACTCAGTTCTTGTTAGTAAAAAGAACACACATGCAATGACACTGTGGATCCATGTGGATTGTAAAAAGATCACACATGCAATGACACTGTTGGATCCATAGGTGGATTGTGAAAAGAACACACATGCAATGACATCAGGATCCATGTGTGGTCTCTGAAGAGAACACACATGCAATGACCCTAGTTGTTGTTAGTAAAAAAGCACGCATGCAATGACACTGTGGATCCATAGGTGGTATGTGAAAAGAACACATGCAATGACTCTAGTTGTTGTTAGTAAAAAGAGCACACATGCAATGACACTAGTAGATCCATAGGTGGATTGTGAAAAGAACACACATGCAATGACACTGTGGATCCATCTGTGGTCTGAAATGAACACACATGCAATGACCCTAGTTGTTGTTAGTAAAAACACACATTAAATGACACTGTGGATCCATATGTGGTATGTGAAAAGAACACACATTTCAATGACTCTTGTTGTTGTTAGTAAAAAGAACACACATGCAATGACACTGGTGGATCCATAGGTGGATTGTTAAAAGAACACACATGCAATGACTCTAGTTGTTGTTAGTAAAGAGCACACACATGCAATGACACTGGTGGATCCATAGGTGGATTGTGAAAATAACACACATGCAATCACACTGGTGGATGCATATGTGGTGTGTGAAAACAACATACATGCAATGACTCTGGTTGTTGTTAGTAAAAAGAACACACATGCAATGACACTGGTGGATCCATGTGTGGTCTCTAAAGAGAACACACATTTCAATGACACCGGTGGATCCATATGTGGTATGTGAAAAGAATAGTCATGAAATGACTCCAGTTGTTGTTAGTAAAAGGAACACACATGCAATGACACTGGTGGATCCATAGGTCGATTGTGAAAATAACACACATGCAATGATACTAGTGGATCCATATGTGGTATATGAAAAGAACACACATGCAATGACTCCAGTTGTTGTTAGTAAAAGAACACACATGCAATGACACTCGTGGATCCATAGGTGGATTGTGAAGAGTACACGCATGCAATAACACTGGTGGATCCATATATGGTATGTGAAAAGAACACACATGAAATGACTCCAGTTGTTGTTAGTAAAAGAACACACATGCAATGACACTCGTGGATCCATAGGTGGATTGTGAAGAGTACACGCATGCAATAACACTGGTGGATCCATATATGGTATGTGAAAAGAACACACATGAAATGACTCCAGTTGTTGTTAGTAAAAAGAACACACATGCAATGACACTGGTGGATCCATAGGTGGATTGTGAAAAGAACACACATGCAATGACTCTAGTTATTGTTAGTAAAAAGAACACACATGCAATGACACTGGTGGATCCATGTGTGGTCTTTGAAGAGAACACAGATGCAATGACTCTGGCTGTTGTTAGTAAAAAGATCACACATGCAATGACACTACTGGATCCATAGGTGGATTGTGAAAAGAACACACATGCAATGACCTTGGTGGATCCATCTGTGGTATGTGAAAAGAACACACATGAAATGACTCCAGTTATTGTTAGTAAAAAGAACACACATGCAATGACAGTGGTCGATCCATAGGTGGATTGTGAAAAGAGCACACATTTCAATGACATTGGTGGATCCATATCTGGTATGTGAAAAGAACACACATGAAATGACTCCAGTTCTTGTTAGTAAAAAGAACACACATGCAATGACACTGTGGATCCACGTGGATTGTAAAAAGATCACACATGCAATGACACTTCTTGATCCATAGGTGGATTGTGAAAAGAACACACATGCAATGACATCAGGATCCATGTGTGGTCTCTGAAGAGAACACACATGCAATGACCCTAGTTGTTGTTAGTAAAAAAAGCACGCATGCAATGACACTGGTGGATCCATAGGTGGTATGTGAAAAGAACACGCATGCAATGACTCTAGTTGTTGTTAGTAAAAAGAGCACACATGCAATGACACTAGTAGATCCATAGGTGGATTGTGAAAAGAACACACATGCAATGACACTGGTGGATCCATCTGTGGTCTCTGAACAGAACACACATGCAATGACCCTAGTTGTTAGTAAAAACACACATTAAATGACACTGGTGGATCCATATGTGGTATGTGAAAAGAACACACATTTCAATGACTCTTGTTGTTGTTAGTAAAAAGAACACACATGCAATGACACTGGTGGATCCATAGGTGGATTGTTAAAAGAACACACATGCAATGACTCTAGTTGTTGTTAGTAAAGAGCACACACATGCAATGACACTGGTGGATCCATAGGTGGATTGTGAAAATAACACACATGCAATCACACTGGTGGATGCATATGTGGTGTGTGAAAACAACATACATGCAATGACTCTGGTTGTTGTTAGTAAAAAGAACACACATGCAATGACACTGGTGGATCCATGTGTGGTCTCTAAAGAGAACACACATTTCAATGACACCGGTGGATCCATATGTGGTATGTGAAAAGAATAGTCATGAAATGACTTCAGTGTTAGTAAAAAGAACACACATGCAATGACACTGGTGGATCCATAGGTCGATTGTGAAAATAACACACATGCAATGACTCTGGTTGTTGTTAGTAAAAAGAACACACATGCAATGACACTGGTGGATCCATGTGTGGTCTCTGAAGAGAACACAGATGCAATGACTCTGGTTGTTGTTAGTAAAAAGATCACACATGCAATGACACTGCTGGATCCATAGGTGGATTGTGAAAAGAACACACATGCAATGACACTGGTGGATCCATATGTGGTATATGAAAAGAACACACATGAAATGACTCTAGTTGTTGTTAGTAAAAGGATCACACATGCAATGACACTAGTGGATCCACAGGTGGATTGTGAAAAGAGCACACATTTCAATGACACTGGTGGATCCATATGTGGTATGTGAAAAGAACACACATGAAATGACTCCAGTTGTTGTTAGTAAAAATAACACACATGCAATGACACTAGTGGATCCATAGGTGGATTGTAAAAAGAGCACACATGCAATGACACTGCTGGATCCATAAGTGGATTGTGAAAAGAACACACATGCAATGACACTGGTGGATCCATGTGTGGTCTCTCAAGAGAACACACATGCAATGACCCCAGTTGTTGTTAGTAAAAAAAAGCACACATGCAATGACACTCGTGGATCCATAGGTGGTATGTGAAAAGAACACACATGCAATGACTCTGGTTGTTTATTAGTAAAAAGAGCACACATGCAATGATACTGGTGGATCCATAAGTGGATTGTGAAAAGAACACACATGCAATGACACTGGTGGATCCATGTTTGCTCTCTAAAGAGAACACACATGAAATGACCCTAGTTGTTGTTAGTAAAAAAGCACACATGCAATGAAACTGGTGGATCCATATGTGGTTTGTGAAAAGAACACACATTTCAATGACTCTGGTTGTTGTTAGTAAAAAGAACACACATGCAATGACACTGGTGGATCCATAGGTGGATTGTGAAGAGAACACACATGCAATGACTCTGGTTGTTGTTAGTAAAGAGAACACACATGCAATGACACTGGTGGATCCGTAGGTGGATTGTGAAAAGAACACACCTGCAATGACACTGGTGGATCCATATGTGGTGTGTGAAAAGAACACACATGCAATGACTCTGGTTGTTGTTAGTAAAAAGAACACACATGCAATGACATTGGTGGATCCATGTGTGGTCTCTGAAGAGAACACACATTTCAATGACACTGGTGGATCCATATGTGGTATGTGAAAAGAACAGTCATGAAATGACTCTAGTTGTCGTTAGTAGAAAGAACACACATGCAATGACACTAGTGGATCCATAGGTGGATTGTGAAAAGAACACACATGCAATGACTCTAGTTATTGTTAGTAAAAAGAACACACATGCAATGACACTGGTGGATCCATGTGTGGTCTTTGAAGAGAACACAGATGCAATGACTCTGGTTGTTGTTAGTAAAAAGATCACACATGCAATGACACTACTGGATCCATAGGTGGATTGTGAAAAGAACACACATGCAATGACCTTGGTGGATCCATCTGTGGTATGTGAAAAGAACACACATGAAATGACTCAGTTATTGTTAGTAAAAAGAACACACATGCAATGACAAAGGGTCGATCCATAGGTGGATTGTGAAAAGAGCACATTTCAATGACATTGGTGGATCCATATGGTATGTGAAAAGAACACACATGAAATGACTCCAGTTCTTGTTAGTAAAAAGAACACACATGCAATGACACTGGTGGATCCACAGGTGGATTGTAAAAAGATCACACATGCAATGACACTGTTGGATCCATAGGTGGATTGTGAAAAGAACACACATGCAATGACATCAGGATCCATGTGTGGTCTCAAGAGAACACACATGCAATGACCCTAGTTGTTGTTAGTAAAAAAACGCATGCAATGACACTGTGGATCCATAGGTGGTATGTGAAAAGAACACGCATGCAATGACTCTAGTTGTTGTTAGTAAAAAGAGCACACATGCAATGACACTAGTAGATCCATAGGTGGATTGTGAAAAGAACACACATGCAATGACACTGGTGGATCCATCTGTGGTCTCTGAACAGAACACACATGCAATGACCCTAGTTGTTGTTAGTAAAAACACACATTAAATGACACGTGTGGATCCATATGTGGTATGAAAAGAACACACATTTCAATGACTCTTGTTGTTGTTAGTAAAAAGAACACACATGCAATGACACTGTGGATCCATAGGTGGATTGTTAAAAGAACACACATGCAATGACTCTAGTTGTTAGTAAAGAGCACACATGCAATGACACTGTGGATCCATAGGTGGATTGTGAAAATAACACACATGCAATCACACTGTGGATGCATATGTGTGTGAAAACAACATACATGCAATGACTCGGTTGTTGTTAGTAAAAAGAACACACATGCAATGACACTGGTGGATCCATGTGTGGTCTCTAAAGAGAACACACATTTCAATGACACCGGTGGATCCATATGTGGTATGTGAAAAGAATAGTCATGAAATGACTCCAGTTGTTGTTAGTAAAAGGAACACACATGCAATGACACTGGTGGATCCATAGGTCGATTGTGAAAATAACACACATGCAATGATACTAGTGGATCCATATGTGGTATATGAAAAGAACACACATGCAATGACTCCAGTTGTTGTTAGTAAAAGAACACACATGCAATGACACTCGTGGATCCATAGGTGGATTGTGAAGAGTACACGCATGCAATAACACTGGTGGATCCATATATGGTATGTGAAAAGAACACACATGAAATGACTCCAGTTGTTGTTAGTAAAAGAACACACATGCAATGACACTCGTGGATCCATAGGTGGATTGTGAAGAGTACACGATGCAATAACACTGGTGGATCCATATATGGTATGTGAAAAGAACACACATGAAATGACTCCAGTTGTTGTTAGTAAAAAGAACACACATGCAATGACACTGGTGGATCCATAGGTGGATTGTGAAAAGAACACACATGCAATGACTCTAGTTATTGTTAGTAAAAAGAACACACATGCAATGACACTGGTGGATCCATGTGTGGTCTTTGAAGAGAACACAGATGCAATGACTCTGGCTGTTGTTAGTAAAAAGATCACACATGCAATGACACTACTGGATCCATAGGTGGATTGTGAAAAGAACACACATGCAATGACCTTGGTGGATCCATCTGTGGTATGTGAAAAGAACACACATGAAATGACTCCAGTTATTGTTAGTAAAAAGAACACACATGCAATGACAAAGGTCGATCCATAGGTGGATTGTGAAAAGAGCACACATTTCAATGACATTGGTGGATCCATATCTGGTATGTGAAAAGAACACACATGAAATGACTCCAGTTCTTGTTAGTAAAAAGAACACACATGCAATGACACTGTGGATCCACAGTGGATTGTAAAAAGATCACACATGCAATGACACTGCTGGATCCATAGGTGGATTGTGAAAAGAACACACATGCAATGACACTGGTGGATCCATGTGTGGTCTCTGAAGAGAACACACATGCAATGACCCTAGTTGTTGTTAGTAAAAAAAGCACGCATGCAATGACACTGGTGGATCCATAGGTGGTATGTGAAAAGAACACGCATGCAATGACTCTAGTTGTTGTTAGTAAAAAGAGCACACATGCAATGACACTAGTAGATCCATAGGTGGATTGTGAAAAGAACACACATGCAATGACACTGTGGATCCATCTGGTCTCAATGAACACACATGCAATGACCCTAGTTGTTGTTAGTAAAAACACACATTAAATGACACTGGTGGATCCATATGTATGTGAAAAGAACACACATTTCAATGACTCTTGTTGTTGTTAGTAAAAAGAACACACATGCAATGACACTGGTGGATCCATAGGTGGATTGTTAAAAGAACACACATGCAATGACTCTAGTTGTTGTTAGTAAAGAGCACACACATGCAATGACACTGGTGGATCCATAGGTGGATTGTGAAAATAACACACATGCAATCACACTGGTGGATGCATATGTGGTGTGTGAAAACAACATACATGCATTGACTCGAGTTGTTTTTAGTAAAAAGAACACACATGCAATGACATGGTGGATCCATGTGTGGTCTCTAAAGAACACACATTTCAATGACACCGTGGATCCATATGTGGTATGTGAAAAGAATAGTCATGAAATGACTCCAGTTGTTGTTAGTAAAAGGAACACACATGCAATGACACTGGTGGATCCATAGGTCGATTGTGAAAATAACACACATGCAATGACTCTGGTTGTTGTTAGTAAAAAGAACACACATGCAATGACACTGGTGGATCCATGTGTGGTCTCTGAAGAGAACACAGATGCAATGACTCGTTGTTGTTAGTAAAAGATCACACATGCAATGACACCGCTGGATCCATAGGTGGATTGTGAAAAGAACACACATGCAATGACACTGTGGATCCATATGTGGTATATGAAAAGAACACACATGAAATGACTCTAGTTGTTGTTAGTAAAAGGATCACACATGCAATGACACTAGTGGATCCACAGGTGGATTGTGAAAAGAGCACACATTTCAATGACACTGGTGGATCCATATGTGGTATGTGAAAAGAACACACATGAAATGACTCTTGTTGTTAGTAAAATAACACACATGCAATGACACTAGTGGATCCATAGGTGGATTGTAAAAGAGCACACATGCAATGACACCGCTGGATCCATAAGTGGATTGTGAAAGAACACACATGCAATGACATCAGGATCCATGTGTGGTCTCTCAAGAGAACACACATGCAATGACCCCTGTTGTTAGTAAAAAAAGCACACATGCAATGACACTCGTGGATCCATAGGTGGTATGTGAAAAGAACACACATGCAATGACTCTGGTTGTTTATTAGTAAAAAGAGCACACATGCAATGATACTGGTGGATCCATAAGTGGATTGTGAAAAGAACACACATGCAATGACACTGGTGGATCCATGTTTGCTCTCTAAAGAGAACACACATGAAATGACCCTAGTTGTTGTTAGTAAAAAAGCACACATGCAATGAAACTGGTGGATCCATATGTGGTTTGTGAAAAGAACACACATTTCAATGACTCTGGTTGTTGTTAGTAAAAAGAACACACATGCAATGACACTGGTGGATCCATAGGTGGATTGTGAAGAGAACACACATGCAATGACTCTGGTTGTTGTTAGTAAAGAGAACACACATGCAATGACACTGGTGGATCCGTAGGTGGATTGTGAAAAGAACACACCTGCAATGACACTGGTGGATCCATATGTGGTGTGTGAAAAGAACACACATGCAATGACTCTGGTTGTTGTTAGTAAAAAGAACACACATGCAATGACATTGGTGGATCCATGTGTGGTCTCAAGAGAACACACATTTCAATGACACTGTGGATCCATATGTGGTATGTGAAAAGAACCATGAAATGACTCTAGTTGTCGTTAGTAGAAAGAACACACATGCAATGACACTAGTGGATCCATAGGTGGATTGTGAAAAGAACACACATGCAATGACTCTAGTTATTGGTAGTAAAAGAACACACATGCAATGACACTGGTGGATCCATGTGTGGTCTTTGAAGAGAACACAGATGCAATGACTCTGGTTGTTGTTAGTAAAAAGATCACACATGCAATGACACTACTGGATCCATAGGTGGATTGTGAAAAGAACACACATGCAATGACCTTGGTGGATCCATCTGTGGTATGTGAAAAGAACACACATGAAATGACTCCAGTTATTGTTAGTAAAAAGAACACACAATGACAAAGTGGTCGATCCATAGGTGGATTGTGAAAAGAGCACACATTTCAATGACATTGGTGGATCCATATCTGGTATGTGAAAAGAACACACATGAAATGACTCCAGTTCTTGTTAGTAAAAAGAACACACATGCAATGACACTGGTGGATCCACAGGTGGATTGTAAAAAGATCACACATGCAATGACACTGTTGGATCCATAGGTGGATTGTGAAAAGAACACACATGCAATGACACTGGTGGATCCATGTGTGGTCTCTGAAGAGAACACACATGCAATGACCCTAGTTGTTAGTAAAAAAAGCACGCATGCAATGACACTGGTGGATCCATAGGTGGTATGTGAAAAGAACACGCATGCAATGACTCTAGTTGTTGTTAGTAAAAAGAGCACACATGCAATGACACTAGTAGATCCATAGGTGGATTGTGAAAAGAACACACATGCAATGACACTGGTGGATCCATCTGTGGTCTCAATGAACACACATGCAATGACCCTAGTTGTTGTTAGTAAAAAACACACATTAAATGACACTGGTGGATCCATATGTGGTATGTGAAAAGAACACACATTTCAATGACTCTTGTTGTTGTTAGTAAAAAGAACACACATGCAATGACACTGGTGGATCCATAGGTGGATTGTTAAAAGAACACACATGCAATGACTCTAGTTGTTGTTAGTAAAGAGCACACATGCAATGACACTGGTGGATCCATAGGTGGATTAGAAAATAACACACATGCAATCACACCGGTGGATGCATATGTGGTGTGTGAAAACAACATACATGCAATGACTCTTGTTGTTAGTAAAAAGAACACACATGCAATGACATCAGGATCCATGTGTGGTCTCTAAAGAACACACATTTCAATGACACCGGTGGATCCATATGTGGTATGTGAAAAGAATAGTCATGAAATGACTCCAGTTGTTGTTAGTAAAAGGAACACATGCAATGACACCTGTGGATCCATAGGTCGATTGTGAAAATAACACACATGCAATGATACTAGTGGATCCATAGGTGGTATATGAAAAGAACACACATGCAATGACTCCAGTTGTTGTTAGTAAAAGAACACACATGCAATGACACTCGTGGATCCATAGGTGGATTGTGAAGAGTACACATTCAATTACACTGGTGGATCCATATCTGGTATGTGAAAAGAACACACATGAAATGACTCCAGTTGTTGTTAGTAAAAGAACACACATGCAATGACACTGTGGATCCATAGGTGGATTGTGAAGAGTACGCATGCAATAACACCGTGGATCCATATATGGTATGTGAAAAGAACACACATGAAATGACTCAGGTTGTTGTTAGTAAAAAGAACACACATGCAATGACACTGGTGGATCCATAGGTGGATTGTGAAAAGAACACACATGCAATGACTCTAGTTATTGTTAGTAAAAAGAACACACATGCAATGACACTGGTGGATCCATGTGTGGTCTTTGAAGAGAACATGATGCAATGACTGGCTGTTGTTAGTAAAAAGATCACACATGCAATGACACTACTGGATCCATAGGTGGATTGTGAAAAGAACACACATGCAATGACCATGGTGGATCCATCTGTGGTATCTGAAAAGAACACACATGAAATGACTCGAGTTGTTGTGAGTAATTAGAGCACACATGCAATGACAAAGGGTCGATCCATAGGTGGATTGTGAAAAGAGCACATTTCAATGACATTGGTGGATCCATATCTGGTATGTGAAAAGAACACACATGAAATGACTCCAGTTCTTGTTAGTAAAAAGAACACACATGCAATGACACTGGTGGATCCACAGGTGGATTGTAAAAAGATCACACATGCAATGACACTGCTGGATCCATAGGTGGATTGTGAAAAGAACACACATGCAATGACATCAGGATCCATGTGTGGTCTCAAGAGAACACACATGCAATGAACCTAGTTGTTGTTAGTAAAAAAAGCACGCATGCAATGACACTGGTGGATCCATAGGTGGTATGTGAAAAGAACACGCATGCAATGACTCTAGTTGTTGTTAGTAAAAAGAGCACACATGCAATGACACTAGTAGATCCATAGGTGGATTGTGAAAAGAACACACATGCAATGACACTGGTGGATCCATCTGTGGTCTCTGAACAGAACACACATGCAATGACCCTAGTTGTTGTTAGTAAAAAACACACATTAAATGACACTGGTGGATCCATATGTGGTATGTGAAAAGAACACACATTTCAATGACTCTTGTTGTTGTTAGTAAAAAGAACACACATGCAATGACACTGGTGGATCCATAGGTGGATTGTTAAAAGAACACACATGCAATGACTCTAGTTGTTGTTAGTAAAGAGCACACACATGCAATGACACTGGTGGATCCATAGGTGGATTGTGAAAATAACACACATGCAATGACACGGGTGGATGCATATGTGGTGTGAAAACAACATACATGCAATGACTCGTTGTTGTTAGTAAAAGAACACACATGCAATGACACTGGTGGATCCATGTGTGGTCTCTAAAGAGAACACACATTTCAATGACACCGGTGGATCCATATGTGGTATGTGAAAAGAATAGTCATGAAATGACTCCAGTTGTTGTTAGTAAAAGGAACACACATGCAATGACACTGGTGGATCCATAGGTCGATTGTGAAAATAACACACATGCAATGATACTAGTGGATCCATATGTGGTATATGAAAAGAACACACATGCAATGACTCCAGTTGTTGTTAGTAAAAGAACACACATGCAATGACACTCGTGGATCCATAGGTGGATTGTGAAGAGTACACGCATGCAATAACACTGGTGGATCCATATATGGTATGTGAAAAGAACACACATGAAATGACTCCAGTTGTTGTTAGTAAAAGAACACACATGCAATGACACTCGTGGATCCATAGGTGGATTGTGAAGAGTACACGCATGCAATAACACTGGTGGATCCATATATGGTATGTGAAAAGAACACACATGAAATGACTCCAGTTGTTGTTAGTAAAAAGAACACACATGCAATGACACTGGTGGATCCATAGGTGGATTGTGAAAAGAACACACATGCAATGACTCTAGTTATTGTTAGTAAAAAGAACACACATGCAATGACACTGGTGGATCCATGTGTGGTCTTTGAAGAGAACACAGATGCAATGACTCTGGCTGTTGTTAGTAAAAAGATCACACATGCAATGACACTACTGGATCCATAGGTGGATTGTGAAAAGAACACACATGCAATGACCTTGGTGGATCCATCTGTGGTATGTGAAAAGAACACACATGAAATGACTCCAGTTATTGTTAGTAAAAAGAACACACATGCAATGACAGTGGTCGATCCATAGGTGGATTGTGAAAAGAGCACACATTTCAATGACATTGGTGGATCCATATCTGGTATGTGAAAAGAACACACATGAAATGACTCCAGTTCTTGTTAGTAAAAAGAACACACATGCAATGACACTGGTGGATCCACAGGTGGATTGTAAAAAGATCACACATGCAATGACACTGCTGGATCCATAGGTGGATTGTGAAAAGAACACACATGCAATGACACTGGTGGATCCATGTGTGGTCTCTGAAGAGAACACACATGCAATGACCCTAGTTGTTGTTAGTAAAAAAAGCACGCATGCAATGACACTGGTGGATCCATAGGTGGTATGTGAAAAGAACACGCATGCAATGACTCTAGTTGTTGTTAGTAAAAGAGCACACATGCAATGACACTAGTAGATCCATAGGTGGATTGTGAAAAGAACACACATGCAATGACACTGGTGGATCCATCTGTGGTCTCTGAACAGAACACACATGCAATGACCCTAGTTGTTGTTAGTAAAAAACACATTACCTGACACTGGTGGATCCATATGTGGTATGTGAAAAGAACTCACATTTCAATGACTCTTGTTGTTGTTAGTAAAAGAACACACATGCAATGACACCGGTGGATCCATAGGTGGATTGTTAAAAGAACACACAATGACTCTAGTTGTTGTTAGTAAAGAGCACACACATGCAATGACACTGTGGATCCATAGGTGGATTAGAAAATAACACACATGCAATCACACTGGTGGATGCATATGTGGTGTGTGAAAACAACATACATGCAATGACTCAGGTTGTTGTTAGTAAAAAGAACACACATGCAATGACATCAGGATCCATGTGTGGTCTCTAAAGAGAACACACATTTCAATGACACCGGTGGATCCATATGTGGTATGTGAAAAGAATAGTCATGAAATGACTCCAGTTGTTGTTAGTAAAAGGAACACACATGCAATGACACTGGTGGATCCATAGGTCGATTGTGAAAATAACACACATGCAATGATCCTAGTGGATCCATATGTGGTATGAAAAGAACACACATGCAATGACTCAGTTGTTGTTAGTAAAAGAACACACATGCAATGACACTGTGGATCCATAGGTGGATTGTGAAGAGTACACGCATGCAATAACACTGGTGGATCCATATATGGTATGTGAAAAGAACACACATGAAATGACTCCAGTTGTTGTTAGTAAAAGAACACACATGCAATGACACTCGTGGATCCATAGGTGGATTGTGAAGAGTACACGCATGCAATAACACTGGTGGATCCATATATGGTATGTGAAAAGAACACACATGAAATGACTCCAGTTGTTGTTAGTAAAAAGAACACACATGCAATGACACTGGTGGATCCATAGGTGGATTGTGAAAAGAACACACATGCAATGACTCTAGTTATTGTTAGTAAAAAGAACACACATGCAATGACACTGGTGGATCCATGTGTGGTCTTTGAAGAGAACACAGATGCAATGACTCTGGCTGTTGTTAGTAAAAAGATCACATATGCAATGACACTACTGGATCCATAGGTGGATTGTGAAAAGAACACACATGCAATGACCTTGGTGGATCCATGTGGTATGTGAAAAGAACACACATGAAATGACTCAGTTATTGTTAGTAAAAAGAACACACATGCAATGACAGTGGTCGATCCATAGGTGGATTGTGAAAAGAGCACACATTTCAATGACATTGGTGGATCCATATCTGGTATGTGAAAAGAACACACATGAAATGACTCCAGTTCTTGTTAGTAAAAAGAACACACATGCAATGACACTGGTGGATCCATTGGATTGTAAAAGATCACACATGCAATGACACCTGGATCCATAGGTGGATTGTGAAAAGAACACACATGCAATGACATCAGGATCCTTGTGTTGTCTCTGATGAGAACACTCATGGAATGACCCTAGTTGTTGTTAGTAAAAAAAGCACGCATGCAATGACACTGGTGGATCCATAGGTGGTATGTGAAAAGAACACGCATGCAATGACTCTAGTTGTTGTTAGTAAAAAGAGCACACATGCAATGACACTAGTAGATCCATAGGTGGATTGTGAAAAGAACACACATGCAATGACACTGGTGGATCCATCTGTGGTCTCTCAATGTAACACACATGCAATGACCCTAGTTGTTGTTAAAAAACACACATTAAATGACACTGTGGATCCATGTGGTTTATGAAAAGAACACACATTTCAATGACTCTTGTTGTTGTTAGTAAAAAGAACACACATGCAATGACACTGGTGGATCCATAGGTGGATTGTTAAAAGAACACACATGCAATGACTCTAGTTGTTGTTAGTAAAGAGCACACACATGCAATGACACTGGTGGATCCATAGGTGGATTGTGAAAATAACACACATGCAATCACACTGTGGATGCATATGTGTGTGAAAACAACATACATGCAATGACTGTTGTTGTTAGTAAAAAGAACACACATGCAATGACATCAGGATCCATGTGTGGTCTCTAAAGAGAACACACATTTCAATGACACCGGTGGATCCATATGTGGTATGTGAAAAGAATAGTCATGAAATGACTCCAGTTGTTGTTAGTAAAAGGAACACACATGCAATGACACTGGTGGATCCATAGGTCGATTGTGAAAATAACACACATGCAATGATACTAGTGGATCCATATTTTGTATATGAAAAGAACACACATGCAATGACTCCAGTTGTTGTTAGTAAAAGAACACACATGCAATGACACTCGTGGATCCATAGGTGGATTGTGAAGAGTACACGCATGCAATAACACTGGTGGATCCATATATGGTATGTGAAAAGAACACACATGCAATGACTCTAGTTGTTGTTAGTAAAAGAACACACATGCAATGACACTCGTGGATCCATAGGTGGATTGTGAAGAGTACACGCATGCAATAACACTGGTGGATCCATATATGGTATGTGAAAAGAACACACATGAAATGACTCCAGTTGTTGTTAGTAAAAAGAACACACATGCAATGACACTGGTGGATCCATAGGGGGATTGTGAAAAGAGCACACATGCAATGACACTGGTTGTTGTTAGTAAAAAGAACACACATGCAATGACACTGGTGGATCCATGTGTGGTCTCTGAAGAGAACACACATGCAATGACTCTGGTTGTAAGTAAAAAGAGCACACATGCAATGACTCTGGTTGTTGTTAGTAAAAAGAACACACATGCAATGACACTGGTGGATCCATAGGTGGATTGTGAAAAGAGCACACATACAATGACACTAGTGGATCCATATGTGGTATGTGAAAAGAACACACATGCAATGACTCCAGTTGTTGTTAGTGAAAAGAACACACATGCAATGATACTGGTGGATCCATAGGTGGATTGCGAAAAGAGCACACATGCAATGGCACTGGTGGATCCACATGTGGTATGTGAAAAGAACACACGTGCAATGACTCTGGTTGTTGTTAGTAAAGAGAACACACATGCAATGACACTGGTGGATCCATGTGTGGTCTCTAAAGAGAACACATATTTCAATGACACTGGTGGATCCATATGTGGTATGTGAAAAGAACAGTCATGAAATGACTCCATTGTTGTTAGTAAAAAGAACACACATGCAATGACACTGGTGGATCCATATACGTGGTATGTGAAAAGAACACACATGCAATGACTCCAGTTGTTGTTAGTGAAAAGAACACACATGCAATGACACTGGTGGATCCATAGGTGGATTGTGAAAAGAGCACACATGCAATGACACTGGTGGATCCATATGTGGTATGTAAAAAGAACACACATGCAATGACTCCAGTTGTTGTTAGTAAAAGAACACACATGGAATGACACTGGTGGATTCATAGGTGGATTGTGAAGAGAACACGCATGCAATAACACTGGTGGATTCATAGGTGGATTGTGAAAAGAGCACACATGCAATGACTCTGGTTGTTAGTAAAAAGAACACACATGCAATGACATCAGGATCCATGTGGTCTCTCAAGAGAACACACATTTCAATGACACTGGTGGATCCATAGGTGGATTGTGAAAAGAACACACATGCAATGACACTGGTGGATCCATATGTGGTGTGTGAAAAGAACACACATGCAATGACTCTGGTTGTTGTTAGTAAAAAGAACACACATGCAATGACACTGGTGGATCCATGTGTGGTCTATGAAGAGAACACACATGCAATGACTCTGGTCGTTGTTAGTAAATAGAGCACACATGCAATGACACTTCTGGATCCATAGGTGGATTGTGAAAAGAACACACATGCAATGACACTGGTGGATCCATGTGTGGTCTCTGAAGAGAACACACATGCAATGACCTGAGTTGTTGTTAGTAAAAAAAGCACACATGCAATGACACTAGTGGATCCATAGGTGGTATGTGAAAAGAACACACATTTCAATGACACCGGTGGATCCACATGTGGTATGTGAAAAGAACACACATGAAATGACTCCAGTTGTTGTTATTAAAAAGAACACACATGCAATGACACTGGTGGATCCATAGGTGGATTGTGAAAAGAGCACACATGCAATGACACTGGTGGATCCATATGTGGTATGTGAAAAGAACACACATGTAATGACTCAATTTGTTGTTAGTGAAAAGAACTCACAAGCAATGACACTGGTGGATCCATAGGTGGATTGTGAAAAGAGCACACATGCAATAACACTAGTGGATCCATATGTGGTATGTGAAAAGAACACACATGCAATGACACTGGTGGATCCACATGTGGTATGTGAAAAGAACACCCATGCAATGACTCGAGTTGTTATTAGTAAAAAGAACACACATGCAATGACACGGGTGGATCCATGTGTGGTCTCTGAAGAGAACACACATTTCAATGACACTGCTGGATCCATAGGTGGATTGTGAAAAGAACACACATACAATGACACTAGTGGATCCATATGTGGTGTGTGAAAAGAACACACATGCAATGACTCTAGTTGTTGTTAGTAAAAGAACACACACATGCAATGACACTGTGGATCCATGTGTGGTCTCTCAAGAGAACACATATTTCAATGACACCATGGATCCATATGAGCTATGTGAAAAGAATGACATGAAATGAATCCAATTGTTGTTAGTAAAAAGAACACACATGCAATGATACTGGTGGATCCATAGGTGGATTGTGAAAAGAGCACACATTTCAATGACACTGGTCGATCCATATGTGTTATGTGAAAAGAACACACATGAAATGACTCGAGTTGTTGTTAGTAAAAGGAACACACATGCAATGACACTGGTGGATCCCTAGGTGGATTGTAAAAAGAGCACACATGCAATGACACTGGTTGTTGTTAGTAAAGAGAACACATGCAATGACACTGGTGGATCCATTGGTGGATTGTGAAAAGAACACACCTGCAATGACACTGGTGGAGCCATATGTGGTGTGTGAAAAGAACACACATGCAATGACTCTGGTTGTTGTTAGTAAAAAGAACACACATGCAATGACATCAGGATCCATGTGTGGTCTCTGAAGAGAACACACATTTCAATGACACCGGTGGATCCATATGTGGTATGTGAAAAGAACAGTCATGAAATGACTCTAGTTGTTGTTAGTAAAAAGAACACACATGCAATGACACTGGTGGATCCATAGGTGGATTGTGAAAAGAACACACATGCAATGACTCTGGTTGTTGTTAGTAAAAAGAACACACATGCAATGACACTGGTGGATCCATGTGTGGTCTCTGAAGAGAACACAGATGCAATGACTCTGGTTGTTGTTAGTAAAAAGATCACACATGCAATGACACTGCTGGATCCATAGGTGGATTGTGAAAAGAACACACATGCAATGACACTGGTGGATCCATATGTGGTATATGAAAAGAACACACATGAAATGACTCTAGTTGTTGTTAGTAAAAGGAACACACATGCAATGACACTGGTGGATCCACAGGTGGATTGTGAAAAGAGCACACATTTCAATGACACTGGTGGATCCATATGTGGTATGTGAAAAGAACACACATGAAATGACTCCAGTTGTTGTTAGTAAAAATAACACACATGCAATGACACTAGTGGATCCATAGGTGGATTGTAAAAAGAGCACACATGCAATGACACTGCTGGATCCATAAGTGGATTATGAAAAGAACACACATGCAATGACATCAGGATCCATGTGTGGTCTCAAGAGAACACACATGCAATGACCCCAGTTGTTGTTAGTAAAAAAAAGCACACATGCAATGACACTCGTGGATCCATAGGTGGTATGTGAAAAGAACACACATGCAATGACTCTGGTTGTTTGTTAGTAAAAAGAGCACACATGCAATGACACTGGTGGATCCATAGGTGGATTGTGAAAAGAACACACATGCAATGACACTGGTGGATCCATGTGTGGTCTCAAGAGAACACATGAAATGACCCTAGTTGTTAGTAAAAAGCACACCTGCAATGACACTGGTGGATCCATATGTGGTATGTGAAAAGAACACACATTTCAATGACTCTGGTTGTTGTTAGTAAAAAGAACACACATGCAATGACACTGGTGGATCCATAGGTGGATTGTGAAGAGAACACACATGCAATGACTCTGGTTGTTGTTAGTAAAGAGAACACACATGCAATGACACTGGTGGATCCGTAGGTGGATTGTGAAAAGAACACACCTGCAATGACACTGGTGGATCCATATGTGGTGTGTGAAAAGAACACACATGCAATGACTCTGGTTGTTGTTGGTAAAAAGAACACACATGCAATGACAGTGGTGGATCCATGTGTGGTCTCTGAAGAGAACACACATTTCAATGACACCGGTGGATCCATATGTGGTATGTGAAAAGAACAGTCATGAAATGACTCTAGTTGTCGTTAGTAGAAAGAACACACATGCAATGACACTATTGGATCCATAGGTGGATTGTGAAAAGAACACACATGCAATGACTCTAGTTGTTGTTAGTAAAAACAACACACATGCAATGACACTGGTGGATCCATGTGTGGTCTTTGAAGAGAACACAGATGCAATGACTCTGATTGTTATTAGTAAAAAGATCACACATGCAATGACACTACTGGATCCATGGGTGGATTGTGAAAAGAACACACATGCAATGACCTTGGTGGATCCATTTGTGGTATGTGAAAAGAACACACATGAAATGACTCCAGTTATTGTTAGTAAAAAGAACACACATGCAATGACAGTGGTGGATCCATAGGTGGATTGTGAAAAGAGCACACATTTCAATGACATTGGTGGATCCATATGTGGTATGTGAAAAGAACACACTTGAAATTACTCCAGTTGTTGTTAGTAAAAAGAACACACATGCAATGACACTGGTGGATCCATAGGTGGATTGTAAAAAGAGCACACATGCAATGACACTGCTGGATCCATAGGTGGATTGTGAAAAGAACACACATGCAATGACATCAGGATCCATGTGGTCTCTGAAGAGAACACACATGCAATGACCCTAGTTGTTGTTAGTAAAAAAAGCACGCATGCAATGACACTGGTGGATCCATAGGTGGTATGTGAAAAGAACACACATGCAATGACTCTAGTTGTTGTTAGTAAAAAGAGCACACATGCAATGACACTAGTGGATCCATAGGTGGATTGTGAAAAGAACACACATGCAATGACACTGGTGGATCCATCTATGGTCTCTGAACAGAACACACATGCAATGACCCTAGTTGTTGTTAGTAAAAAAAACACATGAAATGACACTGGTGGATCCATATGTGGTATGTGAAAAGAACACACATTTCAATGACTCTTGTTGTTGTTAGTAAAAAGAACACACATGCAATGACACTGGTGGATCTATAGGTGGATTGTGAAAAGAACACACATGCAATGACTCTAGTTGTTAGTAAAGAGCATACATGCAATGACACTGGTGGATCCATAGGTGGATTGTGAAAATAACACACATGCTATCACACAGGTGGATCCATATGTGGTGTGTGAAGAGAACACACATGAAATGACTCCAGTTGTTGTTAGTAAAAAGAACACACATGCAATGACACTGGTGGATCCATGTGTGGTCTCTAAAGAGAACACACATTTCAATGACACCGGTGGATCCATATGTGGTATGTGAAAAGAACAGTCATGAAATGACTCCAGTTGTTGTTAGTAAAAAAACACACATGCAATGACACTGGTGGATCCATAGGTCGATTGTGAAAAGAACACACATGCAATGATACTAGTGGATCCATATGTGGTATGTGAAAAGAACACACATGCAATGACTCCAGTTGTTGTTAGTAAAAGAACACACATGCAATGACACTCGTGGATCCATAGGTGGATTGTGAAGAGAACACGCATGCAATAACACTGGTGGATCCATATGTGGTATGTGAAAAGAACACACATGAAATGACTCCAGTTGTTGTTAGTAAAAAGAACACACATGCAATGACACTGGTGGATCCATAGGTGGATTGTGAAAAGAGCACACATGCAATGACACTGGTGGATCCATATGTGGTATGTGAAAAGAACACACATGCAATGACTCCAGTTGTTATTAGTGAAAAGAACACACATGCAATGGCACTGGTGGATCCATAGGTGGATTGTGAAAAGAGCACACATGCAATGACACTGGTGGATCCATATGTGGTATGTGAAAAGAACACACATGCAATTACACTGGTGGATCCATAGGTGGATTGTGAAAAGAGCACACATGCAATGACACTGGTGGATCCATATGTGGTGTGTGAAAAGAACACACATGCAATGACTCTGGTTGTTGTTAGTAAAAAGAACACACATGCAATGACACTGGTGGATCCATGTGTGGTCTCTAAAGAGAACACACATTTCAATGACTCTGGTTGTTGTTAGTAAAAAGAACACACATGCAATGACACTGGTGGATCCATGTTTGCTCTCTAAAGAGAACACACATGAAATGACCCTAGTTGTTGTTAGTAAAAAAGCACACATGCAATGAAACTGGTGGATCCATATGTGGTTTGTGAAAAGAACACACATTTCAATGACTCTGGTTGTTGTTAGTAAAAAGAACACACATGCAATGACACTGGTGGATCCATAGGTGGATTGTGAAGAGAACACACATGCAATGACTCTGGTTGTTGTTAGTAAAGAGAACACACATGCAATGACACTGGTGGATCCGTAGGTGGATTGTGAAAAGAACACACCTGCAATGACACTGGTGGATCCATATGTGGTGTGTGAAAAGAACACACATGCAATGACTCTGGTTGTTGTTAGTAAAAAGAACACACATGCAATGACATTGGTGGATCCATGTGTGGTCTCTGAAGAGAACACACATTTCAATGACACTGGTGGATCCATATGTGGTATGTGAAAAGAACAGTCATGAAATGACTCTAGTTGTCGTTAGTAGAAAGAACACACATGCAATGACACTAGTGGATCCATAGGTGGATTGTGAAAAGAACACACATGCAATGACTCTAGTTATTGTTAGTAAAAAGAACACACATGCAATGACACTGGTGGATCCATGTGTGGTCTTTGAAGAGAACACAGATGCAATGACTCTGGTTGTTGTTAGTAAAAAGATCACACATGCAATGACACTACTGGATCCATAGGTGGATTGTGAAAAGAACACACATGCAATGACCTTGGTGGATCCATCTGTGGTATGTGAAAAGAACACACATGAAATGACTCCAGTTATTGTTAGTAAAAAGAACACACATGCAATGACAGTGGTCGATCCATAGGTGGATTGTGAAAAGAGCACACATTTCAATGACATTGGTGGATCCATATCTGGTATGTGAAAAGAACACACATGAAATGACTCCAGTTCTTGTTAGTAAAAAGAACACACATGCAATGACACTGGTGGATCCACAGGTGGATTGTAAAAAGATCACACATGCAATGACACTGTTGGATCCATAGGTGGATTGTGAAAAGAACACACATGCAATGACACTGGTGGATCCATGTGTGGTCTCTGAAGAGAACACACATGCAATGACCCTAGTTGTTGTTAGTAAAAAAAGCACGCATGCAATGACACTGGTGGATCCATAGGTGGTATGTGAAAAGAACACGCATGCAATGACTCTAGTTGTTGTTAGTAAAAAGAGCACACATGCAATGACACTAGTAGATCCATAGGTGGATTGTGAAAAGAACACACATGCAATGACACTGGTGGATCCATCTGTGGTCTCTGAACAGAACACACATGCAATGACCCTAGTTGTTGTTAGTAAAAAACACACATTAAATGACACTGGTGGATCCATATGTGGTATGTGAAAAGAACACACATTTCAATGACTCTTGTTGTTGTTAGTAAAAAGAACACACATGCAATGACACTGGTGGATCCATAGGTGGATTGTTAAAAGAACACACATGCAATGACTCTAGTTGTTGTTAGTAAAGAGCACACACATGCAATGACACTGGTGGATCCATAGGTGGATTGTGAAAATAACACACATGCAATCACACTGGTGGATGCATATGTGGTGTGTGAAAACAACATACATGCAATGACTCTGGTTGTTGTTAGTAAAAAGAACACACATGCAATGACACTGGTGGATCCATGTGTGGTCTCTAAAGAGAACACACATTTCAATGACACCGGTGGATCCATATGTGGTATGTGAAAAGAATAGTCATGAAATGACTCCAGTTGTTGTTAGTAAAAGGAACACACATGCAATGACACTGGTGGATCCATAGGTCGATTGTGAAAATAACACACATGCAATGATACTAGTGGATCCATATGTGGTATATGAAAAGAACACACATGCAATGACTCCAGTTGTTGTTAGTAAAAGAACACACATGCAATGACACTCGTGGATCCATAGGTGGATTGTGAAGAGTACACATGCAATAACACCGTGGATCCATATATGGTATGTGAAAAGAACACACATGCAATGACTCCAGTTGTTGTTAGTAAAAGAACACACATGCAATGACACTCGTGGATCCATAGGTGGATTGTGAAGAGTACACGCATGCAATAACACTGGTGGATCCATATATGGTATGTGAAAAGAACACACATGAAATGACTCCAGTTGTTGTTAGTAAAAGAACACACATGCAATGACACTGGTGGATCCATAGGTGGATTGTGAAAAGAACACACATGCAATGACTCTAGTTATTGTTAGTAAAAAGAACACACATGCAATGACACTGGTGGATCCATGTGTGGTCTTTGAAGAGAACACAGATGCAATGACTCTGGCTGTTGTTAGTAAAAAGATCACACATGCAATGACACTACTGGATCCATAGGTGGATTGTGAAAAGAACACACATGCAATGACCTTGGTGGATCCATCTGTGGTATGTGAAAAGAACACACATGAAATGACTCAGTTGTTGTTAGTAAAAGAACACACATGCAATGACAGTGGTCGATCCATAGGTGGATTGTGAAAAGAGCACACATTTCAATGACATTGGTGGATCCATATCTGGTATGTGAAAAGAACACACATGAAATGACTCCAGTTCTTGTTAGTAAAAAGAACACACATGCAATGACACTGGTGGATCCAGATGTGGATTGTAAAAAGAACACACATGCAATGACACTGGTGGATCCATAGGTGGATTGTGAAAAGAACACACATGCAATGACACTGGTGGATCCATGTGTGGTCTCTGAAGAGAACACACATGCAATGACCCTAGTTGTTGTTAGTAAAAAAAGCACGCATGCAATGACACTGGTGGATCCATAGGTGGTATGTGAAAAGAACACGCATGCAATGACTCTAGTTGTTGTTAGTAAAAAGAGCACACATGCAATGACACTAGTAGATCCATAGGTGGATTGTGAAAAGAACACACATGCAATGACACTGGTGGATCCATCTGTGGTCTCTGAACAGAACACACATGCAATGACCCTAGTTGTTGTTAGTAAAAAACACACATTAAATGACACTGGTGGATCCATATGTGGTATGTGAAAAGAACACACATTTCAATGACTCTTGTTGTTGTTAGTAAAAAGAACACACATGCAATGACACTGGTGGATCCATAGGTGGATTGTTAAAAGAACACACATGCAATGACTCTAGTTGTTGTTAGTAAAGAGCACACACATGCAATGACACTGGTGGATCCATAGGTGGATTGTGAAAATAACACACATGCAATCACACTGGTGGATGCATATGTGGTGTGTGAAAACAACATACATGCAATGACTCTGGTTGTTGTTAGTAAAAAGAACACACATGCAATGACACTGGTGGATCCATGTGTGGTCTCTAAAGAGAACACACATTTCAATGACACCGGTGGATCCATATGTGGTATGTGAAAAGAATAGTCATGAAATGACTCCAGTTGTTGTTAGTAAAAGGAACACACATGCAATGACACTGGTGGATCCATAGGTCGATTGTGAAAATAACACACATGCAATGATACTAGTGGATCCATATTTTGTATATGAAAAGAACACACATGCAATGACTCCAGTTGTTGTTAGTAAAAGAACACACATGCAATGACACTCGTGGATCCATAGGTGGATTGTGAAGAGTACACGCATGCAATAACACTGGTGGATCCATATATGGTATGTGAAAAGAACACACATGCAATGACTCTAGTTGTTGTTAGTAAAAGAACACACATGCAATGACACTCGTGGATCCATAGGTGGATTGTGAAGAGTACACGCATGCAATAACACTGGTGGATCCATATATGGTATGTGAAAAGAACACACATGAAATGACTCCAGTTGTTGTTAGTAAAAGAACACACATGCAATGACACTCGTGGATCCATAGGGGATTGTGAAAAGAGCACACATGCAATGACACTGGTTGTTAGTAAAAAGAACACACATGCAATGACATCGGTGGATCCATGTGTGGTCTCAAGAGAAACACACATGCAATGACTCACGGTTAAGTAAAAAGAGCACACATGCAATGACTCTGGTTGTTGTTAGTAAAAAGAACACACATGCAACGACACTGGTGGATCCATAGGTGGATTGTGAAAAGAGCACACATACAATGACACTAGTGGATCCATATGTGGTATGTGAAAAGAACACACATGCAATGACTCCAGTTGTTGTTAGTGAAAAGAACACACATGCAATGATACTGGTGGATCCATAGGTGGATTGCGAAAAGAGCACACATGCAATGGCACTGGTGGATCCACATGTGGTATGTGAAAAGAACACACGTGCAATGACTCTGGTTGTTGTTAGTAAAGAGAACACACATGCAATGACACTGGTGGATCCATGTGTGGTCTCTAAAGAGAACACATATTTCAATGACACTGGTGGATCCATATGTGGTATGTGAAAAGAACAGTCATGAAATGACTCCATTGTTGTTAGTAAAAAGAACACACATGCAATGACACTGGTGGATCCATATACGTGGTATGTGAAAAGAACACACATGCAATGACTCCAGTTGTTGTTAGTGAAAAGAACACACATGCAATGACACTGGTGGATCCATAGGTGGATTGTGAAAAGAGCACACATGCAATGACACTGGTGGATCCATATGTGGTATGTAAAAAGAACACACATGCAATGACTCCAGTTGTTGTTAGTAAAAGAACACACATGGAATGACACTGGTGGATTCATAGGTGGATTGTGAAGAGAACACGCATGCAATAACACTGGTGGATTCATAGGTGGATTGTGAAAAGAGCACACATGCAATGACTCTGGTTGTTAGTAAAAAGAACACACATGCAATGACACTGGTGGATCCATGTGTGGTCTCTGAAGAGAACACACATTTCAATGACACTGGTGGATCCATAGGTGGATTGTGAAAAGAACACACATGCAATGACACTGGTGGATCCATATGTGGTGTGTGAAAAGAACACACATGCAATGACTCTGGTTGTTGTTAGTAAAAAGAACACACATGCAATGACACTGGTGGATCCATGTGTGGTCTATGAAGAGAACACACATGCAATGACTCTGGTCGTTGTTAGTAAATAGAGCACACATGCAATGACACTTCTGGATCCATAGGTGGATTGTGAAAAGAACACACATGCAATGACACTGGTGGATCCATGTGTGGTCTCTGAAGAGAACACACATGCAATGACCTGAGTTGTTGTTAGTAAAAAAAGCACACATGCAATGACACTAGTGGATCCATAGGTGGTATGTGAAAAGAACACACATTTCAATGACACCGGTGGATCCACATGTGGTATGTGAAAAGAACACACATGAAATGACTCCAGTTGTTGTTATTAAAAAGAACACACATGCAATGACACTGGTGGATCCATAGGTGGATTGTGAAAAGAGCACACATGCAATGACACTGGTGGATCCATATGTGGTATGTGAAAAGAACACACATGTAATGACTCCAGTTGTTGTTAGTGAAAAGAACACACAAGCAATGACACTGGTGGATCCATAGGTGGATTGTGAAAAGAGCACACATGCAATAACACTAGTGGATCCATATGTGGTATGTGAAAAGAACACACATGCAATGACACTGGTGGATCCACATGTGGTATGTGAAAAGAACACCCATGCAATGACTCTGGTTGTTGTTAGTAAAAAGAACACACATGCAATGACACTGGTGGATCCATGTGTGGTCTCTGAAGAGAACACACATTTCAATGACACTGGTGGATCCATAGGTGGATTGTGAAAAGAACACACATACAATGACACTAGTGGATCCATATGTGGTGTGTGAAAAGAACACACATGCAATGACTCTAGTTGTTGTTAGTAAAACGAACACACATGCAATGACACTGGTGGATCCATGTGTGGTCTCTGAAGAGAACACATATTTCAATGACACCAGTGGATCCATATGAGCTATGTGAAAAGAACAGACATGAAATGAATCCAATTGTTGTTAGTAAAAAGAACACACATGCAATGATACTGGTGGATCCATAGGTGGATTGTGAAAAGAGCACACATTTCAATGACACTGGTCGATCCATATGTGTTATGTGAAAAGAACACACATGAAATGACTCGAGTTGTTGTTAGTAAAAGGAACACACATGCAATGACACTGGTGGATCCCTAGGTGGATTGTAAAAAGAGCACACATGCAATGACACTGGTTGTTGTTAGTAAAGAGAACACATGCAATGACACTGGTGGATCCATTGGTGGATTGTGAAAAGAACACACCTGCAATGACACTGGTGGAGCCATATGTGGTGTGTGAAAAGAACACACATGCAATGACTCTGGTTGTTGTTAGTAAAAAGAACACACATGCAATGACACTGGTGGATCCATGTGTGGTCTCTGAAGAGAACACACATTTCAATGACACCGGTGGATCCATATGTGGTATGTGAAAAGAACAGTCATGAAATGACTCTAGTTGTTGTTAGTAAAAAGAACACACATGCAATGACACTGGTGGATCCATAGGTGGATTGTGAAAAGAACACACATGCAATGACTCTGGTTGTTGTTAGTAAAAAGAACACACATGCAATGACACTGGTGGATCCATGTGTGGTCTCTGAAGAGAACACAGATGCAATGACTCTGGTTGTTGTTAGTAAAAAGATCACACATGCAATGACACTGCTGGATCCATAGGTGGATTGTGAAAAGAACACACATGCAATGACACTGGTGGATCCATATGTGGTATATGAAAAGAACACACATGAAATGACTCTAGTTGTTGTTAGTAAAAGGAACACACATGCAATGACACTGGTGGATCCACAGGTGGATTGTGAAAAGAGCACACATTTCAATGACACTGGTGGATCCATATGTGGTATGTGAAAAGAACACACATGAAATGACTCCAGTTGTTGTTAGTAAAAATAACACACATGCAATGACACTAGTGGATCCATAGGTGGATTGTAAAAAGAGCACACATGCAATGACACTGCTGGATCCATAAGTGGATTATGAAAAGAACACACATGCAATGACACTGGTGGATCCATGTGTGGTCTCTGAAGAGAACACACATGCAATGACCCCAGTTGTTGTTAGTAAAAAAAGCACACATGCAATGACACTCGTGGATCCATAGGTGGTATGTGAAAAGAACACACATGCAATGACTCTGGTTGTTTGTTAGTAAAAAGAGCACACATGCAATGACACTGGTGGATCCATAGGTGGATTGTGAAAAGAACACACATGCAATGACACTGGTGGATCCATGTTTGGTCTCTGAAGAGAACACACATGAAATGACCCTAGTTGTTGTTAGTAAAAAAGCACACATGCAATGACACTGGTGGATCCATATGTGGTATGTGAAAAGAACACACATTTCAATGACTCTGGTTGTTGTTAGTAAAAAGAACACACATGCAATGACACTGGTGGATCCATAGGTGGATTGTGAAGAGAACACACATGCAATGACTCTGGTTGTTGTTAGTAAAGAGAACACACATGCAATGACACTGGTGGATCCGTAGGTGGATTGTGAAAAGAACACACCTGCAATGACACTGGTGGATCCATATGTGGTGTGTGAAAAGAACACACATGCAATGACTCTGGTTGTTGTTGGTAAAAAGAACACACATGCAATGACATTGGTGGATCCATGTGTGGTCTCTGAAGAGAACACACATTTCAATGACACCGGTGGATCCATATGTGGTATGTGAAAAGAACAGTCATGAAATGACTCTAGTTGTCGTTAGTAGAAAGAACACACATGCAATGACACTATTGGATCCATAGGTGGATTGTGAAAAGAACACACATGCAATGACTCTAGTTGTTGTTAGTAAAAACAACACACATGCAATGACACTGGTGGATCCATGTGTGGTCTTTGAAGAGAACACAGATGCAATGACTCTGATTGTTATTAGTAAAAAGATCACACATGCAATGACACTACTGGATCCATGGGTGGATTGTGAAAAGAACACACATGCAATGACCTTGGTGGATCCATTTGTGGTATGTGAAAAGAACACACATGAAATGACTCCAGTTATTGTTAGTAAAAAGAACACACATGCAATGACAGTGGTGGATCCATAGGTGGATTGTGAAAAGAGCACACATTTCAATGACATTGGTGGATCCATATGTGGTATGTGAAAAGAACACACTTGAAATTACTCCAGTTGTTGTTAGTAAAAAGAACACACATGCAATGACACTGGTGGATCCATAGGTGGATTGTAAAAAGAGCACACATGCAATGACACTGCTGGATCCATAGGTGGATTGTGAAAAGAACACACATGCAATGACACTGGTGGATCCATGTGTGGTCTCTGAAGAGAACACACATGCAATGACCCTAGTTGTTGTTAGTAAAAAAAGCACGCATGCAATGACACTGGTGGATCCATAGGTGGTATGTGAAAAGAACACACATGCAATGACTCTAGTTGTTGTTAGTAAAAAGAGCACACATGCAATGACACTAGTGGATCCATAGGTGGATTGTGAAAAGAACACACATGCAATGACACTGGTGGATCCATCTATGGTCTCTGAACAGAACACACATGCAATGACCCTAGTTGTTGTTAGTAAAAAAAACACATGAAATGACACTGGTGGATCCATATGTGGTATGTGAAAAGAACACACATTTCAATGACTCTTGTTGTTGTTAGTAAAAAGAACACACATGCAATGACACTGGTGGATCTATAGGTGGATTGTGAAAAGAACACACATGCAATGACTCTAGTTGTTGTTAGTAAAGAGCACATACATGCAATGACACTGGTGGATCCATAGGTGGATTGTGAAAATAACACACATGCTATCACACAGGTGGATCCATATGTGGTGTGTGAAGAGAACATACATGCAATGACTCTGGTTGTTGTTAGTAAAAAGAACACACATGCAATGACACTGGTGGATCCATGTGTGGTCTCTAAAGAGAACACACATTTCAATGACACCGGTGGATCCATATGTGGTATGTGAAAAGAACAGTCATGAAATGACTCCAGTTGTTGTTAGTAAAAAAACACACATGCAATGACACTGGTGGATCCATAGGTCGATTGTGAAAAGAACACACATGCAATGATACTAGTGGATCCATATGTGGTATGTGAAAAGAACACACATGCAATGACTCCAGTTGTTGTTAGTAAAAGAACACACATGCAATGACACTCGTGGATCCATAGGTGGATTGTGAAGAGAACACGCATGCAATAACACTGGTGGATCCATATGTGGTATGTGAAAAGAACACACATGAAATGACTCCAGTTGTTGTTAGTAAAAAGAACACACATGCAATGACACTGGTGGATCCATAGGTGGATTGTGAAAAGAGCACACATGCAATGACACTGGTGGATCCATATGTGGTATGTGAAAAGAACACACATGCAATGACTCCAGTTGTTATTAGTGAAAAGAACACACATGCAATGGCACTGGTGGATCCATAGGTGGATTGTGAAAAGAGCACACATGCAATGACACTGGTGGATCCATATGTGGTATGTGAAAAGAACACACATGCAATTACACTGGTGGATCCATAGGTGGATTGTGAAAAGAGCACACATGCAATGACACTGGTGGATCCATATGTGGTGTGTGAAAAGAACACACATGCAATGACTCTGGTTGTTGTTAGTAAAAAGAACACACATGCAATGACACTGGTGGATCCATGTGTGGTCTCTAAAGAGAACACACATTTCAATGACTCTGGTTGTTGTTAGTAAAAAGAACACACATGCAATGACACTGGTGGATCCATGTGTGGTCTCTGAAGAGAACACACATGCAATGACCCTGGTTGTTGTTAGTAAAAAGAGCACACATTTGAATCGTACTGGTGGATCCATAGGCGGATTGTGAAAAGAGATTTTCCCTCTCTCTCGGTCACAAATCTCACAAAAGCCCAAACATGTGGATATCCCAAACATGTGCTCACTCTGGGTGCTATGCCCTGATTGGCTGACACAGATGTCACGCGGATCGTCTCCACCAACCGTTGATCCCATGTGATCCAACGGGAAAGATAACCCCTCCCTTCTCCACTTTTTTTATGCATGGTCAATCCGTGCCACCTCTCTATCCGTTCCACCGATACTTTACCTCCATAAACAAGTGAAAATCCATCTATCTAACTAAAATAAATGATCATATTTCGAAGAAGCCATCGTCTTTGTCTTCTGGTTCGTCCTCGTCTTCGTCAACGCCATGGTCCCTGCCATCGCCACCGTCGGTGTCCTCCTATGACGACTCGACACCGCCTTCTTCCTCGAATAAGCGCACTATCTCCTCGTCGGAGTCCTCCTCCTCCTCCTCTTCGTAGTCCCACGGGTCCACGTCACTCTCCTCTGCTTCTGCCTCCAACTGATCGATGAACGCCTCCTCGTTGGCCGAGTCGGACTCGTCCAAATAGCTATCTCCTCTCTTCTTCCTGGTCTTCTTCTTGTTCCTCTTCTTGTCCATACTCGCCGGTGCAACACGCGCCGCCCCGCTGCCGCTTTTGGCGCTGCCGACGCTAGGTACCCCACGCTCCTCCTGCGCGGCCGGTACGAGCTTCGACGTTGCGGTGTCCTCGAGTGCTGATGTCGATGGATCCTGGCGCGGTCGGACACGACGTGCTGCCTCAGCAGGCGACTCGCGAGCGCGGACGATGCAGCGAAGAGCCGGGGACGCAGGACGGTCAGTGGACGGCTTGGACCTGCCATTGCCACGGCGAGGGGGCATCGTGCTCGAGGTAGTTGCTCTGAATGGTCGATGGAGGGTACACAGAGTGGGGTGTCGATCTGATCAAGGACGAGCAGCGGTTTCGTGCGTTGTGTCCACGCATGCATTTGTAGATTATCAAAAAAAAGTAATATCTCGCGTACTGAACATAATTTGATCACAACAAAAGTGGCACAGCGTATTCTAGACTCGTAAATATCCCGTGCGAGCCTATCACGTGGAGTTCGACGGAGTTGGACATGCCGACGTGATCGTGCAGCAGTTGCACGTGTCATTGCCCCATAAACACGTGACACACGCACGCGGGATGTGCGCGCCGATTCCCGTGACGACTACCCGGCTCACACTCCCCTTATTATATACTGGATTTTGGGCGGCGCCGAAGACCATTGAAGTGTCCATCGCAATAAAGACAAGTCCCATCGATTCCCTACCCCTGCCTCCCTAGCTTCTTTGAGAAGGTAAACCGTACACGGTGGTCTTGTATAATAGTACTAGTACTACTGGACCACGGCCTGTACTCTTTGACTCTTCTCCCGCACTAATCACTATCTCCTTCCTCCTGCCGCCACCACACTCACCCTACAAGCCATGGCTCCACTAAGGAGGGGGAGAATCCGGTCGACGATCCTCGTGGAGAAAAGGGAGAGAAATCGCCACGAGGCACTTCTTGCTCTACCAGCCGCTCAAGCCCACCCTCTCATCAAGGCCCAATCTCCCCCGACAATGGCGCTGAATGTTCTAGCAGGAGAGGGCTCCTCCCGGTACGGTCTCCTTGTTCTACTTCTTCTCCATCTCCCTCTCCATCATGATCTTAATCAACTTCTTCTTGTTTTTCTTCTTGTTCCGGCTCTTCGTCTTCTATGTATTACAGGCCGGCTGTGGAGCCCGAATCCACCTTGACGGAGGCGTTGCAGGACCCGTTCGGCCCCGTTCCATGTCTCAGCGAGGTAGCAAATCTCCACGCTGTTATTTTTCCGAGTTATGATGTGGATTTCTTAGATGCTGTCCGCCCCGCATTGGTTTTTCTTCTTCTTTTGCGAGTTGTATTAGTTTTCATGAATATGACTGGATCGCTTGGTCTTTCCTTAATATCGTTGTTCATAGATTCACTATGGATTTTTTGTGATTAGGATTAGTTTATCGTGGTCATGAATAGATCTCTAGGTCCATTTTTTAATACTTCGGCCAATAGATTCAACGGGGATCAACGGGGATTTTTTTTATCTATATTAGTATTCACCTGGGACCTGGAGTGTAATTGTAGAATTCCTATTTCAATTAACATGAACGATGCAGTGATCGAAGGCCGAGTACCGTGACAAGGTGGCCGCGATCAGTTCCAAGATTGCCAACCAACATGAGCTTGCACGCTCCCTCACCCAAGCTAATGAGAGCCTACGCAAGCAATTATCTGTGTAGAAGGATATCTCGTTAGGCTGCAGAAAGTGCTCGACCGTAACTTGAACAGGCAAGAACAGGCCATCAAGATAATCAACGAGCTCATAGAGGAGAAGAAGAATCTCGTGGAAAGGTGCATTCTCCTGCAGGACGAAGTCAGCGAGGCACTCAGAGGACGCGTCGAGGACACCAAGGCTACCATCCGAGCCTACCATGACAGGAACCATTTCCTAGATGCAGTCAAGGAGATGAAGGCAGACATGAGCAGAGGGATCATCGTACTCGAGGGTGTTCGGAAAGAGAACGAGGATCTAAGGGCATGTCTGGAGGCGTATCGGAGCAATGCCCAAGTCTGATTCCCATTAGCAGGGACACGAATATCAGTTCGTCCTCCTCTCCTTTTGTAATGTTTAGGGTTCAGGGAGCAATGCCCATGTCTGCTTCCCATTATAGGGTGCAATAAGAATCCTAGGGCAACTCCTTATCTATCTGGACATGTGTTGGTGTTCATGTTCATGAATGGACACCATGTTCTCTTTCCATTATGTATCTGGACATGGGTTTCTGCATTATGAGTTTGCCACTCTCCCACTACTGTTTGGTGATATTGGGAAAAACCCATAGCACACTAAACTGCTGATAAATCTTATTTGTCTTTGAAATTGAAATTATGACAGTGCCACTAGTCGATTCAAAAAATGTTGATTAGTCCTAGATTGCTTCTTCCTTGAAATTATGACAGTGCCACTAGTCGATTCAGTTAATTATGGAAACTAACCAGCTTGTCCTGGTGAACTGAACAAACCATACTATGTATTTTTGTTGCACGGGAAGAGGCGAAAGATCGACCAGGACCTAGCGACCTGGCTAAATGACAAGATAGCAATCCAAAGGGAGAAGCAGAATTCCTAGAAACTCGCCTTTGACCAACTGCACGCTGAAGTCGCGGTCCTGACAAGTGCCAGAAACTGAAGGAGTTAAACACCGATTGGGCAAAGCTACACAGTGAAGGTCGCGCCTCGGCTAGGAAGCAGACGGAGATCATGAAAGGGATCTTGAAGGAAAATCGTATGGCTACGGACAAAATTCTCCAATTCGTGACGGAGCGCTGGAACCTACAACTGAAGCACGACATAGTACTGAAGGAGCTGACCATTCTTAGGGAGGAAAACAGGCAGCTCCGGGTCAGGCTCGCTTGAACACAACATATGTCTATTTGGTACGGAACTGCCTAGTTTATCCTCTACAGTGGTGATTTTGTAAGCATGAACTTAATTCTATGCACGATATGTGTGTTCATCTGAAATTAGTTTGCTCGAGGATTGAGTTTGGCTTAGTTCGGAAAGCGCAACTGCAAGTCTTACAATTAACTAGTTTCAGGCATTGGCACAACATAAATTATTCATCTCGAATTTCCTTTATCCTCTATAGTCTGTCCGTGTTCACCCTCGCGCGCCTTCTTCAGTTCCTTCAATAGATCCGCAATGCAGTACTCTAGCTTCTTGTCTTCCCTGAGCTGATCCCTCTCCTTTTCAGCATTATGAATCAGCAACATGTGACTATCCTGAAGCTTCTTTGCAGTTCCAACAACCAAGCTCTCATCGATTCCGTCAGTTAGCTCTGACTGCAAATTATCGATTTCTTGTTCCAGCTTCTTATTTCGTACCGACAGCTTGTAATTTTTTTCAGCTGCATCACTTACATCAGTAAATCTCCCCAACCTTTCCAACTCATACATCTCCCATAACTGTGCCAAACATTTCTTAAGTGCATCTGGCCACTCAAGATCCACCCACTCTACTGCTTTACACACCGTGCCAACCTAAAAACACACACACTATAGTGTTATGAACATGCACGATACATTTTACTTCATGTCACAGTTGCACATAATGTAAACAAACCTGATTTGTACAGCCCAAAAACCTTCTCCCAGTGTTACTGCCTTCGAATGCAACATATCTCCTCGGTTTTAGCCCATGGTCACATGGCACTTCTCCATCGAGATCTAGGCCCTCCCATTCGGAGTCATAGATTGTCCTTGGTACCTATAGGTAAACGCAAAGCTGAAATCGAACACGATTGTATGCACATATGGAGCTCAGATCGAGAGATTTACCATTTCCTAACCCTAGCCCGAGAAAAAAAAGGAACTCACATCGTGGAAGGAATACTCGATGTCAGAGAGAAGGTGGTCGCTGCTCGACTGGTCGTCCTCGCCGTTCAAGGACAGCATGGCGAATGCGTCGTCGCAGGCGTTGGCATCGGCGTCAGCGTCGGCGAGAGAGAGAGAGAGAGAGAGAGAGAGAGAGAGAGAGAGAGAGAGAGAGCAGCCCTTCTACCGCTGCAACAATGACTAAATTGGCATGTTACAATAGTTTAATGGATACCATGTCTTTTCCCTGGATTACTGTCTCCTGCCTGATATGGATTCTCTTCACGCATTCTCATTTCAAATATTAAACCTGCACTCCCTCCATCCCAATTTCATTACCTAACGAAAACATACCAGTATATTACATCATCTGAAGAAACAAAATCATGTCAACTGCAAGGTACTTATGCATCACTTCTTCAGTCATGGTTTCACAAAACATTACATTACAATCTCTCAACAAACATAACCACAATATGGTTTCACAAAACATCACATTACAATCTCTCAACAAACGTAATCACAGAAACAAGTATATTACATCAACTCAAGAAACAAAATCATGTCGACTATAAGGTACTTACACATCACTTGTCCTGTCATGGTTTCACAAAACATTACATTACAGTCTCTCAACAAACAAAATAACATAAACAAGTACAGTACATCATCTCAAGAAACATAATCATGTCAACTACAATGTATTTATGCATCACTAGTCCAGTCATGGTTTCACAAAATATTACATTACAATGACCCAACAAACATAATAACAGAAACAAGTACGGTACGTCATCTTAAGAAACATAATTATGTCAACTACAATGTACTTATGTCTTATTACAACAACGATGGTTTCAGTGAGTGACATGTCCGAAAATCTCAACATCTCGCACAGCATTATATCGCAATCTCTCAACAAACATAATCACAGAAACACGCTCTAAATGCAACAGCAGTCAATATTACAAATACAGGCAGGGGAACCCCGCGGTCCATATGACAAGCCTAGGGTAGCAGCTCTCATCAGATCTCATCAACGTCGACCACCTCATTCTGTTGAGCCACTACAGGGGCATCTACATCCACTATAACCTGTTCAACAACATCAGAAATGGTACCAAATAAGAACACCTTCCTGGTTCGCTTCTTTTGCCGCATAATCTGCATAAGATCTTTAGTATCCAAAACATCTATGCATTGCTATTTCTTATGATGCCACCACCGGATTTTTGCCATCTGCATAGGGCCAATACTGATTTCCTTACCGATCATCTCTCTCATTTCATCAAGAGTTATGTTTTTGGAATCGACAGTGATCTCCACAGTACATGATGAAACTGGCTTATTAACTCCCTCATCAAGTTTTGCCATGTATGAATCCACCTCTATGCGTATACTGAACTTATCTAGATATTGGTCTGTATTCTCTAGGAGCAGAAGCTCTAGCAGCAAGATCTCCTGCATCTGCATACATATCATCAATCGTCGCTTACTTTTACCTTACGATTAGCTGCACAACACTCCCAAACCATCTGAAGCTCATAGGAGTACTCAATTTGCTAATAGGTATCATTCATGTTGCGCCACACCAATTCTGTCCTCTGTCTAGAACCCCAGGAAATTCTAGCGGCAAGCATATCTACCAGCTGTGAAACAGACACAACCTCTTTGTAATTCACAAGCAGATGCACATCTTGCCCGAACACAACCCTCTCGCAACCAAAATCAAGTTTTGCAGTGTACTACCGAACATGAACTGTGAACTCATATAGGTCCCTTGGATCAAAGTTGTGCCTAATTTGATTAAAAAGGGGAACATTTCAGTTTATTCAATTCTATTATGCCGAAACTAATCTACTTGCAAGATAAGGCACAGATAAGAAAAATTCACCTCTCGCTCTTCTCCCAGGTTTTTTTCTTCGAGATCTGGGTGCTGCATCCGCCCACCAGAGCCGAACAATCCGCCACCGGCCTTGCTTTTCTCTTCAACCCGCTGCTCGTAGGTACCTTGGGAGCAGAATCCTTGCTGGCGTCCTCGCTAACCGGGGCTGAAGACCTCGCCGCTGCTACGCGTTGAGCCCTAGACTTGGGCCCCGACGGACCCGAATCAGTCGGCGACGTAGCTACAACCTTCGCCTTGCAAGACATGCTGGGCCGCCACCGTCGGATTCAGTGTTGCGGGAGGGAGAAAAAAGGTCCTCCGCCGCCGGCAGATTTAGGGTCGGGGAAGGGAAGAAAAGGGACCGCCGCCGCAGCAAGATTCAGTGTCGAGAGTTAGGAAAGTATAGTAATGGATTTGCCCCTACGACACGTGCATGGTGGCTAAGAAGAGTGACCGGCGAAGAAGGGGCACAGCAGGAACTAGTGTAATGGAATATCCTGACTTAACGGGCGTAATTTGAGAATATTGGGTTTGGCCATCATTCACTCGAAAGACCCCTCTCAGCAATTGGCGCCCCAACTTTTCGAATCGCGGTGATAAAAATCAACTTGGGTACCGCGTTGTCTGGGCGACCCAACTTTCGGGCCGCAAAATGATATTCTCCTCAATTGTGGAGTTTCAGGTGTTTACCGAAGTCTTATGAGCTGGTCACTTTCGTCCCCGCCCTCACTCTCACCCCCATCTCAATCCCGTTCCCCTCCACTCGAGCTCCCAAGTCCCGACCTTCCGCCCATCCCAGCCCCTCCTCTGTCTCCCCCAACAACCTGCACCGTCACCTCCGCTCCCAAGCTCTCCCTAGAACCACAGCTCCCTCTGTCCCCTCCACTCACGAGGCCACCGCCTCCCATCCACTTCCCACATTCAGCGTCGTCGGCCTCTGCTTCCCTGCCTCAAACCTTCCTAGTACCGATTCAACATCGCCCCCGACCTCGCGCACCCATCTGCCGCCCCACTTTGACGGTGATGAGGAAGATAAGGAGGAGGTGAGTGTGTGGGACGATAGGGGTGAGAGAGAGGGGCAGCATGGGTAGATACGCTCCTATGCGGGACTACGCGAAGATGTCACATCATCCTCACCGCTTTGAGTGGAAAAATCAGGGACGGATGGCCGAAAAAAAGGAATTCAAAAGGAGAAGACCCCTCCGCTCCTGAGCTCTCACTCTCACCTCCGCCTCCTCCACTCACGAGGCCACCGCCTCCCGTCCAGATCCCGCATCTAGCATCGGCCACCTCTGCTTCCCCGCCTCGAACCTGTCTAGTACCGATTCAACATAGCCCTTGACCTCGCGCACCCATCTGTCGCCACGCTTTTCTAGTGGTGAGGAAGATAGGGGGTGAGCGTGTGGGATGGTGGGACTGAGAGAGGGGGAGGTGTGGGTAGAGGCGCTCCTATGCGGGACTACGCAAATATATCGCATCATCCTCACCCTTTGACTAAAAATCAGGGACGGATGGCGAAAAAAAGGAATTGAAAAGGAGAAGGCATGCGATGACATGGCATAGAGCGATTGTCTAGAACCCGGAGTCTACAATACCTGAACGGAAGAATCATTGAACTTAAAGCGTGGAGCGCTAATAGGGCAAGAAATGGTCGCGCCTTGCAAGAAACGGCCACGTTTCATGTCACTTCGACAATTAGCATGTATGTATTCTTGAAACAAAGTAGAATAAGCTGATTTTGGCCCTTCTTAGACTCTGTAGCTGAATTTACTTTTGAATATATTAGCATATATTGAGAATAGATGAGATGTTTGTGTAAATTGATACATGTTCTACGTTGTTCTACAATTTCTACACGAGTTAACAAAAAAAATAGTGCCCTCGATTTGGAGCATGCTCAATGATTAATGAACAAGCGGGTTCCATCGACTAATAAGTGGCTCCAAAAGATATGTCATAACTTCTATTTTTATTTTGATGTACAGAAATTATCAAACTTAATTACATATTAGGTCTTGCTTTTACATAAAGATTCGTGGCAACTTTCAGCCATACATTCTCTTTTAAATTTTATTAAACCAGTGATTTTTTTGAAATATATCAAGTATAACTCCTTCATAGAATTAGTATATATATAATCTGGTTGTCTATATTGACTAAACTAATTATTTAATAATCCAGCCACTTATAAATGTTGAATACAAAGTTTTTCCTTCTCTTGGAGCGATTTTGAGATAGTAGAACAATGTTACCGTGTGATCTTCATAAGTTAGCTTGTTTTGACATCATTAGTTTTTTATCTTGATCATGTAACATATCAGTTTCTTGTGGTACTCAACTTGGTATATTGCTTGATGTTTTGTTTGAAGTTTCCTCGATGTATCTTTTTGTTTACTTAAAGAAACACTTGTACAATATGTTGCTTATGAGCTTTAATATGAAATAAGGCTTGTTTCTTGCATTTAAGGTCAGATCTTTCAGTTTCAGACATATCTAACACGTAAATGACACATTTGTCTACCGAATAAAGCACTCAACCCCGTACATGCTCATTTATTCAATTTATGATAACATAAAATAAAATGTGTTACCAGCAGTGAGTACAATACACCTACCATGCTCTGCCAAATAGACTATAGACGGCGCAGCAAAGCGTGCATGTCTACCTAGTAGGATAAACAAACAGAAGATTCAGAGTGATGGGCAAGAAGGGGAATGGATTGGGCGACCTTAAGGCCAATGCATCGGTTGATGTGTGTGCGACTCCCTTGAAATGTTTCACATATTCTTCACATTCCTCTTTGTCAATGGCCACACCGCCATCTACACAGTGCACAGAAGAAAGTTAAGATATAAAATGCAAGCACACAAAACTACACATACATATAATTCCTCAAATCCAATCAAAGGATAAGATCTGCACTTACATCAATTAGAAAATTGGAGAAATAAAGTGGTCAGCGGCATATGTAGAACGAGCGGGGTTGGCTATTAGCTAACTCGTCAAGGACCTGGTCGGAGGATTCATGTCGCGCAGCCGGTTAGACGCTGCTATAGAACTCGTCCATGGGGTCGATCTGCTCGTCCATAGCAACAGAGCTCCTCTACATGCACAGGGAAAAAGTAGAGTGAGCCTCCGTGAGACGGAGAAAGCGAAATAGGGCGGCGTGGCACGTGGGCAGCGTGGGGATCGTGAGGGACTGATTATATAGCTAGTGTTCATCGGTGGACTCATGGGTCGGTTCGTATCTATTAAGTGTACATCTTAATGTCATGTTTACATGAATTAGTCTTCCCAACATTAGTCCCATGATGCACGGCCACTAGTGAAAACGAGATCTTTGGTTGAGCCTGGAAATGGGCTTTAACACCGGTTCTTCTACGAACCGGTGTTAAAGGGGGGCCTGTACCAGCGTGGCGCGTGCAGCAAAAAGGAGCCCCCTCTTTAACACCGGTTCGTGGCATGAACCGGTGTTAAAGGCCCCTGCACCAGTGGCTCACAGTTTCCCTTTAACACCGGTTCGTGGCTTGAACCGTGTTAAAGGGGGTTATTACCGCAGCCCACACCCCACTCTTCCATTTTTTCACTATCTCATTTTGGAGCCTAGCAAGAGGGTGTGAAGTGTGCTAGTTTGTGTTTTTTTTGTATGCACAAGAGGTGTTCGGTGAAATGCCCGAGAGCTCAAAATAAGTTTTCTCGTTGCTCTTTCCTTCTCGGTCGAGGTCGGCAACTATCCTTTCATGTGTCATTGATGTACTATATATATATAAATGGTCATCTCCCTATTATTTTTTGATATATACTATATATTAATGCAGATGAACCAGCAATGGATGTACGGTGACCGCCGCACTTCCGAGTACATTACGGGCCTCCAAAATTTCATCGTTATGGCTAATGCAAACCGTGGTCACAATGGTTTTATGTGTTGTCCGTGTGTTCACTGTCAGAACAAGAAAGACTACTCAAATACCAGAACCATTCACGCCCACCTGCTTCGATCCGGTTTCATGCCCGGCTATAATTGTTGGACCAAGCACGGAGAAAAAGGGGTTGTGATGGAAGACAACGAAGAAGAAGAGGATGATGACAACTATCATAATATGTATCCTGAATATGATGATACTGCAACGGGGGTAGATAATGAAGATCAAGAGGCAGCAGATGGGCCCGCTGATGACGATCTTGGTCGGGCCATTACTGATGCAAAGGAAGAATGTGAAACTGAAAAGGAGAAGGAGAAGCTGGAGCAGATGTTAAAGGATCACAAAACATTATTGTACCCAACTTAAGATGGCCACAAAAAGCTAGGTACCACTGGATTTGCTGCAATGGAAGGCAGAGAACGGTGTGGACTGACAAAGATTTTCAAAGTTGTTGGTAAAAATGAAGAATCTTCTTCCAAGAAATAATGAGATTACAGACATTACATACAAAGAAAACAAGGTTGTCTGCCCTCTAGGATTAGACGCGTAAGATACATGCCTGCATTAATGATCGCATCCTCTACCATGTAAGAAGTACGAGAATTTGGATGCATGCCCGTATGCACTGCATCATGTATAAGATCGCAAGACGATCCTGGCGATGTTGAGGGCGAGGCCCCTAGGAAGAAGGTTCCTACCAAGGTTATGTGGTATGCTCCTATAATACCACGATTAAAACGTCTCTTCAGAAATAAAGAGCATGCCAAGTTGTTGCGATGGCACATGGAAGACCGTAAGAAAGACGCGATGTTGAGACACCCCGCTGATGGGTCACAAGTGGAGAAAAGTCGGCGAGAGTACCCGGACTTCGACGTGGCGCAAGGAACTTAAGGTTTGGTCTAAGTACGATGGCATGAATCCTTTTGGTGAGCGAGCTACCACAAAGACCTGGCCTGTGACTCTATGTATCTATAACCTTCCTCCTTGGTTGTGTATGAAGAGGAAGTTCATTATGATGCTGCTCATCCAAGGCCCGAGGCAACCCGGCAACGACATTGATGTGTACCTAAGGCCATTAGTTGAAGAACTTTTACAGCTGTGGGCCAAACCAGGTGTACGTATGTGGGATGAGCACAAAGGGGAGCCATTTGACCTACGAGCATTGCTTTTCATAACCATCAATGATTGGCCTGCTCTTAGTAACATTTCAGGGCAGACAAACAAGGGATACAATGCATGCACACACTGTTTAGATGAGACTAAAAGTGTATATTTGGATAAATGTAAGAAGGTTGTGTACCTAGGGTATCGTCGATTTCTTCCGAACCTGCATCCAGTAAGAAAGAAAGGCAAGCATTTCAAACCTCTGGCAGAAACCCAGAGGAAGCCTGTCCTCCGCATCGTGAGGAGGTATTTGGTATGGTCAAGGACCTAGAAGTAATCTTTTGAAAAGGTCCCGCGATCTATCTGTTCCGAATGACGATGCCGGACACGCGCCCATGTGGAAGAAGCAATCTATATTTTGGGACCTACCCTATTGGAAAGTCTTAGAGGTCCGCTCTTCAATCAACGTGATGCACGTGACGAAGAATGTTTGCGTGAACCTGCTAGGCTTCCTAGGAGTGTATGGGAAGACAAAAGATACACCGGAAGCACGGCAGGACCAGCAACGTCTGAAAAACCCTAAAGAGCCTATGCATCCTGAGAACGAGAAGGGTAAACGATGACACTTAACTCCCCGCCATTCTACGCTCTTACTAAAGCAGAAGGAAATCTTTTTGAATGCCCGAGCGTATCAAGGTCCCGTGCTTCTCGTCCAATATAAAGGGAATAATAAATATGGCGAGAAAAATTCCAAAACCTGAAGTCTCATGATCGCCACGTGATTATGACACAATTGCTTCCGATTGCATTGAGGGGCTTCTACCGAAAATGTTCGAGTACCCATTGTGAAGCTATGTGCATTCCTCAATGCAATATCTCAAGGTAATCGATCCGAAAGCCTACCAGGTTACGATGATGTGGCCCAATGTCTTGTCGACTTTGAGTTGGTGTTCCCACCATCCTTCTTCAATATTATGACGCATCTCTGGTTCACCTAGTAGAAGAGATTGCCATTCTCGGTCCTGTATTTCTACACAATATGTTCCCTTTGAGAGGTACATGGAGTCTTAAAGAAATATGTTCATAACCGTGCTAGGCCGAAGGAAGCATCTCCAAGGGCTATGTAACAGAGGAGGTCATTGAGTTCTGTGTTGATTTTATTCCTGACCTTAAGGCGATTGGTGTTCCAGAATCACGACATGAGGGGAGACTGCGTGGAAAAGGCACCCTAGGATGTAAAGCAATGATATGTAGGGATGGGCATTCTCTCAATCAAGCACACTACACGGTTTTACAAAGATCTATCTTGGTTGCCCCATATATCAATGAACACAAGAATTTAATACGCCTCAAACACCCGGGACAGTCTGATGAATGGATTATAAGTGAACACATGACGAGTTTTGGCCGGGCTGCAAAGACTTCTCACGAATAACACCACTGTTGGGGATCAGCTGTACTTGTTGGCCAGGACACCATCTTTGACTGTATGTACTTTCCAAGGGTACGAGATAAATGGAAATACATTTTACACGATAGGCCAAGATAAAAAGAGCACCAACCAAAATAGTGGTGTCCGCTTCGATGCAGCAGAAGACAATGGGCAAAAGACCACGTATTATGGGTTCATAGAGGATATATGGGAACTTGACTATGGACCTAATTTTAAGGTCCCCTTGTTTCGATGCAAATGGGTCAAGCTAACAGGAGGGGGGTTGAGGTAGACAAGAAGTACGGAATGACAACGGTGGATCTCAACAATTTTATGAAGGTAGACAAGAACTTAGACGAACCATTCGTATTAGCCAATGATGTGGCTCAGGTTTTCTATGTGAAGGACATGTCTACCAAACCGAAAAAAAGAAAAAATAAGCAAACAGATACATCACACGATGAGCCAAAGCGTCACATAGTTCTTTCAGGGAAAAGAAACATCGTGGGAGTGGAGGACAAGACAGACATGTCAGAAGATTATAATAAGTTTGATGAAATTCCGCCCTTCAGAGTGAAGACTGACCCAACCATCCAGTTAAACGGTGTTGATACTCCATGGTTACGGCCGACGCGATCATAAGATTGACTATATGTATTAATTGAGCCATTTTTGGCACACATATGTATCTCAACATTGTTGCGATGGCACATGGAAGACCGTAAGAAAGACGGGATGTTGAGGCACCCTACTGATGGTCGGCAGTGGAGAAAAATCGAGAGAGACTTCCCGGACTTTGCTGGTGACGCAAGGAACTTATGGTTTGGTCTAAGTACCGATGGCATGAATCCTTTTGGGGAGCAGAACTGCAGCACAAAGACCTGCCCGTGACTCTATGTATCTACAACCTTCCTCCTTGGTTGTGCATGAAGCGGAAGTTCATTATGATGCCAGTGCTCATCCAAGGCCCGAAGCAACCCGGAAACGACATTGATGTGTACCTAAGGCCATTAGTTGATGAACTTCTACAATTGTGGGCCAAGAGATGGGGGGCCTTATCTGGGAGGGCCTTATCTGGGGGTGGCTAACCTTTAGTACCGGTTGGTGGGTGCAATCGGGACTAAAGGTGGTTTTTGTGTCATCTAACAAAACTGTCGGTGGGATAAGGACGTGTGGGTAACCTTTAGTACCGGGTGGGGGCTCAAACCGGGACTAAAGCTGTCGGTAGGATAAGGACGCGTGGGTGGACTACACTTCTCGATGTAGCGCACGGCGCCCTGTCGAAGGAAGAAGACAAAGTAGAAGCGGCGCCGTGCCTATAAAAGGAGCATCGATACGCCATGGCAAGCAACTCAACAAGCCAACATGGATGGAGAGTTTCATCCCCATGGATGGAGGAAAGGGTTGGGAAATCTCCGTGGAACTTCTCGAAGATGCCCTTGGTGCACACGCCTATGGCATCTTCTAAGTTCCGCCGGAAAATATTTTCCTGCTAGCTGAAAGACTACATCTCCGCCTCCCTGGGGTTAGTGGTATGGTCGAAGCCATGGGATAGAGTGGAGAGAGGCGGCAGATATGAGTGTAGATGTGCTATGGAAATGACCAAGCCAACATGGATGGAGAGTTTCATCCCCATGGATGGAGGAAAGGGTTTGGAAATATCCCGTGGCGGAATTTCTCGAAGATGCCCTTGGTGCACACGCCTATGGCATCTTCGAAGTTCCGCCGAAAATATTTTCCTGCTAGCCCATGAAAGACTCCATCTCCGCCTCCAGGGTTAGAGGTATGGTGAAAGCCATGGGATAGAGTGGAGAGGCGGCAGATATAAGTCTAGATGTGCTATGGCAACGACCAAGCCTAAACCCTAAACCCTAAAGGGGATACCCTCGTACGGAGAAAGCTACAAGGGTAGACGATCCGAGGCCCCCGGTCTAGGGTTTCACCGGAGGACGACCACCGGAGCGCGGAATCACATGAAAATGGCAAAATGGTTAATAGTTTGACTAGTTAAAATAAGCAAATGATACATCACACGATGAGCCAAAGCGCCACATAGTTCTTTCTGGGAAAAGAAACATCGTGGGAGTGGAGGACAAGATGTACATGTCGTAAGATTATAATAAGTTTGATGAAATTCGCCTTCAGAGTGAAGACTGGCCCAACCATCCTGTTAAACGGTGTTGATACTCCATGGTTACGGCCGACGCAATCATAAGATTGACTATATGTATTAATTGAGCCCGTTTTGGCACACATATGTCTCTCAACATGGAAATCAATGTCATATTTCTTCATAATGTGATATGTATTAAATGAGCCATTTTTCTTCCTTCTATTTCTTCCCTCCATTTTTCTTCCCGCCATTTTTCTTCCCGCCATTTTTCTTCCCGCCATTTTTTCCCGCCAGTTCTTCACTATATATATATGTAGGGTTGGCCTCCATTGTCATTGCACATCTCTAGACTCATATATGCAACCTCATCACTCTTTCCCATGGCTTCCAATCAGCACTAACCCTTCAGGAGGCGAGGCGCTGGCGCCGGATTACCCTTCTCTGCCGGGCATCTTGTGTCCCTGGAATTTGGATCTTTGGCCTTGAGGCCTCTACCCCCGCCTCACGGTACATGTCGGTCGCTGCTTGCTGGATGGGCCGGGAGTGCGCGCAGGGTTCCCCCCCCCTCTAGGTGTGGCGCGCCGGATGGCCATCACGAACCACTACTAATTCGAGCTCACGCCAGAGCAGCGGAGGAAACCCAGATGGCATCCCGACTATTTCCCTACTTGGGAAGCCTTCTTCGTGGATTGGCGTGAGAGGGCGCTCGCCAGGCACGAGGAGGACGGCCCACCTCCTCCGAACTTCAACGAGGCCGGCCGTCGGCAAAGTTCACGATCGAAGCAGTCCGTGTTGATGGCAGGCCGATGGAGCCCAAGAACGCCGCAGACAAATTTGTACGTCAGGCTGGAGTTGTTGTTAGGGACCAAATCCCAATCATAATTGAAAATTGGAATAAGCCAAAGAAGGGCGACGATACCTTTGTCGATGAAAGATCCAAAGAAACGCTTTGGAATTCGCTGTTGGTAAATTTCACCCTTCCGCTAGAGGAGGATGAAAACAAACTGGTTATAAAGGAAAAGGTCAAAGAGTGGACTCTAAAGAAGATGGCTGACGCTTTCCGCAACTGGAAGACAAAATTGAACAAATTTGTCAAAGCTCGCGAGACTCTAGATTTCAAAGACGCATATTATGCGAAGATAAGACCTCACTGGCACGAATTTGTGGCATACAAGGAAGGTGCTATAGCTACAAAGAGGTCAGAAACCAATACGCTAAATGCCCAGAAGAAGGAATATCACCAGAGGACAGGGTCAGGTGGCTACATATCTCAGAGGCCTAAGTGGGAGGAAGCTGAGAAGGCCCTGCGTGACAGAGGGATCACACCCCAGACACATGGGTGGGACCTACGTGCAAAGACTTGGTTCTACGGAATCGGGGCAAGGTTGGACCCAGAAACAGGATTGTGTATCTTCCCAACACGCCTCCTTGCCAAACCCTGGACATGCACGAGGCACAGGGGGTATGACGTGGAAGGATGGGTTTGCCGAGTGGAGCGACTCTTACAGATGGCACGGTAGAAAAGAAAAAGAGCGTACAGAGTGGATGACACAGATAGAACATGCACTTATGGCGCTGAAGGCGCAAGTGAATGCACAACAGAGCCATCAAGCTACCGGCCCAGACTCTGCGCGGAAAAGCAGCGTGGCTTCCACGGAGAACGTGCAGCCCACGCTTGAAATGGCGGGTCCTCGATACCCCGTGGATGATATCACGGAGAGCGAACACGCTGAGTTGCATGTGAGATTAATGGGCTTATCCATTAAGGTGGTTGTCGTCTATGCCTTACCTCCTGTAGCTGGTGGAACTTACCACTGCCGACCGATTCCAGATGGCTATGCTATTGTCGGGGTGGATGAGGTTGTGAAGGAATATGAGGAAGCACAGCTTGACCATGCTACAGGTGAAGGGGAAACTCAACTCAAATTTGCAGTGAAAACAACCATTCTTTGGAAGAATAAACACATCATGCTTCCAAATTGGAGGCCACTGGCACCCCCGTCGTCTCCATGGCGTCGGGCCATCTCACCATCTCCTGCGCTGACCATCTCCTACGGCAGCCATCTCTCAAGCGCTGACCATCTCTCAAGCCATCTCCGCACGCCAGCCATCTCCGCGCTTCAGCCATCTCCTCAGCGAAGCGAAGAGCACCTTGCCACGAAGAGCATCACTAGCACTGCCAGAAAGAGTTCAAAAAACTACGTCCCGCAGCCTTCCGCCAAGCCATTGCCGGTTTTACCGTGGAATCGCAGCGACGAGGAGACCAATAGGATCTCGGAAGAAGAGGTCAAGAAATTCTTTGCACCTAGACGGGCCGAGCCAAAGGAGAAAATAGATCCGGCGGTGGTGGAGAAGTTTTACAAAAATCTTTTGAAACCTGAAACCCCACTTGTGCCGGACTACGAGCGCCAGATTTTGAAGGCGGATGCAAGGCACCGTAGGGAGACTGAAAGTAGCAGTCGTGCGGCACCCCAGAAAACAGTTCCCATGCTCGGAGAGCAAGAAAACAAATCATGTGCCCCGCTCCAAGTGTTCGACACACGGGACGCTCCTCCCGTAAATGATTACGAGGCAGAGCTACAAAGAAAGGCCAATGAGATGGGGATGACTTACATTGCATACTTGAACATCATGGGAGACAACTTGCCCAAATGTGATGCCAACCCCATACAGCCATGGAAGTATGGGAAGAATCTCGTCAAGAAAGAGGAGCTCAAGAATCTACCAATAAAGATGCGAAGATTGCACAAGTGGTACCTTGATTTCTGCAAGACGAGAAAGGAAGAATGGATCATCAGATTTTCTTGTGCGGAGACGACGAGATCGCCTTCAACATTCAAGACTTGCATTTTCTATTCAATTAGAAGGAACTCGACAAAGCTGCCATCAGCCTTTATTGTGTGTAAGTACTATTTCTGTATTTTCTATCTCATCTCATTCACTTCATTAATTGCATGTATATATATATGCTCACCATATATGTATATACTATTATGCAGGAAAAAGGTTATGGAATGCATGAAAGGAGGACCTTTTGACATTGGGTTCGTTGACCCAAATAGAGTTCATGAAGAAGTGGTAAGAACCAAACCCGGCAAATGTAAGATTTATTGCTAAGGTCTTTACCGAGACAACAAACCAAAAGGGAAATACTATTGCCTTACAACTTCTCGTGAGTACTGTTACCCTCTCTTGTACACATTCTGCTTCGCTTACTCGATGTTAAGTGTAACGATGATGAGTTATGCGTATGTAGGTTCCACTTTATTCTGCTAGTCATTCAACCTGACTCAGAAAAGTCCTTGTCATGGACACATTACTAAAAGAAAAAGAGCTATGGGCAGACTTTAGAGAGATGCTCCAGAGGTAATTTCAATCATATTATCGCACTAGATCGGCAACTTTCATGACAACAAGTAATTAATTACTCCTTTATCCATTTTCTTTGCCGGACAGGGTTTGGAAAAGGTTCACGGGCAGGGCCGTGGGTGAATGGTCAGAAGAACTAAAATTTGTAGACCAAAATGTAAGTAATACTAGCTAGCTAGGTCTGCGTATCTCTTTGATTCTGTTTCCAATTCCATTATATCATGCTTTATTGATTATTATTTTGATTGAACTCTATTCTCGTAAAGTGCGCGCATCAGGGACACGGCAATAACTTATGTGGGTACTATGTTTGCGAGTTCATTCGCAACACGATATGTGCGACGGGCCAAGCCGCACTAGAACAACTTAGAGTAAGTAAACAAAGTACACAATATTATTTTATTACCATCAATTGTGTTGAGTTTTATTCTTATATATATATTGACCCCATTCTTCATATATATTCAGATCGAACGGATGCGGACCAACTCCTACCATTTGACCGCATACGAGTCATTCAAGAGGAATTGGCGGGGTTCATACTTGATGAGGTCGCCACCGGGCGGAGAACTCTTTAGATATCCACCAAAATGAATTGTATATATGCTTGAACGTGTTTGTCTTGTACTTGATGCTTCAACGTTTACGGAGAATACCACACAATGACGATGTTGTGTATAATAATAGTTGCTTAATTATTCATGTACTCGTATGTACCGATGACGATGTATGTGTATACCGCTCCCGATCGATTCCTCCCCCTCCCGTCCCCGCCACGCCCATAAATACGCCTAACGGGCAGAGGGCAGAACTCTGCCATGCAGAGATTTAGCTTTCTGCCGCGCGAGATTTATCTCCTTTCCGCCGCAGCGAACCTTTAACACCGGTCCCCACGTACGCCACCATTTAACACCGGTTCGTATAAGAACCGGTGTTAAAGGGGGGCCCCTCTAACACCGAACCCTCAACAGCGGTTCTAAAATCGCTGTTAGAGGGCCCTCCAAACCGGTGTTAGAGGGGGGGGGTGTGCACTAGTGGGCGTGTGTACATGTCTGTTCTCTGTAACTGCATGTATTCAGGTTCTATATGTACTCCCGACTCTGAATCGATGAAATCAGTTCGGACGCTATTCAGTTTTACAATTCTACAATGTCTATTTTATAGCACATCGCATACAATTTTGTTTTCAAAAAAGGTGTGTGATAGCCTCTTACATCACACACACTTTTATAATGGAATCTGCACATACCCTTCCATAAAGAAAAACCGTGTGTGATTGTCTACTGTATCACACACCCTTTTGTAAGAAAAGCCATGTGTGATGCATCACATATGTTTTTCATAAAAGAAAATCCTGAGCGATTCGAGAGACTTCGGGATAGCATATCAAACTTTTTTTCACGAGGGACAGGAAACTATATGTCATTCTACCATTCCCATACGGTTTTGCCTTTCCATGTGTGAAGGGGACCTTACTAGGCACCACAGCCACAGCTCGTGTAAGTTTCGCCTGTATAATGGCAAGTTCCTTTTCTATGTGCGCTTAGATGATTTATTTATTTATTAATAATATAAAATCTTATCATGTGCATCAGCAAGCGCGGGTGCATCCACTACATCTAAATTATAAATCCTAGTTCTGCCAATAGGTTGCGCGCCACTATGGTTGGGTGTTGGACACAGCAGAAAAAGATAGTGAATGAGTTGTCAACTATAAAAAGAGAGATGAGTGCATAGTTTAAAAAACGAGATCGAGTTATTGGTTGGATCAGAAAAACCAGAACCAACAACTCAGGCAGTTTCTCATGCGCAAACGGATAGTTCCTGACACTAGAATTGAATCAGATGTTCGAACCGGACATTATTAGAACTTTGTCGGTTGGACCAGAAAAAGAAACCAACAACTCAGACAGTTTTTCAAGCGCAACAGATAATTACCACCACCAGAATTAGATAAGATGTTCAACCGGACATTATTGGGCAGACTGGCCAGTAAATCGGAGCGTTAATTCGAACTGGGTCACGGTACTCTCGACTGAGAAAAATACATGCGGTTAGCAGGATTCTTAACCCATGTATAGCGAAAGCCCAAATTATGGTCAATAATTAACTTGCCTCTACTATATCCATGCCAACTCGAAATATCTCAAATTATTTTACCGTTTTCGCTATATTAATCCATGATCTTATTTTTATACATATCAAACATATCGTTAAATCAGACGGACCGGTTATATTTGTCTGACCAAACGACCCGATGAACCAACAGCCTAACTGGTTTACTCACCGGTCTAGTCTTTTAAATTACTCTATATGAATGTGTGGGTCAGCACATTAGGTGTGGTGTTAACATTTGGTTGGAGAACCAAAGAGAAGCCACAAATTTTAGGGAGCTTAGTACTCGTAAGGATAATGTAAATGATAGTGCAAGTTTGCTTTTCTATATGCGCATAGATGTTTTATTTATTAATTAATAATATAAAAGCTTATCATGTGCATCAGCAAGCGCGGGTGCCTAGTCATCAAGTCAAGCTTTGGTGATTATTCCCTCGGTCATTTGTCTTGGAAGGCAAGTTCTGCTTTGCCAAGCGATCTGTTCTTTTCATAACATGCTATTTTCCAATAGTTTGAGATAAAGTTGAATGCAACCACAGTGCATAGGGTGCTTTTTGTTTTCAATCTCAGGCAATGTTTTTGATTGATTAAGTCGAAAAAGGATCAGATAAGTTTATAAGGAAAATCGGCTGAAAACCATACAACAGTGAACGCGCCATGCTAACGTTAATCGATTAAACATGAACGAAATAGCGCACTAGCTTTGCTCCGGTATGTCGTTTCCTCGCCATCGATTCAACACCAAGACGTCAACAAAAAAATGCATAAAGTCTTTCTCGAGGACATCAACTTTCTGGGCAGTTAGAGCATGTACAATACAAGGTGCTTAGGACGATGTTTAAAAAAATAAATCTTTTTTTAAGCACGGTGCTTATTTAAGCACGATCCTAATTCTTTGCTGTGCCTTCACTTTGGTCCCTGTTTTTTAAAATTGCACATATAGGTCCTAATTGTTTTATAAATGTGTCACGAAAGGTCCTAAATCTCGTTGAACTATGCCACGTAGACAATGGACACGGGAGACATACTCCTGCATATTTGCGAATAGGGCCTCCAGGTTATATTTTCTTTCAAAACTTGGTCGTCCGTGTTTCGATGACCCCTTAGGCGTCCGCTTCATGGAGCGAACGCTCAACCAAATGTCGTTCTTCGACGGTGCTAGTGTCCGCTTCATGGAGCGCACGCTGTAGCAGCCTGGGCGGCCAGACTAGCCTGCCTGGTGCCATCGCTCGCCGACATGGTCGAAATAGGTACAGGCTACGCAGCGTGAACCTATCTGGGATGGGCTGCAACACCAAGGTGATCTCGGCGGGGCTCACACAGGCATTCTGTGGGCCATGCCGGACGGCGCACGCTCTGGTGGTGTCCACCAAAACCATCACACCTAACTTCTATGTGGGCAAGGAGCATGCCATGCAACTCTCCAACATCCCATTCTCGGTGGGCAGCGCCACAACGCTACTGTCCACGGCCAAGGACATTACCACGTTGGCTCCCTGGTGCTCCCACTCTCCGAGCGGCTGCGCTTCATGTGGTCTGCCGTTGCCCCGACCATCGCACAGATCGTCCAAGGCAAGTGACGCACTTATGAAACAATTAGGATCTGAATATCCAATTTTAAAGAATAGAGATCAAAGTGAAAACAAGGTAGAAGAATTAGGATCACTGATATAGTTTGCTCTTATTTATACTACTCTCTTCATCCCAAAATAAGTGACTTGAGTTTGTCTAAATTCATATATACCTATATACTAAAATATGTCTAGATACTCTCGAATCTAGACAAATCCACGTCACTTATTTTTGGACGGAGGGAGTATATATTTACACTATATAGATGTCTAATTAGACGACTATTCTATAAAAATAAGTACCAATGATTACAAAATGATTGGTTTATTTTTGTAAGCAGTCCCCACACATTCCTTTATATCCTCCATCCGTTATAAAATATAAAATGTTTTAGCTTTGTGAATGAAGTGTATCTAGACCTCTTTTAGTGTCTAGGTTCATCTAGGTTTAAAATGAAGCTGAACACTAAAAGGAGTCTAGATACACTCTTTTTATAAAGCTAAAATATCTTATATTTTAAAACGGAGGGAGTACATGCTCTATGCGAGGCGTAGTTTTTCAACGCCTGCTACTCACCATTCCATCCATTCCCCAAGAATACAAATATCAATTCTCTCCCGGCCGGCCCTCGCCCGGAGAAGGGTCTCTAGCTAAGAAATCCGTCTCTTGTTCGCACTTTGGAGCGAATCGAGATCTGATCATGGAGGCAGTGATGACGCTCCTCACGGTGGTGCAGAAGATCATCAAGGCGGCAGAGACGGTCCACGGCAACCAGATAAGGTGCCAACGACTCGCCGTCCGCGTGCGCGACCTCGGCGTCATCATCAGCTTGCACCGCGACTCGCTCACGAGCACGGCTGAGGCCGGCGGCGGCGTCATGGCGCTGCTAACGACGAGCCCGCTGGAGAGTCTTACGGCCGTCCTCGACGACGCGCTCGAGCTCGTCGAGGCCTGCCAGCTCCGCAAGAGCGGCTTCGTTGGGTGGGTGGAGGACTTGCTGACCAGCGAATCCATGGCTACCAGGTTCCAGGACGTCGATACGCGGATCACCGCCTGCGTCGGGGACCTCAACTACGCGGAGGGGAAGGCGGCTCGTCTTCGTGACGACCGCTACCGCGCCAAAGCACTAGCCCCACCAGCGCAGGAGGTGGAGCGACAACAACAGCAGCGGTACCAGGCGCAGTCCGCGCCGCCGGTTAAGCTGTCCGAGCAGCCGTGGCCGTCGTCACTCCAGAGCTTCCATGAGCAGTCCGCGCCGCCACCGCCGCCTCCGTTTAAGAAGCCTCTGCCGCCGGCGCTCCAGCGCTTCCTTAAGCAGTCCGCTCCGCCATCGATGCCTCCTCCGCAGCCCATGCCGGCGCCTCCACCGCCGCCTCCATTTAAGCAGTCCGCACAGCCCCTTCCGCCATTGCTTCAGCGCTTCCTTATGCAGTCTGCTCCGCCCCAGCAGCAGCAACGTAATGTTGTGCAGCCCTCGCCTCAGGCGACCCCGCTGCTGCTGCTGCAGCGCCGCTACCTTGCACGATCCGCGACGCCGCCGAAGCTGCCACAACAACACTGTAGCGTCGTGCTGCCGCCGGTGCCGCAACCGCAGCAGCGCTACTCTACGCTGTCGCCCCCAATGCCATCTGACGCCGCCGTCTGAGCAGTTGATCAGCACGCGCGCGGCTTATTCCTGATCGATGTAATATGCTCTAGCGTGGCGCCGCGGACGGGGACTGGTGGGGCTGAAACATCGTGGCCGGCGACAGCGATCCGGCCGGCAAGGCGAGCAGGCAAGATCGGAGGTACGGAAGGTCATGGTTTCCTGCAACAGATAATTCCCCAACAAAACATGTTCGTACGTATATTGTATTGTCTGGTGGTGTTCTGACTACGGTCTTATTTTGCATTTGATATTATTCTTTTTCCATTTCCTACGGAAATGTGCATCTGATGGTTGTGTAATGTTTGGTCCATTCTATCTATGGGATTGTGTAATGTAAACTCTACAAATTGCTTGTAGATAACCAATCAGATTATGACTGCAGCTGCCAGCTAAACTTTATTTCGCCCTGTTGCATACTTGTATCCAGAGTTTCACTAGTAGAAAAAGGGTTTTTGGTCCAGCACCCAAATGCCATTGGTTCCGGTTCGGTTCCGCAATCGGGACCAATGCCAGACACCGGTCCCGGTTCATGCCGTCTGGACATTGGTCCCGGTTCATCTCTAAGCTACGGTCCCGGTTCGTGGCATGTACCGGAACCAATGCCCCTGCGACGCACACGTGGCGCTCTGCGGAGCATTGGTCCTGGTTCATGCCACGAGCCGGGACCAAAAACCCTGAACCCTCGACGGTCACTCGACAATCACGTTCCCGATCCGGAACAGGGATCTAAATTCGAGCCAAAAATTGATCTAAATCGAAGGTAAATCCGGGGCATTTCATTAATTTAACCACAATTTTTTTCTAAACAAAGGTGCGATTTTACATCCTACATTAATTCAACCACTAGTCAACAATTTCACTTCCGCTGCCGCTGTCCTCCGAGCCGCCGGCTTCCTCATCATCGTCAGACGGAACCTCCACGATTTCCGCATTGTTCGCGAGACGGAGCACCTCTTCACGGCGAGCGGCGGCGATGACGGTGTACTTGGTCCGTCCAGGTACGGACCAGAACCTCTCCCGCCCTTCTCGGTTGCGGAGATCCCGGTGCACCACGCGCCCGTAAACGATACGGTTGCCAATCTTGGCCTTCCGCTCCTTCTTGAACAGCACCGACCAGTACGGGCTGGCCGCCGTATACTGGGGCAGCGCCCTCTTCCACACGGGCATCTGACGGCGGCGCGCCGCAATTTCGCTCTCCATCTCGGCTCCGCTAGGGAGCGGAGCCACCGGCACCCCCGCATAGCTGATGCTCCATTCGTGGGGCACTGTCGCGGCCGGCGGCGCGACGATGTTGAAGTGCGCGAACATCACCGCCTCGTAGAAGTTCAGCGCGGGCATCTCCATGGCGGCGTGGTGGCGATTGGAGAGGGAAGGGATGGACGACGATGCGACGGCGTGGTAGATAGGGAGGGGATGGAGACGACGAAGCGACGCGCTGTGGCGCCTCCTATTTGTACACGAGGACGACGAAGCGACGGGCGGAATATCCATGGGGCATTGGTCCCGGTTCATGCCACGAACCGGGACCAAAGCCCCTCCCCACGAACGGGCGGAATATCCAAGGGGCATTGGTCCCGGTTCATGCCACGACCCGGGACCAAAGCCCCTCCCCGCGACGCACACGTGGTGCTATGCGGTTCATTGGTCCTGGTTCATGCCACAAACCGGGACCAATGTCCCCGCGACGCACATGTGGCGCTCTGCGGAGCATTGGTCCCGATTCATGCCAAGAACTGGGACCAAAAACCCTCCCCTGGCTATAAATAAGCTCAGCCCTTCCACTAATTTTTTCTAGAATTTTGCGTGGGAGGTGGATGCTAGGTTTTTTTTCTTCACACTGCACACAAGGTGTTTGACGAAATGTCCGAGCCACACTTAAGTTTGCACAACACGGTATCCTCGGCCGAGGTTAGCAACCTTATCTTCTTTACCTGTAACTGATACAAAAATATTGCATGTGTCCATGTAGGGTGGTCATTTCACTATTCACGATGTCATTGTAATGCTTAATTATTATGATGCAGATCGATGCGCAGATGCGATGGATGTACGGCGACCGACGCGATTCCGATTTTATTGCAGGCCTGCATAAATTTATCAATGTGGCTAAGGCAAACAAAGTGGATAATTTTATGCCTTGTCCCTGCGTCGACTGTCGGAACATGGCGGAGCACTCTGCCCCAAGAATCCTTCAAAGCCATCTGCTTCGGAGAGGTTTCATGCCCGGATATTATTATTGGGCCATGCACGGAGAAAGAGGGGTTAGGCTAGAAGAAAATGAAGAAGAGGAGGATGATGACAACTATCCTATGTCCCCTGAAGAATACGGTGATACTGCAATGGAAGACAATGAAGAAGAGGGAGGCGACAATGAAGAAGAACAACGGGCATCGGATGAGCCCGCTGATGGTCTTGGTCAGGTCATTTCTGATGCAAAGCAACAATGCGATACAGAAAGGGAGAAGCTTAAGTTGGAGGCCATGCAAAAGGATCACAAAAAGTTGTTGTACCTAAATTGCAAAGATGGTAGCACAAAGCTCGGTACCACACTTGAACTGCTGAAATGGAAGGCAGAAACTGGTTTATTTGATAAGGGATTTGAGAAGTTACTGAAAATAATGAAGCCGAATCTTCCAAAGGATAACGAGCTGCCCGAGACAATGTACGAAGCAAAGAAGACTATCTGCCCTCTAGGATTAGATGTGGAGAAGATACATGCATGCATTAATGACTGCATCCTGTACCACGGTGAGAAGTACGAGAATATGGATAAATACCTGGTATGCACTGCATGTCGGTACAAGATCAGACAAGATGACCCTGGTGATGTTGAGGGCGATGACGAGCCCTCCAGGAAGAGGGTTCCTGCTAAGGTTATGTGGTATGCTCCTATAATACCATGGTTGAAACGTTTGTTCAGAAACAAAGAGCATGCCAGGTTGTTGCGATGGCACAAAGAAGAGCGTAAGAAAGACGGGAAACTGACACCCCCCGCCGATGGGTCGCAGTGGAGAAACATCGAGAGAAAGTACTTGAACTTTGCAGGTGACGCGAGAAACTTATGGTTTGGTCTAAGTACAGACGGCATGAATCCTTTTGGGGAGCAGAGCAGTCCACAAAGACTGCCGGTGACTCTATGTATCTACAACCTTCCTCCTTGGTTATGCATGAAGCGGAAGTTTATTATGATGCCAGTGCTCATCCAAGGACTGAAGCAACCCGACAACGACATTGATGTGTGCCTAAGGCCATTAGTCGATGAAATTTTGCAGTTGTGGGAAGAACCAGGTGTAAAAGTGTGGGATGAGCACAAACAGGAGCCATTTGACCTACGAGCGTTGTTGTAAGTAACCATCAATGATTAGCCTGCTCTTAGTAACATTTCAGGACAGTCAAACAAGGGATACAATGCATGCACGCACTGTTTAGATAAGACTAAAGGTACATATTTGGATAAATGTAAGAAGGTTGTGTACCTGGCGTCGTAAATTTCTTCCGACCAATCATCAAGTAAGAAAGAAAGGCAAGCATTTCAACGATGAGGCAGATTACCAGAAGAAGCCTAAGCTCCCTAAAGGTGTCGATGTATTTGGTGTAGTGAAGGACCTAGAAGTAATCTTTGGAAAGGGTCATGGCGGTCAATCTGTTCCGAAAGACCCCATTACCAGACACACGGCCATGTGGAAGAAGAAATCTATATTTTGGGAGCTTGAGTATTGGAAATACCTAGAGCTCCGTTCTTCAATCGACGTAATGCACGTGACGAAGAATCTTTGTGTGAACCTGCTAGGCTTCCTGGGCGTGTATGGGATGACAAAATATACACCAGAAGCACGGGAGGACCAGCAACGTATCAAAGACCCATACAACAAGCATATTGATAAAGGTCGTGAATACTTAAGCAGCTACGCTCTTACCAAAGCAGAGAAGGAAATCTTTTTTGAAGTCCTTTACAGTATCAAGGTCCCGGCTGGCTTCTCGTCAAATATAAAGGGAATAATAAATATGGCAGAGAGAAAATTCCAGAACCTGAAGTCTCATGATTGCCACGTGATTATGACGCAGTTGCTTCCGGTTGCATTGAGGGGGCTTCTACCGGAAAATGTTCGAGTACCCATTGTGAAGCTATGTGCATTCCTCAATGCAATATCTCAGAAGGTAATCGATCGAGAAAGTCTAGAAAGGCTACAGAAGGATGTGGTCCAATGTCTTGTCAATTTTGAGTTGGTGTTCCCCCCATCCTTCTTCAATATTATGACGCATCTCTTAGTTCACCTAGTCGAAGAGATTTCCATTCTTGGTCCTGTATTTATGCACAATATGTTCCCCTTTGAGAGGTTCATGGGAGTCTTAAAGAAATATGTTCGTAACCATGCTAGTCCAGAAGGAAGCATCTCCAAGGGCTATGGAACAGAGGAGGTCATTGGGTTTTGTGTAGACTTTCTTCCTGACCTTAAGCCAATTGGTGTTCTTGAATCACAGTATGAGGGGAGACTGAGTGGAAAAGGCATGCTAGGAAAGAAAGCAATGATATTTATGGACGGGCATTCTTTGAATCAAGCACACTACATAGTTATACAAAGTTCTACCTTCGTGGCTCCGTATATCGAGGAACACATGAATGTTGTACGCTCCATGTTCCCGGAGAAGGATGACTACTGGATTAAAGAAAATCACATGGAGCCTTTCGGCACTTCGTTGCAATTACATCTCATGAATGACACCACTATTGGATATCATCTCTACTTGTTGGCCGCGACACCATCTGCGACTGTATTGACTTTCCAAGGGTACGAGATAAATGTGAATACATTTTACACGATTGCCCAAGATAAAAAGAGCACCAACCAAAACAGTGGTGTCTGCTTTGATGCAACATGCGAGAATGGGAAAAAGGACACATACTATGGTTACATAGAGGAGATATGGGAACTTGACTATGGACCTACTTTTAAGGTCTCTTTGTTTCGGTGTAGTTGGATCAACATGAATGGAGAAGGGGTAAAGGTAGACCAGCTGTACGGAATGACAACAGTGGATCTCAAGAATCTTGGTTATAGAGACGAACCATTCGTCCTAGCCAATGATGTGGCTCAGGTTTTTTATGTGAAGGACATGTCCTCTAGACCAAAAAAAAGAAAAAATAAGGAAACGAATACATCAGACGATGAGCCCAGGTGTTACATAGTTCTTTCAGGGAAAAGAAACATCGCGGGAGTCGAGGACAAGACAGACATGCCAGCAGATTATGATAAGTTTGATGAAATTCCTCCCTTCATCGTGAAAACTGACCCAAGCATCCCGTTAAGCAAAGAAGATGCTCCATGGTTATGACCTAAGAAGCGATCATAGGCAAGGGATCGACATACGCGACGAAAGATTCATACCCTAAACCCTAAACCCTATGTAAATCTATGTAATGTATGAAAACTTTATGTGATGTATGAAAACATTATATGAGACCACGTGAAGGTTTCACATTGTTTGGATCATTAAACTTGAAGTGGATCTCTGATGAAATAGCATGTTGTGAACCTATAGTTGATCCTTAAAAATGGAAATTGGTGGTCGCTTCACAGAACACCCCGATTTCGGCACCTCAAAAATGGAAATTAGCTTTTTCGTGTGTCGAAAAGGAAAACTTCCTCATGCAACATCGTAAGCCATCCCAAGATGCACATGTGTGCACAATATGGGCACATTATCACAAACTATGCCCTGATTCTAGCCATAACATTGGTGGTTTGACCTAAATGCCATGAAACCTCGAACATGATAGATCATTTTGTGAAGGATTTTTTATTATGTTTGCAATTTTTCAAGTCCAATATTTTTCCTTGCAACTATGACACATAATATGACACCACGCGAAGGTTTCACGTTGTTTGGATCGTTTTTGAATTTGCTATGCCCGTTTCAAACTATATTCAAAACGGCGGGGATGAAGCTTCTTAGCCCGGGGCTGAGCCTCGCTGAACTTAAAGTGGATCTCTGATAAAATAGCATGTTGTGAACCTATAAATGATTTTTTTAAAAATTCACAAGCATTATATCATGTACTTGTAGTTCAAATCTGGGCAAACCTCCTACCGATTCAGCAGGAATTTGTCTTTTTCATGAGGGATAGACAGAAAGGTTCCAGATACACCGGTTGGGAAATTGTCCATCTAAGGTGGTCTAGTATTTTTTTTTTAAATGGGTTGGTACCAATGCCAAACTTTAATTTGGCGGTTGCTTCACAGAACACCCCGATTTTGGCACCTCAAAAATGGAAATTAGCTTTTTCATGGGTCGAAAAGGAAAACTTCCTCCTGCAACATCGTAAGCCATCCCAAGATGCACATGTGTACACAATATGAGCACATTATCATAAACTATGTCCTGATTCTAGCCATAACATTGGTGGTTTGACCTAAATGCCATGAAATCTCGAACATGATAGGTCATTTTGTGAAGGATTTTTTATGATGTTTGCAATTTTTCAAGTTCAATATTTTTCCTTGCAACTATGACACATAATATGATACCACGCGAAGGTTTCACGTTGTTTGGATCATTTTTTAATTTGCCATGCCCATTTCAAACTATATTCAAAACGGCGGGGATGAAGCTTCTTATTGAAAATAGTAAAATTGTATAGTTAAAATAAAAATATTTGAAAATAGAAAATGATTTTTTATTAGTTATTTAAACTGAAGCACTTTTCATGTTGAAAGTTTTTTGAAATTCCAAATAAATAATCATCTTAAATTGAAATATCTTATTAATTAAAGAAGAAAACAAATTTGAAAATGGCGGGAAGAAGGAAGGGCAATATATAATCAGAAACACGAAGATCATCCCCTACTATCCATCGACGATATTAGAAATGTAGTAGATGATGTTGCAGCGGGACGATTCGTTCCCAATAGAGAGAATGACGAGCTCACACGCGCCCTTAAAAATCCTGAACACAGAGGACGAGCACGAGGCACACCAGGCTCCAAGTCATGGAATGTTGCCTTCCCCGCGGAAATGAAGAGATATCCCGATAAAAGCCATCAGAGGAGAAAGGAAAGCGACGCAGCTGAGAAAGCGGCTGCTGCAGACCGGCTACGTAATGTAGAAAAAGCATTAAAGTGGCACCAGGATCAACTCGACAGACTTAGCCAGCAAGGTAATAGCAGACAATCACAACGGCACGTGGTAGAAGCTGCATTCGATGGTACCGGCGCCCTATTGAATAAGAAAATCAGCGCCCCTTCCACGCAGCTCTAGGATGTTGATGATGATGCACTGACATGGCTCCTCCTAAATGCTACCCAGTGGATGATATCACGGAGAGCACAGGTTGTGAGCTAAAGGTGCAAGTTATGAACTTAAGGATGACGGCGGCGGTCGGCATGGCCGTATCAATTGCGCCTAACCCAACTTGGCATTGCAGACCGGTTCCAAAAGGGTACGATGTCGTCATGGTGGATGATATGAAGCAAGATTTTGAGGAGTTGAAGCTGGACCACCCTGCAGGGGAAAATATGGAGCTGACTGAACTAGGAGAAGCCAAAGGGGGGACTATTGTATGGCCAAAGGAGCACATCGTGCTTCCAAATTATGTGTCGCCAAGGCCACCCACTCCTCAGAGCAGCAATCCACTTTCGTCGCCACCACACCATTCTCCAGCGCAACCGCCGCCTTCACCGCCTCACCACTCAGTGCAGCCATCTCCACCACCACCTCAGCCGTCTCCGCCGCCGTGTCAGCCGTCTCCGTCCCCTGAGCCTCAGAGACAAAAGCGGAAGTATACTAAGAGGGGCAACACCAGCAGCAGCAAGAGCACGTTCCGATCACCAAAACGTAAGCTATCGCCCCTCCCAAGAGTACCTCATAAGAATATGAAGAAGCTACCTTGCGAGAAGACAGATGAGGAAATTGCTACGGCCGCAAATGCCCATTATGAAAAGTGGAAGATTGACATGGCTAACAAGAAAAGGCGATATAGCCATTCTTCCTGGTCACCGCAGAAGATAAAGCCAAAGCAGTCGCGCTTAAGATTCAGCTTCACCAACCCATAGCGCTCACATCAGACTATAATCGCTTTATTACCAAGTCGGCTGAGGCAAAAGAGCGGAGAGTCGGGAAAGAAGTTGCCCATCTTAGACAATAGAAAAATCAATCGATCAAACCGCTCAAAGTGTACGATACCAATGAGTGGAGAGCCTAGGAGCGGCATGATCCGAACATTGATCCGGAGTTTATTCAACTGTATGGAGAAAAGGCCAAATTATATGGATTGTCTATTACTGAGTACATGAGCCGTATGGATGAGTTCGAGGGGTACCAACAAATAGCATATGTATACCGGCACGGGGCTCCTCTCGTCAAACCCGAGTTAGTCAAAGATCTACCAACAAAAATGCGAAGATTGCATAACTGGTACATGCAAGCCTCTGCTGAATCTAAAAACTGGATCTATGCTGGATATAAACACCACCATTACGGTCATGGAGATGGCTTCCTACTGATTGAATTTTCAGAATTATTTCAGTTTTACCAACGAGACGCCCTCGATAAAACTATCGTTAGTGCCTATTGTTTTTAAGTATTATTAATTTCTGTAATTAAGTCTTTCTAGCTCAGCTCATTCGTTGCTTGTATAATATTACTCATCACTATACTAATTATATATGCAGAATGAAGATTCTAGAATGCAACAAAGGATAAATCTATGACCTTGGGTTTGTTGACTGCAATTTCGTTCATGAAGTTACTCTAAAAACAAAACCCAAAGAGACAGAGGATAAAGCGTTGACGTATTTCGGCAACAGAAGGGAAATACTATTTTCTTACAACGTTGGGTGAGTGTTACTGTCTTGTACATATTCTATTTTCGCTTACTCGATGTTAAGCGTATAATTGACTCGTGTTATATTCTGTTATAATGTGTCCAGCTTCCACTATATTCTGTTAATCATTGTTGTTGACCAAGGAATAGTAAAAGTCATGGACTCGAAACGCACACCTTTAGAAAAGTGGGCGAACATGCAGGAATGCCTCTAGAAGGCTTGGAAACGGTTCACCGCCAACACTAAGGGTGTTTGGAAGCCAGAGCTTACATTTCAACCATTGACTGTAAGTACTACTTGCTAGATCCACGCATCTCTTTGATTCTAGTTTCAATACCATTATCATGCTTAATTATTATTTTGATTGAACTATGTTCTCGTAAAGTGCTTGAGGCAGGAAGCCGGGAATAACTTATGTGGATACTATGTCTATGAGTTCATTCGCCAGACGATCAAAGAGAAGGGCGCAGACCAGAACATCGAAAAAATTGAAGTACGATAAAAAACAATCATAACTTTATTTTTTTACCACCAATTGTGTTTAGTTTCATTCATATATATTGATCCCCTTCTTTAAATTAGATCGAACGGATGCGGGACGGTCTTCTATCACAAGAACGCGTGCAAGCAATTCAAGACAAAATTGACGGATTCTTATTAGAACATGTCATAGATCTGAAAGGAGAATACTATTACCCGGTTCATTTGGAAGGGTGGAGTGTAAAAAATAAGATGTAAATTAGATCAAATTCGTGTGAGTATCGTTTGTAATTAATATGTTTCGACCAAGCACGACGGATGAGACGGTGTATAATATATTCGTGACCATGATGTATAATATATATATAAATATATATATCGTGGTTTCATTATTGTTGTATATATGTAGTACCATTAAATTGAATACAAAACACCAAATAAATAAATAAAAAAACACAAAACCCTGCCGCGGTACAAAAATAGCCCGAAATGCAGATACCAACGATCTCGGTTCGTGCCACGAACCGGGACCAATGATCCGCGCGTCCACGTGGGCGCGCGTCCACGTGGAGATCCATTGGTCCTGGTTTGTGCCACGAACCGGGACCAATGATCCGCGCGTCCACGTGGAGACACATTGGTCCTGGTTTGTGCCACGAACCGGGACCAATGATCCACCCCCCTCGTTGCGCGCGCCCACGTGGAGACCCATTGGTCCCGGTTCGTGTCCGAACCGGGACCAGCATTGGTCCCGAGTGATTGGTCCCGGTTCCGGGACCAGGACCAATGGCCCTTATGAACCAGGACTATAGGCCCTTTTTCCACTAGTCTTTGTCATGACAATCCTTGTTTCTTTCACCGCACTGTCTCAATGAGTATGTCCGTCGCAAACGCCAGCTCCCGATTGTATAATCTGGTTTTGAGCAGGTGTGTATATGGTATGATCCTGCTATGGGTTCAAAGTTACAACCACAGTAGGAGGATTGCGGAATTGGAGTGTGGTAGGTAACTTACAGCATCTCCAATACTCCCTCCATTCACAGTTACCTCGCATTCTAGTTTTAGTGAAAGTCAAAATTTGCAAACTTTGACCATATATTTAGGAAAAAATATTAACATAAAAAATATATAATCTATTGTATTAGAATTTTCATGATCTATATTTTTATATTATATGCACCAAAAATAATAGATGTTCATATTTTTTCTTATATTGTCGGTAAACTTTGTAAAGTTTTAATTTGACTAAACCCAGAACGCGAGGTAATTGTGAACCGGGGGAGTAGGTGCGTAATAATAGGGTATATTTTTTGTTTTTGTTTTTGTTTTTTAGCACCACTATTTGGGTTTTTTTGGCACCAAAACTGTCGCTGCCATTTCAGATGTCCAATAATACGACATACAGCCGAAAGCAACTTTTTTCAGATATCCTATAATAGGACACCACAAACATGTTTTCTTCATATACATGCAACAAAAAATATCAAAGACTCTACAAATAAATCTTAAACAAATAGTACTTAATTATTATTATAATCCAAACAAATATCTCATGAATTCTTATCCAAATTGTTTAAAGTAGCTCTCAAATCAACACACAAATAAAAGATAGGTCATCAAATACAGCAACAACAATCTCTTACAACATGATGAAGAAAGAATGTACTATGTTGGAACAATGTACTACTACAAAGCATATCAATATCTTCCTCCGCTGAAATGTCCCATTCCTCATCGGACAAGGCCAAATCATCATAATTATCCCAAGCACTCATCTATAAACAATGTACTATGTTGGAACACATTGCTAAGAAAATAAAAATAAAACCAAATAATAATAATATTCGTCTATACCTTTCTTCAAGCACTTGTTGTGCAACTACCGCGCGTCGGCTGGATGTGCTCGGGGCCAGTTGTGGCAAATAGTATATAGCGAATATGCATAGGAGGGCCCGCAGAGGTTGCCGGCAAGTGTGGGTGACGTGGGGTCACCACGTGAATGCCCATAGTTTATGAACTTGGGTTTGAGAAAGAGGGGTGCGCTAGAGATCTTGTTTGGCTAACAGGCAAGCAATGCAGGGACACAGATTTACCTAGGTTCAGGCCCCCGAAGGGAAAACCCTACTTCTGTTTGTCTGTTTTTGATTGAAGATCAACCAAAGGTTTATAAGGGTGCGTTGATGGCGATGGTGCGCAGATGTAATCTGGCGGGTGTTTGTGTTAGGGTTTCAGTAGGTCCTCCTCGTGGTTCCCTTCTAGCCTTTATATGAGGAGACCAGGTCTCAGGATACCACCGAGTCGGTTACGGATTAGGGTTTCATCTAAACTTTCTATCTACTTGTTATCGTATCCTCCAAGGAGTCGAATCATTTGTGGGCCTAGGCCACCCAAGCCTTTATGGGCTTCAATACTGGACATAGCCTTTCTTCTTGGGCCTCCGCTGAGATGAATCTTAGGCACCTGTAGGGCATACCCATGTCAGTAGCCCCCGAGTGTCCATTCGAATTGTAGATTCGAGTGGAGACTATGAAGCCTTCAAATGCCTGAAGCGGGTGCTCTTCATCCGAAAGACTTATTGGGTCACATTGTTAAGGTCATAGGGATTGCTGATGCACGTGCCAGGCTCATCCGACGGATCAGGACCAGTTAATTGCTCTTGGGAAAAGACAACGCCATCTACTCAAACTTGAGTCCCCGTACTCGAATTCAGAAATTTCTGGCATAATTCGACTCATGTTGCAGGGGCCTCACTGAGTCGAATTCCAGTGATAATGATTATGTACCCAACGCGTCTGTCAGAAATTTTCATCACACCTATTGGTACGGTATTCATCTTATAGAACGCACCGGATGCGGGTGCCAGGCCAACAGATGATATCTAGAGGTCTTATATTTACATCAAATTTGTAGCATCCGGATGTTTGTCACCGCGGAGGTGATTCGGGTGGCCCGGAGACGTCATCTCTGAGCTTGATGTTATAGTCAGGTGGAGTCGCCAAAGTTTTCGATTGTAGAGGTGTTGAACCCGTGTTGCGGATGCAGTCGACGCAGAGGTTCGGGTGAATGAATATCCTTATGTTTCCTTGTTTTCATAGGGTGAGCGACCAGTGCTCCCTATGGGAGTAGCCCCCGAGTGGCGAGTGCTTGTTCGAGTCGCAGACTCAGACGGGGACTTTTTTAGTCGTGTAGCCACGCGGTTGCAGTCAGCTTCCATATGTGTCAAGTGTGCGGCTAGTGCTCCCTATGGAAGTAGCCCCCCGAGTCCATAGTTGAATCGTTGATTCGAACGAGGAGTCGAAGTGCAATATTAATAAGGTTGTACACTGGACCTGGAAGTACATCAGGTACGCGACCAGCGCTCCTATTAGGAGTAGCCCCCAAGTGTTTGGTCGAGTCATAGACTCGGATAAAAACTTAGTATATACCAACATCTGAAGAAAGAGCTATTGTAAGTACTTCTTTGGTGAAGATGACGTCAGTGATGATGTCGTCACTACAAGAATCTAGGAGGTTCATGACGATCAGATATCGTTGTGGATGAGGGGCAAAACATCGTAGATGGCCATCCGCAACGAATTCTGCGACGAAAAAAAGGTCATGAACCTCATGTCATAATTTTATCGTGACGTTTTTTTGTCTGAAAACGTCATGGGCCGTCTGTGAAGTTCCTCCAATTTCATCGCGGCTAACTAGACCGGCCCGGCCCAGGCCCAATCGTTCGTGACATTTTTTTCATCACGGTATATGCCACGTGGCAGACGGCACCGTGAGCTGCCGTCAGCGACATTTACTGACGTCATGGTTGTTGTCTATGATGTCATCGACTTCCTGATGTTTTTTCTGTCGCGGCTAGATTCTGCTAGCTCCATTTGCTGGCTTCATCCTTTCCATTGCTTATGCCATCCTTCCCTTTTGGCTGAGAAGGAGATAGCAGCGAAGGGTACCATGAAATGGTTGCTCTTCATGTCACGCTTCGTCCATGAGAAGATGTGCGAAATTATCTAGAGCGATGTCCGAACTGACAAGGGCTTCAAGGAGGTCCATCTCATAGCCTATGCAAAGGCTCTATTCGAGCATTCGAGGTTGATTATAGCCACATTCAGGTGTACAATCACCTCAGGAACTGGAGGCTGAGGTGGCTAACCGTTATCATGCTGAGGGGTCTTAGCGGTGCTCAATGGTGTGAACACACCAAGACCATCATCTTGGACAGTGACCACTATCTCGGGCACATCATAGTACAAAGCGCACCAACTTTCATTTGTAGGGCACCATTAACCATGTTGCTAAACTAACACATTGTTGCGATGGTAGGATTATCCCAAGGACGCCGAGTTTCTCAACGTGCCCATCCCCAACTACTCGGATATGAATACCATCTTCTCCTACAACCTAGCCACTTGACAAGTTTTCCATGGGATTAACTCAGCCCCTCGGAACAACACTAGCAACTCCTACACCTTCATTTGCTGATGATCGTGACACCGAGGAGTCGAACACGATGATCCTCGATGGCCCTGACAAGCCAGACAATGACTACACTGACATGCCAACTTCTACAGGAAAGAGGAAGTGGGGCTCGTCGTTGCTGATGACGAGCTCATGGCCTTCATCAGCATGACCTCTACCGTTAGGTATATCGCTCAAGCCATCAGGGACAACAAGCAAACTGACATGCACCTAGAGCTCTACAAGAGTGTGTTGTACATGGTTGGCTTCACTGAGGAGTCTCTCATGGCATCTCTCAGCCACCTTGTCGACAACAAGGCCCGGGCTACAAGATTCATCTACACGGTCGATCCACACATGGTGTTTTGGCTCAAGACCTACCTCGGGAAGTACTACGACAAGGATTAGACCTTGGCTTCACCGAGGAACTAGGGGTGTGGATGCGTGCTGGTGATGACGATGATCATGATCATGTTGATCTGGGTGTATATTTTGGTGGTATCTGGGTCTTACAAACTTCTTATGGACTGTAATGATGAGGTGGTATATACTAACCTCTCATGTGATGGTGAACTTCTGGTAGTACGACGTCCACTTTTGATGTGGTGGTAGGTTAACACATAGTGGTAGGATGAACTTGTGATCCCCTTTTGGCTAATGATTATGCATGCACCCCTTAGTTTATGATCTGTTCGAAAGTTTTCATTAGTAGTTATGTGGTGGTTCCTGACTTGTTCTTTTTGTTTCATCCTAGCGCTATGTGGTGTATAGAGGGATACGTCCAGGTTTGTATGATTCATGGAGGATCTGCCAAGAGAAGGTCAATGGATTCTCGAACAATAGCTACAAAGGATATCATAGCATAGAGGAGGCAGAGGACGAGTATAAGAAATTCTTGGTTGTTGAGGCAATATGTGATGAAGCAATGGATCTTGCGGCAATGGCTGGTAAAGTAGTGATTGTTCAACCTGAGCCAATGCTCGAAGCTATGCTTGTAGGAGAAAATTAGGACTGGGATACAAACCTCAACCTCAAGTTCATCATCGTCGTAGTTCTTATGGTAATCGTGAAGCTTGTTTTGTTCTGATACAAATCTCAACCTCAAGTTCATCATTGGTTGTAATATGCAATGACATGGTAAGCTCACCATTTTTGAATCATGGTAATCATATGCACCCTCATATGGGCAACCAAACAGCAATGATTTGCATCAGTGGATCCAAAAAGAGGTGTGTGCAGATTACCAAACTAACCGGGAAGATTTGCACATCACATACAAGCAGTCAAAAACCGGGCAACCAAACAAATCACACAACATGGCTCAATAACCATTTTGGCCTGGTCATGCCCCCAGGGCCTAGCCACAACGAGATGATATTTTGCTGGTAGAAACCAAACGCGCCTAGTGTTCAGTCATTCAGGTTCACGTACAAGGTTAGCCTCTCACCTCTTCTCTGGTTTTGTACCTCTTTTCTCTTCTTCTTCACAGTGGCCAGGATCCTCAGTTCGTGATGTAGGGAGTCTCATGATAGCTCGTGCTCGCATAGCTTTAGGGGGATGAACTTGCAGTTGGACGGTGTGAGAGATGTGGTAGTTTCGTGTGTTGGTCTTGCTAGGAAAAAGTTTTTCCTTTGCGGTAGAATGAAATGCCTTTGTTGATGGTCTCGTGCTCCGTCCCAGACGTGTCATCCCACACCCAACCATGCAACTCCTTGGGCGTGTTTGGTACCCAGCATCTATTTTGGGCCTCATTCTGGCTAGGCCCCAGGGGTCTGGCCAGATGAAAATGTCCTTTCGGCCACCTTCGACACCTCGTTTGGTTGTCTGGCTAGCCAATTGTTTGGCGCGATGAAGATAGGTGTGATGGTTGTTTGGTTACGTGCTTTGTAGCCCAGGGAGCAAGAAAAAAATAGAGACCAGTTGTTTGTTCGTCTCCAAAGCTGGTATTGTCACCTTCTCATGACTGGTTAGCTTACCATACACTATGCGGTACATAAGAAGTTCAACAAAAGCGGATGGTACTAGTTAATCACTATCTACATAGTTGATGGACCATGAGCTCAATACGAAAAACCAACATCTCCTGATGCATCATAAGTTCATCATCGGAGGGGCTAGTATATACTACCTCTCACAATATTACAAATCAGGGATCGGCTTAAACAAGCCCTAGCTAACAGAGAGATGTGATATCACCTTCCAAAATATACATGGTGCATGAATAGATCATGAGCACAATCGTCAGCAGCAAATCAGATGCCCTAATCAAAGTGGTTGTGTACCCAGGTGCTAAGATACGACCTCCTCTCACTTGGACTCATGTTAGCATAGGCGACACCTTCTTCTTTGTTGTCCGCAAGGAAATCTATGGCTTTGGCATACAATTTTGGATCATGTAGTTGTCTACCATCCACATTCTTGGGCAGGAAGATCGTCTTCATCTGAGTCATAGTTAGCTATGAGCATGTGCACCAACTCAAGAAGCTTCGGGAAGGCCTAAGATCGAGAGGACAGTTCGTTAGTGCAGATCACTTTGTACGTTACGAACAATTAAAACCATAAGACACTTCAATGTTATCTTACCTAGAGGTACAACTTCAACATGCCCTCATCATCGATCATAAAATCCATGCTCGCCACACACCATCTGATGCCTTCTTTAGTTTTAAGCTTGCCAATCAGGTTCCACTTTATTCTCCACTTTATCATGTGGTTGTACAGTTGGGAAGGGTCATTGTGATCCCTGTGAAGTCAAGAACATTATTGACAATACTGTGCATGTCCCTCTCTAAAACCGAATGCGCAGTTCATTACCCCGCTCTTCATGAGCTCAACCATCCTATTCAGGAAGAACTATGATAAAGCAGGGTCCCAAACCATTGAAGGTTTAGTGGCATAAAGAACTGGTGTTTTGAAGGCTACATCCAGCTCATGTCAAAGTTCCCCACTAAAGGAGCAAACAAATCCGGGGAGCTAGTACGCATGTTGCTCTATAGTCATGTAAGCATGGTATGAACGAGAACAATGGTGAGCATGTATTGGTATGAACCATACATCATGGTAAGCATCGTATGAACGAGAACAATGGTAAGCATGGTATTGAAGATACATCATTAATGGCTGGAGGTTATTTGATAGCTAGACGTGTAGGTTCTAGCATATATGTCGGGAAAGTGGGAGAAGCCGACATGGTCACAATAGTCGTCCTTGAGGGAGAAACAGGCAAGACCATAGTCAACATGCTGGAGGGGGAAGAGGGCACGAACACCGTCGACATGCTCGAGGGAGACGGCAGAATGGCCTACAGTTGAGTAGGATGGACATCAATGGTTGCAGATCAATACATCTAGCCACATCTAGCACATCCTTACAGATCTTAGCTAGATCCAGAGTTGGAGATACTTACAAAAAGCGGAACAATAGCTACAACAAAGGGCGGGGATGACGGGGATTCCAGCAAGCCGTCCACGGCCTCCGTCGCTGCTCTCGGGTCCAAGCTCCCTCCATGACCATGGAAAGCAGAGGAGGGAGGATCTTGAAGGGGAAATGGAGGATTTGAGCCAACAACGGCTAAATACTCGGCCGATTTTGTGCAGGTGGTGATTGAAATTAGGGCGAGAGAAATTTGGTCACCGCCTGGCACAACTTCGCTGCATTGCGCGAGCTCACGATCACATCTGTAGGGACACTGTGTTCTCCTATTCAACCGCAATGAGGGTGGCTCGCTGGAAACAGCCGAATCGGTAGTTCCTAGCAGGACTGGCGTGCGGGCCAATACATACAGGGTCAGCAGGCATCCAATCAGCCCAGTTTCATCACCTCATGGCCTGTCCCGACCTCCTGCAACCTACCAAACACGCCCCTTGTGGCCTAGCACGAGAATTGAAAACACCCTATTGTCCATCACTACCTTCCTCGGACTATCAGCAACCCCGGCCGGTTGGCTTTTCTACGGAATTGGATTGTTCCAGAGGACGCACGCATGATGATACAACTGGTGAAACGGCCATCAAACGCCAGTGAGGAAACCATGTTTTCTTTCCAAGGAGAATCTTGAAACAGAGGCGCTGCATAGTTGAAGCAAGTTTTCTCCTATTGAAAGAACGTCACCGGAAAGTCACCTCGTTGTTCTTTTTCTCGTGAAGATTAATACATACTTAGTACGGAGTAGGTTGATTCATTAGTTAGATGCATACCTCCTGTCGTATCCTCTCATCAGTGAATCAATTGAGCGCAAGTTGATCATTAGCAAAGTATTCTTAACTCAAGTTGATCATTAACAAAGCACACGTACTTTAACAAAAGTTGATCATTAACAGAGTTATCATCATGACCTAGCAGCAGTCAAAGTCTTTCTCTTCGGTAGGTGAGCCGTACCTCACAACGCGTAATCACATTTTTCAACAACTCTTGACGCATTTCCACGCTCTTTCTGCTCATCATGACTACGTACAAATACTGACATTCTCCCAGTGAACGTACATCCAGATCACCACTGTCAAGTTCTTCTCCTGTTCCTACTTGGACCGTCGACATCGACCATGGAGGTAGCCAGCATGATTGTTAAGGTAGCGCAGGAGATCGGCAAGGCGGCGGCTGCGGCCGGCCAGAACAAGGCAAAGTGCCAGGACATGGCCGACCGTGCGCGCGCCGTCGGTGACCTCTTCGGCGATTCGGCGCTCGTTTTCCTCTACGCGGGGCTGATGAGAAGGCCCGCGCTGGACAAGCTAAGCGCCGCCCTCGACGACGCGCTCGAGCTCGTCAAGTCCCAGAGCGGCTTCGTCGCCTTGCTCACCGGCGGCTCGGCGGACGCCAGCTTCCAGGACGTCGTGAAGAGGATCACCGCCTGCGTCAAGGACCTCAGGCTCACGGAGCTGTACGACGCTCGCCGCCATGCCATCCGCACCAACAAGAGAACCGTGTCGGTACTGATCTGATCTGCCTCGCTCCGGCGCATTAATTGTACTACTGTATTTTCCATGTTCATGATGTACATTGTGTGATGCGTCTTCCGTGAAAACATTTCGAAGTTGCCGTTCAGCAGCGTGGAGAAGAGCAGCGTCGATAGGAACAAATGGGGGATGAATGGTGTCGCCTACAACGGCAACAAGGGCGGCGGCCAAGCTGCTGCTGCCGTCAACGCGTGGAAGCAGCAACAAAGCTGGATGACCGGCGGCAGCCAGCAGCAAGGCTGGATGGGAGGCGGCAGGCAGCTGCAGAGCTACGGTGCGCAGTCCACGCCGTCGGAGCAGCTACAGCGCTACAGCTCGCAGCCATTGACGAAGCACCAAAACTCGCAGTCATTGACGCTGCACCAGAGCTCGCAGTCCTCGCTGAGCTCGTGGTCCGCGGCTCCGTCGTCGCAGCAACTGAGCTCGTGGTACGCGCCACCGCCGTCGCAGCAACCGAGCTCGAGGTCCGCGCCGCCGCCGTCGCAGCAACTGAGCTCGCGGTCCGCGCCACCGCCGTCGCAGCAACTGAGCTCGCGGTCCGCGCCGCCCCGTCGGAACAACTGAGCACTAAAGGTCACGGTCAGCGACACACGGAGGTGAAAGCCTGAAACTTTGTGACGGTGGCAGCGATTCGGCCTGCATCACGACGGAGTGATGCATCATGTCTGATCTTCGTTGACTATGATGTTAAGTTTTTCTTTTTACGAGAGACTATGGTGTTAATTAAGTTCTCTTTTGACGAGCGAAAAGACTATGGCGAAAAGACACGACGGAGTGTGATGCTTTTCGCAACAAAAAAAAAGGAGTTGCATGTGATGTTTTTTTTTTTCCATTTTGACGAAAATGTGCCTGTGACGATTATGCAGTATTTAGGGCCTGTTCGGCTATTGCCCAGCTTCTCCAAATTCTCAAATCCGGCTCCGCACTTCTCCGAGAAGCTCAGAATGTTCTGCTAGCTCCTCTCTTTTCCCTGAGCCGCTGACGGATGGACCCCACTTGTCAGGGTCATCTTCCCCAAATCATGTCCTCAAAATTTGACGATTGAGGTCTGGGCCAGGGGAGCTCACAGCGGGGAGGTCGGACACGAGGAGCTCACGACGGTGGTAGCTCGCAGTGCAAGAGGTCAGGCGGAGGAGATCGGGGCGGGGGGAGACCAGGGCAGAGGAGGTCGTGGCAGAGGAGCTCGCAGCAGTAGGAGGCCGGGGCAGAGGAGGTCATGGCAGAGGAGCTCACAACAATAGGAGGCCGGGGCAGAGGAGGTCATGGTGGTGGGACGGCGGAGGTCGGGACGGGGAGAGGCCGGAGTGGAGGAGCTCCCGACAGTAGGAGCCCCCGCAGAGGAGGTCGGGGCGGGAGGAGGACGAACGGAGGAGGTCGTGGTGGTGGGATCTCGCGGCGGAGGAGGTCGGGGCGGGGGGCGGGGAGGCGGAGGACGTCGTGGAGGTGGGACCGTGGGAGCTCGCGACGGAGGAGTTCGGGACGGGAGTGGCCGAGGTTGGTGAGCTCGCACCGGTAGGAGGTCAGGACAGACGAGGTCGACTGGGGAGACGAGGGAGTGTAGTGAATCATTATTTTTGACACTATGGTGGCACGAGCATGTAATTTGTTGCTGCTCCGTTGTTTGCTGATCCGGGAATTCCCAAATGTGGTGCTCTGCGGTTTGTACACGGATTTTGGCTAGCTTCTCAGATCCGGCTCCGTGGAGTTAGGGTGTTCGGCACTGCTCCACCGTGGATTTCCGTGAAGCTGGAAGCCAGTGAGTTGATGAACACGCCATTATTCGCCCAAAAAATGATTCTGCAGTATTTGATCTGTATTATGGGATTGTGTAGACTAACAGAGTGCAGATAGAGAACCAAGAGGTCTCCAACTGCAGCAGGTTCCAGGAAATTTTGTGAGTAAAATACATGAACAATGCTCAAACTTGTCACCCTCACAAAGGTCACCTATACTCTGGAAATACGCTCATGAGGTCACTCAAGACACGTGCAAGTTTTCTACAGCCCTCGTACGCGCGCGTGTATGCTGTGTCGTGGCAACCTAGGACCCACCTGGCAGGAGGTGATGGTCATCGAACTTGTCCACCGCTTCACTTTGGTCACCTGGTAGGAAATCAGAGCAGGGTGCTATTTGCAAAATCGATGTCGACGAAATCCACTTGTCCCTAACCACCTCCTCCAAATTTCACCTAGTCGGAATCGTGAAATCCCTAACCCACTGCTGCCACCTCCGCCAACTGCATGTCAGGGCTCTTCGGCGCCTCTACTTGAGGCTCTACGCGATCAAAGGCTGACGCTAGCTCTACCAGTAGCGCGACCCACCGCTGTGTCCCCTTCATCCCAACGATCCCCTGCCCGGACTGCATGAGGGTGGTGATTCGCACCATCTTCGACACGCTGCAGCACGATGGTTGGGTGTACTACAAATGCAGATATCATGGGGTTAGTATTCCTTCTTTTTTCTGCTAGCAATTTTTCGGTGGTGCTTCCATTTGATTGAAATCAAAATGTCAGAGAGGAATTTGACATTAATTTGTCTGTTGTGCTTGCATTTGATTGAAATAAAAATGTCAGGGAATTTGACTTTAATTTGTCTTGTATATGATAGAATGGATGCAATTTTTGGAACTGGGAATTAGGGTATGTACAATATCTTATAGAGCATGACATCCTAGAATATGAGCTAGTTGTTGAGGCAATAGGTTGGCTTGAAGAGAGGAGGGGGAGTAGCAGCTGTGGAAGGAAGAGAAAGAAGCAGTTGGTCTAGATGATGCAACTAAAGCTAGTGGCAAGGAGCAGAAGCTAGTGGAGCAGAACATGGTGTCCCAAATTCAAGCACTTGTGGATTTGCATAAGAAGGTGGAGTTTTATTTGATGTTCATTGTTGCACTTATGTTTGTCCTATGTGTCCTTGTATTTGTGATGAACATCAAGATCAGTATCTGATGGTGATGTATGTAGTAATGAAGCAGTTATCTAATGGTCATGTATGTAGTAATGGAGCTTTATCTGATGGTGTGTTGAACCAATTATCTATGTAATGATCCAAGTCTTATGTATGCAAGCTAAACTGGAAGTATCTGATATTGTCCTTATATAGCAGTTTGTTTATTCCATTTGTGGATATGAGTGATATATTCTTGAAGTGATGTGTGCCATTGAACTGTCATTATTCTTCTTGGCTTATTCTTGTACTGTTAATCATGTGTGTTGTGTTCTTATCTACAGCTTGTCTCTTTGTCAATGTAAACATTCTAGTGTGTGATTTCGAAATTGCACAGCATAGCTATGGAGTACATTGTCTACAAGAGCAAGAATAGGCAGGAGAGGGAGGATAGGGGGCAACATTGGGACTGCATGAGCTTGGTGATGGAGTTGTCTACACAATGGTGAGGGGTATCCCTGCACCAACTGTTATTCTACCTGCAGCAAGACAACCTATCATGGAGGAGTTGCCAAGGAGGTTCTGAAGGGAATATGCCCGAGAGGCAATAATAAAGTGGTTATTATCTTATTCCTTGTTTATGATAAATGTTTATTTTGCATGCTATAATTGTATTAATTTAGAAACGTTAATACATGTGTGTTTAATAAACAAAAATAAAGTTCCTAGTTATGCCTCTCTTATAAACTAGCTCGTTGATTAACAAGATGATCAAGGTTTCTTAATCATGGACATTGGATGTTGTTAATAACGAGGTCACAATATTAGTGGAATGATATGATGAACATTCATCCGAAGTATAGCATTACTATTAAAGTCATTGTGTTTATATTGCTATAACATCATACGAAGTAATCTTACTCCTTAGACCATGAGATCATGTCAATCACTAACACTGGAAGAGTATCTTGATAACATCAAACGTCACACCGTGAAAGGGTGATTATAAAGGTGGGTTTAGTGCTACAAAAGTGTTATGTAGAGGCTCATGGATCAAGAGTGGGATTTGTCCATCCCGATGACGGCTAGATATACTCTGGGCCCTCTCAGTGATATCACATTGAGAATAGCTTGCAAGCAAGTGATGTGATCACTAGAATATTATATCACGTGAACGAGAAAAGAGTACATGTCGGTAACGAGATAAAACTAGGTATGGAGATACCGATGATCGAATTTCGGACATGTAATATATCCCGAGATAAAGGGATTTAGTTACTAGCGTTAAAGGTTCTCACGATCAAAGAAGTCATCGTTGAATGTGTAGGAGTCAGTATGGATCTCTAGGTCCTGCTTCTGATTATTGATCGGAGAGGGGTCTCGATCATGTCTGCATTATTCGTGAACCGTAGGGTGACATACTTAAGGGATACCGACACCATTTGGAACAAGTATGTTTCAGATAAAGATTTAAGAAAGCACTGGAATTATTTCAATAGACACCGAAATTGTTTCGGCTGAAATTGTTGAAATTGGTTCTGCATGTAATATTGAAATGTTGCAACGAGTTTTATGAGAATGTTTGTTAATTAAAGTAATTAACAAAATTCTGAATAAAATTAATAAAGGAGTTTTATTAAATGAGAGAGCATTAAATTTGGAGAAATTTAATGGATTTAAAGTGGAGACTTTAATAGAGAATGTGAAGGGGCATATTTATGTGGAGGAGGTTACCACCACATGAATGAGGGAGGTGAAGGGACACCCTGCATGGGCGTCGGCCATGGGAGGGGTACCCTCCCCTCCTCCTATAAAAGGCTCCCCTCTCCTCACTTCTCACAGACACCTCCTCATGAAGGATTTCTCTCCTCCTCTAGTATTTTTTCCCCATGGTCTCGGATTAGCGAGATACATGTTCCCGGTGGCTTTATCTGGAAAGAAGTTGCTGCTTCCGCTGCTTTGCTAAAGTGAGGGACGGAGATTGTCGGGGTACCGGACGTGTGTCCGATCACGGATGCACCGCTGCTTTGCGGTGCTGGACTTGGCGGTGCTGGACTTGCTGAAGCTGGATCTGATGGACGTGGTGGAGCTGGACCTGCTGGACTTCATCACGATCTTGAGATCGGCAAGTGTACGACTACATCATCCACGAGTTCCATCTTATTAACAAAGCTTTTTTGTCTTTGAGGGTATGTTCTCTATGGATGTATATCCACCCGTTGCTTGTATCTAATAGATAGATCTTAGCGTATAATAGTTCCCATCGTAGGAAAAAAAATGTTTTCTATGTTGCAAACCCAACAGTGGTATCAGAGCCTGATCTATGGGTAGCTGCTTGATACGTTGTAAATGTATCTATAATTTTTGATGTTCCATGCTTGTTTTATATCTACTTTCTTATGTTTTGTTCATACTTTGAGATACTTTTATGCATTTTCTAGGAATAACCTATCAACAAAATGCCACAGTGCCAGTTGCCTGTTTTCTTCTGTTTTTGGTTCCAGAAAAGACATAAAATCAATATTCTCGGAATTGGACGGGACAAAAGCCAAAGTCAATATTTTACCAGAAGACACATGGAGTCCGTAGGAGCACACCCCCTTGGCGCGGGCAGCCCTAGGATGCGCCAGGGCATAGTGTGGGCCCCCTGGCCAGCCACCGACCTTGCCCCTTCGCCTATAAGAAGCCTCCGATGCAAAAAACCCTAAAAAATCAAGCCTCTAGCCACGAAAGTTCCGCAGCACCGCCGCCACCGAAGGGGAGATTCAGGGGCAGAAAGTCTCTATTCCGGCACCCTGCCGGGACGGGTAAGTGCCCTCGGATCCATCTCCATCGATCTCCACCACTATCTCCATCGTCGTTGCTGATTCCCATGATGATGAGGGAGTAGTTCTTCCTCGAGGCTAAGGGTTCTAGCGGTATCTATGTGTTCATCTCTCTCTCTATGCGTGATCATATTGTGATCATGAGCTTTGTAATCAAGTAGATCTACCTTGTTACTCAAGTGCTTTAATAGATCTCTTCTCTCCCCATGTGTGTGAAAGTGACAGCGTGCACACCATGGTGGCACTTAGGCTAGAGATTATAATTACTTGTTATAAGTTATATTGGAGTTGGATGTCTCTATGAAATTGTGGTGTTTGTTGGAACCATCTAGAGCTCAAGGTGATAGTGTGGGGTTATCTGGGAAATTGTGGTGTGTTGTTATAGCCCTACCATGGATTAGAGTGTCCAATCGGAGAGTAGTTCATAGTAGTATCATGAAGAGAAGATATTTGTATGAGAGTGTTCACTAGTGAAAGTATGATCCCTAGGCCTTGTTTCTAAGCATTGAAACACCATTTGCAACTAGATCTGTTACATGTTTGCTTGTTGCCATGTTTATTTCAGTTTGCCTTTAGTCTCTTCCACGCCATCAAAGTATTTTCTAGCACCGTTTTCTTATATCCATACCACTTGTATCTCACTATCTCTTCACCGAACTAGTGCACCTATACACCTGACAAGTCTATTGGGTGTGTTGGGTACACAAGAGACTTCTTGTATCTTGATTGCAGGGTTGCTTGAGAGGGGATACCTTTGACCACTTCCTCCCTGAGTTCAATAAACCTTGGGTGATCCACTTAAGGGAAACTTGCTGCTGTTCTACAAACCTCTGCACTTGGAGGCCCAACAACTGTCTACAAGAATAGAAGTGCGTAGACATCAGTGCTTTGCATAGGTAGAACACATAAGAGTATGTGGGTGATGATGATCATGTTATTGCTTCTTTCATGTATTTTGGATATTGGTGGCATAGTGGGATGAAGCGGCCCAGACCAACTTTACATGTCATCGCACATGAGACCGGTTCCACGACTGACATGCAACTAGTTTTGCATAAGTGGCTGGCGGGTGTCGGTCTCTCCTACTATAGTCAATATCTGATTTACAACGAGTTGTTAATAACTTAGTTATCATCGTTGTGGTTCCATGTTCGTAGATAAGACCGGTTCTATCTTCGAAAGCCCTAAGCCACGTAAAAACTTGCAATTGATAAATTAGAGGCATCTAGTTTAGATCGTTGTTGGGCTAGTGTCATGATATGGAAATGTTGTAAGTTGATGTATAGTTGATACCCTTACAACACACCTAACGTGTAAGTTCCATAGACCTTGGCCTTACACACAAAGGAATGATAGAGATCATACCACGATGCACATGATAGTGATCAAATGCATGGACCATATCATTCCACTTTACACATATGATGTTTGCATCTTATATTGCTAGTTTGGCGTTTTAGTAGCATTATAAGATGATCCCTCATTTAAATATCAAGATAAAATGTGTTCTTCCTTAAGTATGCACCGTCCTATGGATCGTGTTTCGAGACATCACGTGATGATCGGGTGTACTCGACTCTGCGCTTTCATACAACGGGTGTAAGACAGTTTTACACATGCGAGTACTAAGGTTCTTACTTGGCGAGCCTAGCATGTACAGACATGGCCTCGGAACAGGGACCGAAAGGTTAAGCATGAGTCATATAGTTGATGTGATGCCCATATTGATGCTCGCCTTTGAAGCTACACCGACTCACGTGATGAGCGGACTTGGTGTAGTGGATTTGGTTCATGTAATCACCAAAAAGGCACGAGTGATGTCGTTTTTGAGTGGGAGTTTATTTCTAATTTGGATTAGTCGAACCAAATTTGTCATAAACTAAATCAAAGTGAATTTTCATAATTTGTTGTAGTCATTGGCATATGTTTACTACCTTATGTTTAGTTTTAATTGAGATAATAGAACTATAGAATTCTGGATATTTACTTTACAAACTGGTATCGTATTATTTTGAATGTCAATTTAAAGTTTAGAAGTCCTATTGCAAACTTTCAGCAAACTCTATTTACCCCATAAAGTTTAATAAGTAGTATTAAATCAAGAGTAATAATTCCAATGTTAGTATCTAAAGTATCATGTTTGCCTCCATGGTTCTTGATATTCAAAAATTGTTTTAATATCAAGGTTATCTAGGAGCTGAAAGAATTGTTTCAGAAACCATCATGTGTGGAAGATATTGTGATATATGAAACAATGTTTTTTGGTTGTATTATGATAAAGTATAATTTAGCAAAATACATGTTCTCATATTGTATGAGAATTTGTGAAGGATGGAGATGCTAGGCATCCGGATATCCCAAAAGGTTTCGGGAACTAAAATTATACTCGTTATTCTTCCTTATAGGCCACGGTAGCTTGATCATGAAAGTTGTCATGATAAGGATGAATAGAGGATGTAAGTAAAATGTTTACTACGCTAATAGATTACTAAAGAATGGATTTTTGAAAGAACACCAAACCATTTGATGATGGTGATCCACTTCAAAGTGCAAATCCAAAGGTATTAGTATTTGACTATATACTCTTTGTACTATGTGTCATGTGAATGACACCGCTATTGATGTTGATAGATTCTTTTAAAAGGGAAAAGGAATTTCTGAAATAGAATCTATAAAATATTTGGCAGAAAAGAAAAGGTTGGAGATGTCCAACTTAGGTATATAGAAGATATACATGTTATGGATGTATTCTTTGCGTGTTAAACAATGTGGTTCTTAGGTAATTGATACCGAATTGGTTGGTGTGAAGTGTCATACAGAACAACATAATTCATGAACTTCAACGGCCTAAGTAACTAGCAAGAGAATAAGTGATGATGTTCATCGAAAACAAATAAAGTGTTATTGTGTTTTTCATTGTCGTCAAACCTAGCCTTCAAGATTTGTTTTAATAATTGTTATTTGTTCTGGTATTACGAGAACAATGGTTGTTCAAATAATTACCATATTTCATAAAGGATGGATGAACTTTTACAAGTCTAGTTGGAGAAATCACATCCATAAACATTATTGCTAAAATGTCGTAAGACAAATGATTGGAAGATCACTTATGAAGTGACATCGCTGTTTGAATTATATTGGAAAGTAAACATGAAGAAACTCCATGTTGATGATTTTTGGAGTCTTTGATTTTGATCCATTGACGCTTGTGAGACTTTCCTCGAGATAATTAAAACTTCGTCCATAGGCCAAAGAGGAACGGATGACTAACTTATTAGATATTATACATATTGATGTATATAGTCCATTATATGTAGCCATATGCGATGGATCTTTTTGCTTCATATGCTTTCTTCAGAAATTTGAGTGAATATATCTATATATTTACTTAATAAGGAAGAAGTATGAAACATTTGAAAATTGTTCAAAGACTTTCAAGATGAAGTGGAAAATCATTGTAACAAGAAAATAAAGAGTTTATGATTCGATTATAAAGGAAGATATTTGAGTTACATGTTTAGCAAAACACCTAAGATTTGAGGAATTGTTCCATGATTTGTCTTTCCCGATAAACAATAGGAGTATGGCATATGTCATGACAGAACCCAGTAAGGTTCGAAGCCCTGTGTTTATAGTACTAGTCCCTGGATCAAATAGCTAGCACCCACAGTTTAAGATGTAATATCAAGAAACAAAGGTCATATTACATCACATATTCAGGAATAAAAATAGTTCATTACAACTTACATAGCTCATATGACTATCTTATTACAAAGCAGCAGATATAACTATAAAGCATGGAGTCCTTCATCTTCATGTGTCATAGGCAAACATGTTGGGTGCAGACTCGTAACCCCTACTCATCAAACTTCACTATCATCAGGTAATCCTGCAACATGATAAGTTACAGCCACAAAGGGTCAATACATTTTGAATTGTATTGGCAAGTGAAACTTACACGATATATCATATACCGCTATAACACTAGTATTTCTCTAGTGTACCTCCAACTTAACATAGCCACACTAGTATTTCCCCTAGTGTGCCTCTAACTCAATGGTAACACTAGTACATCTAGTGTACCCTACACTGACATGGTCACACTAGTACTTCCCTAGTGTACCCTTCTAAATCCTTGCTCCAAGTCTACACACTCATCCATCGAGACAATCCACTTATAAAGACGTTTCCATCATATTATGCATAATACAAAAATATTACTAACGCATAATAGAAACAATAAGACATTTGAGGAGACCAAAGTATCACTTGCCTTTTTTGGATATAAGAACTCCAATAATAACTCCTCAATAATTTATCCTCGAAGAATTATATATCCTCAATGATTTATCCTCGATTATATATTTATTCCTCGTCACTCTTCGTGAAATCTATCGCAAATAATATCGTACTATAATTATACACACAAGCATAGCATTCTAGAATAGAGATATTCATCGAAGATGAAAGCATGGAAAATATGCATAAAATCCAAATAGAACTTCAAATGAAACTGAACTATTGCATTATATACTCAGTATAGCGCTACTCAGATTAATAATTAACCTATTTAATTTTAGGTATTTCTATTTAGATATTATGTTAAAATGATGTCTAAAACAGGGTATTCTTCACATGGCCATGGAAATGGTTGAAAATTATTGGATGGTTATGATGGATGGGTATGATCATTAGATTAACTTTTGCCAAAGGAATTATATTGAAAATATTTATAGAATTTAAGTTATGACAAAATACTCAAATTATCTCATTTGAAATTCGAGTATTTTAAAATTGTCAAACCGGAAACTAATGGTTCAAGCTAATGATCTAGTTTAATTAGAAATAAGTTGATGTAGCTGCTAGATGAGAGGATAATTGTTCAAGTTAATTTTAGAGGGGTGCATGCGATGTAGTATCATTGCATGTAGCAAATTTGTTTTTTTATCATGATCGTGTGTGTATGCATGTTAAAAAGTGTTCACATGCACCTTGCAAGCTAAGTGAGATTAATTAGTCAATTGCATTAGTCTCATAGAGAGTGTATGTGTGGAAATTGAATAGCAGGCATCATGTACGAGTACTATGTGTCGGTTTGGTTTTTTTTTTTAGTGTACATGATTGGTGTATCAGGAGGCATACGTTATGGTTTTATTTTTAGGATGATCATGAGATATGAATTTCTAAGGCGTACATAGATTATGTCCAAAATAACGTACATACAAATTTACTAGACATATGGAAGAATTCTACTAGCTGATACATCTTGGTTTAGTGGTTATAATGTGTGTGCACATGCTGATCTAATCGTGATGATAGCTGATAAAAATAAAAGAGTTGAGCGCACCTCCGTATCAATTTTAGTTGCTGGAAAACTGCACACGATGTGGATCCGAGAAATGACAGTTTGACAATGTTGTCGGATGGCTTTAGCAGTGGTTCCCTCCGGTACTGGTAGTGGTTGATCTGCGGCTAATCACGGAGACCGGTAGTGCGACGGCAAGCAATTTTTCAGTCGCTAGAGAGGCACTCCTTGGGCGTGTGGAGGCCTCCGGACATATCAAACTGGCGGACGTTGTTCCTATTGACAGTGTGAAGATGATTGTTGCCTCATTTGTTCTCGGCGCGGCTTTAGGCAATGACTACGACGAATTGATGGAGAAGCATTTTCCTCGCGTGCTTGTTGTGGTTGATCGCCGGCTATGAAAACGATTAATTTAAAAATAGTCAGGAAGGTGTGCATAACAAAAGGAGGAAGAACCAGGGGCTTAGTCCTTCTACCAGCGTCGATTGACGGCGCGTCTTCATGTAATAGAATCATGGCGAAATCGACAATGGAGTCACCACCGTCGGCAGAACTTTGACGGCGAAAATCTGGCCGCAATACGGCAGGAATTGAGCGTGTACTTTGGAGTAGAGATGAAGTGGAGAGGGGGTGCCTGGGCTCTGATTCGAAGAGTTGCGTGGATCGTTGTCCCTGTTCACTTCGGATAGGATGGCCACTACTGGCGATTAAGGGGCGACGGAGTGGGGTTTTAACTCTCAGAATTGAACCGTGGTTGAGTGGAGATTAACTTTTGTGTTTACCTCGAAGAGAAAGAGTCACCAGAATGGGTGGAATTGAGAGGAGGGAGAGTAGTCGAGTGCGTCTAGAGATGCAAGGGTCGCGTCATCGTTCAGTTTGGACGATTCTACTATGATGTCCACTAGTGGTGTTTTAAAAGTCACCAAATCGGGAATTTAATTCTTAGAATGGAACTGGGACTAAGTGGAGAATAACTTATATGTTCAAGTCGAAGGTAAATAGTCACTACAAGAAGTGGAATCGAGAGGGGATTGTACAGCCATGGTCCTTCAGCTCCTGTTCGTGCAGTCTGTACCTAATGTTCTTGCTACACGAGGAAGGATCAATCGGGTGGAAAAGATGTCTACGAAAGGGAGCATCAAATCCCTGGAATGGAACCGTGGGTTATTAGGGAGTAATTTTCGTTTTTAAGGACGGGTATTTAGAGGTCTAAAATTGATGGAATTAGAAGCACAAAATACATCCATGAATGTAGTTCAGTTTGAGTATGAGAACTCTGAGGGTTGAGAACGATGGTGGATCCACTCGGGTGGGCTGGTCGGGAGTGGAAGTTGGGCCGTGGTCGAGCTTCCTTATTGGGCTGCTGCGGCCTCTTCCTCCTTTTCTATTTTTTTAATCTTTCTCTTTTTGTTTTTCTGTTTTCTATTTCTTCTATTTGTTTGAATTCATATTGGCTCAAATTTTGATTCAAACCTTTCTAGAAAATTTTAAATAAAATGTCACTATAAATCTTATTCAGAACAGAACATTTTGGTAATATTTTTATATAAGAAATTTAAGTCCTTTCGAATTTATTGTATTCAATTCCTTTTCTTTTCCTCCTAAATTTCATCCTTTATTTCCTTTACTTGTTTGATTTTTTTCACATTTCAAAATTTGGAAAAAATTTGGGATGTGACAGCATATTCGAGAGATGAAATCAAACCATGTTTGACATGGTAAGATCAAAGGTGTCATTTATAAAACTGTCACTATGTTTTAAGGATTAAAGCTTTAGAGACTACCGCTTTTACACCGAAAAGAGCACCATCGTGATACGTTGAAATGACACCATATGAGTTATGGTTTGGGATAAAACCCGACTTGTTTTTTCTTTAAAATTTGGTATGCTATGCATAAGTAAAAAATTTACAACCAAAGTCAGATAAGCACGTCTTTGTAGGTTATCCCAAAGAATTTGTTGGGTATTCCTCCATAACACCGAACATAAAAGAGTTTGTCGTTTGGAACGTCAAGTTTCTTGAGAAGGAATTTTTCACGAAAAGTTAAGTGGGAGGACAATAGAACTTTGATAAGGTTGTTGAACCTTAGCTATATGTGCTAAGTAGCACAGCATCGGAAATTCTCCCGGTGGAGGCCACAATGCTCATGGCTCCCGTGATTACAAAGGGTGTGATCTTGGAGATTAGAGTTTGTATTTGAACCGTATGCATCGGGTAAGAATCAAATAGTGAGATTTGATAAACAAGTCATTATTATTTTGACAATGATGAATCGACTGCATGCAAAGAAGCGATGATGGGCCCTGACTCCATAATATGACTAGAAGTCATAAAATCCATGATAGTATCCATACACGAGAAATCAAGTTTCTAAATTTGAAAGACCCTCCGGAAAGGCATGAAGCCTATAGGTCATATTTGGATCTATAAATAGACATGGATGTTTGACATCTATGAAATAGTTGACATGTCGGAAAGGAGTTTACGACAATGTTCAAGGAGTTGACTATGACAAGATTTGATTTTTCATAGCGATATTTAGTCTTGACGGATTAATGTAGCAATCACTACATATAATTTGGTATATGGTAGTTGAATAAACAAAACAAGGTTCTTCTAATATAATGGTTACCTAGGACATGTACAAGACACGGTCCAAAAGGTTTTGTTAATTCAAAGGGTGCCAAAAGGGCATGCAAACTTCAATAGTTGAAGTGAGCATAGCGGAGTTGGAATCTTCACCATGATGAAAATGTTAAAGGAGTTTAAATTCATCGAAGATGATGAAGATGCTTAAATTTGCAAGAAATTAAGTGGGAGCGCTGAGACAAATTTCCAATATATTATGCAGAGTACATATTGTTGATTGGAAATGATGTATCTTTTATTGACACAAGTTAAGAATTTCATTAAAATAGGATTTCGATGAAAGACTTGGGCAAAACCGGAATATTAGGCATCAATGACTATATGGATAGATTGAGGCACTAATATGGTTATGCCAAATGTACATATATGCGATATTGAATGAGTTCAATATGGAAACGACAAGAAAGGTTTTTGCCGCATGGAAAAGGTTAAATCAAGATTCAAGTGTATTGACACTTGGTGAATCAAAAGAGATTCAAGTGTTTCAACACTTGATGAGTGAAATCACATGAATATTTTGATCAATAATATATATTGTGATATGTACATATCTAGATATGTCCTATGCTCTAAATGTTATGAGCATATACCAGAATGACTCATAAGATGATCATTGGACGATAGTAAAGGGTATTCTTATGATCTTTGGAAGAACTAAGAATATGTTATGTATAGGTGACAAATAGTTACAAATAGGTCATTGTAAGAGTTGCATTGATACTAATTTGTCACAAGATACACATTAAATTTATCTCAATTTAGACTATGGGTGGCACAATGTAATGGAAAGGATATTCCATGATGGATTTGGATGAGTTCCAAAGTTGAGACATTGTGATGGATACTACAACAAAAGGCTAAGTATATAATTGCTATAGTAGCAGCAAAGGAGGGCATTTGTGTTAAGTAGTTTGTTATCAAACTAGGTATGGTTCAAAGTGGGCTAATACTATAAAGATATATTGTATGACAATAATATCAACATATTTTAACCCAAACGAACTAAACGTCTCACCAAAGGACCAAATTTATACAATTCCATCTTATTTGAGAATGAGTGATGCGTAGAGACGCAAAGACATGCAAATACACATGGACCTGAAACTGTCAGATCTGGAGATTATGTTAACCACTAGAAATCGTGTATATGCAACACCAGAAAGCCATAGGTGTTCAATACGCAAAGTTTTTCAAACTAGATTATTGACTCTAGTGCAAGTGGGAGACTGAAGGGAATATGCCCGAGAGGCAATAATAAAGTGGTTATTATCTTATTCCTTGTTTATGATAAATGTTTATTTTGCATGCTATAATTGTATTAATTTGGAAAAGTTAATACATGTGTGTTTAATAAACAAAAGGAAAGTTCCTAGTTATGCCTCTCTTATAAACTAGCTCGTTGATTAACAAGATGATCAAGGTTTCCTGATCATGGACATTGGATGTTGTTAATAACGAGGTCACAATATTAGTGGAATGATGTGATGAACATTCATCTGAAGTATAGCATTACAATCAAAGACATTGTGTTTATATTTCTATTACATCATACGAAGTAATGTTAGTCCTTAGACCATGAGATCATGTCAATCACTAACACTGGAAGAGTATCTTGATAACATCAAACGTCATACCGTGGAAGGGTGATTATAAAGGTGGGTTCAGTGCTACGAAAGTGTTATGTAGAGGCTCATGGATCAAGAGTGGGATTTGTCCATCCCGATGACGGATAGATATACTCTAGGCCCTCTCAGTGATATCACATTGAGAATAGCTTGCAAGCAAGTGATGTGATCACTAGAATGTTATATCACGGGAATGAGAAAAGAGTGCATGTCGGTAACAAGATCAAACTAGGTACGGATATACCGATGATCGAATCTCGGAAATGTAATATATTGCGAGACAAAGGGATTTAGTTACTAGCGTTAAAGGTTCTCACGATCACAGAAATCATCATTGAATGTGTAGGAGTCAGTATGGATCTCCAGGTCCCGCTTCTGATTATTGATTGGAGAGGGGTCTCGATCATGTCTGCATTATTCGTGAACCGTAGGGTGACACACTTAAGGGATAACGACACCATTTGGAGAAAACATGTTTCAGATAAAGATTTAAGAAAGCGCTGGAATTATTTCAATAGACATTGAAACTGTTTTGGGTGAAATTGCTGAAATTGGTTCTGCATGTAATATTGAAATGTTGCAAGGGGTTTTATGAGAATGTTTGTTAATTAAAGTAATTAACAAAATTCTGAATAAAATTAATAAAAAAGTTTTATTAAATGAGAGAGCATTAAATTTGGAGAAATTTAATGCATTTAAAGTGGAGACTTTAATAGAGAATGTGAAGGGGCATATTTATGTGGAGGGGGTTACCACCACATGAATGAGGGAGGTGAAAGGACACCCTACATGGGCGCCGGCCATGGGAGGGGTACCCTCCCCTCCTCCTATAAAAGGGCCCCCTATCCTCACCTCTCTCAGACACCTCCTCGTGAAGGATCTCTCTCCCCCTCTAGTATTTTCCCCCATGGTCTCGGATTAGTGAGATACATGTTCTCGGTGGCTTTATATGCAAAGGATTTGTTGCTTTTGCTGCTTCGCTAGAGAGAGGGACGGAGGTTGTCGGGGTACTAAACGTGTGTGCGATCACGGATGCACCGCTGCTTTGTTGTGTTGGACTTTGTGGTGCTGGACTTGCTGGAGCTGGATCTGATGGACGTGCTGGAGCTCGACCTGCTAGACCTGCTAGAATTCATCATGATCTAGAGATCGGCAAGTGTACAACTACATCATCCACGAGTTCCATCTCGTTAACAAAGCTTTGTTATCTTCGAGGGTATGTTCTCTATGGATGTATATCCACCTGTTGCTTGTATCTAATAGATAGATCTTGGCATATAATAGTTCCCATCGTAGGAAATTTTTTGTTTTCTATGCGAACCCAACAGGTTTAATGGCATACATCATAGATAAGTAGCTCGTGAAGTAATTAATCAAGTTTTGTACACAAATTCTATTGAGCACACTCTGCCTAAGCAAGTTCCTATTAGGATGCATCATGAGATCAAGGCAGCTAGTGCATTATGTAAGATAAAGATGGGGATGGACTACTGAATAAAGAAGATGAAAGGTGTCAAGAAGAACAAGAAGGTGAAGTGATATGCGTGAAGATGTGTCAGGGATATGTTTTGTGTTCAGTAGTAGGGCTTTGAGTTGCGTTCAGTAGCGTCAAGAAGAACAAGAAGGTGAAGTGGGATGTGTGTGTGCTAGTGTGTTTTTGTAAGGTGTTGTGTTCCTTGTAACATAGTCTATTGAATAAAAATGACATTGTGTTTGTGTTCCTAGTGGGAATTGAAAATAAGTAGCAGAAAATAAATAGCTGAAAATGACACTAAACATAATATTACAAGTGCGCATGTCCAAGTTCACTTATTGAATGACAATGACCATAAGGTTGCCACCATACACATGTCTTAAATTTATTACATGTATCAACCTACATCACATATCCCTAGGATTCCTAAATTCATCAAACATGTTAACTTTCCTTGGCACTTGAGTGACAAAAGCATCATCATCAGCTTGAGCTTCACTTATCCTTGCAGCTCTCAAAGTAGTCAGTAGTTGAACCATATCCTTGATTCTTGCTTCTTCTTGTTGTGTTGCTCTATTTTTAGCATTCTTAGTAGCTCTCTCCAAATCTCTCTTATCCTTCTCAGCTTGCCTCTTCAGAGTAGCTTCTTGCTTCTTCTTGTTTGTAACCTCCTTCCTGACCTCTACAATGATGATTTTGCTCTCAGCTCTAGCCTTTTTGTTGATTTCTTCCTCTTGTCTCTTCTCTCCTTTGCTTCTGCAATTTAAATTGGTATTGTTGCTTCTTGCTCAGCCTTTCTTTTTTCTTGCTCTACTCTCTTGAGTGATGCTTCCTCCGCCTTCTTGATCCTAGCTGCATACTGATCTCCTAGAATAGTTATCTTCCTATCATCCATTGCCTTGTTTTTCTTAGCTTGCAGTGCTAGCAAGCTCTCCTTGCGAGATGGTACTTGAATAAGGTTGGTTGTGATTGTCATTGCCATTGAAAAGTTCAGCTCTTGCATGCTTGTTCCATATTCCTAAAAATGGCCTTTGCAATTTCATGTTAAATTAAGTTACACATTACAAGATAATGCTAGCATGCTAGTATGAAAGTAAAGTACTATATGAGTACCTTTTGAGCCATACTGTCAACTAGAGTGTCTTGGTAGGTTGTCCTCTGACTGTCACTTGCATGTTGAGATGTTTCTGGAGGAACAACTGGCTGATGTGCTTCAGGTTCAGTAAGAGGAACATGAACTCGATCTAGACCAGGTGGTGTCAATCCATGCTTGAACCAGTAGAAGTCACTCCTTATGATCAGGATACCCACAATAAATGTAATGCGTTATTACTCCTTTTGTTTACATCCTTTTACCACCTCCCCTGCAATCCACCTCGCATGGTGCCTTTATTCTATTCTTAGTAGGTCTTCCCGCATGCTTCTTGTACAATGGTGGTAGAATTATTGGTCCATTTATGTTTTCCCACTGAGTCTTGTCCTTGCAAGGGAACACTATATTCCCATAAGCTCTGTTGTGCATCTCCACTGAGTAGCATCTATCAACTAGTGACAATGGATCAATTCTTTCATTTCTGATAGAAGAGAGGACATATGTATAGGGGATTCCTGGTTTTTGCCATCTATTGCATGTACATGTCTTTGTCTTTAGATCTACAATATAGTCAGTGGGTGTTGAATTGTACATTTCAGCCACTTCAAAAAACCCATCTCCAACTCCATCAATGAAGCAGTTCCTTGTAAGCTTAATATTTTTTTTCTACTCTCTTTTTCACCTTAGGACATATTGCACATATCCATTTCCTCTCTTCTTTTTGCTTGTTATAGTTTCTTGTCGTAACTTGTGCTTTGATTGTTTTAAACACGGAATGCATTGGCAGCTCCCTTGCTTCAAGGATGTATATCTCAAACCACATAGAAAAAATGAGAGACTAGATTAAGGAAGTGGTACATATTATTATAGATGTTGCCAATACATAACACTTACTTATTGAAAACCTCACAGTTGTTGTTCAATAATACATCACACCTTGGTAAATCAATCTGTAAAGCCCTGACCCATGTTCTAGGATCCAATTCAGCTAACCATGCCCATGCTTCTGGATGTAACACCTCCATTGCTTTCATGTTAGCCTCAAACCTTTCAACTGTGTTGCTCCTTGCAATCCTCCATAGCTGGTTCCTTGGCACATCTCCTCTAAATTGAAATTGGAGATTTTGCCACATGTGCCTGACACAAAACCTATGTTCTTCATCACGAAACAAGGCCTTGACTTCATTGATAAGGCCCTACAATTAACATAGTTGAATTCCAAGGTGAGGTAGCATCCAACAAAAGCATGACCAACTAGACATAATAAAGTGTGAATTTGCTACCTTACCTTCTGTTTGTCAGACATTATAGTCTAGGGTAGAGTGTTTACAATTCTAGGATCAGTTTTTAGAGTTTCTAAAAACCATGTCCAATTCTCTCAATGTCCTCAACCTCGACTGTAGCAAATCCTATTTGAATTATACAGTCATTAGGATCCATTCCAACTACTACAAGGAGTTGCCTTATGTATCTGGTCTTGACGAAACAACCATCTACAAATATAACATTCCTACATCCCTAAAGAAATCCTCTCTTGATTGATTCTAAGCACATGTAGCACCTCCTGAATCTTGAATTTTCATCAAGTGATAAGAAAAATGAACTGCCTAGGTTACTCCTCCTTATCTCATTGGCATAATCCCATAACATCCTGTATTGAGCCTATTCATCACCATAAATAACTTTCATGGCCAGCCTCCTAGCCCTCTACAACTCTGATCTTCCTATAGTCATGTTCGAATATTTCTAAATAATACTTGAGAAGTTTTTCATGTTCGTGTCTTGATTAACTCTGAACCTCTACAAATACATCTCTGCTATAAAATTGGAAGTGAATGCATGAACCTTGAAAGTCCTGCTACAATTTTGGCTATGATCGCCACAGAAACTCTTGATCATGAAACATTCGGTGATGGTTGAGAAAGAAGCCCACAAATTCCATGAACAACCGGGCGAGCACCTTGCATTGAGCCTCTTCCTATCAGTAATTGGCATCTTAATATCTTGCATGTTGATACAATTGTAAGCTTGTATTGCTTTCCTTAACTGCTCCACGGATTCAAAGCAAAGACCTGGATGGAATTGAGGATTATGCATGTCTTGTGCTCTCAATGTTTTGAATCTAGGTGGCATTGCCTCTGAACCAAACACTGATCCCACATACCATCTCCTTCCCAATCCTCTTCTTTGGAAATCTTATCTACCTCTTTTAGCATCTTTGCCTTAGACTTCTCTTTCCCCTGGCCTTTTGGAACCTTGACGTCTTTATCTTCAGAATTGTCTAAATTGTCTTCAAGCAAGTCATCATCTGCATCACTTACATCTAACTCTGATCACAGTCTGAATCTTCCTGGTCATCTTCTTCATCCACATATAGTACTGCTACAATCTCACATTCGCCACTCTTCCTCTTCCTTACTCTGTCACCAACACTGTTAGAAACATTACTCAGTTGCTTTGTGTTTGCTACTTGCAAAAGTATAGGGGAAGCTTCAGAACATTGGCTTGCAGGGACATCAACATAATATACAAGAACATCCCAGCTCCTTCCCCTCAAACCCTCATCATGATCAAGATAAAGGGTGAAGAAATGATGCCCTTTGGCCAAAAATGCAAGCATTTCCCAATAGTCATACTCACATTTGATTTCTCTCAGTCCATTTGTGCTAACTAAGAAAGATGTAACACAATAATGCATAGTAATCCTACCAAACATCTCATTGTTAGAGTATATATTTATATATTGTAGTTTCCCCATATGTTAGGGGGCTTTCTGTATATTTGCACATGTACTTGTACTATATATTCTTGCCTTTGGCCCTCTGGTAATACAACAATCTATTACCCTAACATGGTATCGTGAAGCTTTTTTTCCCATCACTTCCAGCCACCTTGCCGCCTCCGTCTTCGGCCACCGCTCGCCCCGGCCACCCGCCACCATGCCCGGTCACCGCCGCCGCCTCCTCTCCGGCCGCCCCGGCCGCCGCCACCGCCTCCGTCTCCGCTGTCGCCTCCTCCGGTCGCCCCGGCCGCCGCCGCCGACTCCGCCTCCGTCGCTGTCTCCTCAGCCGTCGCCCGTCGCCTCGCTCATTGCCCGTCTCCTCGGCCTTCCGTCACCATGCCTCCGCCTCGGCCGCCGCCGCCGACTCTGCCTCCGCCGCCGCCTCCTCCGGCCGCCCGTCCCCGGCCCGTCCTCGGCCGCTACTCGCCCCAGCTATCCACTGTCGTGCCCGTCCGCCCAGTTTTCGTCCTATCTAGATCGGATCTGAGAAAAAAAATCGACAGAGCTATGTCTTCCTTGTCGGGCTATGTTGCGATTCCTCGCTGCCCGGTGATTTTTGATGGCGTGAATTATCCTGATTTCGCTGCCTTCATGCGCATCCATATGCACGGTCTTCGCCTTTGGGGTGTGCTTTCCGGTGAGGTCTCCTGTCCACCATGCCCCGTTGCGCCTACGGCGCCTATTGCACCGACGCCCGTTGCCCTTGCCTCCGATGCCACTCAGGCGGTCAAGGATGCAGCCCAGAGTGTTGATGATACTGCTTGGGATGATTATGATCGAAAGGTCCAGGAGCATTCTACTGTTGTTGTGACCTACCGGCTGGATCTGGCTGACTACACTCGATGGATAGATGAGGATGCTCGTGCTGCTGTTGTTCTCACTTCTAGTGTTCTGCCTCAGTATGCTGCTGAGTTCATGGGTCTTCCCATTGCTGCTGCTCAGTGGGCTTTTCTTTGTCAGCGCTATCAGCCGTTTGGAGATGCTCTTTATCTGTCTGTGGTTCGTCAGGAGCATGATCTTAAGCAGGGTGATTCCACTATTGATCAGTTCTATACTCAGAGTGTTTCTATTTGGCGTCATCTTGACTCTCTTCATATAGTTGTGTGTAACACCTATCCCTGTTGTCTGATTGTGCACGCGGATCTGGAGTTTCAGCGCGTCTTTGAGTTCTTGTCACGGCTCTGCAAGGAGTTTGAGCCACGTCGTGCCCAGCTGCTTGCCCGTGGTCGTGTTCCGCTCTCTGAGGTACTGGTTGAGCTTCGTGCTGAGGAGACTCGTCTTCGTGGTGCTGGTCTTCTTGAGGTTCCATCTGTTCTTGCTGCTCGTGGTCCCCCCATGCCGTCGGCTTCGTCACGGTCTCTAGCACCACCGCTACTCTCTGCTCCGCCGACTCAGGGTCAGAGTCAGCCTCAGCAGCCTCGTGGTTATCGTCCTCCCTGTGCCCACTGTGGCAAGCCTGGCCACGATATCTCTGGCTGCTAGACGAGGGATCCTCGCTTACGACAGCAGTACCTTGCTCGTCGGCAGGCTGGTTCTTCAGGATCTTCTGTTGTTGCTTCTGGACCTCCTGCTGCTGCACTGTCTGATCAGGATATTATCCGTGGTCTTCATAGTCTGCTTGCTACTATAGGCTCTTCCTCGATGGGTACTGCTGGTTCTATGCCTAGCTCTTCTGGCACCACGCGACCACCACCTTCTACACAGTCAGGTACGTCATCCCCGTGGTATCTGGATTCTGGAGCTTCTTTTCATATGACTTCTGCGTCTTCTATTCTTTCTGCTCTTTGATCTCTTATTTCTCATGTCCGTGTTACCACGGCTGATAGTACCTCTCTTCCCGTTTCTAGTCGAGGCACCCTCTCTACTTCCTCTTTCTCTGTTCCTGATGTTTGTCATGTTCCCAGTCTTAAGATGAACCTTTTCTCTCCTAGTCAGCTTACTGATTCTGGTTGTCGTGTCATTCTTGACGCTGATTCTTGTGTTGTTCAGGACCGTCGCATTACGGTTGAGCTGGGCCTCGCAGCATTGAGTCTCCGGGCTATGGGAGTTAGGCGGCTTCGCGTTCCTTCCATCGACACTTCCTCTGTCCTTCTCTTGTTGTTGCTTCATCACACTCGTTTCCTTGATGGCATCATCGGCTGGGTCATCTTTGTGGCTCCCGTTTATCGTCATTAGTTCGTCGTGGTCTTCTAGGGTCTGTCTCAAGAGATGTGTCTTTACATTCGTGTCAGGGTTGTAGGTTAGGCAAACAGATTCAGCTTCCCTATCCTAGTAGTGTGTCTATATCTCAGCGACCTTTTGATTTAGTTCATTCAGATGTTTGGGGTCCAGCTCCCTTTGCTTCAAAAGGGGCCATCGATACTATATTTTGTTCATTGATGATTTTTCACGGTACACCTGGTTGTTTTTTATGCGCTCTCGTAGTGAGGTGCTTCCTATTTATCAGCGTTTTGTGGCCATGGTTCGTACTCAGTATTCCACTCCTATTCGTGTGTTTCATGCTGATTCTGCAGGAGAGTATATCTCCCAAAGACCTGAGGCATCCTCGCTGAGCAGGGCACCCTTGCTCAGTTCTCGTGTCCCGGCGCCCATGCTCAAAATGGTGTCGCCGAGCGTAAGCATCGTCATATTCTTGAGACTACATGTGCTATGATGATTGCTTCCTCTCTTCCGCCGCATTTCTAGGCTCAGGTTGTCGCTACGTCGACTTACCTCATTAACATCCAGCCTTCTGCTGCTCTTCAGGGTGGCATTCCTCTCGAGCGTCTCTTTGGTACCTGTCCAGACTACTCGACTCTTCGTTTATTTGGTTGCGTTTGCTATATCCTTCTCCCTCCTCGCGAACGCACCAAACCCGGCTTCGATGTTGAGTGTGTTTTCTCGGCTACAGTGATGAGCATAAGGGCTATCGCTATTGGGACCCCGTTGGTCGTCGGATGCGCATCTCTCGTGATGTCACGTTCGATGAGATGCGTCCTGTCTATCCTCGCCCCACCTTTGGTACTTACCCGGCTGATGATCTCTCTTTTCTTCTTTTTCCTGATACACCTCCCGCTGTCTCTACTCCTCCACCTTCTCCTTCTGATGCGCCTCCTTTGTTTTCGGCGCCATCCTCTCCTCCGTCTAGTTCCCCTAGTTCTCCTCGTTCTCCGGCTTCGGACTCTTCCTCCGCTGTTCCTTCTTCCTCCTCTTCTGATGAGTCGTCTTCCACGGATGAGCTTCCCTCTTCACGGCCTGTTCGTCAGCGTCGTGCTCCAGACCGTTACTCTCCTAGTTAGTATGGTCTCTCTGTCGTCTCTGAGCCGACTTCTTATCGGGATGCCGCGTGTCATCCTGAATGGCAGCTTGCCATGGCTGAGGAGATCCCTGCGCTTGAGCGCACTGGCACCTGGGATCTTGTTTCTCCCCCTTCTGGTGTTCGTCCTATCACGTGTAAGTGGGTCTATAAAATTAAGACCCGCTCTGATGGATCTCTTGAGCGCTATAAAGCGCGTCTTGTGGCTCGTGGCTTTCAGCAGGAGCACGACCGTGACTATGATGAGACTTTTGCCCCTGTGGCCCATATGACCATTGTGCGTACTCTTCTTGCTGTTGCTTATGTTTGACGTTGGTCTATGTCCCAGCTTGATGTTCGGAACGCTTTTCTTAATGGCGAGTTGAGTGAGGAGGTTTATATGCAGCCTCCTCCTGGGTATTCTGTTCCCGATGGGATGGTTTGTCGTCTTCGATGTTCCCATTATGGCCTGAAACAGGCCCCTCGTGCCTGGTTTGAGCATTTTGCCTCTGTGGTGACTGCTGCTGGTTTCTCTCCTAGTCTTCATGATCTAGCACTTTTTGTTCACACTTCTCCTTGAGGATGCACTCTTCTCCTTCTCTATGTTGATGATATGATCATTACTGGTGATGATCCTGAGTATATTGCCTTTGTCAAGGCTCGTCTCCGTGATCAGTTTCTTATGACTGATCTTGGTCCTCTTCGCTACTTTCTTGGGATTGAGGTTTCCTCTACCGATGGCTTTTCTATCTCTCGGGAAAAGTATATTCAGGATCTTCTTTGCTCGCTGCTCTTATGGATGAGCGCGCACGTTGAGACTCCTATGGATCTTAATGTTAAGCTTCGTCCTATGGTGATCCTCTTCCCGATCCCACTCGTTATCGCCATCTTGTTGGGAGTCTTGTTTATCTTGTCACTCGTCCTGATATCCGATATCTTTTATCAGTTTGTCTCAGCTCCTACCAATGTTCACTACAGTCATCTCCTCTGTGTCCTTCGTTATCTTCGTGGCATGATTACTCGTCGCCTTTTATTCCCTCGTTCTAGCTCTCTCCAGCTCCAGTGCTACTCGGATGCTACGTGGGCGAATGATCCTACGGATCGTCGTTCACTACCTTCTTGTGTGTTTCTTGGTGGTTAAACTTGTTGCTTGGAAGAGAAAACAGTAGCGGTTTCCGTTCGTGTTGAGGCTGAGCTGGCTTTGGCTTATATAATTGGCTAAGGTGACTTTGGTTACGGTGGTTGCTTGCAGATTTTGGGGTCTGTTACACACCTCCACTTTTGTCGAAAGACAAAGGTGCTATCAGTATTGCACGTGATCCGGTCAAGCATGAGCTGACCAAGCATATTGGTGTTGATGATTTTTAGACATGTGCTCAGGTGCAGGATCAGGTTGTTGCGCTTCATTATGTGCCTTCAGACTTGCAGTTGGCAGATTTCTTTACAAAGTCACAAACCCGCGCACACCATGATTTCTTACTCTCCAAACTCAGTGTTGTGGATCCACCATGAGTTTGAGGGGGGTGTTAGAGTATATATTTATATATTGTAGTTTCCCCATATGTTAGGGGGCTTTCTGTATATTTGCACCTGTACTTGTACTATATATTCTGCCTTTGGCCCTCTGGTAATACAACAATCTATTACCCTAACACTCATATCCCATTTTTCAATAAGATTCTCAAGCACCAAAGCTGATAAAGTGACACTATCAACATGATCGTACCAAATTACATGGCCACTGACATAACTTTTGTCCCTCACACTCTCCACAAAGTATCCACCATGGTTGTTTTGAACTGAGAAATAACTTCTACGTGGTCCTGAAACAATCATTACATGAATAAATTCACCAGCTTTCATCAATAAAAGTAAAAAATGTAACCCCTGCCCTAAAACCCTTGTCCAACCAAGAACATCTTCAGTTTCGTCAAAAATTGAAAGAAAATAGGAGCGGTTCTAATCTAGTGTTAGCGTTCTTGCAACAAAGAAACATACAGTGCATACAAGATGCAATCCCTAACTCGACGAAAAGCGCGAAAATTTCGACCAAGAATCGGTGGTTTTGGGGGGCTTACCATACACGGGTGTTGGAGCTCCCTCTGGCTGCCGATATAATGACATCATCACCTCCGTCTGAGCAGAGAGACGTTGACGATGATACCCAACGTCTCCCCCCTATGATTTTGTCAGTGAGACGTGCACAATAAATTTGTCCTGAGACACACACCATGTTGGCATTTGAAGAAGGTTCGAAATTGGCATTGAGACTATCTACAACGTGTTATGGCATTGCAATTTTGGACTATTTACAACTTATTATGTGAAACAGATGCCAAGTCTAGACACACTACAATATTTTTGTATTTATATTTATCTATTTTTTGCAATATTTATTAGTAAATATATATGATTTTGTAACATAAAAGATCATACGATGAACGAGTGAATCGCGGTCCGACCAGTAAAAACCTGAACCGACAGCCTCACCTGTTCAATCACCGGTCGGGGTTTTTAAACTATGTCACCAACGATGCAGCGGGCATTCATTCGTTGATGGAATTTATGTATATCTCGATGGAGGATCAACGAGATGATCCCTCTAAAGGTACCCATGCTATGGTGATCCCGATCCAGTAGAGCTTGACCGTCCAGAGCTCAGCAACGCCGGAGTAACCAAGCAGCCTTCTGGCGTGCATGGGAGAGAGACCTCACACCGAGGGAGGGAGGCATCCAACACACCGGGAATCAGTACCTAGAGGGCTTCCCCTCCCTCCTTTATATAGGAAGAGAGGGGAGGGGTGGGGCGTCCTAGGGTTTCCCTCGGGGAGCCGTCAGCCAAGGTGGAGCTAGGAGGTGGTGCCATTAAGGGATATCATTCCCTACCTTACTTAGCAAGATATCATATCCCCATATTAAATGAAGATATTTGCATATCTTAATGAGTAGATACAAACTGAACTTTCCTAAAATGACTCCTATCAAATTATGAAGGCTTGGTGCAGACCCTAGGAGGCCCATGTGCCATGGCATGATAGGACTAGGTGGCCCATGTGCCACCCTCATGTGCGCCGCCCATCCGGTGTATCCCCACCCCCTCAAAACTATTTTGCATATCGAAACATTTTTCACTTTTCTCTCGAAACTTTTTTCGATGATCTGGAACTATTTCAGAGTATTTCTCTCATACACATATGCTTAATATACTCTACAGATCAAGATGCCTTAAGCGTGTGACCCCACAGGTTCGATATTATGCAGACATGACCGTAGAACCCTTTCCGTACAATAATCAATAGCGGAGGTAGACACCCATATTTACTCCGGCATAAACACGAAAAAAACGAGCAAATCGACGGATGTCATGCACTATCCTTTTACAGCAAGTACATAAAAACACAAGCTAAGACAATTAGGTATCTGCTATTCCATGTTGACCTCGTTACCGGACTTGAGGGTGAAACCTAGACCATCGCCGCAATTGATGCGAATGTTCCCTAGAGGCAAATAATGAATGACTATTTTTTATTCCTTTTCTTCATATTATAGTTTATTATTTATGTTATAACTTATATGTGACTTGATTGTGAGAATCAAAGGAAAACTTAGAAGCACAAGTAGAGATATAAACACCAAGTGTTCCTAGTCTCATAAGCATGACTAGCCCATTGTCATTTGATGATCAAGTTTCCTAATCACGGTACAGTTACTAACAAGGATACCGTTGACAATGGGACATATCGTTAGCTGTACAAGGATGTTGAACAAACCTAAGTTCTACGATCTGTTAAAAGATAACAACATCATTTAGTTATTGTTATATCAATATTATCGTTGTATTACTTTGTCCTTTGACCATGAGGATATCAGTTTTCTTCAAACTAAAAAAGATATGTCCTGACTATCACCCAACTTTATATTTATCCGGGTGATCATAACGGTGGTCTTTCGGATATATTGGAAACATATGCATAGGCACATGATAGTCCAATAGTGGAATTTGCACCTCCAACAATGGAGAAATACTCTTGGGAACTTCTCGATATTACAATATCATTCATCGTATGACCAGGCATAGAGTGGTATGAATCACTGGATACATGAATATGTAAACAAAAAACAAAGTGAGGGGCTCAAAGAATCAAAGAGGTTGAATAAAGGGGGTGAATAAGCAAGTGCAAATTTTAATATAGTTCTTAACAATTTATAGGATCGGTAAGTATAGGTTCAATAGATATGCAACTAGATCAGGGCAACCTTTATGAGAAGATACAGTGAGCTTCAGAATATAAACAAGGTAATTAAGCTACTAAGAATTAAGTGAAGGGGAAGAGATAAACCCACAATGGAGTCAAAGATGTATCCATATGTTCACATATTTGAGGATGCTAATCTCTTTTGGAGCGGTGTGGTGACACAGTACCCACAAACAACCACAATTGCTCACGGTATTCTCGTTGAGCCTTTCCACAATGACAGGTGCATCGATCCACTAAGTAGTGTACTTGAAGGTGGAAATTGAACCCTTAAAAACTTTCTTAGCGCTTCTTCACAACTTAATTGGAGTCCCTTAAGCTTGCCTGAAGCCCTACACCACTAAGATAAGGTTTTAAGACAACTTCTTCCATAGGGTGCCCAAGCACCCCAAGAGTAACAAGATTTATAATGGATACCAAGGAGAATCAAAATATCTTTGGTGAATGTGTAGATTTGTATATCCTCTATCCTTTCCTACAGGATCAAAATATCTAAAGCACTATAGAGGGAGATTTCTAAGATTTAAGCTCTTACAACAATGGAGGAGAGAGAAAATTTTGTCACCTCCTTCGTGGGGGAGAATGTGGCTTATATAGTGGCTCCCACAAATCTAACTGTTACACCCATTTTCTGCAAGGTCGGCCAAAATATTAATATTCCGGGTTGTCGCTAGGCCACCTTATGTACTATACAGGGATTTGCGCCCCTCGACGAGTCTCGGGCTCAACCCACTGGATAGGCGGGATGTTTCTCATGAAGGGACAGAGTATCCGGATCCTGAAGGTTCCGGGGCAACTTTTGGGCCAATATCCAGCTATCAAGAGAGTTCAGCCACTCTCCCACAATGCACTGGATAGGCCCGGAGGTGGGATGAGAAGTTCTGGACCCTCGAGGTTCCGGGCCAACATCCGAGATGGCGCAACTCTCTAGAGAGGTTGGATATGTTGACACGGACATTCTGGACCCCCGGGAAGTTCTGGACCTACAAAGAGCGGTTTTAATAGCCAAATAAAGGGGTAGATTTGCATACCCATAACGGATCCCTCCTAATAGTACGCGACTCAATTAGAGGATAATCGGCGAGTCCTACGGCTTTGGGTAAACGTTGACACATGTTTTCTAGCTAAAATGACAAAAATACAATCACCTAAAATGGACAAACGGAAGATAATTTGACAACTACACCCTCCATTTCAAAATATAAGATATTTTAGTTTTTTTGAAAACACATGTATCTAAATGTCTTTTAGTGTATAGGTTCACTCATTTTGCTTCCAATCTACACACTAAAATCTAGGCACATGTATTTAAAAAAAGAGTAAAACATCTTATAATTTGGAGCGGAGGATGTAGTTTACTTTACACCGGTGTAAGCCCTATTTTTCTCCAGCGTGCTTGTTTCTCTAATTTTAGTTTGTCCAATTTAAGAACCAAACCTACAATCCCCTCAGCCACACGACCTGAAACAGAACCGACCATTTTCCCCTTCCCAATTTGGAAAGTCTGACGAGCGCAGCCTCTCGTTCCTCTCGGGCAGAGGAGGAGCTCGTCGACAACCTCCGAGCAGCCAAGCATCTCCTCGCCTCGCCGGGGAAAAAGACCACAATGACGAGGTGGTCGCCCCCGCCGCCTCGGGACGGCGAGCACTTCTTCCCCCTGGGCTCCCACGACGCCGTCTCGCTGTCCCTGTTCGTGGCTTGCGTCGCAGCCACTGTGGCGATCGCCTCGTCCATGTGCTCCGCGTGCGGCCGCAAACCCAAAGCGGTCAGCCAGGAGCCCGACGCTGCCGCGGCCGCCGACGCAAAGGCTGGCGACGTGGAGGAGGAGGTGGTGACGCTGCCGCCGGAGCTGGCGATACACGGGCCGATTGAGCCGGCTGCGCCGGTGCCGGCGTCGCGGCGGAAGCTGTCCGTCTCCATGAGCGTCAGCCATGCCCAAGGCATCGCCAAGAACATCGCCAACATCCCCGACAAGATGCGTCTGAGCAAGCGGGAGCGCAAGGAGAAGCAGGACGCCCCCGAGGACACGCTGTGGAAGAAGGCCATCATCCTCGGCGAGAAGTGCAAGATCCCCGGCGAGAGGGAAGGCGAGGTCTCCGACCCCGACGCGGCCGCCGAAGCCGCCGACGAGATGGCCGCCGGCACGTTCCGCCGGTCCAGCTACTCCCGGCCCATGTCCCGGTCCAGCTCCTTCGCCGTCAACCAGCCCCTCCCCGAACCTCCCGCCTATCAGTCCTCCTCTAATTCCTGAGGAATGAAGAAGCTCGATGTATACGTTGTGTCTAGGGAGAAGCTATGCTAGTGTGATGAAATGCATCGGTGCATTTCATCTTCTTTTTTGGCTAAATTTTGAGATGAATGCACTGGTGATCCATCGATCTTTCGGACGGAGTAACAATGGGGGAGAATGGGTCGGTGTTGGTGATAAGCACGTACATTTTTCTGACTTCAAATGTTGATAATCCTAATAAGCAATAAACGCAACGATTTGGAAGTACTTGATGGTCCTCTGTCATCGATGAGCTCCCAAATTCGAATCAGATGATGTTGCTGTTTGAGTTGGTCTCAATTTGGCACACGAAATTTTGTACTGGTCAGCACGGGCTGATTTGCAACTTTTTTATCTTTACACTCGTTCAGTAAACTTTTCGATTTTTTTTTTACGAAATTTCACCAATCTATTAAAAATCATCAATCATCGACCGCAGTACAAACAAGCCTAAAAGGAAAAAATAGATATTAATAGGTTTTTTACCACCTAGCAACGACTATAATTACTAGCGTGAGCCGAATGCACGCCGCCTCCTTTTTATATAAAAGGTCAAACGGCCCATCGTTAAATTAATAACCAACAACGGCAATGAAGATACAAGATGTTGAGCCCAGCTAAAACGATACTCCACGCCCACACAAGGCACATGACTAGCGAAGAGGCTACAACTGGCAACACAACCAATAGGCACGGTCATTATGAAGGCTACACAGAAGAAGAGCAGGAGCTGGAAAGACCTGCAGTACGGGTCGGAGCTCCCCCAAAGGGTGAACCAACGAACACGAAATTTCATCAAGACCACTCCATCGCAGACAGCATCACAGAAGCCGACCATCACTAGGAATCGACCAACACTGTCCACAACCAACGGAAGCACCGAGGAAGAGCCCAACAAGAAACACCGAGGATGCCCAGCACGAAGCAAGCTTTGCCGAAGATCCGCCACAATCCACGGAGAACCGCACACCGTGTACTCCAAGACAGGGTCTTCAAGAAGAGCACGCCACTAGAGCGCCGCCACCGCCCGATCTAAGGATCTATGGTTTTCACCTGGAGCATGAATGGGCAGAGCAGAGCTGCAACGACGCCTTCAAGAAAGGGACGACGTCCATGGATGCTGACGCCAATGCTCGGGAAGACCTAGGCGAGGGATTCCCACCACCCAATCATGGCGAGGGACGCCGACAAGACGACGACCACACTACAGCCACGAAACACAGTTTGCCAAGCACCATGCCATCCTCATGGCCATGGCCCCATCCAACACCGGCACCACTGGCTCACCTGTGAATCTACAAGGATCCCACCATCTAGGGCCATCGCCCTAGCTTCCCAACTCAACACTCAACAAAACTGGTGGAAAGACAGAGAGGAACCGTCGACAAGCACCCGGGCACCAGCAAGGAGGCATCGAACCTGCAGGGGGAGAGAGATCTACACGCAGAACGGTGACCTATAGCCCCCATGGATACTAGCATCAACAGATCTGGGGACAGATCGATGGGCTTGTTATGGCGCGGCCCACCTGGCCCGACCAAAGAGCTCGAGGCAACTAGACAAACGGGCCCACATGGCCACTAGGATCGTCAGATATGCGCTACCCAAGCCTCCCAGAGCCCTCCACACCATGTTGGCTAACCGTCGCTAGCCAGGATTGCCATCGAAACCAGGCTACCCGACCCTATGTCCGTGTCACTCCCATCCTCCTGAAGCCCATCGAGGAATCAAGCTCGCGTCGCCCGTTGTGACGTTCGCTCTAGGACACCGCTGCCACCATGATCTCGCTGAAGAATGGAAAGCCACCACGCCTCTGTCAGGCGGCCAAGCCATCATGCCCAACGCCAGCCAAAGCGGCATGCGCCGCCAACACCGCGTGAGGGGAGATGGGGGCCCGCCACCGCTAGTGGCACCCTCCGGCAGCAGCAAGGGAGAGGGAAAGAAGAGGAGGGGTGGAGGGCGGTGGATAGGGTTCCCTCATGCGCGTCGCTTGTGGGAGCGACAACGGGAAGGAGAGGGGGATTTGTTAGTATCCAGAAAAACTCACAGTATCACGTGTCGATGTCCTCGCCCCTCCATCACCGAAGTCGGGCAGAACTTGTTGTAGCGGGAATTCATTGAGCTAAGATCACAAAGGACCAGCATGAGAGCAACAACCATCATCATTGATGGCAACCTTAAATCGGAAGAGACTGATCTGAAAACACATCGACGAATACGAAAACCGATGATTTCATTGTTATCAAAATGTGTTGCTGACACTAAGCAATGTGTCACTTCGTTGGGATTTCAAGTGCAGAGTGTTGTAGCAAAAGTAAATTTCCCCCACGAGGGAACTCGGGGTTTATATCGAACTCCCGGGGAATAGTCAAAAAAGCTCTCTTCGTTCTCGTCAGGCAACCTACAAAACAATCTCCTTGTCTTGCGTCTCCAGCTCCACTGAGTGGTTGTCAAGCACAAGATGTTAAATGTAAGTAAAATAAATAACAATGCAATAAAATAAATATGATGCAGTGAAGTAAACTAAAGCTATTATGCAACTAAAACAGTATAGTAAAGTTGTTTATTTTATATGATTGCAAGAAAGTAAATATGTTTTTGTATTTTCGGATTTAAGTAATGCTGAAAATAAAAGTGGAATGAAAAGTGTTTGAAAGGTGTTTCTTATAATTAAAATTGGAACGGGGTTCATGGGTTCACTTGTCTACTCTCTCATAAAGTTGTGGTGGCATTAAGCGCAAGATAGATGACCGAAACATCGACATGATTTTTATTATGTTACGTGGTAATATTCATACGGGCATCATGTCCTAACATAAAGATGATACTAGACATCTTACTTATACTCCACTAGAAAGGAATAAACTTCAGGTAATCTATTATTAAGAATTAACATAGTGTAGCCTTAGGTAATTTGATATAATGGTGAACAATAAATATGCTACCGCTTGGACTAAAATATGAGCATCGCGTCCTAAAATAAAGATCAACCACATAGAAATTACATAATATGCACCATAATCATGTTGAGCAGCTCATATGGTATCTAAACATCATAGCATAAGAGAGAAATAGAACAAGCTACTGCCACAAACCTATAGTCCAGAGGTGGACTACTCCCTCTTCATGATGGTGGTGGTGTTGGTGATGTCGGAGAGGTTGGAGAAGCGACCGGGGGCGACTCCGACAGCGTTACCCCTCCAATCTTCGATGGAACAGTCTCTGTTTCGTGGTTTTGTGTTTCTCTACCGCCTCCCCTACGAGAACGCTTCGGGGGGTCTATATATAGGCGTTTTTAGGTCAAGCTGATCAATCTGAGATGCAGACGAATGGCATCGGAGGTTCGAGGACCAAACGAGTATGGGTGGCGTGGCCAGGCCTAGGCCCGCACCACATGTGTTCAAATGGGCCCGTGGCCTCCCTCGTTGACTTCTTGTGCTCCAGAAGGTTCTCATGATAAAATATTAACGCCCGAAAAATCCCAGATCAAATTGAGTTTGGAAAGGTTTCTGAAATGTCAAAATACGCAAAACAGGTTTTTCTTATCAACCAAAATAAGAGGGGTCGATAAAAAATCCCCATAAATGAATGTAAAACATGATTATAACATCTTAATATGTTGGAATATGCATCAATAAATTATAAAATTCGTGCACAAATTTTGCATGCATCAGGTATACAATTATACCTACCCACGATTGCTATGTTTTTATCCAAGAATTGAGAATTGTGCATACTTGCGAAACTCACCTTATTGAACAACATTTTTTAAAAAAAAAAATCCATCAGAGATATAATTTTATGAGTTTTGTTAAAATCTACTCCATGCCTATCACACAAATTTAACAAGAAATTACAAGTGATTTACATTTTCCATATGTTTCTAGAACTACACTCTACAATATATGGCAACGTATATTTTTCAGTTGCCACATGATTGGCACCCTGGGCTACCCTTTAAAACTCAAAAAGGTGGTTAAATCAGTCAAATGCAGGATATAATGAGTAAATGTCAGGCAAAAAGAGCAGAACTTAGATTGGGTATTTTCTCAACAGGTGGTAACAATTTTGAAGCCTAAATTTGAAGATGATTCAATATATCAATAATAGAAGAGATAATATTGCGCACCCCGTGGAGGAAACAATGATAAAGACTAAAGAGTGAATTGATTGTTCCTACATCTATCAAATGGACAACAGGGCAGTAGCTTGTAGTCTAGTGATTGGGTCGAGGTTGGCACATCCAGCGACCGGAGTTCGATCCCTGTCAGAAATGAATTTTTAAAATTCTCACGCTGACCCGCTTCTACTATATCAAAAAAGTGTCTGGTTCCTCCTAGCAGTGTTTCATTTTTTCTCCTTTTACATCTATCTAAATGGCTTTTCTTTTATGAGTATCTCGCATTTGGATCATAAGCCAAACATTTGCACCTCAACCAATACTCACCCAGTTGTCCTCAACGATCAACCTTTTGAGACTCGTATGTTTGAAAATAATCCCATACATTTTAACATTAGAGAATCACCTTTTTCTTAAAGACTATGCGAACACATAAACAACCCTAGGATGGAGGACTCGTACACTCTCTCTCACACACACACACGTCGCTACAGTATCTGAGAGCTCTCTCTGTGCTTCTGGCCCGAACCAAGGCCTAGACGCCGGTCGAAGATGGCAGGATTAGGAATAGAAGATGGCAGGATTAGGAATATGTACAGTAGGTGTAGTCTTCATCCCATGGTGGTGTATAGGAGTAGGGTGCTAGATCTTGGAGGTCAGCTTTGGTGCGGCTTGGCCATGGTTTTTGTTGTTGCTTGGTTCCGGTGGAAGGAGTTGAGCGAGGGATCTTCGATAATAAGGCTATGAGCTCGTCCGTCCCTGTGTTTGGGCGCAACGTTGAGCGGCTATGTGAGAGTGTATCTGACGATCTTCCAAGGAGGAAGAAGGTTCCAGAAAGCTCTGGTGCAAGCTCTTCTCATAAGAGATATCATCCCAAAATCGGGGTCCTCCAAGTTCTTGCACTTCTCCTAGTCGGCCTTGGTAGCGAGGGGAGGAGGAGTGGAGCTTGGTAACCATCGGTGATTGGTGGTGGAGGGAAGACCTGGCACAGCCAAGCGTTGATTCTATAATCATTGTGGTGATTTCCAAGCGGTGGCGTTGTCTAACCACGGCTATCTTCGTTCATAGGGTTGGCCACGCCGTGATCAAGCATTGGGGCGAGTCGAGGTTCTTCTTCCTTCGAGAACAGAGGATCTTGTCCTACCCCGGTGTGGCGTTGATCGTCTTTGTTAGCCCAAGTGGTTTCGTCCCCGGTGTCAGTAGGGACGGCTGCGTGGAGGTGGTTCATCGGCGGCTAGGCTAGACTTGATCGTGTTTCTGCAATCACCTATAGGGTGCTTTGTGCTAAAATCAGGATCATGTTTGTACACATTATAGGGTAGTGGGTGGCATGATCAATGGTGATGTGTATGGCATTGTTATTGAGGCTATATAGCTTTCGTGTAGTTGGTATTTTGCCTAATATATCTCTAATTGATCAGGTTTTAAAAGAGTTTATTGTATGATTTCCTTGTTTCCCTTTTCCAAGTGAACTACGACTCGCGATCTCTTAATTTGCAGCATCTTCCTTCTATCGCCTAATCTTTTGTTTCCTTGTCCCCCTTCTCCTTATTGTTTGATTGCTTTCATGATTCATTATGCCATGATGTGTGTGGATGCGTGTGCTTCCTTTTTTGGAAAGGAGCATATATTAATATCGCAAGATACCAATTACACACAGTCTCTTCAACAACGAATTATCCTATTGGCATTACGGATGCACACAGCCAAAAATAAGAAGAAGAACAATTACAAAAAATAAAAGTCCCGCTAAAGCGATCAGATCCTTAGCAGCAGCGACACTAACACCACCAAAACAACACCAGAGTCCAACCTCTCCAAAACGACGCCTCCAAGAAGGAAATAGTGCTCAAGCGCTATCGTCGCCCGATCAAAGATCCTAGGTTTTCACCCTGGAGGAAGTCTTCGCTCGCAAAACAATGCCTTTATGCAAGGCCATTGGCAGGCACAACCAATAAAGACCAGACCTTGGATTTCCACCCTGCAAGGTAAGACTGTGAACATCCCCTGTGTTGTCGCCCCCTCTAACAGACACTGCTGCGAGTCACAGATCACCAAGCTAGATCCTCAACACCCCAAAGACTCAATCCACCATAGCTAGCCCTTATGTTCCTATCTTCATGAAATTCTCCACATCTGACTTCAACATGGATCATCAAAGATATGATACATGATAGTAACAGGTAGCAGAGCTTCGCCATGCTCCATATGAAACCAAATGGCCAGCAAAAAACACAGGTTCGCACGATAGAATTCCTTTTGATCCAGCAAACTCCAGGCATGATGCGCCCATGGGAGTTCGTCGGCAGAGCCTTCTGGAACTAGACACTCCGGACAGATCCATGAAGGCATGCATCAAGTAGATCATCATCTTGATGTGCGAGAGATCCGAGGACCACCACCTTTATTCATGCCTAGCCGGCAGCCCCCACGCCACCCACCGGTGACCTGCAAGATCCGCCGCTTCGACCCCTAGCAGCAGCCCGTAGGCTAGGCTAGCATTGAGAAAGGCAGCGACAGAGCAGGATCGACCCTCCATCAGATCTAGCCCAACCATGCATCAAAGAGGAACTGGGGACAGCACGGAAGACACCCAGATTTAAATCTAGGGTTTCATCTATGGCCACCAGGTCCAGTCCCACCTCCGCTGCCAAACATGGCGCCGCCGGGAGAGGATCTCTACCACCATCCCGACTAGGGACACCACCCTGGCCGTTGCACGTCAGCGCGCCGACCATCCTTGCCCCAGCAGATCCGGCGGGAACCTCCGGCAACCACCACCCTAAACCTCCTTCGGAGGCTGGGCCCTCCACCACCGTGGTGAGGGCCGGCGGCGAGAGAGGCAGGCGGCGGGAGGCTTTGGCGGCGGCGTGCGGGTTGCCCCTGGCGTCACCCTAGGGGCGACGTGAGGGGTACGTGAGGGGTGCTAGTGCGTGTGCTTCCTGTGAGCTGGAGTGTGAGCTGGAATCTTCCCTGGTTGATGATGATGATATAGTAGTTAAGATGTCGTTGAAGGCTGGCGTTGAAACCATTGTTGGCAAGGCCCTAGATGAGTCGTTTGTGGTTGGGGAAGATTGCATCTTTTGTTGTTACTCCCCATGTGTCATTTCCTTCCCGTCGGCCTCATTGGCTATGTGGGTTTTCTCTGAGTACGAGGACATTGTTGTGGTCCTAGATACGCAGATGCAGATCATTCCCGAGCTTTAGGAGCTATGTGGGGAGGCTTCACCCTCTCATATGTCGATGGTGCAGCTTCAGGTGGACTCATTTGGGACCTTAGCGATGACATCTACACCATTGCCGATGGATCTTGGCAAGCCGGTTGACTTTGCTAATTTTGGTGACAAAGTTAGTGAGGCGGCTGCTTTGGCACCTAACTTTGAGACACTCTTTGCAAACGAGCTTTGCAACCTACTCGTCAGTTTGGAGGCGGCTCACCCAGGATATAGCAAGATCGCTAGCCTCTTGTCGAAGAAGGCTACAATGGGCAAAGTCAAGAAGGTGAAGGAGTATCTCCAGAGCATAAGCAAGAAGAGTGGTGCCACAAGGAAGGCGTCTGGAGCCGATTGATGGGTGGTTCTCATCCGGGTTGTCACTTTTGAGACCCTACTTGTATTTTTAGAGAGTTTTTCCTTGCAATCATGTGTTTATCGCTGCGGTCACCGAGTTTCCAGTTGAGAGAGTTGGTTGGTTGGTGTGTCTAGATAACTAGGAGTTGCATTTGCGATAGCTTGCTTGTGGATAGTTGTAACTGTTTTCGCCGTTTTTCCGTTAATTGACTGGGCAATTCTCTTTTGCCTCTATTTCAAAAATTGTGCCAATATGAACTCTTTCTTGATTTAAAGTAAGAGTACAAGTTAATCCCATCGATGTAATCTCGGTCTAAATGTTTTACTCCCTTCATTCTAAAATAAGTGGCTTGTATTTGTCTACGTTCGTATGTATTTAGACATGTTTTAAGCATAGATAAATACGAATTTGGACAAAATCAATTCATTTATTTTGGGGCGGCGAGAGTATTTATTATCTTTCCATGAAAGAATTGTTTTTCTTAAGAGCATCTCCACTCGGTGCCCCTAAAGGCCCAGTAAGCGGATTTGGGAGCACCGACGATAAAAAGGCGCTCAGTCGTTTCCTTAAAGCCCCCCTAAATTAGAAAAATCACTCGGCACTCCCGATGGAAACTCAGTCCATAGGAGGGCTGCTGGGGGGCCGGCGTGCATGTAAATGGCAGTTACTCCTCTGACATGCACATGCAGAAATCTTTCTTTTCTCCTCACATTCTCTCCCCGCACATGGTTAGCCTACGTGCAACTTCACATACAGGAAGATTTTCTTTTTTTTTACAGGGACTAGGACTGAGCGATGACATCAATTTTTTAGCCGGCTACCCTCCAAACAACCCCCAAATGCCAATAGCCGGTTGTTAAATGGGGACGAGTGGAGATACTCTAAGAGGAAGTTAACCTCATGGCGGTCCAAGAATAATCAACCTTTTGCCAACTGGTTCCCATGAAACTCCTTGTTAAACAATGTCAAATCTCTCCAACTAAATGACTTTACAGCCACTTGAATCACATGCAATGGATTCAAATGTAATGAATTCAGAACGAGAGAAAAAGGAAAACTGACATCTTGTAACGTTAGGGGAAATACTGTACGGATTATATTTTTCCAAAATTCAGTCACGAGTGACGACTCCCTTGCCTGTCCTGATTCCTAAACACTGACACGAGAAGCGAGCAAATAGTGAAGCATCCCGAGAACCTCCGCCCCCATCCCCATGGACCACACCCATCGCCACGGCGACTCGCCGCCCTCGCCGGTGTTCTCGCTGCTGCCGAGCCGCCTCCCCCTGGAGGACATACTCTTCTGCGTCGACGTCGACGCCGAGGCGCGCTCCGAGATGAAGGCAGCCCCGGCTTCCTCTTCCTCCTCATCCTCCTCCTCCGCCGCCGCCGCCGCCGCATCCGGATCCCCCGGCTCCGAAGCGGTCCCGGGTGCTGCGGATCCGGCAGCGGGACGTCCGGCGCGGCCGGCGGTGAAGCGGATGGACGCCGTCAAGCAGGCGCTGATGCTCTTCGTCCACAGCAAGCTCACCATGTGCCCCGACCACCGCTTCGCCTTCGCCATGCTCGGCGAGACCGTCTCCGTGGTATCACTGCCCCTTTCTCTTCATTTCTCGGTTAGGTATAACTAAGCGAGGAGCGCTTCCGGTATACACGCGCCCTGATTTTAGGGTTAACGGTTTCGGTAGAAATGGTTCCTGTGTGAATATGTTGCATCTCACTGCAAACCCTTTCGTTGAATGTTGTATATGGAGTTATCCATTTGAATATCAGAATTCGAATACTACATGAACAATTAGCCCCCAAAATTCCCCCTGTGTTGAATAAGAATTGAGAATTAGCCCCCAATTTTTTCACCTATTGAATATTGATTAGTCTATATGCTAGTTTCTTGTTATTCCCTAGTTTCCTTTGACTTTTGTGGATTAATTCCAGATCTTGCTTATGCAATGGTGGTAATGAACTGAGGGATTGGCTTGGTTAAATCTAAATTTAAGGCTGTAGTTTTATTTCAACTTTGTGGGTTAATTTCGTTGATTTGCTTCTACAATGTGGTTTTGAACTGGGGATTGACTTGGTTTGTTCTGAATTTAAGGTAACGAACGAGTTCAGCAGTGATTCTGCTTCTGCAATTGAGGCAATCGGGTCCCTGGCTGCTACTGAAACGAGATATGCAAAGGCTGATCTCACTCAGCTCTTCAAGATAGCTTACGATGAAGGGAAAAGGGCAGAACTGCAAGGGCGGCTACTTCGTGTGGTAAGCTTGCTGCAAACTGCAACTATAGCCTCAAACTGTCAACTGGCTCTTCACTAACGGCTGGTAACATTTCACGTGTTGCTAGTATAATGGTAACCAGCCTGCCACCAGGCAGAGATGGCATTGTTTCTAAGCATTTAGACAACCAGTAATTGGCAATTAAACAGCAAAGATTTTCCAAATAATGCTGTCAAATAGTGTGTTTCGATGAAAGGGCATGCATATCCTGTGTGCATCTAATGTCCTAGCATAGCATAAAAAAACAATCGTAAACTGCCCTATAAGAAGTGGTTCTGGCTCGGAATCTGTTCTGATATCCCCAAGCCAAAACAGTTAACAGTTTGACAACCATTTTGAGACTACCCTGTGTGTACAACTTATACCTCTTGTCGAAGCTTCTAAGGTCATCTGCTGTCTGCCTACACTGATCTTTATTTTATATATCAATGTGCCAGTGCTTTCTGCACTGCTTGAGCTCATTGCCATTGTATTTCTGCACCACCTAGCCTACCATCTGTCTGGTTTAGGCCAAGAATTTTCTGATATTATCCAGAAGTTCATTTTTTAGAACGCTTACCGAGTTTCATGATATATAAGAAATGCAAGTACTCCCTCCGTTTCAAAATATAAGATGTTTTAGCTTTTGTGAAAGGGATGTATCTAGACGTCTTTTATGTGTAGATTCACACTGTGTTCTATATCTTGCTTTGTCTTTGTGCTGCTGTTATTTGTGGATTGGTGCACGGTTTTGACTTCTGTGAGGACCGATTGTTCCAGGTACTCATCTACTGCCGGTCCTCAACCAGGCCGCAACACAAGTGGCCCGTAAAGCAAAAGAATTTCACCATGGACGTGGTCTATATGCACGACAAGCCTACTGCTAACAACTGTCCACAGAAGGTGTATGATGTGCTGGTTGATGCCCTTGAGCACGTCAGCCAGTACGAGGGCTACATTCTTGAGACTGGCCAAGGGCTTGCTAGGGTCCTGTTCCGTCAGATATGCATCCTTCTATCGCATCCCTTGCTGCGCTGCATTCAAGATGACCTTGACATTCCCAAACAAGTTGTGAAGAAAACTCTGGCTATTGAAGCTGTGCCAACTGAAGATAGCGTGCCGGTCTCCAGCCAGTAGCTAGGCCTGCTACTTCAAATTGGTATGTGCTCATGAAGCCTGTTCCGTGTGCTGTAAATGACCAAGCAGATAAATCCTTTTACTGCTGCGACAAGTTGGGGTTGCATCAAACATGTACTATTTGCAAATCAGTAAGAGTTACTTCGATGTCGTAAGTTGCTTCTATATTAATTTGCATCATCTCTGGAGCCATATACTGAACAGATATAGGGTGATGTAGCTTTTATTTTCGGCGATACGTATATTGTTTCTAATCTGAGTTTTTTGTCTGATTTCCGTATTATGCAAAGGGTTCCCTTTGTAAACGGAAATACCATACTCATACAGCCAGTTAAGCGCAGTTAGCTGACATAGCTTTGCAGTCAGAAATGGTCAATGGATAAAACCACAGAAATGTCGAATTCATCTTTGCAAGTAACAGTTAGGAACAGAAGGAAAGCATTCTAGTAAGGGCAAACAAACAAACAAACAAACAAACTGGTTATGGTTGTGTTTTTGTCCTTCATTCAAATCCAAGCACAGCTTCGTACTTCCTTCCGTGTCTCTAGCCACCATTTTTGTCCCGAGAAGATGGTCAGTTGTTGCCGGTTGGCCGTCGTCGATCCATTGGTCAAGAGCAGCAGGGCATCCAGGAGAACATGCCGCCCTTGGGTGCTCCTTGCGGCGGCGGCGCTTCCTTTTTGCTGTTGGCCTCTGCTGCTGGCGGCGCCGTCTCCGTTGTCGTCGACGCCGCCGATGCTTTCGGCGTCAGCGGCTGCTCGCGAGACTGGTTTTTCTTGGAGCTGTATAACCCCTTGTCGTCCATCAATCTGCGTAAGATGAGCGAGTGTTACTTGTGCGTCAGTCGGAGAATCACTGGCTGGCGATCGAACGTGCTGCATGTGCAAATGCAAGAGATGCTGTGATGATGAAGGACGTACTTTGGGAAGGCGAAGGAGTAGCTCGGGCCGGCGTTGCCGAGCTCCGGGATGGTCTCGAAGGGCCGCGACGGGGAAGCGGCGGCGTGCGGGGTGGCGACGCCGACGCCGAAGGAGCTGTCGCGGGGCGGCGTGGCGATGTCCATGAGCTCCGGGTGCGCGAGGAAGTAGCCTGTGAAGTCGCAGGAAGGCGCGACCTGGAGGCCGAAGACGGACTCCGTGGACATCATGCTCCAGTCCTTGCTGGGGTCGGACGCGTCGCGCTCGAAGACGGAGGCCGGTATGCGGCCGTCGTCGTGGTCGGCGCCGAGGACGACGGGCGGGTGCCGGTCCATCATCTGGTGCGCCGGCGGCGGCGTGCCGTCGTAGGCGAACGAGTCGGACGAGGCGTAGCAGGAGGACGCCCGGACCTCCTCCGCCGCGCTGCCGTTGCCTTCCCTGAGCCCCAACGCCATGATGCTCGCTCAGCTGGCGCACCTTGTGTGTGCACCGACCGACGTTAAGTACCCGACGGTGGTCGCCGGAGACGACGAACGGGCCTCCCGAGAGAGGCTACAGCCGCTGACGGAGCAATGACGGTTTTGGCCGTCGCGGCCGCTCCTTGTGTGTTTGTCGGGGAACGGCAAGGACCGCGCCCCCACCGTTGCAGAGATGAATTTGCGTGTTCGGTGGAGGCGGCGGTTGATCTGGGGCGATGGCGGGTGTGGGTTTTTGTCAACGGAAACCGTCGGCTGTGGTGCGAGCAAAATATAAATAGACCGAGAGGAGAGGGCCGTCGCCCCCGTCGCTAAGTTAAGATTTTGTGACCAAATTAGGAGGGGCTTAATAAGGGCTGTGGTGTTCCCACTGCTCTGGCAGCTAGCTGACTACCAAAAGCAGGCGATAACAGCTTGTGCACAACGGCTCAGCAAACCACCGAAAACGTGCACAACAACTCTCTATTAATAGCTGCAGAGATGATTCAGTGCTGGGTTCCTGCACTTTCAGATGCTTCTCAAAAAAGACAGTATGTTACTCTCTGAGAAACCATTAAAAAAAACTCCCAAATGGACTGCAATTTCCACACATTTGAAGAGAGTTAGTGTGCACACAAGGTGCACATAGTTTCTTCTCTTTTTTTACATGAAAGGTGGACATAGTTGGATGATCCTTAAATGGTTCACCATTTCTCTCGTATAGGAACAGCACAAGTCATTGCAAAAGATGGACAGACTGAAATAAGTGATCTCCAAATTCTGCAACTTTAAATGGCCATAATACCATACGAGGTAAACTAAATCCAGGCACTGCTAATGAAGTTATGAACTGAAAATGGATTCTGAGAATTCTCATACATGCCAGCCTATGCCTCAACTGAACAAGTGCTGATAGTCCCCACTATATGTCTCAACAGACCTGCTTTGCAAAGAATCACGTGTTGCAGAGCAAGGACCGGACAAATTGGATACAAGCAAAGCTGATATGCATCATGGAAGAGGCCTTCACCTTGGTGATATCAGAGGCAATGTGCTCCTGCTGGGTGCCGCATTTGCACGACCATAGTTTCAGCAGAGCAGCAGTTACGTTCCTCTCCTTTTCTTCCTGCCTGGAAGTTCCATTGTCCTTGGCTTCTCACAGCTAGAAGATGGACTGGCGATTAGCTTTGCAAATTGTTGGTGCTTGCTGTTTGCGAGGTCAGTTGAGGGTGCCCTGAATTTACCTGATATGGGAGCACTCTCTGCATTTCAGATATACTACCTGTAAAAAGCATTGCAAAGAAATCCAACTCTGTTAATGTGGCTATGGTCTATGGAAGATAACACATGACAATTGCTCTACAAGCACCAGTGAATAGGCTATGGTAACAATATACTCCCTCCGTCTCAAAGTAGATGTCGCCGATTTATCTAAATTTGGATGTATCTAGACACTATTTGGTATATAGATACATCTAAATTTAGACAAATTTCCGACATCTATTTTGAGACAGAGGGAGTACTAAATGGTGAGCAAATATCTTAGCCCAGTGATATGTTAGTCATCCTAAATGTGAATAAAGTAACAACCAAATAATACGGACAACTAGCATCTGTGCCTCTTCACCTGCAGCAAATCAACATCTACCGATAAGCATATTCCAAATTCACCAAAAACAGAACAGAAGGCCCAGCTCAACAGAAAATCCATGGACAAAAAACATGTAAAAAAATAAACATCGAATTCTACAGCAACGAATCGAAATTTACAGAGCAGACAGGCCATATAAACTGTCCAACGGACTGTAATTTCCACACGTTTGTATACACAAAGGATGGACAACCATTACAACATCACAAAGCAAGTTAGTTGAAGCTAAATTGGTTCAGGATTTCTCTTATCATATAGGGGCAGCACAATAAGCTGTAACAGCACTAGCAGCATATACAATCACTAAAACTGTTCACTGCTCTCTGATAACAAGCCATAGCAATATGTAACCTCATTGCAAAAAACAAAATATGGAAGGGACAGATGGATAGATCAAAAGGGTGATTTTCATTTTCTGCACCTTTCAATAGCCAATACCGTACAAGGGACCCAAATCCATGAACTGTTAGTCAAGTTATGAACAGAACTTTATGGATTCTGGAAATTCTCGTAGATGCCTGAACTGAATAAGTGTTGATTGTCCACTATACATCTCAACAGAACTGCTAGTGCAAAGAAGCACAAGTTGTACAGCAAGGAATATACAAAATGGATAGAAGACCAAACCGATATGCATCATGGACGAGGCATTTACCTTGGTAAAATCAGAGGCAATATGCTCCTGCTCCAGGCAGCATTCTCCCAGCAATGGTTTCAACAAAGCAGTAATCCCTTTCCCTTTCTTGCCTGCCCAGAAGTTCTCATGTTCTTGGCTTCTCACAGGTACAGGATGGACTGATAGACAGACTGAAATCCTCATAGATGCATATATGCCTGAACTGAGAAAGTGCTGATAGTCCACTACATATCTCAACAGAACTGAGTGTGCAAAGAATCACTTGTTGCGCAGCAAGGACCAACCAAAATGGATACAGATAAAGCTGATAAGTCATATAGCATCATGTAAGAGGCCTTCACCTTGATGATATCTGAGGCAATGTGCTCCTGCTAGGTTCCTCATTCGCGCCACCATAGTTTCAGCAGAGCAGTAGTTCCGCTCCTCTCCCTCCCACCCGGAAGTTCTCGTGTTCTTGGCTTCTCACAGGTCGAAAATGGACTGTGAATTAGCCTTGCAAATTGTAGATGCTTGCTGTTTGCAAGGTGAGTTGAGGGTGTCCTGAATTTATCTGATATGAGAGCACTCTCTGCGTTTCAGATACTGCCTGAGTGTACAGATAAAACCTATAAAACATTGCAAAGAAACCCAACTCTGTGTGGCTATGGAAAATAACACATGAAAATAGCTCTGCAAGCACCAATGGATGGGCTATGGTAACAATATACTCCATAGCGCCAGTGGAGTACTAAACTGGTAAGGTCCTCAGCCTTGGTGAGCAAAATCTTAGCCCATTGATGTGTCGGTTATCCTAAATGTGAATAGAGTAACAACCAAATATACAGAGAAATAACATCTGTTGCCTCTTCACCTGCAGCAAGTCAACATCTACCAACAAACATATTTCAGATTCACAAAAAATAGAGCAGAAGGCCCGATTGAACAGAAAATCCCATAACAAAGAACATATAATAAACTAATAAACACTGAATCTTACAGCAAGAATCTAAATTTACAGAGCAGACAGGACATATAAAGTGCGGACTGTAAATTCCACAGGCTAGTATGCACAAATTGAAACAATTGCAATTTTAAATTGGTTCACCCATTTCTCTCATCATATAGAGACCACGATAAGCTGTACCAGCACTAGCAGCATATAAAACCACTAAAACTGTTCACTGCTCTCGGATAACAAGTCATCATAGCATTGTTATGGGATGGATATATTGAAAATGGTTTTCATTTTCTCCATCTTTCAATAGCCAATACCATACCAGGGACCTAAATCCATGCATTGTTAGTTAAGTTATGAACAGAAAATAATGGATTCTGGAAATTCTTATAGATGCCTGAATCGAAGAAGTGTTGATTGTCCACTACATAACTCAGCAGAACTGGTACAGAGAAAAGCACTTGTTGCACAGCAAAGAACATTCAAACTGGATAGAAGAAGACCAAACCATTACCGATAAGCATCATGGAAGAGGCCTTTTCCTTGGTGAAATCAGAGGCAATATGCTCCTGCTCTGAGCCATATTCTCCCGGTGATGGTTTCAGCAGAGCAGTAATCCCTTTCCCGTTTCTGCCTGCCTAGAAGTTCTCATGTTCTTGCTTCTCACAGGTACAACATGCACTGATAGACAGTTAGCCTTGCAAATGTCAAGTATAGTGGTTGTTTGTAATGTGAGGTGAGAGTATCCTAATTTTAGCTAAGGAAGTTAATAGACAGAATTGACTCAAATTCACCGCAAGCATTGGTGATTAGGCTATGATAAGTATAAAGTCGTTAGCAAATCTTAGACAGTGTTGTGTTTGTTATTAAAAATAAAGGTCAACTATAACAACAAAATGGACAGAGAACTATCTGTCACCTCTTCAACTCCATCAATCAGCAAAAACAAAATCCAAATCGACATTCAGAGTAGAAGACCCAATTGAGCCAACAAATCCATGAGCAAAGAACATGCAAAAAATAAACTAACATTGGATACAACATTAAACCAAAATTCAGAGCAGACAGGCTATATCACCAAATCCATCCACAAATTACATGTAAAATTCGCTGAATCTTGCATCCTACGTTCCAATCACAGCACCATGCCATTTTGAGCAACAGAGAGCACAAATTAACAGAGGCACCGGATGACAAAATCAGGATAACATGCAGAACTTCATTTCGATTTCATTTCAGAGACATGGTACTACATCGGACAGGGTCTCCAACGAGACCAGACGACACATCATATCAACACCACAAACAGAACCAGACAGACACGAAGAGCTACTACCGACAGGACCGGCAGCGACCAAAGACCTAGGCCCTCTCCCCACGGATGCGGCGGGCGAGCTGGATGTCCTTGGGCATGATGGTGACGCGCTTGGCGTGGATGGCGCAGAGGTTGGTGTCCTCGAAGAGCCCGACGAGGTAGGCCTCGGCAGCCTCCTGCAGCGCGGAGACAGCGGAGCTCTGGAAGCGGAGGTCGGTCTTGAAGTCCTGGGCGATCTCCCGGACGAGGCGCTGGAAGGGGAGCTTGCGGATGAGCAGCTCGGTGCTCTTCTGGTACTTGCGGATCTCCCGGAGCGCGACGGTGCCGGGGCGGAAGCGGTGGGGCTTCTTCACTCCGCCGGTGGCCGGGGCGGACTTGCGGGCGGCCTTGGTCGCCAGCTGCTTCCTCGGGGCCTTGCCGCCGGTGGACTTGCGGGCAGTCTGCTTCGTGCGAGCCATCGGAGGAGAGGTGGTGGAGGGATGAGGCTAGGGTTTGGGTACGGAGGCTGCGCCGGTATGGAATTCGAGCTTGGGTGGATTGGGGTGGTGGCGGCTGGGGGATTAAATAGGGGCGAGGGTGGGCGGCGGATCGAAATTTTTCGGGGCAGAAGGCGCGGGGTGGTGGGCTGGAGGAGGGAGATGAAGTTTGGAGCGTCGGATCGCTGGAGAATGGACGACTGGGATGCGGTTTAGAGGTGAGCACGCGGATCGTGGGGGGCGATCCGTGGGGAGCTGATGCTGCACTCTGATTGGCTCGATGAGGTGTGGTGCGAAGCAGATCCATGGATGGGGTATCCCCGCGCTGTGATTGGCTGGCATGTTCCTGGTGAACGGGCCCGAGCAGCCAAAGCTCTTCCAAAGGGATTTGGGTGACGCATGACAAAAAAAACTATTTTTTAAAAATAATATATTTTTTTAATTAAACTAGTACGCAGAAATAGGCATTTTTAGAAGTATTGCGGCTTCGATGCAACGTGGACCGACAAGGACTAGGCAGCCCAGCGTGGACCGACAGGGACATGTCCGTTGTCGGCTTGTCGGCCGGCTGCAGTGCGGAGGGGCCCACTCGCATGACCTTTTGGTCGCCCCTGCGATGACAAGAGGCTGTGAGCCGGCGCCAGGCTGAAAGGGCCACGTCGGTTCACGCTGCATTAAAACGGCGCTACTTCTAAAAATACCTACTTTTACGTATTATTTTCGAAATTGATTAAAAAAGTATTATTTAGAAAAATAGAAAAAAAAACATCCCAATCGTATTGCCCCAAAAATCTATTTTGTTTGACACGGCTCCAAACATTGTCTGTCGTGCCAACTTATCTCGTGCATCACGGTCCAAGAGGAAACGTCGGATAGTCACACACATAAAAACAACTCACACTCCCTTTCCTCTTGTTATCCTCCACCTACCACTGAGGGAGAAGACGAGCCCACCCGGCGGCGCCATCAAGAGTCGTGATTAAGTTTCCCCGCAATTTTGCGAGTGTCACCGGAGGCGTGCCACCGAGGAAGGTCGCTCTCGTTTGAACAATATCCCTGAAAATAACAGGCGTGGCTTAATAAGGGAGCTTGACCTATCCTTCACCAGGTAATATAAAACACAAGACACCCCAAGCCGCTACCGTAGCAGCTCAAACCTACTTAATCGCTAATCAACCACCAGCCAATGATTCGCAGGCGGCCATCCACCACTCTGCTCTCATGGCTATTCACCTGATGCCTCCCGTGCAAATCGAAATCTCCCGACCGGAGATTCCGGTTGGTCAGTTGATGGCTCAGTGCACGGCGCCTAGAAAAGTGTTGGTGCGGTGTTGATGTAGAGCTCGTTGGGAACCTCAAGAGAAAGGTATGATGAGCACAGCAGCAAGTTTTTCCTCAGTAATGAAACCAAGGTTATCAATCCAGTAGGAGCAAGTAAACACCCCAAAGGTGTTGCTAGCTGAGCCTTGGCAGGGCGCACTACCGGTGCTAGTAGCAACATGGAGACCTGCACAACACAATCACAGAACTTTGTCCTCAACTTGCGATAAGGTTGTCAATCTCACTGTGTTTTGCGAAAAACAAGGATTAAACGTATCGAATGGAAAGAAGTAATAGTTTGCAGAAAGTAGACACAAAGAAGTAAACAGTTTATAGATTGTATGTAAAAGACAAGGACCGGGATCCATAGTTCACTAGAGGTGGCTCTCCTTAAGATAGATAACATGCTGGGTGAACAAATTACAGCGGGGCAATTGACAAACATCGAGAAAGCAATACATGCATATACTAATCATCTTGACTCCTTTGAGACTTGATTGGGCATTACAATATTATACATAGACCGCTATCCAACTGCATCTATGACTAATAATCCACCTTCAGGTTATCATCCGAACCTCCTTCAGTATTAAGTTCCAAGCAACAGATTATTGTTTTACGAACTGCGTGTAAACTAAACAATACGATTGTTCTATGAACAAAGGATTGTTGTTTTCTTCCTAGTAGCAACATCACATCTAGTACCTTAGAGATTTCTGTCACTTCCCCAGATTACCAGAGGCATGAACCCACTATCGAGCATAAATACTAACTCTTGGAGTTGCTAGCATCTACTTGGCCAAGATAGCTACTAACAACGGAAAGCATGCAAGATCATAAATAATAAAGACATGATAGAATCAATAATCAATCTGAAATAGCATCTCAATATCCATCGGATCCTCGCAAACACAACATGCAGAATTACAAATAAATGATCTTGATCATAAACGGAGCTCACAAGATCTAGACATGAAATCACAAAGGAGGAGAACCAGCCATCTAGCTACTACATGGATCCGTAGTCCAAGGATGAACTACTCACACATCACATCGGAGGCTTGCATGGTGATGAAGAAGGCCTCCAGGGTGAATTCCCCTCTCCGGCAAGGTGCCGGGAAGAGCTTCAGATCCCTCACGATCTAAAGATGGAGATGATGGCGGCTACAGACTCTTTCATGGATTTTTGATTGGGTACTTAGGGTTTACGTCCCGAGGGCATCTTATAGTCGGAAGGGGAGGCCGAGGTGCGGAGCGCCACACCACCGGCACGGGCAGGCCTGGCCATGGCCAGTGGTGTGGTGGCCCCCTGGCCCCTCTCCGTCTCGTATTCTGGCACTTGATGACATCCGGAAAAATAGGCACTTTGGCTTTTGTCCCGTCCAATTCTGAGAATATTCATTTTCTGACTTTCGTGGAACCAAAAACAGCAGAAAACAGGCAGCTGGCACTATGGCCCTTGTTAATAGGTTAGTCCAAGAAATCATATGAAAAGTACTCCAAAGTTGGAACAAAACACAAGAAAGTGGATAAAACCAAGCATGGAACATCAAAAGTTATAGATACATTTGCAATGTATCATCAGTCCGGAGACTCCGGTCTAGGCCGGAGACTCCGGTCTGTCTGATCGGAAACTCCGGTCCAGACTAGAGATTCCGATGTTGCACTCTGGAGACTCTGGTGTAGATTGCCTCCTGCACATCCTGCATAGCTATGAGGGTCTCGTGCCTATCTCCTGGACATATATGCTTATCCCCATGCTACCCCCCCCTCTCTCTATTCACAGGTGGCTCTGGTTCTCGTCGTGGTCGCACCAAGTGATGGGTTCGTAGCATGGAAAACAAAAAAATTCTACCGTAAGAACGAACAAAACCCAGATCTAATCTAGATAAAAGCCAAGATCTAGTCTACTAGACATGAGCAACGAGATAGATCGGTACTAACCCTCGTAGAACCGAAAGCGTTAACGAGATTAGATCTCGTGGATGATGTAGTCGATCACTTGCCGATCTCAAGATCGTGTGGACGATCCTTCTGACGCCGCGTTCCGGCAGTGCTTCCGCAGACGGTCACACGTCGAGTCGGCAGACCTTCCTCTCCCGTTCCAAGGCAATGGAGGTAGTAGATATTCTCCACAGAATCCCAGCAGCACGACGGCGTGGTGGTGGTGGTGGAGATGAGAATTCTGCAGGGCTTCGCCTATGCCTGTGCAGAAGAAACGTGGAGGAGAGAGGCGGCTGAGATTGGGAGTTATGAGACAAGGTGCAAGAGGGGCCGCCCCCTCCCTTCTATTTAAAGGAGGGAGGCGCGCCTGGGAAGGGGGAGTCCTAGTAGGACTCCCTCCTCCTTGGGCCAGCGGGTTGGGGAGAATCCTCCTCCCCTAATCCGTGTCTTGCCCCACTTGGTTTCTTTGATCCCTTTCTTGGTTTTCAAGCAAACTCCAAGAAAACCTCTAGAACCTTCTAGAACATTCCGAAACCTTCTAGAATCTCCATACAAACACTCCGGAACATTTCCTAACTTAGAAAATGATCCCCAATATATGAATCTCATTCTCCGGACCATTCCGGATCTGCTCGTGATGTCCCGGATCCATTCCGAGACTCCGAACAACATTCGGTCTCCAACACAAATTCCATATCTACTTAAAACAACTTCGAACCTTAAGTGTGTCACCCTACGGTTCGTGAATATGCAGACATGATGAAGACACCTCTCCCATCAATAACCATCAGCGGGATCTGGAGATCCATAACGGCTCCCACATACTCAACTATTACTTCGTGATCGATTGAACCAATTAACATACGAAACCAATTCCCTTTGTCTCGCGACATTCTACTTATTCGAGGTTTGATCGTCAGTATCTTCATACCGAGTTCTTCCTCGTTACTGATAAGTACTCTTTACTCGTTCCATGTTATGTCATCCCTTGTGACCTAGTCACATGCTTGCAAGCTATCTAGATGACATTCCACCGAGAGGGCCCAGAGTATATCTATCCGTCATATGGATGGACAAATCCCAATCTTGGTCTATGCGCTTCAACACATACTTTCAGAATACCCAATGACACCTTTATAATCGCCCAGTTACGAAGCGGCGTTTGATGTCATCAAACTACCCATCCGGTGACGGTGATTAACATAACCTCATGGTCGAAGGATTAGGTTACTATGTATTTCAAAGCTTTAAGCAATACGAACTTAATGACTTGATCTTATGTTACGCTTACTATGGGTGTGTGTCCATCATATCATTCTCCTAATGATATAACCTTGTTATTAATCACATCCAATGTCTATGATCAGGAAACCATGATCATCAATCAATCAACAAGCTAGTTTAACAAGAGGCTTACCAGGGACTCTTTTATGTTTACAAAACACACAAGTATTAGTGTTTCCTAATAATACAATTATAGCATGGGATGTAAACATTCATCATAAACACAAAGATATAATAATAACCTCTTTTATTATTGCCTCTTGGGCATATCTCCAACACCAAGGCTAAGTCCAAAAGGGCAGATCCTTAATTTGATGAAGAGGCTGGGTAGTATAACATTCCACCATCCAACCACAGGCAGCAGATCAGAGATGTTGAGTATATGATAAAGAACCGAGAACAGATTGAGGAGGAGAACTGGGCCAAGAGGGCCATGTATGACAATTTGCAGTCTCTTGATCACATGTCCAATAAGGAGTCCCGATAGCTTCGGAAGACCAATTTCTATGAGCTGCCAAGAACTAGTGAGGATCCTTGTTATTGGAGGAGGGAACAAAAAAAAATTATGACTGATGTCTACATCAAGCTCACCAAGTCCCCGGTTTGTCCTCAGAGGTACATGGAGCTTGAGTACATGCGTGCCAACAATTACTTGCATATGTTGTCTGGATCACTGAAAAGCTTGGGTTGCACAAGCTCATGGAGCTCCGAGCTGATTACAACATTCCCCTTGTCCAATAATTCTATGCCACTATGGTGTTTGGGACTGATCAAGCAAGGACCATGACCTAGATGACATGCAATGTTTGTTGCACAACTACCTTCTTTGACTTTGCCGGGGTCATCAATGAGATAGGATGTGGCCATTCGTACGGGACATCGTATGCATGATGTTGCTCTTGGAGAGAGCAAGAACAAGTTAGCTCCTCTCTATGATAGGGATTCTATTGTCGGTGAGGCTAAGGGCATCAAACCTCTCTACAACCTTCTGCTCCGAATATTCCGCCACAGTATCTCTCCTAGTGCTAGCAATGATGATGCCATTAGATGTGGGCTTGTCAACCTTCTTCACCATGCTCACAAGATATATCTTGCCAGTCCTGATTCTGATGGGTTTGCTATTGATGTGATGGATTACATTTTTTAGGAGATGCACCATGCTATTCTCTACAGGAAATCTCCTCCATATGATCCTCTTGTTATGAGGCTTATCAACACTCAGGCTCATGGTTCTCCACTTACTCTACCTCTCAACCTTACAGAACATGCCTTGGTCTCTCTTCAGAAGAAAGGGAAGATGGTGACTAGACAACCATTTGAGGGTAAGGATGAGGAGATCTCTGAGGCTGAGCGTGCTCCTACCCCTCTTAGGGGCTCTAGGAGGAAGAATGCTTCCAATGTCCCAATGCCTCTAGTCACGCGTGACGTTGTCAAGGAGAAAAGCAAGAAGGCATCCTTTTGGTAGAAGACCCTTTGTTGCATGAATGTTGGCATTCGTAAGGGGCAGCATGATGCTTACAAGAGCAACCGCAGGATTGAGAAACTTCTCAAAGAAATCAAGGCTCAAGGTGAGGTAGAAGAGGAAGGCGAGTTAGAGTACAATGATGAACATGGAGCAGAACCATCTGATGAATCTGATCACACACTCTCCTTTGGGGCCTGGAATGCCGTGAATGCAAGCTTAGTGGACTGGTGGACTTTCTCTGAGGTGACATCTGGCTTTTCTCCTTAGGGTGCCTCCACTTCTCGCCCTCACGGCAAAGGGCCTCAGACTACTACCGCGGATGATGACTATGATGTGTATGAGGATTAGGATGAGGATGAGGATGATGACGACGACGATGACTTCGAGTGATCTCCTTTGGGACGATAGCTGACACTTTTTCCTTTTTGGTGTCTCGATGCCAAAGGAGGAGAAGTTGTCCATTAGGAGCATCGGGATTTGCATGGGATGGGATGTCTTCTTTATATCTTTATTTTCGAACATTTTCTTTCATTTGGTTCTTGTGAGACTTATTTGATGTATGAACTATTGTTGTGTGTGGACATATCTATGCCCGTTCCTTATTGTAATATCTATCATTTACCTAACATATCTATGCTTGTATCGTTTGCTTATTGTGATGCACAACGTCAGGGGGAGCATAACTATGTTTGTCCCAAATTCCATGCAAAACCTCGTGTTATCATCGAACACCAAAAAGGGGGAGATTTAAAGGACATTTATTGTCATAATTCGTTTTGGTGTTCGTTAACAACACAAGGTATGTTTTACTGTGTGTTAATGTCTACATGCCAATCCATTGAAAAGGGGAAAAGTCTGAATGTTATGGGAAATCTCATAGCCAAATTCATGACCATCTGAAGTTTTCAGACCAGAGTCTCGGTGTGCATACACCGGAGTCTCCGGTGTGGTCCGGAGTTTCCCCATGAGTTCCTGGTGTGGGATCTAGACTTGGCCCAGGGTCTCTCTGTCTCTGGTCCGGAGATTGACCGGATATTAGCCGGAATCTCCGGTGTGTCTCCTCAGGACGGAGTTTGTGGTGTGGACACACCGGAGTCTCCGGTGTCTCTGGTCCGGAGTTACGGCCAGAGTCTTCGCAGTGGACGCCAAGCTTCTGCCAAAACCAGCCAGAGATGCAGTCTGGAGATGGGCGGAGTTTCCGGTCTGCCAGACCGGAGTCTCCGGTGTGAATGGTCCCCAACGGTCAGAAAACGGTTCATAATGTGTGGCCTATAAATATGGGACCTCATCCCCTTCCTCCAACTGCTCGGTCCAGAAAAGAAAAACCACACCATTAGAGACACCAAAACTCCAAGATCTCTTCATCCAACCACCCAAAGTCGTTAATATTCGGGGAATCGGAGGAGGAGGCATCGATCTACAGCTTCACAAAGAGATATCTTCATTTACCCCTCGTTCACTTGAGGGCCCCTTGCTCTAGGGTTTCATTGGAAACCCTAAGCCTTGTTTTGGTTGATTTGATTCTTACTAGCTTGTCTTTGATTGTTTTACAGCTATCTTGTATTCGGGAGCCTCCAATTAGGTTGTGGACGGCTTCCACCTCGAAGGTTGCCATATAGTGGAAGAGGTGAATCGAGCCTGTTAGGGTGAGGTTCATCGGAGAACAAGGGAGCCATCTCGTGGCGTTGGTGGTTTGAAACCACCCCCTCTCCAAACATAGACGTACTTCCCTTCAAAAGGAAGGAACTACGTGAAACAAATCCTTGTGTCTCCGCGTGCTCCACTTTGGTTACTTCTATCCTTTACCGCACTTTACTTATCTAGTTCTTGCTTAGTGTTTGTGGTAGATTGACATATAGGTAAATTCATCATAGTTGCATGATCTAGAGAATTTATCTTTTGTGTCAAACCCTAACTTGAAAAAGAGTAAAATTTGAAGTAGCACCTATTCACCCTCCCTCTAGGTGCCCATACGATCCTTTCAACTCGCTCAGACAACTGCGACCAAGAATTCAACAAAATATTCGAGTCTTGCGGGATGGAAACACAATTCACTCAACTCAAGCTCTCCACTGTTCATGACCTACTAGATGAAACAAGAGTCATACCCGCCAAGATTTTGACCTCACCAAGGACACGCGAGATGTATAGGTTCACTCTAATGATCCGAAGAAGACAACCTTTGTGGCAGCCAACATTGGTGCCACATAGAAAAGCACACTCGTCGAGTTCCTCCGTGGACATTGGGAAATATTTGCCTGTTGTTGAGCGGACATGACAGGTATTCCCAAGGAACTCGCCGAGCATGCATTTAATATATATCCTGACACCAAGCTAGTCTGGCAATCACTTCATGGTTTCACAGAGCCGAAGCGCAAGGCTATTGGTAGAGAGCTCCATCGGCTCCTCGAAGCCAAGTTCATCCGGGAGATCAAGCAATCAATTTGGGCGTCCAACCCAGTAATGGTCCCGAAGAAACATACCAACATACTCTGCATGTGCGTCGACTTCACTGCACTAAACAAGCACTATCCAAAGGATCACTTTCCGCTCCCGCAAATCGACCAGACTATCGACTGGACCGCGAAATGCGAGCGTCATTCCTTCTTGGCTGCTTATTATGGTTACAACCAGATTAGGATGAAGGTTTAACACCAAGATAACGGTGTATTGCTACGAGACGATGCCCTTCGGGTTGAAAAATGCAGATGCTACGTATCGATGGATGATGCAGAACTGTCTTAGAGAGAAAAATGGCAGGAATGTCCAGGTCTACATTGATGACGTCGTGATCATGAAAAGGCAAGAGGCGACATTCATCGACTACCTCCACAAAACCTTCAACAATCTCGACTGATACTATATAAAGCTTAACCTGACAAAGTGTTCCTTTGGAGTCCCTGCAGGGTAACTCCTCGGATACCTGGTGTCGGCAAGGGGAATTGAGGATAATCCCAAAAAAATTCAAGTGATCGTAACGATGAAGAGGCCCACAAACTTAAGGGGTGTCTAGTACAATATAACTTAGGAATGGTGGGAGGGTAGGGTGATGTAATTAACCTCAATATATCCTTATGCAATAAAGGTGTATGTAATTGGAAAAAAATTAGTTTCTTAGTGGGTAATTTTTTTGGACTCAAAAGGAACCCATCTCTAACACATTAGTTATATATGTCATAGTATGTAAGTTATCCACATGTTATAACACGTAAGCTACCCACACTATAAACATACAGTGTGTAGACACTTTTAAATGGGACAAGACTACATTTAGAGCATCCTGAAAATATGTAACATGTTAGGATACCGAGACTTCGTCGCCGTTGGTGCGTTAGTCAAGGTTGAGTAGCACGAATGCCACGAGAGCAACGCCGAGAGATGAAGCCGGGCCGCTAGACTAGTGGTTCAATTTCTAAAAAAAATGTTATGTGTGTACACAATATAACTTAGGCTTAACGGGGGTTAGGGTGATGTAATCAACCTCGACATTTTATATCCTTATGCAATAAAGGTGTATGTAGGTGGGCAATTTTTTAGTTTCTCGGTGGGTAGCCATGGTGTAAAGCCTTGGTAACTACTCCGCCCGCATAAGTGATGTAGTTACTCTGCTCTCTAGGTACATTACTTATCCACCTATTACTTATAGAGTTATCTAGCTAGGTGTTTGGAGTATAGATATCATCACCAATTCGACATAGTCACCCTACCATCTAGATAAAAGTTATCCACCCAAGCTTATAGAGGTACCCACCTGATTAAGGTATAGTTATCAACAGATTTCATATGGAATTATCCAGGTGTTGAATTACCCATGTGTTACCATATAAGCTAGATCAATATAGTCAACACGTTCTCTCGATAATAGTTATCTATCTTTTACTTATAGATTTATCCAGCTAGGTGTTCATAGTATAACTATCGACGTAGTTACCATACGCTTACCCTACCCTCTAGATAAAAGTTATCCACCCATTTCTTATAGAGTTGATAGAATTCTACTTAAATAAAAAGAGTTGATAGAATTCACGAGTTACTTGTGAGTACTTTTGGGTCTGAAAAAAGGCCATCCAAACATATCAAGTTGAATATAGTTTCGATGATCCAGTCGTGATTAGTACATCGGTCAATTGAGATCGTAAGTCGGATAAACTATTTAAACACAACTTTTAAACGTTTCAACTTTTGAATTTAATGTGGATGATGTGAATTGTTTTGTATTTTCTTCATGAATTCAAAAGAGCCTGCACACCGCCCTTTGTAGGGATGGGTTACTTACTGTAGAACGATAGAGAGGGAGAGATCGGCGGAATATGTTGGATGTATTATTGAGCCTCATGAGCGAGTATATATAGCCGTACAGGGGATCTTAGAGTACAAGTCAAGTTAGGATAGTATGGAAACGTATCCTGCCTCTACCGTATACTAACATAACAAACATATACGCATATACTCTAACATCCCCGCAGTCGTATCGACAGCGTCGTGAACAACTGGAACGTCATGGACGATCAGACTAGAGATAAACCAAAGTAGCATCCAGTAGGCTGACAACCCCCCGCAGGCCGAGTGGGAACATCGTGGATGGTGTCACGGTGCGGTAGCTTGGACTGTAGAGAAAGCTGATGATGCTCGAGCGAGGTGGTAGCCCTTGTACCGATATCGAGGGAACCAAGAGCATTGGGCGCGATGAGCGCTAAAATCTTTGTCGAGGTAGTCATGCGAGGGGTTGCCGTGGTCGATGTCGTGGTCGGGTGCCGGTGTCGAGGTAGCCACACATGAAGCCGCGGGCGCATAGTGTGCGAGGAGAATGCCGGAGACGTGTTGACGCAATCGTTGAGGGTGTCAATGCCAAAACCAATGCAGTTTGAGCTGCTAAGGACAAGGTGCGGCCATAGTTTTGCTAGAACTAGGCGTACGTCGAGGACGAACACACACTCTGATTTTGCCATTACCGAGTATGCAAAGAAGAACTCGTCGATGACGCGGTCGAGGCAGTCGTAGAGAAGGGGAGCGATGTCGAAGAAGACAATATCGAAGCCGATGAAAAAGAGGAGCCAATCCGAGCTTGCCAGACTCAGGAACGCGTCGGGGACGAAGGCACTCCCAGTGTTTCCAGTACCAGGAGTGCGAGGGGCAGGGACCATCATGAACTTTTCACCATGTTAGAGATACTAGCAGAGGAGGCCTTCAGAATGGTTACAAGGTGCAGAGAGGCAAAGGGAGAGATGTTGATGCTGTCCGCGGTTGTCGGAGTAGAGGAGCAGGTGGTGTAGTCGGGGACGAGGCGATGACGCTGGCGGCGAAGTTCATGATGGTGGTGAGGGTAGCAAAAATAGCGGCAAACTAGTGTGGTCGTGCTGGATGCCTAGAGTGGCGATAGGGTAGTCGCTGAGACTTGCGATAGTGAGAGGTCGCCTTGCAGGTTACCTTGTGAAGTGCGGCGGCGGTGCTCGAAGAAGGTGAGGAAAAATATGGCAGCGTGACGAAGACCATGCACAAACGATGGTGATCCGCGCAGTAGGATATGGCGCGATGGAAGCCGAGGATGTCGGTGCGCGGGGACGACGAAGTAGACTGCGTTCAGCGATGCTACAACCCGAGCTGGTTGCATAGCTGTAGGGCGCAAGTCGGTGCAACGGCTGGGAGACCACCATCGACGTACACGCCAGGGAAGGCGCGTTGGAAGCCGGTAGCATGGACCAAAGGCGGCGGCGTTGCAGCCCGAAGGGGTGATACAGCGGCAACCCATAGCTCAATAAGTGGTAAACGGGTGCTCGGGGACGTGCTTGGCGTAGACATGCACATGATCGGTTGATCAGACCGACAATGCGCCGTATGCGCCATGGAGTGGACGATGCGTAGATCAGAGTCGATGGCGACGTTGTCGATGAAGTCCCGGACGATGACGACGAAGACGATCCGAGCGCGGGTGGCCGCAGCAGCCTTTCAAGGAGGGTGATACATTACAAATGTATCTATAATTTTTGATGTTCCATGCTTGGGTTTATCCACTTTCTTCTGTTTTGTTCCAACTTTGGAGTACTTTTCATATGATTTCTTGGACTAACCTATTAACAAGCGCCACACTGCCAACTGCCTATTTTCTGCTATTTTTGGTTCCAGGAAAGTCAGAAAATAAATATTCTCGGAATTGGATGGGACAAAAGCCAAAGTGCCTATTTTTCCGGAAATCATTAGATGCCAGAATACGAGACGGAGAGGGGCCAGAGGCCGGACACACTACTTGGCCGCGCGGCCAGGCTTGGTCTGCGCCAGGGGGTGGTGTGGTGGCCCCTGGCACCCCCTCGGCCTCCCCTTCCGCATATAAGATGCCCTCGGGACGAAAACCCTAAGTACCCGATCAAAAATCCACGAAAGAGTCTGTAGCCGCCGTCATCTCCATCCCTAGATCAGGAGTGATCTGAAACTCTTCCCGGCACCCTGCCGGAGAGGGGAATTCACCCTGGAGGCCTTCTTCATCACCATGCAAGCCTCCGATGTGATGCGTGAGTAGTTCATCCTTGGACTACGGATCCATGTAGTAGCTAGATGGCTGGTTCTCCTCCTTTGTGCTTTCATGTCTAGATCTTGTGAGCTTCGTTCATGATCAAGATTATCTATTTGTAATTCTGCATGTTGTGTTTGCGGGGATCCGATGGATATTGAGATGCTATTTCAGATTGATTATTGATTCTATCATGTCTTTGTTATTTGTGATCTTGCATGCTTTTTGTTGTTAGTAGCTATCTTGGCCAAGTAGATGCTAGCAACTCCAAGAGCAGACCTGGGCATTTTCCGGGCCGGGCCGGGCTCGGGCCAGGCCTGACAAAGCCCGCCCGTGCAAAACCTAGGCCCGAGCCCGGCCTGGACCGGCTGTCGGGCTTCAAAATCAGGCCCAGGCCCGGCCCGCCAGGTGCGTGTACATTCGTGCCGCCGGGCTTCTCCTTGTTTTCTGGTTTCTCCAGGCCTGAGCCCGCCCGTGCACTCCCCGGGCCGCAGATTTGGAGCCCCGTGACATGGTTATACCCTACGGGTACGTAACTTCAGCATACCTAGTCCAGCCCAAGGAAGGCCCACGGCAGACATACGCTGGCCCATGAAGATTTTCGGGTGGCCAAGGCCCATGACGTCTTCGGATCCTTGGAGAGCAAGACTAGAGTTTGAATACAACTTGTAACCTACTCGTGTCGGTACCTGAGACCTAGCCTCCCCATATATAAAGGCTAGGAGGGGCCAACGAGGAGGACAGACGTACGCAATAGACCTAGATCTCTCGACTCATACTTTCGCATCCACGCCAGATCGAATCAGGTACTCAGAACCTTCGGTTCCGCCGTAATCAAAGAGCGATACAGGAGTAGGGTTTTTCCTCCAGGGCTGAACTCGGTAAATCTCGTGTCCCTGGTTGCTTGTCTGCTAACTGCGCCACGATCTCCAAAGATCCCCATCTTCTCCAAAACCCAAGTCCATAATAATGGGCATTGACGATATTAAACCTCGCCAATTGGCGCCGCCTGGAATTGGGGCTGCTGACAGCGGTCGTGATTCCGACTGATCGATCTACAACTCCAGGCGAGTAGCGGCACTAAGCGTGTTCATCTACCGCATGGGCGTAGAAGGCCCTACCATTTTACCAACTGCGCCAAGGCGAACAAGTTCGAGTGGACACCGAAGCCAACGACGATTCGAAAACCTCAAGCTGCTCTCTCCACCTCGTCCGCTTTGGTCACGCCAAAGAGCGCGAGCCCCTGTTGTTGTACATAGCAGCCACACACCGTGTGGTCAAGATAAGACTGGTCGAACGAATTGAAAATGGCAAGACCCACGGGTACAACGCCCAATTACTACCTCAATGAGGTTCTCACTCCAACAAAAAGCGGTACCGCATTACTGCCTACGGCGTGTTCATGATGGCTCGACTAAGCCACTACTTCCGGAGCATCGGTGATGGTCACAACGAGGCACCCCTAAACAAAGATCCTGAATAACCCAGAGGCCACAGGACGCGTGGCCCTGTGGGGCATTGAACTATCACCCCTGGACATCATCTACGAGAAGCGACACGCAATCAAATCTCAAGTCCTTCCGGACTTCCTGGTGCACTGGATGGAGCTACAGCTGCCTGACACCCCAGACATGTCGCAGTCCTGGACAATGCATTTTGACGGCTCCAAACGCGAAGCCGGAGCAGGGGCAGGAGTCATACTGACCTCCCCGCAAGGTGACAAGATGAAGTACGTCCTTCGGATGAAATTCAGAGCCTCCAACAACGAGGCCAAATACGAAGCCCTCATCCATGGCATGAAGATGGCAAAAATATGCGGCGCAACGCGCCTGGTCATCTACGGTGACTCCAACCTTGTCGTACAACAGACGATGAATGAGTGCGACGCACACGCCGAAAACATGATCGCGTACCGCGCGCTATACAACGCACTCGAAGGAGAATTCGACGGCTGCGAACTTCGGCATGTCGGCAGAGAGAGCAACGAGGAGGCCGATAAACTCGCCAACATCGGCTCCACTTGTGCAACGGTACCACCAGGTGTTGCTCGATGTCTGCGTGCCATCCATCAAGCGGAAATTCCCCAAGGGATCACCCGAAGAAGCAGAACACTCGGGGGCTACGCTACCCGAAGGTCACGAAGGACCCGAAAAGTTGGATACCGAAGTCGCCATGGTCAACCTGATGCAGGTCATGGCAGTCGAAGAAACTTGGACACGTCCATACCTCCAGTTCCTGATAAACGGAGAATTGCCAGACAGCGACGGATGCGTGGCGTATCTCGTCGGTCAAAAGCCTTCACCATCATCAACGGCGAGCTGTACAAACGCATCATTATGGGCGTACTACAACGGTGCGTCACCATCAACGACGGTAAAGCCATACTCCAAGATATCCACGAGGGCATCTGCGGCCACCACGCAGGTAGCCGCTCCCTCGTCGCCAAAGCTCTGCGAGCAGGATTCTACTGGCCAACGGCCATGAGCGACGCGAAAGACATCGTCCGAAGATGCAACGGGTGCCAACGGTTCGCCGACAAACCGCACGCACCTGGGTCCGAACTTTGACCCATACCCATAGCCTGGCCTTTTGCCCAATGGGGCCTCGACATGATCGACAAGCGCAAAATCCTCGAAGGAGGACACGTCTTCCTCCCGGTCGCAATGACAAATTCACCAAGTGGATCGAAGCCATGCGGTCACCAACCGTAAGGGAAAAACCGTCAAGTTCTTCGAATCCATTGTCTACAGGTTTGGCGTACCGCACAACATCATCACCGACAACGGATCGAACTTCATCTCCGAAGAATTCCAGGACTTCTGCGAAGGCCTCGGGATCAATATCACATATGCCTCAGTGGCACACCCGCAAACAAACGGGCAAGTGGAAAAGGCCAACGGCCTAATCGGCGCTGGCATCAAGAAGCGCCTCATGAGCTCACTCGAGCACAAAACTGGAAACTGGACGAAAGAGCTACCGTCTGTCCTATGGAGCTTACGTACTACGCCAAACAGCTCCACCGGCTACACACCATTCTTCATGGTGCACGGAGCTGAGGCTGTGCTACCAGCCGAAGTACGCCACCAGGCTCCACGAGTCGTAAACACAAAGCCGAATCACGGCTGCACTCGAAGATGCCGCCAACACACTCGACGAAGCACGGGATATAGCAGGCTAGATCGGTGTGTACCAAAGAAAGTCTCCGCAACTACCACAGCCGCCGGCTGCGCCCAAGGTCCTTCGTCGAAGGAGACCTCGTATTGCGACTTAAGCAAAAGCGACCGAATAAACGCGAGTCGCCATGGGAAGGACCCTATGCCATCACCGAGGTCATCCCAGGTGGCGCCTATCGCCTCAAGCACGTGGAGTCTGGAGTCGCATACTCCAACCCATGGAACATCTCGCACCTGCGATGATTCTACCCATAGCAACGTACCCCCTTTTTTACCTTCAACAAGGCTTACAGCCAAGGCTACTCAGCCGAACCATGTACCTCCTCCATTACGCTACAAATAAAGCTAAGTGTCTCGCTCCAACCTTCGGTTGACTATTTTCTGCAACTTTACTACATGCTACATATGCATTCGGGGGCTCCCCCCACCTCACGATTTCATCGACTGGGGACAAAACGTGTACACCTGAGTAGCTGACCACGTCAGGCAAACAAAAAGGGCACGTACTACATCAAAGCACTGCGTGCTCGCAAACAAGCGAACCTTTACAACAAAGGGCACACACACGCCCAGCCGCAATATACAAATTTTACATCTATCTGTTTATTTTCAGGTACTACCTATTCTGAAGAATAACTTGAGCACGCTGCTCAAACAAATCTACAATCTGCTCGACATCTTCTTACCGCGTAATGCGGACGCATATTCCACTCGCCACCATCTGGTCGAGGAGGTGGCCCGATGCCACAGCCAAATCTACATCGAGGCGATGCACCCTCACAAGAGACAAGGCAGCCTTCACCCTGCGACAAGTCGCCGCCGCCAGCTCCTTGACATTGCGGCACTCGAAACTTCGTCAAGACCTGCAAGGGTCGTTAGCACGGCATCCAACGGAAACATGACGTCAAAGACCGAGAAAGCGATGTATGCACTGGCGGAGCACCGCGAAACCTGGTAGACACGATCCTGCACCGCCGCCAGAACTGGCGCGATCACGATCCATCCGAAGAAGCCACCGGCCTCCATGTCTGTTGAGTCAAGAAATTGACTCGAACATACGCTCCTTTTCTTCCCTCGGGCGATTAGCACTGCGACAACCGCACAAAACAAGAGTAATGCAGCGAGCTCACCCGAAGCGAGCTACAGCCCGAAGAAGGATCAACTTACATTGCAGCTGCCGGACAGCCGACCCAGCTCCGCCATCAAATACTCCTCTCGCTGCGCCGGTGCGCTTTGGACCTCCAAAGCGTCGGACGACCGCGTAACCCAAGCAAATCTCTCTCCAAGCTGCAGCGATCTCAAGAAAGCGAGCTGCGAGGAGTCATCCAATGACGCTAAGGGCCTTTCGGATGAAGTATCAAGGTCAAGACCAAGGAACCTATAGCGTAAAAAAATAAGGCACACGGACATTCAGCCAAGGATAGAGCACAACTCGGAGAATTCATTAAATATAAGGCCACTACGTGGCACAAGGATGGTACTACAAAAGATATTTACAACAAAAATAGACTACAAGCTACCCTACGTCTACTATGCCTAAGGCGGAGGGCACTGAGTCGCCTCAGAACCAGACTGCCTAGCTTTGGCCTCGCCCTGCTACCACAATGCATACTCAGACAGCAAGTCAATGAGCTTGGGCCCATATAAATGCTGCGGCGGAGTAAGCGGCGAAGGCTACCTCGGATCCATCTGCGGCGTCGGCATCCGAGAAATGTCTGAGGCAGGTCCAGCTCCGCCCGGCCATGGCCATCGCCAGACCCGGCCAGACGCCGATGCCCTTACGCTTGCGCTTATCTGCAGCGCTTGAATGACAGAGCCTCTGCCAGGCACCCACGTCTTCAAGGGATGCGCCCTTCGAAGAGCTCTGGTAAGCGACCAAGGACCTCTTTCGCCTTGGCAAGGGAGTTGACGACGGTGCTGCAGCGGTCTTCGACCACTACAGTGGCATCATCTAGAGCACTCCCGTGCTCCAGAGCACCACGGTCAAAATTGATGCCTGCGGCATCTGAGACAAAAAAGAAGAAAACATGAAGAAAGACAACATAGCAGAAGATCCGTAGAAAAAGAAGCAAGTACAGAAGCTAGCGCTCACCTGAAATAGGAGGCAGTGAAACACAAGAACTGATGCGGTGAAAACAGGCCACGATTTCACCACGGATTATAACAGCAAAGACGACGCACGCTGGCCGTCCATCGAGAAGACCTAACGACAACGGTAGATCTGGTCGTACACGTGTCAGCATCACAACAAACCGTCTCTACCACGCCGTCCACTACGTGCGGAAATCGAGGAGACGCCGTAATCATCTCCACGCCGCGCGTGACCGGTCAATTCAAAGTCAGCAAGTGGGACCCACGCCGTCGATCAAGTCATCTCTGGCGTAGCAGCGGCTTGAGGTCATCGATCGTCAAGACGACGTTATCAAACGCTATACTAGCACCAACTTCGCCACACCCAGTACTCACTCGAATCTGATTCGACTAAATACTGGGTTACTCCTATCGGGAATGGCGCACTTGCAAAGACAAATGAAGACAAGCACTTCTCAGCCCCCCACGTCGATCTGCGACTCCACTACGGACTCGGGGCTACTCCCATAGGAAGGAAGGATTTAAGCATCCGAAAATTTTTCGAGTCCTGGACTAAACAACTGAGCAATGCTTGCACTAAAGTCTCCGCCGAGTCTCGACTCGAGCAGACACTGGGCTACTCCCATAGGGGCTGCTGGTCGCACCCTATGAAATCTTCGACTGCGATCTTCCGGATCAGCACGCAAAAACTTTTTGGCAACTCTGCCCCAACAAAATGCTGAGTGAGCAACAAATCTCCTTGGCCACCCGAAGCACCTCCGCGGTGACAAACATTCGAATGCTATGTCTGCAACACAAAGATAAGACCTACAGATATCATCATCGATGGCACAACGCACTTTCCGGGCTCTGCTAGTATGAACTGCATCAGCAGTATGAAAAATCCCGACACGCGCGTTGGGTACATCAATTAAAATCACCGGAATTCCACCTTAAGTCCTCCGTGGCCTGAGTCGAATTACGCCAAGATATGTTCCGGTTCGAGTCGAGGGACTCGAACCTGAAGAAGATCGTGTTGTTTTGTCCTAAGACAGTTAACTGACCCTGATCCGTCGGGAGAGTCAGCCACACGTATCAACAATCCCTACACATTCTCTTGAAATACAGAGTTGCACCCGAAGGATTGAAGAGTCCTCAGCCGAATCTACGATTCGACTGATCACTCGGGGGCTACTGACATGGTTATACCCTACGGCATTAACTTGACATACCTAGTCCGGCCCAAGGAAGGCCCACGCGGACATACGCTGGCCCATGAAGATTTTCGGTGGCCAAGGCCCATGACGTCTTGGATCCTTGGAGAGCAAGACTAGAGTTTGAATACAACTTGTAACCTACTGTGTAATGCACGAGACCTAGCCTCCCCATATATAAAGGCTAGGAGGGCCAACGAGGAGGAGACGACGTCTGTAATAGACCTAGATCTCTTGACTCATACTTCGCATCCACGCCAGATCGAATCTGCAGCCTGTAACCTCAGTTCCGTAATCAAAGCGGCAGACAAGCGGGAGTAGGGTTTTCCCTCCGGGCTGAACCAGGTAAATCTCGTGTCCCCAGTTTGCTTGTCCGTTAACCGTACTACGATCTCCAAAGATCCCCATCTTCTCCAAAAAACAAGTCCATAACAATGGGCATTGATGATATTAAACCTCGTCACCTGGCCCGCCCTTGGCCTAAAAGCCCAGTCGGGCTTTTTTCGGGTCTTGGCCCAGCCAGACTGAAAGCCCATGCCCAGATCTGTCCAAGAGTTAGTATTTATGCTCGATAGTGGGTTCATGCCTCTGGTAATCTGGGGAAGTGACAGAAATCTCTAAGGTACTAGATGTGTTGTTGCTACTAGGGAGAAAACAACAATCCTTTGTTCATAGAACAATCGTATTGTTTACATTACACACAATTCATAAAGCAATAATTTGTTGCTTGCAACTTAATACTGGAGGGGGTTCGGATGATAAACTGAAGGTGGATTATTAGTCATAGATGCAGTTGGATGGCGGTCTATGTATAATGTTGCAATGCCCAATCTGTTGGAATTATGCCCTAGAGGCAATAATAAAGATGTTATTATTATAATTCTTGTTCATGATAAAGTTTATATTCCATGCTAGAATTGTATTAAGCGGAAACATTAATACTTGTGTGGTTTGTGAACAACACCGTGTCCCTAGTACGCCTCTATGGACTAGCTCGTTGATCAATGATGGTTAAGGTTTCCTAACCATAGACATGAGTTGTCAATTGATAATGAGATCATATCATTGGGAGAATGATATGGTGGACAGACCCAAACTAAGCGAAGCAATTAGATCGTGTCATTGTGTTCATCTTTGCGAAGCTTTTCCTATGTCAAATATTGTATTCCTTAGACCATGAGATAATGCAACTCCCTGGTATCGGAAGAAAGCTTTGAGGTCATCAAACGTCATCCTATGAGAGGGTGATCATAAAGGTGTCTCTCAGGTGATCGGAAAGTATCATTGGGTTGTATGTATCGAGATGGGATTTGTCCTCCCAAGTCGGAGAGATATACTTGCCCACTCGTGTCGATATCAACACCGCTTGCAAGCATGTGGTTAAGGAGTTAATCACAAAGTGATATCGGATTACGGAGCGAGTAAAGTACTTCGTGAACGAGATTGAACTAGGTATGACGATCTTGTGATCGAATCTCGCAAGTAAAATATCGCGAGACGAAGGAATATATATATGGGATTGATTGAATCCTGGCATCGTGGTTCATCCGATATGATCATCGATGAATGTGTGGGAGTCAATATGGGTGCAGACCCGCTGTTGATTATTGATAGAAGATCATGTCGCATATTCTCGAACCAGCGAGGTCACACATAACGTGTCTCGGCGCTAGGATAGATTGGATACTTGGTTTATGAATTTTTGTTTGGAGTCTCGGATGGGATCCGGGATATCACGAGAGGTTCGGAATGGTCAGGAGAATAAGATTCATATAAAGGCGATTGCAGTTTTGGAGTTCGAATTGTTAGGGTTAATCGGTATTGTACCTAAGCTTCTAGAACCTTCGGAAGGGGCCAACGTGGTCCCACCTTCCGGGAGGGGAATGGGCCTATGAGGGAGTGTCCTGGCGCATTGGGCGAGGGGAAACCCCATAGGGCCCAGCCGATCCTAGAGAGTTTAAACCGTTTAAACTAGAGATAAGATAAGATAGGATTTCTAGATAAGGGAGATTTTAAATTGTTTAAACTAGAGATAGGCTTGGAGGAGAGGCTAGGGCTGGCGGCACACCCCCTCTATATATAGAGGGCTGGTGTGCCCCCTCTCACACCCCGTACCCCTTCCTCCAAACCCAGTTGCCCTGCGGCCCTTCCTCTCCCTCCCATTGTTTGTGGCGAAGCCTGCGGCAGAAATTCTCCACCATATACACCACGCCGTCGTGCTGTAGATCCAATCTATCTCTCCACCATACTTGCTGGTCCGAGGAAGGAGGAGACGTCGAGGTGCCGCACGTGTGCATCTCACGGAGGCACCGCCACTTGTGGTGCTAGATCGGATCGGATCGCGAGGAGGAGAAGCGAGTACGACTACATCACCCACGTTCGATGAGCGTTCGCTCTGTGAATCTTCAAGGGTATGAAGATCTAATCCAATCTCTCTCGTTGTTTGCATCTCCTAGATTAGATCTTGGCTTTCCCTCTGTTCGCTTTCGTAGAAAATTTTGATTTACTATGCTGCGAAACCCTTCACAATCAAGTCTCAAAGAAGTCAAGATGATTAGTATATGCATGTATTTCTTTCTCGATGTTTGTCAATTGCCCCGCTGTAATTTGTTCACAGCATGTTATCTATCTTAAGGAGAGCCACCTCTAGTGAACTATGGATCCCGGTCCTTGTCTTTTACATACAATCTACAAACTGTTTACTTCTTTGTGTTTACTTTCTGCAAACTATTACTTCTTTCCATTCGATACGTTTAATCCTTTGTTTTTCGCAAAACACAGTGAGATTGACAACCTCATCGCAAGTTGAGGACAAAGTTCTGTGGTTGTATTGTGCAGGTCTCCACGTTGCTACTAGCACCGGTAGTGCGCCCTGCCAAGGCTCATCTAGCAACACCTTTGGGGTGTTTCCTTACTCCTACTGGTTCGATTAAACCTTGGTTTCATACTGAGGGAAACTTGCGGCTGTGCTCATACCTTCCTCTTGGGGTTTCCAACGAGCTCTACATCAACACCGCTCCAGCATTTTTCTGGCGCCATACACAGAGCCATCAGAGGGCATAACAGCCGTCTGCGGTGCGTGGCAGCCTGCCGTGAGGCCGCAACAGCCTGCCGAGGCAAGCACACGGACACGATGTAGATCATCGATGCCGATGATCGGAGTAGAGATGCAGCGATGACGATGGTGGTGGGAGACTCAATCCAATCTAAGATCGGTAAACCAAAAACAAAATCGATCAAGAGATCGGAAAAAAAAGACTTACACGACACCCGATCACAGATCAGCGGGCAAACCCTGCGTACGGGTTGCGCAACCCCCGACGGAGATCATGGAGATCGATCTCCCCGGAGGCAGTGCGGCGAAAACGTGTTGCTCGGCTAGCGCGACGCCATGTGGGCGGCGGCTATAGGGTTTGGGAAGTGGCGGCGACGACAGGTGGATGCGGTGGCGGCGACAGGTTTGGACCGTGGTTGTTCTGATACCATGTAGAACGATAGAGAGGGGGAGATTGGCGAAATACGTTGGATGTATTATTGAGCCTAATGGGTGAGTATACATATGCATACAGGGGATTATTTTGAAGTACAAGTCAGGTTAGGATAGTATGGAAACGTATCCTTCCTCTATCCTATACTAAGATAGCAAACATATACGCATATACTCATATACTCTAACACTTACGTTTTTACAAGGTTTTTACAAGGTGTTTACAGGATGGTTACATGTTAAAGCCTCGATAACTCACGAGTTACGAGTGGATAGCTTTTGGGTTAAAAAAAAGTTATCCAAACATATCAACATAGAATCTATTTTCGAAGATCTTGTCGTGACTAGCCCAACGATGAAAATTGATCATAATTGGATAAACGGTTTGACCTATAAACCATTTTGAATGTTCAGATTTCATTCTGATGTCACTGTTTATTTATCCTTCTATGTTTAGCACTAAACTCATTTTCTAGCTTTGGCCACAACACACACACAAGGGCGCGGGGCTGGTCCAAATGCCCACCATGATTTGCAATCTGGAGATTGGTCCGAAGGTAGCACAGTCCTAGTTCTAACGTGGAAGGACCAGTACACATACTAGTGATTACTTTGTTCACCATTTTCAAAATAAGTGACATGAGGTGGAGACAACATGCTTCACAAACGATACCACCGAGGGGTGAAAGAATAAATCCACTCAATATTTTATGTTGCACACATGATCGACAGTAGCAGACATACTATATGTCTGGAGTACATCAATTGTTACAAGCAATGCGTGTCCCAAATTTAGCCATGAAAGAAGACAGAAACACGAGTAAATAAAATAGGCAATGTATGCAGATGTACCCACCCATGCATACGGCAGACAATCCACCATCCATAACGACGGAAGCTCTTTCAGGAATCAGAGCCTGGATACTGAACCTGAAACAAGCGGATCATAAACGACTTGAATCATCATCGCCAACTCTCTGCGGAAGGCGCGGACGTGCTCCTCCCTGACGAACATGGAAATGACATTGTAGTAGTCGTCCTTGCAGGGGAGGCTCGCGCACAGCGGCAGGCTCGTCCTGTCTCTCCAATTCCCCATCACCCTCACCGGCTTCCCGCCGCCAAAATCAGGGGCGTCCAGTCCAATGCCTCGCCAGGACGACACACGGAGCAGATCGTACCCATTCAACTGCCCTGCACGCAGCCGGTCCATGTCCGACCGGCCAGGCGCCCGCTCCTTCTCACGCCGGATCATCTCCAACAGCTCCACCACGTCCATGCTCGCCACCGTGCCGCTCACCGAGATGATCGGCCGCGCGGTGAGGCAGTTCCCGTAGTACCCCTCCCTGGCCCCCGCGTGCTTGCGCATGTTCTCCGCGTACACGAGCACCGAGAGGGCCTCCGGTCCGGACATGGTCGCGCGGGTCCGGCACCGCCAGAGCACGGCGGCCACCACGTCGAAGGCGGAGCACCGCCGTCCGCGGTATCTCCTGGCGTAGTCCTGCTGGACGCGCATGGTTAGACTCGACGGGACGGTGACGGATAGGAACGCCATTGGGCACGGCTGGAGACTGCCCGTCATGAACTGCATGAACTCCGCGTAGAAGGGAGGCGGCGCGTCGTCCATCGCGAGCGCGTCGGACGTTCTGACCGGGACGACGGACGGCGACGGCGCCCCGCGAGCCATCTCGCCGATGGCCTGCAGGAACTGCGCCAGCCCAAGGCCGTCGCTGACGGCGTGGTCCCACGTCACGCCCAGGACGAACCCGCCGCAGGAGAAGACGGTCACCTGCACCAGAAGCAATGGCTGGGAGTAGCTGTCGTCGGAGTCGGTACCCGAGGTCGACACAGGGTAGAAGATGGCGAGATCGTCTTGCACCGACGGATCGGAGAGCTTCGATCGGACGGCCTTCATGGTGCAGCTGGCGGACGCCGCGACGAAGGACACACCCTCCCCGCTGCACTTGATGACAAAGCCACCATTGGCGGCAGGGGCGAGGCGGCCTGAGATAGGGTAGTAGTGGATGAGTGCCCGGGAGAGCCCTGCTTTTATGGTCTCCACGGGATCATGGATTGGATGCTCAAAGACGAGAAACACGGTGCCCGCGGCCACGGTGCGAGCAAACAGCTTGTCGTAAGACGAGAGAACGATGGTGTCGCCGCCGGCCCCCTCGACTTGCTCCGATGGCCCGACGGCCACCGAGGGGGCCTTGCTGATCACCACCTTACTGCTCATACTTCTATAGTATTATGCTTCTAGTATATCTGAGTGTGGAGAGTGCGTGGTACTGGTACAAGGGTGTACCGTGTACGTGTGTATATATACCAGCAAGGTACGTGGCTGCCGCCACGCCGTTGGCTGTTTAGACTATTGGTTAAAGTATTTCTTATAACTTGAATATCAAGATCCGATCGCAACAGATCAATCACGAGGACCATGTGACTCCTAGACAATCTGCAACTACCCTAACGCGACCATGTTTATTACAACTGGAATATCAAGATACAATCGCAGCAAATCAATCACACGGATCTTCTGATTCCTACACAATCAGCAACCAGCCTAACACGATCATGTTCCGGGTATACCGAGATATGCTGGGAGATATTTACGCTAACACTTTTGCTTCGCGATGCAATATGACAAGTCCGTGGCCGGGTTCTCATAATTTCTCTCATGAAATTACAAAAAACCACCACAATTAGGGTCATGCTGACAAAAAACCACCACAATTGAGATCTGCGACAAAAACCACCAACTTTGGGTAACACTTTTTTTAGAAAACACTGACCGGCCAATTTACTCTTTCTAACCACGATTATCACAGGTGGGGCCCTTGTCAGGCCCACGTGGCATGGACTGACGCTGCGGTGAGCTTGGCCATTATGACAGAAAACCACCACAATTGGGGATGACAAAAAACCACCATAATTGGAGTCATGATGACAAAAAAACACCACAATTGGGGTCACTATGACAGGAAACCACCACTTCTGATTAAAATGTACAGGAAGTAGTACACACAAGCAAGATATGATAAACATAAAAGTAGATAAGGGTCTACAAATTGTTCACACACATAAATAGATAAGAGTCTACAAATTGATCACACACACATAAATAGAGGTTCAGGCAACTAGTTCACACATAATGGTCTAGTGAACATTTAGAGCTAAATAGTTACACACAAGTTTATTGTAGGTTCTTCTTGATATCTGCCAAAGTCATCTTGTCAATATTGCTGGCAGTGAAATACCCATTCAGTCTACTATTCTCCTTTCTATTTCTTGCAGGCCTCCCAACATTAGAAACTTGACCAGCTGTGGTGTTGCTTCTAGGAGCTGTAAAAGCTCTTCGTTCATATGTTCTTGGCGCAACTGCATCGTTGCTTCTTGGAGATGTATCTGGCCTGGGAGCAATAACCCTATGCACCGCAGCTGTAGCTGGCCGTGGTGCCGAAGATGGTGGTTGGGCTGCTACCGAAGATGAACTGCCAGTTGCTGCCGAAGAAGTCCCGGCAGTAGCAGCCGAAGATTTCCTGGCAGCAGCAACCGATGAAGAAGGCCTGGGAGCAGCAACCGATGAAGATGGCCTTGTACGAGCAGCGGCCGTAGATGATGGCTTGGGAGCAGCAGCACCCGTAGATGGTGGCTGGGTAGTAGCTGGTGCCGTAGAGTCCCGTCACTCGGTTCTTTGCTCCTGTAGATGTAGTTGTGGTTAGTAAAAAATTGCAGGCAATTACTTTTCACATGAATTGTCACAAATGATTACCCTATGTTTATTTTTCCTTGGGTGCAATGCAGGTTTGAGTGGTTGATCACAGCTGGTATATCTATGGCCCAATCTACAACAATTGCTACAAGTAATTGACCCCATCCTGGAGGCGGACTTGGGTTGTGGCACCTCAAACTACCCTTTTCTCCTCTTGGTTTGAGCCCTTCCAACTGACATTTTAAACACTGGTGAATCAATATCAGGTGTTTGTATTTTACTCCAACATTCTTGACCAGGCACTAGATATATGACATGATCATATGCTTCTAGGTACATATGCTTCTTGAAGTAGTCATGAACAAAATCCTTTGGATGCTGATATGACTTATAAATGGCTGATATTGCATGGTGGCAAGGAATTCCAGTAATATCCCATGTCCTACACCCACATGTCCTTGTAGTCAATTAATAGCATAAATATTTTCTAGGCCACTTATTACCTGCCATAGGCCATCTTTAGATGGTGCTGATCTACATGGCCTTGACCACTTCTTGTTCTCAGCCAGCTTCTCTCCTTAGGTGGGTGTGATATTCCACATGGCATTCCTTGCACCAACTCTCTTTTGATTGTATCTAGCCATCATCTTGCTTCTTAAGCCTTCCATCATTGTTTTGATCTAACATCTAGGATCATCCTATTGAAGCATTCACTCAGATTGTTGACCACAAGATCTGTTTTGCATGTATGGCCCAACACTTAACAGGAATCTTGCAAAGTCACTCCCAAGCTCCGACACAGTCATTTTTCATACCTTCCACGGAAACATCGAAACAATGTTTTGTGTATGAGTAGCTTGTAGAATCCAAGCTTCAGGTCTTCCCCTCTGAAACCAGCTGTTTGGAATTTTGCATATATATATGTCTCAAGCAATACCTTTGTGGGCAATTTGGAAAAACTGAATTTATTACATTTAGGAAGCCCTGCAGCAATTGAGAATAAGCATACATACGGGAGCTGTAATAATATGCATACACATGGAAGCTGTAACAATATGTATGGGATTAAAAATACATAAGATTATGTAACTTTTGTCTATCTAAAATGATGGTATAGTATCCAAACTTGCTAGATTCTCCACCAAGGGCATACTTTAGCTGGGTGAGAAACCAACTCCATGAAGCTGTCTCTTCCTTATCAAATATGCCAAAGGAAATAGGGTATATGTTGTTGTTCCCGTCTCTGCCTATGGCGGCAAGTATCTGTTGTCCAGTGCTGAGCTTGATGAAACAACCATCCAAACCTGAAAATTTTCATACAAATAACTAGTAAGGAAACAAAAAAATCTTGTATGCATATACCAAGCCTTGCAACAATTATACAAACAATTACCTATGGAAGGCCTATAACCATTGAGAAAACCTTGAATAGATGCTCCCAAGCAATAAACCATCCCATGAAATCTAGGTTTGGGAGAAGGATGCTATGGTACAACCTTTGTAGTGATGATGCATCTACTGCCAGGGTTTGTTTCAAGCACAGTCTGTAGATAATCTCTAAGCCTTTTATATTTTTTTATATGATCACCCAAGACAACATGTAGATCACTTCTCTTAGCTCTATAGGCCATCATCTTTGGTACATCTACCCCAAATTTTTCCTTTGCTGTCTCCATCACAGTCTCAACAGCAATTTTGGGATCAATTCTGATATTACTCTCACACACTTTTGCAAGCCACTTTCTAGTAACTTTGCGATGTTCACCTGATGTGGCAAAGTATGGTTAAGCAACAGCTTCCTAAGAACAAATGTATTTTCACCCTTGATTTGAGAACCTGCCATATAAAAAGGGCAATCATCCTTTGTGCACTGAGAATTGACTATATCCTTGCAATTTCTCCAATAACAGTAATTTCTGAGCTGGGCTATATGCAAAGTCTGTAAACTAAATTGGTAAACATCAACGAAACACATCTTCAAACATAGCTGTTGTTATGCATGAATTCTTGATTCATCGTACCACACCCTAGGAGCCTTTTTCTTTGCTCTACTCTTCCTTCCTGATGGCAATACCCACTTCATCTGATCACTATCATCATCATCATCTACGCCTAGATCACCATCCATGCCATCATCTGAAGATGGAACAAAGTCTGGTGGTGCTTTGCTTGCTTGACTACAATGAGATGTATTTGTTGATCCTTTTGTCCTTTTTGGAATCAAAATTTTCCTCACAGGTCTAGGCTCAGGCTCAGGTTCTGGTTCAGCTACTATGTTGCAATCACTGTCATTCTCTGATCCATCAGATTCATAAAACGGGTCTTCAGGTTCAGTGTATCCATCACAATGCAAAAATGTATGTGACCTATTTCTTTTCATGTCTATCAACTTCTGGCTGAGCTCTGCATATTCTCTCTTGCTTGTCTCTTCAAAAGTTTCATGACATTCATCTGAATCTGACTCCATGTGGTGTTGCACCTGCTTGCCTTTCTCCTTCTGACTTATGCTGCTTTGTTGTGTCATCAAACAATCCTCAACAGTACTAGGACAGTCTTGACTAGGGAACACCACACTCATCTAGTCTACAACATATGAAAGCACATGCATTTGTCATTAATTTGTTGCAGCAAATAGATGAAAGAAATAATAAAGAGAGGGGGCAAAGAAACTCACTCAATGTAGTCGCCGGAGCCACTTGTGCACCGCTCGCTAGAGGAAGGGTTCTCTTTCCAGGCATGTGCCACGGCTGCGGCGGCCCTCTTCTCCGGCGAACGAAACAGGGAGACGACAGGGTTCGAGATCCTGCAGCAGTCGCCCTCGTCCACGAGGGAGGGGAAGCCTCCAACACCACCTCTTCTTAGGTCGCCGCCGCTGATTGCGCGTGCCGCCGCCGAGTTCCTCCTCCAGCGAGCACCCACTGGGATTTGGCGGCGCCGCCATTTGCGTCGCCAAAGAGGAAGACCACGGGAAAGAACGATGGAGAACGAAAGGATGGGTTGGGCCTTGTGTTAGGGCAACATCACGTTAGCTGCTAAGCTCATGTGGTCAATTCCATGCCACGTGGGCCTAACATGGGGCCCCACCCGTGATAATCGTGGTTAGAACGAGCAAACTAGTCGATCAGTGCTTTCTGAAAAAGTGTTACCCAAAGTTGGTGATTTTTTGTCACAAACCTCAATTGTGGTGGTTTTTTGTTGTCATGACCCCAATTGTGATGTTTTTTTGTAATTCCCTCTAATTTCTCTAGACGCATTAGTGTACGTATGAATCTAGGCAATCTGTGATAGTTAATATAAAATGGACGGAGTACTTTTTTCGGTTGCAGATATAATAATTACATTTTTTTACAATCAATATTATCAGAGGCAATCTCGTTCTGATCCTTGTGAATTTTGAGCAAAATCTTGCTGGAAGAATACAACGACCTATACGTAGGTATGAAGCTTGCTGGGAGAGTGTTGCCTCTCTAGCAGATGAGGTGAAGATAGCCTGGGACAGACATCACAAACCGAAAGATCTTAGTGATGTTGCTTCAAATCTTTCTAGTGTTATGGATTGCTTGCAGAACTAGAGTAAGGAAACTATCAGTGCAAGTGCAGTTCCAAAATGAATTGGTAAATTGAGGAAAGAACTTCAAAACATCAATACCTGGAATTTAGTGCAAGATCAACAAAAGAAGCAACAAATTGAAAGAGAGCTTGACACACTGCTTGAACAAGAAGAGATCTACTGGCGTCAACGCACAAGAATAAATTGGTTGAGAGAAGGAGACATGAAAACAAAAAAAGTTCACCGAAAAGCAACATGGGGGAAGAAGAAAAATATAATAGATCGTCTCCAAAGAGAAAATGGATCGATGGCAGAAAGTAAAGAAGAATGGAAGAGATGGCAACAAGCTTCTTCAAAAATTTATTCACGGATGATCAACATGTGCAACCGGAAGCAATTCTAAATATTGTAAAGCCACAGATTACACAAGAAATGAATGAAAAATTGTGTACTAAATTTTCAGATGAAGAAATTGGTAACGCGCTGTTCCAGATTGGCCTCAAAGCACTAGGGAAGGATGGCTTCCCGGCAAGGTTCTATCAGCGCCATTGGGGGGGTTTCAAATAGGATATCATCGCATCCATCAAGGAGTTTTTTAGGAGTGGGATGATGCCTGAAGGTATAAATGATACAGTGATTGTTCTAATCCCAAAAAAGAAAAATCATGTTTGCTTAAGAGATTTTAGACCAATAAGCCTATGTAATGTTATTTATAAGGTAGTCTCAAAATGTCTAGTTAACCGGTTAAGACCGCTTTTGTAAGAAATAATTGCACCCAATCAAAATGCCTTTATCCCCGGTCAGTTAATTACAGACAACGCACTGATTGCATTCGAGTGTATCCACTCTATGCAGAAAAGCTCTGACAAAAAAGGAAAATTTGGAGCCTATAAGTTGGATCTTGCTAAAGCTTATGACAGGGTGGATTGGAGTTATCTTGAAGGTATACTTGAGAAACTAGTATTTCCAAAGCAATGGATAAGCTGGATCATGACATGTGTTAAGACGGTGACGTACTCTGTCCATTTCAATGGAGAAGTTCTGGATAAGTTTACTCCTTCAAGGGGACTTAGACAGGGGAATCCTCTATCCCCTTACCTCTTTCTCTTTGTTGCCGATGGGCTCTCAAGACTGCTCCAGAAAGAAATCGATGCAGGAAAAATAAGAGAACTAAAGGTTTGTAAACGCAGCCCTTGTATTTCACATTTACTTTTCGCGGATGATAATCTCATGTTTTTTGAAGCCAATGCGGATCAAGCAAATAAAGTTAAAGTGATCCTGAATAAATATGAGAAGGCAACGTGACAGCTTCTTAGTCCGGAAAAGTGTTCCTTATTACTAGGAAACAAGTGCAAATGAGAGGATGGATAGGACGTTGCTTCAATCCTAGATATCCAAAGTGTGGGCTTCGAGGAGAAATATTTGGGCCTGCCCGTGGCAGAAGGTCGCATGAAAGATGGAAAGTTTCAACCAGTCAAGGAGCAGATCAAGAAATGTTTTACAGACTATGCTGAAAAATACTCGTCGAGTAGTGCGAAGGACATTCTTATTAAGTCAATAATACAAGCTATTCCTACCTATCCTATGAGTGTCTTCAAGTTCTCCGAAGGCCTTCGTGAATAACACATAAAACTCACGAGGGATTTTTGGTGGGGAGATGAAAACGAGAGAAGAAAAATACATTGGATGAGCTGGGACAAATTAACAAGAAGAAAATGTCAGGGAGGTATGGGCTTTAAGGATCTTCATCTTTTCAACCAGGCTCTCCTAGCTAGACAAGCTTGTCGTCTGATTGCCTTTCCAGATAGTCTTTGTGCGAGGCTTCTAAAAGCAAAGTACTACCCCAACGGCGAGCTTACAGATACTGCCTTTGTCCCAAATCCGTCCCCTGGCTGTCAAGGAATTATGCATGGTTTGGAGTTGTTGAAAAAAGGTGCTATCTGGAGAATTGGCAATGGAAAAAGAATCAGAATTTGGAGTGATAATTGGGTTCCAAGGGGTGATATGAAAGTTACTGCAAATTTTAAAAGATCCAGGGTTCGACGAGTTGAACAATTGATGAAGCAAGATGAGCACACATATGGAAAGAAGACATGGTCAGAAATATCTTTAAGACCTACGATGCTGAGGAAATTCTTAAAATCAGGTTATCAAACTATGAGGGAGAAGACTTCATCTCTTGGACTTTAGAAAGGCATGATTTATTCACTGTCCGCAGTGCTTACAACTTGGCACTGGATCTAAGGAACAACAACCCATAAAACATTAGTGTTAATGCACATGGCGATAGAGAATTGTGGGAAACAATTTGGAATGCCAAGGTTCCACCAAAGGTAAAAAAAATACTTGGAAACTTGCCACTAATAGCCTTGCTGTCCAAGTGAACGGGAGCAGGAGATTACCGAACGTGCTCCCTGCTTGTACTATTTGTGGGATGGAGGAGGAAACAGGATATCATGCAACGATAAAATGCACCAAAGCACGGGCTCTAAGGCAAGGTCTGGCTGATGTCTGGAATCTACCCAATGAAAAAGAGCTAAGTTACACAGGAAATGATTGGGTTTTTGTCCTGTTGGATAAATTAAACAAAGACAAAAGGGAGAAGATGATGTTCATCTGCTGGCCTTCTTGGCACCACCGAAATAATATTATCTTTGATAAAGAAGACACCTCTGTTGATAATTCAATTCGCTATCTACAAAATTATTTAGCTACCTTGCAGGACATTGCAAATGGAGACCGTAATGTTGACAGGAAAGGGAAAAGAATACGATGCAAGCTCCTGAATATAGGTGCCTTGATCATCCTCAAGGGAAAAAAAAGGAAGAAACCTGGAGGAGACCGGAAAAAGGCCCAACTTCCTAGTAATGATTCATGCACATTTATTTCTTGATCAAAAACAACTCATGGAACCAACTCCATAGCAAGATCGTGCAACACATCACGGTAACGGGCTACATCTACCTTGTACACAAGCCTTCTGAATAAGACGTGAGATCAAAATGTCATGGCCACACACTCCTCCCTTACAGCGGCAAACAGGTCCGAATTCATGTATCGCTCGCCCCCGCTAGGGAACATGGTGACAATCAACTTCCCCTTGTTCTCTTCTCTCGCGGCGACCTAAAAGAGTAAAGATACATTTGACTCGGAAGGGTTATTAAAGACCAGAAAAGGAAATCAACCACAAAGAAAACAAGGTAGTAATATCCTTTATCCTTATCTTCGAATGTAAACTATTTTCTTTTCGAACTTGGCTTGTTCGCTTTCTATTAATAGCAATAGAAATTCTCTCAAAAAAATTGCAATAGAAATAGTAAGTATGGAGATAAAGATGTAAGTTAGACAGGAGGTGTAAACCTTCAAGCAAGCAGCCAGGTTTGCTCCAGAAGATATGCCCACAAGCAGGCCTTCTTCCATTGCCAACCTCCTCGCATTCACCATCGCGTCCTCAGTAGTCACACTAAACGCTTCATCGATGACCGATGTGTCCAAGATCTCTGGTAAGAATCCTGGTCCTATCCCCTGGATTTTATGCTTACCTGACTCCCCACCTAAACAATGCCAACATGCAAGGCAAGTAGGCAAAATATTGTCAGTTTCACTGACATATATACTAGTTTGCTGTTGTTTCAGCGAGTTTAGTAACTGTTACCACACAATCTGAAGCAAACTCAGAGCCATATAATATCTGGACCACAGATTTCAATCATGAAGATATGACAAAGCACGATTTATTGGCACTTAATTTTCTTCTAGCTAACAAATGAATACAATCCTTTTCAGGAAACACTTTTTATGAACAAATGGCAAGTGAACCTGATGGACTTGCTGGCAAGTAAACACCAATCAGAGATACAACCACAGTGTGAAAAGAAGTAGTTCATTTTGCAACAAATATTAGATGAAAAATCCTTTCACAAGTTCCCTATCATTAACACAACAATATGTTAGTTTATTTCCGTTGAGCATAATACTTATCTGACCTTAAACAGTCAATGCTGGTGATTTCCAAGGGTTATGAAGCTAAGTGTTTGGACTTTGGAGTCCAGCATCGAAGAATTTACCTGCGATTACCGGACTCTCTGCAGGTTCCACACAGATGATCTTCACATTTGGGTTTTGCATCTTCAGATACTTTCCGACACCAGATACCGTGCCTCCTGAGCCTGAACCAGCAACAAAAATGTCCACCTTCCCAGCAGTATCCTTCCAAATCTCAGGACCTGAAAATGTTATAGTACATCTTTAACAGCTAACTTGCAAACACAGGTCAATATGGAACATCATGTGCCAAGTCATCTTGAGACAGTACCAGTCCATCTGACGTGTGCGTCAGGATTTGCCGGATTCGAGAACTGATCAAGAACATGCACGTTGGGTAATTCTTTCTTCAGCTGTTCGACCTTCTCCCATATTCCCGGAAACCCGAGTGCTGGATCTGCCATGTGGTCACACCAAAGGAACAAGGTCAGCAGATACAAATCACGCCGATTGGAAGGAAAGTCATACCTAACCAAGCAAGTATAAACGTTGTTTTAGTTTATCCTTGAGACATGAAGCAACTACGCTGATACTATATATGAGTGAGTCTATCTTACCAGTTAAGAACAGCTCAGCGCCCATGTATCTCAACAAGATCTGCTTATCAAGCGAGTACAGGCCCGGCATCACCGCGACGAACCTGTAGCCTTTGCTCAGAGCAATGAGGATCAGTCCTAGCCCCAAATTCCCGCTCGTCGGCTCTACCAGAGTCGTGACACCAGGCGAAATCAACCCTTTCTCTTCAGCATCTTCGATCATCCTGAAGAGAAGATGAATAAATAAATAGCACAACAGAAGTTCATAATCCCAACACTGGTAAAATCAACTCTGGGAAGTGCAAGAAGATATATACTTGGAAATACTACATTAAAAATATATACTTCCTTTCAAAAAAAAAATATACTTGAAATTACATTAATATACCACCGCTCCTACAGACAAACAGTAAAAATGGTGGTTTACAGAAAGCCTTAATCTCGAGCTAAGTGGAAACATAGTTGAGGTGTGCTTTTGCCCCTCGTTGACCTTTCCCAAAAAGGAATGGTTGTTTTACTGAATGTGTCGGGGATTCTTAGCTCAACTTGCGTCGGGGGTTCTTAGCTCAAGTAGCTCTCTCTAACCCAAGATCTCTGAACGGCAAAAGGAGCCTAATCAAAACGAGTCAACGGTACCTCAAAGCGCTGCGGTCCTTGACGGAGCAGAGTGGCTGGTAGGCCTCGACCTTGCCGACGATCCGGGCGCCGACTCCGTCCTTCCGGGCGATCCGCTTCAGCTCCACCAGCGGCGTCCATCCTATGAGCTGAATAAAAAAAAACTCCTCGTCTATGTTACCAGCACTCCCCTGAAATATCAAGAACGGATACAGAACAAGTGGCTGAGGTTTGCCTGGGTGACGTCGGACGCGATGTGCTCCTGCCCGACTCCGCCGTCGCCGACTCCGAGCAGGGAAGGGACGCCCCTCCTGCCGGTGCCAGCCTCCGCCTCCTCCCCCGGCGCCATGGGAGGTCGCTGGCCGGCCTGCTTCTGGGCTTCTGATTGACGGGAGTGGGAGACAGGGGGCAGCGCAGCGACGACCGATGACTCTGTCCTGCAAATCGCCAAATCGGTACTATAGTACTGTACTACTACTAAACTTTTTAGATAGCTAAACTAGTTTTCTAAAAGGTTTATATCCCTCCGCCCCCAAAAAGAATGGTCTCAAGTTTGTCTAAACTTGGTATAGATACATCCAAATTTAAAGAAACTTGAGACATCATTTTTAGCACGGAGGGAGTAGCAGTAGTATTTATTTTAGAAGTGTCTACATCTTAGACGTCCGAGAACTTCTTATGTCTAAGTCGCTAATGTCATCCTAATATTTATGCTAATTCTCAGTTACAACGATTTGTACTAATTCTTAGTTACAACCTAGTTGTAACTCATTAAATTTTGAATTACTTCTTAGTTGCAACTCATGTGTAACTTACGCTTTGCACAAATCACGAGGTATATCGAATGGTGAAAGAGGCGACCGAGGAACAGAGAAGTTGTGAGGCGGCGCCTGAGAACTATCTAGCAAATCCGTTTTATTTTGGGATGTTGTTGCCTGCAGTCTTGCGCGCGGCTCCGCTCTACCCCATGGCTGGCTGTTTGTTTGCGGCCATTTTTCTTCCACCGTGCGTGCGTGCCATATGGCATCTCCATCTGCGTCCCGCCAACGGACCGCTTCGGCGTCCGATCTTGCTTCACCGGACCGAGGACACGGTGCAATATGCAAGAAAATATCAATCAATACTCAAAACTTGGTGTTAACCTCCTTCCTCTACATAATAAAAGTTGAGAAAAGGACGTGCTGTCTACCTTTAAAGGAGCCATATCCAAGCTCTTCCTTGATGGTTGAACAGAAGGGCCAAGCAAACAAGTGGACCTAAAAAATTGTCTATATTTGTGACGGGCATGGTATAGCATCCAAGTGAGCAAGCAAAACATAGGTATATTTCAGGAGATTTGACCCGTCTCATGCGTCGAGTACAGAGTCGCAGAGAAAACCTATCGAACAACAAAAACAGTATGCAAGCTAATGATACACGAGAGGAGTTCAGGCCATACAAAAGTTACATAACATATCTCATAAATCTTCATATGTGAAGATGTCCAGGTAGGAACTAAAAGTGCAAGGACAACGTCCGAAGCTCTACCTCTACAAAAGACTATCTCAGCACTGTCCAGCAGCTGTAGGAAGCAGCAGCACGAGGGAACACCGTTTACAACTCAGCGAAGAAACTACTCCGGATTCGCCCAACAGATGATCTTATTGCCTCCAGGACCAGTCTCGCTATTTGACAACAGAGTGGGGAAGATTTCATGCTATGGTGACAGATTCCACCTCCTCGTCATCATCCGAGCCTGCAGATTGAAAACGCAAATTGTTTTGTTACCTATCACCATATGACGCATCGACAAATTCACACTAAGACTGAAACTAAACGGCAATCTGATATTGTTCTGCTGCTTCTTTTGTTGCAAGCAATGCAAATTGGTCGGACAATTATCATATGATGATATGAAGGTATATCAACCTAATACTTCAGTTCAACGATGGGAATACCCGTAACTACAATGTGAGAGCAGATTCATTCTTTAGGTTTATACTACATGCCAGTTATGACTGCTCGGGGATCAGCTCAATTTCAACAGAGTGAATTCTACAGCAGCTTATACAAATGCTAACGAATGAAAGAGAACAAATCCACAACTGAACTGACGCCATAACCAATATCTGATTCATGTTTACTTACTTTCCTTTGGCCATCATTACATATTTAGATTAAACAATGAATCAAATATGATACGGACTTGAACATAACATAATGGGTCACATGTAAAAAAACAGAGAATTTGACTGAAAATGTAAGTCCAATTTTTAACCTAAGTCCCTTTGCATATCAGTACATAATTAACCTACACAGTGCACACATGTAAACCTCCCTTCTAACATTTTGAGTTACTACTGTCACATGAACAAGTGAATAGCCTAAACACCCTGAAGAACAAAACACAGTGGACTCCAATGCCAATGGAACACCAAACTCCAGACAAATAATGACATGAGCTACCATTATAAAGCATAAAATGATGCAGCAAATGGCTAAACGAACAAAACTACAGTTCCACAATCACAGTTCCATTCAAGCATCGATTTGTTCTCACTTGTCATAGCCTCATAGGCTCCTAAAATGAGCACATCACCCATCCAACCCCTTCTGCGGCCTACTAATCACAGTATCTACAAATGTGAAGTCGCATGCCCCAATCCTTGTTGATACACTTCCACATATGGTAATACAACCTTGAGATGCTTCAGAATTAGACGTATAAATGAACAACCAAAGCATGAACAGATTAACTATCTACAGGTTGACTTTATCTCGGCAACTGACCAATCGATCTCAGGTCAAAACTAGCATTAAGGTATAACCAGAACAGGAAATCTGTGAATTTGGTAGAGAGGATCAAACAATATCACTGCGGGAAAGCAGCGAGGTACCCACCTTGCTCCATGGGCGGCTCCTCCTCGCCGTAGATGTGGCGGAGGCGGGCGGCCGTGATGGGCGGGGAGGGCTTGGCGGAGAGCGCAAAGAGCTCCTCCCTCCAGGCCCACATGGTCGAGGACATGGCCGAGTTAGCGGCGCGGATGGACGACGTGCGGGCCTCCAGGTCGCCGAGCTCGCGCTGCTGCTCCGACGAGCGCACCGCCAGCGCCACGAACGAGCCCAGCAGCAGCGCGCTCGTGACCTTCTCCGAGTTCTCCGACAGCTTCGCGCGGATCCCCCGCAGCGCCGCCGCCGCCATGGCTGGATCGCTCGCTCTCGTCTCCGGGGTGCGGACGCCGCCGCTGAAGGAATGGTGCGATTCGTTAGACCGCAGGCTGCGAGCCTAGGCCCGGCCCGCTTAACTGCTGCGGGTCGCTTACTGGGCCGCAGATAGAAATGCGAGTGGGAATGTGGGATCACGGTCTGTCAAATTTTGGACTAAGGCTGCAAGCGGAGGCGGGCCTTCCGCGGCCCCGCTTTGCCAAGCCAACTTATTTGTGTATGCGGGCGCCCACGGTTTTGGTAAGCACATAAGTGGATTATGCGGTCTGGCCCGCAGGTAGCCGCAATCCCGCATATATGGGGGAGAAGAAGATACTATGGAAGGACGAGGGGAGGTTAGGTCAGCTCCGCCACCGGAGTGCGCCAGTCCAGCGGTCGGCTACCTCGCAACCACATCACTTCCTAGACACAGCGACGAGTTAATTAGCTAGTCTTTAGCAAACTCTGCTCCTAAATTAACTAAACTATGAGCTCATGTGCACGTTGTTGCTTTCTTCTGTCTGCAAACTAGGAGTTAATTAGCCTGCTTGTATTTTAGATTTAGTGCTAGAGGTAAAATAATTTGGAGAGTCACAAGATGGTATTCCTCCAAAATCCAAAGCGATAATTTCTTGGGGTTTGATCCAGTACTACCACTTCCCTCTAAACTCGTTCAAATATGTTCACGTATAGATTCGAATCTGTATCCAAAACGAGTATTACCCTTGTAGAGGCATACGGATTGGAACCCTTGTTCAAATAAGATCCCGGGGACCACTGCTTGACGTCCAGGACCGCCGCGCCGCACCGGCTAGGAGCTTCAGCCGCGCGAGGAGAGGAGGCCCCCGCCACGAGGGGATGAGATCCTGCCGCCGCTGTCAGCCGCACGGTATTTGCCGTCGGCAGCGGGATGGACGCAGGTGGATGGGAGAGTTGCGGCAGTGGCTAGGGTTTGCCCCGAGCCGCTCCCCAGGAAACTACGCAAGGCCTCATGATCTCGTGAAAACCCAAAGAGATTTAAGCTGAACTACTAAAAGTCCGAAATCTATTAGCACTGTTTTTACCTAATGACTAATTAAACTATATGTGTGAACAATGGTGAAAGAATCGCTTCTTTTCAGTGCAATTAAGCAGTCATCAAGTACTTGTCCTAGTCAAACCAGTGTAAACCATCCGCGGCGGGCTTGTTTGGATGTAAGGGAAGAAAAAACCAGGGAAATCGTACCCCCAGAGGGATTTTTTGGGTGCATGCGGGATCCCCTCCTCCCATGGGGGAGATCTCCCCACTCCTTGTGGTAGTTTGGCAACACGGCAGAAACCAGGGATACAAGGAAGAAATAGAATTTAAAAGCTAGGAAGACCATAGTTCCAACACCATTGTAGCATATCTGTCCTTGTTTCATTGCGATTCAAGTGGTTGCCTGAACTGTTTTTTTGTGCAACCATAACAATTAATATCGTTGCATAATTGATCAAAAAATTCTGAATATTAGAACTGCACCATCAGAACTACCGATCTAGGAGAAACACTATCTCAATACAAAAGTCCGAATTCTCAAGTTGCCTTGTTCGAGGAGACACTTCTGAAGAGGTGAGCTAAGGCGATAGTCAGGAGTCCTGCTCTGGTCGCTTCTCTACTCTACGCAGTTCGAGGTTTGACGTTTGCTGAGCAACAAGAAACAGTGAGATAGTTAGTATATGTTTACAATACAACAATTTAAGTAAATTGTTTATCTTTTCAGCCTTGTGATTTGTAGGAGTTTCAAATTAACAAATGAACAACACGGAATCAACGGTCTGAGTCTTATAGAAATGTAGACTGTACATCCTTATCAGCAATAAAACAAGAAATCCCATTATTTTAAGGTAGGTTTAATAGGTTGCGCTCACCAATGAATTCGGAACTGCCGACCGTCGCCAAAGGAGAGGACGAGGTTGTACCTGAAGGAGATGGTGTTCACTTTGTGGATCTGCAGCAACGGCCTTGTCGGTGTGAGGAAGGGAAGTAGCAACAAGACTATTTTAGTAAACTGGAAAGGAAATGGATCAAGTCGACAACAGAACTGTAACTGAAATCTCATCCCTCTAGCACATATTTAATCTACTTTCATCAGAAGAACATAGATTGAAATCTCATCCCTTAACACATCATAAGAACATTCAGAAGAATGTGCAAAGAAACACAAATCACCCAGACTCTCAAAGAAACATTCGTAGATAATAGCATGTAGATGCAATCTGCAGTTCTTAACACATATGTATTGTACAATTTTGTAGAATCAAGATGAAGTTTAGTAAAAAATTATATAACATAGTTTGTTTAACTTTAATCTGATTTACCAAATAGAGAAACGGATGCTGGTAGTCGCAGCCTTCTACAATATTTACCCAATAGAGAAACAGATTTACCAAAGGGAGAATAATACTTCTACAATCATATGATAAATCAATATGCTGCATTTCAGAATGTGAGCACTTTGTCAGAAAAGAGACAATGTTGGCTTACTTCAGATTGCACTGAAAGAATACAGTTCAGATACTAACTTGAATCTGAACCAGCCCAACCGAAACACGCAAAATAATTCAGTTCAGAATACTATACTAATTATATGCAATGTGTTTCAGGTACTGAAAAGAAATACATGCTAGCAAGCTCAAACTTTAGTAAAAGATGAGGTCAAATAAGTCATGTTATGTCGGTGCCAATAGAATGTCTTCCATAATGTTATGACGAGTTCGGTTGACGGTCGAGATTCGACGATGCGGTGGCATCGGTGCTCCTGTGGCGGCGGAGTGGCGCCCCCTCGCCCAAGATCTAGGGCCTATAGGCTCATCTGGGTGTGGCGGGCCAACCTGCCCGCGACGTGGAGCTTCCTGGAGGTGGTGGATTTGGCGAGCTTACTACTGGGGCTTTGATTGGCCCCTCCTATGTTGTATTATGTGCTTGCTATAATATAGCGGGCACAAACATGTCTCCAGGAGTGTGAGAGTTCACATCAAAACAGAGAGATGGTGTATGGGTCAAGCTGCCACATTGTTTATACAAGCTGAATATCGATGGTCTTTTCAACAAAACGGCTCTGGTGTTGTTGGGCAGTACTGCAAGATCATGAGGTGAAGCTAGGGCTGGTATGGCCTGCCCGGTTGATAATATTCCAACTACAGCACCTATGAGGCCTGGAATTTCTTGAACAAATTGGATGTACTTCGGTGATCATCGAATCAGATTCCCAAGAGGTTATCCAGGCATGCAATTCAGTAATTGAAGCAGTGGCAGACTGCTTTGAGAAGCACTGCAGACTGCTTTGAGAAGGCAAGTTTGATGGATAAGTTCTCATTTCATCACCGTCCAAGGGAAGTCAATGCAGTGGTGCATTATCAACTAAATATGCTTACGATTCGAAAGAAAATGTAGTCTGGGATGGAGATCCTCCATGATTCATATTACAATACCATTTGTAATAAACAATATAACCATTCTGTCTAAGAGCAATAAATTGCCAGTAGAGTGTACGTTTGGTCATGATGCCTGAGATTTAGATTTGCAAAGCCAAAGCCAGGATAGAGAAGATCAATATCAAGTAGATTTGCAACCAACTCACTCCATCCTTTTCAATGCTCATGGTCGTCTAATTTTCACCAGACGTCCAGCAGCCCACAACTCAACAATGGCTTTCAATAATCAATGCAAGATCATATGGAGAGTTCAAACATAATTACACAATCTTAGGGTGTCCTTCGACTGCATATAACTAGAGAATAAAACGCCAACATCCCAAGCTCCCAAACCATCCACCAGCACAATCACCACGCCGCTCGATATAGCCATGCCTAAGATATATCCACAATAAAATCTCACCCGTGCACAACACAACCAGCAAATGACACCCTGAGCAGTTCAATTGAAAATACTGCATCGACCCAGTGGAGACAAGTTCTACTGCTGCTTGCACTCTGTTGGCTGTTCTCCTTGTGCACCACCCTTTGCAGCTCCCTGGTGGATGATGCACCGTTAGTTATAAGATAATAACATTGCTAACTGGAACCAAGAAAGTGTGAGATCAGTGTAGAATCTGTACCTTAGGTTTGCCAGCCTGCTTCTCATGCAATTACAACAGAAATGTATTAGCAAGGTCAACTAAAAACGGTAATGGCGTAACAAGAAGAAGTATGTTTGATGACTGCAAGATAAGATTACCTTCTTTGTGGGTTTGCTTAGTTCTTCATCATCGTCATCATCCTCATCCTCGTCTTCTTCCTCATCATCATCCTCATCATCATCCTCGTCTTCTTCCTCATCATCATCATCACCTTCCATATCCTCAAAATCATCAGCTTGCACAGCCTCACTAGTAAACCAGGAAACAGCATGAGGGATGATCTTGTCCCTTATGGTTGATCTAAAGTAACAGCAACAAAAAATCAATAAGAGGGCTCTATGACACAGACCATAACATAACTCAATGTGACAGATACAGCACACAAGGAAACAATTTGAACAGCACACTCACCCAATATCATAATCATGCTCCATTTGACCCTGAAGCTCATCAGCCTACATCACAGATTGAAGGAAAAGTTTAGTATGAATTATAAACATTCATAGCATACTCTATGTAAAACTAAATCTTAAACATACAGCATCTTCATCAATATCCTCCTCATCTTCAGGTACTTGTGGGGGGTTGAAAAAGTTGAAGAAGCTATCGCATTGTTCAGTTTTAGTGATAGGCTTCGCATTCTTTGAACCTTTCTTGGGTTTCTTTTTCAGAATCTTCTGTGTCACGTTCTTCCCAGGATACCACTCAATTTCAGTCCTGCAGTACACATAATGTGTGAGTCTAATATAAAAATATATGCACATACAGGTATTGCTTATGATGGCAGAATCCTATACACGAAAACATCAAGTAAGAAATACCAACCCAATTGCTTTCTCCAAAATCGGATCATCTTCATCAATCATATGATAGACTTTTGTAAGGACAGAGTTCTTGAAGAAAGGGTTAGTATCAAAGAAAAACTCCAGCTTGAAACCCTTAGGGTCATCAATTCTAGACCACTTGATATCCTTTAGATATTTCAAAACAGGCTCGTCACGCTCTTGGATCTGAAGTTGAGAAATTATCCAGTCAGTGATACATTAATGAAAATAAAACACCTGGTAATATAGCACACTCTGAACTACCTCGTCAGTCAGCACTTCATTTGTTTTTAAAGCAGTGAGCCAAAAATCCGGGACACCTTTGGCTGAAAAAGGTATAATCACAAATCAGAATGGGAATGCAAAGAGGAAGTGTTAACTTTGATTTCATACCATCTGAATCTTCCCCCTCAGCAGCCTTTTCAGTGGGTTCTTTAGCAACACCATCAACCTCCACAACTCCATTTACAATGTCATACCTCTGAAAGCACGCAAAACAACTCAACAATATGCACACCAGGAAATGGCCAGAAGTTATATCTTCCAACATATTCACCTGAAACCTTATAAATCATGAAGAGTAACTGTACCTTTGTGTACAATGGTTCATAGAGCTTCTGATACTTATCTTCAAGGGCAGTCCGTTCCTCAAAAAACTTCGCCTCAAGTTCATCATGTTGGCTCTGAATTATTACAGATAAATGTTGGATGTCAGAAGCAGTAAAAAAATCATAGAATAAATTGGAAATTTTACACGGAACACGGTTCAACTACAGGCCAACAACAATGCACTAGAAGTGAATTTATATGCAGAAAACTTTTCAGTGATTCAAAACAGATAACTGATGCAAGAAGTACAAAGTGGAAGAAGTAAGACAGGTCAACTGCACAAACAAATGCTGGGAAATAGGAATAATAGGACTGAAAGTGGTGCAAACAAAGTCCGCAATACATGCTAACAAAAGATGCAAGAGTTTAAATCCTCCGATCCTGCAGCTTGACCTAGCAATTCATAGTTCCAAAACAAACCAATATACATAAATCAAACTCTTACAAAGCCACATATAAAATAGACGAACTTGGATCACTTTAATTTGAGGCAAAGACAGTACATTAGGCTTTTCAATTTTTAGTAATGATACTGAATGGCAGATCTAAAACATTGCTGATTCACATAAAAATGTTCCATGCATCTAATTCTAAAGATGGATCTGTAGGGTGATAAAGTATAGAGATATTCATGGTAGCAGTATTAAGTCTCTATTCGGTGCAAAATCCCACAAATACTTTTAAAGTATGTAACTCTCCTGCCTTAACATCCTGGTTTTAGGATTCACATTCCTCGCCCAGCACACATGTATGAATTGGCCTAATCTATAAAGTGACAGGTATCTTCTGCCAAAGAGTAAACATCTTATCTGAGTAAATAGTTTAACTAGCCTGAGCAAACCAAACAAGAATTTGTAATCCCTGAAAGAGAATGTGTCTTATTGGATTACAAATAAATTAGCTAACACAAGTACACAACAGAACCCAGGGTTTTCTAGATTCATTTCATATATACCAGCATTTCCTCAAGGAAGTACTCTCGCACAAGGAGATCAGCAAAATAATCACATCAGAAAAGTTAAAATTTAAGGCGAGGAAGTCCTACTCAACCTGAATGCCCCTCAAAAACTCAACACGCGTCCTGACATTGGGCGGAAGCGACTCAAGCAGGTCGGCGTGATCCGCCAAACCCTGCAGCTTGTCCTGCAGTCAAATCAGATCAGAGCAATGAACAATCGTAGCAATACGATCCAAAAAAATGCGAACAAAAATCATAACACGGCGCAAAATGGCCGACGGCACCGGAATCGAACGGAAATCGGGTAGGTCTCCGAGCCGAATCAACGCACCTTTAGGGCACTGACGAGGCCGGCGCGGTCCTCGGCGCTGAGAGCTGTAGCAAAACACACGAAAGCGTGGATCCGTTAGGGATACGGAACGGCAAGGGCGAGGGAAAACGACTGGGTGGCGCGGGAGTTACCGGCGGCGGCGGCGGGGAGGGAACTGTTGAGGTCGGAGAGGTCGACGCCTTTCTTCTCGCCGCCCATTGCTGGAGCTCCGGTGAGGTCTGCTTGGACTTCGCCGCCGCGCCGCCGAGGGGAGGAGGGAAAGCGGGAGTTGGGCGGCGAGAAAGCGAGAAGAGGCCAACTAAAACCCTAGCCTCGGGGTATAAGAAGGGGGAGGTGAGTGCGTTTGCGTTTTACACCCCGGTGTGTCTAGAAGACGAGCCCTGGGGGGAGTTCGGAAGCTCGGATGCTTTTGTGAACTTATCTGCAAAAATGAGTTTTTTTGTTTTTTCTAGATGGCAAAAACGAGAGTTCGTGCTTACTCCTACTCCTACTTGCTAGGGTTTCAAATGTGACATGACCTAATAAACTCAAAAAGGAAAAAATGTGGCATGACCTCCTACTGAAGTTACCAGATTTTTGCCAGAAACATTTTACCATGCTAGGAACTTTCTAGAATGTCACAAAAAAAAAAATTTCGAAATTCCACCGGTCTATTAATAATCATCAACAGCAGTACAAAGAGTCCCAAAAATAAAAAATAAAAAATAGGTCATTGGACCACCTTGCGACGACTCCAAACACTGGCACGAGCTGACCAACTCAATATGTGTAAATTATATATTTATTATCTGCACCCAGAAAACTGATGGCTTATACCTATGAGAACTACACTTTATTCGGTTAACAATCTTGACAAAAGGAAAAAGTTTGAACGATATATGAGTAACACTCGGCTTCATATAAACCCTCTCCATTCTAGATGGGCATACGATATATATAATATATAAAATTGTTAATTGTTCTAAATTCAACCTTGCAAAAAATGTTCTAAATTTGCCACTAGTGAGTTTCAACAATTTAGTTTAATAGGGACCAACTAATAAATTATGGAAATTATCTTCTTACTCCATCCCATAGGAAACACTTCTAGGGAAAACTTTCTTGAAATCATGTGTAATATAAGCACCGCCTCTTCAAAAGATGGCAACGAGACGCACTCGATCCAACTCTGGGCCATGCCATTCAATTCAACACCTAAATGGCCAGCACCAACTGACAACCGCGATCGAAGAACCTCATGTCCTAGGCCCAATGACCTCCACATACCTCAAACATAACCTCTCACCCGGTCGAGAAAGAGGATACCCTCCATCATTGTATCCTAGATCTCCCACCCGACTTGGCGAGTCGACCTTCATCGACATAGGTGACCACTAGCACCTATGGCAAAAACATAGACAATGTTGTCGCTATAGAGGTTGGCAGCACCAGCGATGAGAGAGGCTAGAGGGGAGGGATGGATGGGCATAGAGACAAATGCCTTTTGCATTGGCTCCAATAACGATCATTGTGGAACCTATTACTCTGGCAAACTAGTTAGACCGCCAATACTTGCAATAACGGCTTACCTGAAGGATAACCAATTTTTTGCCAAAAAAGTTTTACCATGCCGGGAACTTTCTAAAATTTCACAAATATGGAGCAACTCCCTATGTGATTAATAATTTATACATTTATCTGCACCCAAGAAACCGTCATGGTCCCACTTATACCTATGAGAACTGCACTTTAATCGGTTAACAATCTCGGTGAAAGGAAAAAAGTTTGAACGATATATGGGAAACACTCTTCCTCATTTCTAGATGGGGCATAAGATATATAATATTGTCAATTGTCCTAAATTTTACCTTGCAAAAAAAATGCTCTAAATTCGCCAATAGCGAGTTCCAACAATTTAGTTCATTAGGGACCAACCAATAAAGTAGGGAAATTATCTTCTTACTCCATCCCATAGAGAATTCTTGTAGGGAAAGCTTTCCTAAAATTATGTGTAGTCTAAGCACTGTCTCTTCAAAAGTCGGCAACGGGACACACTCGATCCCACTCCTAGCAATGCCATTTAATTCAACACATAGATGGACAGCGCTGACTAACAACTGTGACCAAAGGACCTCATATCCTAGGCCCACCGACCTCCATATACCTCAAACACAACCTCTCACACGGTCGAGAAAGAGAATACCCACCATCATAGTATCCTAGATCTCCCACCCGACTTCCCTTTGATGGCGAGCCAGGCCTTCATCGACATAAATGACCACTAGCACCTGTGGCAAAAACATAAACAACGTTGTCGCTATAGAGGTCGGTAGAACCAATGGTGAGAGAGGCTAGAGGGGAGGGTTGAATGGGAATAGAGGCAAATGCCTTTTGCATTGGCTCCAATAACGAGCATTGTGGAACCTATTATTGCAAACTAGTTGGATCGCCAATACTTGCAGTAACAGCTTACCTGATTTTGACAGTAAAGAACAATCGTTCAATAGGTCCCGGTTTCTTGACTAACCTCCTATCTTATGCATGAGAGGTCCAATAAGATGTAGAAGAAAGAAATAAATATTGAGAGAGAATAGCCAAAATACAGTAGTCAAACCGAAAATCAAAATAACGCTAGTGAAAAACAATTTTTTCGGATTGTTGAAAATATAAATAATAATTCATATGATTTAATCTGAAAAAATAATTGGTAAAGCGTGATCATACAAATAGCAACTAAACTGATCACGTGGACTAATAGAGTACATGAATAGATTGCATCTAGACAGGATAAACTGATCACATCTACTTCATACGCTAGAACAAAAACTCTGGCAAAATCTGAAAGAGAAATTTTAGGTCACATACGGTGCAGCGGCAGCAGCAGCAATGGCCGCAGCGGTAGCAGCATCATTGTCGTCCATGTTGAGGTTGTCGAAAAGGTCGGTGACGTCCGGAAACTCGTTGTCGGACGACGTTGTGGATGCCAGTAGTTGCGCTTGAGCACTCCCTAAAAACCTGATCGGCCCTCACCCGTACAGATTCACAACAGACGGGGTTCTGGAGGTTTATAGTCCTGATCTGCGGTGCACTCCGCAAGCCAGGATGGAGAAGACGAAGGCGGTGGCGCAATGTACTGGAAGGAGGTGCGTGTGATGAGTTGTGGTCGCGTAGGGTTTGCATCTCATTTTATATATTGTTGGTCGGGTAGGTCGTGAGATGAAGCCCACGTCCGAGTCAACACAACCCACGGTCCAAAAGATCTAGCTAATTAACGCGTATATTAATGACTCATAATTAATATTCCCAAACAGTAAAATAAAGCTCGGCTCGGCGAGGGAGTGCGCGAGAGTTGTTTCTCTTCTCACTCACTTGGTAGTGCTAGAACAGCCTCCTATATAAGGTGGTACAACTCCCTCTCAACTAGCAATGTGGGACTGAATTTTAGCTCCACTAGCACACACATGAGCTACCACAAATAATGGGCCAAAGAGAATTTTTGGAATTTGTATTCACTATAGGACAAAAGCCCAACATGCAATTCAAATTCCAACAATTCCTCCACAAAGTCTCATTGGCACATCACATCATTTCTATTTTAGAACATTGTTTATATATCGGTGTTTGTTAAGTTGAACTTCCACTTTAAACTTCATGTACACTAGCTTGCACTTAAATAGTGGACTATTCCTTGAACTACAAATTTTACGCTCACTAGTTTCACACAAAGCCTAAACCGATACTAGGTTATTATTGGCTTCCCCACGGTTTGGATTTATGAGTCATACTTCAGGGCCTTTCATGGGTTTATTAGAGAACACCCAACTCTCATGGACTATGACATTTGATAGTCAGATTCTGTGAGACCCTAGCGCATGGCTTAATAGGATTGATAGGATACCCATATCAACAAGTTGCAACTTATTTTTCAAAAGTTTATCTAAAAAGAACCTCCAGGTTAAGCGTGCTTGGCTAGAGCAATTTGAGGATAGGTAACCGACCGGGAAATGGGTACCAGGTGCACACGAGTAAGGACAAAGTGCGCAGAAAAGACTAGTATTGGTCTATGAGGCCAGTCTAAATATCCTATTAAGCTGCCAGGAGTGACAACCCGGGCACGGAGAGTCTGGGGTGTTACAGGTGGTATCATAGCCGATCATCGCGGTTATACGGGTGTATGCGGGTTAGTGGCGGACATGTATAGCATGGCGCGTGTGTGGCCCGGAGTGAACACGGCATGGCACATGTGCCGGTACTAGATGCACAGACGTGTGCCAAGAGAGGATGTTCCTGGCTTGTGGTTGATCGATGAGGGCGTCGATCTTCGAATGGTGGGTGTATGTGAGAACCTAGTGCATGAATTAATAGGATTGATAGGATACCCATATCAACAAGTTGCAACTTCTTTTTCGGAAGCTCATCTAAAAAGAACCTCTAGGTTAAGCGTGCTTGGCCTACAACAATTTGAGGATGGGTGACCGACCAGGATATGGATACCGGGTGCGCACGAGTGAGGACATAGTACACAGAAAAGACTAGTGTTGGTCTATGGGGTCAGTCTAGATATCCTATTAAGCTGCCAGGAGTGACAGCCCGGGCACGGAGAGTCCAGGGTGTTATAGATTCATATAGGTGTATTCCTTAAGTGATGTTCTGAAAGACAACATCTCTATTTAGAAAAGCCACTTGGAACATATTAAGATAAATATCAACCTGCCATGCAGATTAAGAGAGTATTGCATATTTATGGAGATGTAAATATAATATGGGGATACTCTTCTCTCAACTGATCAATAGCTTGTCTCCCGACTCTAATTCACGGGATCTCCGACCACATAGAGTGGGTTATCACTGTAATTTATAGTGTGGGTCTCAAACCCATCTCCCTCGACGCATTATCTATCACATTACGTGATAAATCCTTTTGAAGGGATCTATCAAGTTCTTAGATGTTTAGATATAGCCCAACGCAATAATTCCAGAGTTTCTCAGTTTTCTGACAGATTTCAATCTCCTCTTCACATGCCTTGATGACTTCATATTATCCTTAGAATTGTTTACTTTGATGATCACTGATATGGGTGTGCCCAATAGGCACCTGACTATATCATATCTAGTGCGGCTCAACGGAAGGCCCACTCAACGACCTATCAAGGTCCATGCCATCCATGACGTTTCGGTTGGTACGAAGCCTATATGGACACGGACTCCAAGTGCTCAGAAAAAAGAAAGCTTAATACTAGAGTTTGAATCTAACTTATAACCTACTCGGTCATGGTATCTTAGACTTAGCCTCTCATATAAGGTTAGAATGGGCCTCCAAGGAGAACAACTCTCCACCTCCCACAATAGACAATAGATCTAGACACCGCAAACCCTAGCACATACACCTGCTAGATTACATCTGTGCACTATCGTCATCAAGGCACCCTTGCAATCCTTCAATCATCATCAATCAAGAGCAGACAAGCAGGAGTAGGGTTTTCCCTCCGGGGGCCTGAACCTGGGTAAACCTCGTGCCCCGTGTTGCTTGTCTATTAGCCGACGAAGTTTTCAACGCGCCGCTCTTCCTTTAAACCCAAGTCCATAACAATAGGCATTAACGTGTTAACCCCACGTCAATTGGCACTGTCTGTGGGAAATCCGCACGCTGATGTTGCAACTTCGGCGGTTCCATCTTGAGCGATATACAAATCGACAATTTACGACTCGCCTCTCTCGAGGAACAGATCTGCGCTGGCACCAGGAGCTTCATCGTCTACGCATTCGCTGCAGCTGAATCATGTACACCAACATGATCATGGGAGCTTGACGCTTTCCTAGGCCTGGATCGCCAAGCTCAACAAAAATTGAAGTTGCAAAACCACCGAGTTTCCTAAAAGATCGGTTTTAACAACAAATACAAGGCCGACATCCGCGACGGTGCGTGGCTACATCACGCAGCTACTAGGAAGGTAACAGAAAAAATTGAGATCAAGATATTTGACGGTTTCGGCGTGGACACCATGTCGACTTCGGATGACTAAAATCGGTCCACCGTACGACTCCGCTGCGTCGACCCTTGTCCACCGTGTTGAGCACACGACTACATGCTCGCTGCTTCAACTCCATCCGCCGCGTCGACTACGTCCGCCACGCGGGTCCATCGACGTTGACTACACGTCCACTGTATCGACTCCATACGACCAACCGGTCGCATCGGCTTCCACGACTATGGCCCATCGATTATGACCTGACGGCTCCTTCGGTTTTGACGACCCACTGCGGTCTTCGGCTCCAGCGACTCGGGGGCTACTTCGCCGCGCGAGCCACTACGGTCTTCGGCTGCGGTGACTCGTTATCGCCATCGGCTCCAGCAACCCAATGCTACGTCGACTACACATCCACTACATCGGCTACACCTGGGGGCTACACGATTCCGTTGTGTGACTCGAGGGCTCTTTCGGCGGTGGCGACCTGCTACGATCTTTGATTGTGGCAAACTGCTACCACCATCGGCCTTGGCGACACGCTGCCACGTCGACTCCGGTCCTCGCATTGACTCTCGAACGTCACCTCGACTATATCGACCACGTCGACTCTACACTCGCAGGCTCTGTTGACTCCGCCACGTGGCATGCTGCCGTGTCAGCTACGTTTGCGGCTGCTTCGACTTCGTTCATGACAATTACCAATAAAGTTAAGTTTTCATCTACTTAGAACTGATTCTTTTTAACTCGCACTTGAAACACACGGGACTGCACCCTCTTCGAGTAACCTAATATGCCATCGATTCCACGCACTCGAGCACCTCATACGCGACAGCCCGAGTAGTTAATTATGCTTGATCGTCGAATCCTTGAACTCCGAGTACCTTGAAAAGGTACTGAGACTAAGGGTAATCAGGCTAACGAAAAGATCTAGCATAAAATTCAAAAGTGTCGACTCGATTGACACCAGAATTTTACTTCACAAGCCGACAGACAAATATTTCTTCACAAGATATAGATACTTTATAATTCTTTGTATTTTCTATAGCTTACAAGGATACCAACTGCATCAGGATATTTTATCGGGTCCTCCAACAGGAGTCGACAAAACAACTAACTAACCCATAAACTCGAGACCCGAGTCGACACCTTCCTCGGATGACCACGTCAGTTGACGATTGAAGCAACGTTGTCTGCGTACCCAATAGAAGCGACTGCATTGATTCCATCTGCCACACGTCGAGTCCTTCTGGCTAAACGCTGCATGACTCTGTCGCACTAATGTATACGCACTTCTATTTTTGTAGACAGTTGTTGGGCCTACAAGTGCAGAGGTTTGTAGAACAGTAGCAAATTTCCCTTAAGTGGATTACCCAAGGTTTATCGAACTCAGGGAGGAAGTGGTCAAAGGTATCTCCTCTCAAGCAACCCTACAACCAAGATACAAGAAGTCTCTTGTGTCCCCAACACACCCAATACACTTGTCAGATGTATAAGTGCACTAGTTCGGCCAAGAGATAGTGAAATACAAGTGGTATGGATATAATACAACGGTGCCAGAAAATAGCTTGATAGTGTGGAAGAGACTAAAGGGAAAAAGATGGAAGCAAGCAAATATGTAACAGATCTAGTAGCAAACGGTGTTTCAATGTTTAGAAACAAGGCCTAGGGATCATACTTTCACTAGTGAACACTCTCATATAAATATCTTCTCTTTATGATACTATTCTAAACTACTCTCCGGTTGGACACTCGAATCCATGGTAGGGCTATAACAGCACACCTCAAAGTCCGCTTTCCCCATCTAGATAACCCCACATTGTCACCTTGAGCTCTAGATGGTTCCAACAAACACCATAATTTCATAAAAACATCCAACTCCAAATATAACTCATAACAAGTAATTTTAATCTCTAGTCTAAGTGCCACCATGGTGTGCACGCTATCACTTTCACACACATGGGGAGAGCAGAGATCTATTAAAGCACTTGAGTAGCAAAGTAGATCTACTTGATTACAAAGCTCGTGATCTCAATAAGATCACGCATAGAGAGAGAGAGATGAACACATAGCTACCGGTAGAACCCTTAGCCTTGAGGAAGAACTACTCCCTCCTCATCATGGGAATCAGCAACGGTGATGGAGATGGCGGTGGAGATCGAAGGAGATGGCTCCGGGAGCACTTCCCCGTCACGGCAGGGTGCCGGAATAGAGACTTTTCGTCCCCCGAATCTCCCCTTTGGTGGTGGCAGCGCTGCGAAACTCTTCGTGGATTTCTGATTGAAGATTTAGGGTTTTTGCATCGGGAGGCATCTTATAGGCGAAGAGGCAAGGTCGGTAGGCGGCTAGGGGGGCCACACCACCTGGTGGCGCGGCCAGGGCTAGCCCGCGCCACCATATGGTGTGCCCACCCTGGTGCCCTACTCTGACTCAAAGAAACCAACCATTGATATAAAGCATAATAAAGCAAGACAATAACAGACTAATGAAAGTAACAACTAGAGTAGGAACTATTTTTTTTGTATTTTTGATAAAGAAACAAGCAAACAAGGCAAAAATAAACTAAACAAAACAAAAATAACAAAGTAAAGAGATTGGTTATGATTATGCTCGAACAATAGTGATTCCAAGTGGACTTGATAAATAAAGCTATGCTCCCCGACAACGGCGCCAGAAAATAGTCTTGATAACCCACAAGTATAGGGGGTGTATCGCAGTATTTTCGAGGGAAGTGAAACCCAATTTATTGATTCTACACAAGGGGAGCCAAAGGATATTTATAAGCCTTAACAACTGATTTGTCAATTCAGCTGCACCTGGAAACAATCTTGCTGACAGCAGTTTATCAGTAGCAACAGTTTTGTAGTAGCAATAGTAAAGTAATAGCAGTAGTAAAGTAAAGAGTAAAAGTAGAATTACGAAAGCAGTAGGATTAAAGCGCGGTAGGCATAGGGATGAATGGACGGGCGTTGCATGGACAAGACAATTCATATAGCAATCAGAACATAGGGCATTTGCAGATAAATAAGATAAAGCATCCAAGTACTAAATATTCATAGGCATGTGTTCCATATATAGTCATACGTGCTCGCAATGAGAACTTGCACAGCATCTTTTGTCCTGCCAGCCCGTTTGCAGCGGGGCCTCAAGGGAACTACTGGCAATTAAGGTGCTCCTTTTAATAGAGCACCGGAGCAAAGCATTAACACTCTGTGAACACATGTGATCCTCACATCAAAGCCATTCCCTCCGGTTATCCCAATTTCTGTCACTTCGGGGCCTTTGGTTTCGGACAACAACGTGTGTATACAACTTGTAGGTAAGACCATAAACAATACTATCATAATGAATCAATAACATGTTTAGATCTGAAATCATGGCACTCAGGCCCTAGTGATAAGCATTAAGCATAACAAGTTGCAACAAAGTCAAAAAGCACTAATAGTAGATACTAGGCACTATGCCCTAACAATCCGATGTCATTACATGAACGATCTCATCCAATCCCTACCATCCCCATAGCCTACAGCGGGGGATTACTCACTCATAGATGGGGGAAACATGGATGGTCGATGGAGACGCGATGATGGTGATGATGATGGCGATGATCTCCTCCAATTCTCCGTCCCGGCAGGGTGCCAGAACGGAGTTTCTGGTTCCGAATCACGGAATCTGGTGGTGGCGGCGCAGCGGAACTCCTTCTGGAAAAACATTGAACCCCCCTGGGTTTTTAGGTCAGGAGACAACTTATAGGCAAAGAGGGAGGCCAAGGGGGTGCCAAGGGCGGCCAGACCACCCCCTGGCATGGCCAGGCCTAGCCCGCGCGGCCAGGTGGTGTGGCCAGGCCCCAGCCGCTCTCCATCTTGTATTCTGGCTCCTGGTGTCCCTCGGTGAAAAACTGACTCTGGCTTTTGTCCCGTCCAATTTCGAGAATATTCATTTTCTGACTTTCCTGGAACCATAAACAGCAGAAAACAGACAGTTGGCACTGTGGCTCTTGTTAATAGGTTAGTCCAAGAAATCATATGAAAAGTACTCCAAAGTGTGGACAAAACATAATAAAGTAGATAAAACCAAGCATGAAACATCAAAAATTATAGATACGTTTGCAACGTATCAAAATCCCCAAGCTTAACTCCTGCTCATCCTCGAGTAGGTGAGTGATAAAAAGAAAGAATAACTTTTGAGGTGACATGCACCATCATAAACTTGATCAAAGTATTTGTAAAACATTCATAGCTGGGATCATAGTACTTCAACATAACATGAAATATAAAGTTCTAACAATAAGACAAAGCAACTATGTTGCAACATGAAAAGGCACAAACAAAAGATTCATGAATAATAATGCTTTGCAAGACATTTGTTTGTTTTACATAAAGAAAACATAGCATAGTGGCATTCAGCTTGTCCCTCATACAGTAGCAAACATGAATGCATAGGACACCTTCAAAGTTCTTAAGAGTGACTAGATACAAATAGTTTAAAACAAGCAATATCAAAGCTATGCATCAATCAATAAGTCTTGGGACAATGCACATAGAACTAAGAATGGCCACTATGCTATCAAACTAGGCCCATAAAGATAGAAGGTGGAGACTCAACATAAAAGTAAAAGAAAGGCCAGTAGGGATTCAAGTTTCATAAAGAGCTTCCAAAATTATGGTACTTATTAGCTTTCAGCTCTCATTGCCCCTATCATAAGCATCTTGAAGGTGATTAAGGTTAAAGTGACACAACTAAGAGGATATGCTTGACAAGTTATAAGCCGAAATCTCATGCTCCTTACTTACGAAGACCGAACCTCATGCTACTCAACTTTAGTCACAAGTAAGCTCTTGTCATGTAAGTACATATGTATCATAGAGAACCGCCAACAGGGTACCCCATGCACATGATACAAGAGCTATCCCATAATCAAAATGACAAGGCAAGCAGACAATGAGCATCTCAGCGATCTTTTTATTTGCTATTTGCATAGGTTTTTATTGAGGATGCTTCATAGGGTGCTCATTATGGTTATGCTGCAAGTTTCCACCATGATTAGGCATGGCTTAGGCTAGCGGCCCAGGCGTTTCTCTAACACAAATACAAACTCCATGATCTTACAAGTTCCCCTTTTATTTCACATCGCCGGGATCCATAAGCAAAAGAACATGATATCAACGGGGTACAAAGTACAAGTGCAATGTTGAAAGCGTTCCCCATGATACATGGTTCTGCTAACTTCAACTTATAAAGCGCAAGCATATACGCAACAAAGATGGACGCAATGGTTCAGTTTATGAAATGCAAGAAAAGTAAAGTGTGCCATCAAGTTCGTGAGAGCTTTCATCACTAGTTTTCTCATAACAAGTTTAATTCGGAAGGTAGATAAAAACATGAATATACTTGGAATAGCATATGCTAATAGGTAGGTATGGTGGACTCTTTGGAATAACTTGGTTTTAAGAATTGGATGCGTGAGTGGAACTCATACTTGGTTATGGAGGCTAGCAAAAGACTGGGAGCGACCAACTAAGAGAGCAATAATGGCCATAATCATGCAGCGCGACAAAACATCATTAATCAAAGCATAAAGTGATACTACAAGTTGAAAAATAAAGGATCATACAGGCTATGGTGACTTGGGATAGTCATAACATGGTGGGAGCATGCGCTAAGTCAACCCAAATAAAGCAACAAAGGAGAATACCACAATACTATGCTTTAATATGCTAAAACAACGCATGATTCTTCCTAGGCACATTAAGCAATCTCAATTGTTTATAACATTTCATGCTACAGCAAATAATACTAAGCATAAATCCAAAACAATATCAAGCATGGCATGACAAAGCATAGGCCACAGTTAAAAACAAGCTCTCTTTACCACTTAAACATGAACTTTCTTACTCTTTTCCAACCCAAACCAAACTATTTGAAAACCAATGCATTAAAGAGGGGGTCCAACCAATTTATTCAGCAAACTAAGAAAACAAAGCAAACGAAAAACCAAAACGAAAAAAAAAAGAAGACGCTCCAAGAACAACACAACTGTGCATGAAACAATAAAAATGAAGTGTTTAGAAGAAACCAGGGATTTTTATTGATGAAGAAGGGGATGCCCAAGGTATCCCCAAGCTTTGACGCTTGTACCACTTGAATATTTCTTGGGGTGACACGGGTGGCATCCCCAAGCTTGAGCTTTATTCCATCCTTCATCCCATTACTCATTCCTTCTATACACCTGAAATTTTTCCTTCACACAAAACTTCACACAATCTTTATTAGCAACATTAGTGCACTCAAGATAATAAGTCTTTGGGTTCTGTTCCAACACCAATAAAACTTCCATTAAAACACAAGCTACTGTAGCACTTCCTTCAAAAAGCTCAATTCCCCAAAAGAACTCAAAAAGGAACCAACAAGAAGCAAATGCAAATAATGACAGAAATCTGTCAAAACAGACCAGCAGGTAAAGACGAATTTTTTCGAAGACTTTATGTTGCTCAAATCGAAAAGTGTTGAACTAACGAAAGTTAGATAACAATCTTGGGCAGAAGCACAAAAATTCATGCCTCAAAAGGACGTACAGAGGTTTTACACGAATTTTTACGGTGAAGCACAAAAATCTGTTTCGAGACAACAACTTTCCCAATCATTACTTCTCTCTCATTAGAGGTTACTCTTGGCACAAAAAGCAAATAAAAAGGATAATGAGTGGTTACTACTGAAGTAATAACTTCCAAGACTCATCTAAAACTTTTGGGTTATCTCCCAATAAGTACTTTTCTTTAACGCCTTTAAGTTAGGCATGATAGTTTGAGAGGATGTTCACATAAGAAATATGAATTGAAGTAAAAGAGAGCATCAAGAAGCAAATTCAAAACACATTTAAGTCTAACCCACTTCATATGCATAGGAATATTGTATGCAAATAAATTCGCAAAGAACAAAGTGACAGGCATAGGAAGATAAAATAAGAGTAACTTCAAAACTTTCAGCACATAGAGAGGTGTTTCAGTATCATGAAAACTTCTACAACCATATTTTTCTCTCTCCTGATAATTTTTAGTAGCCTCATGAATAAACTCAACAATATAACTATCACATAAAGCATGCTTTTCATGTTCTACAAAAACATAATTTTTATCAAGCTCAAAAATAGTGGGATTAAAACCTTCAAACCCACTTTTAACAATTCTATAACAAGATGACTGATCATTCAATATAGGACCATCGTCTAGAGCTTTATCATAAACAATTTCTAAGCAAAACTCTTTAGTACCATGCATCTCGAAGTTAGGCACAAATAAAGGATTATCACATATAACATGAGCATAACATTCATCCTCCTTTAGTAAGCATGGAGGACAATCAAATAATATAAGGGATAAAGAGTTACTCTCATTAGAAGGTAGCCATGGGTAGATAATCCATTCTTCCTCCTTTTGTTCATCACTCTCCTCCTCTTTCTCATCTAGTGAGATTTCAGGTTCATCAATTTCTTCTTCCATAGGAGCTTGCAAGGCATTAGTCTCTTCCATTTGTGGAAAGCATCTATTAAAATATTCAAGGATATAGCTATTTTCATCCTTGTAATTATCAAAGCAAAATTTAAGTATACCATAAACCTAATGCTTATAAGGTGAATCATCAATATTTTCAAGCAAACTAGCAAGTTCAAAAGCACCCTTCCAAGCAATAAATTCTTCAATTTGTTCTGCATCATAAAAGTCATAAATTCCTTTAGCATAGGAAGATATGGTATCATTATCACTATACTCACATTGAAAAGGGAGGTGTTTGTACCTCCTACAGCAACAAGATTTATCAAAGCAATAAGTAACATTATAAGTAGAGCACACGTTTATAGCAATGGTATACAATTTATCAATTTGTTCCCATAAGTGTTTCCCTTTTTGTGACAAGCGGTGTTCCTTATAATAATATTTTTGTTCTTCCGTGAACCCACCTTGCCAATAAGATTCAGTTTCAAAGAAACCAACCATTGATATAAAGCATGATAAAGCAAGACAATAACAGACTAATGAAAATAATAACTAGAGTATGAACTATTTTTTTGTATTTTTGATAAAAAAAACAAGCAAACAAGGCGGAAATAAATTAAGCAAAACAAAAATAACAAAGTAAAGAGATTGGTTATGATTATGCTCGGACAATAGTGATTCCAAGTGGACTTGATAAATAAAGCTATGCTCCCCGGCAACAGCGCCAGAAAATAGTCTTGATGAACCACAAGTATAGGGCATGTATCGCAGTATTTTCGAGGGAAGTGAAACCCAATTTATTAATTCTACACAAGGGGAGCCAAAGAATATTTATAAGCCTTAACAACTGAGTTGTCAATTCAGCTTCACCTAGAAAGAATCTTGCTCACAACAGTTTATCAGTAGCAACAGTTTTGTAGTAGCAATAGTAAAGTAATAGCAGTAGTAAAGTAAAGACAGTAGTAAGAATTGCAGTAAACAGTAGGATTAAAGCGCGGTAGGCATAGGGGTGAATGGACGAGTGTTGCATGGACAAGACAATTCATATAGCAACCAGAACATAGGGCATTTGCAGATAAATAAGATAAAGCATCCAAGTACTAAATAATCATAAGCATGTGTTCCATATATAGTCATACATGCTCGCAATGAGAACTTGCACAACATCTTTTGTCCTGCCAGCCCGTTTGCAGCGGGGCCTCAAGGTAACTACTGACAATTAAGGTGCTCCTTTTAATAGGTTAGTCCAAAAAGTCATATGAAAAGTACTCAAAAGTGTGGACAAAACATAAGAAAGTAGATAAAACCAAACATGGAATATCAAAAATTATGGATATGTTTGCAACGTATCAAGGCCTCCGCGGCATGAGTCAAACTATGCTGGCAATTTTTGAATTCGAGTATGGGGACCTGAGCAATTAACTGGTCCTGGTCAGTCTAGCGCACCAGGCACGTTTACCAACATTCCTATGAACTACTATGATTCTGGCTGACCTGATGAACTTCCGGTTGAGTGCTTCGCACTCGACAAATAGTCGACTCCGACATCCAAATGCAAGGCTCAAGACAATTGAGTCTCCAGCCGTATCTACGATTCAGATGGACACTCAGGGGCTACTGACATAGGTATGCACAATGGGTACCCAACTACAAGCTACCTGTATGGTGCGGCTCAACAGAAGGCCCACTCGACGACCTGCCAAGGTCCATGAAGTTGAAGACAGTTCGGGTGGTGCGAAGGCCAGATGGACACCGACTCCAAGCGCGCAAGACAAGAAAATCTCAAGACTAGAGTTCGCATCTAACTTGTAACCAACTCGTATTGGTACATGAGACATAGCCTCCCCATATATAAGTCTAGGAGGGTCCAACAAGAAGGCCACGCCACAATAGAATTAGACATCACAAACCCTAGCACATACACCCGCCAGATCCAATCTACGCATCCATCGCCATCAAGGCACCCTTGTAACCTTCGGTTTATCATCAATCAAGAGCAGACAAGCAGGAGTAGGGTTTTCCCTCTGGGGGCTGATACGTCCATAACGTATCTATAATTTTTGATGGTTTTATACTAATATTATGCTTTTGACACTCCTTTTTATATAAAGTTTATGATATATTTGGACTAACCTACTAATAGTTGCAAAAGTGCACAATGTTCTTGTTTTACATTTTGATGTGTAGGAATTACCAAGAATACAAGTGGAAACCTTGTTGGAGTCAATTGGGATTTTCCAGAAATCTGTCTCAGAACTCTTTTTGAAAATGGTCATGTTTCAGGTCGAATACGGCGTCAAACGGAAAACTCTTCAACTATAAAGTTGTTGGAAATTTCGCGACAAACGATCTGGACATAAAATTTAGCTGATTCCAAGTCCGAACAGGCCTGCTGGACCCGATTTACTGCAGCCTAAGATGAGGTAACGGGAATCCGAGAAGCTATATAAAGGGAGGAAACCTAATTCGTGGAGGACACCTCCACCCACGAATTTGCAGCCACCAAAGCCATGTTTTCGCCTCCCCCATGGATCCCATCTCCATGGGGGAGGGCTCCTAAGAATCCATGAAGGAAGGGGCTAAGGGGTGGTGCTCCCCCATGATACCGGCGGCGGGGAAGGAGTCCCCCGCGCCGCCGCCGCCCTCTTCACCATCTTCACCGTCATATCCATCACCTAATCCTCCTAGTATGCAGTGGTTCATCCTCCCACACACCATTGTACCGTCCTATGTAAACATGGTGTTTGATGCTATAAGTTATCCTATGATCTATGTCATGTTTGTGTAGTTTCTTTATTCTTAGATTGAATGGTTGAACGTCTTTGGTTCATTAGAGTTGTATGTTGATATGGTGCAGTCCTTTGATGGCCATTATATTTGTACGCGCATGGATTAAACATCATAGGGTTTATAGTATGTGTAAGAGGAAGAGAGAAGTTCTGCCGGAGTGACAGAAACCTGAGGACGCGAACCGGAACGTTGCACGTATGGGAGTAAGAGGACCATTAAACTTAAGGCTATGGTTGGGGAAACCTTAATGCATTGTTATTAGTTACAGATGTTTGCTAACAATCCAATCATATAGTACATGTAATTCCAAGTAGTGAAGCGCATGTATATTTAGCCTCTCCCACATAGAAAACTGCATCGAAGACAATGAACCTGATTTATTCGCTAATTAAACTTGTACAAAACCACCACAATTACCACCACTATTCCACACTCATGGTTCTGTTAGTTTAGTGTATTTTATTGCTGTAGCAACTAACTTTACTTTCTTGTTATTTATTATCATGCAATGCTATCTCTAGTACTCGTATTATTGCTCTAGTTTTATTTCCTAGATAATGCAAACGTTTAGTGTGCGTAGAGTTGTATCAGTGGTTGATAGAACTTGAGAGAACATTTATCCTACCTTTAGCTCCTCATTGGGTTCGACACTCTTACTTATCGAAAAGGCTACACACGGTCCCCTATACTTGTGGGATATCAGGGGCCTAAACCTGGGTAAACCTTGTGTCCCGTTGTTGCTTTTCTGTTAGCCGACGAAGTCTCTAGCGCACCGCTCTTCCTCTAAACCCAAGTCCATAAACTATGAGCATTGACGTGTTAAACCCATGTCAATCACATTTTGACTATCACAGTTAATCGGGATGGTGGGTATTGGTTTTTCAACCACATGTAAGTCCATCAAGAGCTCACGAAGCCACTCTGCTTCGACAGTGGTTGTGTCTAATGTTATGAGTTATGCTTCCATAGTTGACCTCGTTAAGATGGTCTACTTGCAAGACTTCCAAGAAACAGCACCACCACCAAGTGTAAACAAATAACCTCTCATGGCCTTAATCTCATTAGCATCATATATCCAGTTTGAATCACTATAACCCTCGAGTACCCATGGATACCCAGTATAGTGAATACCATAACTCACATTACCTTTCAAATAGCGCAAAACTCTCTCAAGAGCATGCTAATGATCATCTCCAGGATTTGACACAAATTGACTCAGTTTGCTTACAGCAAAGGATATGTTAGGTCTCACAGCGTTGGCTAAATACATGAGCGAGCCAATGATGTGAGAATATCTCAATTGATTTTTAACATTCCTTCGATTCTTTTGAAGTATGACACTTAGATCATAAGGTGTTGGAGAAGACTTGCAATCGCTATACCCAAAACCACTCAATTTATTTTCCACACGGTGGGACTGAAATAGTGTAATCCCACCATTGTCATCCTTTCGTAGCTTGATGTTTAAGATTACATCAGCCACTCCCAAGTCCTTCATCTCAAAGCAGCGAGATAGGAACTCTTTGACCTCCTCAATAACAATGAGGTTGGTCCCGAATATCAATATTTCATCGACATAGAGACACATAATAACTCCCTTGCCCCCACCATGGTGATAGTACACACACTTATCAGCTTCATTTACAACAAAGCCTTCAGCGATTAAAGATCTTTGAAACTTCTCGTGCCACTACTTAGGAGATTGTTTAAGATCATACAAATACTTCACTAACTTACACACCTTTCCTTCTTGACCATCTACTACAAATCCATCAGGATGCTCCATATAAATTTCCCCATCTAGCTCTCCATTTAGAAAAGCTATCTTAATGTCCATTTGATGAACGAGAAGACCATGTGAGGTAGCCAAGGATAGTAGTACTCGAATAGTAGTCAATCTGGCTATAGGTGAGTAGGTATCGAAAAAGTCTTCACCTTCTTTCTGGGTATAACCCTTGGTCACAAGACGTGCCTTGTACTTTTCAATAGTACCATCAAGTCTAAGCTTTTTCTTGAATAACCACTTACATCCTACAGGTTTGCACCCATAAGGACGACCAGTGACCTCCCAAGTTCCATTAGCTAAGATGGAATCCATCTCGCTACGGACAATTTCTTTCCAGTAGTCAGCATCTTGAGATGCATAGGCTTCTGAAATAGAAGTGGGAGTATCATCCACAAGGTACACAACAAAATCATCACCAAATGACTTTGCAATCATTTGTCTCTTGCTCCTTTTAGGAGCTTTATTATCATCCTCTACAGGATCATCATAGTGTCCTAAAAAAGTTCTATCATTCGAATCCATAATTGTACCCACATGCATATCAGATACCTCAGATTTTACTATAAAAATCTATAGCCAATGCTATGAAAAGCATCCTAGAAAAACACAATCCACGATTTTTGATCCAAACTTTCGCTTTTTAGGTATTGAATATTGACTTTCGCCAAACAGCCCTAAGTTCGTAAGTAAGAGTGACGAGGCGTAACCTCGGCAATGCCCATGGTGATGGACTTGGGGTTTCGCAGAAAAGAGAATGCTAGGGATTTCGTCGGATGTCAAGAAAACAATGAAGACAAAGTCGCCTAAATATTGGGGAAACCCTCTATTCCAAGTTGTCTACTAGATTTTGGTACCCTCGCTTGGGCTTCTCCCGCCCTATATATAATAGGACGGGTCTCAAAGTTGTATGCGGATAGGTTTCATACACGCGTGATTACAATACCAACATAATGTCGATTTGTGGTTTCTTTCCTAATACAACAAAGAGTCTTTGTCGGTTGCTTCCTTGGGCTTTTATCTGGAATCTCTATGGGCCGTAGGCCTTTTACCGAATGTAGGGTAGCGAATAGTGAGCATCCAAGTAATCATACACATGTCAGTAGCCCCGAGACTCTACCCGAATCCGCAGTTTTCAGGTTGAGTCTCAAAGTTTTTCTTTCTTCTTTCTCTTATTCTGTTTGATTTTATTTTTTGTAGGGATTTTGGTACAACGAGTCTGATGCTTCCGATGGATTAGGAATCAGTTAATTTCTCCTGGGAAAAAACAAGGTTGACCTACATCAAACTCAAGTCCCCGGGCTTGAATCCGGAATTTGTAACTGGTGTAATTCAGTTCGAGCCGCTGAGGTCTTACCGAATACCAAATTCTAGTTTTCTATTTTTTATCGGGTACCCAACGCGTCTGTCGGGATTTTGCATCAAATCGTTGATACAGATTTTTGCTGGCAGAGCGCAATATTGTGTGATTACCAGGCCACACAAGACGGATCCTGGGGTCTTACCTTCATGTTTCTGAACACGGCATTCGGATTTTCTCTCGTGTTTGAGCGTGATTCGAGGTTTTTGGCTTTTTTGGCGTTTGCCCTGCTGGACCGCCAATATTTATGATTTATATCAGATAACTTTATTATTTTGATACTATCTCTCGATGGGAGTAACTCCTTTTTTGAGGATACACTGATGTAAAACTCAATTTTTTTTTGCAATTTGTCAATGTACTTTATACACAATGGTATTTCTATCGAGTGCGCGTTAGCGCTCTCGATGGGAGTAGCCCCCGAGGCTATGTTCGGATGCCTGTATCTGGACATAGGCTCACAATTGATGTGTAACTCGTTGAAAAGCATTGATCCTTGAAAGCAAAGATTAAGATACAAATAACTTCTCTTCATATACAAGGCCAAAATCGTCGGTACATTTATTCTTTGAGGGGATGTCTATTTTAGACTTTTCTCCTGGACATCTTGGCTTTTTGAGCCAAACTGTACTCTTATCATTTTGCAAATAATCTTATGCGTAAAAGCGTCGTAGCTATGCTACGTTCCATGGATTTGAGTAATTTACTCATGTCTTCTTGTCTTGTAGTCGATATGCTCCTCCAGGAATAACTTCTGTGACGATGTATAGTCCTTCCCATGGCGATTCTAGATTCTTGTGGCCATCTTGCTTGAGGCGAAGAACTAGGTCCCCTACTGCGAAGGACCTAGGCCGCAATCTTCTGCTATGGTAATTGCGCAGGTTTTGCTGGTACATAGTTGCTCTTTGGAGGGCTTTGTCTCGAGCTTCATGAAGCGCATCCACATCATCTTCAAGTGCTTCTATTGATTGCTCTTCATTATATGTAGCTACTCTTGGTGATTCATGTGATACTTCAACTGGAAGCACGACTTATGCACCGTGGACCAAAAAGAAAGGCGTCTCTTGCGTTGAATTATTTGGAGTTGTTCGTAGACTCCATAACACGGATGGTAATTCATCCACCCATGATCCTTTTGCTCTGTCAAGTGGTGCCAATAGTCTCTTTTCAAGTCGAGCGGTAACTAGTCTGTTGGCTTTTTCGACTTGTCCATTTGTTTGCGGGTGAGCTACCAAAGCGTAGCTTATTTTGATGCCCATCTCCTGGCAGTAATCCTTGAACTCATTGAAGTGAAGTTAGTCCCAGTATCTGTGATGATGCTGTTCGGTACGCCAAACCGAAACACTATGGACTTGATAAAATTCACAGCCGAAGTTCCATCTTGGGTGGTGATAGGCATTGCTTCAATCCATTTAGTGAATTTGTCGACTTCTACTAGTAGAAAGACGTGTCCTCTTGACGATGATTTGTGAAGTTTTCCCACCATGTCGAGTCCCCACTGCGCAAAAGACCAAGCCAAGGGTATGGGATTCGGCTCAGCGGCTGGTGCTCCAGGCTTTGTTGTGAATCGTTGGCATGCTTCACATGTTCTGACAATGTCTTTTGCATCTTGTACTACAGTGAGCCAATAAAATCCTGCCATGAATGCTTTTGCAGCAATTGCTCGGCTACTAGCATGGTGACCATAGACACCTATCTTTTAGTATAATTTTTCCTTCTTGGGGTGTCACACAACGTTGCAACACACCCTAAATACTTCTTTTGTATAGTTCTCCTTTAATTATCTTGAAAGCCTTCAATCGTCGGGTGATCCGCCGAGCTTCTATCACATCCTCTGGTAGTTCTCTCTTAACCATATATGCTATATACGGCTGCATCCAAGCTGGTTCAATTAACATGACCTCTTTGATTTCTTGTTCTTTTTCGTTGATAGCCTCTTATATGTTCTTGGTTTCTAAAGTAGACCCCGACTCTTTTTGTGGGTGCTTCTTTTTCCCTATCTTTGGTGCTATGACTTCCGAGACTCTTTTTGCCTTGATTGATCGCTCCACTATCTCTTCCCAAAAAACTCCTAGTGGTATTGGTAAACACAATGATCCGATGTTTGCTAGATTGTCGGCTTCCTCATTGCTTGCTCTTCCTGTATGTGATACTTCACACCCATCAAATTGAGCCTCCATGATGCTATATAAGTCGCGATAAGTGACCATATTTTTGCTGACAACGTCACATTTGTTCATTGCCTGCTATGCCACAAGGTTGGAATCTCCAAAAAAATTGAGGCGAGTTGTACCGCAGGCTTTGGCCATTCGCATGCGATGCAACAGGGCCTCGTATTCCGCTTCATTATTAGATGCGTTTGTAAAGCTCATCCGAAGAATATATCGCATTTTGTCGCCTTGAGGTGATACTAGTATAACTCCTGCTCCTGCTCCCTCTGTTCTTTTTGATTCATCAAAGTACATTGTCCATGTGCTAGAAAGGTCTGGTGGACCCGCTGATACGTTGCTAAGGTATCTATAATTTTTGATGTTCCATGCTTGTTTTATATCTACTTTCTTATGTTTTGTCCATACTTTGGAGTATTTTTATACACTTTCTTGGCCTAACCTATTAATAAGATGCCACGGTGCTAGTTGCCTGTTTTCTGCTGTTTTTGGTTCTAGGAAAGCCAAAAAATGAATATTCTTGGAATTAGACGGGACAAAAGCCAAAGTCAATATTTCAGCGAGGAGAACACGGAGCTAGAAGACGAGACAGAGAGGGGCCAGGGGCGGCCACACCACCTGGCCGCGCGGCCAGGCCTAGCCCGCGCTAGGGGGTGGTGCGGGCGCCTAGGGCACCCCCTCGGCCTCCCCTTTCTCCTATAAGAAGCCTTTGATACAGAAACCCTAAGTACCTGATCAAAATTCCACGAAAGAGTCTGTAGCCGTCGTCATCTCCATCCCTAGATCGGGAGGGATCTTAAGCTCTTCCCGACACCCTGCCGAAGGGGAGAATTCACCCTGGAGGCCTTCTTCATCACCATGCCTGCCTCCGGTGTGATGCGTGAGTACTTCATCCCTGGACTACGGGTCCATGTAGTAGCTAGATGGTTGGTTCTTCTCCTTTGTGCTACCATCTCTAGATCTTGTGAGCTCCGTTCATGATCAAGATCATCTATTTGTAATCTTACATGTTGTGTTTGCGGGGATCCGATGGATATTGAGATGCTATTACAGATTGATTATTGATTCTATCATGTATTTATTATCTGTGATCTTGCATGCTCTCCATTGTTAGTAGCTATCTTGGTCGAGTAGATGCTAGCAACTCCAAGAGGGAGTATTTATGCTCGATAGAGGGTTCATGCCTCTAGTAATATGGGGAAGTGACAGAAATCTCTAAGGTACTAGATGTGTTGTTGCTACTAGGGAGAAAACGACAATCCTTTGTTCATAGAACAATCATATTGTTTACTTTACACACAATGCTTAATGCAATTATCTGTTGCTTGCAACTTAATATTGGTGGGGCTTCGGATGATAACCTGAAGGTGGATTATTAGTCATAGATGCAGTTGGATTATGGTCTATGTATAATGTTGTAATGCCCAATCAAATCTCATAGGAGTCAATATGATTAGTATATGCATGTATGCTTTCTTGATGTTTGTCAATTTTCCTGCTGTAATTTGTTCACCCAACATATCATCTATCTTAAGGAGAATCACCACTAGTGAACTATGGACCCCGATCCTTTCCTTTACCATCAATCTACGATCTACTATTTACTGTTTTCTGTTTATTTTCTGCAAGCAATTACTATCTTCCACACAATACGTTTAATCCTTTGTTTCCAATAAAACCGGTGAGATTGACAACTGATGACCCACAAGTATAGGGGGTGTATCGCAGTATTTTCGAGGGAAGTGAAACTCAATTTATTGATTCGACACAAGGGGAGCCAAAGAATATTTATAAGCCTTAAGAACTGAGTTCTCAATTCAGCTGCACCTGGAAACAATCTTGCTCACAACAGTTTATCAGTAGCAACCATTTTGTAGTAGCAATAGCAAAGTAATAGCAGTAGTAAAAGTAAAGACAGTAGTAAAAATTGCAGTAAATAGTAGGATTAAAGCGCGGTAGGAATAGGGATGGATGAACGGGCGTTGCATGGACAAGACAATTCATATAGCAATCAAAACATAGGGCATTTGCAGATAAATAAGATAAAGCATCCAAGTACTAAATAATCATAGGCATGTGTTCCATATATAGTCATACGTGCTCGCAATGAGAACTTGCACAACATCTTTTGTCCCCGACCCGTTTGCGGTGGGCCTCAAGGGAACTACTGGCAATTAAGGTGCTCCTTTTAATAGAGCACCGGAGCAAAGCATTAACACTCCGTGAACACATGTAATCCTCACATCAAAGCCATCCCCTCTGGTTATCCCGATTATTGTCACTTGATGACCCACAAGTATAGGGGGTGTATCGCAGTATTTTCGAGGGAAGTGAAACCCAATTTATTGATTCGACACAAGGGGAGCCAAAGAATACTTATCAGCCTTAACAACTGAGTTGTCAATTCAGCTGCACCTGGAAACAATCTTGCTCACAGCAGTTTATCAAGAGTAGCAGTTTTGTAGTAGGAATAGTAAAGTAATGCAGTAGCAAAGCAAAACAGTAGTAACAAAAGCGATGCAGTGGCATTCGAGTGCGGTAGGCATAGGGATGGATGGACGGGCGTTGCATGGACAAGACAATTCACATAGCAATCAGAACATAGGGCAATTGCAGATAAATAAGATAAAGCATCCAAGTACTAGACAATCCTAGGCATGTGTTCCATATATAGTCATATGTGCTCGCAATGTGAACTTGTACTAATGATTATGTTACCTCAACCTTGATAGCAATGGTCCCAATCATAATAGTTTCAAAATTTTCTCTTGGTATGGGACAATATATTTCTCCAACTTGAATGCCCTCAACATGTTCAATTGAATTCAAACCATAAGTCCTTTCACTCTTCTTGAGGAAATAGACAATGTGTTCCTTGTCATTAACATTGAAGGTCACCTTCCCTTGATTATAATTAATAACAGCTCCTGCAGTATTTAAGAAAAGGTCTCCCAAGAATAATAGACATATTATCATCTTCAGGCATAAAAGTTTGAGAGGATGCTCTCATAAGAAATAAGAGTTAAAGTAAAAGAGAGCATCAAGAAGCAAATTCAAAACACATTTAAGTCTAACCCACTTCCTATGCATAGGAATCATGTAAGCAAATAACAAAGTGACAGGCATAGGAAGATAAAATAAGAGTAACTTCAAAACTTTCAGCACATAGAGAGGTGTTTCAATACCATGGAAACTTCTACAACCATATTTTCCTCTCTCATAATAATTTTCAGTAGCCTCATTAAGAAACTCAACAATATAACTATCACATAAAGCATGCTTTTCATGATCTACAAGCACTAGAGCCTTATCATAAACATTTTCAAAGGAAACCTCGGGAACATAACATCCATCCTCCTTTAGTAAGCATGGAGGACAATCAAATAATGTAAGGGATAAAGAGTTACTCTCATTAGAAGGTAGCCATGGGTAGATAATCCATTCTTCCTCCTTTTGTTCATCACTCTCCTCCTCTTTCTCATCAAATGAGATTTCAGGTTCATCAATTTCTTCTTCCATAGGAGCCTGCAAGGCATTAGTCTCTTCCATTTGTGGAAAGCATCTATTAAAATATTCAAGGATATAGATATTTTCGTCCTTGTAATTATCAAAGCAAAATTTAAGTATACCATAAACCTAATGCTTATAAGGTGAATCATCAATATTTTCAAGCAAACTAGCAAGTTCAAAAGCACCCTTCCAAGCAATAAATTCTTCAATTTGTTCTGCATCATAAAAGTCATAAATTCCTTTAGCATAGGAAGATATGGTATCATTATCACTATACTCACATTGAAAAGGGAGGTGTTTATACCTCTTTCTGCAACAAGACTCATCACAGCAATAAGTAACATTATAAGTAGAGCACACGTTTCTAGCAATGGTATACAATCTATCAATTTGTTCCCATAAGTGTTTCCCTTTTTGTGACAAGCGGTGTTCCTTATAATAATATTTTTGATCTTCTGTGAACCCACCTTGCCAATAAGCTTCAGTTTCAAAGAAACCAACCATTGACATCAAGCATGATAAAGCAAGACAATAACAGACCAACGAAAACAACAACTAGAGTAGGAACTATTTTTTTTTTGTATTTTTGATAAAGAAACAAGCAAACAAGGAGAAAGATAAACTTAGCTTGAATAATAGTGATTCCAAGTGAACTTGATAAATAAAGCTATGCTCCCCGGCAATGGCGCCAGAAAATAGTCTTGATGACCCACAAGTATAGGGGGTGTATCGCAGTATTTTCGAGGGAAGTGAAACCCAATTTATTGATTCGACACAAGGGGAGCCAAAGAATAATTATCAGCCTTAACAACTGAGTTGTCAATTCAGCTGCACCTGGAAACAATCTTGCTCACAACAGTTTATCAGTAGCAGCAGTTTTGTAGTAGGAATAGTAAAGTAACAGAAGTAGCGAAGCAAAGATAGTAGTAACAAAAGCAGTAAACAGTGGGATTCGAGTGCGGTAGGCATAGGGATGGATGGACGGGCGTTGCATGGACAAGACAATTCACATAACAATCAGAACATAGGGCAATTGCAGATAAATAAGATAAAGCATCCAAGTACTAGACAATCCTAGGCATGTGTTCCATATATAGTCATACGTGCTCGCAATGAGAACTTGTACAACATCTTTTGTCCTGCCAACCCATTTGCAGCGGGGCCTCTAGGGAACTACTGGCAATTAAGGTGCTCATTTTAATAGAGCACCGGAGCAAAGCATTAACACTCCATGAACACATGTGATCCTCACATCAAAGCCTTTCCCTTCCGGCTACCCGATTTACATCGCCGGGACCATAGGTTCCGGACAACGACGTGTGTATACAACTTGTAGATAAGACCCAAAACAATACTATCATGATGAATCAATAATAAGTTCAGATCTAAAATCATGGCACTCGGGCCCTAGTGACAAGCATTAAGCACAACAAAGTTGCAACAAAGTCATAAAGCACTAATAAGAGATACTAGGCACTATGCTCTAACAATCTGATGCCATTACATGAACGATCTCATCTAATCCCTACCATCCCCATAGCCTACAGTGGGGGATTACTCACTCATAGATGGAAGAAACATGGATGGTCGATGAAGATGATGGTGGAGATCGATGGAGATGGCTCCGGGGGCACTTCCCCGTCCCGGCAGGGTGCCGGAACAGAGACTTTCTGTCCCCCGAATCTCCCCTTCAGTGGCGGAGGCGTAGCGGAACTTTTTGTGGAAAAACGTCGAACCCCTCGAAGTTTTTAGGTCAGAAGGATTCTTATAGGCGAAGAGGGAGACCGAGGGGGTGCCTGGGACCACCACACAGCCTGGCAGCGGCCAGCCCAGCCGCGCTGGGGGGGGTGGCCAGCCCCTGGCCCTCCTCCGTCTCGTATTCTGGCTCCTGGAGTCTTATGGAAAAATAGGCACTTTGGCTTTTGTCCCGTCTAATTCCGAGAATATTCATTTTCTGACTTTCCTAACAATCTGATGCCATTACATGAACAATCTCATCCAATCCCTACCATCCCCATGGTTTATAGCGGGGGATTACTCACTCATGGATGGGGGAATCATGGATGGTCGATGGAGAAGCGATAGTGATGATGACGGCGATGATCTCCTCCAATTCCCCATCCCGGCAGGGTCCTAGAACGGAGTATCTGGTTCTGATTCGCGGAATCTGGTGGTGGCGGCATAGCAGAACTCTTTCTGGAAAAATGTCGAACCCCCCTTGGTTTTTAGGTCAAGAGGCAACTTATAGGCGAAGAGGGAGGCCGAGGGGGTGGCCCGCAAGGCCAGGTGGTGTGGGCCCCTCATGGCCCTCCTCCGTCTCGTCTTCTAGCTCCATGAGTCTTCTGGTGAAATAGGATTTTTGGCATATTTTCCGGGATTTTTCCCGATAGTTGAGTTTCTGCACAAAAACTAGACACCGAGGTAATTCTGCTGAAAACATTGTCAGTCCGTGTTAGTTGTATCCAAATCACACAAGTTTAGAGGAAAAACAATAGCAAAAGTGTTCAGGAAAGTAGATACATTTTGGATGTATCAACTCCCCCCAAGCTTAGCTTATTGCTTGTCCTCAAGCAATTCAGTTGAAAACTGAGTGCGATAAAAGAAACTTTCACGAACACATTTGCTTCATAAGATGTATATATTCTCACCATATGATCAAGTACTTGGTCAATTCATAATAAGGAGTATGCAAATAAGGTTACTCAATAGTCAAAGCAAGCTATGAAGAGATTCTAACTCAAAAATAGTAAGTAGCATGAAACATAAGCAACATTGCAATGCTCATAAAAAGGTATGATAGAGTGGTATCTTGCTTGCCTTTGATTGTATGGCAAACATAAATGCCAAGGCACCTCTGAAGTTCAAGTGAAGACTAGAAGTAAAGATATCAAAGATACAAGCATCAAAGTCATGACACAATTAATCCAAATTTTGAGACAAGCATATTACACTAAGAATGACAACTATGCTCTCAAGAAAGTGCTCATAGAATAGGTGGTGACTCAACAAGGAAATGAAAAGGTTTTGAAAAGTTTGAAAGGATTCCAAATGCTGAAAGTATGGTACTCGTTAGCTTTGACCTCTCATTGTCCTATCATAAGCATATTTAAATGGTTAAAGTGAAACTGAGGTCCAATACGAGTTATATGCTTAACAGGCCATAAACTGGAAATCTCATGTCCCTTGAGTACGAGGGCCGCTCCTCATGCTACTCAACTTTAGTTACCGGTAAGTTCTTGTCATCGTAAATACATGTGTATCATAGAGAACCTCCAACAGGGTACCCCTTGCCCGATGATACGGAAGAATCCCCATATCAAAATGACAAGGCAAGCAGACAATGAGCATCTCAGCAATCTTCTTATTTACCATGGGAAAATGGTTCTTTTTGTCTCTTTCCTCTTTTCTCATCTTTTTTTTTCAATCTCTATCTCTCTTTTTTATAAGAAGAATGCTTTGTAGATTGCTCATTATGGTTACGCTGCAGGTTTCCACCATGATTAGGCATGGATTAGACTAGCCGCCCAGGTGTTTCTCTAACACACATATATAACTCCATGGACTTACAAGCTCCCCTTTTATTTCACACCGACGACATCCGTAAATAAAAGAGCATGATATCAACTGGGTATATATTACAGGCGTTGAAAGTGTTCCCCGTGACAACACGGTTCTGCTAATCCCCATGCTATAATTTGCAAGCATATAACTTTTCATGGATAATCACAATGGTTCAGGTTTATTAAGTGCAAGAAATAAAGTGTGCCATCAAGTTCGTGAGAGCTTTACTAACTAACTTTCTCATAACAAGCAAACATTTTATTCGGACGAAAACAAGGCATACTAAATATGCACGAAAAAGCAAATGATGCTAATAGGTAGGTATGGTGGACACTTTTGGCAATATTGGTTTTGGGGAGTTAGAAACACGAGTAGAGCTCATACTAAGTGCAAGTGAAGGCTAGCAATAGTAAGGAAGCGACAAACGAGAGAGCAATAACTGTCATAATCATGCTTGCAACAAAACATGACTAATCATGGCATGAAAGTGATTCAAGACCCCTGAGGCAAAATAATTCATTGAGGCTTAAGTGATTATTGTTTCAGTCATATGCATGCATGAGCATGTGCCAAGTCAATTCAAGTGAAACATTCAGAGGAGGATACCACAATGTCATACCAAGTTATGAATAGAACAATGCAAGCAAACATTCATATGACATGCTACAAACCATTAGCAAGATGGATGCTAATCATAGGAAAGCAAGAACTACTAAGCATCCATAAATAACATACAACTTACATGAACAGACTAAGCATGCCCACAATGATGAGTATATGTACAAAAATGAAAACAAATAGAGTTCGTTACTAGCCTCTTACCACACCTCAAGTTGTCATTAATCTTCATTATTGCCCTTCACTTGTGTGGCTTGAATAATAACATGAAACCCAACTCTACTGAGGACTGATGAACCCTGCAAAGAACTTCACAAAACCAAAGAAGAAGAACAAATATTTTTGGGTTTTCGATTTTTAAAGGCAAGAACCAAAAGGAAGAACAAGCAAAGTGAAATCTTTTTGGGTTTTTTGAATAATGAAAACAAAGCAAAAAGGAAGGAGCAAACCAAGGCTAAAAATACAAAGAAGCGAACAAAGAGAAACAACAAAAATATTTTTGGTCTTTTTGTGTTTTAGAAAGCAAAAGTAAAGAAAGAACGGAAACTAAAAAGAGAACGAAAGATGGATATACAAAGTATCGACTGAACATGATATGTAGATGAGTGTGATGTCAGTTGATGTCTACGCACTTCTATTCTTGTAGACAGTTGTTGGGCCTCCAAGTGTAGAGGTTTGTAGAACAACAGCAAGTTTTCCCTTAAGTGGATCACCCAAGGTTTATCGAACTCATGGAGGAAGTGGTCAAAGGTATCCCCTCTCAAGCAACCCTGCAATCAAGATACAAGAAGTCTCTTGCATCCCCAACACACCCAATACACTTGTCAGGTGTATAGGTGCACTAGTTCGGCGAAGAGATAGTGAAATACAAGTGGTCTAGATAATTATAAGTGGTAACGGTGATAGAAAATAGCTTGATGGCGTGGAAAAGACTAAAGTAAAACTGAAATAAAGATGGAAGCAAGCAAACATGTAACAAATCTAGTAGCAAACGGTGTTTCAATGATTAGAAACAAGGCCTAGGGATCATACTTTAACTAATGAACACTCTCATATAAATACATTCTTCTTTATGATACTACGCTGAACTACTCTGTGGTTGGACACTCTAATCCATGGTAGGGATATAACAGCACACCTCAAAGTTCGCTTTCTGCATCTAGATAACCCCACACTGTCACCTTGAGCACTAGATGGTTCCAACAAACACCACAATTTCATAAAGACATCCAACTCCAAATATAACTCATAACAAGTAATTGTAATCTCTAGTCTAAGTGCCACCATGGGGTGCACGCTATCAACTTCACACACATGGGGAGAGCAGAGATCTATTAAAGCACTTGAGTAGCAAGGTAGATCTACTTGATTACAAAGCTCATGATCACAATATGATCATGCATAGAGAGAGAGAGAGATGAACACATAGCTACCGGTGGAACCCTTAGCCTCGAGAGAGAACTACTCCCTCCTCATCATGGGAATCAGCAATGGTGATGGAGATTGTGGTGGAGATCGATGGAGATGGCTCCAGGGGCACTTCCCCGTCCCGGCAGGGTGCCGGAACAGATACTTTCTGTCCCTCGAATCTCCCCTTCGGTGGCGGCGACGCTACGGAACTTTTCGTGGCTGGAGGCTTGATGATTTAGGGTTTTTGCATCAGGAGGCATCTTATAGGCGAAGAAGCAAGGTCAGTGGGCGGCCAGGGGGCCCACACCATGCCCTGGCGCGACCTAGGGGGACCCGTGCCTAGGGGTGGTTTGGCCATCCTATGGCCCCCCTTCGTCTCTCCTTCTGGCTCCGTGAATCTTCCGGGAAAATAACGACTTTGGATTTTGTCCGGTCCAATTCCGAGAATATTCATTTTGTGACTTTCTGGAACCAAAAACAGCAGAAAACAGGCAACTGGCACTGTGGCTCTTGTTAATAGGTTAGTCCAAGAAATCATATGAAAAGTACTCCAAAGTGTGGACAAAACATAAGAAAGTAGATAAAACCAAGCATGGAACATCAAAAATTATAGATACATTTGCAACATATCAACATCCACAAGCTTAACTCCTGCTCATCCTCGAGTAGGTAAGTGATAAAAAGAAAGAATAATTTTTGAGGTGACATGTACCATCATAAACTTGATCAAAGTATTTGTAAAACATTCATAGCTGGGATCATAGTACTTCAATCATAACATGAAATACAAAGTTCTAGCAATAAGACAAAGAAACTATGTTGCAACATGAAAAGGCACAAACAAAAGATTAATGAATAACAATGCTTTGCAAGAAGTTTGTTTGTTTCACAAAAAGAAAAGTTAGCATAGTGGCATTCAGCTTGTCCCTCATGGAGTAGCAAACATAGATGCATAGGACACCTTCAAAGTTCATAAGAGTGACTATATACACATAGTTTAAAACAAGCAATATCAAAGCTATGCATCAATCAACAAGTCTTGGGACAATGCACATAGAACTAAGAATGGCCATTGTGCTCTCAAAGTAGGTGCATAAAGATAGAAGGTGGAGACTCAACATAAAAGTAAAAGAAAAGCCTTCATAGAAGGAAGTAGAGATTCAAGTTTCATGAAGAGCTTCCAAAAATTATGGTACTTGTTAGCTTTCAGCTCTCATTGCCCCTATCATAAGCATCTTTAGGTGATTAAGGTTAAAGTGACACAACTAAGAGGATATGCTTGACAAGTTATAAGTTGAAATCTCATGCCCCTTACTTACGAGTACCGAACCTCATGCTACTCAACTTTAGTCACAAGTAAGCTCTTGTCATTGTAAGTACATATGTATCATAGAGAACCACCAACGGGGTACTCCTTGCACATGATACATGAGCTATCTCATAATCAAAATGACAAGACAAGCAGACAATGAGCATCTCAGCGATCTTTTTATTTGCTATTTGCATAGGTTTTTATTGAGCATACTTCATAGAGTGCTCATTATGGTTATGCTACAAGTTTCCACCATGATTAGGCATGGCTTAGGCTAGCGGCCCAGGCGTTTCTCTAACGCACATACAAACTCCATGATCTTACAAGTTCCACTTTTATTTCACACCGCCGGGATCCATAAGCAAAAGAACATGATATCAACGGGGTACAAAGTACAAGTGCAATGTTGAAAGCGTTCCCCATGATACATGGTTCTGCTAATTTCAACTTATAAAGCGCAAGCATATACGCAACAAAGATGGACACAATGGGTCAAGTTTATTAATTGCAAGAAAGTAAAGTGTGCCATCAAGTTCGTGAGAGCTTTAATCACTAATTTTCGCATAACAAGTTTAATTCGGAAGGTAGATAAAAACATGAATATGCTTGGAATAGCAAGTGCCAATAGGTAGGTATGGTGGAATCTTTGGAATAACTTGGTTTTAGGAGTTGGATGCATGAGTGGAACTCACACTTGGTTATGGAGGCTAGCAAAAGACTAGGAGCGACCGACTAAGAGAGCAATAATGGCCATAATCATGCAGAGCGACAAAACATCATTAATCAAAGCATAAAGTGATACTACAAGTTGAAAACTAAAGGATCATAAAGGCTATGGTGACTTGGGATAGTCATAACATGGTGTGAGCATGTGCCAAGTCAACCCAAATAAAGCATCAAAGGAGAATACCACAATACTATGCTTTAATATGCTAAAACAACGCATGATTCTTCCAAGGCACATTAAGCAATCTCAATTGTTTATAACATGTCATGATACATCAAAGAATACTAAGCATAAATCCAAAACAATATCAAGCATGGCATGACAAAGCATAGGCCACAGTCAAAAACAAGATCTCTTTACCACTTAAGCATGAACTTTCCTACTCTTTTCCAATCCAAACCAAACTATTTGAAAACCAATGCATGAAAGAGGGGATCCAACCAATTTATTCATCAAACTAAGCAAACTAAGCAAACGAAAAAACAAAACAAAAACGAAAAAGAATATGCTCCAAGAACAATACAACTGTGCATGAAACAATAAAAATGAAGCATTTGGAAGAAACCTGTGATTTTTATTAATGAAGAGGGGGATGCTTTGGGCATCCCCAAGCTTTGACGCTTGTACTTCTTGGATATTTCTTGGGGTGACACGCGTGGAATCCCCAAGTTTGAGCTTTAGTCCATTCTTCATCTCATTACTCATTCCTTCCATACACCTGATAATTTTCCTTCATACAAAACTTCACACAATCTTTATTAGCAACATTAGTGCACTCAAAATAATAGGTCTTTAGGTTCAGTTCCAACACCTATAAAACTTCCATTAAAACACAAGCTACTGTAGTACTTCCCTCAAAAATCTCAATTCCCCAAAAGAACTTAAAAAGGAACCAACAAGAAGCAAATGCAAATAATGGCAGAAATCTGTCAAAACAGACCAGCAGGTAAATACGAATTTTTTCGAAGACCTTATGTTGCTCAAATCGAAAAGTGTTGAACTAAAGAAAGTTAGATAACAATCTGGGGCAGAAGCACAAAAATTCATGCCTCAAAAGGACGTACAGAGAGTTTACACGATTTTTTACGGTGAAACACAGAATTCTGTTTTGGGACAGCAACTTTCCCAATCATTACGTCTCTCTCATTAGAGGTTACTCTTGGCACAAAAAGCAAATAAAAAGGATAAGGAATGGTTATTATATAGGTAATAACTTCCAAGACTCAACTAAAACTTTTGGGTTATCTCCCAATAAGTACTTTTGTTTAACGTCTTTAAGTTAGGCATGATAGTTTGAGAATATGCTCACATAAAAAATATGAATTAAAGTAAAAGAGAGCATCAAGAAGCAAATTCAAAACACATTTAAGTCTAACCCACTTCCTATGCATAGGAATATTGTAAAGAAACAGGTCATGAAAGCACAAATCAACAAGCATGGGAAAGCAAAACAAGTGCAACTTCAAGACTTTCAACATAAAGAGGGGAAACTTAATTTTGTTGAGATACATAAAACCATGTTTCCCTCTCTCATAATAACTTTCAGTAGCATCATGAATAAAATTAACAATATAACTATCACATAAAACATTCTTATCACGAGCCACATGCATAAAATAAGTAATACTCTCCACATAAACATAGTCATTCTTATTAATTGTAGTGGGAGCAAATTCAACAAAATAGCTATCATTATTATTCTCATCACCATAATCATCAAATATAGGAGGCATATTGTAATCATATTAATTTTCTCCTCAATAGTAGGTGGACTGAAAATGTCATATTCATCATTGTAATCATCATATATTGGAGGTTTGGTATCATCATTAGCAATATAATAGCTATCTTCCAAAGTTGGGGAACTAAAAAGATCATTTTCATAAAAACTAGCTTCCCCAAGCTAGACTTTTCCATAGCATTAGCAATAATGGTGTCCAAAGAATTCATACTAACAACATTGCTATTAGCATGCAAATAAAGTTCCATAGGTTTTTTAATTTTCTCTTCAAACACTTCATGTCCTAAGTCAAGATAAATACTATAAAGCTCTCTAATTTTGTTGTTGTTTTCCATTAAGCCTAACTAGTAAAAACAAGAAACAAAAAGACAAAATTGCAAAATCTAAAGGAAATATCTTCGAGCACTCACACCGGAGGATGTGAGTACCTTTTACCTTACCTCCCCGGTAACGGCGCCAGAAAATAGCTGCTGGCGCGTGGTTGACGTGGGAGCTTCTTCTTCAGTCCCCGGCAACGGCGCCAGAAAATAGCTTGATGTCTACGCACTTCTATTATTGTAGACAGTTGTTAGGCCTCCAAGTGCAGAGGTTTATAGAACAGCAGCAAGTTTTCCCTTAAGTGGATCATCCAAGGTTTATCGAACTCATGGAGGAAGTGGTCAAAGGTATCCCCTCTCAAGCAACCCTGCAATCAAGATACAAGAAGTCTCTTGTGTCCCCAACACACCCAATACACTTGTCAGGTGTATAGGTGCACTAGTTCGGCGAAGAGATAGTGAAATACAAGTGGTATAGATAATTATAAGTGGTAACGGTGATAGAAAATAGCTTGATGGCGTGGAAAAGACTAAAGTAAAACTGAAATAAAGATGGAAGCAAGCAAACATGTAACAGATCTAGTAGCAAACGGTGTTTCAATGATTAGAAACAAGGCCTAGGGATCACACTTTCACTAGTGAACACTCTCATACAAATATATTCTTCTTTATGATTCTACGCTGAACTACTCTGCGGTTGGATACTCTAATCCATGGTAGGGCTATAACAACACACCTCAAAGTTCGCTTTCCGCATCTAGATAACCCCACACTGTCACCTTGAGCACTAGATGGTTCCAACAAACACCACAATTTCATAAAGACATTCAACTCCAAATATAACTCATAACAAGTATTTGAAATCTCTAGCCTAAGTGCCACCATGGTGTGCACACTGTCAACTTCACACACATGGGGAGAGCAGAGATTTATTAAAGCACTTGAGTAGCAAGGTAGATCTACTTGATTACAAAGCTCATGATCACAATATGATCATGCATAGAGAGATATGAACACATAGCTACCGGTAGAACCCTTAGCCTCGAGAGAGAACTACTCCCTCCTCATCATGGGAATCAGCAACGGTGATGGAGATTGTGGTGGAGATCGATGGAGATGGCTCCGGGGGCACTTCCCCATCCCGGCAGGGTGCCCTCCCCTTCGGTGGCGGCGGCACTGTGGAACTTTTCGTGGCTGGAGGCTTGATGATTAGGGTTTTTGCATCGGGAGGCATCTTATAGGCAAAGAGGCAAGGTCGGTGGGCGGCCAGGGCACCCACACCATGCCCTGGTGCGACCTGGGGGGGACCCGCGCCTAAGGGTGGTTTGGCCACCCTGTGCCCCCCTTCGTCTCTCCTTCTGGCTCCGTGAATCTTCCGGGAAAATAACGACTTTGGATTTTGTCCGGTCCAATTCCGAGAATATTCATTTTATGACTTTCTGGAACCAAAAACAGCAGAAAACAGGCAACTGGCATTGTGGCTCTTGTTAATAGGTTAGTCCAAGAAATCATATGAAAAGTACTCCAAAGTGTGGACAAAACATAAGAAAGTAGATAAAACCAAGCATGGAACATCAAAAATTATAGATACGTTTGCAACGTATCAACATCCCCAAGCTTAACTCATGCTCGTCCTCGAGTAGGTAAGTGATAAAAAGAAAGAATAATTTTTGAGGTGACATGCACCATCATAAACTTGATCAAAGTATTTGTAAAACATTCATAGCTGGGATCATAGTACTTCAATCATAACATGAAAGACAAAGTTCTAGCAATAAGACAAAGAAACTATGTTGCAACATGAAAAGGCACAAACAAAAGATTAATGAATAACAATGCTTTGCAAGACGTTTGTTTGTTTCACATAAAGAAAACATAGCATAGTGGCATTCATCTTGTCCCTCCTGGAGTAGCAAACATAGATGCATAGGACACCTTCAAAGTTCATAAGAGTGACTAGATACAAATAGTTTAAAACAAGCAAGATCAAAGCTATGCATCAATCAACAAGTCTTGGGACAATGCACATAGAACTAAGAATGGCCACTGTGCTCTCAAAGTAGGTGCATAAAGATAGAAGGTGGAGACTCAACATAAAAGTAAAAGAAAAGCCTTCATAGAAGGAAGTAGAGATTCAAGTTTCATGAAGAGCTTCCAAAAATTATGTTACTTGTTAGCTTTCAGCTCTCATTGCCCCTATCATAAGCATCTTTAGGTGATTAAGGTTAAAGTGACACAACTAAGAGGATATGCTTGACAAGTTATAAGTTGAAATCTCATGCCCCTTACTTACGAGTACCGAACCTCATGCTACTCAACTTCAGTCACAAGTAAGCTCTTGTCATTGTAAGTACATATGTATCATAGAGAACCGCCAACGGGGTACCCCTTGCACATGACACAGGAGCTATCCCATAATCAAAATGACAAGGCAAGCAGACAAAGAGCATCTCAATGATCTTTTTAGTTGCTATTTGCATAGGTTTTTATTGAGGATGCTTCATAGAGTGCTCATTATGGTTATGCTGCAAGTTTCCACCATGATTAGGCATGGCTTAGGCTATCGGCCCATGCGTTTCTCTAACACACATACAAACTCCATGATCTTACAAGTTCCACTTTTATTTCACACCGCCGGGATCCATAAGCAAAAGAACATGATATCAGCGGGGTACAAAGTACAAGTGCAATGTTGAAAGTGTTCCCCATGATACATGGTTCTGCTAATTTCAACTTATAAAGCGCAAGTATATACGCAACAAAGATGGACACAATGGGTCAAGTTTATTAATTGCAAGAAAGTAAAGTGTGCCATCAAGTTCGTGAGAGCTTTAATCACTAATTTTCGCATAACAAGTTTAATTCGGAAGGTAGATAAAAACATCAACATGCTTGGAATAGCAAGTACTAATAGGTAGGTATGATGGACTCTTTGGAATATCAACATACAACTCTAATGAACCAAAGACGTTCAACCATTCAATCTAAGAACAAAGAAACTACACAAACATGACATAGGTCATAGGATTATAACTTATAGCATCAAACACAATGTTTACATAGGACGGTACAGAGGTGTGTCAGAGGATGAACCACTACATACTAGGAGGATTAGGTGATGGATATGGCGGTGAAGATGGTGAAGAAGGCGGCAGCGGTGCCGACGGCGGTGCGGGGGACTCCTTCCCCGCCGCCGGTATCATGGGTGAGCACCGTCCCTTAGCCCCCTTCCTTCATGGCTTCTTGGGAGCCCTCCCCCATGGAGATGGGATCCATGGGGAGGAAAAAACATGGCTTTGGTGGCTGCAAATTCGTGGGTGGAGATATCCTGGGCGAATTAGGTTTCCTCCCTTTATATAGCTTCTCGGATTCCCGTCACCCCATCTTGGGCTGCAGTAAATCGGGCCTAGAAGGCCCGTCCAGACTTGGAATCAGCTAAATTTTATGTCTAGAATGTTTGTCGCAAAATTTCCAACAACTTTGTACTTGAAGAGTTTTCCTTTTGTCGCCGTTTTCGATCCTAAACATGACCATCTTCAAAAAAGTTCTGAGACAGATTTCTGAAAAAATCCCAACTTGACTCCAACAAGTTTTCCACTTGTATTCTTGGTAATTCCTACACATCAAAGTGTAAAATAAGAACATTGTGCACTTTTGCAACTATTAGTAGGTTAGTCCAAATAAATCATAAACTTTATGTAAAAAGGAGTGTCAAAAGCATAATATTAGCATAAAACCATCAAAAATTATAGATACATTATGGACGTATCAACATCCCCAAGCTTAGTTTCTGCTCGTCCTCGAGTAGGTAAACAATAAAATCAATATAATTTTTGAGGTGACATGCAGCCTACACGAACTTGATCATCATTATTGTAAAAGCATTGATAGCTGGGATCAAAGTACTTAAAACATGAACATGAAAGATAGAGTTCTAACAATAAGACATAGCAACTATGTTGTAACATGAAAAGGCACAAACAAAAGATTCATGAATAACAATGTTTTACAAGAGGTTTGTTTGTTTCACATAAAGAAAATATAATGAGAATGGTATTCAGCTTGTCCCTCATAGAGTAGCAAAACATAAATGCATAGGACACCTTCAAGGTTCATAAGGGTGACTAGATACAAATAGTTTAGGAACAAGCAATATCAAAGTTATGCATCAATCAACAAATCTTGGGACAATGAACATAGAACTAAGAATGATAACTATGCTCTCTTAATTGGTGCATAAAGATAGAAGGTGGAGACTCAATATAAAAGTGGAAGAAAGGCCTTCATAGAAGGAAGCAGGAATTCAAGTCTAATAAAGAGCTTCCAAAAATTATGGTACTTATTAGCTTTCAGCTCTCATTGCCCCTATCATAAGCATCTTGAAGTAATTAAGGTTAAAGTGAACATCATATGGAGTATATGCTTGACAAAGTATAAGTTGAAAATCTCATGTCCCTTGAATACGAGGGTCGCTCCTCATGCTACTCAAGTTTAGTTACCGGTAAGTCTTGTCATAGTAAGTACAAGTGTATCATAGAGAACCACCAATGGGGTACCCCTTGCCCGATGATACGGAAGAATCCCCATATCAAAATGACAAGGCAAGCAGACAATGAGCATCTCATCAATCTTCTTATTTACCATGGGAAAATGGTGCTTTTTTCTCTCTTTCCTCTTTTCTCATCTCTTTTTTTTTCTCAATCTCTATCTCTTTTTTATAAGAAGAATGCTTCATAGATTGATCATTATGGTTACGCTGCAGGTTTCCACCATGATCAGGCATGGATTATACCGGCAGCCCAGGCGTTTCTCTAATACACATACATAACTCCATGGACTTACAAGCTCCCCTTTCATTTGACACCGACGACATCCATAGACAAAAGAGCATGATATCAAGTAGGTACAATGTATAAGTGCAATGTTGAAAGTGTTCCCCATGACAACATGGTTCTGCTAATCCCCAACATATAAGTGCAAGCATATATAACATAGATGACACAATGGTTCAAGTTTATTAGGGGCAAGAAAAGTAAAGTGTGCCATCAAGTTCGTGAGAGCTTTAATCACTAGTTTTCTCATAACAAGTTTAATTCGGAAGGTAGATAAAAGTATGAATATACTTAGAATAGCAAATGCTAATAGGTAGGTATGGTGGATTCTTTGGGATAACTTGGTTTTATTTGGAGTTAGATGCATGAGTGGAACTCATACTTGGTTATGGAGGCTAGCAAAAGACTGGGAGCGACCAACTAAAAGAGCAATAATGGCCATAATCATGCAAAGCGACAAAACATCATTAATTAAAGCATAAACTGATATGACAAGTCAAAAACTAAAGGATCATAAAGGCTATGGTGACTTGGGATAATCATAACATGGTGTGAGCATGCGCCAAGTTAACCCAAATAAAGCATCAAAGGAGAATACCACAATACTATGCTTTAATATGCTAAAACAACGCATGATTCTTTCAAGGCACATTAAGCAATCTCAATTGTTTATAACATGTCATGCTACAACAAAAATCACTAAGCATAAAGCCAAAACAATATCAAGCATGACATGACAAAGCATAGGCCACCGTAAAAAATGAGCTCCTTTTACCACTTAAGCATGAACATTTCCTACTCTTTTCTAATCCAAACCACACTTATTTGAAACTAATGTATGAAAGAGGGGGTCCAACCAATTTATTCAAGCAAACTAAGCAAACCAAGCAAACAAAAACCAAAAACAAAAATGAAGACGCTCCAAGTACAACACAACTATGCATGAAACAATAAAAATGAAATGTTTGGAAGAACCTGAGATTTTTATTGATGAAGAAGGGGATGCCTTGGGCATCCCCAAGCTTTGACACTTGTACTTCTTGGATATTTCTTGGGGTGACATGGGGTGGCATCCCCAAGCTTGAGCTTTAGTCCATTCTTCATCTCATTACATCATTCTTTCCTTAACACCTGAAATTTTTCCTTCATACAAAACTTCACATAATCTTCATTAGCAACATTAGTGTACTCAAGATAATAAGTCTTTGGGTTCAGTTTCAACACCAATAAAACTTCCATCAAAACACAAGCTACTGTAGAACTTCCCTTAAAAAGCTCAATTCCCCAAAGAGAACCCACAAAGGAATCAACAAGAAGCAAATGCAAATAATGGCAGAAATCTGTCAAAATAGACCAGCAGATAGAAACCAATTTTTTCGAAGACCTTCTGTTGCTCAAATCTAAAAGTGTTGAACTAACAAAAGTTGGATAACAACCTGGGACAGAAGCACAAAACATTACAGCTCAAACCGACGTACAAAGATTTTACACAAATTTTTACAGCGAAGCACAAAAATCTATTTCGGGGCAGCAACTTTCCCAAGCATTACTTCTCTCTCATTAGAGGTTACTCTTGGCACAAAAAGCAAATAAAAAGGATAAGGAGAGGTTGTTACTGAAGCAATAACTTCCAAGACTCAACTAATTTTTTTGGATTATCTCCCAATAAGTACTTTTCTTTAACGCCTTTAAGTTAGGCATAGGAGCAATATTCAAGTATTTTCGAATGAATAAGCATTAAGATCAATACCAGCAATATCTTTCTTTTTCAAGGCTTCATGCATTCCTACAAGTTTTTAACTAAAAATCTTCCATGGAAAGATTTGTTTTGCTTTCATAGGCATGAACACAAGTGTTCAAGAGTGACCCCCACTTAACCATTACTCATCTTTCCAATCACTTTCCTTTTTGAAAACGTTTTTAGGTAACAAGTACAACTATTTGTTTTTGTAATTCGCATTCCCTATCCATACTAAGATAGAGAACACTTTAAACTGAAAGTAAAACCTACTTAGAGATAAAGCAAACTAGTGCACACACGAATATTGATACATTGCAAATGTATCTATAATTTTTGATGTTCCATGCTTGGTTTTATCCACTTTATTGTGTTTTGCCCACACTTTGGAGTACTTTTCATATGATTTCTTGGACTAACCTATTAACAAGAGCCACAGTGCCAGCTGCCTGTTTTCTGCTGTTTTTGGTTCCAGGAAAGTCAGAAAATGAATATTCTCGGAATTGGACGGGACAAAATCCAAAGTGCCTATTTTTCCGGAAGTCATCAGATGCCAGAATACGAGACGAAGAGGGGCCAGAGGCCGGCCACACCACCTGGCCGTGCGGCCAGGCTGGGCCCGTGCCAGGGGTGGTGTGTGGCCCCTAGCACCCCCTCGGCCTCCCCTTCCGCCTATAAGATGCCCTCGGGACGAAAACCCTAAGGACCCGATCAAAAATCCATGAAAGAGTCTGTAGCCGCCGTCATCTCCATCCATAGATCGGGAGGGATCTAAAGCTCTTCCCAGCACCCTGCCGGAGAGGGGAATTCACCCTGGAGGCCTTCTTCATCACCACGCAAGCCTCCGGTGTTATGCGTGAGTAGTTCATCCTTGGACTACGGATCCATGTAGTATCTAGATGGCTGGTTCTCCTCCTTTGTGCTTTCATGTTTAGATCTTGTGAGCTCCGTTCATGATCAAGATCATCTATTTGTAATTCTGCATGTTGTGTTTGCGGGGATCCGATGGATATTGAGATGCTATTTCAGATTGATTATTGATTCTATCATGTCTTTGTTATTTGTGATCTTGCATGCTTTCTGTTGTTAGTAGCTATCTTGGCCAAGTAGATGCTAGCAACTCCAAGAGTTAGTATTTATGCTCGATAGTGGGTTCATGCCTCTGGTAATCTAGGGAAGTGACAGAAATCTCTAAGGTACTAGATGTGCTGTTGCTACTAGGGAGAAAACAACAATCCTTTGTTCATAGAACAATCATATTGTTTACTTTACACGCAGATCATAAAGCAATAATCTGTTGCTTGCAACTTAATCTTGGAGGGTTTGATGATAACCGAAGGTGGATTATTAGTAATAGATGCAGTTGGATGGTGGTCTATGTATAATGTTGTAATGCCCAATCAAGTTCCAAAGGAGTCAAGATGATTAGTATATGCATGTATTGCTTTCTCGATGTTTGTCAATTGCCCCGCTATAATTTGTTCACCCAGCATGTTATCTATCTTAAGGAGAGCCACCTCTAGTGAACTATGGATCCCGGTCCTTGTCTTTACATACAATCTACAATCTTTATTGCTTTGTATTTACTTTCTGCAAACTATTACTTCTTTCCATTCGATACGTTTAATCCTTTGTTTTCCACAAAACACGGTGAGATTGACAACCTCATCACAAGTTGGGGACAAAGTTCTATGGTTGTGTTGTGCAGGTATCCACGTTGCTACTAGCACCGGTAGTGCGCCCTGCCAAAGCTCAGCTAGTAACACCTTTGGGGTGTTTCCTTGCTCCTACTGGTTCGATTAAACCTTGGTTTCATAACTGAGGGAAACTTGCTATTGTGCTCATCATACCTTCCTCTTGGGGTTCCCAACGAGCTCTACATCAACACCGCACCAAAGACTTTTACAGGCGTGTGCTCGAGCCATCAAGCATTTTTCAAGGCCGTTCTTGGAGTCAAGGACATCTTCACAAGGGGAGTCCCTCATAACCAATCTCTTTACTTTGTTATTTTTGTTTTGCTTAGTTTCTTTTTGTTTTGTTTGCTTGTTTCTTTTTCAAAAACACAAAAAAATTAGTTCTACTAGTTTGCTTTCTTATTTGAAAACACAAAAAATGACTACTCTTGAAAACACTAAGTTGTGTGACTTCACTAGCACCAACAACAATGATTTTATGAGCACACCTATTGCTCCACCTGTGCCTGAAGATACTTTCTTTGAGTTAAAACCTGCTTTACTCAATCTTGTTATGAGAGAACAGTTTTCTAGTATTGGTAATGAAGATGTTGCTTCTCATCTAAATAACTTTGTTGAATTTTGTGAGATGCAAAAGCATAGGGATATAGATGGTGATATTATTAAGCTGAAATTGTTTCCTTTCTCTTTGAGAGGAGAAGCTAAAGAATGGTTGAATTCCTTAACTATGAATAGTATTGATTCTTGGACTAAGTGCAAAGATGTTTTTATTGGAAAATACTATCCTCCTGCTAAGATTATATCTATGAGAAGTGAAATAATGAAGTTTAAACAACTTGATAATGAGCATGTTTCTCAATCTTGGGAAAGAATGAAATCTTTGGTAAAGAATTGTCCCACTCATGGACTGACTGCTTGGATGATCATCCAAACTTTTTATGCAGGATTGAACTATTCTTCAAGGAACCTATTGGACTCTGCTATTGGAGGTACCTTTATGACCATCACTTTGGGTACCGCAACAAAACTTATGGACAATATGATGGTTAATTATTCTGAATGGCATAATGAGAGAGCTCCACAAGGTAAGAAGGTAAATTCTGTTGAGGAAATTTCCTCGTTGAGTGATAAGATTGATATTATTATGTCTATGCTTGTGAATGGGAAAGCCCATATTGATCCAAATAATGTTCCTTTAGCCTCTTTGGTTGCTCAAGAAGAGCAAGTTGATGTGAACTTCATAAGAAATAACAACTTTGGCAATAATGCTTATGGGAGTAATTTTGCTAACAACAATTACAAGCCATATCCTCCCAACAACGGTAATGCTTATGGAAATTCTTACAACAATAATAGGAGTGCTCCCTCTGAACTTGAAGTTATGCTTAAGGAGTTTATTAGTAAACAAACTACTTTCAATAAAACTATTGAGGAAAAACTCTCTAATGCTGAAAGAAATATAGCATCTTTGGTTGAAGCTCAATCTTCTTTGAATAAAATGGCTGCTAAACCTGAAACTAATGATAATCCCTTTGCAACTACTAATGCTATACAAGTAAGAATTGATGAAAATGTTAGACTATTAGCTGAATTACATGCTAAGTGGGAAAGAGAAGATGAAATTTCTAGAAACATTAGTGTTTCTACTATCACCACCACTAGTGTTGAGGCTAGTAATAGTTCTACTACTTTAGATGATAAAATTTATTTTGATCTTGATGGTTGCAATATCTCTGAAGTTCTTAAGTTCCTACAAAAGCTTGCTAAAAGTCCTAATGCTAGTGCTATGAACATGGCCTTTACAAAACACATTACTGATGCTCTCATAAAGATTAAAGAAGAAAAGATGAAACATAAAGCTTCTATTCCTATAAAACAAGAAGATGGTTGGGAACCCATAATTAATATGAAAGTGAATGACTTTGATTTCAAAGCTTTATGTGATCTTGATAGTAGTGTTTCTATTATGCCTAGAAGGATTTATGATATGCTTGATTTGCCTCCACTTGAAGATTGTTATTTGAATGTCCCACTTAATGATAATGCTAAAAAGAAACTCATGGGGAGTCTTAATGATGTTCTTATTATGGTTAACAATGCCTATGTCCCCGTTGACTTCTATGTTCTGGATGTTGAATACAATGCTTCTTGTCCTATTTCTTTGGGAAGACCTTTTCTAAAAACTGTTGGTGCCATTATTGATATGAAAGAAGGCACCATTAAATATCAAATCCCACTCAAGAAAGGTATAGAACTCTTCCCTAAGAAGAAAGAGAAGATTTATTTTGCCTCTCCTATGAAAATAAAATTTGGTCTTAATGCTTCTTCATTTGAGAACACTTGATTCTTTTTCTTGCTTCTTATGCCTAACTTAAAGGCGTTAAAGAAAAGTACTTATTGGGAGATAACCCAAAAGTTTTAGATGAGTCTTGGAAGTTATTACCTCTGTAATAACCTCTCCTTATCCTTTTTATTTGCTTTTTGTGCCAAAAGTAACCTCTAATGAGAGAGAAGTAATGATTGGGAAAGTTGCTGTCCCGAAACAGATTTCTGTGCTTCACCATAAAATTCGTGTAAAATATCTGAACGTACTTTTGAGGCGTGAATTTTTGTGCTTCTGCCCAAGGTTGTTATCTAACTTTAGTTAGTTCAACACTTTTTGATTTGAGCAACAGAAGGTCTTCGAAAAAATTCGTCTTTACCTGCTGGTCTGTTTTGACAGATTTCTGCCATTTTTCTGCATTTGCTTTTTGTTGGTTCCTTTTTGAGTTCTTTTGGGGAATTGAGATTTTTGAGGGAAGTTCTACAGTATCTAGTGTTCTAATGGAAGTTTATTTGGTGTTATAACTGAACCTTAAGACTTATTTATCTTGAGTGCACTAATGTTGCTAATAAAGATTGTGTGAAGTTTTGTATGAAGGAAAAATTTCAGGTGCATGGAAGGAATGAGTAACGAGATGAAGGATGGACTAAAGCTCAAGCTTGGGGATACCACGCGTGTCACTCCAAGAAATATCTAAGAAGCACAAGCGTCAAAGCTTGGGGATGCCCAAGGCATCCCCTTGTTCATCAATAAAAATTCCAGGTTTCTTCCAAACGCTTCATTTTTATTGTTTCATGCACAGTTGTGTTGTCCTTGGAGCATCTTCTTTTTCATTTTCGTTTTGGTTTTCGTTTGCTTTTGTTTGCTTAGTTTTCTGAATAAATTGGTTGGACCCCCTCTTTCATACATTGGTTTGCAAATAGTTTGGTTTGGTTTGGAAAAGAGTAGGAAAGTTCATGCTTATGTGGTAAAATGAGCTCATTTTTGACTGTGGCCTATGCTCTGTCATGCCATGCTTGATATTGTTTTGGCTTTATGCTTAGTATTGTTTGCTGTAGCATGACTTGTTATAAACAATTGATATTGCTTAATGTGCCTTGGATGAATCATGCGTTGTTTTAGCATATTAAAGCATAGTATAGTGGTATTCTCCTTTGATGCTTTATTTGGGTTGACTTGGCACATGCTCACACCATGTTATGACTATCCCAAGTCACCATAGCCTTTATGATCCTTTATTTTTCAAATTGTAGTATCACTTTATGCTTTGATTAATGATGTTTTGTCGCTCTGCATGATTATGGCACTTATTGCTCTCTTAGTTGGTCGCTCCCAGTCTTTTGCTAGCCTCCATATGCAAGTGTGAGTTCCACTCATGCATCCGACTCCAAAAACCAAGTTATTCCAAAGAGTCCACCATACCTACCTACTATCTTATGCTATTCCAAGTATATTCATGCTTTTGTTTACCTTCCAAATGAAACTTGTTATGAGAAAACTAGTGATTAAAGCTCTCACGAACTTGATGGCACACTTTACTTTTCTTGCCCTTAATAAACTTGAACCATTGTGTCGTCTATGTTGTATATGCTTGCACTTATTTATTGGGAATTAGCAGAACCATGCTTTCATGGGGAACGCTTTCAACATTGCACTTGCTACTTGTACCTAGTTGATATCATGCTCTTTTGTATATGGATGTCGTCGGTGTGAAATGAAAGGGGAGCTTGTAAGTCCATGGAGTTATGTATATGTGTTAGAGAAAATGCCTAGGCCGCTGGTCTCATCCATGCTGACATGGTGGAAACCTGCAGCGTAACCATAATGAGCTGTCTGTGAAGCATTCTTCTTATAAAAAAAGAGTCCTATATTGAGAAAAAAGAGAAAAAGAGAAAAAAAGAGATTATGAAAAGAGGAAAGAGAGAAAAAAACACCATATTATGGTAAATAAGAAGATTGCTGAGATGCTCGTTGTCTGCTTGCCTTGTCATTTTGATATGGGGATTCTTCAGTATCATCGGGCAAGGGGGTACCCCGTTGGCGGTTCTCTATGATACGCATGTACTTATAATGACAAGAACTTACCGGTGACTAAACTTGAGTAGCATGAGGAGCGGCCCTCGTATACAAGGGACATGAGATTTCTAACTTATACTTCATCAAGCATGTACACCATAGTTTGTTCACTTTAACCTTAATCACTTCAAGATGCTTATGATAGGGGCAATGAGAGCTGAAAGCTATAAGTACCATAATTTTTGGAAGCTCTTTATGAGACTTGAATCCCTACTTCCTTCTATGAAGGCCTTTCTTCCACCATTTTATTAAGTCTCCACCTTCTACCTTTATGCACCTACTTCGAGAGCATAGTGGCCATTCTTAGTTCTATGTGCATTGTCCCAAGACTAGTTGATTGATGCATACTTGATATTGATTGTTTTAAACTATTTGTATATAGTCACTCTTATGAACTTTGAAGGTGTCCTATGCATTTATATTGCTACTCTATTGAGGGACAAGCTGAATGCTATTATGCTATGTTTTCTTTATGTGAAACAAACAAACGTCTTGTAAAGCATTGTTATTCATGAATCTTTTGTTTGTGCCTTTTCATGTTGCATCATAGTTTCTTTGTCTTATTGCTAGAACTTTGTCTTTCATGTTATGATTGAAGTACTATGTTCCCAGCTTTGAATGTGTTACAAATACATTGATCAAGTCTTTGATGGTGCATGTCACCTCAAAAATTATTCTTTCTTTTTATCACTTACCTACTCGAGGACGAGCAGGAGTTAAGCTTGGGGATGTTGATACATTGCAAATGTATCTATAATTTTTGATGTTCCATGCTTGGTTTTATCCACTTTCTTGTGTTTTGCCCACACTTTGGAGTACTTTTCATATGATTTCTTGGACTAACCTATTAACAAGAGCCATAGTGCCAGCTGCCTGTTTTCTGCTGTTTTTGGTTCCAGGAAAGTCAGAAAATGAATATTCTTGGAATTGGACGGGACAAAAGCCAAAGTGCCTATTTTTCTAGAAGTAATTAGACGCCAGAATACGAGACGGAGAGGGCCAGAGGCCGGCCACACCACCTGGCCCCTAGCACCCCCTCGGCCTCCCCTTCCGCCTATAAGATGCCCTTGGGACGAAAACTCTAAGGACCCGATCAAAAATCCACGAAAGAGTCTGTAGCCGCCGTTATCTCCATCCCTAGATTGGGAGGGATCTAAAGCTCTTCCCAGCACCCTGCCGGAGAGGGGACTTCACCCTGGAGGCCTTCTTCATCACCATGCAAGCCTCCGGTGTTATGCGTGAGTAGTTCATCCTTGGACTACGGATCCATGTAGTAGCTAGATGGCTGGTTCTTCTCCTTTGTGCATGTTTATATCTTGTGAGCTCCGTTCATGATCAAGATCATCTATTTGTAATTCTGCATGTTGTGTTTGCGGGGATCCGATGGATATTGAGATGCTATTTCAGATTGATTATTGATTCTATCACGTCTTTGTTATTTGTGATCTTGCATGCTTTCCGTTGTTAGTAGCTATCTTGGCCAAGTAGATGCTAGCAACTCCAAGAGTTAGTATTTATGCTCGATAGTGGGTTCATGCCTTTGGTAATCTGGGGAAGTGACAAAAATCTCTAAGGTACTAGATGTATTGTTGCTACTAGGGAGAAACAACAATCCTTTGTTCATAGAACAATCGTATTGTTTACTTTACACGCAGTTCATAAAGCAATAATCTGTTGCTTGCAACTTAATACTGGAGGGGGTTCGGATGATAACCTGAAGGTGGATTATTAGTCATAGATGCAGTTGGATGGCGGTCTATGTATAATGTTGTAATGCCCAATCAAGTTCCAAAGGAGTCAAGATGATTAGTATATGCATGTATTGCTTTCTTGATGTTTGTCAATTGCCCGGCTGTAATTTGTTCACCCAGCATGTTATCTATCTTAAGGAGAGCCACCTCTAGTGAACTATGGATCCCGGTCCTTGTCTTTACATACAATCTACAATCTTTTATTGCTTTGTGTTTACTTTCTGCAAACTATTACTTCTTTCTATTCGATACGTTTAATCCTTTGTTTTCCGCAAAACACGGTGAGATTGACAACCTCATCGCAAGTTGGGGACAAAGTTTTGTGGTTGTGTTGTGCAGGTCTCCACATTGCTACTAGCACCGGTAGTGCATAGCTCAGCTAGTAACACCTTTGGGGTGTTTCCTTGCTCCTACTGGTTCGATTAAACCTTGGTTTCATAACTAAGGGAAACTTGTTGCTGTGCTCATCATACCTTCCTCTTGGGGTTCCCAACGAGCTCTACATCAACACTGCACCAGCACTTTTCTGGGCGCCGTGCACTGAGCCATCAAATATTCACCCACACGCTATTGCTCCCCGGCAACGGCGCTGGAAAAGGTCTTGATAACCCACAAGTATAGGGGATCGTGTGTAGCCTTTTCGATAAGTAAGAGTGTCGAACCCAACGAGGAGCTAAAGGTAGGATAAATATTATCTCAAGTTCTATAAACCACTGATACAACTCTACGCACACTAAACGTTTGCATTATCTAGGAAATAAAACTAGAGCAACAATACGAGTAATAGAGATAGCTTTGCATGATAATAAATAACAAGAAAGTAAAGCTAGTTGCTGCAGCAATAAAATACACTAAACTAATAGAACCATGAGTGTGGAATAGTGGTGGCTTTGTGTAACATCCCAAAACTTTAATCCAAGATATCAAGATCCAAATCACCCAATTTAGGGTTAACAAAACCTTTTTCCATTTAAATAATTAAGCATGCATATGTGTGTTGCATTAATATGGAATTGTTTTGAATTGCCATGATTGTTTGTTCTAATGGTTTTAAAATGATTCTAAGATGAGTTCCACATCATCTAGATCATTCCTAAGCAAAATCCAAAGAAAAAGAAATCAAATAGAATTAATAAATGGAAATGGTCACTTTTGCCATTTTAATCAACTAGGCCACTTTGGGTGTTCCTAGAACTCAAATTCAAACAGAAACAATTATGGATCTTTGCACCCCTTGCTAGTACAAGTAAAGATCTACCAAGGCCCACCTTGTGATCTTGCAAAACATTTAAACCCTAATTTAAAATGGCAATTGAAAATTGAATCTATTTCATATGTCTAGATCCCACTTGTTCAAAAACCACTCAAATGAGTTCAACTTGAAAAATCCCAGCAACCAGAGATGCTCAAGCATAAGACCAACAGCTCTACCAAAAATCATTTCAAAATTCAAATCTTTGGTTCATGCGGCCATTATGTCAAACACCTTGTGATCAGAATCAAACCTGCCTAACTAATACTGTTTTGATCAAGGATTTTTCGATCCATTTGACCCTATTTAACTCCCCTTGTCTCCCCTAGCCCCAACTAGGCCATCAAAGAGCTACCCATTGGCCTAGAGCAGCAGTGTCGCGCCACCTCGACGCCATGATAGCCGGTTGACCATGCCCACATCACAGGAGCACGCCCCGCCCTCATCCGCCACACCAGGGAGGTAGGCGTGGTAGCACCGCCGCCCACGGTCCCTTCCCCAAGTGCAGCCAGCCCCTGGACCACCACAGATCACCCCCGCACTGAGCCTCTGCGCCGTGCCAGCTCACGCCAGAGCGTCGTCCCCGACCGGCTCGCACGAGCCGCGCCTTGCTCCCAGCTCGCGTGCGCCGCTCTGCCATAACCCCAGCACACTCCCAGACAACCCCTTCTCCCACCGCGCGACCCGTAGCCACCGCCCGCCACGTCGAGCACCGCCTCTACCATGCAGAGCGCCAGCCCGTCCCTACCATTCTCCACCGCCCCTAGCATCGCCTTTAAGCCATAGCTGACCGCCAGGGAACCGCCCACCATCCGCCTACCTAGCCCATGCCTATAACACTTTGTATCATCGTCACCGACGAGCTCACCGTCGCCCTCTCGGTCCCCTCGTCGGGCCTATATAAGGAGGCCACCCCCAGCCTCATTTGCCACACTCCCACACTCCCCTCTCACCACTGATCATTTCCCACCTCTCGCCAGAGCCGCTCGAGCAACCAGTCGCCGGAATTGCGCCGGAGTTAGCCACAGCAGAAGAGGAGAAGCCCCCGTCGATTGCGTCCACCCTAGGAGCTGCCGTGACCTCGCCTGAGTCCGCCGTCGTCACCTCGTTCGATTGCCCCCATCGCCGCACTCGTTGGAGCCCTGGTAAGCCTCCCTAGCCCCTCACCGACCGTGCTAGGGTTCCTCCCCGTCGTGCACTGTTCTAGTGAGGACGATGGATGTGAGTCGTTGATCTAGGATCTAATCCTACGGTCACCATCCTCCCATACCGTTTCGGCATCCCCTGTCCCACTGACAGGTGGGGCCCTCACTTAAGCCAGCCAGGGAGCTGCACAGAGCGCAGTGGGCCGGCCCATTTATTTCCCGCACAACCCTGTAGATTCAAATAAATCTTTTTCATTTTTAGCTTAAACTCAATTCTGTCCTTTAGTTCAAAAATCATTTTAGGGATTTTTACAAATACAAATGGAATGATTCCAATTTTGCTAGAAAGTTAAAATCTCTATCCAAGCCCGTTGGATTTAAATCATTTAGAGTTATAGATCACCTATAGCAAAAATAACAAGACAGAGGCTTTTTCACATTCAAACATTTTTCTAAAATCAACCATGATAGCTTTTGAGTTGATTCCACCTCTCAAAAATCACATTTGACAATACCTATCTGAATATGTAATAATATTAAGGTTTGCATGTAGTGAATTTGGACTAGTACCAAAATAATGCTATATAGGCATTTCTAGTCACTTTAAATCATTAAATATTAAACTTAAACTTATTAAAATGTGATCCAACATTTAAATCACATTCCCATGTATTAGAATATGTGGTGATGACATGTGTACACATGATCCCATATTTTAATTGGATAATATTAAATCTTAGTTATTTTCAATGAGTAGAAATTACTTTTCTTAAATAAAAGAAAGGAAACTAGTTCTTTAAATCTTGTGATGAATGTGATGATACTAGATCATCAAGTATGTGCCTTAGTGTGCTAAATAGACTAGTTAAGTATTGTTTGGTGATTGTGTATTCCGTATGTATTTATAGACGATAGTACCGATCAAGTCTATGAGGAGGAGGAATTCTACCCCGAAGAAGACGAGGAGAATGTCAACCACTGCACCAACCAAGGCAAGCCATCATTAACAATGCAAGCTAAGCCTTGCAAGCTAGATAACCTAAGCAAGATGCAATAGGCATGCTTGGTTATACATTTTGACTTATACCTACTCCAAGTTTTATTTACAAGCTTTACCTTCTTTTACCTTACCAAAGTCCTTTACCTTGTTTATAGATAGCATAAAGAGTATAAAACTTGGCCTATCTAGTTAGAATTAGATGTCATTCTATGGCATGAGATTGAGATTAGCATCCCACATTAGTGAACACTCTTAACTTAGTGATTAGAGCTAAACCAAAAACTTGATCACTTTAGATGGGAATACTTGGTGAAAATGACTTGTGAAAACCTTGGAATGATGAGTCATTCTATTGAGATGTTTTGACATGTGTTAAGAAACACAAATGGTTTATGATGATGAAAATGTTGAGGCATGAGCCTTAGCCCTTTATAAAAACTGATGGTTGGGTTCAGATGTGATACCATTCCAATTTTACCATACAACCACAATACCTGAATTGGGTAAGGCTTAGCCGAAAGTTTATATGCATTAGTATTCGTTCCCTCGCGGGAGAGGTCTGAGCTGAGGCTACCTCTCAATGTTGTCCACTCATGCAGTGCCCAGGATGGCAGATGGCCATGGCTGGGAGGCCAAGCTCATAGGAGAGGTGCTTATACTAGAGTGTGTAAAGGAAAGGTTATGTTTGATTATCTGCATACTAAGTATGATGATTCAGGGTTATCCCTGACAGATGTATTGAATTTTGTGGTGAAAGTGTACCACCTCTGCAGAGTGCCAAACTATTCGAATAGCCGCGTCCGCGGTTATGGACAGTTGGAGTGGCCATGCTGTTCTGTTGTCAAATGTTTTCCAAATGACTTATGAAATGAATTGTGACATGACTTGACCACAACAGAGTTGTGACTATGACAACTAAGTTCCCACTTAGGTGATTTCAAATTTTTATTTTATCTTTCGTTGTTTCTGAACTCATCTTAGGTTTCAAACTTAACTTTACAAATAAACCTAGAACTTAGCATTTCCTACTAGAACTACCTTACTTGTTAGTGATAGTTTGTGACTACTTAAAGAGTACTCATGGCTTTGTCCCTGGCTATTCCCATGGCCAGACTATGAGGAGGACTACCCTAAAGGAGGACAACAGGACGGCTATGACAACTAGGATCATCTCCCATTGTCAGCATTGCCTGTGACATTGAAGATGGAGCCCATCGCTACGCTATTTATTCCGCTACTTGTTTGTACTAAGACTGGATCATGAGATCCTTTATTTGTGTAAGACCTTATTATGGTTTGTAATGGATGATGTACTGTGATATCCAATCTGTTATGCCTCGCAAAAATGGTAATCCTAGGATTGCGATGTATGGCATAATAGGCATCTGGGATTAAAAATCTGGGTGTTGACACTTTGTCCAAGTTTAAATAGCGAATATATCGGGTTCATTGTCTTCGATGCAGTTTTCTATGTGGGAGAGGCTAAATATATACATGCGCTTCACTACTTGGAATTACATGTACTATATGATTGGATTGTTAGCAAACATCCGTAAGTACTAATCAATGCATTAAGGTTTCCCCAAGCATAACCTTACATTTAATGGTCCTCTTACTCCCATACGTGCAACGTTCCGGTTCGCGTACTCAGGTTTCTGTCACTCCGGCAGAACTCCCCCTTCCTTTTACACATACTACAAACCCTATGATGTTTAATCCATGTGCGCACAACTATAATGGACACTAAATGACTGTACCATATCAACATACAACTCTAATGAACCAAAGATGTTCAACCATTCAATCTAAGAACAAAGAAACTACACAAACATGACATAGATCATAGGATTATAACTTATAGCATCAAAAACCATGTTTACATAGGACGGTACAGAGGTGTGTGGGAGGATGAACCACTGCATACTAGGAGGATTAGGTGATGGATATGGCGGTGAAGATGGTGAAGAAGGCGGCGGCGGCGGGGGCACGGGGGACTCCTTCCCCGCTGCCGGTATCATGGGTGAGCACCATCCCTTATCCCCTTCCTTCATGGCTTCTTGGGAGCCCTCCCCCATGGAGATGGGATCCATGGGGGAGGCAAAAACGTGGCTTTGGTGGCTGCAAATTCGTGGGTGGAGATGCCCTGGGTGAATTAGGTTTCCTCCCTTTATATAGCTTCTCGGATTCCCGTCACCCCATCTTGGGCTGCAGTAAATCGGGCCTAGAAGGCCTGTCCGGACTCGGAATCAGCTAAATTTTATGTCCAGAACGTTTGTCGTGAAATTTCCAACAACTTTGTACTTGAAAAGTTTTCCGTTTGTCGCTGTCTTCGACCCTAAACGTGACCATCTTCAAAAAGAGTTCTGAGACAAATTTATGGAAAAATCTCAATTTGACTCCAACAAGGTTTCTACTCGTATTCTTGGTAATTCCTACACATCAAAGTGTAAAACAAGAACATTGTGCACTTTTGCAACTATTAGTAGGTTAGTCCAAATAAATCATAATCTTTATACAAAAAGGAGTGTCAAAATCATATTATTAGCATAAACCATCAAAAATTATAAATACGTTATGGACATATCAATCATCTGTAATCTCCCTTCTAGTATCCTGCTCTTGCTGGGAGAGCTCCCCCAGATATGCATCGAGCTCTTCCTCGGTGAGTGACCATCCTTCCCTGGTATCAAGGTTAAACAAAACAGGCACAGGCAAAAGAACAACACGCTCGGACTTACTCCTTCTCCAACCAGCCTTGAGGAAGGTTATTCCATAAGATAAATCACTCAAATTAGCCCAAGAAGAAACAAATTTATGTTGTATCATGGAATTAAGGTCAAGCCTCTCTATGGGAAACTATAGGTCTAGATGATGAGGCACTACACCATGCAGAGCTAGTAAATGAGAGGCGATGAGGCCTCCACAAATTCCACCTTTCTCGCGGTTAGTAGCAAGACGGAAAGCTATCAAGGCACCCAAATTATAAGTCCTATCTCATTTTAAGGCAGCTGAGATGAAGGCACTCTCCTTTGAGAAGCTGCTCCCTTGGCAAATTTCCGCGTACAAGTCCATGAGTGGTGTAGGTCGCTCTCTAATCCTTCCACACGAACCCCACCGTGGTACTTTAATAGCTGCACAAAAGTCATCAAAAGGGAGATCGACAGCTACATTGTAAATTTTGTAGTGGACCATGGGGTTAGGCAAAGAGTAACTAAACCGGAAATTCTACACCATAGACATAGTTAGTTTCACATATTGGGTAGGTTCGTCTCCCACAAAATGCTCTAGTCCTGCATTAGTAATCAAAGTGTGGAAATCTTGAGAAATCCCTGCAGCCCTCATGAATTCGGGGCATGGATAAGCAGAGGGAAAGACTTCCTCCTCATGATGAACCTTCATAATTGCAGGCACCCTCAACTCATGTTGTTTGAGTTGGTGTTCATTCATCTTTTATTCTGAAATTTAAACATCCATTATACAAATGATTGCAAAGTGAATACATAATAAAGGGAACTACTCATAGGGACTTGTAAGAAGCCTAAACATGCATCAAAACAATTTTATAAGCATTGAACAAGCTTACAAGCTCACAAAACCTATCACCTACAGCAGCAAAATACTCAAGATATAATCCACTAATCACAAATCTATTTGGACAAGCGGAGGAGTCACATACCGAAGAACAAATGCTCCAAATTTTAGCAGCAAAGATGGGTTGAGCAAGGAGATCGAAAAATCATGGACAAGAACAGCAAGGACACGAGTTTGAACAATGAACTGGGTTTTTCTCGGGAGAGAGAAAGGAGTGGCAGGGTGGAGAGTAAGTGGAGGGCCAGGGGTGGCCCACACCATGGCTAGGCGCACCCCTGGGGTGGACGTGCCACCAGGTGGTTTGCCTTCCTGGTGGGCCCCCTTGGGTCACTCCATGCACTTCTCTGCCCCTTTTTTCATGTAAAAATTTAATATGAATTTTCTGAAAATTTTTGAGACACTTTATTTGTGAGCAATTTTCAGGTATTGATGAATGAATTTCTGACAGAAAGATGACTTTGGAATGATGCAAAAACAAAACAAAACAAAGACTTCAGAAGTTCTAAGACACTCTAATATGCAAGCAACTAACAACAGAAAAGTAAACTAAGTGAAAGCAAAAACTAAAACGGATAAACTAAAAGTAAGCAAAGATAATCATGGTGAAAACATTGTTTTGTTCATTATAATCCCTTTCTTAACAAGGTTGATCAGGTCTTGTTACCAAAACAATTTTATATGCAACAAAACTTTGTATTCCACTAATGATTATGTTACCTCAACCTTGATAGCAATGGTCCCAATCATAACAGTTTCATATTTTTCTCGTGGTATGGGACAATATATTTCTCCAACTTGGATGCCCTCAACATGTTCAATTGAATTTAAACCATAAGTCCTATCAATCTTCTTGGGGAAATAGACAGTATGCTCCTTGTGATTAACATTAAAAGTCACCTTTCCTTGATTACAATTAATAATAGCTCCTGCAGTATTAAGAAAAGATCTCCCAAGAATAATATTAAGAAAAGGTCTCCCAAGAATAATAGACATATTGTCATCTTTAGGAATTTCAAGCACAACAAAGTCAGTTAATATCAAGCAATTATGAGCCACTTGAACAGGTACATCCTCACATATACCAACAGGAATAATAGTAGATTTATCAGCCATTTGCAAAGATATATCAGTTGGTATTAGTTTTTCCAATTGAAGTCTCTTGTAGAGAGAAAAAGGCATAACACTAACTCTTGCTCCTAAATCACACAAAGCAGTTCTAGCATAGCTATTTTTAATCGAACAAGGAATAGTTGGAATTCCTGGGTCTCCAAGTTTCTTTGGAACCTTACCATTAAAGGAATAATTAGCAAGCAAAGTAGAAATTTCTTCATTAGGGATCTTCCTTTTATTAGATACAATATCCTTCATATACTTATAATAAGGAGGCAATTTAATAGCATCAGTCAAAGGTATTTGCAAAATAAATGTTTCATCCACTCACAAAACTTATTATAGTGTTCGTCTTCCTTTGACTTGTGTTTCTTATCAGGGAAAGGCATAGATTTTTGGACCCAAGGCTCTCTTTCACTACCATGTTTCTTAGCAACAAAATCTTCTTTAGTGTATTTAGTATTTTTAGTGTGCCTTTCAGGTTCTTCTTCAACTTTTTCTTTATCAGGAGCATCATTTTCCTCATTACCACTTTCAGTTTCAGCATCAGAGATAGATATACTATTAGGATCTTTAGCAGGTTCAGAGGATTCTACAATAGTTTTATGTTTCCTTTTCCTTTTCTTAGGAGAAGTACCACTATTTTCAATTTGTTGAGAATCCTACTCAATTTTTTAGGATGCCCCTCAGGATATAGAGGATCCTAGTGGCAGCACCACTTCTAGTTCTAATTTCATAAGCTTGTTTTTCCTTAGAAGCATTAACTAGCAAATCTTTTTGTACCTTAATAAGCTGATCAATTTGAGTTTGAACCATTTGGAAATGTTTTAACAAGCATTTTAACATCATTAGAGGTTCTTTTTACAATATCCTTTAATTCAATAATAGCTCTGGAGTTTTCCATCAGATGATTCTGCACTCTTTTATTAAAATTATCTTGCTTAACCATAAAAATATCAAATTCTTCTAAGCATTGATCAGGAGGTTTAGAATAAGGAATATCACCTTCATCAAAATATTGGAGAGAGTGCACCTCAATAATGGATGAGTGGGAGATTGGCTTACATAGTTCTTCTATAGGAGGTAAATTCTTCACGTTTTTAGCTTTAATACCCTTCTCCTTAAGACATTTCTTAGCTTCCTTCATCACTTCATCATTTAGTTCAATAACTCCCCTTTTCTTTGATTTTGGTGTTGGCTCAGGCATAGTTAACTCAGGTGTAGTTGGCTCTAGTGAAGTCCAGTCTTCATAATTCTTGCTTATTTTAGCCATTAATTTCTCAGCTTCTTTGGGAGTTCTTTTCCTGAAAACACGATCAACACAACTATCCAGGTATGTCCTAGATTCTTTAGTTAGTCCATTATATTATATCAACAAGCTCATTTTTAGGTAATGGACATCCAGCCTGTGCATGAATCAAAGTGCAAAACCTTTCCCATGATTCAGGCAGTATCTCTTTTTCTCCCTGTTTAAAATCAAAAAGTTCCTGCAAAATGGCATGTCTAGCACTAGGAGGGAAATATTTCTGAAGGAAGGTACTAATCAAGCAATCAGGGCTATCAATAGATCCAGGAGGTAAATTATTAAACCAAATTTTAGCTTCTCCTTTCAGTGAACAAGGGAAAATTTTAGCAACAAAGTCGGTGCGCATCTTAATATCATCAGAAAATAAGCCACTCATGGTTGAAAGCTCAGTCATATGTGCTACCGCACTTTCATTCTTAGTCCCATAAAGAGGTTCTTTCTCAACTATAGTTATGCAAGATAAATCAAGAGAGAAATCATAACCCTTATCTTTAATGTTTATGGGAGATGTAGCAAACTTATCATTAGGAGATAATTTGGGTATTATAGTACGCCTCGCAAGGAGACTCATAATAGCACTCCTACCATGAGTGTTTTGGCATTCTTTAATAAATTCATCAGTCATGTCTATATATCCGTCTTCAATATCATAGATCTCTCTAGACTCAGGTGAACTGACAGGTGTAGTAGTATCTTCATTAGGAGTTTCAGTACTTCCAGCTATAGATCTAGCAATCGTAGCATATAGGAAAGGACCTAATGAAGCACTCTTATCAAACACAGTAGAATCAGCATCATAAGTATCAGAAGTTTCGGATTCAGCAGTAGTAGCAGTATGTGTAGCATGTGTATGTGGCGGTGTAAGGATCTTACTCATGATAGATGGTGAATCAAGAGCAACAGAGGTGTTTAGAACTGTACCTCTCCTTGTAGTGGATGGTAATATAGGAACTTTTCCATCACGAGACTTACCCATGATGAATGGATGGCAGCGAACAATAGTGATCCCAAGTGAACTTGATAAATAGAGCTATGCTCCCCGGCAACGGCGTCAGAAAATAGTCTTGATGACCCACAAGTATAGGGGGTGTATCACAGTATTTTCGAGGGAAGTGAAACCTAATTTATTGATTCGACACAAGGGGAGCCAAAGAATATTTATAAGCCTTAACAACTGAGTTGTTAATTTAGCTGCACCTAGAAACAATCTTTCTCATAGCAGTTTATCAGTAGCACAAGTTTTGTAGTAGCAATAGCAAAGTAATAGCAGTAATAAAAGTAAAGATGGTAGTAACAATTGCAGTAAATAGTAGGATTAAAGCGCGGTAGGCATAGGGATGGATGGACGGGCATTGCATGGACAAGACAATTCATATAGCAATCAAAACATAGGGCATTTGCAGATAAATAAGATAAAGCATCCACGTACTAAATAATCATAGGCATGTGTTCCATATATAGTGATACATGCTTGCAATGAGAACTTGCACAACATCTTTTGTCCTGCCAGCCCATTTGCAGCGGGGCCTCAAGGGAACTACTAGCAATTAAGGTGCTCCTTTTAATAGAGCACCGGAGCAAAGCATTAACACTATGTGAACACATGTAATCCTCACATCAAAGCCATCCCCTCCGGTTATCCCGATTATTGTCACTCCGGGGCCTTTGGTTCTGGACAACAATATGTGTATACAACTTGCAGGTAAGACCATAAACGATACTATCACAATGAATCAATAACATGTTCAGATCTGAAATCATGGCACTCAGGCCCTGGTGACAAGCATTAAGCATAACAAGTTGCAACAAAGTCAAAAAGCACTAATAATAGATACTAGGCACCATGCCCTAACAATCTGATGTCATTACATGAACGATCTCATCCAATCCCTACCATCCCCATAGCCTATATCGGGGGATTACTCACTCATGGATGGGGGAATCATGGATGATCGATGGAGAAGCGATGGTGATGATGACGGTGATGATCTCCTCCAATTCCCCGTCCCGGCAGGGTGCCAGAACGGAGTTTCTGGTTCTGATTCGCGGAATCTGGTGGTGGTAGCGTAGCGGAACTCTTTCTAGAAAAACATCAAACCCCCCTTGGTTTTTAGGTCAAGAGGCAACTTATAGGTGAAGAGGGAGGCCGAGGGGGTGACCGAGGCAGCCACACCACCCCTAGGCACGGCCTGGCCTGGCCCGCGCGGCCAGGTGGTGTGGGCCCCACGTGGCCCTCCCCCGTCTCGTCTTCTGGCTCCGTGAGTCTTCTGGTGAAATAGGATTTTTGGCATATTTTCCGGGATTTTTCCTGATAGTTCATTTTCTGCACAAAAACTAGACACCAAGGTAATTCTGCTGAAAACAGCGTCAGTCCGTGTTAGTTGTATCCAAATCACACAAGTTTAGAGGAAAAACAATAGCAAAAGTGTTCGGGAAAGTAGATACGTTTTGGACGTATCAACAACCTCACTGTAAGTTGGGGGCAAAGTTCTGTGACTGTGTTGTGCAGGATTCCAAGTTGGAAACAACACCTTGGAGGTGTTTCCTTGCTCCTACTGGTTCGATAACCTTGGTTTCATAACCGAGGGAAAACTTGTTGCTGTACTCATCATACCTTCCTCTTGGAGTTCCCCAACGAGCTCAACATATTGAGTAAGCAAGACTTTTTCTGGCGCCGCTGCCGGGGAGTTAAGGACATCTTCACAAGGGGAGTCCCTCATAAACCAATATCTTTACTTTGTTATTTTTTTTTGCTTAGTTTAATTCTGCTTTGTTTGCTTGTTTCTTTATCAAAAACACAAAAAAGTTAGTTGTACTAGTTTGCTTTCTTTATCAAAAACATAAAAAAAATTGTTTCCTCATTCTTAGTTCACCATGTTGATCCCCAAGTTCACCCTAAAAGACCTTGCAATAGGTAGTGGATCTATAATTGGAAAAGATAATATTGAAGAATTCTTTAATCATGTTAGTAAGCATGAGGATATTGAGGATATATCCCTTGCAGAACTTGCTCCATATTATAAAATTGCCGCAGCTTCTTTAGTTCACATGTTGGAAGCTAGGTTTGTTAACCTTAACCCCATAATGCAAGTAATGTTTCTTAAACTTAAAGAAATTGAGGACCCTGAAAAGAGAGATTTTATTCTGGAAACATTGCTCAAAGAATTCTATGATGTTGCTAAGGAAGCTAGAAAAGTCTTTGATCATTTTTATATGCTAGGTTCATGTGTAGATGTTATTGGTACACGAGAAAAGATGGACAAAACCTAACCTAATGGGGAGGAAATTAAGATAACAATACCTTTTAAACTTGTAGGAATTCATGAAGCCTTAGAAAAGAATTTTGATTGGATTGTTCCTGAAAACCCGTTTGATGAAAATAGTGAACCCAAGAGCATTGAGAGAGGATCCTCTATAACTTATTTGGATGAGATACCTTGCTTTGTTGAAGATATTTCTGGTATTAATCTTAATGCTTCTTCATTTGAGAATACTTGATTCTTTTCTTGCTTCTTATGCCTAACTTCAAGGCGTTAAAGAATAAAGTACTTATTGCAAGATAACCCTAAAGTTTTAGTTGAGTCTTGGAAGTTATTTATTCATTAATAACCTATCTCTATCATTTTTGTGTGTTTTTTGTGCCAAGAGTAACCTCTAATGAGAGAGAAGTAATGCTTGGGAAAGTTGTTGTCCCAAAACAGATTTTTGTGCTTCGCTGTAAAAAATCGTGAAAAATCTTTGTATGTCGGTTTGAGCTGTAGGTTTTTGTGCTTCTGCCCCATGTTGTTATCCAACTTTCCTTAGTTCAACACTTTTCGATTTGAGCAACCGAAGGTCTTCGAAAAAAACGGTTTCTACTTGCTGGTCTGTTTTGACAGATTTCTGCCATTATTTGCATTTGCTTCTTGTTGATTCATTTTTGGGTTCCTTTGGGGAAATTGAGCTTTTTGAGGGAATTGCTACAATAGCTTGTGTTTTAATGAAAGTTTTACTTGTGTTGGAACTGAACCAAAAGACTTATTATCTTGAGTACACTAATGTTGCTAATGAAGATTGTGTGAAGTTTTGTATGAAGGAAAAATTTCAGTTGTAGGGAAAGAATGATGTAATGAAATTAAGAATGGACTAAAGCTCAAGCTTGGGGATGCCACCCAGTGTCACCCCAAGAAATATCCAAGAAGTACAAGCGTCAAAGATTGGGTATGCCCAAGGCATCCCCTTCTTCATCAATAAAAATTTCAGGTTTCTTCCAAACACTTCATTTTTATTGTTTCATGCACAATTGTGTTGTTCTTGGAGCATCTTCGTTTTTGTTTTAGTTTGCTTGGTTTGCTTACTTTTCTTGAATAAATTGGTTGGACCCCCTCATTCATGCATTAGTTTTCAAATAAGATTGGTTTGGATTGGAAAAGAGTAGGAAAGTTCATGCTTAAGTGGTAAAAAGAGCTTGTTTTTGACTGTGGCCTATGCTTTGTCATGTCATGCTTGATATTGTTTTGGCTTTATGCTTAGTGATTATTGCTCTAGCATGACATGTTATAAATAATTGAGATTGCTTAATGTGCCTTAAAAGAATTATGCGTTGTTTTAGCATATTAAAGCATAGTATTGTGGTATTCTCCTTTGATGTTTTATTTGGGTTGACTTGGCGCATGCTCACACTATGTTAAGACTACCCCAAGTCACCATAGACTCTATGATCCTTTAGTTTTTAACTTGTAATATCACTTTATGCTTTAATTAATAATGTTTTGTCGCTTTGCATGATTATGGCCATTATTGCTCTCTTAGTTGGTCGCTCCTAGTCTTTTGCTAGCCTCCATAACCAAGTATGAGTTCCACTCATGCATCCAACTCCAAATAAAACCAAGTTATTCCAAAGAGTCCACCATACATACCTATTAGCATTTGCTATTCCAAGTATATTCATGTTTTTATCTACCTTCCAAATTAAACTTGTTATGAGAAAACTAGTGTTTAAAGCTCTCACGAACTTGATGGCACACTTTACTTTTCTTGCTCCTAATAAACTTGAACCATTGTGTCATCTATGTTGTATATGCTTGCACTTATACATTGGGAATTAGCAGAACCATGATGTCATGGGGAACACTTTCAACATTGCACTTGTACATTGTACCTACTTGATATCATGCTCTTTTGTTTATGGATGTCGTCGGTGTGAAATGAAAGGGGAGCTTGTAAGTCCATGGAGTTATGTATGTGTGTTAGAGAAACGCCTGGGCTGCTGGTCTAATCCATTCCTAATCATGGTGGGAACCTGCAGCGTAACCATAATGAGCAATCTATGAAGCATTCTTCTTATAAAAAAGAGAGATAGAGATTGTGAAAAAGAAAAAAAGATGAGAAAAGAGGAAAGAGAGAAAAGATAGAAAGAAGCACCATTTTCCCATGGTAAATAAGAAGATTGGTGAGATGCTTATTGTCTGGTTGCCTTGTCATTTTGATATGGGGATTCTTTCATATCATCGGGCAAGGGGTACCCCGTTGGCGGTTCTCTATGATACACATGTACTTACTATGACAAGAACTTACCGATAACTAAACTTGAGTAGCATGAGGAGCGACCCTCGTATTCAAGGGACATGAGATTGCCAACTTATACTTTGTCAAGCATATACTCCATACTTTGTTCACTTTAACCTTAAACACTTCAAGATGCTTATGATAGGGGCAATCAGAGCTGAAAGCTAATAAGTACCATAATTTTTGGAAGGTCTTTATGAGACTTGAATCCATGCTTCCTTCTATGAAGGCCTTTCTTTTACTTTTATGTTGAGTCTCCATCTTCTATCTTTATGCACCTATTGAGAGAGCATAGTGGCCATTCTTAGTTTAATGTGCATTGTCCCAAGACTTGTTGATTGATGCATAACTTTGATATTGCTTGTTCTTAAACTATTTGTATCTAGTCACCCTTATGAACTTTGAAGGTGTCCCATGCATTTATGTTTTGCTACACTATGAGGGACAAGCTGAATACCATTCTCATTATGCTTTCTTTATGTGAAACAAACAAACGTCTTGCAAAGCATTATTATTCATGCATCTTTTGTTTGTACCTTTTCATGTTACAACATAGTTGCTATGTCTTATTGTTAGAACTATATCTTTCATGTCTATGTTAAAGTACTGTGATCCCAGCTATCGATGTTCTACAAATACTTTGATTCAAGTTTATGATGGTGCATGTCACCTAAAATATTATTCTTTCTTTTTATCACTTACCTACTCGAGGACGAGCAGGAGTTAAGCTTGGGGATGTTGATACATTGCTAACATATCTATAATTTTTGATGTTCCATGCTTGTTTTATATATACTTTCTTATGTTTTGTCCACACTTTGGAGTATTTTTATACACTTTCTTGGACTAGCCTATTAACAAGATGCCACAGTGCCAGTTGCCTGTTTTCTGCTGTTTTTGGTTCCAGGAAAGCCAGAAAGTGAATATTCTCGGAATTGGACGGGACAAAAGCCAAAGTCAATATTTCACCGAGGGGAACACAGAGCCAGAAGACGAGACGGAGAGGGGCCAGGGGCCGGCCACACCACTTGACCGTGCGGCCAGGCCTGGCCCGTGCCAGGGGGTGGTGCGGCCTCCTAGGGCACCCCCGGCCTCCCCTTTCACCTATAAGAAGCCTCCAATACAGAAACCCTAAGTACCCAATCAAAATTCCACGAAAGAGTCTGTAGCCGCCGTCATCTCCATCCCTAGATCGGGAGGAATCTGAAGCTCTTCCCGGCACCCTGTCGGAGGGGAGAATTCACCCTGAAGGCCTTCTTCATCACCATGCCTGCCTCCGGTGTGATGCGTGAGTAGTTCATCCCTAGACTACGGGTCCATGTAGTAGCTAGATGGTTGATTCTTCTCCTTTGTGCTACCATGTCTAGATCTTGTGAGCTCCATTCATGATTAAGATCATCTATTTGTAATCTTACATGTTGTGTTTGCAGGGATCTGATGGATATTGAGATGCTATTTCAGATTGATTATTGATTCTATCATGTCTTTGTTATTTGTGATCTTGCATGCTCTCCGTTGTTAGTAGCTATCTTGGCCGAGTAGATGCTAGCAACTCCAAGAGGGAGTATTTATGCTCGATAGTGGGTTCCTGCCTCTAGTAATCTGGGGAAGTGACAAAAATCTCTAAGGTACTAGATGTGTTATTGCTACTAGGGAGAAAACAACAATCCTTTGTTCATAGATCAATCGTATTGTTTACTTTACACACAATGCTTAATGCAATTATCTATTGCTTGCAACTTAATACTAGAGGGAGTTTGAATGATAACCTGAAGGTGGATTATTAGTCATAGATGAAGTTGGATTACGGTCTATGCATAATGTTGTAATGCCCAATCAAATCTCATAGGAGTCAAGATGATTAGTATATGCATGTATGCTTTCTCGATGTTTGTCAATTGCCCCGTTGTAATTTGTTCACCCAACATGTCACCTATCTTAAGGAGAATCACCACTAGTGAACTATGGACCCCGATCCTTTCCTTTACCATCAATCTACGATCTACTATTTACTGTTTTCTGTTTACTTTCTGCAAGCAATTACTATGTTCCACACAATACGTTTAATCTTTTCTTTTCAGCAAAACCGGTGAGATTGACAACTTCACTGTAAGTTGGGGGCAAATTTCTGTGATTGTGTTATGCAGGATTCCAAGTTGGAAACAACACCTTGGAGGTGTTTCCTTGCTCCTACTAGTTCGATAACCTTGGTTTCATAACTGAGGGAAAACTTCTTGCTGTACTCATCATACCTTCCTCTTGGAGTTCCCCAACAAGCTCAACATATTGAGTAAGCACCCGCACATTGCAATTTCGTCCACTCTATGATGAAATCTGGCAGAATTTGTGACTTAATTGCTTTGCGCTTCTCATACGTGATATCTCGAGGGGATAATTTGATGCCCCGTAGAGAAACACGCCCAATTGCTTCTAGATTGTTGAGGATGCTTGACAAAGGTGCCTCATTAACCACTACGATTGGGTGCTCCAAATAATAGTGGTGTAGCTTTCGTGCTGTCATAAATACTCCATATGCTAGTTTCTGATAGTGTGGGTACCTTTGTTTAGATGGTGATAAAACCTCACTCAGGAAGTATACTGGCATCTGCACACCGTGCGTCTTTCCTTCTTCGGGTCATTCTATGACCAGGACTATGCTGACCGGCCGATGTGTTGCAGCAATATAAAGGAGTAAAGGCTCTTTTTCTTTTGGCGACACGACGATAGGGGATGTCGAAAGTGTCCTTTTAAGATCTTCAAAGGCGCGCTGAGCTTCTTCCGTCCACTCGATTTTTTCTGATTTTCTCATTAGGGCGTAGAATGGCAGCGCCTTTTCTCCTAATCTTGCAATAAAACGACTCAGCTGCTACTTCCTTGATTCTTTGTACACCACACAGATTTGTTGGCTTCTTCATTGTGAGGATAGCTTGTATTTTTTCGGGGTTAGCCTCGATCCCTCTGGCTGATACCAAATATCCGAGGAGCTGTCCTGCTGGAACTCCAAAGGAACACTTCTTCGGGTTTAGTTTGATGCTAAACCTGTTGAGATTTCTGAATGTTTCTTCTAAGTCCTTGATCAACACCGTTCCTTGACCTGTGGTAACTATGACATCATCAATATATACTTGCACGTTCATACCTATTTGGCTTCAGAGGCACTTCTGCATCATCCGATGATATGTTGCTCCGGCGTTCTTGAGGCCAAACAGCATGGTTGTGTAGCAGAAGACGTTGTAAGGCGTGATAAATGCCGTTTTCTCCTGGTCTTCCTCCTTCATCCTGATCTGGTGGTATCCCGAATAAGCATCCAAGAAGGAAATACGTTCGCATCCCACAGTTGCATCGATGATTTAGTCGATTCGTGGCAATGGGAAGTGATCTTTTGGGCAATGTTTGTTCAGTGCAGTAAAGTCGATGCACATCCAAAGTTCCGTAGTGTTTTTCTTCGGAACACATACTGGCTTTGCAAGCCACTCTGATTTTGTCAATTCTTTGATAAAATTGGCGTCGGTTGGCGATGGAGCTCCTTTCCATCGTTGTTCCTTCATGGGCCGGCACATGGGCACACGTGCTTTGGCATGTCACGGGCCGGCCCGGCACGCCACTTAACGGGTCGTGCCCAGCCGCGGCTCCACCCAAGCCCACGACCTGACCCGTTAAGAGTTTTTTTATTTTTATTTAATTTTTATACCATTATATGTATAGTTTTTATATTAATTTTGATAAAATATAGTATAAAATGATCTTAACGGGCCAGCCCGTTAGGCCCGTTTAGCTAACGTGCCGTGCCTGGGCCTCGAGGTAAAGCCCACGGGCCGGCACGACTCGTTAGCTTAACGTGCCCAGGTGGGCCGTGCCATGCCAGGCACGCTAAGTTCTTAGCAGGCCGTGCCGTGCCGTGGGCCGGCCCGTTGGCCAGGTATGCTCCTTTCCAATGGCCTTGTGTTTTGGTTCTGCGAAGCGTCGAAGCGGTTGTTTTACTGGCTTTTCCTTTGGATCTAAATTTAGTGTGTGCTCAGCGAGTTCCCTGGGGATTCCCAGCATGTCAGAAGGTAGCCATGCGAAAATCTTCCAGTGCTCACGGAGGAACTCGATGAGCGCGCTTTCCTATGCGGGATCAAGGTTTTAAGCCACATATGTTATTTTCCTCGGGTCGACGGGTGGATCTATACTTCTTTTGTGTATTTTGCCGTGTCAAAAGCCTGATCGGGATTGACACGTGCTACCTCCAGAGGTTGTTCGTTTGCTGAACTTTTGAGTTGTTCGAACTCTATTGCCATCCCGAAAGATTCAGATATTTTGTTAAACTCTCGATCACAGTTGTCTGCCCGTGTGAAGCTTCCTTGCACCGTGATAATTCCCTTTGGTGCTGGCATTTTCATTACTAAATATGAGTAATCTGGTACTGCCATGAAACGTGCAAAGGCTGGTCGTCCCAGGATTGCATGGTATTGTGATGGCCAATCCATGACTTCGAATTCGAGATTTTCTTGCCTAAAATTTGATTTGGAACCAAAAACAACGTCAAGGAAAACTTTGCCTAAAGGAATTTCGGCTTTACCTAGTACTATTCCGTGGAAAGAGGTTTCTGTTGGAGTGAGATTATCCAGAGGGTAGCCTATTGTCCATAATGTTTTTGCGTAGATCAAATTTATACTACTCCCTGCATCCATGAAGACCTTGCTCATGTCGAATCCGCCAATTTGTGCTTCTACTATCAGGGTTGAATGTCCTGATCGTGGGACCTGGAGTGGGTGATCTGCTCTGCTAAATTTAATTTCTTGCTCTGACCAATGGATATACTCGGGTGTGGCCGATGTCGATGCTTCCACCATATTTATTTGTCTTGTGATGAGTTTCTGAATTCTGTTGGGTGGACGCCCTTTCTGAATCATCGACATTGTTCCTTCTGATCTAGGGTATTCATTGTTTTGATCATTGAGTTTTGCGATGGTGCAACTGGTGGTGGTGCACCGATAGCTAGTGCACCAGGCGTGGATGTGTACCCTCGGTTTGCTGCTTTAGCTGCCTTTGTGTTGCATAACTTCTGCATCTTCAAGAATGTTCGACAGTCTTTCATCAGGTGATTGGATTGTCGCCTGCCTGCTGAGTCGACATAAAAACGCATATTATAGGGTCCTTCCAACATTTGCATCGCGGACATAGGTGGGTCTCATTCTCTTGGCTGATATCGTTGTGCGGATTGGCTTCCTCTGATGTCGTCTTTGTTCTGGTGGTATCCGCCATTATTGTCATTGCTTCTGTTGTTACCTTCACCCGAAAAACCTGCTGCGACGTAATTTGGTCCCGCGTTCCCATCATTGTTCCTTCGTCTTCTGTCATTGCCGCGTTTATCCCTATCTTCCTCGGGTGACCGTGCACGTTTATTATGTAGTGCGTCTTCTCCATCAGCCCAGCGATTTGCTATTTCCATCAACTGTGATATTGTCTTTGGTTTCGTCCTGCCCAGCTCTTTTATGAATTCTCGGCGTCGTAGGCCATCGTTGAAGGCGTCAATGGCCCTCTCGTTTGATATGGGTTCAGCCGAGTTTTTGATAATATTCCATCTCTGTATGAACGCTCTTATTGACTATCCGGATTTTTGTTTGCATGCTCGCAACTGTTCCAAGGATGGTGGTCGCTTGAATATGAAGTGAAAATGTTGGATGAATTTATCTTCCAAATCGTTCCAGCTACCAATTGAACCTCCGAGTAACTGCCTTAACCATGACCTTGCGGCGCCGGTGAGGTGTAATTGTAGACTTTGCATCGCCGTAGTTGTGGATCTGCCCTGCAGTTTGACGGTGGCTAGATAATCTGCTAGCCAAGCTTCGGGTTCCTGGAGCCCGTCGTATTTGTGTCGATCATGTGGAAGTTTAAAATATTTCGGTACTGAGGCTTTTCGAATCCTATGCGTGAAACAACTGGCCCCGCATAGTTCATGGTCGTCTTCATCATCTCCATCTTGATATCGTCGGGTGCGGTTTTCGTCTCTAGGTCCATTGCTCCTGTGCTGGGTGTTGTCGTTCCTTGTGTTGCTTCGTGGCTCGGATCCTGCGAGGTGCGCCTGGTGTGGTGATTGCGATCGCCGGGTGTGGCCTGCTTGTCGAGGCTGTTTTGACGGCGTGGGGTCCTTTGTGTGAGTCCTTGTTCTGCTTCCACAAGTGAGGCTCCTACCATGCCGAAGTTCATTAGAGCGGAGCGATGAAGGGTCGCGCGCGGATTGTTGGGTGCAGGTTGAGTGGTGATCAGGTATGTCTGCGTGGCCATAATGGCTGCCTGAGCTGTTTTTGCCTTGATGTTTCCTGCTTGATCGATTGACATGAACGATAGGTAGAGGTCTCGGATGATTCCACTTCTGTATGCTTCGGGGATATTCTGTAATCGAGATGTCGCTCTTCTTGGTGGTGCTGCTCCTGTCACACCCCTGGACCCTCGTGTAGAGCTTAGTTGGGCCCGTCGTAAACTCGATTCGTCGGCTAACCTTTTCCTTTCATCAAGCTGTCTTTGCATCCGGAGTAGGTCTCTCTTCTTGTGGTGGAGCAAATATTGGTACGCCAGTAGGTCCTCATGTGAAGCATCTGCCGTCATTGGGACTGCTCCCGAAATTGCCTCTCTTGCTTTTTGCCATGCCGACGCTAGTAGCCAAAGTCCTGGTCTCTCTTTTGTGCGTGGTTCTCCGCCTCCTCCTCCTCGAACTATGCAATTATCTGTTGTTTCTCCTCCGTTTCCATGTTCTCCTCCGTTGTTGTGTTCTCCTTCATTGTCGTGGTTTCCTGCATGGTCATCTGATAAAATATCATCCGGATTTATGATCGGATTACCGTTTTCGTCGCATGGTGTTGAGGTATCTCCGTTGATCATGTACACTTGGTGGCATGTTATATGTGGCCTGATGGTGTCGCATTTTGCTTCTGCGGGTGCATTGGTAGTACTCCGAGATCACAGTTCTGGATGAATTTTCGCCATCGTTTCTTTGAAGTCGACGTTCTCACTACTTTCTTCGGGTTCTGAGTGTGTTGGGTTTTCTCCGCGTGGTGAGATTGATTGACCACCTTCTTTGCCTGCTTCGATCTGCGCTGCAACGTCCGTGGAGGATCCAACGGGTGATGCTGGTATTGCTATGGGTGTGGTCTTTTGCACCGATGGTTCTAATGTGATCGGGGCCAAAGGGTGCGATTCTTGCGGGTCGTCTACTGGGAAGTGGATGCTTCTGATGATTAGATCAGATCCTCCATTGAAATCGGCAGGTACTACTACGAGGGTGGGTGGGTGTGGATCTGCTTTCGTCGAGTTGACACTTGGTGGAGAGCGTTCCGCCAAATCCGTGTTTCCAGCGTTCAAGTTTCCCACAGACGGTGCCAATTAACGAGGCGTAACCTCGGCAATGCCCATGGTGATGGACTTGGGGTTTCACGGAAAAGAGAACGCTGGGGATTTCGTCGGATGTGAGGAAAACAATGAAGACAAAGTCGCCTGAATATTGGGGAAACCCTCTATTACAAGTTGTCTACTAGATTTCGGTACCCTCGCTTGGGCTTCTCTCGCCCTATATATAATAGACCGAGTCTCAAAGTTGTAAGCGGATAGGTTTCATACACGCATGATTACAATACCAACATAATGTCGGTTTGTGGTTTCTTTCCTAATACAACAAAGAGTCTCTATCGGTTGCTTCCTTGGACTTTTATCTGGAATCTCTATGAGCCGTAGGCCTTTTACCCAATGTAGGGTAGCGAATAGTGAGCATCCGAGTAATCATACCCATCTCAAAGAGAGTTTAAGCCTTTTCTCTTTCCATTCCTCAAATGGAGTCATGGTTTTATTCTTTACGAGAACATGGTTTAGGATATGACACACAATCATTAGTGCCTCCCACCACCATTCTTTGGAAAGACACGATGTATCTATCATGGTGTTAACCAAATCGGTTAAAGTGTGGTTCTTTCTTTCGGTCACCCCATTTAACCGAGGCGAGTAGGGAGGCATCCTCTCATGTATAATACCATGTTCCATACATAATACATCAAATTCATTTGAAAAGTACACTCCACCATGATCTGACCTTAGCCGCTTGATTTTAAGATCAAGTTGGTTTTCCGCTTCAGCTTTATAGATTTTGAAGTAGTTCAAAGCTTCATCTTTAGATTTCAGAAGATAAAAATAACAGTATCTAGTGGAGTCATCAATCAACGTCATGAAATATCTATTTGCACCTTTTGTCAAAACACCATTCATCTCACATAGATTTGAATGTATAAGTTTTAGTAGTGCTAAGTTTCTTGGTTCCGCAGTCGTATGAGACTTGCGGGGGTTGCTTTGCTGGAACGCAAACTTGGCACTTAGAACCTTTGACAGTAGTGTATTTTAGAATTAAACTCATATTGGCTAGCCGTGTCATATAACCAAAGTTAATATGACCGAGTCGTGAATGCCAATATTGGACTCATTATCATTTTAAAAAAGATTAATAACTTTAGTATATGAGTCTGACAAACATAAGTGGAACAGGCCTCCACACTCATAACCCTTTCCAACAAGTCATACATACTTAGAAATTACAACTTTATTGGACTCAAAAACCAACTTAAAACCATCTCGACATAGAAGCGATCCGCTGATAAGATTTTTATTGATGGAGGGAACGTGTTGCACATTCTTCAGCTATACGGTCTTTCTTGAAGTAAACTTCAGATTTACCATACCAACATCATGAACAGAAGCACGTGAGCCATTTTCCATTAGCAAAGAGGAAGTCCTTGAGACTTGATAAGAAGAAAACATGAAAATAGAAAATATCAGAACATACATGTGTATATGCGCTCGTGTCTATCCACCATTCAGGAGAATGACATACTGGAAGGATTGTAGGTAAAATACCGTACCTAATGTTTTTCATCTCAGTATTGCCAATAACAATATTAGCGGTCTTACCACTGTTCCCATGTTGATGCATGTCAAAGCGATTAGGACAGCTAGGAGCCCAATGATCAGGATCACCATAGACGTGGAAAGAGCCTTTCTTATTATCATTTTTTCTCTTGAAGTTGGTTGAGTGCGTGGCCTTGTTTTTGTCATCAAACTTCCCTTTGCCTTCAGATTTTTTCTTATTCTTGAACTTGTGGAATTGTAAGTTTTTCTTCTGTACTAAATTGGCACTAGAAGTCCCTCAAATCCTCGAGCAGTTTTGTCCTTTGCTCTCACCTTTTATTCCACATGAAGAGATCTAATGAGATCCGTAACAGAAAACTCTTGTCTCTTATGTTTCAGAGAAGTAACAAAGTTGCTCCAGGAGGAAGGAAACTTGGCAATAATACCACTGGTCACAAACTTGTCCGATAAGGTACAAGTGAACTGCTCAAGTTTTCTAGCAAGTGATTGTATATCATGAGCTTGCTCAACCACAAAGCACCCATCAACCATCTTGTAGTCATAAAATTGCTCCATGACATACAACTCAGTGCCAACATCCGAGACCCCAAACTTGGCATCGAGCACATCCCACACGTCCTTGCCATTATCAAATGATATGTACGAGTCAATATTGTTGTCCTCAAGAACACTGAAAAGAATCACCAGAAAAATGATATCGGCTTTCTTAAAGTCCGCTTCTTGAGTAGTAGAAATATCTACTTTAGGTTTTCCAAGAGTGGCGCTATAGCATCTTAGGTTTTCAAACCAGAGAACTCCTCTCGTGCGCCATCTCTTATAGTGCATACCATCAAAAGGAGGCGGTTTGGTAGCCGCGGTCACACCGGTGGAATTCAGTTGCCTATGATCAGGTTTTTGGATTGTTAAAACTATAAGCAATATTTCATATGATTTGATCCATTTTTTTGATAAAATATGATCATACAAATAGCAATTCAACATATCACGCAGACTAATAGAGTAGACGAACATGTTGCATTTAGACAACATAAACCGATCACATCTACTCCATACGCTAGAACAAGAAACTCTAGCAAAATCTAAAAGAGAAAGTTCAGGATCGCGTACGGTGCAATGGCAGCAGCAACAGTGGCTGCAGCGGTAGCAACACCATTGTCGCTCATGTTGAGGTTGTCGAAGAGGTCGGTGATATCCGGGAAGAAGTTAGATGAGAACTCATTGTCGGACGACGTCGTGGATGCCAGTAGTCGTGCTTGAGCGCTCCCCAAAAACCTGATCGCCCCTCACCCGTACATGTTCACAAGAGGCGGGGTTCCACAGGTCTACTGTCCCGATCTGCGGTGCACACCGCAAGCCGGGATGGGAAAGACGAAACCGACGACGCAATGTACTAGAAGAAGGTGCGTGTGATGAGTTGTGGCCTATGTAGGGTTTGCGTCCCAATACAGCCAACGATCCAAAAGATCTAGCTAATTAACACGTCCGTTAATGACTTATAATTAATATTCTCAAACAACAAAATAAAGCTCGGCATCGAAGGAGGAGGAGGAGTGCGCGGGAGCCGCTTCTCTTCTCACTCACTTAGTAGTGCTAAACTAGCCTCCTACATAAGTGGTGCAACTCCCTCTCAACTAACAATGTGAGATTAAACCTTAGCTCCACTAGTACACACATGAGTTGCCATAAATAATATGCAAAAGAGAATTTCAGAATTTGTATTCACTATGGACCAAAAGCCCACATGCAAATACCTTCAAATTCCAACAAAATGTTAGCAATATGCTGCTGAAATGTTGCTCATTTGTTGTTGAATTGCTGGAATGCTTACAATTGCCGAGATGGTGCCTAATGGAGTATCGACACATGAAGAGGTAAGAGCATTTGTGGTAGTGGTATTTTGATGTGAAAAAGCAAAGTTGAGAGGTATTTTCGCACTTCGCATTTCTTCTACTCATATACATTGTTTAACAGAAGAGCATATTCGTGTTTTTATAGAATAAAAAATATTATCAACGGGGGAATGATCCCTCCATTGGTTATACGTTATTAGATAGGTGAGACATTCGGTTTATTCATGCGTCTGCCAATGCTAGGACTTGAACCCGGCAAGCTGGCCGCTCACCCAGAGTATTAGCCACCCGGCCAGCGCCTGGTCCTCAAATTTTTATAGAATATATGACACTAATTACACAATTCAAGTTATGTTAAGAACAGTGGAAATGCTGAAGAAACAAAAAAAACATTGTTGGGTAAATAAAAAAGGTCAGAAAAATAAAACCTTTTCCTCCGCACCGGACACTCCGTCTTTTCCCCTACGCCGTGCATTTCTTTCCTCTTGCTCATGTTGACCTCCCAATCCAACCCAACGCAGCTCTACGAATCTGCCGCCCCCTGATCTACCGCCGCTGCCGCCCCTTGCCTATCGCCAGCCGCCGCCGACGCCTCAGTCCCGCCCGCGCAGTTCCTTTCTCCCCCATCCCACCCCACCACGCCCGCCTCTCACGCAAGTTCCCGATTTTCCCCATCGCGACATCGCGTTCTTGCCGTCTGCACCACTTCAGCACATCTGCAATCTTTGGGTTTTGAGGTATGAGCTTGTGTTCATCCAGTGCTTAGTTAAATCCCACTCGACCTCTACCAATTTCTGGGTGTGCCGGTGCACACCCGGCATATACCATGTAGATCCGCCCCCTGGCTACCTAGTACCTACATAGGCCAGCTCTACTGAGCTTCATACCCGAATTGTTCGATGTAGCTGTCAGTATGATGCATTGCAAACTTGTGGCAGTACCATGTTCATCATGTTCTGTTAAGTTTTATTTATCTGCATGCTTTCTTGGTAAGCAGAGTTGTAGTTAATTTGACCACATGCTTGGTGCATTTGGCATTACCGTACCATCTCATGGAGAACCTTACAAGAGACCCAGGCATAATATTATGGCTGGAAGTGAGATCGTTCTATTTAGCCACTGTTCGGTTAGTTCAGCATTTCTGGGTATCCTGTGAGTTCATTTGGCCATGCACAAGATATAAGCATTTTAAGAGTCTATATACTTGTTCAGTGCTAAAATCACATAAATGCTCACTGCTGCAAGTGACCATACAAAGAAATGGCATAATAATCGAGTGGTCACCATGTACACATAGACTATTAATCATTTTTGTTCTTTACCCATTGGAAAATACTGTTACATTTGACTTCCTCAAATGTATTTTAGCAGTGCAAAGGATTGAATTTAACCGTGCTAAAATTTGCTCATTCATGCATCAACTGCTCCAGGAATATACCATGGAGATCAGGCCCATGGTAGCTCTGCGTGCTGCCCTAGTAGGTGGGATAGCAGCATTTGCGAAGATCGCCGGGGCCATGAAAGCTGCAGGAGGCGTGAAGGTTGGGGCAGCGGCTGCAGCCATGACAGCAGCAGCAACGGCTGCCGTATCCGGAAAAGACACGGCTAATGATAACCAAAAGCCAGGAGCAAAATGATATGTGCCATGAATTTGGTGAGAAGCAATGGACGGAAGTGCTTCTCCAGAGTGTAGATCAGCCTTCAGCAGTTTATCAGTGCTGAAGAGCTGCGGAAGCTAATTCTGGTCTTCGACATAATAAAATAAGTTATCAGAGCAATTTTCATGATACATGTGTTATTAACTCGGGTATAAGAATTACAATGTCCTGAGTTTTCCCCTATTGGTGATTCGGTGCCATTATATGGTCTTTGTTTATGATCCAGTGGTGTTGGTGTAATCAGCACCAGGATCGTGTTGTGTTCACCTTTCCATGCTACTCTGATTATTGTTGCCTGAATTCCAAATGACTAACTGAAGATCTGTAACAGAACTGTGCTGAAAATGCATGACCCAATCTGTGCTAACTGCAACCACTTGCAATGGTATAAATCCCCGAGCAGTTGGTTCTGGTTGGCACATGATTCCTTCAGCTGCTTTTCTGCATTGACTGTGAAGTTGGAAGCAGTATCTGCATTTGTGGCTTCTTTTTGCTGTGATAGGTAAGAATTATGCCACTGCGAGACAGGAAGAATCAAAAGGGCACATGGGACGACTGCATCAGACACAAGAAAGTTTTTACCATTTTATTGCTATCCTTTGTGCTAACTATGATGACATTAATAAGTACAATAGAAGGTAGTAACATCTACCATTGTACCCTGTAAATACACTTGCTTATTTCTTAATTTGGATGCAGCAGTCGAATTAACTCATACCTCTCAGCAAGCTTATCCATAAGAGCGTCTCGGACAGAGAAGTTAGTCCTCTCTTGTGCTCTTGTATGTCATGCAGATTTTGGATAAAAGCATACAGCGCACTGGTAGAGATAGTCCACACCCTTTCTGCTTACATTAGGTGATAATGAATTTCTCCTGTTCCTCACTTGAGAAAATTCTGCTTGCCATTTCTTTTACTTATTTTACTGATCTGTTTTGCATTTTTCTGTATGTGTGTGGTAGGGCCTTCTGTGGCATCTTGATACATCAATTCTAAAACATGATCTTTCAGCTTTGCTGCGGGAAGCAATAACAAGGCCCTTTGTCCGAGAAAATAGTTGGAAGGAAGACCACAAATCAAATTATCAGATGTTGCAATAGGTATGCTTGCTTAAACAATTAATGAGATTTTTTTTTTCCCCGTTCCTTTTGTAGCTCTGTTTGGTAACCATCATTAGTGGTGAAAGTTTCTAAGACAGCATTGAAACTAACAACCGGTCTTTCATTCATGGAGTACGTACCTAGCTTTAAAGGAAAATAAAAAGAAGCTTCGATAATAAACAGAAACCCAAATTCATATCAATGAAGACTTAAACTCAGGTACTTGGTTTGTACAGCGACTTCCCCAACCAAGTGAGATTGGCTCCTTGGCTTTGGCTTTTCGTGATTTAATGCGTCCATGCACGGGGAATTGGGCACATGTAAAGCTCTAATATTAGTCTAGAAGGTGATTGCTGATTCATTCAAGATCGCTCTGGTAGCAAAAAAGTAATGCAATTCCTCTTTTAATAAAAGAAACCCAAAAGTAGCTATTATAAAACCAGATAGGACAGGACACTGTCTGGCTGTCAGCGTCAAGTAAGAACTGACAAAATTTTAGGTCTGGTGTTACAAAGACATAATGCTTACTACCTTCAAATTAGTGATCACCTTCATGAGAACACCTAGAGATGTTTCTGCAACTTCAGGTATCTGTCTATATCAAAACTATGCTTAGCGCAGAGCTTTCTCCTCCTTGCTAAGAACAGCCTCTGCCTGAAGTCTTGTAACGTTGGATTACTCGAGGTATGGAGGAAATATCCGTAGCAAACAATCAGCTGGATTCCGGCTACAGTAAGGTCGAGCGGCTCTATCTCGTGCCATGTGAACTCCCAGAACGTAAGGCGGAATAAGAGAGCAAACTGGAACATGAAGTACGCAAAGCCAACACATAGAATCCGCATGGCATGTTTGTGTGCCAGGCTGTCTATCTCTTGCATCTTTGCCTGGAGTTGTTTGAACTCCTTTTTTCTCGCGTCGTTCTCTGAGGCGAGTGCAAACGGCACAGCGCTTCTAATCAGATCCACAACCTAAACAAATGGTCAAATATAATTCATTAATGTAACTGCATTTTGTGCATTCATTGTGTAACAAATGTTGCATTTTTAAAGCCGTGACATATGCAGTCACGCCGTCACTCCTGAAATTTGGTGGTATATCAATTTAAGTTACACGCCGTCTGTCTTTTTTAGGATTGAATAGAAATATCAAAGTTAATGAATATGCCACAATACTAGTTACACAGACTGGCACAGAATCATCATCGGTTGATAGATCAAACAGCTTGTAAATTACCTGGTGCAAAGCGAACCTTTTTTTATAAGCTAATGCAAAGTGAAAAAAGCAGCCATGATACTTGGTCCAACGTGCAGTGTGTGTATAATATCACATATATACGATTGGTCAGCACATGATCTGAACAAAGCTTTCAGGATCTAACTTTGATTGCCCATGTGCTATATGAATATGTTAGTGCAAGATTATAAAGTTGTGATATATTATGATGATATTTTTCACCACAAATCTGATGGCATTTTTCTAACCCTGCAAGTCACTTAGCTAATAAATATAGGTGCAAGTGGAGAATCTGTAACAATTTAGTATTGTCACCTTCTCGTGGTTGAGGTAGGTCTTGCCCCGGACGAGCATCACCAAGCTGATGTCGTCCATCTTCTGCATGAGTGCCTCTGCCTCCGCGCGCTTGAGGCCGCTCTCCAGCAACGTATTGATGAGCTCGCCATGGCTGACCATCTCATCCTGCACGTCCCGCATCCGCCTCTCAATTTCTCTGAAGATTGCTTTGGTAGCAGCTGGTGATCAATTGATATAAACTCGGTGTTAAAAAATTCAGTGACGGGAGCTATTCTAAGAGCTAGAAGTAACAACCGAGAAATTTGCTGGTGTTACCAGTCATGACCCATGAAGCTTACAACCTTCAGTGCAGTCACCTCCCAGAGGACACCTTGTGTGTCTCTCCATTTCCAGGTACTTCTCCATATCAAAACCATGCTTGGCGCAGAGCTTCTTTCTCCTTGTTTCAAACAGCCTCTCCATGTAGCTTCGATACGACAGCTTGCGTAAGGTAACGAGGAAATAAGCATAGCCGACAAGCAGGTCAGAACTGGTCACGAAGAAGGCGACTGGTGCTATAACATCCCACGAGAACTCCCAGAACGTGAAACGGAAGGTGAGGCCTAGTGTAGTCTGCAAGAGCAGTAAGCCAGACCAGAGGATTCGCTTCACTTGCTTGTGCGCCTGTATGTCAACCTCTGCTTTCTTCCTCTTCAGTAGCTCAAACTCTTCTTTTCTCACATCGTTCTCGATCTCGAGTACAGGCGGCACGGCAATTCTAACCAGGTCCACGACCTAAGGACGTGTCAATATATAGATATCAGCTGAAAAATCAATAACCAAGATGTCGGAACCATAGGCCAGACCAGAGGATTCACTTGACTAAACTATATATTATTGTCTCTTGTTTTGGAAGAGCGGAATGGATGAGTGAAGTGAATAATTTAGGAAGTGAGAAGTAAGTTTTAGAAAAATAAAGGGAATATCCCGAAAAAGATTTACTAGGAGAATATGACATTTTAGAACAAAATAGGAACTACTTCCAGGAAAATCAGTTGAAGGTTGTAGGAAGTTTAAAAGCGCACAATTTCATTTGTACTCTCGAAATACATGGATTTCACAAAAACTGCAGGATTCCCTTCTCCACATTCTTTACAAAATCTCATTTTTTCTGAAATAGCCAGATATTTCACTACTCCTACCTTTTCTAGAATATTCATGACTTTTTTTGGTTAGTTCTCTGCTATTCCCTTAACTTTCTTATTTTCTGACAAACTTTTCTAGTTTTCTTTTCTTAGTTTACAGGTATGAGGTTTGAACCTTTTCAGACAAGGAAGGAACAGGGACCCGTTGGAACAGGGAATCTAGTATCCAGACCGTCAATATTCGTCATGGAATGATGGGAGCACATAATAATAATCTTAGCAATGTTGTAAATGTTACCTTCTCTGGGTGGAGGTAGACCTTTCCCCGGAAGAGCACCACGCTGCCTGACCGGTCCATCGCTTGCGCCAGCTCCTCCGCCTGTCCGTGGGTGCGCGCTGCGCCGGCGTCCACACATGCGTCCAGGAACTCGCCGTAGCCTACCACCTCGTCCGGGCTGGCCCGCAGCCTCCTCTTCAGGAGCTCGATTCCAACAAGCCGCACCATTCGCTGAGCCTCCGCCGGCGTGAACTCCGCCTCTGTTCGAGTCGGCGACGGCGATAGTAGGCAGAGGTTTCGCACAGTGTATGCCGAGATGGTGGCTGCTGGAGACGGCCGTCTGGGAAGGAGGAGGCTAGAGGCGGTTGCTCGCCACATGGCGTGATTCTCTTCCTGGTGACGAGCAGCGAGCGTGCACACAGAGGCGACGGTAAACGCGGGCTCTGAGTTCTTGAGGAGGTCTCGCAGGAGTATTTGAAGTTAATACTGTGTTCGTTCGTCGAAACTATGGTCATGTGAATGATCGCCTTTGTTTTTCCAGGACAAGTATGGGACATTGTCGAAAAGAAATCAGCCAGACATCGTAGCCCATCAATAGTTTGTCTTTTTTTTTTTGCCTTGTAATATTTCTTCACTCGCCAGGGGATAAAAGTAAAGCTCTTTTTTGCTTTGGAGGAAAAGCAAGCTATTCTACAGAAAAAAAAATGCACCACCATATGCATGCAGGTGAACCTCTTGACACGCAAGGCATTTTCTCTTTGTTTCGAGAGTGTGAGAATCTGCAATCGGAGAAGATCGTTTTCTTTCTATCAACTAATTTTTTTATAAAGAACACGAGATGTAAACAGATACCAATTACAGCCAGCTTTGCAACAATGTAACTGTCAAGAACTTGTCTGAGACATTAATGATGCACATACCAAAAATAAATTCGATGACAAGGAAACAACCAGCACCATTGGCAACACCAAGCGACTGCAAAATCAGTATATAGCCCTGCAAAAGTGATCAGCGACTCACAACAACCACAACCATTGACAACACCACCCAACTAAGGAATCAGTTCCAACAGCGACCCTCATGGATGATGCAGAGGTCACCGGCTACATCGCCCTATAGGGCGTGTTTAACCAGCCCTGAGGTCTAACCAGCCCTGAGGCAACAGAACTGGGCCAATTGGATGTCTTCCTGCCCTCCGTGTTGTCGCCCGCACGATGACTAAAGTACCGCCGAAATCAAATCCACCATCCCCTTCCAAGCTCCTCCCTCTTCTGATTTCCATTGAGATGGCTAGAGCTTGTACCTCGAGTTCAGCGGTGGAGGCCGTTGACGGCTTGCTGGCTTCTCCCTCCTCCCGACCTGTGTGATGGATGCTATTCCATTGGCTGTAAGAATCTTGAACCCTCGATCTAGCTTAGATCTGTAAGAATGTGCTAGATGTGGGTAGATGTATGGATATGCAACCAGAGTTGATATTATTGATGCCCGACTATAGGTCATCGTGCTTGCTTCACTCTCTAGCACGACGACGGTGGTCCTGCCGGCTTCTCCCTCGAGCACGACGACAGTGTTCCTGCCGACCTCCCCCTCTTACCTGACCTCTATGTTGAATCCTACTCCTATGGTGATGGGTTCGTAGCATGGAAAACAAAAAATTTCTATCGCAAGAACGAACAAAACCCAGATCTAATCTAGATAAAAGCCAAGATCTAATCTATTAGACATGTGCAACGAGATAGATCTATACTAACCCTTGTAGATCCGAAAGCCTTGTGCGAGAATGGATCTCGTGGTTGATGTAGTCGATCACTTGTCGATCTCAAGATCAAGTGGACGATCCTTCCCACTCCAGCGTTCAGCGCTTCATGATCGGTCACACGTCTTGGCGGAACCTTCTTCCTCTCCCGTTCAAGGTGAGGTAGTAGATCTCTCCACGGAATCCCAGCAGCACGACGGTGTGGTGGTGGTGGTGGAGTAGAGAATTCTGCAGGGCTTCGCCTAAGCCGGAGCAGAGGGAAGGAGGAGGAGAGAGGCGGCGGCTAGGGTTTTGTTATAGAGGGAGCAAGGGGGTGGCGCCCCCACCCCTCTATTTAAAGGAGGGAGGCGCCATGGGAGGGGGAGTCCTAGTAGGACTCCCCTCCCTTCCTTGGCCGACGGATTGGGAGGAGGGAAGGAATCCTCCTCCCCCACGAATCCGTGTCTTGACCCACAAGCACTCCTTGATCCTTTCTTGGTTTTCAAGCAAACTCCAAGAAATCTCCTAGAACCTTCCGAAACCTTCTAGAATCCCCATACAAATACTCCGGAACATTTCCTAACTTAGAAAATGATCCCCAATATATGAATCTTATTCTCCGGACGATTCTGGATCTCCTCGTGATGTCCCAGATCCAATCCGAGACTCCGAACAACATTCGGTCTCCAACGCACATTCCATATCTACTTAAAACAACTTCGAACCTTAAGTGTGTCACCCTACGGTTCGTGAATATGCAGACATGATGGAGACACTTCTCCGATCAATAACCATCAACGGGATCTGGAGATCCATAACGGCTCCCACATACTCAACGATGACTTCGTGATCGATAGAACCATTAACATACGAAACCAATTCCCTTTGTCACGCGATACTCTACTTATCCGAGGTTTGATCGTCGATATCTCCATACCTAGTTCTACCTCGTTACTGATAAGTACTCTTTACTTGTTTCATGATATGTCATCCCTTGTGACCTAGTCACATGCTTGCAAGCTAACTAGATGACATTCCACCGAGAGGGCCCAGAGCATATCTATCTGTCATATGGATGGACAAATCCCAATCTTGGTCTATGCGCTTCAACACATACTTTTAGAATACCCAATGTCACCTTTATAACCACCCAGTTACGAAGCGGCGTTTGATGTCATCAAAGTACCCATCCGGTGATGGTGATTAACATAACCTCATGGTCGAAGGATTAGGTTACTATGCATTTGAAAAGCTTATAGCAATACGAACTTAATGACTTGATCTTATGCTACGCTTACTATGGGTGTGTGTCCATCACATCATTCTCCTAATGATATAACCTTGTTATTAATGACATCCAATGTCCATGATCAGGAAACCATGATCATCTATTAATCAACAAGCTAGTTCAATAAGAGGCTTACTAGGGACTCTTTTATGTTTACAAAACACACAAGTATTAATGTTTCCGGTTAATACAATTATAGCATGGGATGTAAACATTTATCATAAACATAAAGATATAATAATAACCACTTTATTATTGCCTCTTGAGCATATCTCCAATAGTCTCCCACTTGCACTAGAGTCAATAATCTAGTTGAAAATTTGTGCATTCAACACCTATGGCTTTCTGGTGTTGTATAGACACTATTGCTAGTGGTAAACATAATCTTTGGATCTGACACTTCCAGGTCCGTGTGTATTTGCATGTCCTTGCGTCTCTACGCATTACTCATTCTCCAATGAGATGGCATTGTATAAATTTGGTCCTTTGGTGAGACCTTTAGTTCCTTGGGATTAAATCATGTTGATACAATTGTCATACAATGTATCTTCATAGTATTATCCCGCTATGAATCACACCTAGTTTGATAACAAACTACTTGACGCAAATGCCCTCATTTGCTGCTACAATAGTAGTCATATACTTAGCATTTTGTTGTAGTATCTGTCACAATGTTTTAACTTTGGTACTCAACCAAATCCGTTATGGAACTTCCTTTCTATTACATTGTGCCACCCATAGTTTAAATTGAGATAAAATTAATTTGCGACAAAACTAGTATCAATGCAACAATTTATAATGAACTATTTGTCACCACTATATAAATAATATATTCTTAGTTCTTCCAAAGATCATAGGAATATCCCTACTATTGTCCAATGATCATCTTATGAGTCATTCTGGTATATGCTCATAACATTTAGAGCATAGGACATATCTGGATGTGTACATCTCATAGAATGATTGATCAAAATATTCTTGTGATTTCACCAAGTGTCAAAACACTTGAATCTCGTGTCAACACACTTGAATCTTGATTCAGTCCTTTCCGTGCATCAAGAACCTTTCTTGTTGTTTCCATATTGAACTCATTCAACATCTTATCTATGTACATTTGGCAAAACCATATTAGCGCCTCAATCTATCCATATAGACATTGATGCCTAATACTTGGGTTATGCCTAAGTCTTTCATCGAAATGAAATTCTTAACCTGTGTCAATAAAAGATACATCATTTCTAATCAACAATATGTCTTTCACATAATGTATTAGAAATATGTCTTAGCGCTCCCACTTAATTTCTTGCAAAATGCAAACATCTTCATCGTCTCTGATGAAATTAAACCTTTTAACGGTTTCATCATGGTGAAGATTCCAACTCCGCGATGCTCACTTCAACCATTGAAGTTTTGCATACTCTTTTAGCATCCTTTGAATTAACAAAACCCTTTGGATCATGTCATGTACACGTCCTAGGTAACCATTATATTAGAAGAACTTGTTTTGTTTGTTCAACTACCATATACCAAAATATATGTAGTGGTTGCTACATTAATCCGTCCAGACTAAATATCGCTATGAAAGATCAAATCTTATCATAGTCAATTCCTTGAACATTGTCGTAAACTCTTTCCGACATGTCGACTATTTCATAGATGTGAAACATCCATGTCTATTTCTTTATAGATCCATATACGATTGTAAGGTCTTATACCTTTCCAGAGGGTCTTTCAAATTCAAAGCTTGATTTCTAGTGTATGGAATTATCACGGATTTTATGGCTTCAAGCCACTTAACGAAGTCAGGGCCCATCATTGATTATTTGCATGTAGTCGGTTCATCATTGTCAAACAACAATGATTTAACTCTCAAATCTTGGCATTTGATTACTTACCCGACCTACTTGGTTCAATAGGAACTTAGATCTCCGTGACCACAACCTTTGAGGCACGTGAGCCATGAGCATTGTTGCTGCCTCCGGGACACTTACCGATGCTGCGAAACTCAGCACATATTAGCCAAGGTTCAACAACCTTGTCAAAGTTCTATTGTCCCCCGACTTGATTTTTCACCAAAAATTCCTTCTCAAGAAACTCGGCACTCTAAGCGACAAACAATTTTGTCTTCGGTGTTATGAAGGAATACCCAATGGTTATTCTAAATAACCTACAAAGACATGCTCATCCGACTTTGGTTGTAAACACTTTACTTATGCCTAGCATACCAAAAATTTAAGAAAGGACAACCTAGGTTTTATCCCAAACCATGACTTATATGGTGTCATTTCAACGGATCACGATGGATCTCTTTTCAGTGTAAAAGCGGTAGTCACTAAAGCTTTAATCTTTAAAATATAATGACAGTTTTATAAATGACACCTTTGATCTTACCATGTCAAACAAGGTTTTATTACATATCTTGAACACTCCATACTCCTATGGTGTTTTTGGGAAATGCAAATCCATGGAACGATTCCTCAAATCTTAGGTGTTTTGCTAAACTTGTAACTCAAACATCTTTCTTTATGATCCAATCATAAACTTTTTATTTTCTTGTTACAATGATTTTCCTCTTCATCTTGAAAGTCTTTGAACATTTTCAAATGTTTCATACTTCTTCCTTATTGAGTAAGTATATACATATACTCACCAAATCTTCGGAGAAAGCATATGAAGTTGAAATCCATCGCCCACGACTACACATAATGGACTATATACATCAATATGTACAAATTCCAATCAGTTAGTCGTTCGTTCCTCTTTTGGCCTACTAACGAAGTTTTAATTATCTCCAGGAAAGTATCACAAGCGTCATTTGATCAAAATAAAAGACTCCAAAAATCCATCAACATGGAGTTTCTTCATGTATCCCTTTCAATATAATTTAAACGGCGATGTCACTTTGCAAGTGATCTTTCAATCATTTGTCTTGCGACATTTTAATTAGTTTTATGGTCGTTATTTCTCCAATCAGACTTGTATATCATCCATCTATTATGGAATACGGTAATTATTTGAACAACCTTTTGTCGTCATAATGCCTGATTAAAATAACAATTATTGAAACAAATCTTGAAGGCAAGCTTTGATGTTAACGAGCAAAACAACAACCCTTTGTTTGTTTTCGATGAACATCATCACATATTCTCTTGCTAGTTACTTAGGCCATTGCAGTTCATGAATTGTGTTGTCCTGTATGACACTTCATACCAACCAATTCGATATCCAATACCGCAAAACTACATTGTTTAACAACCAAGGAATATAGCCATAACATGCATCTTCTATATACCTAAGTTGGACATCTCCAATCTTTTCTTTTTGCCAAATATTTTATAGATTCTCTTTCAACAATTCCTTTTCTTTTAAAAGAATCTATCAACATCAATAGTGGTGTCATTCACATGACATATAGTACAAAGTGTGTATAGTCAAATACTAATACCTTTGGACTTGCACTTTGAAGTGGATCACCTTCATCAAATGTTTGGCATTCTTTCAAAATTCCATTCTTTAGTAATCTTTTAGTGTAGTAAATATTTTACTTACATCTTCTATTCATCCTTATCATGACAATTTTCATGATCAAGCTGCTATAGCTTATAAAGGTGAATTGCGAGTATAATGTATCTTTTCCAAAACCTTTTGGAGGATTAGGACGACTAGCGTCTTCAACCTTCACAAATTCTCATCAAATATGAGGACATATACTCTATCATGTTGTAACCAACACATTGTTTTAGATATCGCAATACCTTTCACATATGATGGTTTCTGAAACATTGCTTTCAGCTCTTAGATAAACTTGATATTAAAAACAATCTTTTGAGTATCAAGAATCATGGAGGCAAACATGATACATTAGATACTAACATTGGAATTGTTACTCTTGACTTAATACTGTTTATTAAACTTCACAGAGTAAATGGAGTTTGCTGAAAGTTTGCAACATGACTTTTAAACTTTAGATTGACACTCAAAACAATACGATACCAGTTCGTAAAGCAAATATCCAGAATTTCTATAGTTCCACTATCTCAACTATAACTAAGCGTAAGGTGGTGAACGGATGCCAATGACTACAACAAACTATGCAAATTCACTTTGATTGTGTTTATGATAAATTGAGTTCGACTAATCCAAATTACAAATAAACTCCCACTCAAAACAACATCCCTCGAGTTGTTTTAGTGATTACACGAACCAAATCCACTACACCAAGTCCGATCATCACGTGAGATGATGTAGCTTTAAAGGCGAACAATCAACATGTTCATCATATCATCCATATGACTCATGCTTTACCTTTCGGTATTCCGTGTTCCGAGACCATGTCTGTACATGTTAGGCTCGTCAAGGTTAACCTTAGTATCCGCATGTGCAAATCTTGCTTGCACCCGTCGTATGCACACGTATAATCTATCACACCCGATCATCACGAGATGCTTCGAAACGACGAGTCTTAGCAACGGTGCCAACTAAGGACGAACACTTTATTACTTGATATTTAGTGAGAGGGATCATCTTATAATGCTACCATCGCGATCTAAGCAATACAAGATGCATAAAGGATTAACATCATAGGCAATTCATAATTAGTGTGATATGATATGGCCCTTTCTTCTTATGCCTTTGATCTCCATCTTCAAAGCACAGACATGATCTTCATCATCACCAGCATTGCGTCAAGGTCAGTGGCGCCGCTTCATGGTTGTCCATCATCACTAGCAACTATTACAACTACTTGGAATAAAGCCATTACAAGATGAATAGACACGCAGGTCTTAACAGAATTAAAGACAACCATTAGGCTCCTGCCGGTTGCCATATTACAACAAGGATCATTGCATACATCAAATATAATCACAATCACATGATGGCCATATCACATCATAGAAACCCTGCAAAAACAAGTTAGACGCCTCTAATTTTCTTTGCATGTTTTACGTGGTTTGGGGCTTTCGAATAAGAACGGATCTTACCTACGAAACTGAACCACAACGTTGATACAAGTGCTATCAAGTGCAAAGTGTAGATTGGATCTATACTATGATGGGAGAGAGACACCATAAAGCCACTTGTGCAAAGCAAGTTACACGTCAAGCGTGGAGCAAGTCTCATGTGCGATGACATGTAAGGTTAGCCCGAGCCGCTTCATCCCACCATACCGCAAGATGCAAAGTACACAAAGCAAAAGACGGCACAAGCACCAACGCCCACAACACCATCGTGTTCTACTCGTGCAACAGATCTACGCATAGACACGGCTCTGATACCACTGATGGGTTCGTAGCATGGAAAACAAAAAATTTCTATCGCAAGAACGAACAAAACCCAGATCTAATCTAGATAAAAGCCAAGATCTAATCTATTAGACATGTGCAACGAGATAGATCTGTACTAACCCTTGTAGATCCGAAAGCCTTGTGCGAGAATGGATCTCGTGGTTGATGTAGTCGATCACTTGCCGATCTCAAGATCGAGTGGACGATCCTTCCGGCGCCCGCGTTAAAATAGCGCTTCATGATCGGTCACGTGCGAGTCAAAGCGGACCTTCCTCTCCCGTTCCAATGACGGCGGAGGTAGTAGATCTCTCCACGGAATCCCAGCAGCACGACGGTGTGGTGGTGGTGGTGGAGTAGAGAATTTTGCAGGGCTTCGCCTAAGCCGGAGCAGAGGGAAGGAGGAGGAGAGAGGCGGCGGCTAGGGTTTTCTTATAGAGGGAGCAAGGGGGTGGCGCCCCCACCCCTCTATTTAAAGGAGGGAGGCGCCATGGGAGGGGGAGTCCTAGTAGGACTCCCCTCCCTTCCTTGGCCGGCGGATTGGGAGGGGGAAGGAATCCTCCTCCCTCACGAATCCGTGTCTTGACCCACAAGCACTCCTTGATCCTTTCTTGGTTTTCAAGCAAACTCCAAGAAATCTCCTAGAACCTTTCGGAACATTCCGAAACCTTCTAGAATCCCCATACAAATACTCCAGAACATTTCCTAACTTAGAAAATGATCCCCAATATATGAATCTTATTCTCCGGACGATTCCAGATCTCCTCGTGATGTCCCAGATCCAATCCGAGACTCCGAACAACATTCGGTCTCCAACGCACATTCCATATCTACTTAAAACAACTTTAAACCTTAAGTGTGTCACCCTACGGTTCGTGAATATGCAGACATGATGGAGACACTTCTCCGATCAATAACCATCAGCGGGATCTGGAGATCCATAATGGCTCCCACATACTCAACGATGACTTTGTGATCGATAGAACCATTAACATACAAAACCAATTCCCTTTGTCACGCGATACTCTACTTATCCGAGGTTTGATCGTCGGTATCTCCATACCTAGTTCTACCTCGTTACTGATAAGTACTCTTTACTCGTTCCATGATATGTCATCCCTTGTGACCTAGTCACATGCTTGCAAGCTAACTAGATGACATTCCACCGAGAGGGCTCAGAGCATATCTATCCGTCATATGGATGGACAAATCCCAATCTTGGTCCATGCGCTTCAACACATACTTTCAAAATACCCAATGTCACCTTTATAACCACCCAGTTACGAAGCGGCGTTTGATGTCATCAAAGTACCCATCCGGTGATGGTGATTAACATAACCTCATGGTCGAAGGATTAGGTTACTATGCATTTGAAAAGCTTATAGCAATACGAACTTAATGACTTGATCTTATGCTACGCTTACTATGGGTGTGTGTCCATCACATCATTCTCCTAATGATATAACCTTGTTATTAATGACATCCAGTGTCCATGATCAGGAAACCATGATCATCTATTAATCAACAAGCTAGTTCAACAAGAGGCTTACTAGGGACTCTTTTATGTTTACAAAACACACAAGTATTAATGTTTCCGGTTAATACAATTATAGCATGGGATGTAAACATTTATCATAAACATAAAGATATAATAATAACCACTTTATTATTGCCTCTTGAGCATATCTCCAACATATGGCTATAAGAAAATTCGCTAACCCTTGATGTTGTAGCTTAGATCTATAAGCTTGTTGCTATTGTGTGTTCGTTAGTCAACTGCAACCGGTTTTCATGCTTCCCATTGTATCATGATTAGCGTTATTCTTTATAGTTATTCTTCCATGCCTACTAGCTCCCCTGACTCGTCTGCTCCCTCTGTGGGGAAAATTGGCATGAGCCAGATGGAACCTTCCAATATTGTTCATGATCTAGTTTAGTATGTCCCTAAATCTTCAATGGTTTGGGACCTATTGTATCAGAGTTCGTCCTGAATAGGATGGTTGATCTCGTGAACAACGAGGAGTACCCTAGACGCCGAAATAAAATCCACCATACCCTCTTTGGGGCTCCTCCCTCCTATGATTTCCATTGAGATGGCTAGAGCTTGTACCTCGAGCTCAACGGTGGAGGCCGTCGACTGGCTGCTGGCTTCTCCCTTCACCCCGACCTATGCGCTGGATGCTATTCTGCTAGCTGTAAGAATCTCAAACCCTGGATCTAGCTTAGATCTATAAGAATGTGCTAGATGTGTAGACGTATGGATATGCAACCATAGTTGACATTCTTGATGCTCGACTATAGGTCATCATGCTCACTTCACTCTCTAGCACAACGACGGTGGTCCTACCGGCTTCTCCCTCGAGCACGACGACAATGATCCCGCTGACATCCTCCTCTTACCCGACCTCTGTGTTGAAGCTAATCCTCTGGCTGTAAGAAAATTCGCTAAACCCTTGATGTTGTATCTTAGATCTATAAGCTTGTTGCTGTTGTGTGTTCGTTGGTCAACCGCAACCGGTTTTCATGCTTTCCGTTGTATAATGATTAGCATTATTCTTGATAGCGATGTAGGATTATAGATAGATGCTTACCATTGTTCTTGTTTGTACCATGATCAACCTACTATACAACATCATGCCTACTAGATCCCTTGACTTGTCTTCTCCCTTCATGGGGAAAATTTACATGAGTTGGATGCAACCTTCCAATATTGTTCATGATCTAGTTTAGTATGTCCGTAAATCTTCAATGGTTTGGGAGCCTGTTGTATCAGAGTACGTCCTAAATACGATAGTTTAGCTCGTGAATAGCAGGGTAAGTTGTGCCAACGGGTTAAGAGAAGTAATAAACATCTTGGTGGACATGGATGATAGCACCCCCCGACATCATAGACGAAGGTTTTCGTCGCATTCATCTTTACGGCGAATAAGCATTTTCATAGGCCCCAATGAGGATGGATCCCAAGGAAACACTCGCAGAGGGTGATGAAGCAAATAATATGGATGATGGAATTTGGCGTGAGCTAATACAGCTACACACCATACACAAAGAAAAGCCCACGAAGGAATTCATGGACAGGGAGAGAAATACCGTGAAAGACAAAATAGAGAAACTTTACCCGCCAGCCCTCTTTGGGTACAGGTGTCGCCTCATCACCGGGAAGCTTGAACAAGTTCTCCTTAAGGAGTCCGGCCTTTCGGGCCTCGCGTAGATCCCGTATAGTGCATCGCGAGGGGCTCCATTCAATAAACTTCATCTTGTCCGTCGTGGCATCGGCGACGAAGCTAGTGCCCTTGTATTTTCCCATGGCAATGGCGTCGGAGGCATTGGAATACGAGCAAATGGGCAAGAGTGCAAGGAGCAGCAGTAATGGAGCAGATGCGTCGCAAGAAAGAAGAAGAGAGCTAGCGGCAGAGGAAAGAATGAGTAGTAAAAATCCCCACTAACGCTTATAAAGTAACTGTTGCAGTCCAGAGCCACTGGATCTAGGCGACGTTTCATCTGGATAAAATTTGTGTCGACATGTGTCTGTAGATAACAAAGGATCAGCCGTAATGGGCACTAATTACCGCGGTAATTTCAGGAGAAAATCACATGGTGCCTCGATTATCGCATGGCATGGGGTCGTGCGGTCAAACTCACCACTGACACGCGACCCACGTATCATTAGCCTGTGTCATGGGTCCACCACTGAAATGTCCCATCGTTTCCTCTCCATCGCGACTAAAGCACATCATCATCAACAACAATGATATTATGTGCGATAAAGAAAAAGCATCGGGTGAGCCCATGAAGTACTCGATAAAAACTATTGGTGTTTGTTAACTCAAGGCTCGAGATGAACATTTCCCCAAACGATAAAGATCTTGAGCCTATGCTACAATGCAAGCACCTGAACATAGCCTATGGGGTTACTCCTATCAGGAGCGCTGACCGCGCACCCGATAGTTTTGATGATTCAAGAAATAGAAAGCCTGAGTTGAGTACCTCCTCATATGATAAGGATTTGAGCCTATGCTCTGGTGAAAACAACCCGAACATAGCCTCGAGGGATACTCCCATCGGAACCGCTGACCGCGCACCCGACAGAAACAACAAATCCTCTTACGGAGTCGACAAAAAACATCTTCAATGAAAGCATAATAATGATATAACTTCATAATGTGTTTGATAAGTATTCATATGTGGATCACGTCCTATGGTTGAAAATAGAAAAAATGCCTTATTTGACACTGGCTTAAAACCTGCTTCTCTATTTGACACTAGAAAAAAATTCTTCCCATTTTGACATCTAAACTTGATTTCTTTTCTCAATTGACACTCTAGTTTATTTTGAACACTAACGGTATCAAATAAGAACATGGAAAGACTCTTTTGGCCCTTATAAGTCTTGTGACAAAAAGAATATTTTAGAAAGACACATTTGCACCAATGAACATTGATCATGCGTGTCATGCTTTCCACTCACGTTTCAGTAGCGTTGTCACCGGATTTTAGTGCAAGAAAAAAATAAAAATTTGGACAAAGCCTCCCTGTATTTTGATGCCATATCAATACACACAGTTCATATATAGCAGTATATTTGCATACAGTAGATAAACAACCAGGTTCATATATAGCAGCCATGTTCATATTAACTACATAGATAAACATGGTCCACTAGTAGTCCATAGAGAAACACGTAAAGATTCTAGTTTATATTTGGAACGGAGGGAGTATTTGGCTATGTACATGATGAGTCAAGTGGCTATACACGTATGGCCAGTTATGTCCTCTCGTATAATGTTGCATTTATAACTTCTAAAAAAACGTATGGCCAGTTATATCCTCTCGTATATATAACATTAGATAGAGCAGGTTGTATAGCAAACATCCTGCACTAGATTGGATGCTAACAAAGATGCTTCTTTCTCTGGGCAAACAACCGGTACTACTACTACTTACTAGAACAATTTGAACAGGGATCGACGACTTTGGGTTCAACCTTCTCGCCATTTGTCCTAAGTTTTTCTCCGACTCAACTCTTCATGAGGCAGGCGAATTACTACAGCACATGGTCTCCCAATAGCTGAGTTCAATGGCCAATACTTTCATATGCTACTAACATCCGTCGCAAGCGTCATTCCATTGCAGACTGGCACCGCCGACACTTCCAGCTCCATCACAAGGCAGAGAAGCCAGCCCCCAACTCAAGCATTATCGGTAATATCGTGGCAGTGGCACTGACTGCTGCAAAGGCTTGACATAAAAAACGGGTTATCTGGTTACTTCGTTGTTTCCCAAACCTACAGGCTTAACTGTCGAATTACACAAGATCCAAGCTGATTATAGTTCGAAAAATACAGCAATACAAGATGTCTGGCCGAAAGGTGGTCATCTATCTGTATCAGTCTTTAGATGCAGGCTTTCAACAGAAATAGTGTCGTCTACATCTTCTGCCTCATAAGTTTTCTAAAGATCTGCTAGAAGCCAAGGTTAATTAGCAACTGCAAGCTTGTTTTCTCTAACAGACATGCAGGAGCTCTGCCCTAGAGGCACACCCATGGCAGCGCCATGACCACACCATGGAGGCACACCCGTGGCGGTTCCTGCGCCGCCCGGGCCGCCTGCCGCATCCGTGCCAGCACCGCCTGTAGCTGCGGTTCCTACACCGCCTGGGCCGCCTGGGCCCGCTGTTCCGGTCCCTCCCGCCGCCGCGCTAGCCCCACCCATCGCCATCACCTGCCGCCGCCACTCCTGCACTAGGGTTGAGCGACCGCAGGCTCGGGGAAGGAGAGGACTAATCGTATCGTTTGGTCCTCGTTTGGTCGCTGCCTCGTTTGGTAGTTGACCTAGGGGTATTTCTGTCCACTCAACAAATCGACTGACGGAAAAACTAACGAAACAGACGGCAGTGTCAATTGAGGAAAGAAAGCAAGTTTAGATGTGAAAACGGGAAGAATTTTTTCTAGTGTCAAATAGGGAAGCAGGTTTTAAGCCAGTGTCAAATAAGGATTTTTCTCTTAAAAATAATGCATGCAATACATCTCACTAATACTCCTCTAGTAGGAACCCTCCATAAATTAGATTTAAGATAAACAGAGTATTGGATTTGCTTCTATGACATGATATTGAATATCAAATATACTGTCTCAATGGACACGAGATCATTACCTTTGTTGGACACAAGGCAATTGTAGTTCATGCATTCAGTGCAACCCCTAGTTAGTTAACAATGGAAATATAAAAAAGATAGAAGTACCCAAACTTGGATTTGCTTCTATGCCATGATATTGAATATCAAATATACTGTCTCAATGGACACGAGAGCATTACCTTTGTTGGACATAAGGCAATTGTAGTTCATGCATTCAGTGCAACCCCTAGTTAGTTAACAATGAAAATATAAAAAAGATAGAAGTACCCAAACTTGTTATCACTGTCTAGTTCTATACTACCATGTTACTCTAAGTAATACACATGTTTCCCCTCTCATGTCCTATCATAATAGTTTGATCAGAATGAACTAATCAAGAACATGGTACATAATATACATCTATACATCATACACAATCTAAAAATTGCAATACCAAATACTCATCTTATAAAAACCAAAGATCCACCATAAAGAGATTACAAATAGATGACCATAATCATTATGGGGAACTCATATGGCACTAGAATATTGATAGCATGAGAGAGAGAGATAACAAGCTACTTCCAAAAATCCATAGTCAGGGGTGGATGACTCCATTTTGATCATGGTAATGATGGATATGATGTTGGATAGGTCAGAGATGCGAGCCGGTGGTGTTCCGGCGGCGTTTTCTCCTGCAATTTTCTTGGGATATCCTCTTTTTGGGTTTCTGTCTTCGTGGTGCGTCGTAATATGAGATCGCGATCGGGGCAATATATATAGGCGTTTTTAGATCAAGACGAGTCTAGAGGCACGGAGATCGATGCCATTGGAGCTTCGAGGGGGAAGATGGGCCCTAACATGTGGCTGGGGTATCAAGCCACATGGTGGGCCCTATCATGCCCCCCTCGGCTCTGGGTGAGCTCTAGGTGCTTTAGGACTTCCTCTTCCATAAAACTTGCTAGGGTTTCTTTAAGGATGCGGCGAGTGAGTTTACCAAGACATCACTCTTCTTTTAGTTACGCTTTGTTCAGATGTTTGCACTGGGGCTAGATATTGGACATTCAGATGAACTAAGCCCCGAATATGACGACTAAGGTTGTTTGGCTGGTTTAGATATTCGGTCAGTGTATTCGTCCAAGATATCGAGCCCTGGTCCAAATGGCAAAAAACAAGGAGGCTAGATGTCGAGGCTAATCCGGTGGACATTGCGAGGTATTCGGCTGCATACCGCTTCGACGCACACCCCGCTCAGCATAAACCACATCTTCTCCTTCACCTGCTTCACAGAAACGCATGCGGGAGACATATAGCGGTGGCGCTGGGGCCGGCGGCCTCCTGTCGGCGTTCCTCCTCGGCATCCATCTTCCCCATTGGCTCTCCCTCCCTATCCTACGCACCTGAATCCCGAGCTCCGGCGTCCGGCCTAGGTTATTTGACGCAGGCCACCATCCTCCCTTCTCCCCCTGAGCTCGGATTAGGAAGTGGACCGGCGAGCTACACCCGAATGTTCTATTCACTACATGCTCTCATCCGGTTCTTCCTGTTCTTGCATGTCATGTCCAAGATGTTATTGCTTGCTGCGTCGGGCGCGTGTATCGGTGTATGCCATGTGTGCAACTAACGAACTTGCCAAATTCCCTGCGCTGTCTGCTCTGTCATTGAGAACGAGCAGTGCCGTGAATATGCCGATAGAGAGCGCGTCGGCTGGCCATCCAGGTCCTGGCATGCAGGGACACGAAGCGCACGCTGCTTCCTGGGTTGTGCGTGTGTATGCCACACGCATGCATGCTTGTTTGATGTTGGGCTATATTTACTATTAAATGAGAGTTGTGATCGTAGGTCGCCGCTCGACATCAAACATTGGATCAATCTGGACCATCCATATCCCACAAGTTTTATGACAAAAATGCCACCGTCCGATCTCACCTAGATTCCACGTCCAAACTCTAGAGGCCAAACGTAGGTACCATAGTCACTCTCACGCAGCCACCCCTGAGTCTCTCTCCTGCAACATGTGTTGCTGCACCGTGCACGTCCACTCGCCCCCTTCCCGTGCACCTCCTCTCACTGCCGCCACATACAACTACCTTCACGCCTCATCTTATGCAGATCTCGCACACCGCCATGAGGTTCCGCTGAGCCACCACCCGGCCACGTTGATCCGTGCCTGACCGGCGTCAGGCCTCCTCCTCGAAGCTACGCCGCCCAACCGTCAAACCTCTGCACTCGTCCTCCTGCTGAAGCTCCGTTCGTAACCATCATCCTCGACGCTCTACTGTCTGCCGCTGTATGCGTGTTAAAGGTCCTGGGTTCGGCATCCTCCTGCAGCGAACCTCCACCCTCTCCTCTAGTCACCATCGACTCCACTCACCCGTCCTCCTCTTCTCCAAGCAAGGTGACGTCCATGCTCTCTTCTAACTCTCTCACGTTTTGTTTCTAGATCCGAAAATAGCAGGTCATTAGCTGTAATTTGGTGGGATAGGGGGTAAAATTACCTATGTTGTTACCTATGTAATTTGGTGGAATAGGGGGTAAATTTGGTTTGTATTCATAACTCTTGATGTTTGGGATCAGGAACAAATATGGCCTGGAATTTATTTATCGTATATGCATATGTATCTATTATATTCGTAGTGGAAATATTGATATGTTTTTATTTGTTCAAGATGGATGACTTGCAAGAATTTTTTTTGAACCATTATTCCATCCCTTAGAACATTGACACAAATGGGTGTGGTTAGTCGTATAATATGAACAGAAGAGCAGGCCACCTGCAGTGTGTACATTCCTTGCAAAATTTTGCTTCAGTTGCCTAAACCATGAGCATTAGCTTTATGTAACGTTGAAATTTCAGTATACACTATTGCAGTATTACATGGTGTGCTAAAGAGTAAGTTTGACTATATATATCCTTCCAATTTTTATAATGCGAGATACATGGAGTAAGTGTGGAGATGATTTTTGGGCAGTAGAAAAGCATTGCAGAGTGCTTAGAAATTCTGTTTGTTCTTCTCATTGGTGAGAATAATTTGATGTGTTTTAAAGTACTCCCTCCAATCCAAATTAATTGACTTGGATTTGCCTACATTCGGATGTTCTAGCACTAAAACATGTCTAGATTCGGATCTAAGTCAATTAATTTGGGTCGGAGGGAGTAATGTAATTTTCATTGAGGAGAAGAATGGTTTGTTTTATACTCTGGTAGTTTACTTTTGAAGAATAGTTAGTTCACACACAAAATTTGATACTACAGATCTGTAGGTAAATTAAATTTTGCAACATTGATACATTTTTATGTTGTTGGTATTTTCACGTATAAAGTTAAATTGACTATTTTATAACAAAGTCATGATTGTAATTAAGCCAATGTTATTCGCGGTAATTGTGATACATACACGATTATCTTAGTTTGTTGGAAAATTGGTCAACGGATCATGAGAAGTGTTTGTACAAGATTAGAATCTTGGGTTCATGTTGGTTGAAGCATTGGATGAATTCAAGAGCTTATTACTGGTATTTTGATTTGGGTTTTGGGTTTTCATTAGTGGGTGTATTTACCGGGAGGTGAGCCATGTGAATTAGTTACTAACTATATCAGATTTTCCAAGTAATTGATGCTCTCAAACTGATCTTGTTATTAGAAAGGATAACATGCACCAGGGGAAGTCAATCGCTTGTGGAAGCGTTTCATGCGCCTCATAGGTGGAATTACGGCCGACCACAGGGATAAGCTCTGGCTTCGACGATGCCTAGCGAGGTGATGATTGTCATCTAGAAACACAAATTTGGGCAATGGAGATGATATAGTGGCGCTAAACACAGTCCACGCCAAAAGTATCATAAAAGGTTTGTAAAAAAACTTTTGTTTTTATTCTTCTTTATACACTATTAATATTAAGATGATGCTGAATTGGAAAATGAGCACATGCCTTGGCATTTACTTTTCATGAGATAGAGCTCATTCCCCTTACTAGCACTCCTAATATACAATATTGAGCTCATAAGGCATGCCTAAAGGGGTCCCGTGGCAGAAAACAATTGTTTTCCTATTACGAGAACGCACCAACCCGAGATCTATATGGAGAAGTACAATAACGAGTGGGATATGGTATTCATATCTTTAAAGACTGGACTTGGGATTACGTCCCCGCACAAACGTTGCTGGTGAAGCCGAGCGTAGTAGACCTCGGGGTCCAGAAGGCTTCAAGCGTTCAACACCACTAGTGGAAGTGCCTCGTCGAGTTATACACACGCCTGATGGGTTCGTAGCATGGAAAACAAAAAATTTCTACCGCAAGAACGAACAAAACCCAGATCTAATCTAGATAAAAGCCAAGATCTAGTCTACTAGACATGAGCAACGAGATAGATCGGTACTAACCCTCGTAGAACCGAAAGCGTTAACGAGATTAGATCTCGTGGATGATGTAGTCGATCACTTGCCGATCTCAAGATCGAGTAGATGATCCTTCCTCCTTCCGCGCGCCTGCGCAGCGCCTGCGGACACGTCACACACGGCGGTCGAGTCGAAGGCACCTTCCTCTCCAAATCCAAGCAGCAGAGGTAGTAGATCTTCTCCACGCAATCCCAAAGCACGACGCGTGGTGGTGGTGGTGGAGAAAATTCTGCAGGCTTCGCCTAAGCCGGCATGGAAGGAGGAAGAGAGGCGGCTAGGGTTTGGAGTGGAAAGGGGCAAGGAGGTGGTGCCTCCACCTCTATATATAGAGGAGGGTGTGGCCTAGGGTTCCCACCCCTAGGCCCACCCCTTAGGGCCGGCGCACTAGGGAGGCTTGGGGGGAGAGTCCATCCCCCCCAAGTTTCCCTTTAAATCTCCCTTATCTTATCTTATCTTATCTTATCTCGGTTTTCACTAGGGAGGCATGGAAACGTAGCTTGATGTGCTTCAGCTTGCTATGTGACCTTGGCTCCTGTGCATTAGCTATGGCACCTGTGTTGTCACAGTAGATGGCCATCGGGTCCAACGCACTAGGAACCACGCCAAGTTCAAGAATGAACTCCTTCATCCATATGGCTTCTTGCAGCCTTCAAGCAGCTATGTATTCCGATTCAGTTGAAGATTTCGCACAACACTTTGCTTGGCACTCCTCCAGCTCACTGCAGCACCATTCAAAATAAATACGATCCAGATCGTGACTTCGAAGTCATCCGGATCGGTGTTCCAACTAGCATCGTAACTATTTACAACAAGCTGTTCATCACCTCCATAAGAAAGAACCATATCCTTAGTCCTATTCAGTACTTAAGGATATTCTTGATCACTGTCCAAAGGCTCCATTCCAGATCACTTTGATATCTGCTAGTCAAACTAACAACATGTGCTATATCCGGTCTTGTACACAACATGGCATATATGATAGAACCTATGGCGAGGCATAGGGAACATTATTCATCTTCCTCTATCTTCGCCAGCTGGACTTTGAGTCTTACTCAAGGTCTTACTCGACAACATGGGCACGAACCCTTTCTTGCTCTTCCATTCTAAACTTCTTTAGAACTTTGTCCGGTATGTACTTTGTGAAAGCGCTAGCGAGCGTCTTGATCTATCTCTATAAATCTTGATGCCTAGAATATATGCCGCTTCGCCAAGATCCTTCATTGAAAAACTATTATTCAAATAGGCTTTAACGCTATTAAGAAGTTCTACATCATTCCCAATCAACAGTATGTCATCTACATATAGTACTAGGAATGCTATAGAGCTCCCACTCACTTTCTTGTAAATACAAGCTTCTCCATAAGTTTGTATAAAACCAAATTTTTTGATTACTTTATCAAAACGTTGATTCCAACTCCGAGATGCTTGCTTCAGTCCATAAATGGAGCGCTGAAGTTTGCATACCTTGTCAGCATCACTAGGATCGACAAAACCCTTGGGTTGTACCATGTACAACTCTTCCTCAATGTCACCATTAAGGAACGCCGTTTTGACATCCATCTGCCATATCTCATAGTCGAAATATGCAGCGATTGCTAACAAAATCCTCACAGATTTTAGCTTCGCTACTGGTGAGAAAGTCTCATCATAGTCAACACCTTGAATTTGTCGGAACCCTTTCGCGACAAGTCGAGCTTTATAGACGAACATTACCATCAAGATCTGCTTTTCTTTTGAAAATCCATTTGTTCTCGACAGCCTTACGGCCATCCGTAAGTCCACCAAAGTCCATACTTGGTTTTCGTACATGGATCCCATTTCGGATTTCATGGCTTCTAGCCATTTGTCTAATCTGGCTCACCATAGCTTCTTCATACGCCGCAGGTCATCGGTTGTCCACTAACATGACGTTCAAGGCAGAGTCATACCACTCAGGAGTGGTACGAACCCTAGTTGACCTGCGAGGTTCAGTAGTAACTTCGTTTGAAGTTTCATGATCACCATCATTAGCTTTCTCTCCAGTTGGTGCAGGCGGCACGAAAACATCTTCCGGTGTTGCGCTACTCTCAACCCCGAGAGAAGGTTCAATAACCTCGTCGAGTTCTACTTTCCTTCCTGTCACTTCTTTCGAGAGAAACTCCTTCTCAAGAAAGGACCCATTCTTGGCAACGAAAACTTTGCCTTCGGATCTATGATAGAAGGTATACCCAATTGTTTCTTTAGGGTATCCTATGAAGACGCATTTCTCCGCTTTGGGTTCTAGCTTATCAGGTTGTAACTTCTTTACATACGCTTCGCAACCCCAAACTTTAAGGAACGACAACTTAGGTTTCTTTCCAAACCACAATTCGTACGGTGTCGTTTCAACGGATTTAGATGGTGCCCTATTTAAAGTGAATGCGGCTGTCTCTAATACATAGCCCCAAAAATATAGCGGTAAATCTATAAGAGACATCATAGACCGAACCATATCTAAGAGGGTTCGATTACGACGTTCGGACACACCATTACGCTGTGGTGTTCCCGGCGGTGTCAACTGCGAAAGTATTCCACATTTCTTTAAATGTATGCCAAACTCATAACTTAGATATTCACCTCTGTGGTCAGAACGCAGAAACTTAATCTTCTTGTTACGATGATTTTCCACTTCACTTTGAAATTCCTTAAACTTCTCGAAAGTTTCGGACTTATGTTTCATAAAGTAGACATACCCATATCTACTTAAGTCATCCGTGAAAGTGAGAACATAACGATATCCACCACGCGACGCTACACTCATTGGACCGCACACATCGGTATGTATTATTTCCAATAAGTCTCAGAGCTCGCCCATTATTCCGAGAATGGAGTCTTAGTCATTTTTCCCATTAGACATGCTTCGCATCTTTCAAGTGATTCAAGAAGTCCATCAGAATGGAGTTTCTTCATACGCTTCACTCCAATGTGACCAAGACGACAGTGCCACATGTATGTAGAATTATCATTCAATTTTGTTCGTTTAGCATCTATGTTGTGAACATGTGTATCACTACTATCGAGATTCAGTAAGAATAAACCATTCATCTCAGGTGCATTACCATAAAAGATATTACTCATATAAATCGAACAACCTTTATTCTCGGACTTAAAGGAGTAACCGTCTCGCAATAAACAAGATCCAGATATAATGTTCATGCTTAACGCAGCACCAAATAACAATTATTCAAATTTAAAACTAATCCCAAGGTAGATGTACAGGAGGCGTGCGGCGATCACATCAACCTTGGAGCCATTTCCAACGCCAAGATCGTCACCTCGCCTCTCGCCATTTCGTTTATTCCGCAGCTCCTGCTTCGAAGTTACAAATATGAGCAACCAAACCAAAGATCAAATACCCGTGCACTACTACGATTACTAGTAAGATACACATCAATAACATGTATATCGAATATACCTTTCTTCTTGATGTTGCCGTTCTTCGATCTGCCAGTACTTGGGGCGCTTATGCTTCTAGTGACCAGCCCTTGCAGAGAAGCATTCAGTTTCAGGCTTAGGACCAGCCTTGAGCTTCTTAGCAAAGGCAGCTTTCTTGCCGCCCTTCTTGAAGTTGCCCTTGTTCTTAGGCTTGCCCTGTTTCTTGAAATTGGTGGTCTTATTGACCATCAACACTTGGTGCTCCTTCTTGATCTCCACTTCAGCAATTTTCAGCATGGACGATAGTTCAGGCAACGTCTTGTTCATGTAGTGCATATTGTAGTTCATCACAAAGTTCTTATAACTCGGTGGCAGTGATTGGAGGACACGGTGAATCCCTAACTCATTAGGAATCGTTATCCCCAACTCTTGGAGCTTGTTTATGCCCTGCACATGGTGAGCACGTGCTCGCTAACGAGCTTCCTCTTCCATCTTGCGTAAAGAACTTTTCGAGGCCTCATAGCTCTCCACGGCCGCGTGAGTCTCAAAAAATGAGCTTGAGCTCCTTAATGATCTCGAACGGTCGTGGTGCTCAAAGCGCTCAAGCTGCTTTCTAGACCGTACAGGATGGCACACTAAACTGTGGAGTAATGATTTTTCCGAGTGGCGTAAACATTTTTTACGTCATCGGTGGCATCTTCTACAGGTGGGTCACCTAGCGGTGCATCGAGCACATAGGTCATCTGACCAGCCCTGAGGACAATCTTCAGACCACGGAGCCAGTCCGTGAAGTTGCTTCCATTGTTCTTAAGTTTTTCTTTCTCTAGTAACACATTGAAATTGATGGAGAGGTTCGCCATAATCTACAACAAATTTGCAAGTAGTTTAGACTAAGTTTATGATAAATTGGGTTCAACTTTAATTCTTAAATTAACTAGGTGAACTCCCACTCAAAAAAACATCCCTCACATTGTCTTAGTGATTACACGAACCAAGTCCACTACACCAAGTCCGATCTTCACGAGAGAAGATGTAGTTTCATCGTGAATGTCTTCATGTTCATCATATCATTCATATGACTCGTGGTCTACCTTTCGGTATTCCGTGTTCCGAGACCATGTCTGTACATGCTAGGCTCGTCAAGATTAACCTTAGTTTCCGCATGTGCAAATCTGGCTTGCACCCGTTGTATGCACACGTAGAATCTATCACACCCGATCATCACGATATGCTTCAAACGATTTAGTCTTAGCAACGGTGCCAACTAAGGACGAACACTTTATTACTTGATATTTAGTGAGAGGGATCATCTTATAATGCTACCGTCGCGATCTAAGCAATACAAGATGCATAAAGGATTAACATCACATGCAATTCATAATTAGTGTGATATGATATGGCCCTTTCTTCTTATGCCTTTGATCTCCATCTCCAAAGCACGGACATGATCTCCATCATCACCAAGATTAAGGCCAAGGTCAAGATACCGCTTCATGGTTGTCCATCATCACCAGCAACTATTACAACTACTTGGAATAAAGCTATTACAAGATGAATAGACACGTCTTATGTAATTAAAGACAACCATTAGTTCTCGCCGGTTGTCATATTACAATAAGGATCATTGCATACATCAAATATAATCACAATCACATGATGGACATATCACATCACAAAACCCCTGCAAAAACAAGTTAGACGCCTAATTTTCTTTTGCAATTTTACGTGGTTTGGGGCTTTCAAATAAGAACGGATCTTACCTACGAAATCGAACCACACGTTGATACAAGTGCTATCAAGTGCAAAGTGTAGATTTGATCTATACTATGATGGGAGAGACAGACACCAAGAAGCCACTTGTGCAAAGCAAGTTGCACATCAAGCGTGAGCAAGTCTCATGTGCGATGACATGTAATGTTAGCCCAGCTTCATCCCACCATACCGCAAGATGCAAAGTACACAAGAAAAGACGACAAGCACCAACGCCCACAAAACCATTGTGTTGTACTCGGCAACAGATCTACGATAGACAAGGCTCGATACCACCGATGGGTTCGTAGCATGGAAAACAAAAAATTTCTACCGAAGAACGAACAAAACCCAGATCTAATCTAGATAAAAGCCAAGATCTAGTCTACTAGACATGAGCAACGAGATAGATCGGTACTAACCTCGAGAACCGAAGTAACGAGATTAGATCTCGTGGATGATGTAGTCGATCACTTGCCGATCTCAAGATCGAGTAGATGATCCTTCCGGCCGCTGCTCCAAGCAGCTCACAGACGGCCACACGCATGGAGTCGGCGGCACCTTCCTCTCCCTGCTCCAGCAGCGGAGGTAGTAGATCTTCTCCACGAATCCCAGAAGCAGACGACGTGGTGGTGGTGGTGGTGGAGAGAATTCTGCAGGCTTCACTAAGCCGAGCAGATGGAAGGAGGAAGAGAGAGGCTAGGGTTTGGAGTGGAAGGGGCAAGGAGGGTGCCTCCACCCTCTATATAGAGGGAGGGGTGTGGCCTAGGGTTCCCACCCCTAGGCCCACCCCTTAGGGCCGGCGCACTAGGGAGGCTTGGGGGGAGAGTCCATCCCCCCCAAGTTTCCCTTTAAATCTCCCTTATCTTATCTTATCTTATCTCGGTTTTCAAATAAACTCCAAGATATCTTCTAGAACCTTCCGGAACATTCCGAAACCTTCTAGAATCCCCATACAAACACTCTCGAACATTTCCTAACTTAGAAATTGATCCCCATTATATGAATCTTATTCTCCGGACAATTCCGGATCTCCTCGTGATGTCCCGGATCCAATCCGAGACCAACAACATTCGTCTCCAACGCACATTCAATATCTACTTAAACAACTTCAACCTTATGTGTCACCCTACGGTTCGTGAATAAGTGGACATGATGAAGACACCTCTCCCATCAATAACCATCACGGATCCGGAGATCCATAACGGCTCCCACATACTCAACGATGACTTCGATCGATAGAACCATTAACATACTGAAACCAATTCCCTTTGTCACGCGATACTCTACTTATCCGAGGTTTGATCATCGATTCCATACCTAGTTCTACCTCATCGATAAATACTCTTTACTCGTTCCGTGTTATGCCATCCCTTGTGACCTAGTCACATGCTTGCAAGCTAACTAGATGACATTCCACCGAGAGGGCCCAGAGCATATCTATCCGTCATATGGATGGACAAATCCCAATCTTGGTCCATGCGCTTCAACACATCCTTTCAGAATACCCAATGACACCTTTATAATCACCCAGTTACGAAGTGGTGTTTGATGTCATCAAAGTACCCATCCGGTGATGATGATTAACACAACCTCATGGTCGAAGGATTAGGTTACTATGTATTTGAAAGCTTATAGCAATGTGAACTTAATGACTTGATCTTATGCTACGCTTACTATGGGTGTGTGTGTCCATTACATCATTCTCCTAATGATACAACCTTGTTATTAATGACATCCAATGTCCATGATCAGGAAACCATGATCATCAATTAATCAACAAGCTAGTTTAACAAGAGGCTTACTAGGGACTCTTTTATGTTTACAAAACACACATGTATTAGTGTTTCCTTATAATACAATTATAGCATGGGATGCAAACATTTATCATAAACACAAAGATATAATAATAACCACTTTTATTATTGCCTCTTGGGCATATCTCCAACAACGCCTGGTGTAAAAACGTCTCCCGGGCTCTGGTCCAGCGAGGCAGCAGAAGAATAAGATCCTAGATCGATTCTAGCGGCACGACGGCGTGCGCTGGATGGAGAACTCTCTACCTCGTGGAGCACGTTACTTACTTTGGAAACACGCAAAGAGGGAGAGAGGGGGGGGGGGAGAGAACGACAAAGGGCAGTTGTGGGATAAGAAATGAGGAGGGATGGTAACCCTATATGTAGGAAAAAACCTGGGCACTCCCACCTCTCCAAGTCTCGGTGTGGGACTAAACTGGGAGGAGGTGGGAGGAGGGGCTAGCCGCCGGCGAGGTGGGCCCCACCCGCGCGCCCAAGCCCACCTAGGGGTGGCCGGCGGAGTGAGAGCCCTCCCACCCTTGGCCCCTAGGCGCCTCCCTCTTGGGCCTCCTCCCTCCTAGGGAGGGCCCATGTGGGTTTTTCCCTTTTCTTTTTATTTCAATAATTACATTTAATATTAATTATATTAATTCATAATTAAATATTAAATATACTTTATTTAATTCCTCCTTATTTAAAACTTCTTTTAAATAATTTCCGAACACTTCGGTATCTCTTCAAAACGCTTCCGGTTCTCTCTTCCTATTTCTCTTTCGGTAGCAGATCAACTCGCATCGTCTATTACCTTAAGCGTGACATCCTTATGGTTCGGGAATGTTTAGTCATGAAGGAGACATTGCTCCGATCAATGATCAACAACGGTATCTGAAAACACATGTTGATCCCTTCACATTCCACGAATTTGGTTGTTCGCTTGAATCTTCTAAACGTCGAGTCCTATTCCCTTTGCACAACAATACCTGGTTTGTCCAAGACCCGATCTCATGTATCCATATATAGTCCGATCTTATTACTGACAAACACGTTTACTCGTTCGCGTGGTATCACATCCCTGTGACCTAGTGTGTGTAGTACTTGTCTTCTGATGCGAGGCGCTGGCTGCTGATGCTACTAATTTGCTATTTTGCTGTGCAATGATTAATTGTTATGCATAAGGAGCATATAACAAAATGATAATGATCATAGTCTCATACAAGTAGAATAACTCACATTGACCATCCAAACAACATTTAGCATACAACCTCAATATCAAGTCCGAGTTCTCAATTATAAACATCCAATCTGAAATACATTCAACCTTAATATCAATATCCCATGATATTGATATTCAATCCAATACAATGTCAAGTCTCCCAATGCAAACATCCAAATGAAGCATAGGGCTCCTCCAAGGTTTGCATAATTTCAAACGCTGCCATAGATTTTTCCTCCAAATCTTGATCAACCGAGGATCCGAGACTCCCTCAAAAGCCAATCACGTGTGCATTGACCTACTAGAATACTCACCATTTTTCTCAAAAGCCCATCTTACTCTATTCCAACATGTCCAGTAAGTTTGACCAATTTCTCATATATTCATTCCCAAAAGACCTCTCGGAGGCCCATCTCTTACTGAGCTGAAGCACAGAAGCCCACTTGGCCCGTCTTTCTCCTCCGGTGTCCAGTCCTCCCCACTTCGGCTTCTCGCCGAGCCTCGCACGCAGTGGCAGCGGCGACCACAGCATCTCCCGCCCCCCAAAATGGCGCCGCCTCCCCTTGGCGACCTCACCCACCTGCTCGCCGAGGTAGCTTCCCGCCTCTCCCGCCCTCCCGGCGGCGACTCACTCTCCGCCTCCATCTCCTCCCTCGCGGCGGCCCTCAACCCCAGCGCCACCGCATCCGCCTCCGGAACCAGGGTCCTCGACGCCGCGCTCTCCCTCATGTGCTTCGACCCCCAAGAGGCAATCCCCCGTCTTCGACCACTCCAGTAACCGACCTCCCTTTGAGCCTTGGTTGGTTGGTGATGTAAGCGAGCGCGCGTTTTCATTGCAGGTGGATAGGTCTCGCCTGAACTACATGGTTCGCACCATCGTCTCCGCGCTCTCCGAGTCGGTCTCGTGCCGAGTGGTCCGGACCGATGAACGGAACGGCGGCGGGGAGATGCTCTGCTTCGGGAGCTCCCTCTCTCCCGGGGACTGCCGCGAGTTGGTCCGCTCCTGTGCTGCCCTCGTCGAGAAATCTGGGGATTCTGACGGTGAGCTTTCTCTCCCCTCCTATTTTTTGTCTTCCCGAATTGGGTGCAGAAAAAGACAATGCTATCACTGTTAAACGGGCTTTAAGATGGCACGGCATTATAAACCATTCAACTCACTTGCAATTGCAGTTCTGTGCTTAAGATGTTATTATACTTCTGTTAATGCTGATGTTTTGTGATTTTCTCTTGTGCAGATGCAGGTCACTCATATGATCTCCTGCACGCTGTTGTGAAAACGGCGCTGCTATCTCCGTGCTACCAGTCTCTCTTTCCTTTGCCGTATTACAGAGAAGTCGGAGAAGCCAGTTATGAAATGGGTGCCATCCCTATGGATTTAACAGGGCATCCATCTTATCAAGTGCTTCCCAGTGATGGCTCGATACCGCCGAGGTATGCTTGGGACAGTTACACATGGGTTGATGTAGTAGTACTACTTCTAGTATTCATGAACTATATATTCTTAATGGAAGAAAGATTTAATGCTGTAGTACAATATTCCTCGAGGTTGTGCTGTATTATAGTATGCTCCAACACATGTAATGTTTGTCTGCGAACATGATATAGGGATTTAAGGAAATTCATGCTAAAGTTCAAAGGGAATGCCAGAAGTGTACATTCACCTTTGTTTGGTGTACTGTACATATATTTTTCGCTTGTTAACCCTCTAGTTGAAAAAAATCATTCCACTGCTTATGAGTTACAGTATCGAGTTATCGCTTATTTGTGCTTATATTAGATGACGATTTCTCCTTTTGCCTGAATTGAGGAAAACCAGCCTGCCATTTCTTGTACACATTGTACTAATTTGCATTGCATTTTGTGTATGTTTGTGATAGGGCCCTTCTGTGGCATCTCGATCCATCATTTCTGAAACATGATCTTTCAGCAATGCTACGGGAAGCCATTTCAAGGCCCTTGCTTTATCTGAGAAAAGAATTACATGATCGGGTAGCATGGCGTGTGATTATAATATGCTTGGTTTGCTCCCCGCCTGCATTCTTGGAGATGCGGTCATTATTCCATATCTGGTTTCTTGCAATGTAAGTTTACACCTCATATTACTTGGTACTAACTGATCTGTATTTCTATGTGGCTCTGACTTCGTGTGTTTATGTCAGTTGGCTTCTCCAAGCATTTTTACACTTGCAGTTAAATTACACAAAGTATTGAAGGTGTTTTGCCTCGAGTCTGATACCAGCAAAGTTGAGTTCAGTTTAGGAAACAGGGTAACGGGCATGGCCAAGTGAACTCTGCACAGCTTGGAATCAAAATACCTGAAAACGGGACATGCATTTGTGTTTGTGTTCATTTTAAGAACTCATTGTCTGTTAGTTATTTAGTCTCTGGAAATGGAAACATTGTTAACTGGAGACTTACTTATTTAATCTTATGTAGCATTCCTTCCTCCTTGTCTAAATGGAATACCCGCAACACTATGGATGCAAATGGTTCTGTATATTGTATCAATGCATTGTACACCTGCACTTGTTTAAGGAGATCTCTTTATAATTTGTCCTTATGTATGTATACCACTTATGTATGCAGGGGTGTGGTTTCCGTTCTAGAACTTTCCACAGCGGTGGTATCATCAGTATTAAATGTTCTTCTCGAGCCTATGGGATGGGGAATATCCATGGAACTGGGACAAAAGTTTCCCATTACTCGTGCTTATTTCCCAAGCCAACAAAGGGAGTTGCTTGCCATACTAACTGGACCCATATCATGCAGAAGATTTATGGATCTTGTTTCTTACATAGAAACTGTAGCTCATTTGGATAAAACAAGAAGCAGTAACTCTTTATGGAAAAACAGACAATCACAACCATCAAAGGGATCACACTTTGGCAGAAAACCAACATCAAAGGGATTGGTCAAATTCAAATATAGTTCTGCCTGGTATGCTTCTAAATATGGAAGTAATATTTTTCTTGATTCTAAGCATTCTATCCAACTCAAAGCTAATTGCTCCTCCGTGGTGCTGCAGGTTGATGATTACAAATTTCCCCATCTGGTTCAGTTTTGCTACTGCTTTACTTTTTCATCAGGAAGGTTCACAAGGTTATTTATCAGAAATATTATCCAAGGAGAAAACTGCTGGATCAATAAGTGATATCAGTCTTGCTCAGAGGGCAGCATTTTACCTTTCGTGGGTCTTATGCCCTTCTAATGTAGATGAATGCCAGGTATTAGCTAACAATATGGTGGACTTGTCACATGCTTGGTTCAGGAACAGCAAAAGACGCCCCAGTTATGCATACCATACTAGCACTGTAAATCATAGGAGGAAACTGCGCATACCCACAGCTCAGAATACAGAGAAACTTTATGCATCAACCAACCCTGTCAGTACCCTTATTAAAGAATTTGATGAACATTGTGTGAAATTTTGTAGCATAACTGCCATTAGTCAAGTGCAAGATGAAGACATGCCAGATGCCCCCCTCTCATGCCCTAATTTTCTGCATTTACGGATTCCTTTAGGAGCGTTGCTCGTGTCCTCTAGTTGTATAAGTGAGCAGGACTGCGACATGCTTCTGCACTACACAAGCACTGGTCTAGTTCTGGAGCCAAACGAGGTGCAGATAAAAACGAAAGATCATTCTGGATATGCTGGTTTTTCATCAACCTACAGAGGTTCTACTGAAAGATGGGCCTTAAGTGGTGCATGCCTCATCTTTGGCTGGCTTGACATCATTGATGATATGTCGGCAGCGATCTTTGAATGTGAAGATACATGTCGTCATTTTGTCAGTGAACTCAGAACCAAGACAGGCCCATACTTGCTCAAGTGTGTAAATTTATTGCTGAATCAGGCTGGTCAAGATAAAGATTTTATAATCGATCTCCGTGACAGGTTGCTGAACTGGAATAATGAAGGGCAGAATTTTGATGGTTGCGAGGCATTCAAAGACGTTATCCTTCAAATGAACACAAAAGTCCTGCTTTAATTTCTCCATAGCAACGACCAGGGCTTTTATGTGACTGTGAATGTGTCCTGATGGATTCCTGGTCTTCCTTCGGTGATTATACTGCTGAACATGAACTGTTGAGTTGAAACATATATCCATTCAGCTCTTGGTGCTTTCCTATAGGACTTCAGAGGTTACCACAAGTCCCAGCTTTATAAGCATCACGACTGTACAGGCTCTGATCACTTCTACCCTTGTAGATAATGTAAAGTAACGTCTGTCAGTTCCAGATAGTGTAAACTAACATCTGTGGAGTAGTAACACCGCCTTCAGTTGGAAGTTTTGCTGTTGCCTCCATTTTTGACGGTTCCACTTCATTTTCTAACATGATCCATGACTAATATCGGTTGATGTACTTGATCCTGAACCAAAATTGTTGTAATCACCAGTTTAATTAGGAAAGTATAATCACATAATACTATACCTATCTTATCCAAATGCAGGAGATATTTATATTTAGACTGAGCCACTGAGGGACTTTTATATGACACGCTACTTGGAGATGCTCTTGCTGCTGCACCACTGTTTGTGGCCAAGTATTTTGTTGTGCATTAACTACTCCACTCTACCAGTGCCATTGTTACATTAGGTGTTTCAGCTTTGGTCAAACTGCTTTTGGAGAACAGAAATGACCTACATCCACAGTGAAGAAAAAAAATGAAAATGTTCTGGAAGAACTTATGAATTATCAGGCGAAACATGTGCTCTAACAGTTTGATTTGGTGTGTCGGTGTTATTTCTGCCCTTCCAAACTGCCAAAATAACTCTGATGGGTTAGCAGTTTCAGGCAATTTTAGTTCTTAATTTTCTTTTTGAAACACTGTTACCTCTTAATTTTACTTTTCAACTTTGTTACTCGAGCTGGATATGATAGACAAAGATGACTGATATGTTTGCACTTTGCGGCCTCTTTTGTAGGGCTTATATGAACTTCATGCCTGCTAATTTCAGACTGCAAGATTCCTTCTATGGTAGAACTTCTTGTTGCATATATAGAAGAGAAAGAAACATGAGAGTGGATCTGGTCTCCACGGGTGTGCTGCACACCAGGATCTAACCATAGGCCCTATGCAGCAAGATTCGCTACCAGATGCATGTTACGGGTAAGTAAGCCTCTAAACACTTACCCAAATGCAGTGTGTTTGGCTGTATATATAGTACCACAAGAATTTAATGGCCCGACGAGCAGCTCCCACAGTGACAGTAGCTGATTAAAATACTTGTCTATGTGCGCTTGTAGCTGAATAGAATAATGTTAATCCATGATCTACCATGGCTCCACCTGTGTGCAGCCGACTTAAAAAATCTGGACGTTACTGTTCATGGTACTGTTTCCTTCGATCTTCCATTGCTCATCCAAGCGCCGATGCGTGCACACTAGCTGCGTGAGTATCATACCCATGGGGACTCACTTAAAGTTCGTATGCATATATGTTGATTCTTTTTATACATATGCGTAGAGACCACAAAATATAAGGATCTGCATCATCTTCTACGTAGACTTCTACGATTTAATTCATTAACTTTGGACCGGCTTTTAAAGTCGTACTAATACTATAATCTGTTCCTCATCAGCTGTTCATTAGAGTTGGTTAGTTAGTCTGTTATTGGGTCCATTCAATAACATCTAACCCTGAATTTCAATTGTAGGGACTACTTTAAACATGGAAATAAATCTTGAAATCACTATTGTAAATTAATTAATTTTCGAGCAATGCCAGTAACTGTTTACATCAGTACAACTGCTGCATCATAGAGGAGTACCTTGTCAGCAGGGCCTGTAATCACTGGTGTCTTAAGGATGGGCGGGACCTTTTTTTTTTTTTTTTTTTGATAAGGAACAGCTTTATTCCATTAGATAATAGGCTCAGCAGACCTGCTGGCCACCGAGACACTAACCAAGTCTGGTAGCGATTCAGGCCATAAGCACCTGACATCGCCCGACAGTTCAATGCAGGAGATCGTATCTACCTATTAAGGTTCATCGACTATTAATTGCGTAATCAATGTGAGTATGTGGCAACGATCTAAAATGTTAAAAAAATCAGATTCTAGCCCTTGAGGTTCACACATCGCTCTCCAGTTCTATCTAGGTATAAATGGTACGGCATTGCATGTTGATCCATTAACACAACAGCACTGCAGCCTGCCTACGGCTCCAAGTTGGGCAGCGGCTGAGGACCTGATCTTTATCTCTCCATGCATAAACACAAGGCACATGTTTTCAAGATCCAACTTTGGTTACTGGTTAGTTTTATCTCAACTATTTGATCCTAATTGAAACCATTGAAAAGTTAATGACTATGAACGTTCGTTAGTAAAAATTATCTGTTTCTGTAGCAAGTTTTATCTCAACTCGTTAGCAAGTTTTTTGTTGTTGTAAAGAAACATGCATGTCTTATATTTTCGGATGAAAGAGTACTTTGCTCCTGTCAAATTTATATGCACGTGGCTTTTTTACTTTATTCTGCTTCTGTACTATGTTCAAAATGTCAAAGTTGACTAGATAGCTTAGAAAAGGGAAGGCAAACAATTAACAAATTTTCAATGGAATCAACTGTGGGAACAACAAAACTGAAAGTCAAAACCCCCGTGACACAACGAAGGATTAAAGTGAGGTGTCCGCCTATGGACGGAGACATGACTAGTGAGCATGTGTGTGAAATTACCCCCTTTCCTACCGTCATAATTGTCTATATTGAATGAGTTTCAAAAAGGATACTCCTATTTGCAGGTAATTTCACATTAAAATTTCAAGGTTCCGACTGGAACACCTATAGCAACCAATCATCGGTTGGATGGTCAGATGTGTGGTTGTATCATAGCTCACTAGTAATGATCAAACCTCATGTTAATTCGAGGCTATATGTGTGTCAGTATTTCCATCCATAGCAAGACATCCATGGTGCATCGGAGGTCTTTATGCCCCCCACCCCCCCCCCCTTTTTTTTTTCTTAAAAAAGACGTCCATGGTATCAATGGTGACTTCGTCAATCTTTAACCTCCATCAATCACTCTAGTGTTCAGTAGAAGTAAGAGAACCAAACCCAACCATGCTTAAGTTAAACATTCCGCCTGGAATTAAAGAAAAGCCGAGAGCGGCCTCTACCCAGGTCGTTCACAAACTATAAGGACATAATAATGCATATAGTATGCTTGTCGATGTGCAGTGGCTGGACGTTCTTGTTGATCTACGTGAGTAAGCCGACACCTGCGGAGACCATTGACTCAGCCATGAATACGTTTGCCGCCTCTGATGGGTGCACGCCGTCGAAGTACACGTAGCTGCTGGCGTTCCGGCACATCCTGACTGCCGTGGCTCGGTCGCAGAGGTAGACCCTCGTCCCCCTCTTCCCTGTTGTGCAGCACGTCTTCCTCGCCTCCGAGAAGCCATGCGCTGCTGGTTTCTCGGAGAGTTCCCTGAGCGGTGTGTAGATGTCAAAGACGGCAACCTTGAGGCCCTCGTGCCGCTTCACTAGCGCCTCGACAGTGGCGTTCAGCTTCTGGTTGAAGGTCTCGGCGTCGCCGTTTAGTCTGCGCACACACCCGCTGCGGCCCTTGCCGTACAGCCTGATGGCCGCCGGTAGGCATCCAAGCGGCGGCATGGACGTCACACCGATCCGCCGTGCCCCCAGCTTGTACAGCTCCTGCGATATTCCACAATCACACAAGATCATGTACAGCTGCGATTGAGATGCCTACAGGCGATATCGGCGAGTCCGTGTACTTACGTCGGTGAAGCCGGAGAAGATGCTGCCGAGGTGGTCGCAGTAGCGGTTGACGTCGTAGCGGGTGGAGAGGGAGGCGTTGTGGTAGTAGTTCTGGAGGAAGTCGCCGCTGCCGGTGCTGATGACGTACAGCGCGTCGGCGAGGATGGAGCGCGCCCCGCGCCGCCCGGCCACTGCCTCCAGCTTGGACTGGTACTCCTTGTAGTACTTGAGCTGCTGGGACAGCGTGATCGCATCCTACAAAAAATAGTCAACATCTCACTATCATCTCATGTGGAGTCCAACTCCAAAATATCAAGCTGTGATTTCTCTGCTCGAGGTTATATACTTACATACATGGTGGCCGTGTCGTCGTCGTAGCTAGATGCGGCGGAGCCGAAGTTGGCGCCGGCGAGGAGGTTCTTCCCCGACGCCAGCGGGCTGAGGTACGGCGGCGGGTTGCCCTCAAAGCCGAGCGTTTCAGCTACATACACACACAAACACGTTACAACAAACACTAAACCACAAGTTTACAACCTATAGCTAAGAGTGACCCAGCTGCATGCATGATACGCATGAGTGTGCATATAATTAACGATGTAGTACATGTGATGTCTGTGACGATCCTGCCGTCGGAGAACCTGCCGGTGGCCCTGTGGCGCCGGAAGTTCTGGCCGTACGGCGCGTAGTTGGCCTTGAAGACGGCGCCGGGCAGGTAGTTGTTGTTGCCGACGTCGATGGTCGAGTCGCCAAACGAGACCATGGCCGGCACCACCTGTGCCTGGACGCCGCCGCCCCAGGAGAGGAGCAGAGACAGTGCCAGCAGCATAAGCCTCCGTTGCATCGCTGACATGTTCAAGACTTTTGCTTTCACCCGTAGCGAACAATCCACTAATGGTAGGTATATATAGAGGAGTTGTGACTGACGTCAGCAGCTCTACCGTGTCGTTGTGTCTCCTTTGTTGTTTTTTCTCATTAAAGAAAACCCCTACTTCTGATGTGCACGCGTCTCGTGCGAACCTTTGACTGTTCTTGTTGTCAGGTGGTGTGCCCCAAACATTTGACCATTCTATTCATTCATATATATCGTCAGTCAAATATCCAATTTTTTCTTTTGGTGTGTGTTTTTTCGTCCAGAGTGGATCGAGAGTGTCAGTTATAGCTCAGCTCTGTTTGCAGTTGGCTAGCCAGTTGCAATTTAAGATCGTCCTTCAACGCGCGACGCCCGTTTATAGCCTAGCTCCATCCATCCCGTTTACAGTATCCAGGAAAAGAAGTATGGAGTATTTAGGATGTGCACTTACAAGAGTCTCACCAAATAAACTCAGTCCAAGTGTGTATAGTATACGTGGAAAATACACCTAAATCTTCTATTGTTTGCACGAGAAATTGTTTACTGACAGCTGATATGCGCCGGAAAAATGTGGTGACATATAACAGCAATAAATAGTGGTGCGCTACTGTTTGCTATTTTAACTCGCTACTACTCTTTTGTTGTTGTTGTTTATAGTTTGCTCTGAATGCATAGGCATCTGCTTTATTTTGGAAATTACATTCTATATTCCCTCTGTTGTTCAATGGAAAATATTATTTTGAAAAAAACCCTTTCAAAGCACAATTACTGTCAGGTAGACAGAGCTCTACGAGAATATATCCAGTGATACCCTTTCCCTGGATATGTCCACTCTGAGAATATATCCAGTGATACCATATGCTACATGATACCATTCTTCAAAATCGACTTTACCAGTTTCTACAAAATATAAAAATATCCGGGAGTGTTCACAAGATATATGTTTACAATTGCTGAAATTTTTAGAACCAAATTCGAACATGAATAGTGTCACAAAATGACAAAATCACAAATCCAACATCAACATGAATAGTGTCACAAAATGACAAAATCACAAATGGCACTATTCACATGTCAATTTGTCTTTTTCGTTTCTCTTTGTATGTCTCGAATTTGGTTCTAAAAATTTTAGGGATTGTGAACACAATACAAAATTTAGAGGTAATTTGTCTTTATTTTGGAAATTATATTCCCTCTCTTCTTCAATGGACTTTTTCTTAAAAAAAACCCTTTCAAAGCGCAATTACTGTCAGCAAGACAGAGCTCTACATCTTCTGCAGGAGCAAAGCCATGGAGCTCTGCAGCTGCCCGTAATTCAAGACCGTGCGAGCTGATGGAGGTCCATAAATGTAGCTCTGCCCAGTTACTATTAATACCCGTTGTGACACTCAACTGTGAACTGCCAAACGGTCACACGAAGAGATTCATACTAGTACCATTCGAGTAGTCATCATCCACATTGACATGGAGAGGCATTGGCGGTACTCCAGTAGCATTCCATGTCGCTTTCAACTTAAAAGCTGCAAAGGAAAAGGACGAACGCTCAAGTTGTTAGGTAACCATCAGCCCTAATTACTCCAAGAAATGACAGGAGTTGGAGAGCATAATCATTTCAAACTGGAGAGAATAATTAAATTCATGGACGGACATCTATCTTGCCAAAATTCTCCTCAGCTAAATCTGATAGATTAATATTCAGACATAATCATTGCAAAAAATGAGAGCAAGTTGGGCGGCATAATTAATTCCTCGGCAAAAAATATATCTTATAAAGGTTTAGTTTGCTGATTTTGTTGAAGACGTCCTTTCGCACACCAGCTGCATGCATGCAATCCAAAATCAGACAGCACAAAAAAGTATAGATGGGAGTTAAAAACCATGGAGCATAAACCGAACCCCCAGTGACAAGTATGCTAGGAGATATGAAACATATTCAAAAATGTTTGGGCATTTCCATGCTCAGGGAAACTAGATAAGGAAGTAACAAAGAACAAGTCAGAGTTGTACTTACGTGTATGGCACAACCCTAATATGTGCCAAGGAAGAACACATGCAGTGGAGCAGCCAACTACCGTTCAAGGTTTTCTTTGACTGTCAGCTATGTACTCCATTGCTTCCAGAATAATTACCCCTTCTCTTCCCTTTGCACCTGCTACCTGTAGATACCCGATGAATCACCAAACCAAGATTTCCGTGCAGAAGATCCGTGTCTCGCTCCACTCGGTGCATGAGATCTTAGAGGATATCATGAACAGAGCTTCCGAGGAGAAAGTGGAAAGGATTTCCGAGCGATCAAATCTCAATCCACAGGATGGACTGAGGTTCCTGGAATCGGAGGCTCGTAACATTCATGATCTGGCCAAGGAGCTCGAGGTCAAGCTCTCAAAACGCGGGGAGAAGGAAAGGAAGGAGAAAAGCAGGATGGAGAGTATGATATCAAGCTTAATGAAGGAGAACCAGGATACTGGGAGCATGTTGGAAGTCGCTATAGCTGAGAAGGAGGCGGTGGAAAATAGCCTCCGTGTACTGAAGGGCGATGGTGATCAGAAGAGGAGTACAATCCTGCAGATTGCTGAAAAGGGATTGCAGACGGTTAGCTTTGGCTTCATCATGGAGGTGATAAGTGGAGAATCAGAAGGAGATGAGAAGAGCAGCTGCGGTGCCAGTGCAGCGTCAAATGGAAGAGAATGTAAACAGGAGGTTGACAGTTTGGTAAATAGTTCTACTCACTCCTCTGTATCTGCAATAGTCCTGTTGGTTAGATAATAATCTGAAGCACTGATGACAAAGTACAATATAGAGTTGTTATTTTCTTAGATTATATATAGTCGTTATCTGTGAAGTAATTGTCAGATAATCTATCTATCCTACATGTGATGCAACTAGAGACCATTGATCATGTTATGTTTATACGTTGTCAACTGAATCATTGCCCACTCGAAAACTTGTCAACTCATAAACTCCTTAAGTTGTTTCCTTTCAGGCTTTCATAGTTGGTAAGACGCTCAAAAACCTGCATTATGAGATCAATGATCTCAGACAGGCCTTAAATGAGTCCAGGTAAACTAAGAATTCGTTGATGAAATATGTCTTTGATGAACTTTTGATGGACGGCTTGAGGCCCTTCGTGTAATCTGTGATAATTGATAAAGTGATCATATCAAACTGCTCCAATAGGTCAGATTGTGAGCATCTGCATATCCGTGCTGCTGAACAGGCTCAGAAGATAATCAAACACGAGTCACACATACAGGATCTGGGAGAACGAGAGATTTCCCTTCTTCACAGTGTATAAACACATTATTTATTTCTTATGCAGTTTCTTTTATTTGCTTACCCTGTATTTGACAAGTATGTGAAGTCTGTTTTTCAATACTTCAGGTAGAAAAGCTCACTGTAGGGATAAAAGAAATAGAAAAGGAGGCTACAAGATGGAGAGAGGCATGTGCTTTGGAGGTAGAAGCTGGAAAAGTTGCCATCAAAGAACTAAAACAGGAGGTAATCCAAGAGAAATAAGTCTGACCTAAGCTTCAGTAAAATGTCCTCTTGAGGTCATGAGATGTGCTTCTCAGACTGATAAATTATAATTGAGCATAATGCCATTTGAGAATTGATATGATGTGCCTTCAAAGTAATCAAACACAAAATTTGAAGGGATAAACATGCCCAACCGTCATTAATTCGAAAAGTTGTCTGAAATCCTTGAGTTTGTAGTAATAGTCATTCATCATTGGAGCTGTACATGTTCTAATGAGGTACCTTTTCAGGTGACCTTGCTCAGAGAAGAAGTGCGAAGGGTAAAAGCAGACTTAGATGCTGCAAGCAGCAAGATACATCTAAAAGAGAAATTAGCCGCGAGTGCAATGACAGCACAAGCTGCTGCAGACGCATGCCTTAAGCTCGCAGACAGTAGATCTGCTGGACTACAACAGAGAATAGAAGAGTTGACAAGGCAGATAGAGCAAGAAGATGGGCATGCAAGAAAAAGGCGAGAGAGTGCTCGCAAAAGAATAAGATACGTCTGCTGGCCATGGCAGAAACTTCGAGTCATATCAGCATCGTCTCGTGATAGTACATGGTTTATTGATCAGAATGGTAGATTGTTACCAGGGACAGAAGCGCTACTTCAAATTAGGATCTGACTAAGTTCGCACAGTTTGTGTCTGAGTCACATATCCCTCCATGTTCCCCTATTTAATCTATGTAGGCATGCGCCTAAGATTTTTCCAATAAGTTCATATGGTCTTGTCACTACTTAACAGATCTAGCTTGTCTGGATATTGCCATCTGGAGAATCATTCAACTGTCAGCTCATTTGACTCTGAATAATCCAGAAAAAGAATTGAGTTAATGAAACAGTGCAGAAAAATAAAATATTCAAGGGAATGCTTACAAAAAGTATGTATTTGGAACTTTTGATACTTACATGGATTGGTCTTGCGCAATGCAGCAGCATGAGCTCATTCATGGACTTGAAGCCTGACACTCATATATTAAATCAAAACTCAAAATATTCAAAAAGGCTGCACTTCTAGGCTTAAGAGGACCAGCTGGCAATGTACTCTTCTTTGTTCTCTTACATCATATGCACCCAGCTGCGACCATACACCATCATGATGGTGTGGAGACTAGGGTGTGCTTGGTAGCCTGCATGACTAGAGAATGACTATCTCAAGTGGGATATGCCGACTCCATACAAGCTTAGGGGATACGACTCCTGTGTGTTTGGTAGCCCGTGTGTCTACCGAGAAATGTTGGGTCAAGATGTTGTTTGGTGGCATGCATTTGTTAAGACATGCTCTAAACTTTTAGCTAGCAGATTTTACAACAGGTCCAACTTTCTTGCAGAAAAGACCTTGAACAGAGAAGATGAAAAGCAATCGGGTCCTTTTCTCATCCTCAACCAGCTGGTCCGTGGCGTTAATGGGGTCCTAGCTGGCGACATAGGGAGAGCTGGGCGGTGGACAGGGGGAGCAGGGCGGCGCCATGGGAGAAGCTAGGCGACGGCCAGGGGGAGCTGGGCGGCGCCATGGGGGAACCTGGGCGGGGATCGTACATGTCGGAGAGGCTCAGGTCGTTCCATGCGCAGTTGTGCAGGTCGGAAAGAACGGGAAAGGCGGCCTTCCTGTCCACCATACGCCGTCGTGCAGGTCAGGGACGGGGATGAGGACGACGGAGGAGCTCGGGTTGGAGAGGCTTAGGTCGGGGAAGCCGGCCTTCTTGTCCACGGCGTGCCGGAAGTAGAAGGGCGGGATTCGAGACGGGAGTGGCGGCTCGGGGTGAGGAGAAGGAATCGGGGGTGAGGGGAGGAGCGTGGGGCTATTTTTCGGTACGAGCTCGGCAGTGCTGAGGAGCGAAGCCCGATTTTAGCTTCGCACGCGGGCAGGGCTGAGAGGACTTTTCTGTACGAGGTGGGCAATGCCCGAAGGACAAAGCAAGCTAACAAACACCCAAAATTAGGTTGAGGTGGGAATTTCTGTGTGGAGCCGAGCTACCAAACACACCCTAATAAGCTGTAAGAGGTTCTCTCTCAAAACAGGCTTGCGCCTAGCTATATTAATATAGCAACCAATCGATATATGGGATAAACCACTGCTAGGACATACAGCACAACAATCAGCCCAAAAAGAAAATAAAAAGAAAGCAAGAGAAAACAAAGCCGAAGTCAGCGCGATTTGACAAAAACAAAGATAACTCGCAACCGCCGCGCCCTCTAAAGATGTACTACCGCGCGTCTAGCACTCCGAAGCGTCACGTACCAAGCATCACCTCCAAGAAAAGGAGAACTGACAACAACGCTGCTACCCGGACTGGTCCTAGGGTTTCCCCCGGTACGCTACGAGAGATGGGAAAGAGATACTCCCGACGCCCTTCAGGAATGACGGTGACACCCGCGGACGTCACCGCATCGGTGTCTAGACGACAAGGATTTCTCCCGATCCCTCAAAAAACCACTCCCGAATGCTTCGTATGGCTCCAACCAGCTTGTCGCCCACCTGCACACGCCACCACGTTCTTGCAGTCACCACCGTCGTCTCACCGTGACCCACCGATGTGAGGCTGGTACGACCGAAAAGAAGAAACTTCGACGAGGGTCAGCGGTATAGTAACACACGGGAGGGAACTACCTCCATCGCCGGAGGGCGATAGCCGACCGAATGTAGCAGTATGGGCAAACCATGCCCTCTCTGGCCCGGCCGAGCCCAAATGGACTCGTGAAGCCCGCCGCCACACTGCAGCAAGGGTGTCACCGTCACCGTCAACCCTAGCACTAGTCCCTACTCCCCCGTCCACCAGCGGATCCGCTTCCACCACAAATCCCCACCGCCAAGCAGCAACACCGTTGCCACAGTGCTTACGTGGACCTACCGGACCGCCACCGGTCTGAGGACAAACCATGATCTCGCATCTGCAGGCCAATATCATCACTGAACCGGGACCACCGACAGGACGAGGAGGTACATGCGAACTAACACCCAGCAGCACACGGTCGGCAAGCAAGGCGATCACGGCACCTCCGTACTGCTTGCAAGTCGGGACCAAGCAGATCTGGCCGCCTGGCCGGACCTAGCCCACGCCACGACCGAGGATGGTGCGCGGCACTGCGGCGAGAGCGGAGACATGGTGGCCAGGGCCCTACAAGGTCCAGATCAGGCCCTCACTGGCCCAGATCTGGTCGCAAAACCCAGATCGGGCCCTCACTGGCCCAGATCTGGCCCGCAAGATCAAATGTGCCTGGCCAATGTGATGTCATCGCCCTCGCCCTGGGGCCGCCGCCCCAGCTTCCTCTCCATGACTCTGCCCTGCATCTCCACGGCAGCACATCCGCGCCAAGAGCCTGCGCCGACAACACATCTTAAAAATTATGCAATAGGTTTCTCACATCAGTATGACCTTTTAATATTCATTTAGGGATTCTTGAAACTATTTTCACTTTATAAAAGTTCTTGCCTCAAACATGAAAGGTTACAAAATACAATGCGCATCTCAACAATCATCAAATGAACTCAAAGATGAATACATCATGACGGAAAAACAGTTGCGGTGTGGGGGTTTACAATCAGCACTAAGCCCCCACATGAAATAAAAATTCATTACATCAGGTTGACATTGATTAAGTCGGCCAATACTCTGCCCACTAGAAACATACATATTTCTATCTAAAACATTTGTATCTCAAGCCAACACTCTAACCACAGCCCAGCCAAGACAAAACCCATAAATAATTACGGTTCCTCTTAGTTTGACACGAATAATGCTGGTAAAATAAACTGAACTTGGGCAGAGGGTAAAATAGCTCCAAATGACCCAAACAACTGGTTTCGACTTTTGTTTTCATGGTACAAAGCAGTCTGGCCAACAACCAACAGTAGCCAGCTGATTAAGACATAATAAGAATCAACACAAATCTATATTCTGGTTCTGAAACCGAAGTTGTGGCATGCTATAGATGAACATGAGAGCAGATCATAGCTGTCCACACAAGACGAATCAGAACAACAACATGACCTGTATGAAGACAACAGTGACGACTTGTCAGCAAAGCTGCTGGACCAGCGGGCGTATACTGCTCTAAGAACTCCATCAATTTTTCCAACTCATCCACTCGTTTGTCATGCACGGCTCCTCACAGGGTGGGCCTTGTCACTCGAGGCCTTGGGCAACATGTGTTGGGCTTGGTGGACGAAATGGGCAGCCTGTATAAGAAGGAAGGAGGGAGCACAGAGGACAGGATGGATGGAAAATGAATCAAGGCGGTCGCCTCCTTCCCCTCTAGTTCATCTGGTTCCTTACCTCGTGCTTTGCTTCTCCCATCTCATACTCTGATTCTTCTTGTATCCATGGTTTGATTGTTACCACATACAATCATTATCCTGCAAATTTCTATCTGATTTCTGGTTTAGATCTGGTTGTTCCCCATCTATGTCATTGGGTTGTGACAATTGGTATCTAGAGCCAAATTCGTTCCACCAAATCCCCCTCCCCAATTTTTTTCCAACTACTCTGATCTGCTCCCAAATTTCGTTTTCCTTTGTTCATTCCTAAACCAAGTCGCATCCCTACTCAACCCACCACAAATCTCAGAGAATTTTCCACCAAATTTCATTGCCCTCTTCTACCGCTCACCATCTGTTTGAGGAAATGGCAGACCACTATGATCCAACACGCAGCTGCGTTTTGCAGGTCACCATTACCCACATGATCTACCCTGTGACAGAGAAGGTACTTGGCCAGCTCTTCGATGTGTATGGGGTGAATGATGTGTGCCTGTTACAGAAATCTACATATCTGGAGGCATTCGTGGAGTTCCAGTCATGGTATGAGGCGAGCAAAGCTCGAGGTGCGCTGCATGGTCGATGCATCTATGATGGATGCCTTCTAGACATCCAACACGCCCGCCGTCCATCAGCGTTCATAGGCTGCGAACTCCGAGCCGGTGGTGGTTGATTGGGATAGAGGAGATGGGGCACCTTCGCCTCTTCTTTGACTCCATCGACTTCCACCCTGCCAACGCCCCTTGCGGTGATCACATCCACAACCAAGATCTCCTCCGAAGTAGACAACGTGTCTGTCTCTGTCGTTGGCAAGGCCCTCGACAGCGAGGAGGTGGTCTCCCTACCAGCGGCACCCCAGGAAACATCATCATGGGCCACCGTTGATGTTGAGGAGGCTCGAGAGGAAATCTGTCCTGCTTCTGCTGACTGTGTCACTATGGCACCCACAAACGGTTCGACAAAAGGCGTCAACCAAGCTCGCCTGCACAAAAATAATGGAGGCTTCATGCATTTTGCTGTGTGCCTGTCACCACACCCACCATGGGTGCCAGGGTGGGTTATCTTCAGGTCACGAGGAGCACAATTGAAGATAGTTCAGTGGGATCCTGGAATTATGCAGTGACCTTTCTGAATAATCTCAACTGGATCGACATATGAGGTTGTCATGTCTCTAGTTGGGAGTTTTGAGCAGTACAAGCGTTACAGAGTGCCTGCACTAGTGCCTGGTGCTTTACGAGACAGGTTATTAATAGTGGCAGTTTACACTTTCCATGGCACCCTGGAGTCCTCCTTGGTATATTTTACAGGCATTTGCTTGGTACTCTGAATTCAGGTATAGTGTCTCAATATTGCAGTAAATTCAAATCCACTGACTGTCTTCTGGAGTGCTGTTCTGGAAGCTCCACAACAATGTTTGGCTTGTACTTCCAATGGTATTCTTTTATATATGTTCCATGCGACTACTTGCATATCAAGGACAGTGACTTGAGTGCTTCAATTTCACGGGAAACTTACTGTGGTCAATTGTGGATTTCTCAGTTGTGTGACATGAGGTTATCTGGTGGCTTTTGCGTTGAGAAGTTATGCAATCCAAGAGTAATCTGTCTTGTGAAGTTTATGTTCAGGGATCAGACGACTGTTGTTACATTTCGTACTGCCAGTATGAAGTGCCATGACCCTAGTTCTGCCACTCTGTGTTTTTCTGCATATGTTGTATTCAGTATGGGAAAACTGAATTACACAACTGCTAGTGGTTCATTTGGGGCGAAAAATGAAAGAATAATTTCTGCAACGCTATTGGAGCAATGGGATCCAGGGATAAATATGGGATGTTGGTTCGTGTTCTTTGTCCCGGTGCTTCAAGGAGTACTTTATAGCTTCCATGTTTTTCAGCTTGTTGTTGTGTAGGAGCTGTCTAAATATTCATGTGCGACTAATCCTAAGATGCCTGCGCTCATGAAGTCTATGTTCCAGCACTTGGCTCACAGAGTAAGCAAACCATGGGATCCTGGAGTTCCAAATTTTCCATGTTGGGTAGTTAAGGGCAAACTCTTTGCAAGAAAGATGAGGATGTCTTCTATAAAGAGCCTGCTGATTGATTCAAACCTTCAGGATGATGGCAAATCAGTTCTTATTGTTGAGCTTTATGTACGACGGGACTCAAGAATTATGATGGCATGGGACACTGGAATTTTTGTACCTATTTCTGCTAGACTATCTCCAATGAGCAATCTCACACTCATCACAATCAATGCAAAAGCAGTGTTCTGTACCATTAGTTCTCCATTTCTTGAAGTTAATTGGGTGATACAAGGTGTGAAAGAAGTAAAGTTAGCATGGGGCTTCGCATAAAAGGTTACAACAGTCTAGTGCAGATGATGTACTCTTGGCTATCACTTTCTACAGTTATGGCTGCCCTCAGTGAAGTAGTGATGATCCTACCACGAATAGCTACAACAATTTCGTCCAGTACTAAAAGCGCGCATTTAAGATGCAGAAAATCATCGTCCACCATGCTGCAGCCTATTACTTTCAAAACTACACTATACAATGGTGATATTGTCAAGAGAATACTGTTGAGGATACATGAAACTTCTGATCTGCCAGTCGACATTACATTTGGCACTTTGTTCCACTATTCATTGGTGCTACTTTTCATAAGGTGTCCAACACATTCTCCAAACCTTTCGAACCAAGCATCTATCATTACCACGAGATCTAGGTGACCTAAAGACACGACTCTTTGCCCATTGCGACACTGAAACATGGGATCCTAGCGGTGTATATCAAAGCGGCTTGAGGGCAAGCCGGAATTTAAGGGGGCGAGAATGTCATGCACGGCTCCTCACAGGGTGGGCCTTGTCACTCGAGGCCTTGGGCAACATGTGTTGGGCTTGGTGGACGAAATGGGCAGCCTGTATAAGAAGGAAGGAGGGAGCACAGAGGACAAGATGGATGGAAAATGAATCAAGGCGGTCGCCTCCTTCCCCTCTAGTTCATCTGGTTCCTTACCTCGTGCTTTGCTTCTCCCATCTCATACTCTGATTCTTCTTGTATCCATGGTTTGATTGTTACCACATACAATCATTATCCTGCAAATTTCTATCTGATTTCTGGTTTAGATCTGGTTGTTCCCCATCTATGTCATTGGGTTGTGACAATTGGTATCTAGAGCCAAATTCGTTCCACCAAATCCCCCTCCCCAATTTTTTTCCAACTACTCTGATCTGCTCCCAAATTTCGTTTTCCTTTGTTCATTCCTAAACCAAGTCGCATCCCTACTCAACCCACCACAAATCTCAGAGAATTTTCCACCAAATTTCATTGCCCTCTTCTACCGCTCACCATCTGTTTGAGGAAATGGCAGACCACTATGATCCAACACGCAGCTGCGTTTTGCAGGTCACCATTACCCACATGATCTACCCTGTGACAGAGAAGGTACTTGGCCAGCTCTTCGATGTGTATGGGGTGAATGATGTGTGCCTGTTACAGAAATCTACATATCTGGAGGCATTCGTGGAGTTCCAGTCATGGTATGAGGCGAGCAAAGCTCGAGGTGCGCTGCATGGTCGATGCATCTATGATGGATGCTGCCTTCTAGACATCCAACACGCCCCGCCGTCCATCAGCGTTCATAGGCTGCCGAACTCCGAGCCGGTGGTGGTTGATTGGGATAGAGTGGAGATGGGGCAACTCGCCTCTTCTTTGACTCCATCGACTTCCACCCTGCCAACGCCCCTTGCGGTGATCACATCCACGGCCAAGATCTCCTCCGAAGTAGACAACGTGTCTGTCTCTGTCGTTGGCAAGGCCCTCGACAGCGAGGAGGTGGTCTCCCTACCAGCGGCACCCCAGGAAACATCATCATGGGCCACCGTTGATGTTGAGGAGGCTCGAGAGGAAATCTGTCCTGCTTCTGCTGACTGTGTCACTATGGCACCCACAAACGGTTCGACAAAAGGCGTCAACCAAGCTCGCCTGCACAAAAATAATGGAGGCTTCATGCATTTTGCTGTGTGCCTGTAACCACACCCACCATGGGTGCCAGGGTGGGTTATCTTCAGGTCACGAGGAGCACAATTGAAAATAGTTCAGTGGGATCCTGGAATTATACAGCAGCCTTTCCTGAATAATCTCAATCTGGATGCGACATATGAGGTTGTCATGTCTCTAGTTGGGAGTTTTGAGCAGCTGCAAGCGTTACAGAGTGCCTGCACTAGTGCCTGGTGCTTTACGAGACAGGTTATTAATAGTGGCAGTTTACACTTTCCATGGCACCCTGGAGTCCTCCTTGGTATATTTTACAGGCATTTGCTTGGTACTCTGAATTCAGGTATAGTGTCTCAATATTGCAGTAAATTCAAATCCACTGACTGTCTTCTGGAGTGCTGTTCTGGAAGCTCCACAACAATGTTTGGCTTGTACTTCCAATGGTATTCTTTTATATATGTTCCATGCGACTACTTGCATATCAAGGACAGTGACTTGAGTGCTTCAATTTCACGGGAAACTTACTGTGGTCAATTGTGGATTTCTCAGTTGTGTGACATGAGGTTATCTGGTGGCTTTTGCGTTGAGAAGTTATGCAATCCAAGAGTAATCTGTCTTGTGAAGTTTATGTTCAGGATCGAACATTGTTGTTACATTTACGTCTTGCCGATGAAGTGCCATGACCCTAGTTCTGCCACTCTGTGTTTTTCTGCATATGTTGTATTCAGTATGGGAAAACTGAATTACACAACTGCTAGTGGTTCATTTGGGGCGAAAAATGAAAGAATAATTTCTGCAACGCTATTGGAGCAATGGGATCCAGGGATAAATATGGGATGTTGGTTCGTGTTGCTGTCCCAGTGCTTCAAGGAGTACTTTATAGCTTCCATGTTTTTCAGCTTGTTTGTGCCGTGGGAACTGTCTAAATATTCATGTGCGACTAATCCTAAGATGCCTGCGCTCATGAAGTCTATGTTCCAGCACTTGGCTCACAGAGTAAGCAAACCATGGGATCCTGGAGTTCCAAATTTTCCATGTTGGGTAGTTAAGGGCAAACTCTTTGCAAGAAAGATGAGGATGTCTTCTATAAAGAGCCTGCTGATTGATTCAAACCTTCAGGATGATGGCAAATCAGTTCTTATTGTTGAGCTTTATGTACGACGGGACTCAAGAATTATGATGGCATGGGACACTGGAATTTTTGTACCTATTTCTGCTAGACTATCTCCAGCAGGCAATCTCACACTCATCACAATCAATGCAAAAGCAGTGTTCTGTACCATTAGTTCTCCATTTCTTGAAGTTAATTGGGTGATACAAGGTGTGAAAGAAGTAAAGTTAGCATGGGGGCTTCTGCATAAAGGTTACAACAGTCTAGTGCAGATGATGTACTCTTGGCTATCACTTTCTACAGTTATGGCTGCCCTCAGTGAAGTAGTGATGATCCTACCACGAATAGCTACAACAATTTCGTCCAGTACTGAAAGCGCGCATTTAAGATGCAGAAAATCATCGTCCACCATGCTGCAGCCTATTACTTTCAAAACTACACTATACAATGGTGATATTGTCAAGAGAATACTGTTGAGGATACATGAAACTTCTGATCTGCCAGTCGACATTACATTTGGCACTTTGTTCCACTATTCAGCTGGTGCTACTTTTCATAAGGTGTCCAACACATTCTCCAAACTGCTCAGAACCAAGCATCTATCATTACCACGAGATCTAGGTGACCTAAAGACACGACTCTTTGCCCATTGCGACACTGAAACATGGGATCCTAGCGGTGTATATCAAAGCGGCTTGAGGGCAAGCCGGAATTTAAGGGGGCGAGAATGTCATGCACGGCTCCTCACAGGGTGGGCCTTGTCACTCGAGGCCTTGGGCAACATGTGTTGGGCTTGGTGGACGAAATGGGCAGCCTGTATAAGAAGGAAGGAGGGAGCACAGAGGACAGGATGGATGGAAAATGAATCAAGGCGGTCGCCTCCTTCCCCTCTAGTTCATCTGGTTCCTTACCTCGTGCTTTGCTTCTCCCATCTCATACTCTGATTCTTCTTGTATCCATGGTTTGATTGTTACCACATACAATCATTATCCTGCAAATTTCTATCTGATTTCTGGTTTAGATCTGGTTGTTCCCCATCTATGTCATTGGGTTGTGACATCGTTGTGTGGACCTAATTTGACCACTGCTCTGGCAATTTGGTTCCTACGAGAGTTCATATTCTCGTTGGTCAACACACTTGTGGATGTGGACACTAATCCTATACATCAAACAAATAGTTCATGACCAAGTCCTAGTTATGTAACTACCACAACTGAACCTAAGCCAACATCGTCATCATCTGCAGGGACGTCATCCACAACTCACATACACGAGACAAGGGGATGCTCACCTAAACTGTCTGAGACGTACAGGAAGAAGAGGGCACCGCTACCTCCTAGTCACCTCCTGCTCTGCTTCTCCATCCTGCAAATAGAATGAACACGCTTAGTACACCACAATTATGCAGACGGAAAACCAAGGCAACAATTCATATTTAAACAACAATATAGTGTTTGACAAATCACATAAATAGCTTTGGCAACTTTGATGATTCAAGTACAAACCAGCTAGTGGAAGTGCAACCGCCATAACATTAGAGCAATACAAAGACAATATGAGTAAGAACTAAAGCTCTAGGTTATTCCACTTTAAATAAAATCGAGACTGGACATGCTCCGGTTCAAGAATATATTAAAAAAAAGAAAACCTAGTGTCTTGCTTGACAGTTAACAACCATAATTACAACACAAGTATACTCGGTTTTATGCCAAACGGCTAGGCCAAAACCGGCAACATACACAATTAATCGGAGGCAAAAGAGCTAAAACAATGCACTTTGGAGATCTACTCCAGGTCAAGACCACATGAAAAAAAGTCAGTAGATCAGGTTGATATTGATCAAGTCAGCCAAACAATAATCACATGGCCCAGGCAAGAAAGCCATAAATAATTATGGTTCCTCTCATTTGGACACGAATAGTGCTTGTAAAATAAAGTGAAGTTGGACCGAGGGTAAAGTAGCTCCAAATGCCCCCAAATAGCTGGTTTCCACTTTTATTTTCATGGTACAAAGCGGTCTGGCCAACAACCGGCTGATTAGGACATAAGAATCAGCATGAGACTACCACATAAGCAAGCAAATCTCTATTTTGTTTCTGAAACCGAAGCTGCTGCAGGCTATAGATGAACATGAGACCAGATCCTTGATTTCAAGGCCAGTAGTAGATGGATCGTGGTACCTTGGTTGCCTGTGTCCTGTGTGAGAGACAGGGAGGGAGAGAGAGGGGCGCCACTTATTAAAGGAAGGGTGATATTGTTATGTCACTTTTGCTTCGGTGTCTCCTCCTCTCAAAACTTTAAAGAGCCAAGATGGTCTTTTACTATAAATAATTGATTATTTGTTGCTAAACTAGATTAGATTAGTTGGTCCACCAATGGCCATACATAATATTTACGTGTACCAACTAAAACCTTCCGTCCAAAAAATATTTCTCGCCGTTTTGAGTTAACCAACACAGTGGCGACGAGACGTCGTGCGGCCTAATTCAGTCAACATTTTACTGTAGCGCGTGAACAGGCAAGCATACGTCCACATCGCGAACCACACTGGCCGCCATCCTAGTGCACGTCGCCGCCAAACTGCAGAGCCAGCAGCCATGGCCGTGTCCACTCCCTCCTGGAGTTATTTATCTGATTGGCTCGACGGGAGCGGCCGGAGCCGAACCTGCTCCCGATGGAGACAAAGACAATGCACAAGCGAAGACGATTGTACTTGGTATGATCTAAATGATGCAACTCGTCAAGCGCTTTCCCACGAGTTGCACTGCAAGGTTGTCTATCTCCGGTAAGACGCACGACGTATACAATATACTAGACGTGCAAGCTAACGACTTTGGATGGAATTTGATAAGCACCTCTACCAATCCCAAATTGTGTCTACGAGTATGGATTTTCTGGCTAACAGGCAAATCACTAGAAGCTAGTACCTATATGTTGAAAAATAAGGTCGGGCGAACGCTCATCGCCATTTAACTGTGTTAACCCGTCGAAACCATGAGGGGGTCGGACGATTTTAGTTGGTACATGTAAATACTGTGTATGGACTTCGGTGGGCCAATATAATCTAATCTGGTTGAGCAACTAGAAATCAGTAATTAATAGTACAAGACCATTTTACCTTTTCAAAGTTTGGATTGGGCGGGAATTCATGATGAGCCCACCAACTTCCTGGCGAGATGCCTACGGTTAAAAACAACCGACATGTCAAGATCCAAATTCGAATTGGTTCCTGGTCCTGGTCAGAGACCACTGTGTTCGTGCCGGCGGGGGGGTGGGGGTGGGGGGTACACCGAAGCAAGCCTCTTGTTATGTATTCTTTTATCTTAGGACGTGACCTTTTTATAATAATCCTAGACACCAGCTAATAGCAATGCAAGGCTTTTGCTAGCACTAGGGAGTTCCTTTTTTATAGCAACCGTAGGAGTGGCATGTATCGCCACCCAAAGGGGTCACTAAATTTGATTGCATGTGGTCTCTCGTATTCTTGTGCAACAAGAGTGCATGTTACTTCCATATATTATGTTTGAATACAAAACCTTCTTAACTCTTCACGTGTATTTTTCTAGCTTTGTAGCAACTTAAGGTACTAAACTAGTTAGTTCGCAAAAAAAAGGGGTACTAAACTAGTTCCATAATAATTTCACGTTTTTTATCATAAAACATCTCACTATGACGGAAACGTGCCATCACAACGAGTATTTGCGCAAGGGCAGCATTAAATAGAAATCTTTTTAGTGTTCTTTTAACGGTTGCTTTGCTTCTAATTTCGTTACTCTCTCCGTTTCAAAGCTTTTGTAAAGCGAATGTATGTATCTAGACGTATTTTGATTTGTAAGTTCAGAGCGAAATGAGGAACATAGCCCCGACCTCTGCATCGAGCGACACACAACATTTATTTATTATTCAACAAAAGCTTGCAAAAGTCATACAACTTACACAAGTTAAAGCCACCAAAATCAAACCATTAAGCACAACGGTCACAATATCCACTGCCAGCTCTCCGGCTAGGTGTGAAAACTACCTAACCTCCCCAAGCAAGTTAGGAGCCCATATCCACCCAAGCATATCCACTGAGCTGCGCCACATGCGCCCACTCCGGATGTCGTCACTTTTGCTATCTTCTGCCGACCCATCTCCAACGTGTAGATCAAAGCAAAGACTCTCGTCAGGCAAACCACCGACACCGCTATGATGCCTAGCAGCACCACCGCTTTGCCTGCAAACACCTACTCGAAAATGATCCTTTTGATTCTCAAAGAAGGAGGGACGCACAATCGGTTGCCGCAGATACACCCCCGATACCATGCCGCCGAGTCCCACTGCCGACGCAGCTAGAGGCCTCCATTGAAACTATCGTGCGTAGCACCGGGCAGATAGGCATGACTAAGCATAGCACATGCCGACCATGCATGACCTGACATTCCACCGAAGACTCTGTGCAAGATGAATCTACTCCACCACTTGTCTCATCCATCCGGCGCTGCTCCATAAACGATACCCCCAAGAGGGAATATGACACCGTAGTGCTGCCATCGTCCGATCCGAAAGCCGGATCCTAAGGTTTTCCCCAGAGCAGCGCGAGTGGGTAAACGACGCCTATAAAAAGCGATGCCTTCTAAAGGGAATATGCCCGAGAGGCAATAATAAAGTGGTTATTATCTTATTCCATGTTTATGATAAATGTTTGTTTTGCATGCTATAATTGTATTAATTGGAAACGTTAATAGATGTGTGTTTAATAAATAAAATATAAAGTTCCTAGTAATGCCTCTCATATAAACTAGCTCGTTGATTAACAAGATGATCAAGGTTTCCTGATCATGGACATTGGATGTTGTTAATAACGAGATCACAACATTGGTGGAATGATGTGATGAACATTCATCTGAAGTATAACATTACGATCAAAGTCATTATGTTTATATTGCTATAACATCATACGAAGTAATCTTAGTCCTTAGACTATGAGATCATGTTAATTGCTAATACCGAAAGAGTATCTTGATAACACCAAACGTCACACCGTAACAGGGTGACTATAAAGGTGGGTTCAGTGCTACAAAGGTGTTATGTTGAGGCTCATGGATTAAGAGTGGGATTTGTCCATCCGATGACGGATAGATATACTCTAGGCCCTCTCGGTAATATCACATTAAGATAGCTTGCAAGCAAGTGATGTGATCACTGGAATGTTATATCACGGGACCGAGAACATGTCGGTAACGAGATCAAACTAGGTATTTGGATACCGATGATCAAATCTCGGACATGTAATATATCGCGAGACAAAGGGATTTAGTTACTAGCGTTAAAGGTTCTCACGATCACAGAAGTCATCGTTGAATGTGTAGGAGTCAGTATGGATCTCTAGGTCCCGCTTCTGATTATTGATCTGAGAGGGGTCTCGATCATGTTTGCATTATTCGCGAACCGTAGAGTGACATACTTAAGGGATACCGACACCATTTTGAGCAAATATGTTTCAGATAAAGATTTAAAAAAACGCTGGAATTATTTCAATAGACACCAAAACTGTTTCGGGTGAAATTGCTGAAATTGGTTCTGCATGTAATATTGAAATGTTACACGGGGTTTTATGTGAATATTTGTTAATTAAAGTAATTAACAAAATTCTGAATAAAATTAATAAAAGAGTTTTATAAAATGAGAGAGCATTAAATTTCTCCAAATTTAATGCATTTAAAGTGGGGACTTTAAAAGAGAATGTGAAGGGGCAAATTTATGTGGAGGGAGTTACCACCACATGAATGAGGAGGTGAGGGGTCACCCCTTGGGCGCCGACCATGGGGAGGGGCATCCCCCTCCTCCTATAAAAGGCCCCCCTCACACCCCTTCTTCAATACACCTCCTTGTGAAGGATCTCTCTCCCCCTCTAGTTATTCCCCATGGTCTCGGATTAGCGAGATACATGTTCCCGGTGGCTTTATCTAGAAAGGAGCTGCTGCTTCCGCTGCTTTGCTGGAGCGAGGGACGGAGGTTGTCGGGGTACCGGACGTGTGTGCGATCACGGATGCACCGCTACTTTGCGGTGCTGGACTTGGTGGTGCTGGACTTGCTGGAGCTAGATCTGGATCTGATGGACGTGCTGGAGCCGGACCTGCTGGACTTCATCACGATCTTGAGATCGGCAAGCGTACGACTACATCATCCACGAGTTCCTACTCGTTAACAAAAGTCGTTGTCTTCGAGGGTAAGTTCTCCATGGATGTATATCCACCCGTTGCTCTGTATCTAGTAGATAGATCTTGGCGTATAGTTCTCATCGTAGGAAATTTTTTGTTTTCTATGCTGCGAACCCCTTCAGTGGTATCAGAGCCTGATCTATGCGTAGGTGCTTTGCACGGGTAGTACACATATGTTTATATGTGGGAGATGATGATTATATTATTGCATCTTCTATGTATTTTGGATATTGGTGGCATAGTGGGATGAAGCGGCCCGGACCAACCTTACATGTCATCGTACATGAGACCGGTTCCACGAATGACATGCAACTAGTTTTGCATAAGTGGCTGGCGGGTGTTTGTCTCTCCTACTATAGTCAATATCTGATTTACAACGAGTTGCTAATAACTTGGTTATCCTCGTTATGGTTCCATGTTCGTAGGTAAGAACGGTTCTATCTCCGAAAGCCCTAAGCCACGTAAAACTTGCAGTGGATAAATTAGAGGCGTCTAGTTTAGATCGTTGCTGGGCTAGTGTCATGATATGGTAATATTGTAAGTAGATGTATGATAGATACTCTTACAACACACCTAACGTGTAAGTTCCATAGACCTTGGCCTTATACACAAAGGAATGATAGAGATCATACCATGATGCATATGATAGAGATCAAATGCATATACCATATCATCTCACTTTACACATTAGATGTTTACATCTTATATTGCTAGTTTGGCGTTTTAGTAGCATTTTAAGATGATTCCTCATTTAGATATCAAGATAAAAATGTGTTCTTCCTTAAGTATGCACCGTTCTATGGATCGTGTTTCGAGACATCACGTGATGATCGGGTGTAATCGACTCTACGCTTTCATACAACAGGTGTAAGACAGCTTTACACACGCGAGTACTAAGGTTCTTACTTGGCGAGCCTAGCATGTACAGACATGGCCTCGGAACACGGACCAAAAGGTTAAACATGAGTCATATAGTTGATATGATGGCCATATTGATGCTCGCCTTTGAAGCTACACCGACTCACGTGATGATCGGACTTGGTGTAGTGGATTTGGTTCATGTAATCACTAAAAAGGCACGAGGGATGTCGTTTTTGAGTGGGAGTTCATTTCTAATTTGGATTAGTCGAACTCAATTTGTCATAAACTAAATCAAAGTGAATTTGCATAACTTGTTGTAGTCATTGGCGTCTGTTCACTACCTGATGCTTAGTTTTAATTGAGATAATAGAACTATAGAATTCTGGATATTTACTTTACGAACTGGTATCGTATTGTTTTGAATGTCAATTTAAAGTTTATAAGTCCTATTGCAAACTTTCAGCAAACTCTATTTACTCCATGAAGTTTAATAAGTAGTATTAAATCAAGAGTAAGAATTCCAATGTTAGTATCTAAAGTATCATGTTTGCCTCCATGATTATTGATATTCAAAAGTTGTTTTAATATCAAGATTATATAGGAGCTGAGAATTGTTTCAGAAACCATCATGTGTGAAAGATATTGTGATATCTGAAACAATGTTTTTGGTTGCATTATGATAGAGTATAATTTAGCAAAATACATGTTCTCATATTGTATGACAATTTGTGAAGGATGGAGATGCTAAGCATCCAGATCTCCCAAAAAGGTTTTGGGAACTAACATTATACTCGCGATTCTTCCTTACAGGCTATAGTAGCTTGATCATGAAAGTTGTCATGATAAGGATGAATAGAAGATGTAAGTAAAATGTTTACTACACTAATAGATTACTAAAGAATGGATTTTTGAAAGAACACCAAACATTTGATGATGGTGATCCACTTCAAAGTGCAAGTTCAAAGGTATTAGTATTTTACTATATACACTTTGTACTATGTGCCATGTGAATGACACCACTATTGATGTTGATAGATTCTTTTAAAAGAAAAGGAATTGTTGAAAGAGAATTTATAAAAAATTTGGCAGAAAAGAAAAGGTTGGAGATGTCCAACTTAGGTATATAGAAGATATACATGTTATGGCTGTATTCTTTGCTTGTTAAACAATGTGGTTCTGAGGTATTGGATACCGGTATTGGATACCGAATTGGTTGGTATAAAGTGTCATAGAGGACAACGCAATTCATGAACTACAATGGCCTAAGTAACTAGCAAGAGAATAAGTGATGATGTTCATCGAAAACAAATAAAGTGTTATTATGTTTTTCGTTGTCATCAAACCTAGCCTTCAAGATTTGTTTTAATAATTGTTATTTTGTTCCGGTATTACGAGAACAATGGTTGTTCAAATAATTACCATATTCCATAAAGGATAGATGAACTTTTACAAGTCTAGTGGGAGAAATCACATCCATAAACACCATTGCTAAAATGTCGCAAGACAAATGATTGAAAGATCACTTATGAAGTGACATCGCTGTTTAAATTATATTGGAAAGAAAACATGAAGAAACTCCATGTTGATGGATTTTTGGAGTCTTTGATTTTGATCAATTGACGCTTGTGAGACTTTCCTCGAGATAATTAAAACTCCGTCCATAGGCCAAAGAGGAACAGATGGCTAACTTATTGGATATTATACATATTGATGTATATAGTCCATTATATGTAGCCATATGCGATGGATCCTTTTGCTTTATATGCTTTCTCCAGAAATTTGAGTGAATATATCTATATATTTACTTAATAAGGAAGAAGTATGAAACATTTGAAAATTGTTCAAAGACTTTCAAGATGAAGTGAAAAATCATTGTAACAAGAAAATAAAAGAGTTTATGATTTGATCATAAAGGAAGATATTTGAGTTACATGTTTAGCAAAACACTTAAGATTTGAGGAATTGTTCCATGATTTGTGTTTTCCGGTAAACCATAGGAGTATGTCATATTCGAGAGATGAAATCAAACCATGTTTGACATGGTAAGATCAAGGGTGTCATTTATAAAACTGCCATTATGTTTTAAGGATTGAAGCTTTAGAGACTGCCACTTTTACACTGAAAAGAGCACCATCGTGATCCGTTGAAATGACACCATATAAGTTATGGTTTGGGATAATACCCAAATTGTCTTTTCTTAAATTTTGGTATGCTATGCATAAGTAAAATGTTTACAACCAAAGTCGGATAAGCACGTCTTTGTAGGTTATCCTAAAGACTTTGTTGGGAATTTCTCCATAACACCTAGGACAAAAGAGTTTGTTACTTGGAACGTCAAGTTTCTTGAGAAGGAATTTTTCGTGAAAAGTTAAGTGGGAGGACAATATAACTTTGATAAGGTTGTTTAACCTTAGGTATATGTGCTAAGTAGCGCAGCGCTGGAAAGTGTCCCAGTGGCGGCCACAATGCTCATGGCTCCCGTGATTACAAAGGGTGTGATCTCGGAGATTAGAGTTCCTATTGAACTGTGTGGGTTGGTAAGAATCAAATAGTGTGATTTGATAAGCAAGTCGTTATTGTTTTGACAATGATGAACCGACTACATGCAAAGAAGCGATGATGGGCCCTGACTCCATAAAATGACTAGAAGTCATAGAATCCGTGATAGTATCCATATACGAGAAATCAAGTTTCTAAACTTGGAAGACCCTCCAGAAAGGCGTGAAGCCTATCAGTCATGTTTGGATCTATAAAGAAATAGACATGGATGTTTAACATCTATGAAATAGTCGACATGTCGGAAAGAAGTTTACAACAATGATCAAGGAGTTGACTATGACAAGATTTGATCTTTCATAGCGATATTTAGTCTTGACGGATTAATGTAGCAACCACTACATATAATTTGGTATATGGTAGTTGAATAAACAAAACAAGGTTCTTCTAATAGAATGGTTACCTAGGACGTGTACATGACACGGTCCGAAGGGTTTTGTTAATTCAAAGGGTGCTAAAAGGGCATGCAAACTTCAATAGTTGAAGTGAGCATAGCGGAGTTGGAATCTTCACCATGATGAAAATGTTAAAGGAGTTTAATTTCATCGGAGATGATGAAGATGCTTGCATTAGCAAGAAATTAAGTGGGAGCGCTGAGACAAATTTCCAATACATTATGCAGAGTACATATTGCTGATTGGAAATGATGTATCTTATATTGACACAAGTTAAGAATTTCATTAAAATAAGATTTCGATGAAAGACTTGGGCAAAACCGGAATATTAGGCATCAATATTTATATGGATAGATTGAGGCGCTAATATAGTTGTGCCATACATACATATATGAGATATTGAAAGGGTTCAATATGGAAACAACAAGAACGGTTCTTGCTGCATGGAAAGGATTGTATCAAGATTCAAGTGTTTCAACACTTGGTGAGTAAAATCACATGAAGATTTTGATCGATTATACCGTGATATGTATATATCTAGATATGTCCTATGCTCTAAATGTTATGAGCACATACCAGAATGATTCATAATATGATCATTGGATGATAGTAAAGATATTCTTATGAGCTTTGGAAGAACTAAGAATATATCATGTATAAGTGACAAATAGTTAAAAAGAGTTCATTGTAAAGTGTTACATTGATACTAGTTTTGTCATAAGATACAAAATTAAAAATTTATCTCAATTTAGACTATGGGTGGCACAATGTAATGGAAAGGATGTTCCATGATGGATTTGGATGAGTTCTAAAGTTGAAACATTGTGACAGATACTACAACAAAAGGGTAAGTATATGACTGCTATAGTAGCAGCAAAGGAGGGCATTTGTGTTATGTAGTTTGTTATCAAACTAGGTGTGGTTCAAAGTGGGATAATACTATGAAGATATATTGTATGACAATAATATCAACATATTTTAACCCGAACAAACTAAAGGTCTCACCAAAGGACCAAATTTATACAATGCCATCTCATTTGAGAATGAGTGATGCGTAGAGACGCAAAGACATGCAAATACACACGGACCTGAAACTGTCAGATCCAGAGATTATGTTAACCACTAGCAATCGCGTATATGCAACACTAGAAAGCCATAGGTGTTCAATACGCAAAGTTTTTCAAACTAGATTATTGACTCTAGTGCAAGTGGGAGACTGAAGGGAATATGCCCGAGAGGCAATAATAAAGTGGTTATTATCTTATTCCATGTTTATGATAAATGTTTATTTTGCATGCTATAATTGTATTAATTGGAAACGTTAATACATGTGTGTTTAATAAACAAAATACAAAGTACCTAGTAATGCCTCTCATATAAACTAGCTCCTTGATTAACAAGATAATCAAGGTTTCCTGATCATGGACATTGGATGTTGTTAATAACAAGGTCACAACATTGGTGGAATGATATGATGAACATTCATCCGAAGTATAGCATTACGATCAAAGTCATTATGTTTATATTGCTATAACATCATACGAAGTAATCTTAGTCCTTAGACCATGAGATCATGTTAATTGCTAACACCGGAAGAGTATCTTGATAACACCAAACATCACACCGTAACAGGGTGACTATAAAGGTGAGTTCAGTGCTACAAAGGTGATATGTTGAGGCTCATGGATCAAGGGTGGGATTTGTCCATCCCGATGACGTATAGATATACTCTGGGCCCTCTCGGTAATATCACATTAAGATAGCTTGCAAGCAAGTGATGTGATCACTAGAATGTTATATCACGGGAACGAGAAAAGAGTGCATGTCGGTAAGGAGATCAAACTAGGTATTTGGATACCGATGATAGAATATCGGACATGTAATATATCGCGAGAAAAAGGGATTTATTTACTAGCGTTAAAGATTCTCACGATCACAGAAGTCATCGTTGAATGTGTAGGAGTCAGTATGGATCTCCAGGTCCCGCTTCTGATTATTGATCTGAGAGGAGTCTCGATCATGTCTGCATTATTCGCGAACCGTAGGGTGACACACTTAAGGGATACCGACACCATTTGGAGCAAATATGTTTCAGATAAAGATTTAAAAAAGCGTTGGAATTATTTCAATAGACACCGAAACTGTTTTGGGTAAAATTGCTGAAATTGGTTCTGCATGTAATATTGAAATGTTGCAGGGGGTTTTATGTGAATGTTTGTTAATTAAAGTAATTAACAAAATTCTGAATAAAATTAATAAAAGAGTTTTATTAAATGAGAGAGCATTAAATTTGGAGAAATTTAATGCATTTAAAGTGGGGACTTTAAAAGAGAATGTGAAGGGGCAAATTTATGTGGAGGGAGTTACCACCACATGAATGAGGAGGTGAGGGGTCACCCCTTGGGCGCTGGCCATGGGGAGGGGCACCCCCTCTTCCTATAAAAGGTCCCCCTCACACCCCTTCTTCCTTACACCTCCTCGTGAAGGATCTCTCTCCCCCTCTAGTTATTCCCCATGGTCTCGGATTAGCGAGATACATGTTCCGGGTGGCTTTATCTGGAAAGGAGTTGCTGCTTCCGCTGCTTTGCTGGAGCGAGGGACGGAGGTTGTCAGGGTACCGGACATGTGTGCGATCACGGATGCACCGCTACTTTGCGGTGCTGGACTTGGTGGTGCTAGACTTGCTAGAGATGGATCTGATGGATGTGATGGAGCCGGACCTGCTGGACTTCATCGCGATCTTGAGATCGGCAAGCGTACGACTACATCATCCACGAGTTCCTACTTGTTAACAAAAGTCGTTGTCTTCGAGGGTAAGTTCTCCATGGATGTATATCCACTCGTTGCTCTGTATCTAGTAGATAGATCTTGGCTTATAGTTCTCATCGTAGGAATTTTTTTGTTTTCTATGCTGCGAACCCCTTCACCTTCAACAAAGTAACGATGCGTAGACGCCACCATCACCCACCATTATTGGATTCATAGCTCGGTTTTCACCGACAACCATGCTTCCCTAACTCGACACCGGAACTAGATGCGAGATCAACCCCACAACCAGCCATGGCTGACCACCTCCGATGAACAAGAAGGCCACCTCCACCATCATACCTAGGGTTGCTGCCCCAGGCGTCCTCGTGCTGTGTGGGAGGCTCCAAGAACCCATGTCGTCGTTAGAAACGAGATGCATCTGGCATTAGAGATTGAGCCCATGCAAACCCATCTAGGCACAGAACAAGCCCGTCCACCGCCACCACCCTTCGTCCATTGCCGATTGAGCACGCATCCCTGGGTCGTCGCATCCCCGCAGCGCCACCACCGACACGCTGGAGCAGCACCCCACCAGCGATGCGCAGTCACCTCTACCGCAGATGGCCAAGGCGATTCACCGCTGTGCCGAATGCGGCCGAGGCGATCCACCACCGCCGTCGCACCGCATGGGCTTTTCCTGGCGATGCCCAGGGCGATGGTGGCAGGAGAGAAGGCTGGGTGGCGGAGGAGGGATGGCGGCTGGGTGGGGAAGAGAGGGGTCGCGGCTAGGTTGGGGAGAGAGGGGCCATGGCTGGGTCAGAGCAAATCAACATATAAAAAGAGCTATTTTTTAAAATAATTCGAATTATTTAATCAATATCACGAATAATACTTAAAATTAGGAATTTCCAAAAGTAACGTGGCCTCATTGTTTTAACCCCTGACTAGCACCCGTTAGTGTTTCAACCCCCGACAGGCCTGTCGGAGGCATGCGCATAGTGGTCCATGTCATCGGTGTTTCAAATCCTGACGAGGACCTATCTCACTCTAGCCGACGACCATTGCAGCTACCAGGCCATCTCTTCTAGCCCGACACGCCAGCCTCACTCTTGCCGACGACCTTTACAGCTATCTGGCTATCCTGAGCTCTCTCTCGTTCTTTCATGGAGAAAATTCCATTTTGCTACCACAATTGAGGCAATCACTTAAAAAAAAACTATCACAATTCAGGAAAATTTCAAAAAGCTACCACTTTTGCGCCAGACCGTCGCAAATAACTACCACTTTTACGACGGTCTAGCGCAAAAGTGGTAACTTTTTGAAATTTTCCTGAATTGTGATAGTTTTTTGAAATAATTGTCTCAATTGTGGTAGCAAAATGCAATTTTCTCACATCAAGAATCATCTTGTTGAAAACCTCACTAAGGTTGTTCACAACATGGTCAGTTTTGCAATTGGTGTCCATAGCATACCTTGCCCAACACTCTACTGGAATCTTGCTTAGCCATGCCCAAGCTTCCTCTGATTCATCTTTCATGTTTTGCATTTGCACATCGAAGTAATTCTTAGTGTGGGAGTAGCTGGCAGCATACATTTTTTTTGAGTTCTTCCCCCCTAAAGCCTTCTTGCTGGAAGTTGGCATAACTATGCCTTAGACATTATCTTTGGGGACAATCTGGAAATACTTGGTTGATGGCATTTAGTAGCCCCTATTCATTGAAGACAAATGGCATGTGAGCATATGAAAGAGCATACTGAAATTATATAGCATAGTTGGTTTATACAACATACTGGTACTATATACCATACCTCCTACCTATCATACATAAAAGTGTATTTCCCAATTTTGCCTTCAGCTCCACCAATAGCTATCTTCAGCTGCATGAGAAACCAACACCAACTAGCAGTATCTTCCTTCTCAACAAGTCCAAATGCAATTGAAAGTATGTTGTTGTTGCCATCTCTTCCAGTTGCTGTGAGTATTTGCTGTCTAGTCGTTAACTTGACAAAGCATCCATCTAACCCTACACACATAAAGGTCTTGGTAATAAGAAACACAAGTACTTGAATTACTAAACTAAACAAGTACTTGATTAAATGATGGAGACTTACCAATAAAAGGCCTACAACCATTTAGGAGTCCTTCTTTTGATCCATTAAAACAAATGAACAAGCCATGAAATCTAGGATTAGGGCTTGGGTACTCTACCAATTCTGTGGTAGTAACAATACACCTACTACCAGGGTTGGTGTCTATAACTGTCTGCAAATAGTCTCGAAGCCTTCTGTACTGCTTCACATGATCACCAAGCACCACCTCTAATGCTCTCTTCCTAGCTATGTATGCCATTACCTTCCCAACATCAACACCATACTTTTCCTTGGCAGTTTCCATCACAATATCAACACTTGTCCTAGGATCCATCCTCATGTTCTGCTCACAACCCTTGGAAACCCATTTTCCAGTGACCTTGCAAGCTTCCCATGAAGTTGGACATGTGTGTTGCAAATTCAACTTCCTGAGACAAAATGTTTTCTCTTTTCCAATGGTTGAACCAGTCATGTGGAATTGACATCCAATAGTTTTCCTTTCTAAGCATTGGGCAATTACTCTGTTAGGGCCATTTCTGTGATATGCAAAGTTTCTCAACTGGGATATGTGCAACTGCTGGAGTGCTCTCCTAAACTGGTATACATCAGTGAAACACATCTTCAGGCATAGCTGATCTTCTGGCTACAACCTGTCCTCATCATACCAAACCCTGGGGCCATTCTTCTTTGCCCTGCTCTTCCTACCACTAGGCAATACCCAACCCAAAACAACTCCATCATCATCTTCTTTTCTAAGGTCACCATCTAACCCTGAATCAGAAGATGGTACATAGTCTGCAGGTGTAGGTATGAGGCTACTTCAATGTGCTTTCTCTATTGGACCTTTCTGAACTGGACTCAGCTTCCTCCTCTTCTCTTGCACAGGCACATCTCTGGGCTCATCTTCGGGTAGTATCATCTGAATGTATGATGACCCACAAGTATAGGGGGTGTATCGCAGTATTTTCGAGGGAAGTGAAACCCAATTTATTGATTCGACACAAAGGGAGCCAAAGAATATTTATCAGCCTTAACAACTGAGTTGTCAATTCAGCTGCACCTGGAAACAATCTTGCTCACAACAGTTTATCAGTAGCAACAGTTTTGTAGTAGGAATAGTAAAGTAACAGCAGTAGTAACAAAAGCAGTAACAGTGGGATTCGAGTGCGGTAGGCATAGGGATGGATGGACGGACATTGCATGGACAAGACAATTCACATAGCAATCAGAACATAGGGCAATTATAGATAAATAAGATAAAGCATCCAAGTACTATATAATCCTATGCATGTGTTCCATATATAGTCATACGTGCTCGCAATGAGAACTTGCACAACATCTTTTGTCCTACTAGCCCGTTTGCAGTGGGGCCTCTAGGGAACTACTGGTAATTAAGGTGCTCCTTTTAATAGAGCACCGGAGCAAAGCATTAACACTCCGTGAACACATGTGATCCTCACATCAAAGCCATTCCCTCCGGTTATCCCGATTTCTGTCACTTCAGGGCCATTGGTTCCGGACAACAACATGTGTATACAACTTGCTGATAAGACCAAGAACAATACTATCATAATGAATCAATAACATGTTCAGATCTGAAATCATGGCACTCGGGCCCTAGTGACAAGCATTAAGCACAAAAAGTCGCAACAAAGTCATAAAGCACTAATAAAAGATACTAGGCACCATGCCCTAACAATCTGATGCCATTACATGAACGATCTCATCCAATCCCTACCATCCCCATAGCCTACATCGGGGAATTACTCACTCATAGATGGGGGAAACATAGATGGTCGATGGAGAAGCGATGGTGATGATGATGGCGATGATCTGCTCAATTCCCGTCCGGCGGTGCCGAACGGAGTTTCGTGTCAAGCTGGAATCTGGTGGTGGCGGCGGAGCGGAACTCCTTCTGAAAAACATCGACCCCCCCGAAGTTTTTAGGTCAGAAGGCTCCTTATAGGCGAAGAGAGAGGCCGAGGGGGTGCCTGGGGGGGCCCACACTACCCCTTGGCGCGACCTGGCCTGGCCCGCGCCACCATGTGGTGTGGCCACCCCCGGCTCTTCTCCGTCTCGTATTCTGGCTCCTGGAGTCCTCGGGTGAAATAGGATTTTTGGCATATTTTCCGGGATTTTTCCTGATAGTTGGTTTTCTGCACAAAAAGTAGGCACCAAGGCAATTCTGCTGAAAACAGCGTCAGTCCGCATTAGTTGCATCCAAATCACACAAGTTTAGAGGAGAAACAATAGCAAAAGTGTTCGGGAAAGTAGATACATTTTGGACGTATCAACTCCCCCAAGCTTAGCTTATTGCTTGTCCTCAAGCAATTCAGTTGAAAACTGAGTGCGATAAAAGAACTTTCACGAACACATTTGCTTCATATGATGTAAATATTCTCAGCAATGTGATCAACTACTTGGACAATTCATAATAAAGAGTATGCAACCAAGTCTACTTAATAGTCATTGCAAGCTATGAAGATATTCCAACTCAAGAATAATAAGTAGCATGAGGCACAAACATAAGCAACATTACAATGCTCATAGAAAGGTATGATAGAGTGGTATCTCGCTTGCCTTTGATTATGAATATCAAGGCACCTCTGAAGTTCAAGTGATGACTAGAAATAAAGATATCAAGGATACAAGCATCAAAGTCATAACACAAATAACCAAGTAATGGAACAAACACAAAGAATGACAACTATGCTCTCAAGAAGGTGCTCAGAGAATAAATGGAGACTCAACAAGAAAAGGTTTTTAAAAAATTTGAAAGGCTTCCAAATGCTGAAAGTATGGTACTCGTTAGCTTTGAGCTCTCATTGCCCCTATCATAAGCATCTTTAAATGGTTAAGGTTAAAGTGACACAACTAAGAGGATATGCTTGACAAGTTATAAATCGAAGTCTCATGCCCCTTACTTACGAAGACCGATCCTCATGCTACTCAACTTCAGTCACAAGTAAGCTCTTGTCATTGTAAGTATATACGTATCATAGAGAACCGCCAACGGGGTACCCCTTGCACATGACACGGGAGTTATCCCATAATCAAAATAACAAGGCAAGCAGACAACGAGCATCTCGGTGATCTTTTTATTTACTATGTGCATAGATTTTTATTGAGGATGCTTCATAGAATGCTCATTATGGTTATGATGCAAGTTTCCACCATGATTAGGCATGGCTTAGGCTAGCGAACCAGGCGTTTCTCTAACATACATACAAACTCCATGATCTTACAAGTACCACTTTTATTTCACACCGCCGGGATCCATAAGCAAAAGAACATGATATCAACTAGGTACAAAGTACCTATGAAGCGTTGAAAGCGGTCCCCATGATACATGGTTCTGCTAACTTCAACTCATAAAGCGCAAGCATATGCGCAACAAAGAAGGACGCAATGGTTCAGGTTTATTAAGTGCAAGAAAATAAAGTGTGCCATCAAGTTTGTGAGAGCTTTACTAACTAACTTTCTCATAACAAGCAAACATTTTATTCGGAAGAAAACAAGGCATATTGAATATGCACGGAGGTAGCAAATGATGCTAATGGGTAGGTATGGTGGACACTTTGGAAATATTTGGTTTAGGGAGTTGGGAACTTGAGTAAAAAATACTCAGTGAAAGTGAAGGCTAGCAATAGTAAGGGAGCAACAAACGAGAGAGCAATAGCTGTCATTATCATGCTTGCAACAAAACAGGACTACTCATGGCATGAAAGTGATTCAAGATCCTCAAGGCAAAATAATTCATCAAGACTTAACTGATTATCACAGTCATGTGCATGCGTGAGCATGTGCCAAGTCAATTCAAATGAAACATTCAGAGGAGGATACCACGGTGTCATACCAATTTATGAATAGAGTAATGCAAGCAAACATTCATAAGACATGCTACAAACTATTAGCGAGCTGGAGCTAATCATAAGAAAGCAAGAACTATTAAGCATCCAAAGAAAACATACACTCTACATGAACAGACTAAGCATGCCCACAGTGATGAGTATATGTACAAAAAATGAAAACAAATAGAGTTCGTTACCAGCCTCTTACCACGCCTCAAGTTGTCATTGATACTCATTATTGCTCTTCACTTGTGTGGCTTGAATAATAATATGAAACCAATATCCACTGAGGACTGCCGAACCCTGAAGCAAACTCGCAAAAACCAAAGAAGAACGACAAATATTTTTGGTGTTTTCGATTTTTAAACAAGAACCAAAAGGGAAAAACAAACAAAGCAAAATATTTTTGGGTTTTTCGAATAGTTCAAACAAAGCAAAAAGGGAAAAGCAAACCAAGGCAAAAAGAAGAAGCAAACCAAAGAGAAACAACAGAAATATTTTTGGTCTTTTTGTGTTTTTTAGAAAGCAAAAGCAAAGAAGAACGAAAACTAAAAAGAGAACGAAAACATGAATATACAAAGTACCGACGCAACATGATATGAAGATGAGTGCGGTGTCAGCGTACCTCCCCCCAAGCTTAGGCTTTTGGCCTAAGTGGGTATCAATCCCAAGCTGGCCAGGATGAAGTGTCACCCTGGTACGACGAAGAGGTCCCCTCATCCTGGTGCAAACTCGAGTACGTCCCTCCATAATGCGCGGAGTAATCATAGGAGGGCACATCCTCCCGGTGTTGCTCGTGGAAACCCAGCAATCGAAGCTTCTCGTCCACCTCCTCCTTGGAGCGTGACCACGGTCTCCTGTGAACACTAAACAAAGCATGATGTGGCAAAAGGATCTCCCTTTCATCCCCGTTAGTGAAAAGCATCCTATACACTAGATTGTTCAAATCAGAGGTAGCAGTGACAAAGTGATGAGCTTTCATAGCAACAAGGTCAAGCCTCTGTGGTGCCAACATAGCATCATAGGGATCAACTGAAAGACCTAATGCATTGGCTATACGCAAGGCAATGATGCCCCCATAGATAGGCCCTCTAGCAGCTAGGCGGCGAGCAATAAGCGAGCCAATATTGTACCGAGTATCATTGTTAAGTGCAGCAGCAAGGAATGCTAAATGATAGTTGGAGATATTACTAGTGTTCTCCCTACCCAATACACTAGTGGCAAGATAATATGCAAAGTATCTAAGAGCAGGGAGTTGGATATTTCTTATCTTTCCGCTGCATACACGCTGTCATCATCATTGGTCACCCCTCGGTAAAGCTCCAACAAATCAGCGGGTCGCCCTTGAATTTTCTTCACGGTCCCTGTCATACGCACACCTACAATACAGCAAAATCTCTCCAAAGGCATGGTGAAGGGAAGATCATAGATTTTAAAAGAGACAGTAGATTGATAGGGTGTGTTAGTAAACATGAAGCTCTCAACAAATTTTTTGGTGAGCATAGCGTATTGTGCACTCTCATCTTGCATATACGAGGTCAAACCAACCCTCTCAATCAGTAGCAAGAAATCATCAAGAATACCTACAGCTTGCAAGAAAGTAAAACAAGGAAAAGAGGATGGGTGAGCATCCCCATCATCCCTTTCACTGCCAATACGGGTTGCAATGAGGACTTCATTGTATGATGGCCTAGCTTGAGAGGCTGTTCTTGAGGGCCTCGACCTTCTAGGTGCATCACTCTCAAATATCTCTCCAAAAGTATGGTTGTTCATGCTTGATATTCTAAAATTTAAACACCTATTAAACAAGTGATTGCAAAGTAAATATAATGAAGGATTCTACTCATAGGGACTTGCAAGAGGCCTAAACATGCATCAAAACTATATCTCTAAGCATCAAACAAGCTTACAAGCTCTCATAACCAGTCACCTATAGCAGCAAAATACTCAACATATAATCCACTAAACACAAATCTACTTGGACAAGGGGAGGAGTCACATACCAGGGAACAAATGCTCCAAATTTCAGCAAGAAAGATGGGCTGAGCAAGGAGATCTAAAAAATCGAGAGCAAGCACAACAAGAACGCGATTTTGAGCTATGAAATGGAGCTTACTCGAGAGAGATAAGAAAGTGGCAGGTGAGAGAGTTAGTGGGGGGGCCAGGGGTGGCCCACACCAGGGCATGGCGCCACCCAAGGATGGTCGCGCCACCATGTGGTGTGCCTGCCTGGTGGGCCCCCCAGTACCTCCAGTACTCCGCCTTTTTTCACGTAAAAATTTAATATGAATTTTCTAGAATTTTTTGAGATACTTTATTTTTGGGCATTTTTCAGAAATAGAAGAATGATTTTTCTGACAGACAGATTTTTTTTCTTTTTGAAACAAGATGCAAAGACAAAACAAAAACAATTTGGGCAAGCAACTAACAACAATAAAGAAAACTAAACGAAAACAAAAACTAAAATGCAAAGGATAGAAATAAACGGAAATAATCATAATGAAAACATTGTTTTGTTCAATGGAATCCTTTTGTTAACAAGGTTGATCAAGTCTTGCTACCAAAACAATTGCATATGAGACAAAACTTTGTACTCCACTAATGATTATGTTACCTCAACCTTGATAGCAATGGTCCCAATCATAATAGTTTCAAATTTTTCTCTTGGTATGGGACAATATATTTCTCCAACTTGAATGCCTTCAACATGTTCAATTGAATTCAAACCATAAGTCCTTTCAATCTTCTTGGGGAAATAGACAGTATGTTCCTTGTCATTAACATTGAAGGTCACCTTTCCCTGATTACAATTAATAATAGCTCCTGCGGTATTAAAAAAAGGTCTCCCAAGAATAATAGACATATTATCATCTTCAGGCATTTCAAGCACAACAAAATCAATTAATATTAAGCAATTGTGAGCCACCTGAACATGTACATCCTCACATATACCCACGGGAATGGTGGTAGATTTATCAGCCATTTGCAAAGATATATCAGTTGGTATCAATTTTTCAAGCTGAAGCCTCTTATAGAGAGAGAAAGGCATAACACTAACTCCAGCTCCCAGATCACACAAAGCAGTTCTAACATAACTGTTCTTAATAGAGCAAGGGATAGTTGGAATCCCTGGGTCTCCAAGTTTCTTAGGAACCTTACCATTGAAGGAATAATTAGCAAGCAAAGTAGAAATATCTTCATTAGGGATCTTCCTTTTATTTGAGACAATGTCCTTCATATACTTTGAGTAAGGAGGCAATTTAATAGCATCAGTCAAAGGAATTTGCAAGAATAAAGGCTTCATCCACTCACAAAACTTATTATAGTGTTCATCTTCCTTTGACTTGTGTTTCTTATCAGGGAATGGCATAGGTTTTTGGACCCAATGCTCTCTTTCACTACCATGTTTCTTAGCAATAAAATCTTCTTTGGTGTATTTAGTATTCTTAGTGTGGTTTTCAGGTTCTTCTTCAACTTTTTCTTCATTAGGAACTTCATTTTCTTCATTACCACTTTCAGTTTCAGCATCAGAGATAAATATACTATTGGGATCTATAGCAGGTTCAGAGGGTTCTACAACAGTTTTATGTTTCTTTTTCCTTTTCTTACGAGTAGAACCACTATTTTCAGCTTGTTGGTAATCCTGCTCAATTCTTTTGGGATGCCTCTCAGGATATAGAGGATCCTGGGTAGCAGCACCACTTCTAGTTCTAATTTCATAAGCATGTTTTTCTTTAGCAGCATTAACTAGCAAGTCGTTTTGCACTTTAACGAGTTGATCTATTTGAGTTTGAACCATATGAAAGTGTTTAATAATCATTTTAACATCATTACAGGTTCTTTCCACAATATCTTTCAACTCAACAATAGCTCTAGTGTTTTCCATTAGATGATTTTGCACCCTTTTATTAAAGTTATCTTGCTTAACAATAAAGATATCAAATTCTTCTAAGCATTGATAAGGAGGTTTAGAGTAAGGGATATCACCTTCATCAAAGTGTTGGAGAGAGTGTACCTCAATAGTGGATGAGTAGGGAATAGGCTTACATAATTTCTTCAATAGGAGGTAAATTCTTGACATCTGCAGCTTTAATTCCCTTCTCCTTAAGACATTTCTTAGCTTCCTTCATCACTTCATCATTTAATTCAATAACTCCCCTCTTCTTTGATGTTGGAATAGGCACGGGAATAGATGGTTCAGGTACAATTACTTCAGGTATAGCTTGTTTAGGAGGAGTCCAATCTTCATAATTCTTGCTTATTTTAGCCATTAATTCCTCAGATTCCTTTGGAGTCCTATTCATGAATACACAATCAGCTCAACTATCTAGGTATGTCCTAGATTCATCGTTTAGTCCATTATAAAATATATCAAGAAGCTCATTCTTAGGTAATGGACTTCCGACTGCATGAATCAAAGCACAAAACCTTGCCCAAGATTGAGCAATACCTCTTTTCTCCCTGTTTAAAATCAAAAAGTTCTGCAAAATAGCATGTCTAGCACTGGGAGGAAAATATTTCTGCAGGAAAGTACTAATCAAGCACTCAGGGCTATCAATAGATCCAGGAGGTAAATTACTAAACCAAGTTTTAGCTTCTCCTTTCAGCGAAAAGGGAAAAATCTTAGCAACAAAGTAAGTACGCATCTCAATATCATCAGAAAACAAGCCACTCATGGTAGAAAGTTCATTCATATGTGCTACCGCACTTTCATTCTTAGTCCCACAAAAAGGTTCTTTCTCGACAATAGCTATGTAAGATAGATCGAGAGAGAAATCATAATCTTCATCTATAATATTTATGGGAGAAGCAGCAAACTTAGCAGCAGGATATAATTTCGGTCTAATAGTACGCCTCTCAAGGAGACTCTTAGCAGCGCTCCTATCATGGGTGTTCTTACATTCTTTAATAAACTCATCGGTCATCTCAACATAACCATCTTCAATATCATATCTCTTACTAGACTCAGGTGAGCTAACAGGTGTGGTAGTGTCTTCATTAGGAGTTTCGGTATTTCCAGCTATAGTTCTAGCAATCGTAGCATCTAGGAAAGGACCTAATGAACCACTCTTATCAAGCACAGTAGAAGCGACATCATAAGCATCAAGTTTCAGATTCAGCGTAGTAGCGATTGTGTAGCATGTGTATGTGGTGGTGTAAGGAACTTACTCAAAACAGACGGTGAATCAAGAGCAACAGAGGTGTTCAGAACCGTACCTCTTCTTGTAGTGGATGGTAAAATAGGAACCTTGCCATCACGAGACTTACCCATGATGGATGGATAGCAGCGAACAATAGAGAATCTAAGTGAACTTGATAAATAAAGCTATGCTCCCCGGCAATGGCGCCAAAAAATAGTCTTGATGACCCACAAGTATAGGGGGTGTATCGTAGTATTTTCGAGGGAAGTAAAACCCAATTTATTGATTCGACATAAGGGAAGCCAAAGAATATTTATCAGCCTTAACAACTGAGTTGTCAATTCAGCTGCACCTGGAAACAATCTTGCTCATAGCAGTTTATCAGTAGCAACAGTTTTGTAGTAGGAATAGTAAAGTAACAATAGTAGTAAAGCAAAGACAGTAGTAACAAAAGCAGTAACAGTGGGATTCGAGTGCGGTAAGCATAGGGATGGATGGACGGACGTTGCATGGACAAGACAATTCACATAGCAATCAGAACATAGGACAATTGCAGATAAATAAGATAAAGCATCCAAGTACTAGATAATCCTAGGCATGTGTTCTATATATAGTCATACGTGCTCGCAATGAGAACTTGCACAACATCTTTTGTCCTGCCAGCCCGTTTGCAGCGGGGCCTCTAGGGAACTACTGGCAATTAAGGTGCTCCTTTTAATAGAGCACCGGAGCAAAGCATTAACACTCCGTGAACACATGTGATCCTCACATCAAAGCCATTCCCTCCGGTTATCCCGATTTCTGTCACTTCGGGGCCATTGGTTCCGGATAACAACATGTGTATACAACTTGCAGATAAGACCAGGAACAATACTATCATAATGAATCAATAATATGTTCAGATCTGAAATCATGGCACTCGGGCCCAGTGACAAGCATTAAGCACAACAAGTCGCAACAAAGTCATGAACACTAATAAAAGATACTAGGCACCATGCCCTAACAATCTGATGCCATTACATGAATGATCTCATCCAATCCCTACCATCCCCATAGCCTACAGCGGGGGATTACTCACTCATAGATAGGGGAAATATGGATGGTTGATGGAGAAGCGATGGTGATGATGATGGCGATGATCTCCTCGAATTCCCCGTCCCGGCAGGGTGCCAGAACGGAGTTTCTGGTGCTGTTTCGTGAAATGTGGTGGTGGCGGCGGAGCGAAACTCCTTCTAAAAAACGTCGAACCCCCCGAAGTTTTTAGGTCATGCCTATTTCTACCCTGTGCGCATGCAAGCAGCTGTGGCAGCAGCACCACGCGTGATAATTTGGCATCCATGGCTAATTAATCTTGTAATTAGGGCAAATTAACCAGGTAGTTGCTTTTGCAGAAGAATATGATAATTGTTTACCTAGACAATTAATTTGGCATTGATCCCTAATTAATCTGGCAATTGTTTTGCCAAAGAGTATGGTACTGTGCTCCCTCCGACCCAAATTATCGAGATACGGATGTATCTAATATTAGATCATGTTTAGATACAAGCGAATCTAGACAAATCTAAGCCAACTAATTTGAATTGGAGGGAATAATTGTTTACCTAGACAACTAGGCAGCGGCGCCGCACGCCAGTCCCCCACATGTTCTGTTTGCAAATATTTAGACCCAACGAGATCCTGAAAACGATTGCCTGGTTTATTTCGAAAAGGCTATAAAAAAACAACCATAGTTTTTAAATATGAACGGAAACAATTATACCAGATTAATTTCTCGTGATCGCCAGATTAATTAGCCAGCCGCGAATGCCAAATTAGTTGTGTCGGGGTCTCAGCGGCTAAACCACCTCTCGGGGAAACCGGGGCTGCAGCTGTTTCTCAGTTAGAAACTGGACAAAAGCACGGTCCGCAAGCCGCGAAGACTCGACGGATGGTTTCGCGTCTCTGTGGGCTCCCCACAAAACCGACTACGCGTGCCGCCTGAGCGCTGTCGTTCCGCACCAAAACCGGCGGCCGTGTCCACGCCGCCCACTGTCCGCCTCCGGTCAGCCCCGCTCCCCTTTTATTCGCTGCCTGTTTCTACGCTGCAGTGCCCAGTACCAGAGTCGAGAGCAAGAGGACCGGTGGCTGATTTTGCAGAATGGAGAGAGGTGACGGAGGAGCAGGGATGGGGCCGCGAGGGGTGGTGCCGTCGTCTGCGGCGGCCGCAATGCACGCGAACTCCGCGTTCCAGCAGCCGCAGATGCACGCGTTCCAGCACCACCAGCCCGTGCCGGTCAGGCAGCACACACCACCGTCGTACTCGCCCTCGCCCTACGCGGCGGCTCCATCGAGGGCAGTCAAGGCGGGAGGGCACGAAGAGGAGGAGATGGGCAACGGTGGTGCCGGGAACGGGAATGGTGGTGGCGCGGTACAGCAGCCGGTGACGGTGGGGTGCCCGTGGTCGCGGATGAAGTGGACGGACGGGATGGTGCGGCTGCTGATCACGGTGGTGTACAACGCCGGCGACGATGGCGAGGGTGTGTCTGCAGGAGGTAGGACGGCGGCGGCGGCGGCGGCGCACGGGCAGCAGGCGGCGGCGCAGCAGCAGAAGAAGGGCAAGTGGAAGTCCGTGTCCCGGGCGATGATGGAGAAGGGCTTCATGGTGTCGCCGCAGCAGTGCGAGGACAAGTTCAACGACCTCAACAAGCGGTACAAGCGCGTGGTGGACCTGCTCGGCCGCGGCAAGGCGTGCAGGGTGGTCGAGACCCCCGCGCTGCTGGACGGCATGGACGATCTGACGCCCAGGGCCAAGGAAGAGGCGCGCAAGCTGCTCAGCTCCAAGCACCTCTTCTTCCGCGAGATGTGCACCTACCACAACCCGGGCGCCGCTGCGGCAGCCGAGGGCGCGGCGTGCTTCCACCACCCGCGGCCGGCGTCACTGCCCTGCGCTGCTAATACCTCATCTGCCGCCCTCCACGTGGCGGCCGATCCTTCCCCTGCAATGGTGGACGACGACGACGACGACAGCGAGGATGTCCCTAGTAGCAACGAGGATGACTTGGACGACGAGGAGGAGCAGGCAGCGGGGAGCAAGCGCCGCGGCGGCCGCATTGACGACAGCAATAATCGCTTCCACCACCAACACAACAACAACGGTTACCACAAGCGCCGCCCTGACGAGAGCAGCGCGATGGCGGCGGGGGAAGACGACGAAGAGGACGGGAACAAGCGCGCTCGCAGGAGGACGCGGGTGAGGGAGGAGCAGGGGCCGTCCGCCGTGCAGCAGCTGCAGAGCGAGCTGGCCGCGGTGATGGCGACCGGCGGCGACAGGCAGCAGTTTCGGCAGTGGATGCGACAGCGCGCGGTGGAGCTGGAGGAGCAGCAGGTGGCGTACGAGTGCCGCGAGTACCAGCTGCAGCGGCAGCGCCTCAAGTGGGAGCGGTTCCGCGCGAACAAGGAGAGGGACATGGAGCGCGCGCGGCTGCGGAACGACCGCCTCCGCATCGACGGCCGGCGCATGCTGCTCATGCTCCGCCACAAGGACCTCGACTTGGACATGATGATGGCCGAGGCCAACTACTCCTCCTCCATAGACCACCACACGGGCGCGCAGACCCCGCCGCTGGCCGCCTTCCACCAGCAGCTCGGCTCCAGCCCCTCGACCGCCGGCCATGCCAACTAGCTAGGATGTTCCCATGCATACCTTTCCTTTTTTCTTCTTCTTTCCATTCATGGCAATCGTCAGTACTATAGCTGCTTCTCCTTCTAGTAGTAGTGATATGATGATTAGCAGTACTACTAGCATTATTTCTGCGCGTTCGTGTCAGTTTGTGTGCGCCCGAGTACCTTTAACAAATCAGCGCTTATGTTCGTCATATAGTATACGAAAAAGCAATTCCGCCCACGTATAGACGTCTCCGTCTTATCACGCACCATCCATTCCCCCTCAGCTGCTCCAAGATTGGTGCAGATATTTTGCAAAAACTTCCCAAAACCTAGTCCAGTTTGCATCAAGAAGTCCCTCCGATTTTGCAGTACGCCATGCATTCATGATCGACCACGTTATTCCTTACCAAAGCATTTTTTGCACCGTTTTTATTGTTCTGTTCTTGAACAGATCAGGATATAAAAAGAAAGGAAAGAGAGATAAAACTAACTCGGATCTGGAGCATAAGATGGAGAAAAAATGGAGCTGGAGCATATGTACCATGTATTCAAAATTCGGATCTGTAGCATAGGTTCATAGAAAATCGTGCCATGAACAAATTCCGAAATCTTATAAGAAAATAAATCCAAGAACAAGAGAGAGAAGAGAGATCCAAATCTGGTTGTGCGCCCCTTGTCATCTTGGACCAGACAGAGAAAGAAGTATGGAGAAAATGAGAACGGCTACAAGATACGCATGCCCTGTAAAACGAATCCAAATTCTTCGAAGTCGTTTCCCCCGTGGTCCTCCTCCCCGACAGGGAGTACGGGACGAGTGGGCCGGCGCCGTGACGCTACCGGCCGCAGAGGAGAAGACGGCGGCCGTCTCTCAGGCGTAGTTCCGAGAGCCAGGACCCGGCTCGTGGCGGTCTCACTTCGTGGATGGAGTCAGCTGACCGGAGGCAATCAACCGATTGAATGCAACATCCTCGTGCTGGAGAGAAGAAAATGGGGATGAGAAGAGAGCGTGGGAGATGATAGGATAAGATAAGCACGCGCAAGTTGAAAGTGTACATGTACATCTTACCTGCTATATGGTTGAGAAGATAGACAATGTGCAGGTTGAAAATGTAAATAACACTAGCACGAATCTTAAAACTGTCCAGACCCGTTGGATAAGACAGGAACGTCCAACACTGTGTAGAATCGCCGCGTTCATATAGTATACCGCTAGAATCCAGATATTGCAGAAAATATAAAAATAATACTACCTCAATTAAAGGCCAAAGATTTGGTTATGATTTGATGGATCCTTTCTATTACTAGTACTCCTAATTGTACATACACAAACGACAATTGTTAGATCTACTTCCTCCGACACATATTATTGTTCTTAACTTAATCTAGACTAGTTGAATGACCGTGCCTACTACGGGTCTCTTAAGTTTCTTTTATCTCATCATACATATAAGAACACAACACAAATGAAAACTCAGGTATATAGAAAGAGACATAGTATTCATGAAACAATAATATTTTACGTATTTTGAAATGTAATTAAATAAAAGCTTTAATTCAACGTTGTATATATACAAAGCAACAACATATGCAATCATCTCTTGTTGACAAAGGTTTCTCCTCGCGTGTATCATGGATGCGACTTGAACTAATATTTTTCATATACATCTTCCCTACGCTGCACAAGCTCATGACCCAGCTAGAAATGGTAAAATTTATTGCAATAGCATAACAACAAAGTAGCTTCTTCTTTTGTTCTTTTGCATAACTTGTCTTGTGGGTTGTTGATCATATTTGGTAACATATGCTCTATCTCCCTTCCTCCCTCCCTCCCCGTCTCTCTCCTTATTTTTTATCAGACAAAGAGTAATATAAAACGAATCCAAATTAGTAACTATGTGAAGATTAACTAAATACTGGTGGAATGTTCTAGAATGTACGATTTTCAACCATGATTTAACGAACTCAGCATGGATGAATTTAAGCATTATCCAAAATATTGCCATTTTCGACCTTGTTGCGTCAGACTCACAGGTGTTGCTCCCGTTTCATCTCACTTTAGCACTTCCCATTTCAATAGGACCCTCTAGACCCCTTTGAAAGATGGCAAACTGATCAATAATAGTAGAACTACGGAGAAACGGAAATAGCATTATTCAATCGAGAAAATGATTAGTTCTTGGAATGAATGAATAACAAATATTTTATCAATGCTAGGATACTAAGAAGTTCATGACAATTGGATTTTCCTTATTCAGCCTTAGTGTATTCATTTCAAATGACAATTACACTTCCAAAAATAATATAGAAAGTAAAAACATGCATGCCACAATTGGTGAGGAAAGTCAGATAGAATATGGTGCACTACATCTTATCATGCTCTTTTTTTCCAACCATACAGGCTGCATGTGTTAAATTAAGAAGAGAGAGCCCATCGAAAGGGCATAAGGTAGAGAACAAAGGATCATCTAGAAACAGAAGTACAACCCAAACTCCACGACCTGAAACCTAGATGCTACCCCAAAACTGGAACTTGATCAGAGTCCAAATCCAAATAGCAGATGTCCACACTGATATCCAATCTCACTGGGTGTGTGTCGCATGTCCAATCCATGGTATATACCAGTATCCAAGTCCATCCAAGTACAATTGACCCTAAATCCATAATATTGGATATCCAAGGTCCAGTGGACCTTGATGCTTCACTAATTTTCTAGACCGTAAATAAGGCATGTAATTTGGCTCATTCATGTCTGCCCACGGGCAGCCTGCACGTGGCCACAAAAAATTAACACGATGGGCGCCGTGGACAATCCGGGTAACTAATCCCTGATTATGTGACCTCTATTACCACCTGTTTATGTTTATCTCACTAATATGTATAACATCTGACGCTGTTCCAGGCATCCGCACGATGCTGTCACGGCGCCCCACCACGACGAGAAGTCCTGTCAGGCAGCCAGCCCATAGCCGCTATGAGAGCCTCATAAGACGGAGTGCCACCGGCGAAGTGAGGATGGTCGGGGGCGTCATGGCTAGCTGGCCGACAGCTTAAACGGGATGTCGCGCTAACGGCAACCGGCGTGTATTCAGAAAGCATAGGTCCAATGGATATTGGACGACAATCCAATCTGTAGGTCCAAAGTCCATCCGATATTATTGGACCTAATGCTCATTGATATCCATGTGAAGTGAGATCCAGTCCACTTATATCCGATAGAATACAAGATCCATTGGACTTTAGTGATCCAATTCCAGATTTATGCTACCCTTTAGAAGTAAAAAAGCCAAAGTACTCTCTCTAAACTTTAGTTAATAGGAGACGACCACTGCTTCAGCATGATTAATGATCTAAGCGTATTTTTGTTAGAGTTCTCCCTGTAGATTTATATTCTCGGGGGGAAAACAAAAACTATAGATTCATTGTAAAACCCGTGGAGGCTGTACGAGGAGAAAACACTCACGCATTTTACAACATCAAAATCTTTTAGCTAGATAACACTTTCCCCCCAAATTCAATAGAAATAGATGCACAATAACGATTTGGCTCTTACCATGACAGTAACCAATATATGATATCATATTTATCCAAAGATCTCTGTATCTCTCCCACAAAAAGAGAAGAAGATATTTCTGCAGAAGTTGGGAAATGCATTTGTATGAAAGCTGAAGATCCACCGCAGAATATATCCCGATCTGCCAATGGAAGCAATGATGTTATCCATGTTTAAGATTGCACTGTCTATAAAATAAACGACCTACATATACGTGTAGGCCCTTTAAACCGATACGAAGGGAGTATCTATCATGCACATGAGCTACAACGTATACTGATGGATTATCAAAGCTTGTAAAGCACACGAAAAAATAAAAATTTAAGAGCATTTATCACTTAACCATACACCATGCATGCATTCAATAACTTCAGCTCATGCAATAAGTACTAATCATCCTTTAATGAGAAAGCGTCCTTAACGGTCAACTACTAACTCTTTCTCTACTAAAGTTGTTCTCAAGTACCATCCAAAAACTCTATTCTCTTTTTTTGCGGGTAGGAGAGGAACTTTATTACTCAGGTAGGGTTACATCACGATCAAGTACAAGCTGCCGAAGAGCATCATCCGGCCCTGAACCTAACCATGTCATAATACGCTTTTGCACTCTTGCAAAGTTTGCGAGAGAGTCGCTAACCCTAACCTGTCGACGTTCCACCTTAACAAAAACACAAGTTCTATCACCATTGGCTAAATCTCTAATCTCATGGATCATATGGACAAAGGGAGATCTATCTGGCAGTATAGAGTTGATAGCATTCATGCGTTGAGCAATCCGACTCAATTATAACTGGGAGATCAGAAAATTGGAGGGCCATCTGCAGGCCTTCCCGGCAAGCACAGATTTCAGCTTCCAAAGGTGAGTGACAGTTCTAGAGGGAGCTACAGGCCATGAAGATCAGGTTGCCGTCGGAGTCCCTTAATGCCATACCGACACCTGCAGCTCCAGAACTTACCGAGTAGGACCAATCGATGGATAACTTAACCCACCCAATGTCCGGCTTATTCCAGGGAATGTTCACCACCTGCACCGGATCTAGACACTCAATATCCTTAATGGCTGGGATTTTCCCTTTGAGAATGTCTGTCGTTGGCTTCCTTTTAGTATCACGCAAAAACTCTATTCTCAAGTTGAGAAGATCGGTAAACTTAGTTACAGAAAAGAGTAGTGAAGAACAATACACATACCACTATTTGGACAATTTTTAGCCCGCACATGGTGTAAATTCATCATGTTATATTATAGGTTGTTTACCCCAAAAAATGTATTACAATTGCTCATGATATAAACAATAGTACTAAAGGAACAAAAAGTTGAATTCAGTAGTACTCCCTCCATTCCAAAATAAGTGACTTGGGCATGCGAATTTAGACAAACCCAAGTCACTTATTTTGGGACGGAGAGAGTATTACATTTGGGTGTGGGAAAGGGTGCTCTCTCTTGAAATTTATTAAATTTGTTGTGGAACAGTGTTGTCACTTGGAACCATATGGTTGGCCAATTAAATATTAATCATTGTGAAGAATAATATGCAAAGCTCTATCTGACTGCAAAATAGTTACACAAAGTGGGCATCGTAACAATGATTACAATAAAATAAAATCAGCAATGAACTGAGTTCAGGTTATAGATTACATAATCTGCAACCCTTATATAATTGTCATAAGAATCCACTACCGGTTGGAGCTAATACGTATGAAGAGGCAAAATGTATGGATGGTTAGATGTCTACATTCAATACATGGACACGTGGTGCTGACCTATAATCTGAATTGAAATCTTCACTTCCACCAAAACGCAAGAGCATCATAAATGAAGAAGAAAATTTGTCCAACAACTATATAACAGAATGGAAATTTGTCCAACAACTATATACTAACAAACAATTGGATGTCGATCATACAGGAGAAACCTTTTAGCTAATGTGAAATATATTAAGCTCCTCTTTCCAGAGGAATTATCAAGCAGTTGCCCTAGATCTTGAAATATTAAGCAGTTGCCACAGATCACCACAACTAATACATTTACAAGATCGAAAAAACATCATAATTCTAACATGTTCTATCAATACCTTATTGGTACTGGCAGTACCGCAATAGGCTCAGCTGCATCCATGATCTAGGGGCTGGACAATTTGTAGCTTCCGCAACACGTCCCCACGTCCATTTTTACTTCTCATAATTGCAAGTTTGCAAATCCAGACTCTTAGTAGCACCGAGCACATAAACGACTTTGTAGCTTCTCCTGGTGTTCTTCAGTTCATCAACTTTTCACGGACTTGCGTTAGAGGAGAGGCAACTCGAGAGTGAAATCAGGATCATGAATTAATTTAAAAAGAATATTTTCTGAAAAATGATATAGTAGAAAAAAATTGAAAGCAGACGGAACTACAATTTAGAAATAAAAAATTGCAAAGAAGATTGACATAGGAAGGGTACGCCTTGCCCATTATGTTTCTGTTCACCAAAAAATGAAGACAATCATGCTCTTTACTTGTTGAGAAGAGAGTGTATAAATATTTCTTTCGAGCTTACTTGGCTTGAGACTGTTGGTGGAGGCCGTCCTCCGATCAAGTGGTGCAGAGTCAAATCCTAGGGGAGAGGAGCGCCTGCACTGCTGCTGCGTACCTAGAGAGAGGAGTGAGGCGCAGAGGGAGAGGCGAGAGAGGGAGTAGGCCTGCACGGGGACATACTGACATAGTAAATACATGAGAGAGGGGCACCGGTTTGACACGCCGCCGCTAGAGGTTCAACATCGCCAATTCGCCATGGCCACCCGGGCCATGAGGTTGAGCGCGTCCTGAAGGTGTCAACGAGAGGAGAGAATGAGAGATCAGATTTTTATCCAGACTTCGGAAGGGAGTAGTGAGTCGCTGGTTGTTGAGACTTGTGAGAATATAGCAGCTGAAACAATCCGACTTTTTAGCGATAGAGAACAAATTATGCCATTAAAATAGCCGGATCAGTTTGTGTTCTTGTTATTTGTTGATGTAGAGTATGCATGGTGGCATATGGTGCGTAATTTCTTCGAGTGTGACACCAGACATTCACCATGCTTTTGAAATTAATAGTAAAGATTCGAATGTATCTAGTTAAGTATTTATCTAGATACATCCGAATCTAACAAAGTTGAGAACAATAAAATGGACCGGAAAGAGTACGTAATTGTTAACTCTCTCCGTCCCACAATATAAATGAGGGGAATATCCCATTAGTTCGACATAGAATCCAAATACATTGGATCCATTCGACGCAACAATGTAAATGAGGGGAATAGTAATCGATTGTATTGCTAGGTTGATATTACATACTCTATTTCTTGTGAGCCCTTGGTCTGTTTATATAGGAGTACAATACTTACAAGACAAGAAGCCTACTAGAGAACTACCAAATATACCAACTGTGACCTACTCTATCTATACTACTCCCCCCGTCTCAAAATAGATGTCGTAGATTTGTCAAAATTTGGATAAATCTAGACACTATTTACTGTAACACCCTAGTTTTAGCTAATCCTAACCAGGACTTTGTATGTGCATTCATGAGCATCATCCCTTAAAATGCATGCAAAAAAAATACTGAAACACCCTAAAACCCTAACCTTCTCCTCTTTTTGAAAACCTTTCAAAGGTGGCTTTTATATTTTGAGAAGTACCAAAATGTTTGGAGGCCAATTGGTGTTAAGGGTCCCTACAATATTTTCTTATTTTTGTAAATCCTCTAGTATTTTTGAATCACTCAAAAACATATTTGAATGAATTTACAAATGGGAAAATGTTTTCTAAAAAACAGAGCCAGCAGCCAAACAGGCCGGCCCAGCTCCCTCCTCTTTCTCCCTACCGCTCTGCGCGCAGCAGCTAGCAACCGCCGCAGCCCAGCCAAAGCCCACCTCGGCCCAAGGCCCAGAACCCCTTCGTCCTCGTCATCTTCGCAAGCGACGCGAAGCAGCTCCGTGTGCGCCGCGCCGCCGTCGATTGCCGTCGTGCCAAGATGCTCGCCTCACTGCCCTAGAGCCGAGGATAAGATCGCCCCCGATGCTCTCTCCCGTCCTCATCCTCTCTCGCTCTCCCTGGCGACCTCCCTCTCTCGTTCCTCTCTCACGCCCGAAACCCTAGCTTCGGAGCTTGCCATCTCCGGCCTCCCCAAGCCCAGCTGGTCGTACGCTGAGCTTCCCCGCTTCACCCTCTTCCTCCTCGCCGAAGGAATCGAGCCTGCGCGCTCGCAATCGGCCGTGTCTTTCCCGAGCCCGACGAGCGCTGCCAAAGATGGGTAAAGGATGTCAAAGATGAACACCGTTATTTCACTTCCATGGTCATACCTCCATCGACACAAAAGTCACCTCCCAAAATGAACCTTGGGTATTTGCTAAAGACGTGGACCAATGCTTCTTCGTAACCGATCCGATAAGGCCAAGTCGTGTAATCGTGAGAAGAGACAAAAGGAAAATTGTTGGAATAGATGGAGTTGCCGCTGAGATAAAAGAAGTAGAACAGGAGGCTACAAGATGGAGAGAGGCATGTGCTTTGGAGGTAGAAGCTGGAAAAGTTGCCATCAAAGCACTAAACCAGGAGGTAATCCAAGAAAATAAGTCTGACCTAAGCTTCACTAAAATGTCCTCTTGAGGTCATGAGATCTGCTGGACTACAACAAAGAATAGAAGAGTTGACAAGGCAGGTAGAGCAAGAAGATGGGCATGCAAGAAACAGTCCAGAGAGTGCTCGGAAAAGAATAAGATACGTCTGCTGGCCATGGCAGCAACTCCGAGTCATATCAGCATCCTCTCGTGATAGGACATGGTTTATTGATCAAAATGGTAGATTGTTACCAGGGACACAAGCGCTGCTTCAAATAAGGATCTGACTAAGTTCTCACAGTTTGCGTAGAGTCACATATCCCTCCCTGTTCCCCTATTTAATCTATGTATGTAGACATGCACCTAAGATTTTTCCAATAAGTTCATAAGGACTTGTTACTAGACTTACCAGATCTAGTTATAGCTTGTCTGGATATTGCCATCGAATTCATTCAACTGTGAGGACTTAGACTATGCACATTTGTATATACGATGCACATGCCTTTTTATAATAATGTTGTATAATGCATATGTAGGATGATATTGAACCGATGAGATGAATTTTGGTTTATATTTTGAAGTTTGAAGGGAATGAGTCTATACAAAATATCTCAGACATGGAGCGTAACATTATAGAGCGCATAAATAGATAGACCTTCAAAAGGGAAACATCATCAAAGATTAAATAGTAGATAATATTTCTTAGCTATTGTTTTTAAGTATTTTTGTGAATTTCACGTGGAGACGTGTGTGGATCGCGCTCCCATCATTGGGCAGGAGACACATTTAAGTGACTCGATAAAATCTAGCTAAAAGTGAAATAAGATTCAAGACATATGTTTTAATTAAAAATGATGAAAAGCCCTACACCCTTTGTTGTAGCTCCTCTCCTTGCCAGTGTGACCCTGCATTTTTTTCCAAGGCGATATAAGCAAATAGAGTTCACAACAACTTCTGCATGACACCGCAGTTGTGGTCGAAACGTAAAACTAGAGAAACCGAGGATGAATCAATAAATAATAGGTCATGGCTGCCACAACCTGAAATATGCTTCTCACTGCAAATCACCCGATATAATAATATCCTTTAGGGATAGACAGTGAAAATAAGTGTTTGTGCCGATGTCTTCATGCAACTAGCTTATTGATTTGGGGGACGAGAGACTCCACAATCACTTGGTTCGTCGCCTCTGATGGGTGGACGGAGTCCCAGAACACGTGGTTCGATGCATTCGGGCAAGTACCAATCGACAAGGGGTTGCAGAGGAAGACACTCGTCTCAATTATCCCTGTCCCACAACAGGACAGCCTCGCCTCAACAAACCCTAATGCCACATACAAAAACAACACACAGTTAGGATGAGATGAGCCCAACCCTGCACATTGTTGAAATTTTGATAGCAAAAGAATAAACTGTAACACCACGGTTTAAGTAGCCCATCAATATACCATACCTTGTGATCCAGGAGAGGTCGCAAGGGTGTAGAGAGGTGTGTAGATATCGAGAACCGCAATATTGAGATCGTGGTATTTCCTCGACAATGAAGAGACGGCGATGTTCAGCTTCTTGTTGTACACCCGAGACTGACGATTGAGCCTGGACACACATCCTCTCTTTCCGTGACCCAATACCGTGATCGCAGCAGGAAAACAACCTAGTGGTGGCAAGGAAAACACACCGATGCGTCGTGCTCCCATACCGTGAAGTTGCTACAATTAGTAATCCAAGGTTCAAACATTGACATGATCAGAATAATAATCTCATCAACGCGTTTGGAGCAAGAGGAAGCAAAGGGGACCTTCAAGTAGGATCGATCGATGCTCCTTACCGTCACGGTCTCAATGGCAATGCTGACTAACAGGTCGGCAAACTGGTCAACCGTGAACGTCTTGAAGAGCAGAGGGTTGACGTTGTAGTTTGGGCCCAGATCATTTGACCCGTCGCTGATAATGTATAGCGCACCAGAGATGATTGACTGAGCCTGACTGCTCCCGACCAAGGCTGCGAGCTCAGATGTATACTCTTTGAAGTACTCCAACTGTTGGGACAAAGGGATGACTTGCTGTGTATTGCACAATTTCTCCATTTTTAGTACACTGCCACGGTTAATTCTCATGGTAAGCTTTATTCCGGCCTATTTGATGATACTTACAAGTATGAGTGAGGTGGGTTCATAGTAGCCGGATCCCGCTGATGCGAAATTGGCTCCCGTCAGTAGGTTCTGTGCTGATGCATGTGTGCTGAGATATGCAGGAGGAGAGCTAGCAAACCCCACCTTTTCAGCTGCAACCATAAAAGTTTATTAATACTACCTCCGTTGCTAGATGTAAGGTGTATAATTTTTGGTATAGAAATTAAAAAACACATGTAGAGCGAAAGTTACACCAGTTTTGGACTGCATTAACCATAGTCGTGAGAAAATCGATCGAGGACTTTGCATGAGATAAGAAACGTAATCAAAGCCCAAAAAATATTGTCCACAGACCGGTGGTGCAAATAATACACCTTATATTCTGGATTTTTTTTCTCAAAAAATAACGAAGGGAGGTAGTAACTCAAAGTGAAATGCATCTAACAGGAAAATATCACTGTTGTACTGCACAAAGATCCAGAGGTTTAATAATATGTCTAACCTATGATATCGCCAAGCAATCTGCCGTTGCCGAACCTCCCCGTGGCGACTTGGCCCTCGAAGTCCCTGCCGTAGGGAGGGAAGTTTGCTTTCACAACGGTGAGGATGTAGTCATTGTTGCCGACATCGACCAGCGAGTCGCCGAACAACATCATCGCCGGCACCGATGGCCAAGCCTCCTTACCTTGGGTCTTTCGTACTGCCAAGACGAGGACGGCAAATAGCAGCAAGCATCTCACCGCCATTGGAGTGGGAGAGAAGCAACACGTACTGAGTCTGCTCTGGTGGAACGTTGTCTATCACCTCTGAAAGAGAAGCAACACGATTCTGCTCTATCGGAACTTTATATAGGGCATGGTTTTGCACACGCACGCACAAATGCAGAGCTTGTTATGAAACCCATAATTACACCCCCATGTGAACAAGCTGTTCCCACAAAAACCAGCGTAGGCATCCAATCAGAGCACGCAGTACTCTTCTTTAAGGACAAAATTTGTTGTCCTTGTTTGCGCTTTTCTCTGGCATCATGACTCACATTGATCATATTGTTCGTGCGTTTCTTTTTCCTCGAATAGCAAGTAGAGAGATATTGTTCACGATTTGTCTTTTCTCGGTGTCAATCCTATGAGTGAATTGAATTTCGTTTGAAATTCTGTAACAATATGTGTAGATGCATGTGTAATCTGCATTCTATCAACGTGTAAAATATCAACTGAAAATAACTTATATTTTAGGTTGTGCAAAATTGGAAAAAGTGATAATTTGAAGTAGTGAACATCAGTGCAACTTTTGAAACCTCCAAAAATTTTCAGCAATTTTTGCACAGCCTAAAATATAAAAAAATTGAGTTAAGATTTTGTATATTGATAGGGGCTATTTGGTTGAGCTTATTTGTGGCTTTTAGCCTTTGGCTTAATACCCACAAACGCACATACATAGTTGCTTTTAATTTTAGCTTTTGGCATATACCATCATACAACTAGATCCAGTTAAAACCAAAAAACCAATTTAGGTGCTTCTGTGACTTATAAACCAAAATTCAAAAGCCAGATTTAATCCCAACCAAACAATCCCTAAGTACATCTTTTCCACATCTAGAGCTTTTTTCAGATTTTTTTAAAACATTAAAATATCACTTTCAGTTTTTGCAAAAAATAAGAGCTACATGTCACTAGGGCTACATTTGTAGTTTCTGAATGCATATACGATTTTTTTTTAACTCAGAAAATGGAAGTATCAAGCACGTCAGAAGGAAGAGAGCAAGAGCAGTATGAAGCACCTCATCTCCATTGGAGCCAGCCAACAAAGCTATTTAATGGAATATGGATGTCTGTGAATGTCACTTAGATTCCTCGATCGTCTGGTTTGTTTATGCAATTTTGCCTGCCTGCGCTTGACAAAAGAAAAAGGAAACATGGGCGGTGCGTGCTGTAGAGACATGGGATCGAATTAACAAGCTCTCGAGTACAAGGATGTACAGTACTACTGAGCAATCAAGTTCTAGCAATGAGCTAGCTAGAGTGGAGTACTCTTCTTGTAGCTGCAGGAATGCGATCTCTCTAATCATGGATGAACTTTTTGTACCTTACAGAAGGACATCTAATCATGGATGACCTTTTGTACCTGCAAAGCACTATTATCTCTCTGCTGGTCCTAGACTTTTACCGAATGCACAAGCGTGCGGGGACCTACGTCGTCCTACTCCTAGAAAAGAAGCCACGTAGCTGGATCGTCGCTGCATGCATGCATGGCAGAATTAATTAACTAGTAGTACGTGCTCTAATTAAGCTGCAGGCAGCTGAGCCCTGCCTGCATCCATCGATCGGTGAATGCAGCAATTAATTAAGGATGCACAGTGCGTTGCGCTCGCTTGCTCTGGCGGCGAACTGTTCACGCATTGCGCCTAGGTATTCGTTGCCTCAGCTCGCTCCAACTAATTAAACACTAGATGTAGTGGTGCGCCCACGATACCGTTGAACCCGTATTGTAAATAATCGGAGTAATTAGGGTACATAAGTTGAATGTCATAGCATAGATAGTCATAAAGTCATAGGTATGTTGCAGAACATAGGTGATAGAATTCGTATTTACATTCTACGGATATTCAGTCAACGTAGCCAAACTAAACCTTCAAAAGTTTACCGATCAGAGATGTAGATCTGTGGAGTCTATTTGTAGATGAGCAAAAGAAACTCGCAAGTCTATGAATCCAACCTGCAAATCAGAGTTCATCACTATTATAGTTGTTTGACACCCCGTACCATATTTAATTTGTAAAGCCAAATTAATGGTCTCATCCATCTTCAGTAATCTTGTAACTGTGTGCCCGCTCAAACTAATCCCAACATTTATACCTGATGTGAAGCTGGAGTCATGAACTTGTACAATCTAAGGGTTGTTTTTCTTCTCAGCGGCACTGGATGCGTCGTTTACATACTGTTTTGCAGCCCTGCATTTATATCTTTTGTTTATACATGTTTAACAGAGAAAAACATATCACAACATTCTATGAATTATCTGAGAAACACTCGAGACTACAGCGAGATAAAAAACTTAGATGACAATACTCGACACGACAGGGCGAACAATGTCATGCAGAATACCTTATCAAGTAACCTAGCATTTGTGAAAAATCCACAACTTGACTATAAAGTTTAGACATGGTTTTAGAAAGATAGAAAGATATGTTATTTTCAGAATCGATGATAGACAAAAGTCAGCATCTACAGAGAGTTCACATGAAAATGAGCTTTAAATTTTAGACACATCACACTACTCGATGGTACACATAAAACATCATGATTCTTTTCCCACAGGCACATGCATATAGAGCAGTCGTGCATGCTAAGGGGAAAAACACGAACACGATAAGGGTCACGAGCATCCTCAGTGATTCCCTTCCGCTCTCTTTCCCAATATGCTACTGCCACCATATCTAATCTCACACCACCGATTCGTCATCTGGCCTAGACCTGAGAAGCAGTGGCAGTGCCCTGGACCTGTGCAACAACGGAAGCAGCTGAAGGTCTCGTGCGGGGGCATCCAGTGGATCCCCACTGGAGGGGCGCTCCCACCATCGTGCCATCCATGGAGCTCACTGGCACCACCATGGACCGCCCGTGTAGCCTCCCCATCTGAAGGTCCCTCCCAGAGCTCGTGGTTGCCCACGGGAGCTGAGCCTCCCCGGACTTGTCTCCGAGCTGCTGATGCCAGTACCACACATCGGCAGTCGCCATTGAGCAGCCATCCAGCAGATCCCCATGCGCCATCCCGGCTGCCGCCCCTGTAAGTCGTTCCCATCTTCCTCCTCCACCAACTGGACAACCATGCTAGCCTTAGGCGACTCAACGGTGGACCGCGGGGACAACAACCGGCTGCAGACAGTGGTGAGCGCAAACTTCCTGCCACAAGAGCTTCCTCGGTAGAAGGACCAATGTCCCGCTCTCATCACTAACATACTCGGTATAGACACACACTCTGCTTTGCTTGCATATGTTTCACAACATGGGTAAAATTAGGCATGCACAATGCACAACCGCTTTTCACAGCAAATCAAGCTGAGGCATCATGATTTTGAGAAAATGGTGGTGAAGATTATGTGCAGCTAAAGTGGTGATGATTTTGGCCAGAAGGTGAGTGATGTTGATTACTATTTTGTATGATGTATTTATTGTGCAACTTTGTGGTTGTTGTGCAGCGGAAAGACTAACCACGAGGACTATCCCAGGTCTCGGTGAGCCAAAGGCAAGGCCAAGGCAGCCGAAGGGGTTGTGAGTTTTGCCTCAGCATGCTCCCGATAGGACGACACTACTGCCAGGATATCAGTATGTTAGCAGCATAACCTGAAAAAATTCATCAGCGCAGTAAGTCAGGCAGAACTACTGAATTCTGTAGTTTGAATGTAGAAATAGTTTTCTCAACCTTGGCATAGAAAACATGGTACGAAGGTTTGGGATTATATTTGTGAATTATAAGTTATATCCTGACTAATCTACAGACATTTCACACAAGATATGAATGAGCACACAATACAGAGAAATACGACTGAGACCTACGACAACAAAGACTATCTAAGCACTAAGCACATAAGTAACCTATTTTGTGTTGAAATTCTAATGGATGGGGCTGGCAGATGACTTGGACATCAAGTACAGGCATACCAAGCTCAGACAAAAGACAAATGATCGATACAAAATAAGTCAACATAATTTATTTAATCTATGAAATACAAGTATCTATACTATTAATTTCCTAGACGACCCTGGTAAGTGCGTCAAAACGTTTCGTCCGTTTTCCGCGTAGTTCCGTCGCTAATTCCAAATACTTCCTATGAAAACTGGATGTACCTAAAGACCCACCGGATCGTGGTCGATCGATACACAAAAGTAATCTTCTTGTTTAAAAGGCCATCGCTTTGGCAAAGAACAATAGTAAAAAAGACCATCGGAAGACCGGAGGATGACTCTCTCTCGCGAACGCGCCACCACCACCACCACCCACGCCGATTGTACCACCGTCTCCCCTTCCTACCTACTCCGAGTCGTCGCTCCCCAAGGGCGAGCTTGGTCCGCACCTATGCGGGGGTAGTTCGGGTGTGTGGAGGGGGTGCGACCAAGGGCTCGTCATCCTTTGCCGACTGATAGGTGTTGTGCTTCACCGGAGAGAGTGATCAGATCGCCATGGAGGATCATCAATTTGGAGGGAAGACGTGATTTGAATCGGGCTAGCCCACGTGTTGGAGACCTACGAGGCCCGCAACATGGACTGAAGCCACCTGGTGAGATCAATGGCAGAGTGTGCATTGGTGTTGGTATAGCGAAGGCGGATGGCGCAAGTGCGCTTTCCATTCGAGGTGGAGGCGATAAGGCTGAGGTGGTGGAGTCTTTCTTCGGGCAGCTTTGGGAGATCCCCTCCCATCGGCGACCTAGGGTTACGACCACCTCACCAAATCTCGTCTGGATCCGCAAGGATTTGTTCGAGAGCAAGAGATTTTTGGCGGCCGATTGCTATCCTGCTAGTGGTAATCGACTCCCTGTGCCGAATGTCTTCTCCTTCTCCAAGGATTATTGGAGTGCGGAATCTCACAGAGCTACTTTACAGGAGATCATCATGGAGGGGGCTGGTGGGAGAAGAGATGGTGGAGGTACGTACAAGGCTAGAAGAGGACGCCACAAGCGTGGTGCCTTACAGAGCTCGTCCGCCCCAAGTGCGCATGGTGGGAAGTCTCTGCCTCCATGCCCCGAGCAGTCGGGAGGCCGAGCTCGACAGAGATGCAAGCTCTGGGACAAACACATCAGTTGAGGGAAGCTACGATGGGGATGTAGCCGATGATGAATCCAGATGGGTGGAATCCAGTGGGGGCAGATGCAATTTCCACAGCAAGGTCCGATGATGCAGATGCCTCAGTGGCCCTTCCAGATGGCAAAGGCTGCGATGGGTATCTGCGGCGAAACTCTAGCCCCTGGTGGATAGTATTGCGAATAGGCTGACGGCCTGGAGAGCCGTCATGATGGCAAAGGCTGGGCGCCTAACGTTGGTTAAGTCAGTCCTCATGACGACCCCCTCCACCAGATCATCGTGTTGGGGCCCAACAAGCGAACACTTAAGCAGATCCAAACGATAGCAAGGGAAAAATATGTATCGGGTAGCCGGTTTGTGCACATCAAAGGGAAAAACCGAACCCGGTATCAGTCCGTGGGGATGTTCTCCGTGCGCAACACGTGTCAGACGCGAGAGCGCACACAGTGGTTCTTCTTTTTTCCTTTTACGAAGGTCGGTATTTTCTAGAGATACCCTAAAACCTATCCAAAAGATACAGAAGTACAGGGCGAAGCCCGTCGACACGTGTTGGGTTTTATTTAGTCCATGGACACGAATAAGAACACGAGCGTACTGGTGAAAACACATGAAGAGAATTCCAGGGCGAGTTCTTCTCCTGTGTTTTCTCTTTCGTGTGTATATCAACGAAAGATAGCTGGAGTCAGCTATAGACTTGGGCACATCAACCCTAACTATACCGTCTTTAACACGGCAAAATGAGTTAATGAAATCAGTTAATGGCCAAGCAACTCGTCGATACACACAAGAAATTAAAGTATCCAAGTTGTTTTCAGGCACCACGTGAGTGAGTCGTGGAGCTACCAAGAATCAGTCCAACCAAAGTTTATTCTGGCATTAGCCATTACCATCAACTTAGGAACAACTCCCTCCGTTTCAAAATATGAGATGTTTTAGTTTTATGAAAGGAGTGTATCTAGACTCCTTTTAGTGCATAGGTTCACTCTAAACCTAGATGAACCTACACACTAGCTAAAAGAGTTCTAGATACACTTCATTCACAAAGCTAAAGCATCTTATATTTAAAACGGAGGAAGTATATCTTAAATCAGATCATAAATGTTTCTAAAAAAAATCTCAAATCATAAACGTTCGTCCGTGTGCAAAGTACTACTAACTTATTTGTAGAAGGAAGGATCTTCGACAAGAGTAGAGATGCCAAGGTACTTTTTCTAAGTCTTTTAGAAAGCACTGCCACGAGACATATACTTGGCATATTGTGTGGCACTCTAGCCATCGGGGGAGGATCCGGCAAACGTGGAAGGTGTGCAATGCTAACCCTAAGAATTGTGCTCATAGGAAATATACTACTGAGGAAATAAAAGAAAAAAGAATTAACCTAAGAATTGTTATGCGCCACAATGCACGCCCGAGGAGGCCTGCTAGAAGCACCATACACAAGACAATCTAGAGCCGGCGCTTTTGAGACCCGAAGCCCCAGTTCCTTAGGGAAGGCCCTATAGGAGTTTCTGCAGACTGTGGATTAAGCTACGTTGGGTTTGGACGCTCTTAGCTCGATTCTCAATTGAATAGACAAGTTACGTGCTTAGTCATCGAAAAAACGGAGAGCAGGGACGAGGGTTTGGGAGATAAAAGTAAATTTATTGATTTTGTCGATTATATGTGTCTAAGTGTCATTCTTCCCTTACCTCTCATATATATATATATATATATATATATATATATATATATATATATATATATATATATATATATATATATATATATATATGTGAGGCATCTGGATTTTCCATGCAAGTTAGGGTGTCTGATACACGTTTACAAGTCGAATTCTAACTTCTAAATCTAGCCCTAAACTAGGTAAATCTTGAATCCGACTTCATACACTGGATCATAGATTGCAGATTATTCATATGGTGGAACACTGGGTGTAGCTATGAGAGTTCCTTTTACTGTCGGACCAACGGGATATTATGGTTACTGGATGCAACTATCTAATGACGGCCGCTCAGGATATCTTCAACCAGCCTGGCTAGCAGCATATTAGTTGACTACCTGATGCTGCTTAGTGCTCTATGTTTATTTTTCGCTAGTATGTTGATTCATGTTTTAACTTTAAGCGATCCATGATTTTATAATAACTTTGAATGATACAGTTTCAATAAAAGGCTATGTGCATCAACTAATAAAGAGGCCGGGTTGCTATCCCCTTTTCGAAAAAAGGATTTTCACTGTCAACTAATCGGGATTATTTTATTTTTAAGACTCTTGAAGTGTCAAGTACTAAAATGTACATATATAGAAGAAATATTTGTAAGAACAGAGGACTAGTGCCGTGGATGACAGTTCCAATTATTTATATAACCAGCCGGTTAATGTCCTTGGTGAGGGAATCAACTATCACTTCGTTGGCCGCTTCTGATGGGTGGACAGAGTCCCAAAACACATACGTTGTCGCATTCGAACAAGTACCGATAGACTTGGTATTGCAAAGAAGCACCGTGACTTCCAATAATCCTGTCCCACAGCAAGCCCGCCTCGCCTCGGAGAACCCTAAATCGATGCAAACAAACCGTTCAGTTGGAAGGACCACAAGTCTACGATGATTCGGAGATGCAAAAAAAAAATAGGAGGGTTGCACCATGCCAATGTGTCACACCTTGCGCCTCGGGAGCGGTGGAAAGGCCGTACAGAGGTTTGTAGATGTCCAGAACTAGAATCTTGAGATCATGGTGGCGATTCGACAATGCCTCGACAGCAGCACTTAACTTCATGTTGAACCTCTCAGAGTCGTTGTTCAGCCTTGATACGCACTTGCTGCTACCATTGCCAAACACGGTGATCGCCAAGGGAAGGCAACCCAAAGGTGGCAGCGAGAAAACACCGACGCGCCGTGCTCCCGTATCGTAAAGTTGCTAAATTAAGTTTCGAAAATTACACAATTGCATGATCCTCTTCATTATTTCAGGTGTGCTAATGAAGGTTTAAGCTAGCTGTAGGGTGTGCTGTGTGTTCTTACCGTGACGGTGCTGTTGAAGACGCGGATGAGGCGATCAGAGAACTGGTCCGCGGTCTGGGTCTTGAAGAGCAGTGGGTTGATGTAGTAGTTTAAGCCGAAGTCGATCGTACCAGCGCTGATGATGTAGAGTGAGTTCGAGATGATTGACTGAGCACGGCTGCTCCCAGCCACCGCTGCCAGCTTAGATGTGTAGTCTTTGAAGTTGTCTAGTTGCTGGGACAAAGAGATGACATGCTGCGCAGAGGGTTTTGCGAATTACTAGTCGTGTTAGAAGAAAAGGGCTAACTGAGAGACTAGGGGAAGTATAAATAAAAGCCACGCTACTCATTGTAAGATTTTTGTTTTCTTGCGAGAGCAACTAATAATCGATGGTACTTACATACATAGATGCTGTGGGATCGTAGTAGCCGCTGCCAGCCGATGCGAAGTTCGCTCCTATCAGAAGGTTCTGCTGCCATGACGAGGCTTGCTGTAGGCTGAGATATGCAGGAGGGGAGCCACTTAACCCAATCTTTTCACCTAGGAACCACACAGTTCGTACTCTATTGTAAGTTTGTAACACATGCTCTGCATCTAAATTAACAAGAGTTAAGTGCTAAAGAAATGTCGTCAACTCAAGCAGGGGCTAACCTATGATATCGGAGACCAATCTAGCGTTGCTGAACCTCCCGGTGGGGACAGCATGGTCCTTCAAGTCCCGGCCATATGGAGGGGCGTCCGCCTTAACGGCGGTAAGAATGTAGTCGTTGTTACCGACGTCGACCAGCGAGTCACCGAACACCATGAGCGCCGGTGGCCGAGTTTCGCCGCCGCGTGCCGACGTCGGCGCTGCCAAAGAAATAAGGAAGACGTGAAGCAACGGTAGCAAACTCCTCACCGCCATTGGAGGCTGTCAAACTATCATTTGGAGTTGTCTGTAAGCACAAGACGGAGTGTTCGCTCGTGAGCTACTATTATACAAAGCGTGCCTTGCAGATTAGGGAAATGAGATGCTCAAGAGCATGCACGCGCATGGAACATACCGTTAACAAATTTCGAAGGAAAAAATTCATGCGTGAACACACGCACGCGCACGTGAAAACATGTACACTGTTGGTGGATGGGAATTTTGAGGCAAATTCTCTTCTCTTCTTTAGACTTTGGATGGATTGACACATCTGGACGGATTGGTTATTCGGTTGTACACGTATATAATCTAGACAAATAAAAACGAAAAGGAGACCCAGCTTACACTTGGCAAGTATCCTCCTCCATACACGCGGGAACTTAAATAATGTGCGTGCGTGCATATACAGGGGTCGGGATCGGGACCTGTGGACCGGGATTTTGCTGGTCTGTTGGATGCTCTGGCGCCATTGGAACGACATTGTTTTTGAGGGAGTCGCTCCGTCCGCGGCAAAAGCTATCCGAAGAATTTCCTCCGAGGCGGGGATGTGGAGGGCTGGGGGTCTATTCCGCGATTGTTTAGGACAGGTGGACATGTGGAGATACCGCGAGTAGTCACCTAGTGCGTGTGTGTGCTGTCATTTTGACAGTGTGGGTCCGCTCGGGCGTCTGTGCTCCAGCGGGTGTAATGCTCGGCCGCATGGCCCTTCTTCTATGAAAACGATACGTCTCTCAGGACGTATCCTTGACATATACAGGGGTGAATGTTTGTACGGATTTATGAATGTCTGTGTTTGTAATAGGTTTAAAAAAAAAGTTATATCACGCTCACACAGAGGAAAGGATTGGATGCTGTGGAACGGGCTAGTAGAGTTCAGTAATAATGTAGATTTTAATGTAGGTTGTGCCGTCGCATTGTCGGGCGTGAGGAGCCGCGCCGGGATCGGAGGCTCTCGCTGGCGCCGCCGCAGGGCGTGGGGGGCCTCGTCGTCCGTCCTCCAGTGGGGGCGCCGCATGGAGAAGCCCCGCGCTCGGAGGCCATGGACGCGGGAGCCGTCGCACCGCAAGGATGCAAGCCGTGCGGCGGCGTGGTCACGGAGGGCGCCGTCGTGTGACTGGAGGCCGCACTGGAACTCCTAACAGTATTATTGACACATCTGGACTAGACGGATTGGTTACTAGTATTATACACGTATATAATCTAGCCATACAAAAACGAAAAGGAGACCCAGCTTGCACTTGGCAATAAGGTATCCTCCTCCATAGTCCATACACGCGGGAACTAGGTGTCAAATGCTATATCACGCTCACGGAGGCAAGGATTGGATGTCGTGGAACGGGGCTAGTAGAATTTATAGTGCTTCTTTGCAACCCCAAATCGATTATATTGGAACTTGTCCAAACGCCACAACTCAAATTCATAGCTCGAGTCGCTGCAGCAAACCCCACACAGAGGTCAGTAATGTAGATGTTAGTAATGTTTTAGTATGCTTTGACTATATATTGACTAAATTTGTGTACCTTATATTTCAAAATAGATGTAGTGTATTAAACGACGAATTACATTAAATCTCAACACGGGAAAATCCACTTATACTACACCGGTGGGCTTAATCTATGGGGGCCCACTTACATGTCCAACGTGTCACCCAAACATAATTCACTGTAGGGAATGTAAAACATGTGCCGCATGTCCTCCATGGTTTTCCGCCAACCGGCTTCATCCATTATCATCAGTTCTTAACTTTTTCTTAAGTTTCACCTTTCCTTTTCCGTAAGTTTCTGATCCCATTGTTTTAGCACTATTGGGAAGATAAAACCATGTCGGAAACCGTACACACTTGGTCTAGGGCCTAAAATTAGGACCCGGGTCTATCTCTAGCTCGACCGGCGGCGTCAACTCCTGTAGCAGCGGCATCAACTTTGCCGGCAACGGCGCGAATGTCTTGGTTCCCATGTTGTACACCCCTGAGCCTAGTTTAAACCCAGTCTTCATCCGGTGAAGGAAGTAGATGCAGTCTTCTCGGGCTCCATCAAGGCCGTTAGTAGCGGCAAGAACCGACTTTGAGCATGGAGAGGACACCAAGAGTGCGTGGCCGTCAAAACCTCCGTCGAGTTTCTTCCACCGGCGATCGCTGAAGTCGGCCTCCCAGACCTCGAAAGTGCACTTCTTAGTTACTTTCATTCCGTCGATGCCCTTGTATTTGTTTTCTGTTCCCAACATCACCACTAGCAGCTTGCCACTCGATTCGACCAGATATTGCTCCATTTGGTAAATAATATGGCTATGTTAATCATCTTTTGGTCCAGCCGGCCTCGCAATGTTTGCCTCAGGGAGACGGCAATGGTGTCCTCAAGACCGTGGGGGTGCATGTTGGTGGGCAGCAAGCTTGGTGGAGCTCTTAGGTGTCGTGGGGTCGGGAGAAATCCTTGTCGGCGTGGCCGGCCCCGTCGTGGTGACGCCTGCGGGCGCCACCTTCCTAGCTCAGGGCGGCGGGTGTACCCTCCTCCACTCCCCCAGTGTACCGGGAGAAATCCTAGGACCTGTCCGGGCAGCAGCGTCGTCGTCGTCGTCCCCTTCTTAAAGGTGCTGCTTGGTACACGATGACTCGAAGGCATCTGAGTGTGGTGGTAATCTTCGGTGGTCACAGCGGTTGCGAGACACTAGCGCTTATGTCGATCCGACGTTGTTGGAATTTCTTTCTTTTTTTCGTTCTCTTGTTTTTCTTTTGGGATTTTGTGCCCCAGCTGTGGTTTGTACCTTGGCGGTTGTGTTTATACCAAAGCGCGTCTCACCGCTTTATATCTATAAGCGGGGCGAAAAGTTCGAGTTAACCAGTTTGTCACGGACCTTCGTTCTGGAATATATCAAAGTCGTTGGATCCTCTGGGAACTGCGGCCTCTTCATTGTACCGTTGCAAGGGTTGCATCTTCTTCAGCGAGTGCACACACATTATGACAGGCTGAAACAAAGGCTGATGGAGGTTTAAGAACGACACGAAGCAGAGAAGAACACACAGAATCTAACTGATTATTCGGCTAACAAAGATGATATGAGAAGATGATTGAAGCTGAAACAAAGGAAGCGTTCTGATAGATTAAAATCCATAGAATTTCTCATGAAAAAAAGCTGCAAACCGAGGGTAAGGGAGGATTGATGTTCTTCGGAGAAGGGATTCTGCAACTCAGTAGTGATGGAGGGCCCTGTCTCTTATCGTGGCGCTGGAACTGGGGGCCTGGCGCCAAGGCGTTGAGAGGACCGGGCGGCGCCGGGTCGTCGGGAGTGATTCCCACAGTAGCAAGTCGTTGCCGCTGGACCTCTACATGGCCGGTCGTTCCAGGGAGCACCCAAGAGGAAATAACCCAAATTCTCCCCAAATCGGGGAAGAGTTTCGTCCTTCCCAAAATCTGAAGCTAAGCAGTTCCTTACCCCCAAATCGGGCCGCAAGTGACCTCGATCTGGTTACGCGTGGTCGGCGGAGGAGACGCTTGCGTCTGCCAGGTGTGGCCTAGTCTGAGGGAGGGGTGAAGGGCATGTGAGAGCCAGTGCAGTCAAACTGCATCTGGAGGGGCGCTGGGGTTAAGCTCCGATGGCCTAAGTCGGGCGCCTGCACGCGCTTCCCTACCGCCGTCGCTGGTAGCTCGTCCGAAATTCCCGCGCTCTGCCTCCCATCGACGTCCCAGCCGCTTCTCGCACCGCGCCACACCCGCTGCTCCGCAGTCCTCCTCCACGTCTCCATCCCCACAAACGCGCCCCTGTCTCGAGCTCCACGGGAACCCATGCCGCCGATGAATTACACTGCGAAATCTGCCACTCCGCTGCCGGATCCGGTCGCCCGAACAGGAATTCGCCTCCCCCGCCGCAGGATCCGGTCAATACAACAGGCATCCGCCTCCGCCAGCCGGGCGCGCTACATGCGAGGCTGGGGCAGGGGCGTGGGGGACGAACACGCCGGGGGTTCGAGAACCGGTTAAGTCAACTCGGCGGTGGCAACCCAAGTAATAACTCCAAAACATCAGGGGCAAAATTGTCCAAAACGGACGAAGGACAAAAAACATTGCCTTTTTTATTATTACTAGCTAAATATCCGTGCGTTGCTACGGGAGGAAAAAGCTCTACAGGACCAAAATTCTCGACATGTGTACCACAACCTTAGTTTGCCCTTTTATTTATTTTCTTCTCCTACATGGCACGAACATGAGTGTCGCAAAGTCCAAGAAAAGTGTCTAACTTGAAGCACTCTCTAAAAACAATTATAAATTCGGTTTGCACTAATTCTTGCTTCTAAAATTATATAAATATGTATTTTTGGATTTCTTGTATTAGCAAAGCGATACAACACAACTATCTACATACACACAGATTAGACACACACATTTTTAATAATTGAAAATATGTTTTAATCTTCTAATATAAAGATGGTCATTCTTATATAATGAACAATTTCCATCAAAATTCCATGACGCCTTAGTGTCCACGGCGGCGAGGCTACGTGCAAGGCTCACTTGCTAAGCAGCTTCATCAATGCAATTTGTCAAAAATAATTTGCTACTCCTGTGGTGTGAAGCTAGCTAACACGAACCAAAGAGCTAGCTAGCACGTGTGCATGTATATAGTTCCGCATGTAGTTAATTAGAAAATAGGACCAAGACTCCATTTATAAGCTAAACCAAACATGACAATTCTACCATGTCTGCGATGAACTGGTCATTCTTATGACACACTGAAATACAAATATTTGTGCATCGTTACTGGTTAATTTTTTAATATTAGACTACCTCGTGTTACTCCGATGTCTCGTGTATCTCTCTTGACGGAACATTAGCCATCAGCTCACCAATCATTGTACTCCTTCCATCTCAAAACTGATGTCGAAAGTTTGTCAAAATTTAGATGATAGTATCTAGATATATCCAAACTTTTTTTTAAATGCGACATCTATTTTGAACGAGGGAGTAGTAGTTTAGATTTTGAGCATTTTGTTGTAAATACATTTTCTCATTTCAATTTATCAGGAAGCATGCATATTTGCCTTCACCCTTTAACGGAACATTGGATATGTCAATCGACCAATTTTCATATCCAAGAACAACAATAAACAAAAAAAAAACTGGATACAACAATACATATATTTTAAACATATACTACTACTACTACGTTATGGCATAAAAATCCTTTTTTTCACTTCTTCGTTTTGTACTACTTGCTACTTATACGCAGGGTGAAGTCCAATTACCTACCCGTGGAATCAGGAACTCTCTCTCTATACTATTCACCGGTCTCTTTGGTGGAGAGAGTTGTAATGGTCACCATTTTAATGCTCCCAGCTATTCACCCGTCTCTCTCCACCATCTCTGTATTTTGAGCCACAAAAAAAGATCCTCTTTCTTCTATGAAAAACTCCTCTTTCTTCTCTTTGCCTGTATCTAATCACATGACCTGAAGATCCCATTTTTTATCCCCTTTCTTCCCTCGAGCTGAATAAATTGGGAATCACTCCGTCTATCAACAGGCAGGTCATGCATGGGTCAGATCTGACCAAGTCTAGGAGCACGCTCGCCCGCCTTCAGCGCCATGGCCGCCGTGCACGCAACAAGCATCTGCGCTTTTGAGTTCTGTCCCATGCATCTGCGGCCACACCAAGCAAGCAGAGCATTCGTTGCTCGAGCACCCAGCCTAGGCCTCCATGCCCCCGCCAATCCCGCCTCAAATCTTTCCTCGCCTTCCTCCCCTCTCAACAACCACCACCAGGGGGCGCAAGGAGGCCGTGCACGTGCTCCTCTTCTGCGGACGGCAAGGAGGTCCTGGACCTGCTCCTCTCCAGCGCCGCCACCCGCGCAGTCGCCACGGATCGACCGAGGCAAAGGGAGGCATTGGGAAGAACGGCATGTGGCGGCGGGATTCGGGGACGACGTGCGATGTGCGTAGGTGCCGCGAACCGTTTTTCAGCACATCGGGAAGAACGGCATGCGACGGCAGGATTCGGGGACGACGTGCGCAGGTGTGGCTAACCGTTTTTTATTCAGCGGTGTCACTTTTGTAATATGACCGAACTCGCAGGGGTAAAAACGTCCAACAAAAAGATGTACCATCAAGACCATAAACCTTTTAATAGTATAGACTAACACAATGCCCGCGCGTTGCTGCGAAAAAACATCTTGTCGACTGTCGTGGTGGTGTCACGACAGATGCCATGGATAGGCTAAAGGTGAGGGCTAATATGCGCTAGGGGAATCCAGGGAGGGATAGTAGATTGATTCTCCACGCAGAAGCTTTGTATTGATGTTCTATCTCCAAGATTACAAGTGCTCCTTGAGCTGTATTGACAAGAGGAGGAAGAAGAACTCTTGCCTACTATCTAGCCCAAGAACCCTAGGTCCACTAGTGCTCAACCAACTAGAATTCTGCCAACCCCTTCTACCAGAACCCTAACCCCCCTTATATAGTGGTGGTTCGGTCCTGGCCTAGGGCATACGTGGAGGCATATTCCTAAGAATATGTCCCTCCCAAAGTAGTAAGCCAACAGGGGTGCTTTTCCCCCGCGTCACACTTGCTTTAGCGACGTAGCCTCTGCTGCGCCCGCGTCAGCCGACGTGAGCGTCATCATCCTTGTCGGCCATGATCTGGTGGTCCTGCCCTTGCTTTATTCGCTCATCCAGTACGTACCGGACCTTCTTTTTTGACCAGAGGGATTCCTTCCTTCTCCTAGAAGCCAAGCGAGGATCTAGATCACAGTAGATCCGGCCACACCTGTTCCTGCATATAAGTTAGACAAGCATTTCCGACTTACTCCTTAAGTCGGACGAGACAACTAAGCGTCCTCTGCCCAAGTTACTCCGTGATTCGCCTGCCTTGAGGTGACTCGCCAAGATCCGCTGACCTTGCCGACCCTCGCTAACTCGCCCTTATACCCGGAGTGACCTACCGGGTATCCCCCAACATTAGTCCTCAAGGTAGTGCGGTCTTAGCGGCCTTGGTCGCTAAGGCCACATCAGGTTCATTCATATTCGAGCCTCGGACGTTTAGTTCCGGGTTAACTTCTTGTCTCGGATTATATGGATTTACGTTCCCTTCGCACGCTTTAAGTTTTCACTTGCCGGCCGGGTCACCATTTTGGCTCGGATCCTATGGTTTTACTTTCCCTCTGCACATTTCAAGTTTTCACTTGCCGGCCGGGTTACCATTGTTGCTCGGATCCGGGCCTTTCTTCCTTCTCTCATACGCCAACCCACGTAAAGGTTAATCATTACGTTGCCTCATTTTAAGGGCCTGCACAATAACCGCCGCAGTAACTGTCAGTGATTACTGTGCGTGGGTTACGTCACGCCTGTCTCCTCATTTACCGCAACTGCACGTCGTGTCATGGGATCATATTTACCCTGTGGCCCCCGGTGTGGCTTCTCTCTGATTGGCTGATGCCGGTAATACACGGCCACACCGTGCGGCTCTCTGGCGCATCGCGATCCCACTCATCGATCACTGGGGGTAGTTAAATAGGGGAGGGGCGCGTCCCTTAGCACTTTTCCATCTACGCGCTCCTTCGCCCGTTCCTCTTCTTCTTCCTCGCGACCGCGCCGCCGCCAGCGCCCGTTGCTGCAGCGCCGCCGCCGCACCTTCTCCGTGCCTCCGCACCGCAGCCTCCGCTACACAACTGCTTAGCCACGGGTCCTCGTCAATCTAGACCACAGACCCCCGCCGCCGCTAGCTCCAGCGAGGACAGCGGATACGAGATGACAGAGGAGGAGCTCATCGTCGTCGAGCAGGAGATGGAGGAGGACACCGGCGCATGTGGGCGGTTCGTGGGTCTGCCAGACGACATCGATCGGCTCTACGGACCGGTGTATTCCCGCCGGCGTCACCGCTCGTCTCCCCTCCTCGGAATTGGCCCCCTCACCCAATCCGGGTGAATTCGTTGTTTTCCTATCCCATTTCCAGCAGGGATTTGGTCTTCCGGTGAGTGATTTCTTCCGGGACTGGGTCCGGACCTATCACTTGCAACCACATCATCTCCGTGACGCCATCACCTCTCTCGTCGCTTTCGTCTCTCGATCGAGGGCTACACCGACTATGGCCCACGAAGGAGCTGTGGATCCGGTTCTTGACCTCCGTCGCAACGTCGTCCCCAACATCCACGTTGAGTCGGAGGACAAGCAAGCTCGATTCGGAGCGCCTCGATCTCGCCCGGAGATTTTCAATCTTTCCTCGGTCACCGGGCTTGACTCGCAAAGGATGGGCCCAGACCTTCTTCTACGTCCGGAGCGAGGGTACCAAGACTTGATCCGTTGTTGCCCTATGCTCCGGGTCCCCCGACACGGATTTCGGGAGGAGGTCGCCAAGAAACCTACAGCTCGCCAACCAAGTCCAAAAGGTTTGCGGAGTGAAGAAGCTCGGATTGCATAGCGAGGATGCCATGATCACATTCGTGCGCAACCGAATCTCTCCTCCTCCAAGCGCACTCACAAGTTGTGCCACATGAGCTTCACCATGACCCCAACCGAACCTCCTCGTTCGAGTTGAGCAACACGGAGATCTTCGCGGGTCAAGGCTCTTTTCACCACCCATAAGGATTTCTCCGCTGAATGGACGTGGGGAATCGAGCATTACAGCGTGTGAGCTCCCTCCCGCCAGAAGCTTCAAGGGTAAACTTATTTCGGATCAATTATGTGTTGGTTCTTATCATATTTTTGACTTTGCTCCTTGTGCTTTTTTTCTCAGCTGTTTCTCCAGCAAACTCTCGAGGATGGCACGGATCCGACCCTTAAGTGGGCCCCGGACCGTGAAATCCCGGATGAGGAGGAGCCGGATCAGGAGATGTTCCTCCCCACGACCGACGCCACCAAACGACCCAGCGGTAAATTCTCTTCTCTTAGAGATTGGCCCGACGATGAGGATGACTCGGATATCGACATAATTGAACCCGTTGAGGCTGTCCCTCTTTCTTTTGCCTTCCGATCGCTAACCCGGTGGGCATATCCACGAGGATCCTCCACTTGCCACAGGCGAGCGATTCGTGGCGTCGAAGAAGAAGCGCGGATCCGCGTCAAGTTCTTCTTCTGAACCTTCTCAGCCTACCAAAAGGCAAAAGAAGGCCGGAGACAAGACTGCCTCCAAGCGGGCAGGCAAAGCCCCGGCACAGAGGGCCCGGAAACCTAAGGAGGCCGAGACCTCGGATGCGTAAGTCATTTTTCACTGCGCAACACACTTCCCCCTGCATCGGGGTAATTTCACTCCTGACATCATTTTCTTTTGCAGGGCTCCTGTGGAGGTTCCCCAAAGCGTATCGAGCATCTCTTCTCCCCTTCGGTCTAGTCCTTCCCCTCCTCGTGACGACGAGTCACGCCCGCTGAGCCCTATTCTGGAGGGCTCTGCGGCTGCTTCGGGTTCCGCAGTACCTCCTCAAGAGGAACGCGACCTTGGATCGGGAGGGGTCGGTTCGGCCGAGGCAACGGCGTCCGCCACTTCGGCATTGCCGCAACCAGCAACCACCAAGTCTACCGCAACTCCAGCACCAGCTCCAAAGACCAGCCACCGAACCAGCTTTGTCCGGTTCCGAAGAAACCAACAAAGCTGAGTCCTGTCCGCCAAAGCTCCGTGCCAAGTTAAATGCGCCTCGTCCGAGTCATCCCAAGCTCGGCGAGGAACCACTCCAACAGCTCCCAAGGGCAAATCCACTATGGTCACATCCTCCCAGTAAGCTAAAGGCAAGAAGGCTCCGGATGCTGCCAAGTCTACCTCCGTCGAGGCCGGGCAGCGAACCTTGTCGTCAATGCTTCTGAAGAAGTCACCAGCAGCGACGGATCCTCCTGCCGAGCCAACCGATGCGCAGCAGATGGTTCTTCACACCAGCCCAGCTCTTGCCCTGATTGAGAGGAAGGAGGCTCATGCAAAGGGCTTGGTGGCACCCCACATGCCCACTGGCGAACGGTACCCTCCGAGCCTTATCGAGTTCGTCCTGAACTGGAATAAGGCGGAGTTTGTCTACAACGACGATCTCCCGGAAAAGTTCGGCCCCGCGGAATTTTCCGCCCAGATGAACACTGCCGCTAAGGCAATTAACCTGGCGGGGCGAATGATGGAGGTATGTCGTTTCTTCTTTACATGCTATAGATAATAACCATTAGTCCCCGAGCCTCCGGTGGAGTGACTTGTTACTCGGCTGGATGCTCATTAGAAAACTAAAGTAGCTGCATGTAAACATCAAATATGCACACACCTAGAGCCGGGTTAAGTTCCGCTTGGCCCGGATCTCGTATACTTCGAATATGCACACACCTAGAGTCGGGTTAAGTTCCACTTGGCCCGGATCTTGTACACTTCGAATATGCACACACCTAGAGCCGGGTTAAGTTCCGCTTGGCCCGGATCTCGTATACTTCGAATATGCACACACCTAGAGCCGGGTTAAGCTCCACTTGGCCCGGATCTTGTACACTTCGAATATGCACACACCTAGAGCCGGATTAAGCTCCACTTGGCCCGGATCTTGTACACTTCGAATATACACACACTTAGAGCCGGGTTAAGTTCCGCTTGGCCCGGATCTTGTACACTTCGAATATGCACACACCTAGAGCCGGGTTAAGTTCCGCTTGGCCCGGATCTTGTACACTTCGAATATATACACACTTAGAGCCGGGTTAAGTTCCGCTTGGCCTGGATCTTGTACACTTCGAATATGCACACACCTAGAGCCGGGTTAAGTTCCGCTTGGCCCGGATCTCGTACATTTCGAATATGCACCAAACTAATTTTACACTTCTGTACCTTTGTCAGGTAACTACCAATCGCCGGAGCGCCGAATTTCAGCGCCTGCTTGATACCCACAAGATCTTGCGCGCAAAACATGTTGCACTTGGCGCAGAGCATGAAAAGAGGGGTAATTTTCTCCCTCAGCACCTCTCCGTTTCACTTGTTTCTGCCGGACTAACCTCTTTATTCGGTTTTCTGCAGCTGGGGTAGAGGCTGAGAACAAAATTATGCGGAAGAACTTGGAGGAAATCCGAGGTATGTCCTCTTTCGCCCAACCTTGTTGTGTTTTCCATTTCTTCTTCTCCTTGGCTAGGCAAACATTCACTCCTCGGCTTTGCCGGGTCAACATACTATTTCAGCATCGCTTGAGGATAGTGTGCCCGTGCCTGATATGATGCTGGATTTTCTCGAACAAGCAGGACAGCATCAAGCCGAGCTGAAGAACAAGAATGATGAGCTTACCCTCCTCCGGACCAAGGACGACGAAATAGCCAAACTCAAGGCCGAGATGGAGAAGATGAAGGCCCAACACAAAACCGAGCTCCAAAAAGTTGGCCAGAACTTCACCGAAGAGCGTGAGCGCTTTACCCTCCAGATCTCCAAGGACCGGGACCTGCTTAAGGAATTCGAGGTCCAGCTTGGGTCGGCGCTCGCTGAGCTTGAACAACTTCGCTAGAGACGCGACAGTTGTATCAAGGAGTTGACCCGCATCCACCGCCATATCTCATGTAAGTTTCTTCCCCTTATCCGACATAGTTTTCCGGGTTAGCTCATATGTCTTTGCCTCAGCATCTTCCCTTTCCTTGTTTTCAGATCACTTTCCATAGGGTACTCCCATTGCCAGTGCTGCCATTGCCAAATTCCGCCGAGAGGGGTACTCCCATTGCTCCTGATGGTGAGAGCATCCCCTTAGACATGGAGGACCTGTTGGTCAGCGTGTCAGCTCGGGCGGAAACCATCAAGAACTATGGGAAAGATCTCCTCGACGTTGCAGTTCGGATCTACAACACTTTCTGGCCAAGCGAGAGCGCTCCGAAAAGGATCACACTCCTTGCTGAGAAGCTATAGGAAATCGAGACACAACTTGATCTCTGGAGAGAATCCGCCGGGCGTGCCGCAGCAGATACCCTCCTCCATCATATCCTTACATGGTACGAGAAGATTGACCTGAGCCTCCTCACACGCCGGTGCACCGGATCCAAATGGACCGATGATCCGGAGTGGGTAGCTCGACGCCAGGCTTGCGCCTACAACCTTGTCGAATATTCCCCCATCCATGACTGGGTTGAGGGGCCGAGCTTTCTAGAGTCCGGCGAGGAGGAGCAGATGGAGAACGTGGAGGATGGGTCGGGTGAGGATGTAGAAGATGTTGCTTTAGATATTGAAGACAGTGATGACGATGCCGAACTTCCTCCTCCTGCCGCTCCTTAGTGGAAAAAACTTGAAAATTTATCAGATCCCCGGTATGCCGGTTGCAATTGTATGCTAAATACACGATATTTTGCTACTATGCTTGTATGCCGGATTAACTTGGGCGTAGTCCCCGAGTTTAATTTTCTTGTTCGTCCAATTCTCCGGCTCGATCCGTGTCTACCTTGATTCGGTTTTACGACTTACGAATCCGAGCTCCAAGAATCGTTTTAACAATACTTAGAAACTGTGAGGCTTGGCTCAAAATAATTCAACATAATAATTTGAAAGTAAATACGGGGTTAGTCCGGAAAAAAAACGTTAGCTGGAATCAGTTTGTTTCCTTAGTGGTTTTTCATGTGCTACGCAATTCCAAACTTGTTCCCTTGCTTGCCATGAAGCCAATTCTTGTTGGACAACAGCAAGTCGAAGGGTTGGGTTTTTGGTGCTCACACATTACTAATCCGGGTTAAGTGAAACGAGTTCTTCCAGCTAACGCATAAAAAGTAACAACAACCATTTATTAAGGCAGTCCCCGAGTTACCGCTCGAGGCTCCGCTATTTCATTGATAAGCTCATTGCCGACATACATACCGACATATGAGATGACTCGGATACATACACTTCTTAGCTAAGTGTAGAAGGGACGAAGTAGTGCTACATTCCACGGTCGCTTCGATTCCTCTCCGGACCTGTCCGCCTTGTTCTTTTCCTGTGGCTTCGCATCTATAAGATAGTAGGAATCATTGTGCAATGCTTTGCTCACAATAAAAGGTCCTTCCCATGGGGGGATAATTTATGCCTGCCAGTGGTACGTTGTACCAACCGGAGCACCAGATCGCCTTCCCGGAAGACTCGGGGGCACACTTTCCGGCTATGATAGCGTCGGAGATTTTGCTGATATATGGCGGATCTGGACAATGCCAGTTCTCTCGCTTCTTCCAGCAGATCAACATCATTTTGCCGGGCTTCTTGCACTTCGGCTTCTGTGTATTGGGTGACCCTAGGCGAATCATGCTCTATGTCGGCTGGTAGTACAGCTTCTGCCCCATATACCAGAAAGAATGGCATGTAGCCTATTGATTGATTTGGAGTTGTTCTTAAACTCCACAATACCGCTGGTAGTTCTTCTATCCAGCACCCCGCTGATCTTTGCAGCGGCTCAATGAGCCGGGGTTTTATCCCGGACAACACTAATCCGTTGGATCTTTCCACTTGTCCGTTTGATACGGGGTGGGCTACCGAGGCTATGTCGAGTCGGATTTTCTTGTCTCGGCAAAAGCGTGCAAATGCTCCTTCCGCGAAATTCGTTCCATTATCAGTTATAATGATGTGTGGATAACCGTATCTCAAGATGATGTCCTTGAGAAATGTCACGGCCGTAGCTCCATCACATTTTCTTATAGGCTTCACTTCGATCCATTTTGTAAACTTGTCCACCATGACCAGAATGTGTGTCATGTTTCCTCTCGCTGGTTTGAACGGGACAACCATATCCAAGCACCACACAGCAAATGGCCATGTAATTGGTATGGTTTTGAGTTCCGACATAGGCATATGTGTCTTGGTGGCGTATCTTTGACAACCATTGCATTTTCTCACCAGATCTTCTGCTTGCTCCAAGGCACTTGGCCAGTAGAATCCATGCCGGAACGCCTTTGCCACTAAGGCCCGGGATGAGGCATGATGCCCGCATTCTCCTTGGTGTATATCTCAGAGGATGTTAAGTCCTTCTTCCGGGTCAACACACCGCTGGAGGACATTGGTTATGCTCCGTTTGTACAGCTCGGAATTGATGATTGTGTAAGCTTTGGCTCTCCTCTGAGTTTGCCTAGCTAGCACTTCCCTAGTGGGTAACGTTCCATCTTTCAAGAATTGGTATATAGGCAGTGCCCAAGCTGGTATCGCTCGCGCAGGGAACATCTCATCAATTTCCATCCGATCCACCGGCATAACTTCAGCCGGATCACGCTGAACAGTCCCCGGGTCTAGCGAGGTAGCCGGGTCTCTGGCGATCCCGGGTTTGCCGAGGCGATCCCGGGTTGCGTCTACCTCCCATGTCAATGTCCATGGGCTCAGCTCCGGATTCCGTGTTTTCCGGGACATAGATTGAGTCGGTTCCTGGGGACGGCCTGATAGATGGTTTTCTGAGGTGCTCCAATGCTACACCCGGTGGAATTGCCTGTCGGGTCGATCCAAGCTTTGACAGCATGTCGGCAGCTTCGTTTTCCACGCGAGATACATGGTGAAATTCGCATCCCTCAAAGTAACCCGCGACCTTCTGCACATGAAATCTGTATAGTGCCATGTTTGGATCCAGGGCGTCCCACACTCCGGACACTTGCTGTATTACTAGATCCGAGTCGCCAAAGCATATTATCCGACGTATGCCAATCTCCTTTGCCACTTTGAGACCATGCACCAGAGCCTCGTACTCAACGACATTGTTTGATGCCGCGAAATGGATATGTAGTACGTACTTGAGCTGATCCTTCTTTGGCGAGGTAAGCACAACCCCGGCACCTAACCCGGTTTTGGTTTTCGATCCGTCAAAGTGCATTTCCAGTAGTTCGGATCTGGTGGCGGTGGTTCGTATTGCACCTCAGCCCAATCTATGAAAAAGTCTGCCACAGCCTGAGACTTGATTGCTTCTCTTCTATCATACTGGGGTGCGTAAGGTGCTAGCTTAATTGCCCATTTCGCAATTCTACCATTCGCATCTTTGTTACCCATTATCTCGGATATGGGGGCTTCGCATATCACTTTGCTGGGATGCTCCTCAAAGTAGTGCTTTAACTTCTTTGCCGCCATATAAACACCGTATGCCACCTTTTGAAAGTGCGGGTAGTTCTGTTTTGAGGCAGACAATACCTCGCTCAAGTAATACACTAGCCTCTGCACCAACTTACCTTCTTCGTCGCGCTCCACTACAATCACTGCACTTACAACTCGGTTGGTTGCGGCTATGTAGAGCAACATTGGCTCCTTTGATAGTGGAGAAGCTAACACCGGTGCAGTAGCCAACATCCTTTTTAAGTGGGCAAAAGCTTCATCGGCCTGTGGCGTCCAAACGAACTTATCTGACTTTTTCATGAGTTGGTAGAGAGGCAGTGTCTTTTCTCCCAACCGACATACAAACCGACTCAACGAGGCCAAGCATCGAGTGAACTTCTGGACATCGTTGAGACACTTCGGCAGCTCCATTCGTTCGATGGCTCGGATCTTAGTTGGATTAACTTTGATACCTCGGCTGGAGACGAGAAATCCGAGTAATTTCCCAGCCGGGACACCGAAGGTACATTTCTCCGGATTAAGCTTCATCCGGAATCTCCTCAAGTTCGCGAATGTTGGCCTTATGTCGTCAAGGAGCGTTGCGCTTTCCTTGGTTTTGATAACCACATCATCTACATAGACTTGTACGTTTTGACCTATTTGATCGTGCAAACATTTTTGCATACATCTTTGGTACGTTGCACCTGCATTTCGTAAACCAAACGGCATAGTGCGATAGCAATAAGCCCCGTACGGGGTAATAAACGCAGTTTTTATTTGATCATCCGGGTTCAGAGGTATCTGGTGGAAACCAGAATATGCGTCGATGAATGACAACAATTCACATCCCGCGCTTGAGTCGATAACCTGATCTATCCTCGGCAATGGAAATGGATCTTTTGGACACGCCTTGTTCAGGTTCGTGTAATCGATACACATACGCCAAACCACTGCTACGTTCGGATCATCCTTCTTCTTTTCCACTAACACCGGATTAGAGAGCCAATCCGGATACAGCACTTCCATGATAAATCCAGCTGCTAGCAACCGAGCTATCTCGTCACCAATGACCTTTCTCCTATCCTCGGCGAAGCGTCGGAGAGGCTGCTTCACCGGCCTTGCTCCGGGTCTTACGTTCAAAGAGTGCTCGGCCAACTCCCTCGGAACACCTTGCAAGTCCTGTGTGGACCAAGCAAAAATATCCCGATTCTCACGGAGGAAGTTGACGAGCCCGCTTTCCTATTTGTCAGTTAACTCGGCACCAATTGTTACGGTACGCTCCGGAAACATGTTATCCACTGGAATCTTCTTGGTGTCCTTTGCGGCTTGAAACGAAACGCTACCATGCGGGTTGCTTAACGCATATCTTTGCCATGACTGAGCTAATGCCGCCACCTCTTGGATTTTCTTTTCTCTTGCGCAATTCTGGTGACTCGGCTAGGTTAGACCGGAGGCGCACTCAATAAACGTTAAATCCCGTGATAGTAATTGCTCCATTTGGCCCGAGCAACTTCATCTTGAGATAACTAACGTGGCAACTTGCCATGAACTTGCTCGATCTGGTCTCCCGAGTAATGCATGATCTGGCGCTTTCCAAGTTCACCACCTCAAACTCCAGATTCTCGATTCGGATTATCCCTCGTCTTTAATAGCACGTCGACCGGACTTTGCCTATGGGTTCACGGAGATGCTGATGCGATGCCATGGAAAGTTGTTCTTGTAGCCTGGAGCATGTTCTCCGAGATGCCCAACTTACGCATCGTATCCGCATACATGATGTTAATGCTACTGCCATTGTCGATCAGTACCTTGGAGAACCTCACATTAATGTTTGGTCCAATGAACGTCGGATCTAACACTAGTGCATACGAGCCTGGACTTGGCATAAGCTTGGGATGATCTTTGACGCTCCAGGTGATTTCCTGGTCCGACCAAGGCATGTACCTCGTCACTGCAGGCATAACCGCGTTAACCTCCATATGATCTTTGACGCTCCAGGTGATTGATCTTGATTCACAGCTGCAACTTGTTGCGAACTGTACCGATGATCCGGTTTATCGTCTCTTCTTTTTCCCCTGTAATCATTCCTCCGGGATGAACCGGCTCCGTCCCTCTGATAGTACTCCTCATTTGACTCGTTTGACGCGATCCTGGGCTGAGTCGGATCACCCAAAGCATATGAATCCGCAATCTGGATCATCTCGCTACAACGTGGATCGGCATTTTCCTTTGCAATTTCATCCACAACTCGCTGCCATATCTGCACCCTTGTGCGAACCATGCTATGGCCTGTGACTCTATGACCCCCTCACACGAGTTTCTCACGGTACACCACCAGGTCAAGAATTCACGATCTGTTTCATTAGATCTCTGCTTGCACATCGCCAGGGTCTGTGGTCTATTCGGTCTCTGATATGTACTTGAGAAGTTGCTGATAAACATTTCTTCAAAATCTATCCAGCAATTGATGCTTCCGGGTGGCAAATTATTGAGCCATACCCTAGCCGGACCTTCCAACATCCGGTGCGTGTCGTATGACCCATCTCAAGTTGCCGATTGCAATTTTCATGGCTGTTGCGTAGTTTATCAGCCAATCCTCCGACTTTATCTTGCCGTCATCGTCTTCGTGCCCCTGGGTAATTGGAAGTTGGGTACCGGCGGTTCCTTCATGATCCGGGGTCCAAAGCACGCTGGACCCGGAGGGCCTTGACATTCGATCTGTTCCGACCTATACAGGCGATCCAGCTTTAACCTGGCGTCATCCGGCATCAAATCCCTACTTCCTAATCTCGACCCTATCACATGATAGTCCGGTCTTGCGTATCCCCCATTTATCATCTCCGAGTCTCCGTCACTGTATCGGTTTTGCTCTCGTTGTGCTCCTCTCTGTTGCATACCTCGGCCGGCACTTTGCTCTTGCCTTGGTATATTCCGCTGCTGTGGTTGACCTGCTCCTGCCGAGTTTCACTGTCCGGTACTACCGTTGGCAGCATTCCCTCGACCGGCATTGCCTTGGTCGTGATTACCTCGGCCAGCTTCACCTCGGCTCATACTTCGTCGATCGTCGTTTTTGCGCATCTCTTTTTCCTTTCCCTTGCGCGTTGGGTCTGCAGACGATCTGCTTGTTCCGTTTGGCCGAGGTTACTACCTCTTCTCTCCTTGGGCCACCATGAGGCGACGATGCGGCTCCAGCGGATTTCTCCGGGTTACCCATCGCCGAATGGACGATCTTAGAAGCTCTAACTCTCTCCGGGTTACCTCTCAGCAGCTCCTCATTCTGCCTGTTCGCGATCCGAACCAGCTCGTTAACCCGGTCTTGCTACCTCTGACGGGCCTCACCCGTCAGACCCTCTAGCTCGGACGCTGCGGCATCTGCTGCTCTGAGGTTCTTCGCCGGGGTACTATACTTTGGCAACCCCACAGACAGATAATTTTCCGACCCTTCTGGTCCATCATCACCTTCTCTGTTCATCTCGTTTATGAGATTTCTCCCTTTTACTTTTACCGTGTCCACTTTGTTCGCCTTTGCATATTCACGCAGCGTCATGTTCAATGACTGTTGAGCCGCTGCTATTTTCTTTGTGCCCTCCAGTATCTTTTGTCGGGTTTCCTCTAGCTCGGCCTGTGCCTGAGCCGGATCTACCACTGCTGCCACCGGGTTTGCCAAGCTATCCATAGATTCCTTCAGCACGTTTTCAGGCCTCTCTAGTGGAGGACCACTAGCTTTCCTCGGTGCCTTAGGTGTTACCTCCGGGTCTGGCGTTGGATCCTTGCTCATGCCCGCGCCTGGCGCAGTCATCATCACCTCTGCATGGTCCGGGAGGCGAAGCGTCTGGCGCCCATGAGCCATAGTGAGGGGTGGTTCTCCCGCATCGGCGACGTGACGCGGATGAATGCAAGACACGTCCACAACAACGTAGACCTTGTGCGCACCAAGCTTGACGAAGATGCCGTTGCGCGGAAGGGCGCGTCTTGAAGCAACCGGAGCGTTATCGTTGCCGGTGCCGATGAGGTTTCCGTCCGTATCTTCACCTGCTAGCGCTTAGCCCACGGTGGGCGCCAACTGTCGTGGTGGTGTCATGGCAGATGTCATGGATAGGCTAAAGGTGGGGACTAATATGCGCTAGGGGAATCCAGCGAGGGATAGTAGAGTGATTCTCCACGCAGAAGCTTTGTATTGATGTTCTATCTCCAAGATTACAAGTGCTCCTGGAGCTGTATTGACAAGAGGAGGAAGAAGAAACTCTCTTACTCTTGCCTACTATCTAGCCCAAGAACCCTAGGTCCACTAGTGCTCAACCAACTAGAATTCTACCAACCCCTTCTACCAGAACCCTAACCCCCCTTATATAGTGGTGGTTCGGTCCTAGCCTAGGGCATATGTGGAGGCATATTCCTAAGAATATGCCCCCTCCCAAAGTAGTAACCCGACAGGGGTGCTTTTCCCCCGCGTCACACTTGCTTTAGCGACGTAGCCTCTGCGGCGCCCGCGTCAGCCGACGTGAGCGTCGTCATCCTTGTCGGCCATGATCCGGTGGTCCTGCCCTTGCTTTATTCGCTCATCCAGTACGTATCGGACCTTCTTTTTTGACCAGAGAGATTCCTTCCTTCTCCTAGAAGCCAAGCGAGGATCCGGATCACGAGATCCGCCACATCATTCACGCATATAAGTTAGACAAGCATTTCCGACTTACTCCTTAAGTCGGACGAGACAACGCTAGGCGTCCCCCTGGCCCGGGCTACTCCGTGATCCGGCCTGCCTTGAGGTGACTCGGCCAGCATCCGCTTTGACCTTGCCGACCCTCGGCTAACTCGGCCCTTATACCCCGGAGTGACCCTACCCGGGGGTATCCCCCCAACATCGACCTTACGAAAAACATATTTGCTTTTATTAGTAACCTCCTCATGTGACCCCATCCTCCTCCGACCTTGGGCCTCTTCCCAGTGCGCGACGACCGCCGCCGCTCCTCCGCGTATCCCTCCCTGCCGAGCCGGTGCTAGGGTCCCACTCGCTCCCTGGTTCTCCGCCTCCACGACGCCCTCCCCGAGAAGCCGAGCTCGTCCCTGTTTGCCGGCGCCACCGCCATCAGGAACTCCCCTTCCCGCGCCCTCATCAAGCTTCCCTCCTGCACGCCCCCGGCCAGGTACCCCGCCACCCTAGAAGCCGTCCATTTGCCGCGACATGGCTTCCGATGCGGCCGCACTTCGCTGCATGGCCTTTAAACCTAGATGTCTCCGCACCAAGGCTCGCTGCATCGCCCTCCTTCTCCTGCTGCCACGCCGGATCTTCACCGCCTCCATGTCGTCCCCGTCCTCTTGCTCGTCTCCGGTGACAACGCGCGTGCCACCCTGCTCTGCTGCAGGCAAGCGTCGCTCGCCTCCCCTTGAGAATGAACAGGTACACAACTTTGAAGTGGCATCGGTGGGTAATTTGATGTTTGGTGGAAGGGCAAAACCATAAAAAAGCTGATTGACAGAAGCGTTCCTTCGTATTGATTAGGTATAGATAGCACACATGCCCCTGCATCACTACGGTCATATAGCATATAGCATGACTATGATATCACAACTTTGGATAGTTTCTATCTTCCTCACTATGCATTTATCTGGTCTCTTTGCACTGCTCCACCAACACATAGTTGGTTGGCATCATTTTTTATCATCAGGTACATTCCTTACTTACTCTCAAAGATATACCAAGATTGCTAGCAATTCAATGGAACAAATAAATATTCAGTATCTCAAGAAAGTGTGTGCTTCCTCTGCGCCGTAACAAAACAAAGAGTACCGAACTGGGCAATAGCATATAATTTAGCTAAAACTTCTCCACATGTCTGAGCTTTACTCCGCGGGCCAGTAGCAGAGTTGTTAAGTTTTTTTTCCAAATAGCCAGAGTTGTTAAGTTGACAGTCCATTCTGCCATATCGCTAACACAACAAAAGAAACTTGAGTTTAAAACTGCATCCAACAAACATACTATGAAAATCTTAGCTAATTAAATCAGTCCTAGGCTCCTAGCTCCTCTTCCTAAAATTACGATTTTGGAGCAGAGAAAGGGAAAGGACTTGTAGAGGACATGGCGGTGGAGGTCCACGTCCGACACGGGATGCGCTCGTCAGCGACAGGCCAAAGGAACATAGCTGATCTGGTTCACACGGTGGTTCCCACAGGTTAAAACATTAGTAGAGAAAAATAAATCTAATCACTAAGCCATGGGCCGATGATTTACCACTTACGCGAAGCTGCAGCTGCCGCAAAGGGACAGACGCACAGTTTTCTACCAGATCGACTGGGTGCCGGAGTCATGACTCATAATCAATCTGCTCGTTTGACCTATATATCGGCAGTAGAGAGCTGATGTAGCGACAGGATGCAGAAGCTAGACCGCTTGAGCTCCTTGTCACTAAAACTGATTTTGCTCATCAGCGTGTTGCTCCAAGGGCGCAGGCGCAGGATTGAGCTGCGGGCCTGAATCTTCACGTCTACAAAAAACCCGAATAGAACAATCGCATCTAAAATCCATGAACAAATAAATAGATTGAAGCCATGAAGAAAATTTCCATCCAAGAACACACTTATTCATTAAATCCAGTTTTTCAGAAAAAAAAGAGTTGGGCTCTCCACACCCGACTGTTCGAGACCAGGTGTGGCTGCTTCCCTGGTCGTGCCGCTGGGGGCCTCACTTAGCGAGCCGAGAGATGAAACCAGAAGGAGGGGAGGGGAGGAGAGACGGGGGAGAAGGGACCTGGTTGGAGGAGGGTGGATCTCCCGGTCCCGGGTGGGCTTCCTCGGCAGACCTCCGCCACGGCTGGCGGCTGAATATGGTTGGGGGAGTGCCGGAGGAGGCCGTCCGCTCCCTCTCCGCGGTCGACCTCGACCCCCAGCGCCGGCGAGAGGGTGGCCAATCGGCCTGGCGGTGCAGGATTTGGGGGAGGAGACGCAGACAAGGGGAAAAGAATCGTTCACCTCAGTAGTTGATTCATACGATGGACAGGAGCACCAAACCGTTCAGTTTGTCTTTGGCGGTGGCAGACCATGTAAATAATCCGAAGTTGCAAGGGTAAAACAGTCAAATCTGTACGGTCGAAGGACAGTAACGTTTCGTACTTTATTATTAGGTATATATATAGATATAGATTAGGTATAGATATAGATAAAAAAGCATCGATGCAGCCAATCTAGTACTACTCCCTCCGTTTCAAAAATGTTAGATGTTTTAGCTTTTTGAATGGAATGTATCTAGACTTTTTTAATGTGTAGGTTAATCTAGTTTTAGAATGAACCTACACACTAAAAATGAAAGATACACTCATTTCACAAAACTAAAACATTTTATATTTTGAAATGGAGAGTAGTTCTTAATTGACACGAGAGAAGCCAGGAGCTGTAGACGGATCGCTGATCGATTCCACCTCGTTTAGGACTACGATCCGTTTCCACCTCAATTTAGACGATATAGACTTTACACAAACAGGCACGTCTCAGTTTATTTAGCCAATTTAGTAGAACACATCGGCGGTCGGTTGACGACTCCAAGTCTTACATTAAACTTTTTAGTAGTGCACGTTTTCTATTATTTGCCTGAATCAATCCAAGATTGGTGTAACCCAATGGCGGAGGATCAGCACGAGTCTGCATGGCCAGACCTGCCGCCAGATCTCCTGGATCTCATCCTCTGCAGTTTGCCGTCCCTCGCCGACCGCGTCCGAGCTGCCACCGTCTGTCGGCCATGGCGCTCCTCCCTCCTGCGTATCCCCTGGCTCGGTCTCCCCTGGCTCGCCTTCGGCGACGGCACCCTTTTCGACCTAGGCAACCACAGCGCGCCGCACCCGCACTACCGCGTGCGAGGTCTCCCGAGCGACGTCTTCTGTTGCAGCGCCGGCGAGAACATGCTCTTCGTCCTGCAGGACGACGGCAGCTGCTCCCTCTTGAACGCTCTCTCCGGCGTCACGACTCCTCTCCCCGAGCTAGCTGCTAACCTGCGGGTTCACAAAGCAGACCAACCCGAGCTCAGGACCACGCGCAAGTGGCAATGCAAATTGGACCGTGGAGACGAGCTCAGGGACCGCATAAGAAAGGTGGTGGTGTTGCCCTCGTCCTCGGCGTCAGAGTCAGACCACCCCATCGTCGCCGTCCTGGTCCGCAACCACGGATGCGAACTCTTCGTCTCCACCTGCCGGCCAGCCGGCGAGATCAACTCGTGCCTCGCGGCGTGGAACGCATACGACGTCGTCGACATCGCCCCGTTCCAAGGCAAGATCTACATCCTCTCCCGTCACCAAGGCCTGACCGCCCTCGAGGTCAGCAATGGCCACCTCCGCAAGCCGATGCCGCCGCTGCCCATGTTCGTACCAAAATCAAGATCCGGCATCGAACTGATAGAGGACTCGCCGCAACATGACCAACAAGATCATGAGGATTTCGGCCCTGAATTCACCGTATCGGAGCGGTATCTAGTCGAGTCTAGCGACAAGCTGCTGATAGTGAGGCAATGGGTCGAACGCGACGGTTGGAACACTTGCCATTTCGAGGTCTGGGAGGCAGACCTGGATGAGGGCCGGTGGAAGGAGTTGGAGGGCGGCTTGGACGGGCAGACGCTCTTTGTGAGCAAGCCGTGCTCCAAGTCTTTGCCCGCCGGTCATGGAGTTCGAGAGGACTGCGTCTACTACCTAAATAAGCTAAGCATCTGGAAGGAACCGGAGGCCCCCATCGGCGACTCCTTCGTCTACTCCTTCAGAGACAAGGAGTTCACGCCGCTGCTGCCCGAGTCAATGCCGTTGCTGCCGTGGGAGAGTTGGCGGTTTCCGACATGGTTCTTTCCTGTCAAAGCTTAATTGTACTATAATTTCGCATGGAACTGTGGTTTAAAAGGTCCTAATTCAACCAGAGATCTTGTTTTTTATGATGTGACTGAATAACTGCACACAGTGTGTCTACCTTGTTTTTGAAGGAGACATATTAGATAAGTTACATAACAGACGTCTTCATTTTATTAACTGTCTGTAGATTTGAATATTTCCAATATTTTGCTTATAGCTACCAGATTACAATCACAAGCCAACGTTTTTCAGTAGGAATCCAGGAGTGAACACTGGATTTTTTAGATGAAAAATCCTAGATCTGACTTATGGTTCACTTGTTAAATGCATTGTCTTAAGCTATACCGTATATTCTCCGTTGGGAATGGACGTTTGCACACTCTTATCTCCCCTTCCCTTCCTGAAGGCATCTGTTGGGAAGCTTTTTTTCTTGGTCGAGGATTTTTTTTTTGCTGCGACATGCATATTTGAGTCTTGACTAATTCTTAGCACGTGTTGTTGCAGCCACAAGACGTAATTGCTAGTATATGTCTTCTTAGTATTAATGTACCCCTTTAATTTATAGAAAATAGTATACATGCGGCCTACTAAAATGGCAACCACTTGGCCGGAAATGCACCAGGGCGAATGGTGATGTACTTTCCACATCCGGGCATTATCGGCTTCGGATAACCATGTACTTTCCACATCCTGGCATTATCCGCTTCGGATAACCTTTTGTACCGACAACCTTTATTTTCATCTCATGACACTGGAAGCAATGCAGCATCAAGCGTGCACATTGTGATCCAGTGGGTTTATGCAACCAGGTTTTTGATATCAGCGGCAAAAGAGTCCACGACCACTTTGTTGGCTGCCTCGGAGGGATGGCCAGAGTCCCAGTACACGTATGTCTGCGCATTCCGACAGGTCCCAGGCGACAAGAGGTTGCACATGAAGGACGATGTCTCCAGCGTCCCTGTCCCGCAGCATGCCCGCTTCGCCTCCGTGAACCCTGCACCATTACAGAACCCATTTTGGACAGGTCGGATATGGTTCAGAACTCATTTATACTACGCTTCCACAAGGAACAAATTATATATAACATTCATCATGATTAAGTTTAGACATTTACCGAGTGATTGAGGAGCGGTCGAAAGCTTGTATAGAGGTGTGTACATGTCGAGAATCGCAATCTTGAGACCATGGTACTTCTCCAATATTGAGCTGACGGTAGCATTCAGCTTCATATTGTAGTAGCGGGCATCGTTGTTCAACCTGGGCACGCACCCGCTCTTCCCGTGGCCATACACTGTGACCGCGGAGGGAAAGCAGCCCAGGGGTGGCAAGGAGAACACGCCGATGCGCCGGGCTCCCGTGTCGTAAAGTTGCTACGATGTACAATCAGTTCAAGGTTGAGAAACAACTAAGTACATGAGATCTTGATCATCTCGCCCACGGATGTGGATTGAGCTTCTATATATAAGCTTAGGTTGGGTGTTTGTTACCGCCACGATTTTGGTGAAGACGCTGAGGAGGTGGTCGGCGAATTGCTCGGAGGTCCGGAGCAGGAAGAGGAAAGGGTTGACGTAGTAGTTGAGGCCGAAGTCACATGAACCGGCGCAGATGATGTAGAGTGAGCCCGAGACGATGGACCAGGCCTGGCTGCTCCCAGCCACCGCCGCCAGCTTGGATTGGTACTCTTTGAAGTATTTCAACTGCTGGTAGAAAGAGATGGAATTCTGCCGCAGCAGACAAGGAATGATTTGAGTCTCCCTGTCCAAGGCCACAGGGGGTCAATGATGATATGTCACCAAAGATACTTACAAACAGGAACTCGTGGTTGTAGTAGCCAGATGCAGCGGATGCGAAGTTGGCTCCAAGCAGAAGGTTCTGTCCTGACGCCTGGGGGCTGAGATACGCTGGAGGGGAACTATTAAACCCAACCTTTTCAGCTGCACCCACATACAAATTCCGTTGTAGTAACTTGAGAGATCCATCTAATTACTATTAACAAGTTTATAATCATATGTAAAGATGTTGAAAGACAGATCGATCTGTCTAAACAAGATTGATGGAATAAGAATACAAGTGACCTATGAAATCGCTGAAGATCTTGCCGTTGCAGAACCTCCCTGTGGCGACATGGTCTTTGAAGTCCCTGCCGTAGGGAGGCGTGTTGGCCTTGGCCAGAGTGCGGAGGTAGTTGTTGTTGCCTACATCGACCAGAGAGTCACCGAAGATAAACACCGCCGGCACCAGCGGCCGCGCCTCGCCGCCCTGTGTCGCTTGTCCCGCCAAAAGGGAGATTAGCAGGAGGAGCAAGCACCTCGCAGCAGCCATTATTGTAGCTTGGCCGTAGAGCTGTCTGGGACAGAAGATATGGATCACATCTGGGAGGCAGCATGGTCTGAAGAACGCAAGCTACCGTGGTGTGCCAAAGAGAGCAAACTAATAAAGCAGGAAGAAAAATACAGGAGCAGCATGCAAGCACCTCGCAGCCATTCTAGCCCTGCAGGCAGCAGGATGTTAATACGTAGACGAAACATATAAGGTGACACCTGTGAAGCGCAACAACACGTTTATTCCAGGACAAAATTTTCTTCTGTTTCGCCTTGTTGCTCGCATGAGTTGTCAACAATAAATAGACTGAGACGCTTGCTAAGAAAAGACTATCACGCCAAACTTATACTGTTAACACGACAAAAGACTTTCTCAAGACACATCAAACATCTTATGAAGCTCCCGCGGACAAAAAGCACTATTTCTGGCACTATATATAAACCGCGGATGTACTCGAATGAATTTGCGTATGCTGCTACGGCCGGCTAGGGGACAATGTCAACATGTGACATATGATACCCAGCAAAAATACAATTCGACGCATGGAGGGTCGATTAACGCATGTGTAGTTTACAAAGAATGCCTCTCAAGGCAAGCACATGTTTTGCTCCAACTTCAGGCATCGCACATGAAGTTGTATCTAGTATTCTGAAAACCAGCATGGAGGGACGTATAAATCGGTTGGAGACGGGGTATTAATCGGTTCACCATCAACAGTCTACCACCACATTCAACTAGATACAACCTGTATGTACATGCCGCATTCCACCACATTCAACTAGATACAACCTGTATGTACATGCCGCATTCCACCACATTCAACTAGATACAACCTGTATGTACATGCCGCATCTCTGGGTATGCATTCTGGTCTTTCCGAACGGTACGAGTCAATTACGGTTTTGATGTGTGGATTGCTATCAAGGCTCTTCGAGAGTTCAAGGCTGAGGAGCTTGCCAAAGACAGACACCACATACAACTTTCCATCAAAGAAGGCAACATCCCATAGGTGCTGCAATGGCTGCCTATTGTCTCTTAACGAGTAAGTGGCAATCAGCGGCTGACTAATGCAAAGTGTACCGATATTACCATCATCCATGATCAGTGCCACCACAACGGAATCAAGTGATAGGTCCAGGGGTGAGGGCACCACCAACTTGTACATAAGTTGTTTAGGGTCAGATTCATAGCGTACCAGACGCTGCCAGACTGTGACCAGATTAGGAAGCTCCAATGTGGTCTTAGAGAAAGGGTTCATCAGTGTGCAGGCATCATCACTGCTCATGATGAATAACCAGTTGTCAATTGATCCATAGCAACTAGCACCATCCGGTACAGGCAGGCGGTGAACCTCACCACCTGGGATGCTGAGGAGTGTTCCATCGGGGAGGGTAAGCCAAGGGAAAGGGAGAGGGAGGGTCTGCAATTTACTATTAGAGCGCCATAGGTGACAGACTGCTCTTAGACGAACACGGTCAGCTAGCGAAGGGAGGCGCTTGAGGACAAGACTGAGGAGTTCAGGCGGAAGATCTGACCAAGGTCCAACCTGTGCAGCCTCCATCATGCAGGTCTATAAGACAAGATATAGGATTCATAGTTTAGCAAAGAAAGAAAATTGCAATGCATATGCTTGTACTATTCTAATAACAAATTCAATCACAAAGCATTAGGAGTTAGAAATTAGAAGTATATATTCAAAATATTAAGAGTTCTAAGAACAAATGCCATAACAAACCAGCTAAATAACCCGTTAGACAAGCTACAAACTAGCAAAAGTACTAAACTTGCCATACCAACTAGCCTTGAACTTCAAATTATTCACAAATATGCTTCTTGAAATGTGGTAACAGCGGATAAAGCAAGCAGGTGGTAAAGCACCATTTATTTGTTGAGGTAACTACAACTGAGTTGGCTTGTTGTTGAACTAAACGTGCATGACTAAGAGACAAAAGATGATCTTGTTCTCTAAATAGAAAAAAACAGCAGCAGCATAATGTGATGACCTTACAAGGAATTTCGTTGAATTCTCGTGAGCAAGTGCCCAACAAGCTGCTCTCAGTAATACCTTTTCTTTTACACCTGAGATGACCAGAGAGCGTTATGTTCAACAAACTATAATGAGTAAGAAGTGGCATTTATTCAAGTACATAGTGAAGTGATGACAGGTCGGAATCAGAGCCAAGTATAAACTTATTACTGAAGATTTGTATTTTGCACATCACCTATCAACTCAATTAAGCAGCGTATAGAGGAAATAGATTTTGTTAAGAGTGAGTTCCAGTATTTACCCCCTACACGCAAATTAGGCAACATAATTTTGCAGCTATGCCAAAAGGTTTTTCCTCGGCTTAGAGATTCACGTTTGTTTCGTCACTGATTGTTTTTCCAACTGTACATATTCTGGAATAATAGCTATGTGTAGATCAGGCCTACCTCCAGGCTAATTATGTAAATCAAGTGCACCTGTGTAAATTCTTCAACCATCGATTCAAAGTCTGGGATTTTGGATGCCACCGGTAGCAAGAATATAGAAGGGAATTTGTAGCCGATCCAACTTAATTAATGCCACATTTTAAAAATTTCTTTATCATGATTACTTTTTGTATTTACATGCTAGTCTGAGAATACTAGTAGGACAATGGGATGAACAATCTACTGACAGATTTGAATGTAATTGGTGTTTGTTTACATATTTGCAGATTCACATCAAGTACTTTGAAGTTTGACCACACATTCTGAAGAAGAACGCTCTACAAACCTTATAATGGGCACAGATTCACTCTTTTGTCAGGTAATAAAGAAGCAATCTGTGAAAGAGGCGCCAATATTTTTTTCAAGAACATGCTAAAACATTACTCAGATTTGGTGAACAAAAGAAACAATTTCAGATCGACCTTTTTTATCCGTGTAAAAGCATTTTTTGGCTAGGCAAACTGGCAAAGTACCAATCTGCGACAACAGAAATGGTACCATTCCCCAACCCCATAGAAACAAGCAGAATCAATTATATGTGCGCCATTGGGGCCAAGAATCCATATACATTTGCAGTTTCTACACCAGAAAAAGCGCAGATCTACCAAGATAAACAATTTACGGTAGGCAAAGAATCGATTTCCCCAACAGGCGAAACCCTAACAGGGCACAATCAGAGAGAGGAGCCAAGGAGGGGTTGCAGCTTACTCTTGAATGGGTAGTGGTCCATTCGGCGAGACCTCAGGGGGTGGGGGCGAGCTGATTTGGCAGTCAGGACTCGGGAGCTTTGGTTGTCTCAGGCGAGGCTCACATCGCCGGGGAGTAGGCCTGACCTTCGGTGAAGGGGAGCGGAGAGAGAGAGAAGTTGGGTTTTTGATTTTTGTGTGTCAAGTCATGGACCACTCATTTTGGTTCACATTGATATGCCTCTTATTTTAGTCTGGGTCTGCAGCACGCTGAAAAGAGTGATGGACAGGGTTGCCGGTACAAAACTAATCTCTGGTTGAAGATGTACCGAGCTTGATGACGGAGCTTCAAGCAGCTCCTTTACCCGCGACCATGGTTCTTCTCCATGTAAATAAATTGGGTAGAAAATAGTTCGGATTTTTAATAACGTGTAGATATATAATATTTAAATAAGTGACTTTAATTTGTCTATATTTCTATCCCGAACAGGTACCAAGAGAGAGGTCCAAGACGCGGCGGCAAAACCCAACTAGGGTTCATTCCCTTCGCCGGCGCCACCACAGGTCCGTCCCGTCTCCGGCGGTCTTAGCGTGCGTTTGGTTCCGGGCCAATCGAGGGATGGAATGGTCCTCTTTACACATATGTTTGGTTGTAAATTGAGAGGGATGGTACCATCCACTTAAGAGATTATTCGCAGAAAAAGGTGTACCAACCGATCCCTTCAAATTGGACGGATATATCATCCACCTTTTGCTAATCAGGTGGACCGTCTCATGATTCTCTCTTCCTCGTCTCTATCCTTCTTAATCCACTGCCCTGCAACAGACAACCATCTTCTTCTCCGCTCCGCCTACCAAGTCGCTGCACGCCTCGGCTATCGCCGCCGTCCAGTCTAGCTTTTCTTCCCTGTCAACATCATCGCCAGATGCGCCGCTCCCAAGCTTCACCTCCCTTTCTCTTCTCCAATGGCGGGAGGGTGCATCGGTGTCAGCGGTCAGGGCATGTCATACGTAGGAGCGTGGACAGCCTTCGTCGTCGAGTGGACCGCACTCTTCCGCCGGGAGTTGGAGGAGAGTAGGAGGCCAACACAACCAGAGGCCGCCGCCGTGCTCTCTTCCCCGTGCCGCCGACGGACTCTTCCTCGCGGCCACCACCCCCGCCGCTTCGTGGAGAGCCTAGACGCCAGTCCGATGAGAGCCTCGACACCGATGGAGTTCCCCCCTTTTTTTACTAATTGGAGTAAATCATCTCTTAACGGTTGCTATTAAATATTAGACGCTAAACACATTCCATCTCATCCCTCAAATTCTACCAACCAAACAAAATATGGAATCACCCTAATGTGGATCATCCTGTCCGCAAAATCCATCTCATCATATTCCATCCATATTAGTCCATCGACCAAACACACAGGGCCCCGGAGGCGTGGTGAACCACGGCCCCTCGCCGGCGAGAGGTTTCGGTGTTTTGTTTAGACTATTTTCAGTATCTTCTTCAGGATGTTTAGGCGGTGGCTACACCCTGAAGTCAGAATAAGATCCTCACTGCTCTATTCTCGTTCTGCTAGTACATCTAGCATCATCGGAGGACGTGCGGAGTCGTGTGTCCAACGGATTCCTTGGGATCCATTAGTTTTTCGTATTCATTGGTGTATTTTAAGGTCAGTCTCTTCCGATCTACGTTGGTTAACTTCGGCGATGTTTGCTGCTCTGGTGCGCTGGTTCTTTGGGGGCTTAGCACGACTTCCATCCGTCTACTACGACAAGGTTTGCCTGGCTTTGGTGATGGAGGGGCGAAGACGACAACGCACCTTTGGCTCGTGCCAGTGTTTGTAATCGTCGCTAGATTGTTCAATGATCTATTTGTAATTTTAATTACTTGTAGGACTCTTGGTACTGCTGTTGATGATTATTAGATCGGTGAAATTAAAAAAAACTAGATTTCTATGTGTATATACATTCTAATATGTAGATATATACGAATTTAGACAAAATCAAAGTTACTTATTTTTAGGCGGGATTTGGCTTCTGGCATCATTTTCAAAGGGTGTATCGGGCTTTGCATATTTATATAGCAAAAAAAAACTAACTTTACTTCTCGCAGATCCATGATCTGTAGTACCGTTCAACAACAAAGTTGGTTTGGCACAAATAAACATGAGGAACAAAAAATTAATTTTACTTCTCGCAATTCCACGGTCTATAGTAATGTCAAAAAACGAAGTTGAAAGATTCTATACTTTTAGTTGGTAGAAATAAAAGGCTTTGTGCATCAACTGATGCAGAGGCCGAGGTTTTATTACCCTTTACAAAAAAGAAAAAAGAGAAAAAAGTTGGCATAAATAAATAAGAGAAACTTGAAAAAATGTGGAGTCAATCTTCATAACCATTGACTTAGATTTTATGCATTGAATAGCCAAATAATCCTCTTTTGCTTGAAACTCGAAGTAACAAACATGTCCTTCCCGCACCTTCTTATAAACAACACGGTATGCCCAACTTGATGTCAAAATGATAGTGTCGTTATTTCCACCCTTCGCATGAACTTATCTGATGGTCTCATTGTTACCTAGATCTTCGATTGTATCTCCGTCGTCATGAATGTGAGGCAATAGAAACATGCGAATAAAATGCCATCCAAAGTACTACATAGTAGAAAGAAAATTACTGGTGTTAGTAAGTATGAACAACAATAGTGTCTATACCTCAGCATGATTGGAATTCAAAGAAAACTACCATATTTTATTTGAAGATGTTGTTTTTATTTATGGTGCAAATGTAGTAAGAGATTTTTGGCCTGTATCTTCCAAGTATCGTCCTCAGATTTCTAATTCTTGATCTAATCATGTTTATATCTTGGTCAAACCTATGACGAAGGTCATACTTGTCTAAAGATGGGGCATATGATTCTGAAACAAAAATTTATATTATTCGACACACATACATACACTATGTTATTAAAGACATATGATCAAGTTTTGCCATTTTACCTTGCATGGTAGAGGGCACGAGCAGGCAAGAACTAGGTATATATTAAGGGTTGTTCTCTACAATAGACATTCCTAACCTATATATTCAATGAACTACAAAGTTTTATTATGCTCTAATAATAGAAATTCCTATTATACTGATACAAGCATTTTATATCATCATATTTACATCATATAGTTATTATTATACGCATTGATTCTACTTTATTTTCAGTTATCTAGATAATTTATGTGGCTTTCTTATAAATTCCCTTGTTTTGGTATTCAATTCCTCGGACGCAGAAAACCTCCAGTTTCTTGTTTTTATGTTTTAGGGACCTTTAGGTGCTCAATTAGTTCAAGGAAAAACTAGCACAGAAGTATTTCATCAGAAAAAGACCATGGGCAGAAGGACTCAATGGGGGAGGCCACGAGCCCAAAGTGGGCCCCATGGCATGGACAGATACACCTGTCATGCCATGGGGGCATCTATCCATCGTGTATCGCCTCGCCTCCATCTTTTTACTAGGAGATCTGTCTCGACAAAAAACCTACTCCATATTTTTCTCATGATTTATAGAGATGGTAGTGGTGGCGAAAGTCTTCTCCTACTCTAGGAGAGGATGGATCCAGCTGCTCTGAGGTTGCCAGAGAGGGGAAATTGAAGCCATTGTCATCACCATCTCCTCCTTAGCGTAGGAGAGAGTCTCTCCATCACCATCTTCATAATTCCCAACATCATCACCATCTCCATATCAAGATCCACTTCACCCCTCATAGTTTGTGATAGAATGGAACCCTAAATAAGTTTCTAGTATCGTGTGCTTTCTTGTGCTCAGTAACTTGCGGTTATTTTGTGGAGAAGTTATATTTTCAGAATTTTTTTGTATACCATATGCCCCTGATCATATGTCATGTTTCACCATTGTAAGTAGTTCTCCATGTTCCCGATGGCATAAGATGGATTAGCTCTGATTTATATATAGTATGCTATGATTATTTGGTCAAGTTTTATGCTTTTATGTGGTTCTATACCACTACAATATGGAGCTTAGGCGTTGACGCTTATAGATGTCGAGGTAAAGCCTTAGTCACCACGCTCGCGCCGACGCGACAAAAAAAAGCTGTCAGGGATAACTGCGTCGGGGATTGTGCAATGGCGGCGGACTTTTTGGCGTGGCACAACAGGATCCACCGAGCTAGCACTTTCGTGACGCGACAAAGGATGTGCATCATTACGTTATGGAAGACCGGTGAACTATAGTGCCATGTAACCGCAAGGTGCGGCACATTACTCTGTCGTGTTGGTATCTTTCAGCGGCACAACAGTTAATGACAATTAGTGATTAACAAATATGATTTCTTGGAATGTAATAAATACTCATTAAGATATAAAACTATATTTATTTACATAATAAAGCAGATTACATACATTTAGATGATCATAAATTAACTATCGCAATTGTTACTAGTATTACAATGCAAAAGGTTGCATGTTGCAAACCGGTTACTTTTTTAGAGCAAATTTTCTAATTCTATTTATCTTTAACCTATCTACTTATGTCTTTTTCTTATGTGCAAAGTGGATATCAGCCACCTGCATCTTCTTTTCTTCTATGATTTCCTTCTCTTGTAGAATTTTCTTGATGTCTTCCTTCAACTACTTGTTTTCCCTTTCTAGAACGAGCTTCATGTCTTCGATGTTCCTTAAACGAACCTACAAATAAGAAAAAATAGAACGAATCAGCAAAAAAACACTCAAATCCCAATCAACGAGATAGCAAAAAACAGATTAGTGGAAAATGCGCATAGAAAAGATTCAATAGTGTTCACCAAGCACTTGCGTGCGGGTGGAAAACAAAGTAATATTATTACACAATAGTTCATGATAGAACCCACAAAACATATATATATACAACAATGACCTAACGAGTCAAGAATACATATATACATTATAAAGATCCAAATCACATTGAAAACGATACAACATCCAAGTACGGACAAGATGCAAATAGGACTAAGAGTCCTAAAGAATAACCAATAGTGTCCATAACCCTGCCTAGACCAAGCCAAAAGGGTAACCTTGCTAACGTCATCGAACTCATACCTGTCAAAGCAAAAGGGGTGTCGACAAAGGGCAAAGGAAAAAGGGAGCAATCAGTACTAAGGCTAGTACACGGTGAGTCTTAGAATTCAGTGGCTCTTGCCTACATAGGTATGGTAGTCTGAAGCGGTAGAAAAGCATGCACTAAACAATTGTCGGCTATCATAGAGGAATAAGAGAGACCTATTTGGAACCAACCTAATACTAACACCAAGATAACTCATCCTGGCGTTTCTCCCTCGAGACCAAACGAGGAAGTCATTCCGAGAAACTCACAGGGTTAGTAGTTTTATTTAAGCATTCAATTAAAGTTGCAGCACTTACTAGTCAGATATAGATAACATAAGACATCCAATACCACCACTTGTTGGCACTTTTAATTAATATTCCGTTGTACTGGAGATGCTTACTAGTCACATCATAGTCAAATTTATAGTATTACTTTAGTTTGATTTGTCTATGGTCGAGACATTATGCTCCAAGTTGTCCATAACTGCGGACATGGCTTTTCGAAAATATTTAACCTGCAAGGGTGCACAAATAGCAACACACGCATGATAAACCTTGGGAAAAACCAGATAAAAAGAACAAAACATTCACATGATTCAAAAATAATTTCGAGGGGCCACCCCACTAAACTACCTGCAACGAAGTTGACTGGCTTCGAGACGGGCCCAAGGTTTGTGGCAACGACTATAAAAAACTAAGAACCTAGAGTGTGACTAGGCTTTTCGATACAGTGGAAACATGGAACTCCTAAACAGTACAGTAGTAAACCGCTTGATACGTTGCAAGCGTATCTATAATTCTTGATGTTCCATGCTTGTTTTATATCTATTTTATTATGTTTTGTCCATACTTTGGAGTATTTTTATACACTTTCTTGGACTAACCTATTAACAAGATGTCATAGTGCCAGTTGCCTGTTTTCTGCTGTTTTTGGTTCCAGAAAAGTCAGAAAAATGAATATTCTCGGAATTGGACGAGACAAAAGCCAAAGTCAATATTTCACCGAGGGGAACACGGAGCCAGAAGAAGAGACGGAGAGGGCTGGGGCGACACACCTGGCCAGCCTGGCCAGCCCGCACTGGGGTGATGCAGCCTCGGGCACCCTCGGCCTCCCTTTCGCCTATAAGAAGCCTCCGATACAGAAACCCTAAGTACCCGATCAAAATTCCACGAAAGAGTCTGTAGCCGCCGCCATCTCCATCCCTAGATTGGGAGGGATCTGAAGCTCTTCCCAGCACCCTGCCGGAGGGGAGTGATCACTCTGGAGGCCTTCTTCATCACTGATATATTGCAAATGTATCTATAATTTTTGATGTTCCATGCTTGGTTTTATCCACTTTCTTGTGTTTTGTCCACACTTTGGAGTACATTTCATATGATTTCTTGGACTAACCTATTAACAAGAGCCACAGTGTCAGCTGCCTGTTTTCTGCTGTTTTTGGTTCCAGGAAAGTCAGAAAATAAATATTCTCGAAATTGGACGGGACAAAAGCCAAAGTGCCTATTTTTCCAGAAGACTCCAGGAGCCAGAATACGAGACGGAGGAGGGCCAGGGGCTGGCCACACCACCCCCAGGCGCGGGCTGGGCCTGGCCGCGCCAGGGCATGGTGTGGTGGCCCCAGGCACCCCCTCGGTCTCCCTCTTCGCCTATAAGAAGCCTTCTGACCTAAAAACTTGGGAGGGGGTTCGGACGTTTTCCACGAAAAGTTCATTGCCGCCACCGAAGGGAGATTTGGGGATGGAAAGTCTCTGTTCACGGACGGGAGTACCTCGAGCCATCTCCATCGATCTCCACCATCATCTTCATCGACCATCCATGTTTCCTCCATCTATGAGTGAGTAATCCCCCGCTGTAGGCTATGGGGATGGTAGGGATTGGATGAGATCGTTCATGTAATGGCATCAGATTGTTAGGGCATAGTGCCTAGTATCTCTATTAGTGCTTTATGACTTTGTTGTGCTTAATGCTTGTCACTAGGGCCCAAGTGCCATGATTTCAGATCTGAACTTATTATTGATTCATTATGATGGTATTGTTTCTGGTCTTATCTACAAGTTGTATACACATGTCGTTGTCCGGAACCTATGGTCCCGAAGTGACAAAAATCGGGGTAGCCGGAAGGGAAAGGCTTTGATGTGAGGATCACATGTGTTCACGGAGTGTTAATGCTTTGCTCCGGTGCTTTATTAAAAGGAGCACCTTAATTGCCAGTAGTTCCCTAGAGGCCCCGCAAGCAATTTGGCAGGAGAAAAGATGTTGTGCAAGTTCTCATTGCGAGCACGTATGACTATATATGGAACACATGCCTAGGATTGTCTAGTACTTGGATGCTTTATCTTATTTATCTGCAATTGCCCTATGTTCTGATTGCTATGTGAATTGTATTGTACATGCAACGCCCGTCCATCCATCCCTATGCCTACCGCACTCGAATCCCATCATTTTACGCTTTTGTTACTCATCTTTGTTTTGTCGCCATCTTGTTTTTACTATTCCTACTACAAAATCAACTCTTGATAAACTGCTGTGAGCAAGATTGTTTTCAGTGCAAACTGAATTGACAACTCAGTTGTTAAGGCTTATAAATATTCTTTGGCTCCCCTTGTGTCGAATCAATAAATTGGGTTTCACTTTCCTCGAAAATACTGCGATACACCCCCTATACTTGTGGGTCATCAATCACCATGCCTGCCTCCGGTGTGATGCGTGAGTAGTTCATCCATGGACTACGGGTCCATGTAGTAGCTAGATGGTTGGTTCTTCTCCTTTGTTCTATCATGTCTAGATCTTGTGAGCTCCGTTCATGATCAATCAAGATCATCTATTTGTAATCATACATGTTGTGTTTACGGGGATCCGATGGATATTGAGATGCTATTTCAGATTGATTATTGATTCTATCATGTCTTTATTATTTGTGATCTTGCATGCTCTCCGTTGTTAGTAGCTATCTTGGCCGAGTAGATGCTAGCAACTCCAAGAGGGAGTATTTATGCTCGATAGTGGGTTCATGCCTCTAGGAATCTGGGGAAGTGATAGAAATCTCTAAGGTACTAGAGGTGATGTTGCTACTAGGGAGAAAACAACAATCCTTTGTTCATAGAATAATCATATTTTTTACTTTACACACTTTGTTTAATACAATTAGTTGTTACTTGCAACTTAATACTGGAGAGTGTTTGGATGATAACCTGAAGGTGGATTATTAGTCATAGATGCAGTTGGATTACGGTCTATGTATAATCACTACAAGGAATCTGGCTATATATGACACTCCATTTTTGTCACAGAATCGTCATAGTAGTCCGTTTATGACGATTCTATGACGATTTTTAGATCGTCGAAAGCTGGGCATTGTAAATAAACTATAACGATGTTTTTGGTAAAATCGTCATAACCGTCTATGATGATATTGGATCATCATAACGTCTATGACGATCCAATATCGTCACGAGCCATATAGCCTAGCCAAGTCAGATCCTACGTGGCCAATCCTACGTGGCAAAACTGTGATAAAATTAAATCGTCATAGTGTGAATTCAACCCGGTCCATTTTGGTCGCTTATACGGGCTGAGCTCAATAAATGCAGATTTTTATTTTCGGCCTGGGCCATTTATGTTGATGTTATTTTTGGGACGTTGCCTTTCTAAGGTCCATTTGATTTTTTGGGCCATGGCCTTTGTAAGGTTCGTCTGTTTAGGGGCCATGGCCTTTTTAGGGTCCATTTTAGATTTGAGCACCTAGCTTTGTAGGGTCCTTTCTAGATCTAGCAGAGGCCATTCTATCAGAAAGAAAAATCCAATTCAGGTAATCAAAATTTCCAATGTACAATTTAAACAAAAGAAATATTCCCAATAATATAATTTACACAGCATCAAGACTGTCTAAAATCCAGCATTTGAATTCAACTATCGCATAACTTCATTACAATATATCAATATCACACAAGACACAGCCAGATCATCAGAAGTAGATAGAAAAATTCAAAATGGCGACACAAATGATAGCCAAACACACGACAAATTTCACTACTCCTTAATGACGCCCTTGTCTCTAGCATAGATATTGTCCAAGAACTTCCAAAAATACTTCTTCATATGGCATTTCCGGCAAACTGGCAAGCAGATAAAAACAAGAATAAGTGATATCAATTGGATAAATAAGTAACAACACATTACCTGTGGTAAGTTAAATTCCGTAAAAGCTTGCAAGTACAAAAATCCAACAGAATACATGCTTCGAATTTGTACTAGCAGGACATCAATGTTGTAAGACATATTATACCATTGTTATGAACTATGAGAAAGAAAAATTACAGGCGTCATGAGAGCTACCACTATTGATACTTATCAAGCAAAAAAGGCACAGAAACATGTAAGTACCATATAATTTTCATCGAATCATACAATGAATTCATGAAAGGCTACATATTCAATTCTTTACATAGCATTGAAAATCACAACTGGGAAGCAGTACGTGAACATAAAAATATGCACCAAGCGAAGATCAGTAGGCACAACCATAACTTACACTAAGTCATTAACCATATTATCGAGATAAAATAGCCATAGAGGCACTATCAACAACACCATCTCAAATACCTTGGCACCAAAGACCTGCAAAACAGCACATCCATCCACAAAATAAGGACCGAGTATAGATCAACGGATACATTGACAGAAGGCAATATGAAACTATGCATATGTATGAACCAAATAGTATAACAGAAGTTAGAGGTTATAGCATGTGCAAATCTAAAAAACTTAACAAATGCATGCATATCCATATGCAACACATGATACATGCATCAAGCATAAGGCCCATATCTGCTCGAGAAAGACCAACGCAGAGAAGATCTAATCAAGAAGTACACACGAGAAAACTAGGTATAGATTATTACTATGAAGACATGCAATTTGGAAGGTAAAGATTATTAATTTAGAGTTGAATGTCACAACTACCAACATATTAATTTCCCCCAGAACAACTCTACCAAAATATAAGGGCCAGTACCTACCAACATATATAGCCAGAAAGTTTGTCCCAACAATGTCTGAGAAACAAAAGCATATATTAACTTTAGTTAATCTATAACAACCATTAGTAGGCATCTAGTTAATCTATAGAACCAGAAAACACATAATTTATCAAATAATAAATAATAGTACAAGAAGTGTACTACTATATACTCTAAATACAGTGCAGCGGTGAGACATAAATTGAAGTGCAAGTAAATGTCCCCATACAAAGCCCAGCTAGGACCCCTGCAACTAATAACCATGTGAAATTTAGGCCAGTTCAACCTACTACGGATCTTCACCTTCTAGATCAGCTAACCTATATTTGGCCTAACTATCAATTTAATTCCCTAACGCTCCACACTCTTGCAATGTTCGTGATGATAGGGAGTAGAAACCTGAATTCATGATGATGTAGTAGTTGAAGAAGCTCTGTTCTAGCATCGTCGTGGATGTAGAAGTCTGTGCAGAAGCAGCTGCCTATCAATGTAGAGGTCCGGCCGGTGCTCCCGCCGACATCAATGAGGAAGACACGGTTGTTGTGGATCTGGTCGAGGAGGCCATTGAGGGGCGCGCGAGGCTAAGATCTTGCCCCCGGTCATCCGTTCATGTTCTCGCTAAGAGAGTAGGTCGCCGTCTTCGGATTCCAACCGTGAGGTCCCTGTTGCAACAAATGTAGCAGGTTAGAAGAGGTTGAGCAGGAGGTGATGGGGCCTGGGGGAGAGGGTGAGATGCGGCCTGAGGGAAGAGGGCGTCTGGTCTGCACACGAGCTGTCGGGAAGGTGGGTTGGGTCAGCGCGAGGCAGTTGGGCAACCGGACTAGCCTGGAAGGGCAGCGTGTGTGGTTGTGAGGGGAGGGGCGTGCATACCTCCATCAAGAGCGGAGGCGGTGGCGCACTTACGGGAGAAGGAGGCGGGGATCTCACAGTACTGCCGCTCGTTCCGCCGCGGCTTGTTCCGCACGGCACCCACGTAGCCGTGGCTCGTTCCACCGTGAATCAGTAGGTCGTGGTCGAACTGGATCGAGAGGCCGCAGAGATTTCGAGCTACTGTGGTTGATGGGTTTGTCGGAGCGAGTTTCCGTCATGGGCGTGCAAGCACATAGCAACGCAGCCGGATCTCCTCCTATTTTATTGGGCCGCCGTCGCCGCCTGTGTCGTGTGGAGTGGGAGAGAGGGAGGAGTGGAGAATGGGATCGAGGAGACTAGGGTTTGAACGAGTGGTGGCGGTGGGACTGGGAGTTGGTGGATGTGGTAGATGGTAGAGGGGGAGGTAGGTTGGTGGCCGTTGAATGTGTACTTCGGAGGTTCAGATTAGGCTGAGATTGACAATTCGTGGGTGGTGGTTTGGTGTAATTTGATTGGTTGCAAATGATCTCGTAGGTTTTTTCTCAGCGAAGTGTCAAAAAGGGGTATTTTGTGAACCAACCACCAAATGAAACTTGTACAATGCTACCACCCATTTTTAAAAAATACTAGACCACCTTACATGGACAATGTCCTAACTGGGAAATCTCAAGCTTTTCCGTACACCCCTGGTGAAAAAGACAAATTCCTGCCGAATTGGCTCGAAGTTGGTCGGATTTGAACTACACATACATTATCTGATGCTAATGATTTTTTAAAAAAAATTATTTTTAGACTCACAATATGCTATTTTATCAGAGATCCAATGCAAGTTTAGCGAGGCGCGGCCCCGGGCTAAGAATCTTCATACCCGCCGTTTTGACCATAGTTTGAAACGGGGCATAAGAAATTTAAAAATGATCCAAACAATGTGAATCCTTCACGTGGTGTCATCTTATGTGACATAGTTGCAAGGAAAAATACCAAACTTAGTATATTGACTGCATCTCGAATAAACCTTCACTGAAATGACTTATCATGTTCGAGGTTTCATGGCTTTCAGGCCAAATGACCAATGTTATGGCCAGAATCGCGACATAGTTTATGATTATGTTCCCATATTGTGCATGCATGTGCATTTTGGGATGGCGAACAATATTGCAGGAGGAAGTTTTCCTTTTCATCGCATGGAAAAGCCATTTTTTTATTTTCTAAGTGCCAAAATCGGGGCATTTTGTGAAGCAACACCAAACAATGAATAAAAAAATGCTACCACCCTATTTTTAAAAAATACGAGACCACCTTACATGAACAATGTCCCAATCGGGGATTCAAAAACCTTTCTTTGTACCCCTGGTGAAAAAGACAAATATCTGCCGAATCAATAGGAAGTGTGTCCGGTTTGAACTATAGGTACATGATCTAATGCTCATGATTTTTTGAAAAAATAATTTTTAGACTCATAATATGATGTTTCTTCAGAGATCCAATGCAAGTTTAGCGAGGCTCATCTCCTATCTTCATTCCTGCCGTTTTGACCATAGTTTGAAACACAAAAATTTGGAAACAAGCATAAAAAATTCAAAAATGATCCGAACAATGTGAATCCTTCGCGTGGTGTCATCTTATGTGACATAGTTGCAAGGAAAATACTAAACTTGGTATATTGATTGCATCTCGAAAAAACCTTCACTGAAATGACCTATCATGTTCGAGGCTTCATGGCTTTTAGGCTAAACGACCAATGTTATCGCCAGAATCGCGACATAGTTTATGATAATATACTCATATTGTGCACGCATGTGCATTTTGGGATGGCGAACAATATTACAGGACGAAGTTTTCCTTTTTGTCGCATGGAAAAGCCATTTTCTATTTTTTTTAAGTGCCAAAATCTGGAAGTTTTGTGAAGCAACACCAAACAGTGAATAAAAAAATGCTACCACCCTATTTTGTAAAAATACTAGACCACCTTACATAAACAATGTCCCAATTGGGGATTCGAAAACCTTTCTGTCCACCCCTGGTGAAAAAGGCAAATGTCTACCGAATCGATAGGAAGTGGGTCCGGTTTAAACTACATGTACATGATCTAATGCTCATGATTTTTTGAAAAAATAATTTTTAGACTCACAATATGATGTTTCTTCAGAGATCCAATACAAGTTTAGCGAGCCTCATCCCCTATATTCATTCCCGCCATTTTGACCATAGTTTGAAACATGAAAATTTGGAAACGAGCATAAAAATTCAAAAATGATCCGAACAATGTGAATCCTTCGTGTGATGTCATCTTATGTGACATAGTTGCAAGGAAAATACCAAACTTGGTATATTGATGGCATCTCGAAAAAACCTTCATAGAAATAGACCTATCATGTTCGAGGTTTCATGGCTTTTAGGCTAAACGACCAATGTTATAGCAAGAATCGTGACATAGTTTGTGATAATGTGCCCATATTGTGCACGAATGTGCATTTTCGGATGGCGAACAATGTTACAGGACGGAATTTTCCTTTTTGTTGCATGAAAAAGCCATTTTCTATTTTTTAAGTGCCAAAATCGGGGAGTTTTGTGAAGCAACACCAAATAGTGAATAAAAAATACTACCACCCTATTTTGTAAAAATACTAGACCATATTACATGAACAATGTCCCAATCGGGGATTCGAAAACCTTTCCGTCTATCCCTGGTGAAAAAGACAAATGTCTACCGAATTGATAGGAAGTGGGTCCGGTTTAAACTATAGGTACATGATCTAATGCTCATGAATTTTTGAAAAAATAATTTTTAGAGTCAAAATATGATGTTTTTTCAGAGATCCAATGCAAGTTTAGCGAGCCTCATCCTCTATCTTCATTCCCGCCGTTTTGACCATAGTTTGAAACACGAAAATTTGGAAACGGGCATAAAAATTCAAAAATGATCCGAGCAATGTGAATCCTTCGCGTGGTGTCATCTTATGTGACATAGTTGCAAGGAAAAAATACCAATATTGGTATATTGGTTGCATCTCAAAAAAACCTTCACAAAAATGACCTATCATGTTCGAGGTTTCATGGCTTTTAGGCCAAACGATCAATGTTATGGCCAGAATTGCGACATAGTTTGTGATAATGTGCCAATATTGTGTGCACATATGCATCTTGGGACGGCGAATAATGTTGCAGGAGGAAATTTTCCGTTTCATCACATGGAAAAGCTATTTTCTATTTTTTGAGTGCCAAAATCGGGGCATTTTGTGAAGCAACACTAAATGTTCAATTCAAAAATGCTACCACGCTATTTTTTAAAATTATTAGACCACCTTACATGAACAATGTCCCAATCGAGGATTCGAAAACCTTTCCATCCACCTCTGGTAAAAAGACAAATGTGTGCCGAATCGATAGGGAGGGGGTCCGGTTTGAACTACAGGTACATGATATAATGCTCATCATTTTTTGGAAAAATTATTTTTAGACTCATAATATGATGTTTCTTTAGAGATCCAATGCAATTTTAGCGAGCCCCATCCCCTATCTTCATTCCCGCCATTTTGACCATAGTTTGAAACACGAAAATTTAGAAACGGGTATAAGAAATTCAATAACGGTCAAAACAAGGTAAATCCTTCGCGTGGTGTCATATTATGTGACATGGTTTCAAGAAAAAATACCAAAATTGGTATATTAATTGCATCTCAAAAAAACCTTCTTGGAAATGAGCTACCATCTTTGAGATTTCATGGCTTTCAAGTCAAAAGTCCAATGTTATGGCTAGAATCATGTCCACCCTTGGTGAAAAAGACAAATGTCTGCCCAATCGGTAGGAAGTGGGCCCGATATGAACTATAGATACATTATCTAATGCTTGCAAAAATCAATTTTAGACTCGTAATATGCTATTTTATCAGAGATACAATGCAAGTTTAGCGAGCCTTAGCCTCTAGCTAAGAACCTTCATGGCTGCTGTTTTGACCACTGTTTGAAATGGGCATAAGAAATTCAAAAAACTGTCCGAACAATATAAAAACTTCGCATGGTATCATATTATGTGACATAAGAATAGTCATGCCCGCCGTTTTGACCATAGTTTGAAACGGGCATAAGAAATTCATCATGTTTTCCTTACATAAATAGTTTGGTTATTAAAGTTCTCGATGATTTATTATATGATTGCAAGTATGGAATGCATAGTTGGAACGACCTCGTCTCGCTGATCGATTTAGACATATTATTTGTCGAATTCTGATTTATGGATTAAAAAAATATGAATTATGCAAGATTTAGGAAATTTATAAAGATTTAAAAAGATTTGGAATTTTAATTATCCACAATTATTTATAAATGTAATCTGCATATTTTTCTGATCAATTTATATATAAAAAATATTTTATTTTAACTTACTAGTAAAAAGATATGAATTATGCCATATAAAAGCTTTTTCTAGAATTTTAAAGCAAAATAGATAGAATAATAAACTTTTCTCACCTAGACAGAGTGAGCCACAAGAATGACGAGCGGGCCGTGCGACACTGACTAGACATGGGCGTGGTTGGGTGTTTTTCACCGGTGTGAATCTAGCCTGGCTCAATGGCATGTGGACTGGCTTAAAAAAAATTAAAGGAAAAAATGAAACATGAGAAGAATAGTAGGGCATGGTCTATTTAGGACCAGACCCATCAAACGAGCTTGAGTTTATTTAGGTCTGGTGCATGCTTTTATACAAGAAGGAGCTTGTGGCTTGGTGGTTGATGCTGGCGGGGAGATCAGGAGGTCGTGTGTTCGACTCCCCGAGGGATTCATCTTTATGTGAATTTTCACAAAGGAGGTGGGTCCTGCCTGTGAGTTCGTTGGTGAGGCCAACTCGTCAGGTCTCGCGTGGGGCCTACCTGTTAGGTCGATGCGGTCGGTGGTGGCGCTAGTGAGGCCAACTCGTCAGGTCTCGCGTTGGGCCTACCTGTTAGGTCGATGCGATCGGTGGTGGGACTACCTGTCAGGTCAATGCGGTCGGTGGTGGGTCCATCTTGTCAGCTTGGTTGTGGCAAAATATTAACACAGAGATAAATATTAACACGTGGACAAACCACGTATACAAAAAATGACACGTAGACATTACATATATGCCCAATTGCTGATGTGGCCGACTAGTCATATCAATAAATCTGAATTTAGACACTATGACGATTTAAATTGGTCATAATAGGCTACAAGTAAGATCCTAAGCCGCATTGCGCAGAATATGACGATTTCATCTGATGGAATTATGACGATTTCGACACAAAATGTCATAATTGTACATGATTTTCATCCCTCCAAATGGCCTATGACCATCTAGTGCGGAATCGTCATAGATCTATGACGATTTCATTTCGCATCACTACGAGAAGGTCACACGTGAACACATTTCTTGTAGTGAATATTGTAATGCCCAATCAAATCTCATAGGAGTCAAGATGATTAGTATATGCATGTATGCTTTCTCGATGTTTGTCAATTGCCCCGCTGTAATTTGTTCACCCAACATGTCATCTATCTTAAGGAGAATCACCACTAGTGAACTATGGACCCCGGTCCTTTCTTTTACCATCAATCTACAATCTATTTACTATTTTCTGTTTACTTTCTGCAACCAATTACTATCTTCCACACAATACGTTTAATCCTTTGTTTTCAGCAAAACCGGTGAGATTGACAACCTCACTGTAAGTTGGGGGCAAAGTTCTGTGGTTGTGTTGTGCAGGATTCCAAGTTGGAAACAACACCTTGGAGGTGTTTCCTTGCTCCTACTGATTCGATAACCTTGGTTTCATAACTGAGGGAAAACTTGTTGTTGTGCTCATCATACCTTCCTCTTGAGATTCTCCAACGAGCTCGAATATATTTTGACCCATCAAGCTCTTTTTCTAGCGTCGTTGCCAGGGAGTCAAGGACATCTTCACAAGGGGAGTCCCTCATAACCAATCTCTTTACTTTGTTTTATTCATTTTGCTTAGTTTATTTCTGTTTTGTTTGCTTGTTTCTTTATTAAAAACACAAAAAATTAGTTGTACTAGTTTGCTTTCTTTATTAAAAACACAAAAAAATTATTATTAGTTCCTACCTTAAGTTGCCATTATGTCTAGCATTGCTACAATCACTATGTCACCTGAGGAAATGATTTTTACTTTCAAACAAGGAATTGAAGAGAGTTTCAAAGAAGCTTGGTCTAGAATCTCTGATTTATATGAAAAAATTGAACCTAAAATGACTCAAAGCTTGTTCCTTAGCAGCTTTTACTTTGGAACTACTCTTTCCTATAGATATGCCTTGGATGCTGTAGTGGGAGGAGATTTCCTCCAATGCAATGAGGATGATGCTTTTAAAGCCATAAAGAAGTTGATCTTAACATATAAACTGCCTAGCAAATCTGATTCTTCCTTTATAAACATATTTGCTAGATTGAAGACTCTTGAGACCCACACTGCTAGTTTAAAAGAATGTTATAACATGCTTAGAGAGCATCATGATTATGTTCCAATAAATTCTGAACCCTCAAAATGGCTTCCTATAGTAAAAATTGTTATAAATAATGAAACTTTTCATGCACGCTGTGATATCATGTCTGAATTCTGTCTTATGCCTAAAGATATATCTATGAATCTTTGAATCTTTGGGGACTTTCTAAAGGGGGAGAAGAAATATCTCTTTCTAATAATGCCACAATATTACCCATTGGAATAACTGAAGGAGTGTTTACAAAAATTCTAGGGAAAGTGGTGTCTACTGATTATCTTGTTATTGAATGTGTAGGAAAAGGACAAATTACACTTGGAAGATCCCTACTTAAACTCCTTGGAGCAATAATAGATGTGGAAAAAGGCATCATACACTTTGCTTCACCACCAAACAATCACACGTTCCCCAAGGATAAGAACAAAGGTAAGAAAGGTAGGGGCAAGAAATCTGGTTTTAATGCTTCTTCATTTGAGAATACTTGATTCTTTTCTTGCTTCTTATGCCTAACTTAAAGGCGTTAAAGAAAAGTACTTATTGGGAGATAACCCAAAAGTTTTAGTTGAGTCTTCGAAGTTATTGCTTCAGTAATAACCTCTCCTTATCATTTTGGTGTGGTTTTTGTGCCAAGAGTAACCTCTAATGAGAGAGAAGTAATGCTTGGGAAAGTTGCTGTCCCGAAACAGATTTTGTGCTTGGTTGTAAAAATACGTGAAAAATCTCTGTACGTCGGTTTGAGTTTTAATTTTTTGTGCTTCTGCCCCAGGATGTTATCCAGCTTTCATTAGTTCAACACTTTTCGATTTGAGCAACATAAGGTCTTCGAAAAAATCAGTTTCTACCTGCTGGTCTATTTTGACAGATTTCTGCCATTATTTGCAGTTGCTTCTTATTGATTCCTTTTTTGGGTTCTTTTTGGGGAAATTGAGCTTTTTGAGGGAACTACTACAGTAGCTTGTGTCATTAGTGAAAGTTATGCTATTTTAAACCTAAAACCCCAAAGGTCTATGATCTTTTGAACATACTAATGTTGCTAATGAAGATTGTGTGAAGTTTTGTATGAAGGAAAAAAATTCAGGTGTAGGGAAGAATGATGTAATGAGATGAAGAATGGACAAAAGCTCAACCTTGGGGATGCCACCCATGTCACCCCAAGAAATATCTAAGAAGTACAAGCGTCAAAGCTTGGGGATGCCAAAGGCATCCCCTTCTTCATCAATAAAAATTTCAGGTTTTTTCCAAACACTTCATTTTTATTGTTTCATGCACAATTGTGTGGTTCTTGGAGCGTCTTCATTTTTGTTTTTGGTTTTCGTTTGCTTAGTTTGCTTGAATAAATTGGTTGGACCCCCTCAGAAATACATTAGTTTTCAAATAAGTTGGTTTGGATTGGAAAAGAGTAGGAAACGTTCGTGCTTAAGTGGTAAAGAGGAGCTTGTTTTTGACTATGGCCTATGCTTTGTCATGTCATGCTTGATATTGTTTTGGATGTATGCTTAGTGGTTTTTGCTGTAGCATGACATGTTATAAACAATTGAGATTTCTTAATGTGCCTTGAAAGAATCGTGCGTTGTTTTAGCATATTAAAGCATAGTATTGTGGTATTCTCCTTTAATGCTTTATTTGGGTTGACTTGGCACATGCTCACACCATGTTAAGACTATCCCAAGTCACCACAGCCTCTATGATCATTTAGTTTTTGGCTTGTAATATCACTTTATGCTTTAATTAATGATGATTTGTCGCTTTGCATGATTATGGCCATTATTGCTCTGTTAGTTGGTCGCTCCCAGTCTTTTGCTAGCCTCCATAACCAAGTATGAGGTCCACTCATGCATCCAACTCCAAATAAAACCAAGTTATTCCAAAGAGTCCACCATACCTACCTATTAGCATTTACTATTCCAAGTATATTCATGATTTTATCTACCTTCCGAATTAAACTTGTTATGTGAAAATTAGTGATTAAAGCTCTTACGAACTTGATGGAACACTTTACTTTCTTGCACTTAATAATCTTGAACCATTGTGTCCATCTTTGTTGCGTATATGCTTGCGCTTTATAAGTTGAAGTTAGCAGAACCATGTATCATGGGGAGCGCTTTCAACATTGCACTTACTATTCCGTTGATATCATGATTCTTTTGCTTATGGATCCCGACGGTGTGAAATAAAAGGGGAACTTGTAAGATCATGGAGTTTGTATGTGTGTTAGAGAAATGCCTGGGCCGCTAGCCTAATCCATGCCTAATCATGGTGGAAACTTGCAGCATAACCATAATGAGCATTCTATGAAGCATCCTCAATAAAAACCTATGCAAATAGCAAATAAAAAGATCGCTGAGATGCTCATTGTCTGTTGCCTTGTCATTTTGATATGGGATAGCTCTGGTCATGGGGCAAGGATACCCGTTAATGTTCTCTATGATACATATGTACTTACAATGACAAGAGCTTACTTGTGACTGAAGTTGAGTAGCATGAGGTTCGGTACTCGTAAGAAAGGGGCATGAGATTTCAACTTATAACTTATCAAGCATATCCTCTTAGTTGTGTCACTTTAACCTTAATCACCTAAAGATGCTTATGATAGGGGCAATGAGAGCTGAAAGCTAATAAGTAACATAATCTTTGGAAGCTCTTTATGAGACTTGAATCACTGCTTCCTTCTATGAAGGCCTTTCTTTTACTTTTATGTTGAGTCTCCATATTCTATCTTTATGCACCTATTGAGAGAGCATAGTGGTCATTCTTAGTTTAATGTGCATTGTCCCAAGACTTGTTGATTGATTCATAACTTTGATATTGCTTGTTCTTAAACTATTTGTATCTAGTCACCCTTATGAACTTTGAAGGTGTCCTATGCATTTATGTTTGCTACACTATGAGGGACAAGCTGAATACCATTATCATTATGTTTTCTATATGTGAAACAAAAAACGTCTTTCAAAGCATTGTTATTCATGAATCTTTTGTTTGTGCCTTTTCATGTTACAACATAGTTGCTATGTATTATTGTTAGAACTATATCTTCCATGCTATGTTAAAGTACTATGATCCCAGCTATCAATGTTTTACAAATACTTTGATCAAGATTATGATGGTGCATGTCACCTCAAAAATTATTCTTTCTTTTTATCACTTACCTACTCGAGGACGAGTAGGAGTTAAGCTTGGGTATGTTGATACGTTGCAAACATATCTATAATTTTTTATGTTCCATGCTTGTTTTATATCTACTTTCTTATGTTTTGTCCACACTTTGGAGTATTTTTATACACTTTCTTGGACTATTTTCTTATGTTTTGTCCGCACGGCCAGGCCTGGCCCACGCCTAGGGGTGGTGCAGCCGCCTCGGGCACCCCCTCAGCCTCCCCTTTCGCCTATAATAAGCCTCCGATACAAAAGCCCTAAGTACCCGATCAAAATTCCACGAAAGAGTCTGTAGCCACCGCCATCTCCATCCCTAGATCGGGAGGGATCTGAAGCTCTTCCCGGCACCCTGCCGGAGGGGAGAGATCACCCTGGAGGCCTTCTTCATAGAAGGAAGCAGGGATTCAAGTCTCATAAAGAGCTTCCAAAAATTATGGTACTTATTAGCTTTTAGCTCTAATTGCCCCTATCATAAGCATCTTTAGGTGATTAATGTTAAAGTGACACAACTAAGAGGATATGCTTGACAAGTTATATGTTGAAATATCATGCCCCTTACTTATGAGTACCGAACCTCATGCTACTCAACTTCAGTCACAACTAAGCTCTTGTCATTGTAAGTACATATGTATCATAGAGAACCGCCAACAGGGTACCCCTTGCACATGATACAGGAGCTATCCTATAATCAAAATGACAAGGCAAGCAGACAATGAGCATCTCAGCGATCTTTTTATTTGCTATTTGCATAGGTTTTTATTGACGATGCTTCATAGAGTGCTCATTATGGTTATGCTGCAAGTTTCCACCATGATTAGGCATGGCTTAGGCTAGCGGCCTAGGCGTTTCTCTAACACACATACAAACTCCATGATCTTACAAGTTCCCCTTTTATTTCACACCACCGGGATCCATAAGCAAAAGAATCATGATATCAACAGAATAATAAGTGCAATGTTGAAAGCGTTCCCCATGATACATGGTTCTGCTAACTTCAACTCATAAAGCGCAAGCATATACGCAACAAAGATGGACACAATGGTTCAAGATTATTAAGTGCAAGAAAATAAAGTGTTCCATCAAGTTCGTGAGAGCTTTAATCACTAGTTTTCTCATAACAAATTTAATTCGGAAGGTAGATAAAAACATGAATATACTTGGAATAGCAAATGCTAATAGGTAGGTATGGTGGACTCTTTGGGATAAGTTGGTTTTATTTGGAGTTGGATGCATGAGTGGGACTCATACTTGGTTATGGAGGCTAGCCAAAGACTGGGAGCGACCAACTAAAAGACCAATAATGGCCATAATCACACAAAGCGACAAAACATGATTAATTAAAGCATAAAGTGATATTACAAGTCGAAAACTAAAGGATCATAAAGGCTATGGTGACTTGGGATAGTCATAACATGGTGTGAGCATGCGTCAAGTCAACCCAAATAAAGCATCAAAGGAGAATACCACAATAATATGCTTTAATATGCTAAAACAACGCATGATTCTTTCAAGGCACATTAAGCAATCTCAATTGTTTATAACAAGTCATACTACAACAAAAATCACTAAGCATAAAGCCAAAGCAATATCAAGCATGACATGACAAAGCATAGGCCACAGTCAAAAACAAGCTCCTTTTTACCACTTAAGCATGAACTTTTCCTACTCTTTTCCAATCCAAACCAATATATTTGAAAACTAATGTATGAAAGAGGGGTCCAACCAATTTATTCAAGCAAACTAAGAAAACCAAGCAAACAAAAACCAAAAACAAAAACGAAGACTCTACAAGAACAACACAACTATGCATGAAACAATAAAAATGAAGTGTTTGGAAGAAACCTGAGATTTTTATTGATGAAGAAGGGGATGCCTTGGGCATACCCAAGCTTTGATGCTTGTACTTCTTGGATATTTCTTGGGGTGACAAGGGTGGAATCCCCAAGCTTGAGCTTTAGTCCATTCTTCAACTCATTACATCATTCTCTCCTTACACCTGAAAATTTTCCTTCATACAAAACTTCACACAATCTTTATTAGCAACATTAGTGTACTCAAGATAATAAGTCTTTGGGTTCAGTTTCAACGCCAACAAAACTTCCATTAAAACACGGGATAATGTAGCACTTCCCTCAAAAATCTGAATTCCCCAAAAAGAACCCAAAAAGGAATCAACAAGAAGCAAATGCAAATAATGGCAGAAATCTGTCAAAACAGACCAGCAGGTAAAATCAATTTTTTCGAAGACCTTCTGTTGCTCGAATCGAAAAGTGTTGAACTAACTAAAGTTATATAACAACCTGGGTGAGAAGCAAAAAAATCACAGCTCAAACCGATGTACAGAGATTTTACACGAATTTTTACAGTGAAGCAAAAAAATCTGTTTTGGGGTAGCAACTTTCCCAAGCTTTACTTCTCTCTCATTAGAGGTTACTCCTGGCACAAAAACAAATAAAAAGGATAAGTAGAGGTTATTACTGAAGCAATACCTTCCAAGACTCATCTAAAACTTTTGGGTTATCTCCCAATAAGTACTTTTCTTTAACGCCTTTAAGTTAGGCATAAGAAGCAAGAAAAGCATCAAGTATTCTCAAATGAAGAAACATTAAGAGCAAATTTTGTTTTCATAGGAGAGGCAAAATGAATCTTCTCTCTCTTCTCAGGGAAGTGTTCTATACCTTTCTTTAGTGGGAGTTGATATTTAATGGTGCCTTCTTTCATATCAATAATTGCACGAATAGTTCTAAGAAAAGGTCTTCCCAAAGTAAAAGGACAAGAAGCATTGCATTCAACATCCAAAACATAGAAATCAACGGGGACATAGGCATTGTTAACCATAATAAGAACATCATTAATACTCTCCATGAGTTTCTTTTTAGCATTATCATCAGGTGGGACATTTAAATAACAATCTTCCGATGGTGGCAAATCAAGCATATCAGAAATCTTTCTAGGCATAATAGAAACACTACTATTAAGATCACATAAATCTTTGAAATCAAAATCATTTACTTTCATATTAATGATGGGTTCCCAACCATCTTCTAATTTCATAGGAATAGAAGCTTTATGTTTCATCTTTTCTTCTTTAATTTTTATGAGAGCATCAGTAATGTGTTTTGTAAAGGCCATATTCATAGCACTAGCATTAGGACTTTTAGCAAGCTTTTGTAGGAAATTAATTACTTCAAAGATATTGCAACCATCAAGATCAAAATCATAATTATCATCTAAAGTAGGAGAGCTATTGTTTCCCATATTCCGAAGAATTTCAGCAATTTTATTAAAAAAGGTTCTATTGGGTTTACTAGCTTCAACATTAGTGGTAGTGATAGTAGAAATACTAATATTTATAGCAATCTCATCTTCTCTTTCCCACTTAGCATGCAATTCAGCTAATAGTCTAACAGTTTCATCAATTCTAACTTGTATGGCATTAGTAGCAGCAAAGGGATTTTCAATAGTTTCAGGTTTAGCAGCAATTTTATTAACCAGAGAGGATTGTGCTTCAGACAAAGATGATATATTTCTTTCAGCATTAGAAAGTTTTAATTGCAAACTAGGAATTTCCCTATTCAAACTCTCAAGTTGATGACTAATATTTTTAAGAATGGTAGATTGTTCCTCCATAGTTTTAGTAAATAATTTATTTCGTTCATATTGTATTTGCATGAAGTTCTTAGTGGCTCTTTCAACTTCTAAAATTCTTCCTTCACTAGGTATTCCGGGTTTGCCATGATAACCATAAGTATTATTAGGAGGGTAAGGCCTATAATTGTTATTACCATAAGCATTGTTACCAAAATTATTATTTCTTATAAAGTTCACATCAACTTGCTCTACTTGAGCAACCAAGGAGGCTAAGGGAACATGATTTGGATCAATATAAGCTTTCCCATTAACAAGCATAGACATAATAACATAAATTTTATCACTCAAGGAAGATGTCTCTGATGACCCACAAGTATAGGGGGTGTATCGCAGTATTTTCGAGGGAAGTGAAACCCAATTTATTGATTCGACACAAGGGGAGCCAAAGAATATTTATAAGCCTTAACAACTGAGTTGTCTATTTAGCTGCACCTAGAAACAATCTTGCTCACAACAGTTTATCAGTAGCAACAGTTTTGTAGTAGCAATAGTAAAGTAATACCAGTAGTAAAAGTAAAGACAGTAGTAACAATTGCAGTAAACAGTAGGATTAAAGCGCGGTAGGCATAGGGATGGATGGACGGGCGTTGCATGGACAAGACAATTCACATAGAAATCTGAACATATGGCATTTGCAGATAAATAAGATAAAGCATCCAAGTACTAAATAATCCTAGGCATGTGTTCCATATATAGTCATACGTGCTAGCAATGAGAACTTGCACAACATATTTTGTCATGCCAACCCGTTTGCAGCGGGGCCTCAAGGGAACTACTGGCAATTAAGGTGCTCCTTTTAATAGAGCACCGGAGCAAAGCATTAACACTCCATGAACACATGTGATCCTCACATCAAAGCCATTCCCTACGGTTATCCTGATTGCTGTCACTTCGGGGCCTTTAGTTCCGGACAACAACGTGTGTGTACAACTTGCAGGTAAGACCATAAACAATACTATCATAATGAATCAATAACATGTTCAGATCTGAAATCATGGCGATCGGGCCCTAGTGACAAGCATTAAGCATAACAAGTCGCGACAAAGTCAAAAAGCACTAATAGTAGATACTAGGCACCATGCCCTAACAATCTGATGCCATTACATGAACGATCTCATCCAATCCCTACCATCCCCATAGCCTACAGCGGGGGATTACTCACTCATAGATGGGGAAACATGGATGGTCGATGGAGAAGCGATGGTGATGATGATGGCGATGATCTCCTCCAATTCCCCATCCCGATAGAGTGCCAGAACGGAATTTCTGGTTCCGAATCATGGAATTTGGTGGTGGCGGCGGAGCGGAACTCTTTCTAGAAAACATCGACCCCCTGGGTTTTTAGGTCAGGAGGCAACTTATAGGCGGAGAGGGAGACCGAGGGGGTGCCTAGGGCGGCCAAACCACCCCCTGGCATGGCCAGGCCTAGCCCGCGCATCCAGGTGGTGTGGTGATGGCTCAGTGTCGGTGCCAGGAAATGCTGGTGCGATGTTGATGTAGAGCTCGTTGGGAACCCCAAGAGGAAGGTATGATGAGCACAGCAACAAGTTTCCTTCAGTTATGAAACCAAGGTTTAATCGAACCAGTAGGAGCAAGGAAACACCCCAAAGGTGTTGCTAGCTGAGCCTTGGCGAGACCTAAGTGCTAGTAGCAACATGGAGACCTACACAACACAACAACAGAACTTTGTCCCCAACTTGTGATGAGGTTGTCAATCTCACCGTGTTTTGCAGAAAACAAAGGGTTAAACGTATCGAATGGAAAGAAGTAATAGTTTGCAGAAAGTAAACACAAAGCAGTAAAAGATTGTAGATTGTATGTAAAAGACAAGGACCGGGATCCATAGTTCACTAGAGGTGGCTCTCATTAAGATAGATAACATGCTGGGTGAACAAATTACAGCGGGGCAAATGACAAACATCGAGAAAGCAATACATGCATATACTAATCATCTTGACTCCTTTGAGATTCGATTGGGCATTACAACATTATACATAGACCGCCATCCAACTGCATCTATGACTAATAATCCACCTTCAGGTTATCATCCGAACCCCCTACAGTATTAAGTTGCAAGCAACAGATTATTGCTTTACGAACTACGTGTAAAGTAAACAATACGATTGATCTATGAACAAAGGATTGTTGTTTTCTCCCTAGTAGCAATAGCACATCTAGTACCTTAGAGATTTCACTTCCCAGTTACGGAGGCATGAACCCACTATCGAGCATAAATACTAACTCTTGGAGTTGCTAGCATCTACTTGGCCAAGATAGCTACTAACACCGGAAAGCATGCAAGATCACAAATACCAAAGACATGATAGAATCAATAATCAATCTGAAATAACATCTCAATATCCATCGGATCCCCGCAAACACAACATGTATGATTACAAATGGATGATCTTGATCATGAACGGAGCTCACAAGATCTAAACATGAAAGCACAAATGAGGAGAACCAGCCATCTAGCTACTACATGGATCCGTAGTCCAAGGATGAACTACTCACGCATCACACCGGAGGCTTGCATGGTGATGAAGAAGGCCTGTGGTGAATTCCCTCTCCCAGTGGTGCCGGAAGAGCCTCAGATCCCTCCCGATCTAGGGATGGAGATGACGGTGGCTACAGACTCTTTCGTGGATTTTTGATTGGACCCTTAGGGTTTTCATCCCGAGGGCATCTTATAGGCGGAAGGGGAGGCCGAGGTGCCGAGGCGCTGCACACCCCGCATGGGTCGGTCACCGCATGGCCGTGGTGTGGTGGCCCTGACCCTGTCTCGCCTCACGGCATCTAATGACTTCGGAAAAATAGGCACTTTGGCTTTGTCCCGCCCAATTCGAGAATATTCATTTTTTGACTTTCCGAACCAAAACAACAGAAAATAGGCACCGGGCATCTCTTGTTAATAGGTTAGTCCAAGAAATCATATGAAAAGTACTCCAAAGTGTGGACAAAACACAAGAAAGTGGATAAAACCAAGCATGGAACATCAAAAATTATAGATACATTTGCAATGTATCAACATCCCCAAGCTTAACTCCTGCTCGTCCTCGAGTAGGTAAGTGATAAAAAGAAAGAATAATTTTTGAGGTGACTGATACGTCCATTTTGCATCACTATTCTATGTCATAATTCACTTTTATTTATTGATATATTTCGTATTGAGAGGTGATACTTGTGTTATTTCATCTGTTTTTGCATGGTTGATGACTTTTGGAGCATGGACCGCTGCAGTCAGGATTCTAATGGAAAAGGTGCTATTTGGAGGCAAAATTCGCGAAGATCAGAAAATCCGGGAAAATATATGGAAAATCCTATTTTTCCAGAAGACGAAGGAAGCGGAAGGGTGGAGATGGGTTACAGGGGCCCACACCACCCCTGGCGCGGGCCAGCCTAGGCCGCGCCACCAGGTGGTGTGGCCATCCTAGTCCACCCCTGGCACTCCCCTCTGGCGTATATTATCCTCCTGAAACCCTAAGACTCGGGGGGCGACCACAGAAAGATTCCGCCGCCTCTGCGGGGCGGAAAACACCAAGAGAGAAAGATCTCTTCGGCAGACAGATTTCTGCCGGGGGAATTCCTTCCCGGAGAGGGGAGATGGTCGCCATCAACACCACCATCAAGCTGGACTTGGTCGGGATCATCATCATCATCATCATCATCACCACCATCATCACCATCAGCACCCTCATCACCATCTCCATATTGCTGTAACAATTGGGTTGAATCTTGCATAGTTCATAGGGGAAACTTTCCCGGTGTTGATTACTCTTTGTAGTTGATGCTATTGAGTGAACCATTGAATTATTGCTTATGTTCAGATTGTTATACATCATTATTCCATCTCTAATCATGATCCATATGATGTCTTGTGAGTAGTTCGTTTTGTTCTTGAGGACATGGGAGAAGTCATGTTGTTAGTAGTGGAGTTGTGTTGAGAAAGATTCAATAGTTTGATATTTAAGTTGTGGTGTACTTCTTCTAGTGGTGTCATGTGAATGTCGACTACATGACACTTCACCTATATGGGCCTAGGGGAATGCATTGTGTATTTGGCTACTAATCATAGGGGTTGCGGAGTGATGTAAACCTGAACCCCGTTAGGGAAACCATTGCACAAGGGACGTAAGGGTCTTAGAGTTTAAAGTTGTGGTTAGGTTTCTACCTTAATTACTTTCTTGTACTTACGGATGTTTGCAAGGGGTATAATCACAAGTATGTATTAGTCCTAGGAAGGTCGGTACATTAGCACAGGTTCACCCACACAACACTTAGCAAGCTAAAGAAGATTAATCAACTATATGAAGTGAAAGCACTTGACAATCTTCCCATGTGTCCTCTGATACATTGCAAATGTATCTATAATTTTTTATGTTCCATGCTTGGTTTTATCCACTTTCTTGTGTTTTGTTCCAACTTTGGAGTACTTTTCATATGATTTCTTGGACTAACCTATTAACAAGAGCCACAGTGCAATCGCCTGCTTTTCTGCTGTTTTTGGTTCTAGGAAAGTCGAAAATAAATATTCTCGAATTGGACGGGACAAAAGCCAAAGTGCCTATTTTTCCTAAGTGATCAAGTGCCGTATTTGAGGAGGAGAAGGGCGAGGAGCTGGCCACACCACCGCCGCACGGCTAGGTCAGGCCCACCTGGGTGGTGTGGTGGCCCCTGCACCCCTCGGCCTCCCTTCCACTATAATATGCCCTCGGGACGTAAACCCTAAGGCACCATCAAAATCCACGAAAGAGTCTCAGAGTCACTGGCCATCTCCATCCCTAGATCAGGAGGGTCTCAAGCTCTTCCCGACTGCCGGGGGGAGTTCACCTGAGGCCTTCTTCATCACCATGCAAGCCTCCGGTGTGATGCGTGAGTAGTTCATCCTTGGACTACGGATCCATGTAGTAGCTAGATGGCTGGTTTCTCCTCCTTTGTGCTTTCATGTTTAGATCTTATGAGCTCCGTTCATGATCAAGATCATCTATTTGTAATTCATACATGTTGTGTTTGCGGGGATCTGATGGATATTGAGATGCTATTTTAGATTGATTATTGATTCTATCATGTCTTTGTTATTTGAGATCTTGCATGCTTTCCGTTGTTAGTAGCTATCTTGGCCAAGTAGATGCTAGCAACTCCAAGAGTTAGTATTTATGCTCGATAGTGGGTTCATGCCTCTGGTAATCTGGGGAAGTGATAGAAATCTCTAAGGTACTAGATGCGATGTTGCTACTAGGGAGAAAACAACAATCCTTTGTTCATAGAACAATCGTATTGTTTACTTTACACGCAGTTCGTAAAGCAATAATCTGTTGCTTGCAACTTAATACTAGAGGGGGTTCGGATGATAACCTGAAGGTGGATTATTAGTCATAGATGCAGTTGGATGGCGGTCTATGTATTATGTTGTAATGCCCAATCAAGTCTCAAAGGAGTCAAGATGATTAGTATATGCATGTATTGCTTTCTCGGTGTTTGTTAATTGCCCCGCTGTAATTTGTTCACCCAACATGTTATCTATCTAAGGAGAGCCACCTCTAGTGAACTATGGATACCAGTCGTTTTCTTTACATACAATCTATAAACTATTTCTGCTTTGTGTTTACTTTCTGCAAACTTTTACTTCTTTCCATTCGATATGTTTAATCCTTTGTTTTCCTCAAAACATGGTGAGATTGACAACCTCATCGCAAGTTGGGGACAAAGTTCTGTGGTTGTGTTGTGCAGGTCTCCATGTTGCTACTAGCACCGGTAGTGCGCCCTGCCAAAGCTCAGCTAGCAACACCTTTGGGGTGTTTCCTTGCTCCTACTGGTTCGATTAAACCTTGGTTTCATAACTAAGGGTAAACTTACTGCTATGCTCATCATACCTTCCTCTCGGGGTTCCCAACGAGCTCTATGTTGAAAGTCGAGCGCATCAAGGCATTTTCTGGCGCCGTTGCCGGGGAGTCAAGGACATCTTCACAAGGGGAGTCCCTCATAACCAATCTCTTTACTTTGTTGTTTTTGTTTTTCTTAGTTTTCTTTTTGCTTTGTTTGCTTGTTTTGTTCTTCAAAAAACACAAAAAAAATTAGTTTTACTTGTTTGCTTTCTTATTTGAAAACTCAAAAAAATGACTACTCTTGAAAACACTAAGTTGTGTGACTTCACTAGCACCAACAACAATGATTTTATGAGCACACCTATTGCTCCACCTGTGGCTGAAAATACTTTCTTTGAGATAAAACCTGCTTTGCTCAATCTTGTTATGAGAGAAGAAATTTTTTGGTATTGGTAATGAAGATGCTGGTTCCCATCTAAATAACTTTGTTGAACTTTGTGAGATGCCAAAGCAAAATGATATAGATGGTGATATTATTAAGTTGAAATTGTTTCCTTTCTCTTTGAGAGGAAAAGCTAAAGAGTGGTTGAATTCCTTAACTAGGAATAGTATTGATTCTTGGACTAAGTGCAAAGATGATTTTATTGGAAAATACTATCCTCCTGCTAAGATTATATCCATGAGAAGTGAAATAATGAAGTTTAAACAACTTGATAATGAGCATGTTGCTCAAGATTGGGAAAGAATGAAATCTTTGGTAAAGAATTGTCCCACTCATGGACTAACTGCTTGGATGATCATCCAAACTTTTTATGCAGGATTGAACTATTCTTCAAGGAACCTATTGGATTTTGCTGCTGGAGGTACCTTTATGACCATCACTTTGGGTGCTGCAACAAAACTTTTGGACAATATGATGGTTAATTATTTTGAATGGCATACTGAGAGAGCTCCACAAGGTAGGAAGGTAAATTCTGTTGAGGAAACCTCCTCCTTGAGTGATAAAATTGATATTATTATGTCTATGCTTGTTAATGATAAAGCCCATATTGATCCAAATAATGTTCCTTTAGCCTCTTTGGTTGCTCAAGAAGAGCAAGTTGATGTGAACTTCATAAGAAATAACAACTTTGGCAACAATGCTTATGTAAGAATGCTTATAGGAACAATTTTGGTAACAACAATTATAAGCCATATCCTCCTAATAATACTTATGGCTATAATGGTAAACCTGAATTACCTAGTGAAGGAAGAATTTTAGAAGTTGAAAGATCCACTAAAAACTTCATGCAAATGCAATATGAGCAAAATAAACTATTTACTAAAACTATGGAGGAACAATCCACCATCTTGAAGAACATTAGCCATCAACTTGAGAGTCTAAATAGGGAAATACCTAGTTTACAATTGAAACTCTCTAATGCTGAAAGAAATATATCATCTTTGTCTGAAGCTCAATCTTCATTGATTAATAAAATGGCTGCTAAACCTAAAACTAATGATAATCCCTTTGCAGCTACTAATGCTATACAAGTAAGAATTGATGAAAATGTTAGACTATTAGCTGAATTACATGCTAAGTGGGAAAGAGAAGATGAAATTACTAGAAACATTAGTGTTTCTACTATCACCACCACTAGTGTTGAGGCTAACAATAGTTCTACTACTTTAGATAATAAATTTGATTTTGATCTTGAAGGTTGCAACATCTCTGAAGTTATTAAGTTCCTACAAAAGCTTGCTAAAAGTCCTAATGCTAGTGCTATGAACATGGCCTTTACAAAACACATTACTGATGCTCTCATAAAGATTAAAGAAGAAAAGATAAAACATAAAGCTTCTATTCCTATAAAACAAGAAGATGGTTGGGAACCCATCATTAATATGAAAGTGAATGACTTCGATTTCAAAGCTTTATGTGATCTTGATAGTAGTGTTTCTATTATGCCTAGAAGGATTTATGATATGCTTGATTTGCTTCCTCTTGAAGATTGTTATTTGAATGTCCCAATTGATGATAATGCTAAAAAGAAACTCATGGGGAGTCTTAATGATGTTCTTATTATGGTTAACGATTCCTATGTCCCCGTTGATTTCTATGTTTTGGATGTTGATTACAATGCTTCTTGTCCTATTACCTTGGGAAGACCTTTTCTTAGAACTGTTGGTGCCATCATTGATATGAAAGAAGGCACCATTAAATATAAACTCCCACTCAAGAAAGGTATAGAACAATTCCCTAAAAGAGATAAAAGATTTCTTTTGCTTCTCCTATGAAAACAAAATTTGGTCTTAATGCTTCTTCATTTGAGAACACTTGATTCTTTCTTTGCTTCTTATGCCTAACTTAAAGGCGTTAAAGAAAAGTACTTATTGGGAGATAACCCAACAGTTTTAGATGAGTCTTGGAAGTTATTACCTCAGTAATAACCGCTCCTTATCCTTTTTATTTGCTTTTTGTGCCAAGAGTAACCTCTAATGAGAGTGAAGTAATGATTGGGAAAGTTGCTGTCCCGAAACAGAATTTTGTGCTTCACCGTAAACATTCCTGAGAGAGCTCTGTATGTTGGATTGAGCTGTAATTTTTTGTGCTTCTGACCTAGGTTGTTATATAACTTTCGTTAGTTCAACACTTTTTGATTTGAGCAACATAAGGTCTTAGAAAAAATTCATCTTTACCTGCTGGTCTGTTTTGACAGATTTCTGCCATTTTCTGCATTTGCTTCTTGTTGGTTCCTTCTTGAGTTCTTTTGGGGAATTGAGCTTTCTGAGGGAAGTGCTACAGTAGCTAGTATTCTAATGAAAGTTTATTTGGTGTTGTAACTGAACCTTAAGACTTATTTATCTTAAGTGCACTAATGTTGCTAATGAGATTGTGTGAAGTTTTGTATGAAGGAAAATTTTCAGGTGTATGGAAGGAATGAGTAATGAGATGAAGGATGGACTAAATCTCAAGCTTGGGGATGCCACGCATGTCACCCCCAGAAATATCCAAGAAGTACAAGCTTCAAAGCTTGGGGATGCCCAAGGCATCCCCTTCTTCATCAATAAAAATTCCAGGTTTCTTCCAAACGCTTCATTTTTATTGTTTCATGCACAGTTGTGTTTTTCTTGGAGCGTCTTCTTTTTTGTTTTTGTTTTGGTTTTTAGTTTGCTTGGTTTGCTTAGTTTTCTGAATAAATTGGTTTGACCCCGTATTTCATACATTGGTTTGCAATTAGTTTGGTTTGGTTTGAAAAAGAGTAGGAAAGTTCATGCTTATGTGGTAAAAAGAGCTCGTTCTTGACTGTGGCCTATGCTTTGTCATGCCATGCTTGATATTGTTTTGGATTTATGCTTAGTATTCTTTGCTGTAGCATAACTTGTTATAAACAATTGAGATTGCTTAATGTGCCATGGATGAATCATGCGTTGTTTTAGTATATTAAAGCATAGTATAGTGGTATTCTCCTTTGATGCTTTATTTGGGTTGACTTGGCACATGCTCACACCATGTTATGACTATCTCAAGTCACCATAGCCTTTATGATCCTTTAGTTTTCAACTTGTAGTATCACTTTATGCTTTGATCAATGATGTTTTGTCGCTCTGCATGATTATGTCCATTATTGCTCTCTTAGTTTGTCGCTCCCAGTCTTTTGCTAGCCTCCACAACAAAGTATGAGTTCCACTCATGCATACAACTCCATAAACCAAATTATTCCAAAGAGTCCACCATACCTACCTACTAGCTTATGCTATTCCAAGTATATTCATGCTCTTGTTTACCTTTCACTTGTTATGAGAAAACTAGTGATTAAAGCTCTCACGAACTTGATGGCACACTTTACTTTTTGCCTCTAATAAAGTTGAACCATTGTGTCGTCTATGTTGTATATGCTTGCACTTATTTGTTGGGAATTAGCAGAACCATGCTTTCATGGGGAACACTTTCAACATTGCACTTGGTACTTGTATCTAGTTGATATCATGCTCTTTTGTATATGGATGTCGTTGGTGTGAAATGAAAGGGGAGCTTGTAAGTCCATGGAGTTATGTATATGTGTTAGAGAAACTTTGGGCACTGGTCTAATCCATGCTGACATGGTGGAAACCTGCAGCGTAACCATAATGAGCTGTCTATGAAGCATTCTTCTTATAAAAAAAGAGTCCTATATTGAGAAAAAAGAGAAAAGAGAAAAAAAGAGATACTATGAAAAGAGGAAAGAGAGAAAAAAGCACCATATTCCCATGGTAAATAAGAAGAATGCTGAGATGCTCGTTGTCTGCTTGCCTTGTCATTTTGATATGGGGATTCTTCCGTATCATCGGGCAAGGTACCCTGCTACGGTTCTCAATGATACACATGTACTTACAATTACAAGAACTTACCGGTAACTAAACTTGAGTAGCATGAGGAGCGTCCCTCGTATACAAGGGACATGAGATTTCTGACTTATACTTCGTCAAGCATGTACACCATAGTTTGTTCACTTTAACCTTAATCACTTCAAGATGCTTATGATAGGGGCAATGAGAGCTGAACCTCGGCGTTTGTCAATTGCCCCGCTGTAATTTATTCACGCATCATGTTATCTATCTAAGGAGAGCCACCTCTAGTGAACTATGGATCCCGGTCCTTTTCTTTACATACAATCTATAAACTGTTTCTGCTTTGTGTTTACTTTCTGCAAACTTTTACTTCTTTCCATTCGATACGTTTAATCCTTTGCTTTCTACAAATAAGTGCAAGCATATACAACATAGACGACACAATGGTTCAACTTTATTAGAGGCAAAAAGTAAAGTGTGCCATCAAGTTCGTGAGAGCTTTAATCACTAGTTTTCTCATAACAAGTGAAAGGTAAACAAGAGCATGAATATACTTGGAATAGCATAAGCTAGTAGGTAGGTATGGTGGGCTCTTTGGAATAACTTGGTTTAAGGAGTTGGATGCATGAGTGGAACTCATACTTGGTTGTGGAGGCTAGCAAAAGTCTGGGAGCGACAAACTAAGAGAGCAATAATGGCCATAATCATGCAGAGCGACAAAACATCATTGATAAAAGCATAAAGTGATACTACAAGTTGAAAACTAAAGGATCATAAAGGCAATGGTGACTTGAGATAGTCATAACATGGTGTGAGCATGTGCCAAGTCTACCCAAATAAAGCATCAAAGGAGAATACCACTATACTATGCTTTAATATGCTAAAACAACGCATGATTCATCCAAGGCACATTAAGCAATCTCAATTGTTTATAACAAGTAATGCTACAGCAAAGAATATTAAGCGTAAAGCCAAAACAATATCAAGCATGGCATGACAAAGCATAGGCCACAGTCAAAAACGAGCTGTTTTTACCACATAAGTATGAACTTTCCTACTCTTTTCCAATCCAAACCAAACTATTTGCAAACCAATGTATGAAAGAGGGGGTCCAACCAATTTATTCATAAAACTAAGCAAACTAAAGCAAACTAAAAACCTAAACAAAAAACGCTCCAAGAACAACACAGTTGTGCATGAAACAATAAAAATGAAGCGTTTGGAAGTAACCTGGGATTTTTATTGAAGAAGAAATGGATGCCTTGGGCATCCCCAAGCTTTGACGCTTGTACTTCTTGGATATTTCTTGGTGTGACACGCGTGGCATCCCCAAGCTTGAGCTTTAGTCCATCCTTCATCTCATTACTCATTCCTTCCATACACCTGAAATTTTTCCTTCATACAAAACTTCACACAATCTTTATTAGCAACATTAGTGCACTCAAGATAAATAAGTCTTAAGGTTCAGTTCTAACACCAAATAAACTTCCATTAGAACACTAGCTACTGTAGCACTTCCCTCAAAAAGCTCAATTCCCCAAAATAACTCAAAAAGGAACCAACAAGAAGCAAATGCAGAAAATGGCAGAAATCTGTCAAAACAGACGAGCAGGTAAATACGAATTTTTTCAAAGACCTTTTGTTGCTCAAATAAAAAAGTGTTGAACTAATGAAAGTTAGATAACGACCTGGGGCAGAAGCACAAAAATTAACGCCTCGAAAATACGTTCAGATATTTTACACGAATTTTTACGGTGAAGCACAGAAATCTGTTTCGGGACAGCAACTTTCCCAATCATTACTTCTCTCTCATTAGAGGTTACTCTTGGCACAAAAAGCAAATAAAAAGAATAAGGAGCGGTTATTACTGAAGTAATAACTTCCAAGACTCATCTAAAAATTTTGGGTTATCTCCCAATAAGTACTTTTCTTTAACGCCTTTAAGTTAGGCATAAGAAGCAAGAAAAAGAATCAAGAGTTGTCAAATGAAGAAGCATTAAAACCAAATTTTGTTTTCATAGGAGAGTCAAAAGAAATCTTATCTCTCTTCTTAGGTAAGTATTCAATACCTTTCTTGAGTGGGAGTTGATATTTAATGGTGCCTTCTTTCATATCAATAATGGCACCAACAGTTCTAAGAAAACGTCTTCCCAAAGTAATAGGACAAGAAGCATTGCATTCAACATCCAAAACATAGAAATCAACGGGGACATAAGCATTGTTAACCATAATAAGAACATCATTAAGACTCCCATGAGTTTATTTTAGCATTATCATCAAGTGGGACATTCAAATAACAATCTCAAGTGGAGGCGAATCAAGCATATCATAAATCCTTCTAGGCATAATAGAAACACTACTATCAAGATCACATAAAGCTTTGAAATCGAAGTCATTCACTTTGATATTAATGATGGGTTCCCAACCATCTTCTTGTTTTATAGGAATAGAAGCTTTATGTTTCGTCTTTTCTTCTTTAATCTTTATGAGAGCATCAGTAATGTGTTTTGTAAAGGCCATGTTCATAGCACTAGCATTAGGACTTTTAGCAAGCTTTTGTAGGAACTTAATAACTTCAGAGATATTACAACCATCAAGATCAAAATCAAAATTATCATTTAAAGTAGTAGAACTATTACTAGCCTCAACACTAGTGGTAGTGGTTGTAGAAACACTAATGTTTTGAGCAATTTCATCTTCTCTTTCCCACTTAACATGTAATTCAGCTAATAGTCTAACATTTTCATCAATTCTTACTTGTATGGCATTAGTAGATGCAAAGGGATTCTCATTAGTTTCAGGTTTAGCAGCCATTTTATTCAAAGAAGATTGAGCTTCAGCCAAAGATGCTATATTTCTTTCAGCATTAGAGAATTTTTCCTCAATAGTTTTATTGAAAGCAGTTTGTTTACTAATAAACTCTTTAAGCATAACTTCACGTTCAGAGGGAGCACTCCTATTATTGTTGTAAGAATTTCCATAAGTATTACCATTGTTGGGAGGATAAGGCTTATAATTGTTGTTACCAAAGTTACTCCTATAAGCATTATTGCCAAAATTATTATTTCTTATGAAGTTCACATCAACTTGCTCTTCTTGAGCAACCAAATAGGCTAAAGGGACATTATTTGGACCAATATGGGCTTTCCCATTAACAAGCATAGACATAATAATATCAATCTTATCACTCAAGGAGGAAGTTTCCTCAACAGAATTTACCTTCCTACCTTGTGGAGCTCTCTCAGTATGCCATTCAGAATAATTAACCATCATATTGTCCAGAAGTTTTGTTGCAGCACCCAAAGTGATGGTCATAAAGGTACCTCCAGCAGCAGAGTCCAATAGGTTCCTTGAAGAATAGTTCAATCCTGCATAAAAAGTTTGGATGATCATCCAAGCAGTCAGTCCATGAGTGGGACAATTCTTTACCAAAGATTTCATTCTTTCCCAAGCTTGAGCAACATGTTCATTATCAGATTATTTAAACTTCATTATTTCACTTCTCATAGATATAATCTTAGCAGGAGGATAGTATTTTCCAATGAAAGCATCTTTGCACTTAGTCCAAGAATCAATACTATTCCTAGTTAGGGAATTCAACCATTCTTTAGCTTTTCCTCTCAAAGAGAAAGGAAACAATTTCAGCTTAATAATATCACCATCTATATCCCTATGCTTTTGCATCTCACAAAGTTCAACAAAGTTATTTAGATGGGCAGTGAGATCTTCATTACCAATACCAGAAAATTGTTCTCTCATAACAAGATTGAGCAAAGCAGGTTTTATCTCAAAGAAAGTATCTTTAGGCACATGTGGAGCAATAGGTGTGCTCATAAAATCATTGTTGTTGGTGCTAGTGAAGTCACACAACTTAGTGTTTTCAAGAGTAGTCATTTTTTTGGGTTTTCAAATAAGAAAGCAAACTAGTAAAACTATTTTTTGTGTGTTTTTGATAAAGAAACAAGCAAACAAAGCAAAAAGAAACTAAGCAAAACAAAAATAACAAAGTAAAGAGATCGGTTATGAGGGACTCCCCTTGTGAAGATGTCCTTGACTCCCGACAGAACGGCGGAAAAAATGCTTGATGGCTCAGTGTCGGCGCCAGGAAAATGCTGGTGCGATGTTGATGTAGAGCTTGTTGGGAACCCCAAGAGGAAGGTATGATGAGCACAGCAGCAAGTTTCCCTCAGTTATGAAACCAAGGTTTAATCGAACCAGTAGGAGCAAGGAAACACCCCAAAGGTGTTGCTAGCTGAGCCTTGGCAGGGCGTACTACCGGTGCTAGTAGCAACGTGGAGACCTGCACAACACAACCACAAAACTTTGTCCCCAACTTGCGATGAGGTTGTCAATCTCACCGTGTTTTGCGGAAAACAAAGGGTTAAACGTATCGAATGGAAACAAGTAATAGTTTGCAGAAAGTAAACACAAAGCAGTAAAAGATTATAGATTGTATGTAAAAGACAAGGACCGGGATCCATAGTTCACTAGAGGTGGCTCTCCTTAAGATAGATAACATGATGGGTGAAGAAATTACAGCGGGGCAATTGACAAACATCGAGAAAGCAATACATGCATATACTAATCATCTTGACTCCTTTGAGATTCGATTGGGCATTACAACATTATACATAGACCGCCATCCAACTGCATCTATGACTAATAATCCACCTTCAGGTTATCATCTGAACCCCCTCTAGTATTAAGTTGCAAGCAACAGATTATTGCTTTACGAACTGTGTGTAAAGTAAACAATACGATTGTTCTATGAACAAAGGATTGTTGTTTTCTCCCTAGTAGCAACAGCACATCTAGTACCTTAGAGATTTCTGTCACTTCCCCAGATTACCAGAGGCATGAACCCACTATCGAGCATAAATACTAACTCTTGGAGTTGCTAGCATCTACTTGGCCAAGATAGCTACTAACAACGGAAAGCATGCAAGATCCATATAACAAAGACATGATAGAATCAATAATCAATCTGAAATAGCATCTCAATATCCATCGGATCCCCGTAAACACAACATGTATGATTACAAATAGATGATCTTGATCATGAACGGAGCTCACAAGATCTAAACATGAAAGCACAAAGGAGGAGAACAAGCCATCTAGATACTACATGGATCCGTAGTCCAAGCATGAACTACTCACGCATCACACCGGAGGCTGCATGGTGATGAAGAAGGCCTCCAGGGTGAATTCCCCTCTCCGGCAGGGTGCCGGGAAGAGATTCAGATCCCTCTCGATCTAGGGATGGAGATGACGGCACTCTTTCGTGGATTTTTGATCGGGCCCTTAGGGTTTTCATCCCGAGGGCATCTTATAGGCGGAAGGGGAGGCCGAGGGGGTGCTGGAGGCGGCCAGACCACCCCCTGGTGCGGGCCAGGTGGTGTGGTGGCCCCTGGCCCCTCTCCGTCTCGTACTTTGGCATCTGATGACTTCTGGAAAAATAGGCACTTTGGCTTTTGTCCCGTCCAATTCCGAGAATATTCATTTTCTGACTTTCCTAGAACCAAAAACAGCATAAAACAGGCAGCTGGCACTGTGGCTCTTGTTAATAGGTTAGTCCAAGAAATCATATGAAAAGTACTCCAAAGTGTGGACAAAACACAAGAAAGTGGATAAAACCAAGCATGGAACATCAAAAATTATAGATACATTTGCAATGTATCATGTGGCCAGGCCCTAGCCCTTCTCCGTCTCGTATTCTGGCTCCGTGAATCTTCTGGTGAAATAGGATTTTTGGCATATTTTCCAGGATTTTTCCTGATAGTTGATTTTCTGCACAAAAACTAGACACCAAGGTAATTCTGCTGAAAAACAATCGTGTTAGTTGTATCCAAATCACACAAGTTTAGAGGAAAAACAATAGAAAAAGTGTTCGGGAAAGTAGATACGTTTTGGACGTATCAACTCCCCCAAGCTTAGCTTATTGTTTGTCCTCAAGAAATTCAGTTGAAAACTGAGTGCAACAAAATAAACTTTCACGAACACATTTCCTATCATAAGATGTATATATTCTCAGCATATGATCAACTACTTAGACAATTCATAATAAGGAGTATGCAACTAAGTTTACTTAATAATCATTCCAAGCTATGAAGAGATCCCAACTCAAAAATAATAAGTAGCATGATACACAAACATAAGCAACATTGCAATGCTCATAAAAAGATACGATAGAGTGGTATCTCGCTTGCCTTTGATTGTAGAGCAAACATAAATGCCAAGGCACCTCTGAAGTTCAAGTGAAGACTAGAAGTAAGGATATCAAAGATACAAGCATCAAAGTCATAACACAATTAATCAAGTTTTGAGACAAGCACATTACACTAAGAATGACAACTATGCTCTCAAGAAAGTGTTCATAGAATATGTGGAGACTCAACAAGGAAATGAAAAGGTTTTGAATAGTTTGAATGGCTTCAAAATGCTGAAAGTATGGTACTCATTAGATTTGAGCTCTCATTTCCCCTATCATAAGCATCTTTAAATGGTTAAGGTTAAAGTGACACAACTAAGAGGATATGCTTGACAAGTTATAAGTTAAAATCTCATGCCCCTTACTTATGAGTATGGGACCTGATGCTACTCAACTTCAGTCACAAGTAAGCTCTTGTCATTGTAAGTACATATGTATCATAGAGAACCGCCAACGGGGTACCCCTTGCACATGATACAGGAGTTATCCCATAATCAAAATGACAAGGCAAGCAGACAATGAGCATCTCAGCGATCTTTTTATTTGCTATTTGCATAGGTTTTTATTGAGGATGCTTCCTAGAATGATCACTATGGTTATGCTACAAGTTTCCACCATGATTAGGCATGGCTTAGACTAGCGGACCAGGCGTTTCTCTAACATACATACAAACTCCATGATCTTACAAGTTCCACTTTTATTTCACACCGCCGGGATCCGTAAGCAAAAGAACATGATATCAACGGGGTACAAAGTACAAGTGCAATGTTGAAAGCGTTCCCCATGAAACATGGTTATGCTAATTTCAACTTATAAAGCGCAAGCATATAAGCAACAAAGAAGGACCCAATGGTTCAAGTTTATTAGATGCAAAAAAAGTAAAGTGTGCCATCAAGTTCGTGAGAGCTTTAATCACTAGTTTTCTCATAACAAGTAAGCAATGGTCCAAGATTATTAAGTGCAAGAAAGCAAGGTGTGCCATCAAGTTCGTGAGAGCTTTACTAACTAACTTTCTCATAACAAGCAAACATTTTATTCGGAAGAAAACAAGGCATATTGAATATACACGGAACATCAAATGATGCTATAGGTAGGTATGGTGGACACTTTTGGCAATATTGGTTTTAGGGAGTTGGAAAACATGAGTAAAACTTATACTCAGTGCAAGTGAAGGCTAGAAATAGCAAGAGAGCGACAAACGAGAGAGCAGTAATTGTCATAATCGTGCTTGCAACAAAACAGAACTAATCATGGCATGAAAGTGATTCAAGACCCCTGAGGCAAAATAATTCATCGATGCTTGACTGATTATTGTTTCAGTCATATGCATGCATGAGCATGTGCCAAGTCAATTCAAGTGAAACATTCAGAGGGAGATACCATAGTGTCATACCAAGTTATGAATAGAGCAATGCAAGCAAACATTCATATGACATGCTACAAACTATTAGCGAGCTGGAGCTAATCATAAGAAAGCAAGAACTACTAAGCATCCATAAATAACATACACCCTACATGAACAGACTAAGCATGCCCACAATGATGAGTATATGTACAAAAATGAAAACAAATAGAGTTCGTTACCAGCCTCTTACCACACCTCAAGTTGTCATTAATCCTCATTATTGCCCTTCACTTGTGTGGCTTGAATAATAACATGAAACCAAATTCCACTGAGGACTGCTGAACCCTGCAACAAACTCACAAAACCAAAGAAGAACAACAAATAGTTTTGGTGTTTTCGATTTTTAAAAGAAAGAACCAAAAAGGAAGAACAAGCAAAGCAAAATCTTTTTGGGTTTTTCGGATAGTTCAAACAAAGCAAAAAGGGAAAAGCAAACCAAGGAAAAAATAAGAAGAAGAAAACAAAGAGAAACAACAGAAATATTTTTGGTCTTTTTGTATTTTAGGAAGCAAAAACAAAGAGAGAACAAAAAGTAAAAAGAGAACGAAACATGAATATACAAAGTACCGACGAAACATGATATGGAGATGAGTGTGATGTTGGTATACCTCCCCCCAGGCTTAGGCTTTTGGCCTAAGTGGGTATCAATCCCAAGCTGGCCAAGATGGAGCGCCTCCGTAGTATGGTGAGGAGGTACCCTCGTCCTGGTGCGAGCTCGAGGACGCCCCATCGTAGTGCGCAGAGTAATCGTAGGAGGGCACATCCTCTTGGTGCTGCCTGTGAAAACCAAGCAAGCGGAACTGCTCGTCCACCTCCTCCTTGGAGTGCGACCACGGCCTCCTGTGAACACTGAACAAAGTAGATTCCGGCAAAGGAATCTCCCTTTCATCTCCGTTAGTAAACAACATCCTGTATACTAAACTGTTCATATCAGAGTCAGCAGTGACGAAGTGATGTGTTTTCAAGGCAGCAAGATCAAGCCTTTGTGGTGCCAATATAGTATCATTTGGATCCACAGAAAGCTCTAATGCATTGACCATACATGAAGCGATGATGCCCCCATAAATAGGTCTCCTAGCAGCTAGGCGGCGAGTAATGAGAGAGCCAAGATTGTACCGAGTATCATTATTAAGCACAACAGCGAGGAAGGCTAAATGATAATTGGAGATATTACTTGTATTCTCCCTACCAAGAATGCTAGTAGCAAGATAATAGGCAAAGTATCTAAGAGCTGGGAGTTGGATGTTTCTTATCTTCCCGCACTGAGCTACGCGGTCATCGTCATTGGTCACACCTCGATAGAGCTCCAGCAAATCAGCGGGTCGCCCTTGAATCTTCTTCACGGTCCCTGTCATGCCGATACCTATAATGCAACAAAATCTTTCCAATGGCATGGTAAACGGCAGATTATAAATTCTGAAAGAAACAGTTGACTGATAGGGGGTGTTAGTGAAAACAAAACTCTCAACGGAAGTTTTGGTGAGCATAGCATATTGCTCACTCTCATCTTCCATGTATGAGGTCAAACCAACCCTCTGAATCAATAGCAAGAAATCATCGAGAATCCCTGCAGCTTGCAAGAAGGTATAACAAGGAAAAGTAGATGGGTGAGCATCCCCCTCATCTTCATTGCCAAAGCGTGGTGCAATGAGATCTATGTTGTATGAAGGCCTAAACTGAGAGGCTGATCTTGAGGGTCTTGACCTCCTAGGTGTGTCCCTCTCAAATATTTCTCCAAAGGTGTGGTTGTTCATCTTTGCTATTCTGAAATTTAAACATCCATTACACAAGTGATTGCAATGTGAGAATATAATGAAGGGCACTACTCATAGGGACTTATAGAGGCCTAAACATGCATCAAAACAATATCTATAAGCATTGAACAAGCTTACAAGCTCTCATAACCTGTCACCTACAGTAGCAAAATACTCAAGATATAAACCACTAAACATAAATCTACTTGGACAAGCGGAGGAGTCACATATCGGAGAACAAATGCTCCAAATTTCAGCCGCAAAGATGGGCTGAGCAAGGAGATCGAAAAATCGAGGGCAAGAATAGCAAGAATGCGATTTTGAGTAATGAACTGGTGTTTTCTCGGGAGAGAGAGAGAGAGCAGCGGCAAGTGAGAGTGATTGAGGGCGAGGTGGCCCACATGATAAGCGCCCCTCTAGGCCTAGCGCCACCAGGTGGTGTGCCTGCCTGGTGGCCCCGGTACCTTCCTGTGCACTTCTCGCCTTTTTTCACGTAAAAATTTAATATAAATTTTTTGGAATTTTTCGAGACACTTTATTTTTGAGCAATTTTCAGGTATAAATGAATGATTTTCTGACAGAAAGATGTTTTTGGAATGATGCAATGACAAAACAAAGCTAAAACTTCAGAAGTTCTAAGACACTCTAACATGCAAGCAACTAACAACAGAAAAGTAAACTAAACGAAAGCAAAAACTAAAATGGATAGAATAGAAGTAAGTGGATATAATCATGGTGAAAACATTATTTTGTTCATTAAAATCCTTTTGTTAATAAGGTTCATCAGGTCTTGTTACCAAAACAATTTTATATGAAACAAAACTTTCTATTCCACTAATGATTATGTTACCTCAACCTTGATAGCAATGGTCCCAATCATAATAGTTTCATATTTTTCTCGAGGCATGGGACAATATATTTCTCCAACTTGAATGCCTTCAACAAGTTCAATTGAATTCAAACCATAAGTATTATCAATCTTCTTGGGTAAATAGATAGTATGCTCCTTGTCATTAACATTGAAAGTCACCTTTCCTTGATTACAATTAATAACAGCTCATGTAGTATTCAGAAAAGGTCTCCTAAGAATAATAGACATATTATCATCTTCAGGCATTTCAAGCACAACAAAATCAGTTAATATCAAGCAATTATGAGCCACTTGAACAGGTACATCCTCACATATACCAACAGGAATAGTAGTAGATTTATCAGCCATTTGCAAAGATATATCAGTTGGTATTAGATTTTCCAGTTGAAGTCTCTTATAGAGAGAAAAAGGCATAACACTAACTCTTGCTCCCAAATCACACAAAGCAGTTCTAACATAACTATTTTTAATAGAGCAAGGAATGGTTGGAATCCCTGGGTCTCCGAGTTTCATTGGAGCCTTACCATTAAAGGAATAATTAGCAAGCAAAGTAGAAATTTCTTCATTAGGGATCTTCCTTTTATTCGAGACAATATCCTTCATATACTTTGAATAGGGAGGTAATTTAATAGCATCAGTCAAGGGAATTTGCAAGAATAAGGTTTCATCCACTCACAAAACTTATTATAGTGTTCATCTTCCTTTGACTTGTGTTTCTTATCAGGGAAAGGCATAGGTTTTTGGACCCAAGGCTCTCTTTCACTACCATGTTTCTTAGCAACAAAATCTTCTTTAGTGTATTTAGTATTCTTAGTGTGCTTTTCAGGTTCTTCTTCAACTTTTTCTTTATCAGGAACATCATTTTCTTCATTACCACTTTTAGTTTCAGCATCAGAGACAGATATACTATTAGGATCTTTAGCAGGTTCAAAGGGTTCTACAATAGTTTTATGTTTCTTTTTTCTTTTCTTATGAGTAGTACCACTATTTTCAACTTGTTGAGAATCCTTCTCAATTCTTTTACGATGCCCCTCAGGATATAGAGGATCCTAGGTAGCAGCACCACTTCTAGTTCTAATTTCATAAGCATGTTTTTCTTTGGCAGCATTAACTAGCAAGTCTTTTTGTACTTTAATAAGCTGATCAATTTGAGTTTGAACCATTTGAAAATGTTTAACAAGCATTTTAACATCATTAGAGGTTCTTTCCACAATATCCTTCAGCTCAACAATAGCTCTAGTTTTTTCTATTAGATGATTTTGCACCCTTTTATTAAAATTATCTTGCTTAACAATAAAAACATCAAATTCTTCTAAGCATTGATCAGGAGGTTTAGAGTAAGGGATATCACCTTCATCAAAATGTTGGAGAGAGTGTACCTCAATAGTGGATGAGTGGGGAATTAGCTTACATAATTCTTCTATAGGAGGTAAATTCTTGACATCTGCAACTTTAATTCCCTCTTAGCTTCCTTCATCACTTCATCATTTAGTTCAATAACTCCCATCTTCTTAGATGTTGGTATAGGCGCAGGTATAGCTGGTTTAGGTATAGCTGGTTCAGGAGGAGTCCAGTCTTCATAATTCTTGCTTATTTTAGCCATTAATTCTTCAGCTTCCTTGGGAGTCCTATTCCTGAAGACACAATTAGCACAACTATCCAGGTATGTCCTAGATTCTTCAGTTAGTCCATTATAAAATATATCAAGAAGCTCATTCTTAGGTAAAGGACATCCAGCCTGTGCATGAATCAAAGCACAAAACCTTGCCCAAGATTCAGGCAATATCTCTTTTACTCCCTGTTTAAAATCAAAAAGTTCCTGCAAAATAGCATGTCTAGCACTAGGAGGAAAATATTTCTACAGGAAAGTACTAATCAAGCCATCGGGGCTATCAATAGATCCAGGGGGTAAATTATTAAACCAAGTTTTAGCTTCTCCTTTCAATGAAAAGGGGAAAATTTTAGCAACAAAGTAGGTGCGCATCTTAATATCATTAGAAAACAGGCCACTCATGGTAGAAAGCTCATTCATATGTGCTACCGCACTTTCATTCTTAGTCCCATAAAAAGGTTCTTTCTCAACAATAGCTATGTAGGATAGATCAAGAGAGAAATCATAATCCTTATCTTTAATGTTTATGGGAGATGTAGAAAACTTAGCAGTAGGAGACAATTTGGGTTTAATAGTACGCCTCTCAAGGAGACTCTTAGCAGCACTCCTATCATGGGTGTTTTGACATTCTTTAATAAATTCATCGGTCATCTCAATATAACCATCTTCAATATCACAGCTCTCTCTAGACTCAGGTGAACTAACAAGTGTAGTAGTGTCTTCATTAGGAGTTTCAGTATTTCCAGCTATATTTCTAGCAATCGTAGCATCTAGGAAAGGACCTAATGAACCACTCTTATCAAGCACAGCAGAAGCAGCATCATAAGTATCAGAAGTTTCAGATTCAGCAGTAGTAGCAGTGTGTGTAGCATGTGTATATGGTGGTGTAAGGAACTTACTCATAACAGACGGTCAATCAAGAGCAACCGAGGTGTTTAGAACCGTACCTCTTCTTGTAAAATAGGAACCTTGCCATCACGAGACTTACCCATGATGGATGGATGGTAGCGAACAATAATGATTCCAAGTGGACTTGATAAATAAAGCTATGCTCCCCGGCAACGGCGCCAGAAAATAGTCTTGATGACCCACAAGTATAGGGGGTGTATCGTAGTATTTTCGAGGGAAGTGAAACCCAATTTATTGATTCAACGTAAGGGGAGCCAAAGAATATTTATAAGCCTTAACAACTGAGTTTTCAATTCAGCTACACCTAGAAACAATCTTGCTCACAGCAGTTTATCAGTAGCAATAGTTTTGTAGTAGGAATAGTAAAGTAATAGAAGTAGTAAATGTAAAGACAGTAGTAACAATTGCAATAAATAGTAGGATTAAAGCGCGGTAGGCATAGGGATGGATGGACGGGCGTTGCATGGACAAGACAATTCACATAGCAATCAGAACATAGGGCACCTGTAGATAAATAAGATAAAGCATCCAAGTACTAAATAGTCCTAGGCATGTGTTCCATATATAGTCATACGTGCTCGCAATGAGAACTTGCACAACATCTTTTGTCCCGCCAGCCCGTTTGCAGCGGGGCCTCAAGGGAACTACTGTCAATTAAGGTGCTCCTTTTAATAGAGCACCGGAGCAAAGCATTAACACTCCGTGAACACATGTGATCCTCACATCAAAGCCATTCCCTCCGGTTATCCCGTTTTCTATCACTTCGGGGCCTTTGGTTCCGGACAACAACGTGTGTATACAACTTGCAGGTAAGACCATAAACAATACTATCATAATGAATCAATAACATGTTCAGATCTAAATCATGGCACTCGGGCCCCAGTGACAAGCATTAAGCATAACAAGTCGCAACAAAGTCAAAAAGCACTAATAGTAGATACTAGGCACCATGCCCTAACAATCCGATGCCATTACATGAATGATCTCATCCAATCCCTACCATCCCCATAGCCTACATCGGGGTATTACTCACTCATAGATGGGGGAAACATGGATGGTCTATGGAGAAGCGATGGTGATGATGATGTCGATGATCTCCTCCAATTCCCCGTCCCAGCAGAGTGCCAGAACGGAGTTTCTGGTTCCGAATCGCGGAATCTAGTGGTGGCGGTGGAGTGGAACTCTTTCTGGAAAAACGTCGACCCCCTCCTAGGTTTTCAGATCAGGAGGCAACTTATAAGCAAAGAGGGAGACCGAGGGGGTGCCTGGGGCGGCCAGACCACCCCCTGGCATGGCCAGGCCTAGCCCGCACGGCCAGGTGGTGTGGCCAGGCCCCAGCCCTTCTCCGTCTCGTATTCTGGCTCCGTGAATCTTCTGGTGAAATAGGATTTTTGGCATATTTTCTAGGATTTTTCCTGATAGTTGATTTTCTGCACAAAAATTAGACACCAAGGTAATTCTGCTGAAAACAGCGTCAGTCCGTGTTAGTTGTATCCAAATCACACAAGTTTAAAGGAAAAACAAGAGCAAAAGTGTTCGGGAAAGTAGATACGTTTTGGACGTATCGGTCGCTTCAATAGAATTACCTTCTTACCTTGTGGAGCTCTCTCAGTATGCCATTCAGAATAGTTAACCATCATCTTATCCAGAAGCTTTGTTGCAGCACCCAAAGTAATGGTCATAAAGGTACCTCCAGCAGCAGAATCCAGTAGATTTCTTGAAGAATATTTCAATCCTGCATAAAAGGTTTGGATAATCATCCAGCGATCCATGAGTGGGACAATTCTTTACCAAAGATTTCATTCTTTCCCGAGCTTGAGCAACATGTTCATTATCAGATTGTTTAAATTTCATTATTTCACTTCTCATAGATATAATGTTAGCAGGAGGATAGTATTTTCCAATGAAAGCTTCTTTGCATTTAGTCCAAGAATCAATACTATTTCTAGTTAGGGATTGCAACCATTCTTTAGCTTTTCCTATCAAAGAGAAAGGAAACAATTTCAGCTTAAAAATATCTCTATCTATATCCCTATGCTTTTGCATATCACAAAGTTCAACAAAGTTATTTAGATGAGCAGCAGCATCTTCAGTACCAATACTAGAAAATTGTTCTCTCATAACAAGATTGAGTAAAGCAGGTTTAATTTCAAAGAAAGTAGCTTCAGGAACAGGTGGAGCAATAGGTCTGCACACGAAATCATTGTTGTTGGTGCTAGTGAAGTCACACAACTTAGTGTTTTCAAGAGTAGTCATTTTTTGTGTTTTTAATAAAGAAAGCAAACTAGTACAACTAATTTTTGTGTGTTTTTGATAAAGAAACAAGCAAACAAAGCAGAAATAAACTAAGCAAAACAAAAATAACAAAGTAAAGAGATTGGTTATGAGTGACTCCCCTTGTGAAGATGTCCTTGACTCCCCGGCAACGGCGCCAAAAAAATAGCTTGATGGCACAAAATATATCGAGCTCGTTGGGGAACCCAAAGAGGAAGGTACGATGAGCACATCAATAAGTTTTCCCTCAGTTATGAAACCAAGGCTATCAATCCAGTAGGAGCAAGGAAACACCTCCAAGGTGTTGTTTCCAACTTGGAATCCTGCACAACACAACCACAGAACTTTGCCCCCAACTTATAGTGAGGTTGTCAATCTCACCGGTTTTGCTGAAAACAAAGGATTAAACGTATTGTGTGGAACATAGTAATAGGTTGCAAAAAGTAAACAGAAAATAGTGAATAGTTGTAGATTGTTGGTAAAAGAAAGGACCGGGGTCCATAGTTTACTGGTGGTGATTCTCCTTAAGATAGATGACATGTTGGGTGAACAAATTACAGCGGGGCAATTGACAAACATCGACAAAGCATACAAGCATATACTAATCATCTCGACTCCTATGAGATTTGATTGGGCATTACAACATTATACATAGACCGTAATCCAACTGCATCTATGACTAATAATCTACCTTCAGGTTATCATCCTAACCCCCTCCAGTATTAAGATGCAAGCAACAGATAATTGCATTAAGCATTCCATGTCAAGTAAACAATATGATTGTTCTATGAACAAAGGATTGTTGTTTTCTACCTAGTAGAAACAACACATCTAGTACCTTAGAGATTTCTGTCACTTCCCCAAATTCCTAGAGGCATGAACCCACTATCGAGCATAAATACTCCCTCTTGGAGTTGCTAGCATCTACTCGGCCAAGATATCTACTAACAACAGAGAGCATGCAAGATCACAAATAACAAAGACATGATAGAATCAATAATCAATCTAAAATAGCATCTCAATATCCATCGGATCCCCACAAACACAACATGTATGAATTACAAATAGATAATCTTGATCATGAACAGAGCTCACAAGATCTAAACATGATAGCGCAAAGGAGAAGAACCAACCATCTAGCTACTACATGGACCCGTAGTCCAAGGATGAACTACTCACGCATCACACCGGAGGCTTGCATGGTGATGAAGAAGGCCTACAAGGTGAATTCTCCCCTCCGGCAGGGTGCCGGGAAGAGCTTTAGATCCCTATAAATCTAGGGATGGAGATGACAGCGGCTACAAACTCTTTCGTGGAATTTTGATCGGGTAGTTAGGGTTTCTGTATCGGAGGCATCTTATAGGCGAAAGGGGAGGCCAAGGAGGTGCCCTAGGCGGCCACACCACCCCCTGGCGTAGGCCAGGCCTGACCAGGTGGTGTGGGCGGCCCCTAGCCCCTCTCCGTCTCGTCTTATGGCTCCGTGTCCCCCTCGGTGAAATATTAACTTTGGCTTTTGTCCCGTCCAATTCCGAGAATATTCATTTTCTGACTTTCCTGGAACCAAAAACAACAGAAAATAGGCAGCTGGCACTATGGCATCTTGTTAATAGGTTAGTCCAAGAAAGTGTATAAAAATACTCCAAAGTGTGGACAAAACATAAGAAAGTAGATATAAAACAAGCATAGAACATCAAAAATTATAGATACGTTTGCAACGTATCAATGCTACTTAGCAATATTAAGCGGAATCAGGATTCCAACAATTAAATAAAAATTTCAAGTTGTATATCTACCCTGTAGGTTAAATGTTGTTTTAACATGATGAATCCGGTAAGCATGGCAAAGTGTGCGCTACACAATTTTAAATAGAACCGGGACAAGTCGCTTAATAATCCCACTCATTCCATATTTAATTGTTAGGTGAAAAGCCTGATTACCCCAAACAAGATGATATGAATGCACCCATGAATGATCAAATACATCAGTTTGATATATGCCATTTATTAAAATAGGGTTTCAGAGAGGGTCACACGTTTTGGGTCGGAGAACTTGGGTTTGGTCTTCAGTTCCATGATGGAGGACTTCAGGTCTGAGAAGTAGAACTTGGTTTCCCATATGGAGGTCTTGTGGTTCCAACTTTATTTGTTGGTGATGGTGACTGATCCGGTTGTCGGAGCGACAACAGTAGAAGAACTTGGTCATGATTGTTTCTCTTCGGAAGATCTTGCAGATCAAAGGCACTTGATGGAGTCGACCTTGGTGGATCTTGTTATCACCTAGAGGTCTTTCCTATGCTCCTCGTGTAGCAGTTCTAAAAAAGGGGAAGCCTGAAGGTCTTGTTAGCACCAAAGAGGATCTGGTCAGAGATCCTACTGTGAGTGTAGTAGCCGGTCTCGGACATGGTCTTGGTAGGCCAACACACAAACACTTGACATGCATGCGGTTGAGATACAAAGGAAAAACGCTACCACACAAGGAAAAGAGCAGGCGACATCAAACTTCACCACAAGGAGATGACATGGCATGCATCGACCTTGTCCCTAGGAAGCAGACGTCGATCAGGGGAAACCAAGGAGGAACTTGGCAGACGTTGGTTGGACCGGCCTGGTGCCCATGGGGGCAGAGAGGTGCGGACACCGGTGGTGCTAGGAGCAGGTCGAAGTCATAGCGACGAGCGATCACCATGTGGGATTTTAGAGGCGGGGAGGACGACAATGAGGAAGCTCTGGGGCGGCGCTGCCAAGACACGGGCGGGTGAGGTCGACAATAGGGATGCAGGCGAATTCGCACACAGACAGAGCGGCGGAGATGATGGGGAAGGGAGCAACACCAGGTAGGGTTTTTGTGGCGACAGGGCACCCACCTGGAGCATAGGATCGTGTGGGAGGCACGGGCAGGACGACCACGTCCTGATTGGCCAAGCTTGCAGTGGCGACCTGCGAGATCAAGGTGTTGACGGTGGTGTTTGTGCCGCTCGAGGACGAGCAAGGGATGAGCATGAGGCACTGGTGGTGGCCTGCCTGCGTGTAGGATACGAGGGAGATACGCTCGGGGCAGGGTTGACGCCATGGCGCGCTATGCGGGAAAGGATGAGTGGAGCGCTCGGGTTGGGAGTTTGAGGAAGATGGGATCGATCGGGGATTGGGGTTCATCACGTCCACCTCGCGTGCGTGCATGTAGGTGTGTGTCCACCTATGTGTTGTGTGCGACCAGGAGAGTGCGTGCGTTGGCGTTGTGTATGGAGTGTTCCTGTGTGCTACTGGTGTTGGGTGCGGGTGTGCGTGCGAGGTGGGTCTAGGTGTGTGTTTGAGTTGCATCGGGATGGAGTGAGTGCGGCGGTGGGGTGTGTCTCTAGGGGTGGAGGGGTATGGGTTGGTCAGGTAGGTTAGGGTTTCTAGTGGGGTGGTAGGTGGCCTGGCTTGATGGGCCTTGGGCTAGGCCGGCTGGGCTACCTCCGTATAACACTTTATTTTTTATTTCTTTTATATTTAGAAAGGCTTTTATAAATAGTTTTTAGATAAATAAAGATTTAGAAAGATCATGGTTTTATTTTGAAACAAAAGGAGGGGAATAATATAATAAACAAAATAGGCTTTAGCAAAAATATTTTAGAGGCAAAAAATATGCATGATGTCATGATGATGTACTAAAAACAACAAGCAACTTCTAATTAGGTTTTTTCTGGGATGCTACAATTCAACACCACTAACAATGGATCTCGTCCCAAGATCCGCTCCGTGGTATGGGGAAGAAGGGTAATGATCAAATTATTCTCGCTTCATGTAGGTCCTCACGACACCACTAACAAGGCTTCTTGCTCTATCTTAAAATTGTCGACACCACCAAGAAGAGGATGTTGTTCATGTTTGTCGAGAAAACACTCCGGAGAACAAAGGCATAAGGTAGAGGTCTCAAAATATAAGTCCACCTCTAACTTCCGTGGAAGGAGTAAAAATTGCATTAATCCAACAATTCAACGTACAAGCGCAGATTTAGTGGTTTGGTCATCACTCCATCCTGCACTAAAATAATTACTCCATACATGAATAGAAGAATCGTGCAACCAACTTCAGAATTCAGACTGAAGCTCTTGACAAGTGATGTTCGGAAAGCTTCAAAAAACATATGAGTGATGCAGGCTCTTTATCAGATCTGACATAGAAGATATCGTCATGTTGGAAAACACCGGAAGATATAAAGGAAAGTTTTAGTGAATTTTGAAACAAATGAAAGGTACAACATATGAAAGATTCATCTGACTTCACGAAACCTAGATGGTACTTACCTCTAGCTGAGGTTTGGAGCATCTCATAGAAAAGTATGGTCGGAGTCGTAGCCTCTTGCGGTGCATCGACATAATATTGACAAACAGGTTCTTACTCTCAAGCGAGTGTTAATGCACCAAGATTTGTCATCATGCCTCCTTATGTAGCTGCAATGAGAGGATTAAAGATTCGAATATAATATTAATTTTTTTCTTGGTTACCATTGTTATAGGGGAACACTTTGTAGTATTCTTCCTCTGCAATAGGAAGTGGTTCCTCCACATTAGCATTGAAAGATTCATAGCAATATCCGATCTCTAGTTCATCATTAATAATGATCTCCTTACGAGCATCTAGGCACGAGGCCTCCGCAGATAAATTATCATCATTTTCAGCATAACAAGAATCATCACTAAAGAGAGAGGCATCATTAACAAACTTAGTGTGTGTAACATACCGCTCTTTGTCAACCTTACCTTTGTGCTCCTCATTTTCATCTTGTGATTCCTGCAAATGATTATCTTTGGCTACTACAGCTTTACACCGTGCCTTACTCTCCACCACAAGTTCATTCTCACTAAGATGTCCTTGACAATACTCAGCAATATATTGCAAGGTTTCATATGCCATTTGTAAAAATTCATTATCACTACTCATCATAAGTATCATTATTTTTTGGAGTAGTTCATGTGCACCTTCATAAAGAATATACTCTATAACTTTCCTATTAGTATCACTACTATTGTAAGATGCCATAGATTCATCATAGGTATGAGAACATTCAAAGAAAAAATTCCCGACACACATACTATGAAGGCATATTATTTTATATGAAGAATATAATGTGTGAGCACAATAGATTATCTGATAATACATATCGTATACATGCATATCATTAGTAGTTATGATTTCTTCGTTGTACGCATCGTCTTCTTCTTTGGCAACCATCTACAAGGATTCTTTGCGTCTCTTCTCCTCCTTTGCAAGTTTAACATATTCTAAAATAGCAATCTCAGAAGACATGATTAGTCTAAAATGTTTTTATAATTTTTGTTTTATAAATTTTTATGGGTTTTTGGTTTTATAATTTTTTATTCTTTTCAAATAAGTAAAAGCAGTAAAATAGAAACAAAATGGAAATAAACTATGTGCGAGTGGGTAGTTAATAACCAAATGCTATGCTCCCCGGTAACGACACCAAGTTGATGTCTGGGTTCCTACAATCAACAACAGGGTAATTGTAGTACTTGCAGCAACAACTATTTATTAGAAAGTTCATCCCATGGAAGCTTTGCAAATGGCAACAACACAATCTCACAGCCACATTGTCAGTGAGGCCACGTTCGCATCCAAAAGGTGTTCGGAAATAGTCTACACTATAAGTTTCTAGAATGGCAATGCACAAGGAGGTTTAAAGTAACTATTAACAAAGTAAATAACAAAAGTAAACTAAAGATGGAGAGTGTTTATGTAGTGTGGTGTAATGTGATTGAGGAGTTCTCAAGGAGTGTAGGATTCACCACTAGCATGGGAGAATTATGTATGATTAGGATAATCTATGTAGTTTGTCATGATATGTGTGGAGAGAGCTCAATATTAAGATGTTCACTACAAGACTCGTGGATAATCGCTTTCTTGAGTCAGGTAATAAGGGAATCTCTAACTAACCACTGTGATGCCTATGAGTAATCACTCTTATAGACCCACAATTAAGGGTTTCCCCGTGGATATCATAATAAGTTTAGCGAGTCTCTCTTAATTTACCTTTGACCGTGCAGATTATAAGCCAATGCTTGTAATCACAAAAGTAGCACTGTACATACTCTCATACACGTCTAAAGAGTATCTCCCTCTCTTTAGTCCCGAAGGCAAATTATATGTAGTCGAATTCACATACCATCTAAAGAGAGAGATCTATCACAACATCATAAACCAATAGATCAAAGACCAAAGTTATAGATCATCTTTATTTCAATGCATAATAATAGTAGGGTTTCACCATCTCTCCCCAAGAACAAGGCAACTAGTTATACATGAAGGGGATCAACATCATGGCAATAGTATGGATGATATATGAAGGAACAATTGAATACAAGTACAAATCCACTATAGAAATTGGATTACAACAAAGTAAACAAAGGGATCGATGTTGAAGATGATGGTGATGAAGATCGATGAGCAGCCCTTCAAGGTGCAAGTATCCTATTTTCCTTGAGTGGTTGGTGGTGGAGATCTTGTGTGTGGCGGCTATGGAGGCGTCGGAGCGGCAAGGCTCTGCCCCTGAGGTGTGGATGGATGATGATGGAGGTGGCTAGGTTTCCCCTCCTTAAATAGGCATTTTGGAGGTCGATTTTGCGAACGACGGATCTCATGACCGATTATGCCCATTGGGCCTTCACAAATGTTGTTCCATTTGATGAAACGAAGCCGTTGGAGGGTGGTACAACCGTACAGTACGGGCAAGTGATACATTGCAAATGTATCTATAATTTTTGATGTTCCATGCTTGGTTTTATCTAAATTCTTGTGTTTTGTTCCAACTTTGGAGTACTTTTCATATGATTTCTTAGACTAACCTGCTAACAAGATGCCACAGTGCTAGTTGCCTATTTTCTGCTGTTTTTGGTTTCAGGAAGTCAGAAAATGAATATTCTCAGAATTGGACAAGACAAAAGCCAAAGTTACTATTTTTTCGGAAGACTCACGGAGCCAGAAGGAGAGTCGGAGAGGGGCTACAGGGTGGCCACCCCCCCTTGGCGTAGTCCAGCCTAGGCCATGTCAGGGCATGGTGTGGGCCCCCTGGACGGCCACCGACCTTGCCTCTTTCGCCTATAAGAGCCTCCCGATACCAAAACCCTAAATAGTCAATCAAAAATCCACGAAAAGTTCCACAGCGCCACCGCTACCGAAGGGTAGATTCGGGGGACAGAAAGTCTCTGTTCCGGCACCCTGCCGGGATGGAGAAGTGCCTCCGGAGCCATCTCCATCGATCTCCACCACCATCTCCATCACCATTGCTGATTCCCATGATGAGTAGGGAGTAGTTCTCTCTCGAGGCTAAGAGTTCTACCGGTAGCTATGTGTTCATCTCTCTCTCTATGCATGATCTTATTGAGATCATGAGCTTGTAATCTATAGATCTACCTTGCTACTCAAGTGCTTTAATAGATCTCTGCTCTCCCCATGTGTGTGAAAGTGATAGCGTGCACACCATGGTGGCACTTAGGCTAGAGATTACAAATACTTGTTATGAGTTATATTTGGAGTTGAATGTTTTTATGAAATTGTGGTGTTTGTTGGAACCATCTAGTACTCAAGGTGATAGTGTGGGGTTATCTAGATGGGAAAGGCTTACTTTGAGGTGTGCTGTTATAGCCCTACCATCGATTAGAGTGTCCAACCGGAGAGTAGTTAAGAGTAGTATCATAAAGAGAAGATATTTATATGAGAGTGTTCATTAGTGAAAGTATGATCCCTAGGCCTTGTTTCTTAGCATTGAAACACCGTTTGCAATTAGATCTGTTACATGTTTGCTTGCTTCAATCTTTATTTCAGTTTGCCTTTCTCTTCCACGCCATCAAAGTATTTTCTGGCACCGTTGTCTTATATCCATACCACTTGTATTTCATTATCTCTTCGCCGAACTAGTGCACCTATACACCCGACAAGTGTATTGGCTGTGTTGGGGACATAAGAGACTTCTTGTATCTTGATTGCAGGGTTGCTTGAGAGGGGATACCTTTGACCACTTCCTCCCCGAGTTCGATAAACCTTGGGTGGTCCACTTAAGGGAAAACTTGCTGCTGTTCTACAAACCTCTACACTTGGAGGCCCAACAACTGTCTACAAGAATAGAAGTGCATAGACATCAGCAAGCTCTGCCCATATGATGGCAACAACTCCGTGTGTACCAACTCATTGGGACTCCAAGTGCAGAGTGTTGTAGCAAGCGTCTTTTCCCACATAAGGGTGACTCGAGGGTTAATATCGAACTCTCGGAGAATTGGTTCAGAAGTTAATTCTTGTTCTCCCGTCAAGCAACATGTAAAGCAAAGTTCATGTCTTGTGTCCCCAACTCCACCGTGTGGTTGTCAAGCACAAGATTTCGTATTGGTAATATGAAATAAAATACAGTAAAGTAAACTAAGCAAACAAGATGATGATGGTGATAGTGTGGTTGTTTTTGAGTTTTGTTGTGTGATTGCAAATGAAGAATGTATTTTTGTATTTTCGTATTAAAATATTGCAGCAAATGTAAAGCATGATAAAAGTGTTGGAAATGTGTTTCTCAAAATTTAAAATGGACCGGGGTTCATGGATTCACTTGTCTACTCTCTTTTTAAGTTGAAGTGGACATAAACAATTCATCAGAGACATAATATCAATGGAACTTAAACATGTGTTTGATAAGCATTCATATGGACATCACGTCCTAATATAGATATGATGCAACACGTCTTTCTTATACTCTACAAGATAGGGAAAACTCCAAGCAAATCTTGAATTAAACATTATATAAAGTATAGCCTTAAGCAATATTTCATGATGTTTAAATTACAAATATGCTACCTTGAAAAAACAGGATTATCTAGCTGTCGCAATATATTTATAGCACACGAGTTCACTTAATCCCTAGTGAGGAAGCAAAAGAAAGGTAAAAACCATAGTATATCATAGATTTTGTTGTCACTATCCAATCACTACCACCATGCTACTCCCTTTAATACACACTTCTCCCTACACGGGCTCTTGCATACAAGTTGGATCAAAATAAGTACTTAAGAACGAGGTACATGATATGTATATATCAATATATCTTACACATAATAGGTTCCAATTATACCTGGGCGTGGGCAGCCCGGCCCGAAAAAAGCCCGCCGGGCCGGGCTTTTGAGGCCCGCGGGCCGGGCCTGGGCTCCAGATTTATGGCATGAATGTTGCGCGGGCCAGGCTCGGGCCAAAGGAAAGTGCAAAATAGGCAAAGGCCCGGCCCGACAGAAAACATGCACCACGGGCTGGGCTCGGGCTTGATTTTCAGTTCGACAAAGCCGGGGAGCCAGCCTCGATTTCCACATGGCTTGGTCAGGCCCGGCCCGGAAAATGCCCAGGTATAGTTCCAATCTCATATATCAAATCATCAAATAAGGATCCACCACATAGGAATAACATATATGACTATAATCATGTTGGGCAGCTCATATGGTACTAAGATATATGAAGAACAAGAGAGAAATAGATCAAGATACTGCCAAAAACCCATAGTCCAGAAGTGGACTACTCCCTCTTCATCATGATGATGATGGTGGAGATGTTGGAGAAGGTGGAGATCCCTCTAGCGGCAACTCCGGCGGAGTTTCCCCCTCTAATCTTTGCTGGTTCTGACTCCTTTTTGGTGTTTCTCTGTTGTGCGACGCTCTCTGTGATGGCTCCTTTAGGGGACCTTTTTATAGAGGTTTTTAGGTCAAGCCAAGTCCGTGGGTGAAAGAATCAAGGGCATTCGACGGTCGAGGATGTAGGGAGGGGGTGGCGCGCCCTACTCGGCTGGGCGTGCCACCAGGTGCCTTTTGGCCCTCCCGAACGTTCTAGTGAGACCCAAGTGCTCCAGGTGCTTCCCTTGGTGAAATATTTACGCTCCAAAAATCTCTGGTCCATTTGACTTTGTTTAGGTCCCTGAAAGCTAAAAAATACACAAAATATGGTTTTCCTGTCCTGCAGGGTTATAACCAAAATAAAGGGGATCATTGGTAAATCCCCAAAAATCAATATAAAATATGGATATAACTTTAAATATGTTGCAAATATGTGGGAATACATGTCAATAAACTATAAAGTTCATGTATGCATTTTACATGCATCACCGTACCAGTGTTCGTTAAACCCTCAGATGTCTGTAGTGTTTTGGCCGTCATTTCTTCATATGGTCTCCAACATAGGTATTCTTTGGTTCCTTGGATTTGTATGGACGAGGGATACAACACCATGTATTGGATTAGCAATATGTGATGATGAAAAATATGAATTTTCCACATCTCATATGGCTAAGCCTAGCTCCTGTAATTTCTCCATATTGAATCTTCTTGGATCCGTTTATACATGATTGTCCATAGCAGCTACACACAAGTCAAAGACAAGGAAAAAAGTAATAAAATCCTACTAAAACTACTAGTTATGCATAGTCCATATGAAAATGAATGAGAACTAGTAAACATGTATAATAGACATAGTTGTAGCTAGATATAGCATGTGATGAGTGAAAATATGAAAAATTTGTATGCCTAAATATACATCATATTTGTACTCATCAAGAACCTTTTCTATTCGAAAGGTACTACAATTGTTCCCCTACACTTGTTGGTTATGAAGATACTATTCTAGTGTTGTTGCCAGGCAGCGTAGCGCTATTGGTGAGTTGGTTCAGTAAGGAAGTATAGAAACTTTCTTTATTTTAACTTTACTTTGTTTTTATTAGTTATTACATGTACTGAAATTATTAATGGTTCTCTTTTAAATTACTTTCATAATTCTCCTAGTGCTTCTACTAAGGGATAAATATTTATGTGCCCCACCTATTGTGGTATTGTCGACGAGTACGCCATGGAGTGTTCCTCATAGAGAGGAGAGATTGGGTAAGGTGGTGAGTTGGAGGGTATGAGGTAACACAGCTTACCCAGGTTCAGATCCTACAATGATGGTGGAATCCTCCTCCTCCTATAAATCACTATAATGGCAATACGCCGAGTTACAGAGATCGTGTGGTTTGCTATGCGAGATTGTATATTTCTCAAAAGGCTCCTAGAGGTCCGTCTTATAAAGTCGCCAGAACCTAGAGTTACAGGTTAAAGTCCATACTGAATAGGTTACATAGTCCTACACTAATACTGATTAGTCGTCATGTCCTGTACTCCAAGGCTCCGGTTTCATCTAAGTCGATACCATAGCCTTCATGTATCTAGCATGGGACTCCCATCTGGATCCACCAAACTGGACCTTCCAATAGGCCATAGGCCTTGATACCAACTATGAGCCACCCGGATTATCCGGAATAGAGCTAGGTATGGTGATACCCATTATGTATATCCCCAACAATAGCCCCTAGAAAACTTTAAGATCTTGCGCCGTCTTGTATCTTATGTCTTGAATGCTCCGTGTAGGTGATGTTGGCAATATTGGCAAGAAACATCTTAAAGTCCTCTCAAATAACATTGCAAATTTTCTGCTCCCTCTTCAGTATGTAAGCCGGAGAGTTATTGGGTCTTAATCAGTTTTTGGTAGTCGGTGATTATCCGGCTACGCTAAAGATTCTTCAGACATGATATATCCACTGCATTTGTCAGGAGGATCACGTAGAGTAGAGTACAGCCTATGCTACCTCGAAACTCAAAAACGACTAATCATTGCGGTTTTCCCGCGTGAGAAATCCGAAATGTTGGCGGCAGTTATGGGGGCGTGGCGAAATTACCGTGTATATAATGGCATTGGATGCTCTTGAGAAGGGGTTGGTAGATCTATCTAGATCACAATGCTACTGGTTTGAGAGTGGAGATAAGAACACACATACAAGTCTAGGAGGAACCTGTTATTTGTATCCATCTGTTATTCAGTTCATGCAGGAGTAGAAGTGTTACCTGAGAGCAGAAATCGGGGACACATGTTTATGTAAACCTGATAACGTGGACCAATAGGGAGGTGGGAATGTGCGGGTTGGACAAAAAGAACTCGTTCGTACATGTAACTTAGTCATCCTATTCTTGTAACTTAGTCATCCGTGTACGTAACTTAGTCATCCGTACACCATGTGGGTGGGACCCGCCAACACATGTGTGTCTTCTTATTGGCTGGCGTATCAGGTTCCTCATCGAGGGTCCTGGACCTAGGTACGACTCTGTGTCACATCACTTGTATGCAATCCTCGCCTCTCCTGGCCTCACACGTCTAGCCATCTTATGGCATCAATCATCACGATACAACGACAATCATATTTCACCAAATGCTTTTTCTAGGGATCTGATATATATACTTGATTTTTAGTTTACCATTTCCCACCTATTTGTTTCTCATATTCTTTATTAAAGCATATTTTGTTATTTCAAATCCACTCTGTTCTGTAAGTGATATCATGCAAGGAAAACCGGTACTCCTAAATTCCCTACTAAAAACTCTAGTCTTGTGATTGTGATCTGGTAGCTGTAAGCAAAATATTGCAAATATTCAAATCTGCACAGAGTCAATAATAAAATATAGGCATCTGATATATGTAACTTATAATATCTGTGATACTTCTCCTTCTCTAAATAAAAAGTAGACACGCACTGTGTAATTGTCAAGTCACATCATAGAAAAACAAGATACCTACACTAGGGAAAAAAATCTCTTTGCCGTGTTCCCGCGGCTTTGCCGTGTGCCTACTGGCCCGGAACACGGCAAAGAAAAACGCTGACGTGTGGGTTTCAGTAAGCACACAACAAAGTGCACGAACATGGTAAATTTCTGGAAAGGAACACGATAAAGAAATATACACGGCAAAGACCCATAAAGGAACACGACAAACAAAACACACTCGGCAAAGTCGACATCGGCACACGACATAGGTGTCACCACAGCAACGAGGTGGGACCCGTGACCCCACATGTCCACTTGACGGGGAGGAGCTAACGGCGGTAGACGGTGGCCTCTTTGCCGTGTGCATTTTTCGTGTACCACAAGACAACGATGGCTTTGTCGCGTGTATTCCGCAGTATAGATGGCAAAGTCCTATTTTTCTTTTTTCCCTTTTATCACATTAATCTTAGGAAAATCATAAAAAAATCAATCTAATTCATAAAAATACAAATAATATATCAAAATTTGAAGAAAAATAAGATCTATCTATTTACACTCAAATATTAGATATTTATGTTGAATAAAAATCTTCATGCTCGCCATTTTGATCATAGTTTAAAAGCGACATAAAAAATTCAAAAACGATCGAATCAATGTGAAACATTCGCGTGGTGTCATATTATGTGACATGGTTGGCAGAAAAAATATCAAACTTGGTATATTGATTATGTCTCAAAAAAACATTTACAAAATGACCTATCTCATTCGAGGTTTCTAGGCTTACGGGTCAAATGACCAATGTTATGGCTAAAATCAAGGCATAGTTTGTGATAATATGCTCATATTGTGTATGCATATGCATCATGGGACGGCGGACAATTTTGTAGGAGAAATTTTTCCTTTTCATTGCACCAAAAAGACATTTTCCATTTTCCGAGCGAAAAACGGGGGGTTTTGTGAAGCAACCAGCAAATGGCTAATTCAAAATGCTACCACCCCATTTTTCAAAAATACTATACCACCATACATGTACAATGTACTAACAAGGGGATCTCAAACCTTTCCGTTCACCCTTGGTGAAAAAGACAAATTTCTGCCGAGTCGGTAGGAAGTGAGTCAGATATGAACTATAGGTACATGATCTGATTCTCACAATTTTTTACAAAAATCATTTTTAGGTTCTGCTATTTCATCAGAAATCCAATGCAAGTTTAGGAGGCTCAGCCTAGAGCTAAGAATCTTCATGCCCGTCGTTTGACAAAGTTTGACGATAGTTTAAAACGGACATAAGAAATTTAAAAACGATCCAAACAATGTGAAACCTTCGCGTGGTGTCATATTATGTGACATAGTTGGAAGAAAAAATATCAAACTTGGTATATTGATTATGTCTCAAAAAACCTTCACAAAATGACCTATCTCATTCGAGGTTTCCTGACTTTCGGGTCAAATGACCAATGTTATGACTAGAATCAAGGCATAGTTTATGATAATATGCCCATATTTTTCATGCATATGAATGATGGGATGTCGAACAATGCTGCAGGAGGAATTTTCCTTTCCGTCGCATCAAAAAACCATTTTCCATTTACCGAGCGTAAAAAGCCAGGGAGAGGGGGGGGGGGGTGTGAAGCAACCACCAAATGACTAATTCCAAATGCTACCACCCCATTTTTCAAAAATAATAGACCACCTTAAATAGACAATGTCCCAACAGGGGGATCTCAAACTTTCCCGTCCACCCCTAATAAAAAAGACAAATTCCTGTTGAATCGCTAGGAAGTGGGTCAGGTATAAACTACGGGTACATGATCTGATGCTCATGATTTTTTTATAAAAATCATTTTTAGGTTCACGATATGCTATTTTATCATATCCAATGCAATTTTAGCGAGGGCCAGCCCTGAGCTTAGAATCTTCATTCCCACCATTTTGATCATAGTTTGAAATAGGCATAAAAATTCAAAAAGATCAAAACAATGTGACAAGGTTCATCAATCATTTTTTAGGTCCACAAGATTATATGGATGTCATATTTGGATTCCTCTCATTTTTATGATTGATTTAGTCATTTTATTTGTCGAATTCCGATTTATGGATTTTAAATATATGAATTATTCCATATTAAATAGAAAAGGGCAAAAAAATAAAATCATTTTATTTTTTATTTGTATTCAAGATTATTATTACTTATTCATTGTTGTCTACTTTAATAATTGTTTGGAATCTAAAACTGACAAGTGTGACATCATGGTCCAAGAGTTAATAGGATTGATGTAAAAGTATTAACGACAAGGTATGATTTCTTTCTCGGAAGCTCAGTCGGATGGAACGATGAAGTTAAATAAGCTAGGGCTAGAGTAGTGTTAGGATGGGTGACCGAAGAGGAAGTTTGATCATGAGTGCAATTTGACCTAATATTAAGCATACTTAAGGTTAAAAATATCCTATATGGGTTTAACGAGTAAAAAATATTCAAAAAAGTTTGAAAAACAATTGAATTATTTTTCATTTTTTTTGAAAAGGCAACCTCTTTGCTGTGTACTAGACACACGGCAAAGGCAGCATTTGCCGTGTTGGATTTATGGGTGCCGTCATCTCCACGAAAACCGTCATCTCACTTTACTTTGTCGTGTCTACGCGTAAGACACACAACACTTTTTTAGAAAACACACGACAAAGGGCCTTTGCCGTCGATAACGTTGTTATGTGCTTATACACGGCAAAGGGAATCCTTTGCCATGTATTTTGTACACACAGCAAAGAAGTTTTCTCTCGTAGTGCTAGATGAATTAGGACCTCAAAAGCACAGTTCCAATGTGAAACTATAGTATTAACCTTTGACAGGAAAGAACCATGCCAGAAACCGCCAGCTCTCCCACGGCAGCAACGGGGTCGAATCAGGCAGCAACGGCATGAACCTTGTTTCTGAAGTTGTAGATGAAAGAGTTGCCTAGGGGAGCCTCCGGATCCGTCTAGATGCTGAGCTTATTTAGGTAGTAGATGCAGTCCTCTCCAACTCCATGACCGGAGGGCAAAGACTTGGAGCATGGCTTGCTCACAAAGAGCGCCTGGCCATCTAGGCCTCCCTCCAACTCCTTCCACCGGCCCTAGCCCAGGTCTGCCTCCCAGACCTCGAAGTCGCAAGTGTCCTAGCAGTCACGTATGACCCATTGCCTCACCATCAGCAGCTTGTCGCTGGACTCTACTAGATATCGCTCTGATACCACATAATCAAGGCCGAAATCCTCGCTATCTTGTTGGTCTTGTTGCGGTGAGTCCTGTATCAGTTTGACAGGGTCCTGAATGACATGTACCGATTTTAGAACCTCCTCTAGGTGGATGATGACCAGGTGCTTCCAACTAAGCTGTCGTCCTGTCCTGCTTGGAATTTCCACCTCATACATCTTAGGAACGGTATCCGGATCTTACAGCCACACGTTTACCTTGATGATCCATTTGTCGCTCGGTGGCATAATCTCCACCAGCTCGTCGCCAAGGCTACTGACGACCTTCTTGAGGGCCTTCGGCTCCTAAGCATCCAATGGGAGACAATCAAAGCCGAGTTTGGAGAAGAAATGAAGCTACCCCAAGCAATCCTTCCACCGACGGGCGTGATGCCAATGCAGGAAGCTCATTTTCTCTACTAAAAACTCAGTTATATCATGTAAGGAAAACTGGTACTCCTGGATTCCCTACTAAAAACTCTAGTGTTGTGATTGCGATCTGGTAGCTGTAAGAAAAATATTGCAAATATTCAAAATCTGTGGAGATTCAATAATAAAATGTAGACAAATGTAGACGTCTGGTATATATAACTTATAATATATGTGGTCTCCTTCTCCAAATAAAAGATAGACACGCATTGTGCAATTGTACCTTGACCCCCGAGGAATGATCCTTCATGGGTTGTACATTGTTAGGTAGATGAGATCTCTCCAGTAGCGAATTAAACGCGCTTGGATAACACCATGTTTAATTCGATCCTATTGGAGACTCAAACCTAGGTGAGTTGGCTGCGCACTCGCTAGCTTTGCCACCAAGCCAGCACTTGGTTCTCACTGTGCAACTGTCAAGTCACATCATAGAAAAATAAGATACGACATCAAAAGCACAGTTCCAAAGCAAAATTGTAGTATTAAGCTTTGACAGGAAAGAACCATGCCGGAAATCGCCAGCTCTCCCACGGTAGCAACAGGGTCGAGTCAGGCAGCAGCGGCATGAACTCCTTGTCTCTGAAGGTGTAGATGAAAGAAGCCCCCTTCTTTTCAGCTTCTTGGTCAGCTTCTCCCAGAAGCTACCCTCGACCAGCTTCTTTCAGAATCTCATCTGCCAAAATCGTTTATACTTTTAAATTGATGTTGAAACTACTAGTTAAGAAATTTGAACAAATTTTGAAGATGAGATTCTGAGAAAAGCTGGTCGAGGGTAGCTTCTGGAAGAAGCTGGCCAAGAAGCTGAAAAGAAGGGGGCCAGAGTCGCCTAGGGGGGGCTTCGATTCCTTCTAGATGTTGAGCTTATTTAGGTAGTAGATGCAGTCCTCTCCAACACCATGACCGGAGGGCAAAGACTTGGAGCATGGCTTGCTCACAAAGAGCGCCTGGCCATCCAGGCCGCCCTCCAACTCCTTCCAACGGCCCTCCCCCAGGTCTGCCTCCCAGACCTCGAAGTCGCAAGTGTCCTGGCCGTCACGTATGACCCATTGCCTCACCATTAGCAGCTTGCCGCTGGACTCGACTAGATATTGCCACATACTCAGGTCCGAAATCCTCGCTATCTTGTTGGTCTTGTTGTGGTGAGTCCTCTATCAGTTTGACGCCCGATCTCGATTTGGGTACGAACATGGGCATCGGCGGCATCGGCTTGTGGAGGTGGCGAGTGCTGACATCGAGGGCGGCCAGGCCTTGCAGACGGGAGAGGATGTAGATCTTGCCTTGGATGTCGACAACGTCATATGCGTTCCATGCTACGAGGCAAGAGTTGATCTCACCGGCTGGCCGGCAGGTGGAGACGAAGAGTTCGCATCCGTGGCTGCGGACCAGGACGGCGACGATGGGGTGGTGCGATGCCGAGGACGAGGGCAACACCACCACCTTTCTTGTGCGGTCCCCTGAGCTTGTCTCCACGGTCCATGTGGTTGCCACTTCCGCGTGGTCCTGAGCTCGGGTTGGTCTGCTTTGTGAACCCGCAGGTTAGCAGCTAGCTCGGGGAGAGGAGTCGTAGCGCCAGAGAGAGCGTTCAAAAGGGAGCAGCCGTTGTCGTGCAGGACGAAGAGCATGTCTCGCCGGCGCTGCAGCAGAAGGTGTCGCTGGGGAGACCTCGCACGTGGTAGTGTGGGTGCGGCGCGCTGTGGTTGCCTAGGTCGAAAAGGGTGCTGTCGTCGAAAGCCAGCCAGGGGAGACCGAGCCAGCAGGGAGACGCAGGACGGAGCGCCATGGCCGGCAGACGGTGGCAGCTCGGACGCGGTCGGCGAGGGACGGCAAACTGCAGAGGACGAGATCGAGGAGATCTGGCGGCAGGTCTGGCCATGCAGACTCGCGCTGATCCTCTGCCATTGCGGCAGGGCTGGCGGCAGGTCGCACCAATCTTGGATTGATTCAGTCAAAGAAAAGAAAGCGTGCACTACTAATAAGTTTAATGTAAGACCTGGAGTCAACGGATCGGACCCGTAAACGAGATGCTTTCTTGCCACAAATAAACTACTCAGACGAGACGTGGAGTCGGAAACGGATCCTAGTCCTAAACGAGGTGGAATCAATCGGCGATCCTACAGCTTCTGGTCTCTCTTGCCTCTATTTATTTAGGAACTAGTGCTAGATTGGCTGCATCGATGCTTTCTTATTATCTTACCAAAAAGCTTGAAGAGCGTGATGGAGGCCAAGCACGAGTCTAGATGGCCGGACCTGCCGTCAGGCCTCCTGCCGACCGCATCCGCCTCACCGCCATGCCCGCAGCTCCCCTGGATCATCTTACACGATGGCACCCTCTTTCAGTTAACCAGCAACGTGCCGCCGGTGCACCAGGTGCGTCTCCCCAGCGACGCCTTCTGCTTCAGCGCCGGCGATAACATGCTCTTCATCCTACACAACGACGGCCAATGCTCCCTCATGAACGCCCTCTCCGGCGACACCACCCACCTCCCCGAGCTAGCTGCCGTCCTCCGAAAGGATGATGTGCTCGAAGACGACGTCAGAAAGGTAGTGATGTCAAATTCTTTGCTGGACCACGGCCCCATCATCGCCCTCCTCGTCGGCCACCAAATCATCCTTTCAACCTGCCGGCCAGCCGGCCAAACAAACTCGTGTCGCAGGGCCATGATCATGGCATCGATAGACGACATCACGTTCTTTCAAGGGAGGCTCTACGCCATATGCGGTTATCAGTATGGGAAAAAGCTCATCGCCTTTGAGCTCAACGGTGGCCGTCTCGACAAGCCAACGCCACCGGGCAGAAAGCCCGAGTACATATCCGGCATTATGGCGGTACAAGGCCTTAAAGACGATGAACAGATAAGCCATATTTACCAAATGGAGCAATATCTGGTCGAATCGAGTGGCAAGCTGCTGGTGGCGATGTTGGGAATCGAAAACAAATACGAGGGCATCGACGGATTGAAATTAACTAAGAAGTACACTTTCGAGGTCTGGGAGGCCGACGTCGACGACCGCCGGTGGAAGAAAGTCGATGGTGGAGGCCTAGACGGCCATGCACTCTTGGTGTCCTCTCCATGCTCAAAGTCGGTGCTTGCCGCGACCGACGGCATTGATGGTGCCCGAAAAGATTGCATCTACTTCCTTCACCGCATGAACATTGGGTTTAAACTAGGCTCTGGTGTGTACAACATGCGAACCAAGACATTTGCGCCGTTGCCGGAGAAGTTTACACTGCTGCTGCAGGAGTTGACTCCGCCGGTCGAGGTAGTGGTAGAGCTGGGTCCTAATTTTAGGCCCAAGACCAAGTGTGTACGCTTTCCGACATGGTTTTATCCCAATAGTGCTACTACACCAACGGGATCAGAAACTTGCGGAAAAGGAAAGGCGAAACTTAAGGAAAAGTTAATCATTGGGACGGAGGAAGCTGTTGGCGAAAAACCATGGAGGACGTGTGCCACATGTTTCCCGTTTCCTAAAATGTTTATATTTGGGTGATACGTTGGATATGTAAGTGGAGCTCCATAGATTAAGTCCACCGGTGTAGTATAAGTGGATTTTCTCATTTTGAAGTTTGATGTAATTCATCATTTAATACACTACATGTATTTTGAAATATAAGGTACGTACACAAATTTAGTAAAATATAAGGAGTTTACTACCGGTGTTGCATCGTCTTCCTTACCGACATCGGCACGTGGAGGCGAAACTCGGTAACAACTGGAGTACTACATTTTTACGGCCGTTAAGACGGATGCCCCTCCATATGGCTGGGACTTCACGGACCACGTCGCCATCGGGATGTTCAGCAACCAGATTGGTCACCCATATCATAGATAGGTTAGCCCCAGCCTGAATTGACATTGCTGTAGCACTTAACTCTTGTTAATTTAGATGCACAACATGGACTACAAGTACAAACTCTGTAGTGGTTCGTAGGTGAAAAGGTTGGGTTCACTGGCTCCCCTCCTGCATATCTCAGTTTAGCAGCGTCGGGACGGTAGAACCTTCTGATAGGAGCGAACTGGCTGGCAGCGGCTACTACCAAGGTTTTCAGTATCGGGATACCATGTAGTATTGTTTTCTTGTTAGCAGTAGCGTATCATAGAATTGTGTTGTAGTGTCGTGATACTATGGAATTTTTGATTTTAATTAAAACAACATAATATATTAAAATATACCTCAAAAAATTAAATTAAATTATTAATTTTAAATTTAAGCATATTTCATGTATTTTGTAGAGGCATCCACAAACCAAAAACTAAGGGCATCTCCGCCGGACCGACCCAAACGCGTGACCGAAACTATCCGTTTCTTTCCATTTGGGTTTCATGATCACTTTGAGGTCAGGCACATGCGGTTGCGCCAATGCCCACCATTCCATCTGTCTCACCCCCGCTGTCACCGCTTGATACCCTGGCGATGGGACGTTAATGGTGACGCGATGTTGGCTATCAGCGCCAGCGGCTTCCCGCGCGGCCGGCGTTTCCCGCCATTGTTGCTTTCCGTTTCCCGCGCGCGCCTTCCCGGCCATTTCCCGCCCTCGCCGCGGCCTATAAAAGACGGCCGCGCGGCGCGGCTGAGACAACAAGTCCAAGCCAGAACCACAACCGGAACACTAGCCTACGACAGCAAGAACCACAGCCATGCCTCGCCGCAAGCTCGCCAACTGGACCAAGATGATGGAGTTGTGCCGCACCCGCTACCAGGAGGCTGACAACGACGCTGTCAACCTCCAGGCCATGCTCTTGTCCCAGCGCATGGCCGACACGGAGGTGGCGTCCTTCGAGGAGGAAGGCCGTGTGGCCGAGGCGGCGCTAGAGCAGGTGGTGGAGGCGGCCGCACAGGTCGCGGCCCAATGGGCGGTGCTCGAGGTTCACCACGTCGCCGCTAAGGAGGCAGCATTAGCTGCCCTCCGCGAGATCCGCCACGAGGCGGCCATGACCAAGCTCAAGGAGGTGGCCAAGGTCGCGACATCACGACGCCACCGGCGTCGGAGGAGCCGCGTGGCTACGGCCGCCGAGGTGGTGACCGCGTGGGCTCTCATCCACGGGGACGAGACGGAGGTGGAGGACGACGACGAGGAGGGGGATTAGGTGGTTGCGGAGGATGGAGAGGCGGGGGCGATCGCCGTCCCCCTGCAGATCGCGCAGGCCCTAGGCTTCGGCCCCGGCGGAGCTCCGGAGATGGTGGCCCCCTTGGCAGCGAGGATGGCGACGACGACGGAGCTGGAGGAGCAAGAGGTGAGGGACCACTGGGCGACCAAAATGGAAAAGGCCCTGGCCAATCGGGCGGCGGCGGAGCGCGCGAAGGAGGCCGGCAAGAAGGAGGCCCGTAGCCGAGCGCGTGATCGTTACTACGATCGCCTCCATCAAGGAGCCATCTGGGCGGCTAGGGCGGCGATTGACAGGGCCAGCGGCAACGGTGGCCGGGGCAATGGTGACGAGTAGCCGTAGGGACGGTCTTCTCCAACAGCAGCAACCGTAGTCCCCTTTTTAAATTTCGAATGTGCCCTTTTGTAATAGGCATCAACAAATCTAATGAAAAACTAGTTTAATTGCTAATTCTTCACTTCCATACGGGCCCCGAGCGTCCGACGGGCGGACACACGCCGCAGCGCGCGCTGTTCGGGCTAACCCAGTGGTCACGCAAATTAGATGCACGGATGGGTCGAACCGGATGCGTCGGGACGGATGGGTCAGGCCGCTGCGGCGTCGCGCACGTCGCGCGCGTCCACGCAGACTGGTTCGGACACGCCGGGACGGGTTGGGTCGACCCGGTGAAGATGCCCTAAGACCATATATATACTTCAAAGCTATTACATAAATATAGGCAGTTGACTACTTTGTTTCAACCTACAAACTCTTGTTTTATACTCTCTCCTTTCCATGATAAAATGCATACAAGATTTTTGCAAAGTCAAACGACATCAACTTTGACCAAGTTTATTGAGAAAATTGCCTATATTTATAATACCAAATATAATCATATAAAAATATACATCATGATGAATCTGATGACACTGATTTTTGTATTCTAGATGTTATTCTTCTTCTCTACAAACGGTCAAACTTGACATGGTTTGAATTTTCAAAAATCTTATATGCATGACATTTTGACAAGGAGGGAGTACTCAATATTCTCAAAAACAATAAAATTTTTACTATTTAAATATCTAGTTTATTTTGCGAATACAAAATAATTTTACTTAGCTTGCCAAACCATTATGTTCCTACTTTTTACTAAATCGTGGGTATGGTATCGATGTTGTATCAGGATACTAATAAAAATACTATGATACGTATAGTAAGATACTATTAGATTAAGTTATAATCACGATACGTATCGATTGTCGATGATGATGTAAAATCGTAAGATACCACGATACGTATTGGGATACTAATATACATGGCTACTAGATCCCACGATTTTTTTAGGGGAACTTTTTTTTTAGAATAGAAAAAGAAACTGTGGGAGATTTCATAGAAGGCCGTAGTCTGGGCCCTTGAAAGCGGGCCGGTGAAGGGCCGCCCGTGCTGTCTCTGTGGCGTTCCCCTCCTGGAGAGGCGAGAGCAAAATCTCCCTGTTTCGCTTCCCGGTTCCATCGCCGGAGATTTCACAGAGAGACCCCTCTCCTTTCACCGCCGGCGGCCGAATCGGCTCGCCGCCATCCCCTATTGACGAAGAATCCACTGCACCCTCAAGAGTAAGCTGTAAGCGCTCCTGGCTCCTTCTATCTGTTGATGCCTAGTTAGGGTTTCCACCTGCTGAGCATGAATATTGCTACTTTAGCCAATTATAAATTGTTGCTGATGCCTAGTTAGGGTTTCCACTAGCACAACCCAGGAATCTCTTACATTACATGGAAGTTGGATCTGTAATTTAATATGATGTGTCAGGGAGCTTGAATTATTTCCTGGAGTTGTTTGCGCTACGGGACTGACACGGTAGTTACCAGCCATAACTGAAATTGGAATAGGATGCTGTAGTTTGTAGATTTTTATTCTAGTGTACAGTTGATAGTGAGTTTGGATAAGATGAACACGGAGTTAGGACTTATGAGACATGTTTATCCTGGTATAATAATCAGCCTGATACCCCATGCGTGATTGATTATGTATGATTTGCTTTTTCATGAGCATGACTGATGCTTTTGTTCTGTTAACTCAATGCACGCTTCTGCTCTAGCACCACACCTACAACACCTGCACCGACTCTTTGGCTCTGACATCCACAGTGTCCACATCTATTACTTGCATCCTCTATTTATTTATTTACTTATCAGATTTATCAATCCGTTTCTAGATTCTCATGTTCATTGCTAGTTTCTTGTTCTGTTGTCATCATTTGCAATTCAAGATTAATCTCCTTCCTTAAGATTCTGTCAGTGAGTTCTTTGTTTATGGAATTCTGTTTCAATTGAAAATTAGTCGTCATGGCGTGGGAGCTTATAGAAGTCGCTGGCAACCTAACTCCCATCCAACATTCTACAGGTATTTCCTTCAGCTGCTGTAGTTCGTTTTATTGCTATTCTAGTCTTATATCTTCTCTGCCTTTCTTTTTCCCTTTTGTTGCCAGTTGATGTGCTGGCTGCGAAGATTGAACCCCATGTAGCCAATGCTCTCATTAGGTAAAAGAATTTTTCTCTGACTTGGTGTTTGTGCAGCTGAAACATCTTGTGTTAGGGTTTATCGGACTTGAATTGCAATTAACAAAGTTTCAAGGCGGACAATATTGCTGAGTTAGGTTGTGGATATGATTGAGCTCTGAATGATGTTTTTTATTTCATGCCAACTCTGATGAATAAGAAATAATTCTTGTTTGATTCATTACTGTATAAGTATGGATTTCAATTTTAATTGATATTCAGTTAATAAATCTGAATTACCTGAATACCATTTTATAGACCACAACTTGTGGTTACAAATTGAGCATAAGTTGGTAAAATAATTTTAGTTGTTAAGTAGCAAAATAATTTCATAAAACTTGGACTGTGGATTAGCAGATTGCAACTGAAAGCTGACTCTTGGTTTTACATGAACCTGGCATGAAATTCAAAAACCACTTCTTTGTTTGTTATTATCTGAATGATTTTGGTATACGCATTGACATACCGCATATTGAAATTGTGGCCTGAGTTTTTTTTACTTACTCCTGGTTCTTCCTTGGTTGTTTGTCTACACTCAAACTTTTAAAACCATTTTGGTAATATTCCAGGACGTGACTTGTCAGTGTGAATGACATTTCAGGCAATTAAATCAGGTATTCCCACTGGAGAATCTACGGCATGTTAAGAGGGTGCGTCGACGTATTGAATGTGGTAGTATATGTATTTTATCTAGTTTTCTATTGTCTTCTGTTTGCCTTTGAGTGCATACTTCACAATTTCATAAAAGAGAGCACATGATCTATGATCTGCTAAGCTTATCATGTCGGAGCCCTTAACATTCGCTTATGCTGGCAGAACCATTCAAACTTGTAGAAGTAAATCTGTGTAACTCACAATATTCAAAGTTGGGTGTACCATGTTGAAAGTAATTATGCAAAGCATTGCGCTGCTCCATCTTTCCTGCCTAATTTTTTTGTAATTTTTTTCTTTGCCAGAAAAACCCGAGCTATCGATCATTTTATGCCTTCTCACTGGGCCTGAAAATTGTAAAAATGGATATCCCGAGGATGCACAGAAGGTAGTAGAGACTTACCAGTTGAGTCCTTTCATTGCAAAAGTAAGTCCTCCTGTTATCCTTGGGGAACTGAATTCCTATTTATTGCTTTTGTTGGGCATTGCGGAAAAAAATATCTTTTCAAAATGACCACATGAAATGGCAACATTGGGCCACCTGCTAGCTCCTACTATATTCTGAAATATGTTGTGCAGTTTTTCAATAATGAAATTGTAGTTTCTAATTTGATCTCTACAGCAACTACAACCTAATTTTATGTGTCTGACCTGTTGACAGTCCGGAAGCAACATATTCCGTCGTCCATAGTTATCAGGAACATTCATTGAGTTAAATACCTAAATAAATTTATTTATTTTGGAAAAAATTGGATCATGATGTTTACTAAAATATGATCAAGTGGATCTGTTTACAGGTGAAGGCTGTCATATGTTGATATTTAATATTGTCCAAGTTTTCTGCAGGTTGCGAGTTCTCCTGCCACGTCGAAGGAGGATTGGGAGGAGCAGTGCAAACTTTGGCCAACTTCTTATCATCCGGTGCATGAGTATGTTCTGATTTGCGGATCATATAGTGCATTTCCCGCATTCTATTTTTTTAATGATGCTGGTTACTCCTGTCTTGCACACTTGATTGTTTTGACCAAATGAGCTAGCTTTGCAAGGCCAAACCACTTGTGTAGTGTGGAACAGACCATCTTTAATTAGTATTCAAGCCAAATCTAGCATGTTGTGCTGAACCAAATAGGCTCAAAACTGTAGGCAAGGATTTCCTATCCTTGTTAGGGTGTTTGGCGGTGCTATCCTTACCTATGAGTACTGAACAGCTTTCAAATAAGGCTGTGGCCTAGAAAGAGGTTCAAATATGTCTTATTCTGTTCAATGGAAGGTCGATTAGGAGAAAAATAGAAAAGATTGTTACTTCACACTATCATTCATAAGTAATTGACTAACTGAATCATAATTTTGCAAGGAACAATATGCAGTATTACAAATGTTCTTATCGTAAACGGTGTTAAAAGTAATTTTTATTCAGGAGCGCATTGTATTAGGTTACAAAGGTCACAGCTGAAGTTATGAGAAATGAACCTCTGGATCTATTTTTTTCACAGTGCACTATACTTAAATTAGTCTGTGTTATGCGCCAGAATATCTTGATCCTCTGTGTTGCTGCATCATAATTTGATTGTCTTCCAAAAGGTTGTACCGATTAGTGATTAGGGTTGCATTAAAAACATGTTCCACAACTACCATCTCTTCTGGCTTGTGACTATGCCGTATAGTCAGATCACCAATTATACTATTTCCTTAAAGTAATATCTGGCCTAGTGAGATTACATTGACATGACTTCACAGGGGAGGCAAATTTGCAGTTACCCTCCAGACTTCTGCTTTTGGGCTTGTCCTCTCAGACAGCATTGAAACCACCACCAGAAATTATCACACTCCCCTACCCTCTTCCACATGCTTTTCTACAGCTTTTGCTCTGCTTCTGACGAGCGATGGCGCTGGAGACAATAAAATAAAATAATTGCAACTTTCAACTAAAAAGCTGGAATCTTCCAACTAACTAGAGATGCTTTCAACTATAAATTTCAGAAATCTTTCAACCAAAAATGCAAAGCTTTCAACTAGATATGTGGGACTTTCATCCAAAATTTAGAGAACTTTCCACTGAATACAGGAATTCTCATCCCAATAAATAAAGTTGTTGACTAGATTTGAGGAACTTTCAACAATTTTTTGCGGAAATGCTCCCCTGCCTTGCTTTGTATGGTGTAGTGGTGAGAATTTAACCGCCCCTGCTGTTACCTTTATTGGAATGTTTTGGAGTTCAATGGAAAGTTGATTTTGCTTATATAGATTATTATTGTCTTTGGACACAATTTGAATTGGAACTTAATGATATGATGAATATCGTGCTGTAACTTTTCTGTGGCTTGTCTGATGCACTTTTCTGTTAATGTTGCAGCAACGATGCTGCATCTGGATGTAAAGATGAGGAATTAGTAGCAATATTTGATTGGATGAGGAATGCTATCCAATTACCAGAGGTGACCACTCCTGGTCTTGCACTATTTGTTTACTGCTAGATTATTGTACTGATTTCCATTATTATTTTGGAAATATTGTGCTTGGTGTTGAGTAAGTTTTTCCAGCGCTGATGCAAAATGAGAAAAATGACATCATACCTGGTGCATAGTGCAATTTACTCTATTCCCTCCAATTCATATTAAGTGTCACTGATTTAGTACAAAGTTGTATTAAATCAACAACACTTATTATGGATTGGAGGAAGTATTAACTTTGCCGAGGATAGCATGTCTATTGTTTTTTCTTATTTACATTATGTGAGTTAGATTGCTAGTTCTTCAGTATAGAACTTTGGGTTAACTTCTGCATGGGTGAGCATTTCCAGGTGGGCAACGCGGCCATTATTGTTGATCCATCAAGTATGCAAATTATTTCGAAGGCTACAGATCAAATAAACCAGCATGGTGCTTCTCTAAAACGGAATACATGTGTCAGAGTGGAAGCATATGGTACTTGCTCTTTGCCTGAAACAACTGAGGATAATGATAGCAGTCTCTTGCAGTCAAGCTCACTCGTTCGCAGTGGCTTGAACATGGAGGTCTCTTGTATAAACCCATTGGGATGGACGAAACACCAATCTTCTGAACAGAAAACATTGCCCTCAAAAGGTGGTTTTCTGTGGCATCCTCTGAGACATGTTGCCATAGTTGCCATTGAAAATGCCGCTGAGAGGGACAGAATGCTATTCCACACTTCAACTTCTTCAACAACCAAACCGAAATTAAAAGGTGATATGCAGAATTGTTCTGATAATGAACTGTCAAAGATGCAAAAGGTAGTTACAATAGAGGTAACCACAGGGGCATTTAAATTCTCATAACCCGTGGACATTAACTGCTGTAACGGAAGACTGAAAATGATGTTTTTTTCTGACAAGTTCAAAACATTCACATCAGGATAAAGAACAATCTGAACATCAAGAATGCTCGAGTGACTTGTCCGGAAGAAACAGGCCATATCTTTGCACAGGATATGACATCTACCTTGTCTGGGAACCATGCATGATGTAGGTTTACTATTATGAGAGTATTACATCATTTTCTTGTTATTACATCCTGTTTATTTTGCTGACATGCTTGTTTACTTGCAGGTGCTCTATGGCACTTGTACACCAAAGGTTCAAGCGCATATTCTATGCTTTCCCTAATCCAAATGCTGGAGCACTGGGCAGCGTCTACAGATTGCACGGGGAGAAAAGTTTAAATCACCACTACGTTTTTAGGATAAAAGTGCCTGAGTTATATTTGAATGGTCCTTAGTGATTTCTCTAAACATGGCTGCTCGGATTCTGTATCAACTTAGTTTGGAAATTTCTGTAAGCATGGCTGCTCGGATTCTGTATCAACTTAGTTTGGAAACATCATGAGCTTTTTTTTTTCGTCTCTTTGCTTCTGGTTGGTCACTATTGCTTTCTATAGGCAGTGGCGATTGTGATGCCGTTTTTTACCCTGCAAGCCTTCCCTTGCCACCTTCAACACTTTAGGAGCCGTCACCTTCTGTCTTTAGGTGTTATTTTGCTTGACTTCTGCTGGGTGTGTCTTCTCCATCTGGGTGTTCGGAACATCAGGGGCCGTGTCTGAATGTTGGTGATATAGAAAGCTTCAGTGCATTGGAATGTAGGAGTACTTTTCTTATCTCAGGCAATTTTTTATACTTTAGAGGGGCTTGTCTGCTTTAGAGACATTTTCCTATGTAATCAAACATGACATAAGCATTTGTTCTGTAGCAAACACATATCTTTAGGTCATTCTAAAAAATAAATATCTTTAGGTGCTTACTGAGTTCAGACCCTTTTTTTTTGCCCCTTTCTTGACAACTTTCTGTGGTGTGGTATCATTTGTTGCTCAAGCACTAGTAATAAGTGATGACTCTTGCTAATATGTTTAGTCGTTGATCAAATCTTTGTACAGTTAAGTTTCTTGCCTGATCGAAATCTACAATGTTTTGGGGAATAGTCACCTCCGAGGCTCACGCATGGATGTTCAAGTAGGTTGCTGCTACAGCTAACAGAATTTATTTCTTCTAGCTGATCTAACCTGGGTAATGGAGTTTCCAGGTGATATGAAAACTGCAGCTGTTACTTTTTTTTTATGTATTTTGGCTCCGATGCCCACATGTCATCGCATCAGCATATACTTAAACGAAATGGCAGTTCTGTTTAAACATATTTTACGTACTAACAGAACGAGGCTCACTGCGTGCCACGAGCAGTTCTTTTCTTTGAAACGGAGACCAAATGTCTTAATAATCTATTAATAAAGCAGAAGAGAAATGTCCAGTTAATTGACGGAAAACTGGGTGAAAGCAGTGCAAGAAGCTTATTGAAGTTTAGTCATTGCACATGTGAAGATGAGAAACATACGGTCATCAGTAGGATACTACAACATTCGTTTAGATGGTTTTGGGTCCTTTTGGCGATGAACAACATTTCGCGTGTAGGATAGGAACAACAGAGTTTTTCCGTTAAAAGGGTCATTATTTTGAAACGAAGATTTTCTTTTTTGAAACGATCGAGCAGAAGGGTCATTTTCAAAAGTGCTGGAGTAGTATTACTGGGCAACTATTGCTCTTCTTATTTCCTCCTGCTTGTCTCGTCGTTGGTCAATGCACCTAACGGTACTTCCTCCGTTAAAAAAACATGTTGATTTATCGAGATTCATATAGAGATATAAACTTCTCTAGATTCGTGTATCTACATATATTTTAGGGTATAGTTATATGAACCTAAACAAATCTCTGGCATAATATTTTGGACGGACGCAAATCAACCTGTGGTTGGGTGGCTAGGAGGATGGCTGTACCTTAACCCACGAGAGTTCAAACCTCAGGTCGGTTTCAGTGGGAGGCGGTGTTCCCGTCGACAGCGAGGCGCCTGTGGTAACTTCGTCAATCTCAAGATCCGATCCGCCAGCTCAGTCTATCGGACCGATCCGTCAGCTCAGTCTCTCGGAGGTGCTCATAAGGATAGGATGTGCGTATATGCGTTCATAGAGGTGGGTGCATATACGTGTTATGAACGTCGACGATTGTACGATGTTTCTTAAAAAAATTGGACGGACCACTGGTAGAAAAAGGGTTTTTGGTCCAGCACCCAAATGCCATTGGTCCCGGTTCGGTTTCGCAATCGGGACCAATGTCAGGCACCGGTCCCGGTTCATCTGTAAGCATTGGTCCCGGTTCGTGGCACGAACCGGGACCAAAGCCCCCGCGACGCACACGTGGCGCTCTGCGGAGCATTGGTCCCGGTTCATGTCACGAACCGAGACCAAAAACCCCCCTGACGGTCCCAATCCAGGACAAAGATCTAAACTAAATCGAGGCAGGAATTGAATTAATCTAGTATTTTTGAAAAATTCGTCCATAAATTAATCGAGACAGAGATCTAAATCGAGATATTTCATTAATTCGATCACAAATTCTTCCTAAACAAATGTGTGATTTTACAAATTCTTCCTAGTCGACAATTTCACTTCCGCTGCCGCTGTCCTCCGAGCCGCCGGCTTCCTCGTCATCGTCAGATGGAACTTCCACGATTTCCGCATTGTTCGCGAGACGGAGCTCCTCTTCGTGGCGAGCGGCGTCGATGACGGTGTACTTGGTCCGTCCAGGGACGGACCAGAACTCTCCCGTCCTTCTCGGTTGCGGAGATCCGGGTGCACCACGCGCCCGTAAACGATGCGGTTGCCAATCTTGGCCTTCCGCTCCTTCTTGAACATTCGGGCCCAGTACGGGCTGGCCGTCGCATACCGGGGCAGCGCCCTCTTCCACGCGGGCATCTAGCGGCGACGCGCCGCGATTTTGCTCTCCATATCGGCTCTGCCGGGGACATGGAGCGGAGCCACCGACACACCCCCATAGCTGATGCGCCATCCGTGGGGCACCGTCGCGCCCGGCGGCGCGAGGATGTCGAAGTGCACGAACATCACCGCCTCGTAGAAGTTCAGCGCGGGCATCTCCATGGCGGCGTGGTGGAGATTGGAGAGGAAGGGGAGGCGAGACGACGGCACGATGGAGAGATTGCAGAGGGCAAGGCGATGGCGCGGTGGAGAGATTGCAGAGAGGCCGAGGCGATGGCGAAAGCGACGTGCCGCGGCCTCCTATTTGTACACGAGGACGACGAAGAGACAGTGCTAGGCATTGGTCCCGGTTCATGCCACGAACCGGGACCAAAGCCCCTCCCCGCGACACATGGCGGCCCAGCAACGCCCCCCACCTAGGTCATTGGTCCCGGTTGATGGCCGTCCGAGCCACGCTTAAGTTCTTCCTCTTGCTCCATGGTTACGGCCTAAGAAGCGATCATAGGCAAGGGATCGACATACGCGACGAAGGATTCATACCCTAAACCCTAAACCCTATGTAAATCTATGTAATGTATGAAAACTTTATGTGATGTATGCAAACTTTATTTGAGAATTGGCTTCACAGTACACCCTGATTTGGTGGTACCAATGCCAAACTTTAATTTGGTGGTTGCTTCACAGAACACCCCGATTTCCTCACCTCAAAAATGAAAATTGGCTTTTTCGTGCGTCGAAAAGGAAAACTTCCTCTTGAGGACGGGATCCTAAGACATCTTCGAGAAGCTCCGCCGTAGTGGTGTTCCTGGTCTCGCACACCATCTTGCAGTTCTTCACAAGAATGCATACCTATATTTATAGATTAAGCAGCACAACATAGTGTCAGGCACTGATGACATAATGTCGACACACTCACCCCTGACATAGTGTTGCCACCCACCCAAAATAGTGTCGTCATTTACTGGCTTAGTGCTGCCCACTGAAGACATAGTATCGACATGTTGTTGGCACATCCACATTTAGTCACGGTTGGTGCCTCCAACCGGGACTAAAGGTTCATCATATCTTCAGTCTCGGTTGTTAGCTTTAATTTTGTTTTATAGATTAGTACTAATTAATTGACTAACAGCGGGGATGAAGCTTCTTAGCCCGGGGCAGAGCCTCGCTGAACTTGAAGTGGATCTCTGATGAAATAGCATGTTGTGAACCTATAAATGATTTTTTTAAAAATTCACAAGCATTATATTATGTACATATCACCGTCAAGCAACAAAATATCCTTCTTCTTCTTCTATCTACCGTCGCAAAATCCATTGCAACAAAAATAAGAACCAAAACTATGAAGGCATAGATATATATATATATATAGTGGCGTCCTAGCATTTTAATCACCGACCGTTTAAGCAAACCAAAAACATGAACACGCTGGGGAGCTACCAAATTAAATTAGGGAGTGCCTCTATGGCGAGCTCCTCGAAGATGTCTGAGGACGAGATCCTAAGACATCTTCGAGAAGCTCTGCCGTAGTGGTGTCCCTGCTCTCGCACACCATCTTTCAGTTTATATCTTCTCTAGCTAGATCGGTATGCTGGTGGAGCTAACTAATTTCACATATTAGCGAGTGCCTCTACGGCGACCTCCTCGAAGATGTCTGAGGACGAGGTCGACATCTTCGAGAAGCTCCGTCGTAGTGGTGTCCCTGGTCTCGCACACCATCTTGCAGTTCTTCACATGAATGCATACCTATTTATAGATTAAGCATCACAACATAGTGTCGGGCACTGGCGACATAATGTCGACACACTCACCCCTGGCATAGTGCTGCCACCCACCCAAAATAGTGTCGTCATTTACTGGCTTAGTGCTGCCTACTGAGGACATAGTGTCGACATGTTGTCGCCACATCCAAATTTAGTCCCGGTTGGTGCCTCCAACCGGGACTAAAGTTTTATCATATCTTTAGTCCCGATTGTTGGCTTTAATTTTGTTTTTTAGATTAGCACTAATTAATTGACTAACAGCGGGGATGAAGCTTCTTAGCCCGGGTCAGAGCCTCGCTGAACTTGAAGTGGATCTCTAATGAAATAGCATGTTGTGAACCTATAAATGATTTTTTTAAAAATTCACAAGCATTATATCATGTACTTGTAGTTCAAATCTGGGCAACCTCCTACCGATTCAACAAGGAACTTGTCTTTTTCATGAGGGATGGACGGAAAGATTCTAGATACACCGGTTGGGAAATTGTCCATCTAAGGTGGTCTAGTATTTTTGAAAAATGGGTTGGTACCAATGCCAAACTTTAATTTGGTGGTTGCTTCACAGAACACCCCGATTTCGGCACCTCAAAAATAGAAATTGGCTTTTTCGTACGTCGAAAAGGAAAACTTCCTCTTGCAACATCGTAAGCTATCCCAAGATATACATGTGTGCACAATATGGGCATATTCCACAAACTATGCCCTGATTCTAGCCATAACATTGGTGGTTTGACCTAAATGCCATGAAACCTCGAACATGATAGGTCATTTTGTGAAGGATTTTTTATGATGTTTGTAATTTTTCAAGTTTAATATTTTTCCTTCCAACTATGACACATAATATGACACCACGCGAAGGTTTCACATTGTTTGGATCATTTTTGAATTTCTTATGCCCGTTTCAAACTATATTCAAAACGGCGAGCATGAAGCTTCTTTGCCCGGGGCAGAGCCTCGCTGAACTTGAAATGGATCTCTGATGAAATAACATGTTATGAACCTATAAATGATTTTAAAAAAAATTCACAAGCATTATATCATGTACTTGTAGTTCAAATCTGGACAACCTCCTACCGATTCAGCAGGAATTTGTCTTTTTCATGAAGGATGGACGGAAAGGTTCCAGATACACCGGTTGAGAAATTATCCATCTAAGGTGGTTTACTATTTTTGAAAAATGGGTTGGTACCAATGCCAAACTTTAATTTGGTGGTTGCTTCATAGAACACCCCGATTTCGGCACCTCAAAAATGGAAATTGGCTTTTTCGTGTGTCGAAAAAGAAAACTTCCTCCTACAACATCGTAAGCCATCCCAAGATGCACATGTGTACACAATATGGGCACATTATCACAAACTCCTGATTCTAGCCATAATATTGGTGGTTTGACCTAAATGCCATTAAACCTCGAACATGATAGATCATTTTGTGAAGGATTTTTTATGATGTTTGCAGTTTTTCAAGTTTAATATTTTTCTTTGCAACTATGACACATAATATGACACCACATGAAGGTTTCATATTGTTTGGATCATTTTTGAATTTCTTATGCCCGTTTCAAACTATATTCAAAACGGCAGGCTTGAAGCTTCTTAGCCCGGGGTAGAGCCTCGCTTAAATTGAAGTGGATCTCTGATGAAATAGCATGTTGTGAACCTATAAATGATTTTTAAAAAAATTCACAAGCATTATATCATGTACTTGTAGTTCAAATCTGGGCAACCTCTTGCCGATTCAGCAGGAATTTGTCTTTTTCATGAGGGATGGACGGAAAGGTTCCAGATATACTGGTTGGGAAATTGTCCATCTAAGGTGGTCTAGTATTTTTGAAAAATGGTTTGGTACCAATGCCCAACTTTAATTTGGTGCTTGCTTCACAGAACACCCCGATTTCGGCACCTCAAAAATGGAAATTGGCTTTTTCGTGCGTCGAAAAGGAAAACTTCCTCCTGCAACATCGTAAGCCATCCCAAGATGCACATGTGTGCACAATATGGGCACATTATCACAAACTATGCCCTCATTCTAACCATAATATTGGTGGTTTGACTTAAATGCTATGAAACCTCGAACATGATAGGTCATTTTGTGAAGGATTTTTTATGATGTTTGCAATTTTTCAAGTTTAATATTTTATTTGCAACCATGACACATAATATGACACCACGCAAAAGTTTCACATTGTTTGGATCATTTTTGAATTTCTTATGCCCAATTGAAACCATATTCAAAACAGCGGGCATGAAGATTCCTAGCTCGGGGCAGAGCCTCGCTGAACTTGAAGTGGATCTCTGATGAAATAGCATGTTGTGAACCTATAAATGATTTTTAAAAAAATTCACAAGCATTATATCATGTACTTGTAGTTCAAATCTGGGCAACCTCCTACCGATTCGGCAAGATTTGTCTTTTTCATGAGGGATGGATGGAAAGGTTCCAGATACACCGGTTGGGAAATTATCCATCTAAGATGGTCTAGTATTTTTGAAAAATGGGTTGGTACCAATGCCAAACTTTAATTTGGTGGTTGCTTCACAGAAAACTCCGATTTTGGCATCTCAAAAATGGAAATTGGCCTTTTCGTGCATGGAAAAGGAAAACTTCCTCCTGCAACATCGTAAGCCATCCCAAGATGCACATGTGTGCAAAATATGGGCACATTATCACAAACTATGCCCTGATTCTAGCCATAACATTGGTGGTTTGACCTAAATGCCATGAAACCTCGAACATGATAGGTCATTTTGTGAAGGATTTTTTATGATGTTTGTAATTTTTCAAGTTTAATATTTTTCCTTCCAACTATGACACATAATATGACACCACGCGAAGGTTTCACATTGTTTGGATCATTTTTGAATTTCTTATGCCCGTTTCAAACTATATTCAAAACGGCGAGCATGAAGCTTCTTTGCCCGGGGCAGAGCCTCGCTGAACTTGAAATGGATCTCTGATGAAATAACATGTTATGAACCTATAAATGATTTTAAAAAAATTCACAAGCATTATATCATGTACTTGTAGTTCAAATCTGGACAACCTCCTACCGATTCAGCAGGAATTTGTCTTTTTCATGAAGGATGGACGGAAAGGTTCCAGATACACCGGTTGAGAAATTATCCATCTAAGGTGGTTTACTATTTTTGAAAAATGGGTTGGTACCAATGCCAAACTTTAATTTGGTGGTTGCTTCATAGAACACCCCGATTTCGGCACCTCAAAAATGGAAATTGGCTTTTTCGTGTGTCGAAAAAGAAAACTTCCTCCTACAACATCGTAAGCCATCCCAAGATGCACATGTGTACACAATATGGGCACATTATCACAAACTCCTGATTCTAGCCATAATATTGGTGGTTTGACCTAAATGCCATTAAACCTCGAACATGATAGATCATTTTGTGAAGGATTTTTTATGATGTTTGCAGTTTTTCAAGTTTAATATTTTTCTTTGCAACTATGACACATAATATGACACCACATGAAGGTTTCATATTGTTTGGATCATTTTTGAATTTCTTATGCCCGTTTCAAACTATATTCAAAACGGCAGGCTTGAAGCTTCTTAGCCCGGGGCAGAGCCTCGCTTAAATTGAAGTGGATCTCTGATGAAATAGCATGTTGTGAACCTATAAATGATTTTTAAAAAAATTCACAAGCATTATATCATGTACTTGTAGTTCAAATCTGGGCAACCTCTTGCCGATTCAGTAGGAATTTGTCTTTTTCATGAGGGATGGACGGAAAGGTTCCAGATATACTGGTTGGGAAATTGTCCATCTAAGGTGGTCTAGTATTTTTGAAAAATGGTTTGGTACCAATGCCCAACTTTAATTTGGTGCTTGCTTCACAGAACACCCCGATTTCGGCACCTCAAAAATGGAAATTGGCTTTTTCGTGCGTCGAAAAGGAAAACTTCCTCCTGCAACATCGTAAGCCATCCCAAGATGCACATGTGTGCACAATATGGGCACATTATCACAAACTATGCCCTCATTCTAACCATAATATTGGTGGTTTGACTTAAATGCTATGAAACCTCGAACATGATAGGTCATTTTGTGAAGGATTTTTTATGATGTTTGCAATTTTTCAAGTTTAATATTTTATTTGCAACCATGACACATAATATGACACCACGCAAAAGTTTCACATTGTTTGGATCATTTTTGAATTTCTTATGCCCAATTGAAACCATATTCAAAACAGCGGGCATGAAGATTCCTAGCTCGGGGCAGAGCCTCGCTGAACTTGAAGTGGATCTCTGATGAAATAGCATGTTGTGAACCTATAAATGATTTTTAAAAAAATTCACAAGCATTATATCATGTACTTGTAGTTCAAATCTGGGCAACCTCCTACCGATTCGGCAAGATTTGTCTTTTTCATGAGGGATGGATGGAAAGGTTCCAGATACACCGGTTGGGAAATTATCCATCTAAGATGGTCTAGTATTTTTGAAAAATGGGTTGGTACCAATGCCAAACTTTAATTTGGTGGTTGCTTCACAGAAAACTCCGATTTTGGCATCTCAAAAATGGAAATTGGCCTTTTCGTGCATGGAAAAGGAAAACTTCCTCCTGCAACATCGTAAGCCATCCCAAGATGCACATGTGTGCAAAATATGGGCACATTATCACAAACTATGCCCTGATTCTAGCCATAACATTGGTGGTTTGACCTAAATGCCATGAAACCTCGAACATGATAGGTCATTTTGTGAAGGATTTTTTATAATGTTTGCAATTTTTCAAGTTTAATATTTTACCTTGCAACTATGACACACAATATGACACCACGCGAAGGTTTCACATTGTTTGGATCATTTTTTAATTTCTTATGCCCATTTCAAACTATATTCAAAATGGTTGTCATGAAGCTTCTTAGCAAGGCAGCCTCGCTGAACTTGAAGTGGATCACTGATGAAATAGCATGTTATGAACCTATAAATGTTTATTTTAAAATTCACAAGCATTATATCATGTACTTGTAGTTCAAATCTGGACAACCTCCTACCGATTCGGCAGGAATTTGTCTTTTTCATGAGGGATGGACGGAAAGGTTCCAGATACACCGGTTGAGAAATTATCCATCTAAGGTGGTCTACTATTTTTGAAAAATGGGTTGGTACCAATGCCAAACTTTAATTTGGTGGTTGCTTCATAGAACACCCCGATTTCGGCACCTCAAAAATGGAAATTGGCTTTTTCGTGCGTCGAAAAAGAAAACTTCCTCCTGCAACATTGTAAGCCATCCCAAGATGCACATGTGTGCACAATATGGGCACATTATCACAAACTCCTGATTCTAGCCATAATATTGGTGGTTTGACCTAAATGCCATTAAACCTCGAACATGATAGATCATTTTGTGAAGGATTTTTATGATGTTTGCAGTTTTTCAAGTTTAATATTTTTCCTTGCAACTATGACACATAATATGACACCACGTTAAGGTTTCATATTGTTTGGATCATTTTTGAATTTCTTATGCCCGTTTCAAACTATATTCAAAACGGCGGGCTTGAAGCTTCTTAGCCCGGGGCAGAGCCTCGTTGAACTTGAAGTGGATCTCTGATGAAATAGCATGTTGTGAACCTATAAATGATTTTTAAAAAAAATTCACAAGCATTATATCATGTACTTGTAGTTCAAATCTGGGCAACCTCTTGCCGATTCAGCAGGAATTTGTCTTTTTCATGAGGGATGGACGGAAAGGTTCCAGATATACTGGTTGGAAAATTGTCCATCTAAGGTGGTCTAGTATTTTTGAAAAATGGGTTGGTACCAATGCCAAACTTTAATTTGGTGCTTGCTTCACAGAACACCCCGATTTTGGCACCTCAAAAATGGAAATTGGCTTTTTCGTGCGTCGAAAAGGAAAACTTCCTCCCGCAACATCGTAAGCCATCCCAAGATGCACATGTGTGCACAATATGGGCACATTATCACAAACTATGCCCTCATTCTAACCATAATATTGGTGGTTTGACTTAAATGCCATGAAACCTCGAACATGATAGGTCATTTTGTGAAGGATTTTTTATGATGTTTGCAATTTTTCAAGTTTAATATTTTCCTTGCAACTATGACACATAATATGACACCACGCAAAAGTTTCACATTGTTTGGATCATTTTTTAATTTCTTATGCCCAATTGAAACCATATTCAAAACAGCGGGCATGAAGATTCCTAGCCCGGGGCAGAGCCTCGCTGAACTTGAAGTGGATCTCTGATGAAATAGCATGTTGTGAACCTATAAATGATTTTTAAAAAAATTCACAAGCATTATATCATGTACTTGTAGTTCAAATCTGGGCAACCTCCTACCGATTCGGCAAGATTTGTCTTTTTCATGAGGGATGGATGGAAAGGTTCCAGATACACCGGTTGGGAAATTATCCATCTAAGATGGTCTACTATTTTTGAAAAATGGGTTGGTACCAATGCCAAACTTTAATTTGGTGGTTGCTTCACAGAAAACCCCGATTTCGGCACCTCAAAAATGGAAATTGTCCTTTTCGTGCGTCGAAAAGGAAAACTTCCTCCTGCAACATCGTAAGCCATCCCAAGATGCACATGTGTGCAAAATATGGGCACATTATCACAAACTATGCCCTGATTCTAGCCATAACATTGGTGGTTTGACCTAAATGCCATGAAACCTCGAACATGATAGGTCATTTTGTGAAGGATTTTTTATAATGTTTACAATTTTTCAAGTTTAATATTTTACCTTGCAACTATGACACATAATATGACACAACGCGAAGGTTTCACATTGTTTGGATCATTTTTTAATTTCTTATGCCCATTTCAAACTATATTCAAAATGGTTGTCATGAAGCTTCTTAGCCCGGGGCAGAGCCTCGCTGAACTTGAAGTGGATCACTGATGAAATAGCATGTTATGAACCTATAAATGTTTATTTTAAAATTCACAAGCATTATATCATGTACTTGTAGTTCAAATCTGGACAACCTCCTACCGATTCGGCAGAATTTGTCTTTTCATGAGGGATGGACGGAAAGGTTCCAGATACACCGGTTGAGAAATTATCCATCTAAGGTGGTCTACTATTTTTGAAAAATGGGTTGGTACCAATGCCAAACTTTAATTTGGTGGTTGCTTCATAGAACACCCCGATTTCGGCACCTCAAAAATGGAAATTGGCTTTTTCGTGCGTCGAAAAATAAAACTTCCTCCTGCAACATTGTAAGCCATCCCAAGATGCACATGTGTGCACAATATGGGCACATTATCACAAACTCCTGATTCTAGCCATAATATTGGTGGTTTGACCTAAATGCCATTAAACCTCGAACATGATAGATCATTTTGTGAAGGATTTTTATGATGTTTGCAGTTTTTCAAGTTTAATATTTTTCCTTGCAACTATGACACATAATATGACACCACGTTAAGGTTTCATATTGTTTGGATCATTTTTGAATTTCTTATGCCCGTTTCAAACTATATTCAAAACGGCGGGCTTGAAGCTTCTTAGCCCGGGGCAGAGCCTCGTTGAACTTGAAGTGGATCTCTGATGAAATAGCATGTTGTGAACCTATAAATGATTTTTAAAAAAAATTCACAAGCATTATATCATGTACTTGTAGTTCAAATCTGGGCAACCTCTTGCCGATTCAGCAGGAATTTGTCTTTTTCATGAGGGATGGACGGAAAGGTTCCAGATATACTGGTTGGAAAATTGTCCATCTAAGGTGGTCTAGTATTTTTGAAAAATGGGTTGGTACCAATGCCAAACTTTAATTTGGTGCTTGCTTCACAGAACACCCCGATTTTGGCACCTCAAAAATGGAAATTGGCTTTTTCGTGCGTCGAAAAGGAAAACTTCCTCCTGCAACATCGTAAGCCATCCCAAGATGCACATGTGTGCACAATATGGGTACATTATCACAAACTATGCCCTCATTCTAACCATAATATTGGTGGTTTGACTTAAATGCCTTGAAACCTCGAACATGATAGGTCATTTTGTGAAGGATTTTTTATGATGTTTGCAATTTTTCAAGTTTATTATTTTTCTTGCAACTATGACACATAATATGACACCACGCAAAAGTTTCACATTGTTTGGATCATTTTTTAATTTCTTATGCCCATTTCAAACTATATTCAAAATGGTTGTCATGAAGCTTCTTAGCCCGGGGCAGAGCCTCGCTGAACTTGAAGTGGATCACTGATGAAATAGCATGTTATGAACCTATAAATGTTTATTTTAAAATTCACAAGCATTATATCATGTACTTGTAGTTCAAATCTGGACAACCTCCTACCGATTCGGCAGGAATTTGTCTTTTTCATGAGGGATGGACGGAAAGGTTCCAGATACACCGGTTGAAAAATTATCCATCTAAGGTGGTCTACTATTTTTGAAAAATGGGTTGGTACCAATGCCAAACTTTAATTTGGTGGTTGCTTCATAGAACACCCCGATTTCGGCACCTCAAAAATGGAAATTGGCTTTTTCGTGCGTCGAAAAAGAAAACTTCCTCCTGCAACATCGTAAGCCATCCCAAGATGCACATGTGTGCACAATATGGGCACATTATCACAAACTCCTGATTCTAGCCATAGTATTGGTGGTTTGACCTAAATGCCATTAAACCTCGAACATGATAGATCATTTTGTGAAGGATTTTTATGATGTTTGCAGTTTTTCAAGTTTAATATTTTTCCTTGCAACTATGACACATAATATGACACCACGTTAAGGTTTCATATTGTTTGGATCATTTTTGAATTTCTTATGCCCGTTTCAAACTATATTCAAAACGGCGGGCTTGAAGCTTCTTAGCCTGGGGTAGAGCCTCGTTGAACTTGAAGTGGATCTCTGATGAAATAGCATGTTGTGAACCTATAAATGATTTTTAAAAAAATTCACAAGCATTATATCATGTACTTGTAGTTCAAATCTGGGCAACCTCTTGCCGATTCAGCAGGAATTTGTCTTTTTCATGAGGGATGGACGGAAAGGTTCCAGATATACTGGTTGGAAAATTGTCCATCTAAGGTGGTCTAGTATTTTTGAAAAATGGGTTGGTACCAATGCCAAACTTTAATTTGGTGCTTGCTTCACAGAACACCCCGATTTCGGCACCTCAAAAATGGAAATTGGCTTTTTCGTGCGTCGAAAAGGAAAACTTCCTCCTGCAACATCGTAAGCCATCCCAAGATGCACATGTGTGCACAATATGGGTACATTATCACAAACTATGCCCTCATTCTAACCATAATATTGGTGGTTTGACTTAAATGCCTTGAAACCTCGAACATGATAGGTCATTTTGTGAAGGATTTTTTATGATGTTTGCAATTTTTCAAGTTTAATATTTTTCTTGCAACTATGACACATAATATGACACCACGCAAAAGTTTCACATTGTTTGGATCATTTTTTAATTTCTTATGCCTGATTGAAACCATATTCAAAACAACGGGCATGAAGATTCCTAGCCCGGGGCAGAGCCTCGCTGAACTTGAAGTGGATCTCTGATGAAATAGCATGTTGTGAACCTATAAATGATTTTTAAAAAAATTCACAAGCATTATATCATGTACCTGTAGTTCAAATCTAGGCAAGCTCCTACCGATTCAGCAAGATTTGTCTTTTTCATGAGGGATGGACGGAAAGATTCCAGATACACCGGTTGGGAAATTATCCATCTAAGATGGTCTAGTATTTTTGAAAAATGGGTTGGTACCAATGCCAAACTTTAATTTGGTGGTTGCTTCACAGAAAACCCCGATTTCGGCACCTCAAAAATGGAAATTGTCCTTTTGTGCGTCGAAAAGGAAAACTTCCTCCTGCAACATCGTAAGCCATCCCAAGATGCACATGTGTGCAAAATATGGGCACATTATCACAAACTATGCCCTGATTCTAGCCATAACATTGGTGGTTTGACCTAAATGCCATGAAACCTCGAACATGATAGGTCATTTTGAGAAGGATTTTTTATAATGTTTGCAATTTTTCAAGTTTAATATTTTACCTTGCAACTATGACACATAATATGACACCACGCGAAGGTTTCACATTGTTTGGATCATTTTTTAATTTCTTATGCCCATTTCAAACTATATTCAAAATGGTTGTCATGAAGCTTCTTAGCCCGGGGCAGAGCCTCGCTAAACTTGAAGTGGATCACTGATGAAATAGCATGTTATGAACCTATAAATGTTTATTTTAAAATTCACAAGCATTATATCATGTACTTGTAGTTCAAATCTGGACAACCTCCTACCGATTCGGCAGGAATTTGTCTTTTTCATGAGGGATGGACGGAAAGGTTCCAGATACACCGGTTGGGAAATTATCCATCTAAGATGGTCTACTATTTTTGAAAAATGGGTTGGTACCAATGCCAAACTTTAATTTGGTGGTTGCTTCACAGAAAACCCCGATTTCGGCACCTCAAAAATGGAAATTGTCCTTTTCGTGCGTCGAAAAGGAAAACTTCCTCCTGCAACATCGTAAGCCATCCCAAGATGCACATGTGTGCAAAATATGGGCACATTATCACAAACTATGCCCTGATTCTAGCCATAACATTGGTGGTTTGACCTAAATGCCATGAAACCTCGAACATGATAGGTCATTTTGTGAAGGATTTTTTATAATGTTTACAATTTTTCAAGTTTAATATTTTACCTTGCAACTATGACACATAATATGACACAACGCGAAGGTTTCACATTGTTTGGATCATTTTTTAATTTCTTATGCCCATTTCAAACTATATTCAAAATGGTTGTCATGAAGCTTCTTAGCCCGGGGCAGAGCCTCGCTGAACTTGAAGTGGATCACTGATGAAATAGCATGTTATGAACCTATAAATGTTTATTTTAAAATTCACAAGCATTATATCATGTACTTGTAGTTCAAATCTGGACAACCTCCTACCGATTCGGCAGGAATTTGTCTTTTTCATGAGGGATGGACGGAAAGGTTCCAGATACACCGGTTGAGAAATTATCCATCTAAGGTGGTCTACTATTTTTGAAAAATGGGTTGGTACCAATGCCAAACTTTAATTTGGTGGTTGCTTCATAGAACACCCCGATTTCGGCACCTCAAAAATGGAAATTGGCTTTTTCGTGCGTCGAAAAATAAAACTTCCTCCTGCAACATTGTAAGCCATCCCAAGATGCACATGTGTGCACAATATGGGCACATTATCACAAACTCCTGATTCTAGCCATAATATTGGTGGTTTGACCTAAATGCCATTAAACCTCGAACATGATAGATCATTTTGTGAAGGATTTTTATGATGTTTGCAGTTTTTCAAGTTTAATATTTTTCCTTGCAACTATGACACATAATATGACACCACGTTAAGGTTTCATATTGTTTGGATCATTTTTGAATTTCTTATGCCCGTTTCAAACTATATTCAAAACGGCGGGCTTGAAGCTTCTTAGCCCGGGGCAGAGCCTCGTTGAACTTGAAGTGGATCTCTGATGAAATAGCATGTTGTGAACCTATAAATGATTTTTAAAAAAAATTCACAAGCATTATATCATGTACTTGTAGTTCAAATCTGGGCAACCTCTTGCCGATTCAGCAGGAATTTGTCTTTTTCATGAGGGATGGACGGAAAGGTTCCAGATATACTGGTTGGAAAATTGTCCATCTAAGGTGGTCTAGTATTTTTGAAAAATGGGTTGGTACCAATGCCAAACTTTAATTTGGTGCTTGCTTCACAGAACACCCCGATTTTGGCACCTCAAAAATGGAAATTGGCTTTTTCGTATGCGAAAAGGAAAACTTCCTCCTGCAACATCGTAAGCCATCCCAAGATGCACATGTGTGCACAATATGGGTACATTATCACAAACTATGCCCTCATTCTAACCATAATATTGGTGGTTTGACTTAAATGCCTTGAAACCTCGAACATGATAGGTCATTTTGTGAAGGATTTTTTATGATGTTTGCAATTTTTCAAGTTTATTATTTTTCTTGCAACTATGACACATAATATGACACCATAAAAGTTTCACATTGTTTGGATCATTTTTAATTTCTTATGCCCATTTCAAACTATATTCAAAATGGTTGTCATGAAGCTTCTTAGCCCGGCGAGCCTCGCTGAAATTGAAGTGGATCACTGATGAAATAGCATGTTATGAACCTATAAATGTTTATTTTAAAATTCACAAGCATTATATCATGTACTTGTAGTTCAAATCTGGACAACCTCCTACCGATTCGGCAGGAATTTGTCTTTTTCATGAGGGATGGACGGAAAGGTTCCAGATACACCGGTTGAAAAATTATCCATCTAAGGTGGTCTACTATTTTTGAAAAATGGGTTGGTACCAATGCCAAACTTTAATTTGGTGGTTGCTTCATAGAACACCCGATTTGACACCTCAAAATGGAAATTGGCTTTTTCGTTCGTCGAAAAAGAAAACTTCCTCCTGCAACATCGTAAGCCATCCCAAGATGCACATGTGTGCACAATATGGGCACATTATCACAAACTCCTGATTCTAGCCATAGTATTGGTGGTTTGACCTAAATGCCATTAAACCTCGAACATGATAGATCATTTTGTGAAGGATTTTTATGATGTTTGCAGTTTTTCAAGTTTAATATTTTTCCTTGCAACTATGACACATAATATGACACCACGTTAAGGTTTCATATTGTTTGGATCATTTTTGAATTTCTTATGCCCGTTTCAAACTATATTCAAAACGGCGGGCTTGAAGCTTCTTAGCCTGGGGTAGAGCCTCGTTGAACTTGAAGTGGATCTCTGATGAAATAGCATGTTGTGAACCTATAAATGATTTTTAAAAAAATTCACAAGCATTATATCATGTACTTGTAGTTCAAATCTGGGCAACCTCTTGCCGATTCAGCAGGAATTTGTCTTTTTCATGAGGGATGGACGGAAAGGTTCCAGATATACTGGTTGGAAAATTGTCCATCTAAGGTGGTCTAGTATTTTTGAAAAATGGGTTGGTACCAATGCCAAACTTTAATTTGGTGCTTGCTTCACAGAACACCCCGATTTCGGCACCTCAAAAATGGAAATTGGCTTTTTCGTGCGTCGAAAAGGAAAACTTCCTCCTGCAACATCGTAAGCCATCCCAAGATGCACATGTGTGCACAATATGGGTACATTATCACAAACTATGCCCTCATTCTAACCATAATATTGGTGGTTTGACTTAAATGCCTTGAAACCTCGAACATGATAGGTCATTTTGTGAAGGATTTTTTATGATGTTTGCAATTTTTCAAGTTTAATATTTTTCTTGCAACTATGACACATAATATGACACCACGCAAAAGTTTCACATTGTTTGGATCATTTTTTAATTTCTTATGCCTGATTGAAACCATATTCAAAACAGCGGGCATGAAGATTCCTAGCCCGGGGCAGAGCCTCGCTGAACTTGAAGTGGATCTCTGATGAAATAGCATGTTGTGAACCTATAAATGATTTTTAAAAAAATTCACAAGCATTATATCATGTACCTGTAGTTCAAATCTAGGCAAGCTCCTACCGATTCAGCAAGATTTGTCTTTTTCATGAGGGATGGACGGAAAGATTCCAGATACACCGGTTGGGAAATTATCCATCTAAGATGGTCTAGTATTTTTGAAAAATGGGTTGGTACCAATGCCAAACTTTAATTTGGTGGTTGCTTCACAGAAAACCCCGATTTCGGCACCTCAAAAATGGAAATTGTCCTTTTGTGCGTCGAAAAGGAAAACTTCCTCCTGCAACATCGTAAGCCATCCCAAGATGCACATGTGTGCAAAATATGGGCACATTATCACAAACTATGCCCTGATTCTAGCCATAACATTGGTGGTTTGACCTAAATGCCATGAAACCTCGAACATGATAGGTCATTTTGAGAAGGATTTTTTATAATGTTTGCAATTTTTCAAGTTTAATATTTTACCTTGCAACTATGACACATAATATGACACCACGCGAAGGTTTCACATTGTTTGGATCATTTTTTAATTTCTTATGCCCATTTCAAACTATATTCAAAATGGTTGTCATGAAGCTTCTTAGCCCGGGGCAGAGCCTCGCTAAACTTGAAGTGGATCACTGATGAAATAGCATGTTATGAACCTATAAATGTTTATTTTAAAATTCACAAGCATTATATCATGTACTTGTAGTTCAAATCTGGACAACCTCCTACCGATTCGGCAGGAATTTGTCTTTTTCATGAGGGATGGACGGAAAGGTTCCAGATACACCGGTTGAGAAATTATCCATCTAAGGTGGTCTACTATTTTTGAAAAATGGGTTGGTACCAATGCCAAACTTTAATTTGGTGGTTGCTTCATAGAACACCCCGATTTCGGCACCTCAAAAATGGAAATTGGCTTTTTCGTGCGTCGAAAAAGAAAACTTCCTCCTGCAACATCGTAAGCCATCCCAAGATGCACATGTGTGCACAATATGGGCACATTATCACAAACTCCTGATTCTAGCCATAATATTGGTGGTTTGACCTAAATACCATTAAACCTCGAACATGATAGATCATTTTGTGAAGGATTTTTATGATGTTTGCAGTTTTTCAAGTTTGATATTTTTGCTTGCAACTATGACACATAATATGACACCACGTTAAGGTTTCATATTGTTTGGATCATTTTTGAATTTCTTATGCCCGTTTCAAACTATATTCAAAACGGCGGGCTTGAAGCTTCTTAGCCCGGGGCAGAGCCTCGTTGAACTTGAAGTGGATCTCTGATGAAATAGCATGTTGTGAACCTATAAATGATTTTTAAAAAAATTCACAAGCATTATATCATGTACTTGTAGTTCAAATCTGGGCAACCTCTTCGATTCAGCAGAATTTGTCTTTTCATGAGGATGGACGGAAAGGTTCGAGATATCTTGGTTGGAAAATTGTCCATCTAAGGTGGTCTAGTATTTTTGAAAAATGGGTTGGTACCAATGCCAAAATTTAATTTGGTGCTTGCTTCACGAACACCCGATTTGACACCTCAAAAATGGAAATTGGCTTTTTCGTGCGTCGAAAAGGAAAACTTCCTCCTGCAACATCGTAAGCCATCCCAAGATGCACATGTGTGCACAATATGGGAACATTATCACAAACTATGCCCTCATTCTAACCATAATATTGGTGGTTTGACTTAAATGCCATGAAACCTCGAACATGATAGGTCATTTTGTGAAGGATTTTTAATGATGTTTGCAATTTTTTAAGTTTAATATTTTTCTTGCAACTATGACACATAATATGACACCACGCAAAAGTTTCACATTGTTTGGATCATTTTTTAATTTCTTATGCCTGATTGAAACCATATTCAAAACAGAGGGCATGAAGATTCCTAGCCCGGGGCAGAGCCTCGCTGAACTTGAAGTGGATCTCTGATGAAATAGCATGTTCTGAACCTATAAATGATTTTTAAAAAAATTCACAAGCATTATATCATGTACCTGTAGTTCAAATCTAGGCAAGTTCCTGCCGATTTAGCAAGATTTGTCTTTTTCATGAGGGATGGACGGAAAGATTCCAGATACACCGGTTGGGAAATTATCCATCTAAGATGGTCTAGTATTTTTGAAAAATGGGTTGGTACCAATGCCAAACTTTAATTTGGTGGTTGCTTCACAGAAAACCCCGATTTTGGCACCTCAAAAATGGAAATTGTCCTTTTGTGCGTCGAAAAGGAAAACTTCCTCCTGCGACATCGTAAGCCATCCCAAGATGCACATGTGTGCAAAATATGGGCACATTATCACAAACTATGCCCTGATTCTAGCCATAACATTGGTGGTTTGACCTAAATGCCATGAAACCTCGAACATGATAGGTCATTTTGTGAAGGATTTTTTATAATGTTTGCAATTTTTCATGTTTAATATTTTACCTTGCAACTATGACACATAATATGACACCACGCGAAGGTTTCACATTGTTTGGATCATTTTTTAATTTCTTATGCCCATTTCAAACTATATTCAAAATGGTTGTCATGAAGCTTCTTAGCCCAAGCGAGCCTCATTGAACTTGAAGTGGATCACTGATGAAATAGCATGTTATGAACCTATAAATGTTTATTTTAAAATTCACAAGCATTATATCATGTACTTGTAGTTCAAATCTGGGCAACCTCCTGCCGATTCGGCAGAAATTTGTCTTTTTCATAAGGGATGGACGGAAAGGTTCCAGATACACCGGTTGGAAAATAGTCCATCTAAGGTGGTCTAGTATTTTTGAAAAATGTGTTGGTACCAATGCCAAACTTTAATTTAGTGGTTGCTTCATGAGAAAAAGGTTTTGAACACCCCGTTTTCCCGCCGTTTGTTTCTTAGTTAATTGCAAATGGTAAAATTGTTAATAGTTTATATAGTTAGAATAATTATTTTTGAAAACAGATAATGATTTTGGATTAGTTATTTAAATAGATGCACTTTCCTGTTGATTTTTTTCAAATTCTAAATTATGCAATAAATATTTGTTAATGCAATTTTAATTGAAAATAGTAAAATTGTATAGTTAAAATAAAAATATTTGAAAACAGAAAATGGTTTTTGATTAGTTATTTAAATTGAAGCACTTTTCCTGTTAAAAGTTTTTTGAAATTTCAAACAAATAATCATCTTATTAATTAAAGAACAAAACAAATTTGAAAATGGCGGGAAGACCAAAAGTTTGGACAAAATCTGAAAAACGGGTCAACGATCCCGGTTAGACCTACGAACTGGGACCAATGACCATGGGTGCGCGCGCACACGTGGCGGCCCCTGGAACGCTCCATCCCAGGCCATTGGTCCCGGTTCGTCCCACCAACCGGGACCAAAGGCTCAACGGTCCCGGTTGGTGCGATGAACCGGGACCAAAGGCCCTGGGTGCGCGCGCGCACGTGGCGGCCCAGCAACGCTCCTGTCCAGACCTTTGGTCCCGGTTCATCCCACCAACCGGCCGTTGAGCCTTTGGTCTCGGTTTGTGGGATAAACCAGGACCAAAGGCCTGTACTAGATAACCGTTGCCCCTCCTTTTTCCCCATCCACTTCACTCGCAAAACGCCTAAGAAAAATCACGCGCGAAGCAGAACGACGCTGTCAGGCTGCCGGATTTTTGAGCCGCCGTCGACCGCGCCGCCGTCACCCTCTTCGCCGTGGACAGAGCCGCCCGAGCTCAAGGCCAGCCTGGCCTCGACGCCTGCTCGCCTCCCGCCTGCCGCCAAGCCTGCCCGATCACCGCGCCCGAGTCCGCCGCCCAAGGAGGAGGCCCACGCCCGCCTGCCCTCGCCTGCAGTCGCCCATATGCCGGCGGCCACCGCCGGCCGGTAAGCCTTCCCCGGCCCTTTAATTAGGTTTTTTAGTTAGGTTTTTAGTGATGTTTTTTCTTAGGTTTTTAATTAGGTTTTTAGTTGGGTTTTTAGTTAGGTTTTTAATTAGGTCTGACATGTGGGGCCAGATGGAAAATAATTTTAATAATTCCAAAAATGTTTATTTATTTAAAAATGATTTAAATAGGATTAAAATTGGGAAGAATCATAACTAATTCATTTTAAATCAGAAAAATATGTATAATATATCAAAATGTTCAGAAAAATGACCTCTACCATTTAAAAATGTAAGAATTCATATTAAACCACTTTGAACCTTACTTTATATAGAGGAACACCGACACCTCCTAAGTACCATGGGTTCAATGGTTTGTCCACCTAGGGCGCATTCCAAACCGATTTAGAAAATAAGTTCATAGTGTTTTGTATTATTTGCATTATAGTAACTTGCAAATCTTAATTTGTAGATACTATGGATCCAACACACCAAGATACTATGATTCCAGAACATCAGGAAAACATCCTCCACAGAATGATCTGCGAAAATGAAGATATCAATGTCGATGTCACCAGGAAGTTTCTGAACGATTTCCGGTGAGGGAGATGAGTCTCTAAACTGAGGATATGGCTCTGGTGAGGTAGAAGCCGAAGCCTGGGACAGGGGAGAAGCTGATGAGGGAGAAGGCGACGACTCTGGCGGAACCTTAAATCTCGCAAACACTGGCGAGGTGTATATATGTATTTTTGTAATTAAAATGTTGTTGTCTATATATATACATGCATATATTAACACTCTATCTTCTTTTAGCCTTCCGGATCGATAACTTCTTCTGTAAGAACGAAACGAGGCCCAACAAAAAAGTTGGATGACACTGTGAGGTATAGGATCGAAGTGGTCGGTGTAGACGGCGAACCGCAAGCTCCCGACGATGTCACAAAAAAAGTTGTCAAGCAATGCGGAGTTCTTGTGAGGGACTACATCCCGATCACCATTCAAGAATGGAATCGGCCAAGCAGCGGTGGAGTCCCGTATATCGGTGACAACGCCAAAGATATGCTTTTTGACAAGGTCATGATTAATTTCCTCCTGCCGATGCCAGATGTGAATCCAGATGAGGATGAGAGAGCAAGAATGGAGCTTGTGCAAAGAGTCAAGAAGTTTGCTCTCATCAAGATGGCCGATGCATTCAAGAACTGGAAGAAGAAACTGTACAATAACTTTGTCAAGGTAGAGAAGACTCCGGATTTCAATCAAGGCGGCTATGCTAAGTTAAGACATCAATGGTAAGATTTTGTGAAGTACAAGACATCGGAGAAAGCTAAGGAAAGGTCTAGAATAAATACAGAGAACACTGCTAAGAAAGTGTACCATCATAATATGGGGCCTGCTGGCTATGCCGGTTGCATGCCTAAGCGGGATGCACTTGAGGTTAATTACATTGCTGCCAGGATCAGACCAGAGCCCACAACATGGACACCACGAGCGAGAAACTGGTTTTACGGTCATGGGGCACGTTGGACGAAGAAGGGAGGACAATATATAATCAGAAACACAAAGATCATCCCCTACTGCCCATCGACGATATTAGAAATGTAGTAGATGATGTTGCAGCGGGAGGGTTCATTCCCGATAGAGAGAACGACGAGCTCACACGCGCCCTTAAAAATCCTGAACACAAAGGACGAGCACGAGGCACACCAGGCTCCAAGTCGTGGAATGTTGCCTTCCCCGCGGAAATGAAGAGATATCCTGATAAAAGCCATCAGAGGAGAAAGGAAAGGGAGGCAGCTGAGAAAGCGGTTGCTGCAGACCGGCTGCGTAATGTAGAAGAAGCATTAAAGCGGCACCAGGATTAACTCGATAGACTTAGCCAGCAAGGTACTAGCGACCAATCTCAGTGGAACATGGTAGAAGCTGCATTCGATGGTACCGACACCCTATCGAATAAGAAAAGCAGTGTCGCTTCCACGCAGCTCTAGGATGTTGATGATGATGCACCAACGATGGCTCCTCCTAAACGCTACTGATACATTGCAAATGTATCTATAATTTTTGATGTTCCATGCTTGGTGTTCTCCACTTTCTTGTGTTTTGTTCCAACTTTGGAGTACTTTTCATATGATTTCTTGGACTAACCTATTAACAAGAGCCACAGTGTCAGCTGCCTGTTTTCTGCTGTTTTTGGTTCTAAGAAAGTCAGAAAATGAATATTCTTGGAATTGGACAGGACAAAAGCCAAAGTGCCTATTTTTCCGGAAGGGATAAAGTGCCAGAATACGAGACGGAGAAGGGCCAGGGGCCAGCCACACCACCTGGCCGCGCGGCCAGGCTGGGCCCACGCCAGGGGGTGGTGTGGTGGCTCCCGGCACCCCCTCGGCCTCTCCTTCCGCCTATAAGTTGCCCTCGGGACAAAAACCCTAAGTACCCGATCAAAAATCCACGAAAGAATCAGAGTCAGCCATTCATCTCCATCCCTAGATCGGGAGGGATCTGAAGCTCTTCCCGGCACCCTGCCAGAGAGGGGAATTCATCCTGGAGGCCTTCTTCATCACCATGCAAGCCTCTGGTGTGATGCGTGAGTAGTTCATCCTTGGACTCCGTATCCATGTAGTAGCTAGATGGCTGGTTCTCCTCCGTTGTGCTTTCATGTTTAGATCTTGTGAGCTCCGTTCATGATCAAGATCATCTATTTGTAATTCATACATGTTGTGTTTGTGGGGATCCGATGGATATTGAGATGCTATTTCAGATTGATTATTGATTCTATCATGTCTTTGTTATTTGAGATCTTGCATGCTTTCCGTTGTTAGTAGCTATCTTGGCCAAGTAGATGCTAGCAACTCCAAGAGTTAGTATTTATGCTCGATAGTGGGTTCATGCCTCTGGTAATCTGGGAAGTGATGAAATCTCTAAGGTACTAGATGTGTTGTTGCTACTAGGAGAAAACAACAATCCTTTGTTCATAGAACAATCGTATTGTTTACTTTACACGCACAGAAGCAATAATCTGTTGCTTGCAACTTAATACTGGAGGGGGTTCGGATGATAACCTGAAGGTGGATTATTATTCATAGATGCAGTTGGATGGCGGTCTATGTATTATGTTGTAATGCCCAATCAAGTCTCAAAGGAGTCAAGATGATTAGTATATGCATGTATTGCTTTCTCGGTGTTTGTCAATTGCCCCGCTGTAATTTGTTTACCCAGCATGTTATCTATCTAAGGAGAGCCACCTCTAGTGAACTATGGATCCCGGTCCTTGTCTTTTACATACAATCTACAACTGCTTTGTGTTTACTTTCTGCAAACTTTTACTTCTTTCCATTCGATACGTTTAATCCTTTGTTTTCCGCAAAACACGGTGAGATTGACAACCTCATCGCAAGTTGGGGACAAAGTTCTGTGGTTGTGTTGTGTAGGTCTCCACGTTGCTACTAGCACCAGTAGTGCGCCCTGCCAAAGCTCAGCTAGTAACACCTTTGGGGTGTTTCCTTGCTCCTACTGGTTCGATTAAACCTTGGTTTCATAACCGAGGGAAAACTTACTACTGTGCTCATCATACCTTCCTCTTGGGGTTCCCAACAAGCTCTACGTCGAACGACGAGCACATCAAGATCTTTTCTGGCGCCGTTGCCGGGGACTGAAGAAGAAGAAGCTCCCACGTCAACCTCGCGCCATCAAAGTATTTTCTGGTGCCGTTGCCGGGGAGTCAAGGACATCTTCAGAAGGGGAGTCCCTCATAACCAATCTCTTTACTTTGTTGTTTTTGTTTTGCTTAGTTTCTTTTTGCTTTGTTTGCTTGTTTTGTTCTTCAAAAAGCCAAAAAAAATAGTTTTACTAGTTTGCTTTCTTTTCAAAAACAAAAAAAAATTAGTTTTACTTGTTTGCTTTCTTATTTGAAAACCCAAAAAAAACGACTACTCTTGAAAACACTAAGTTGTGTGACTTCACTAGCACCAACAACAATGATTTTATGAGCACATCTATTGCTCCACCTGTGGCTGAAAATACTTTCTTTGAGATAAAACCTGCTTTGCTCAATCTTGTTATGAGAGAACAATTTTCTGGTATTGGTAATGAAGATGCTGCTTCCCATCTAAATAACTTTGTTGAACTTTGTGAGATGCAAAAGCATAGGGATATAGATGGTGATATTATTAAGCTGAAATTGTTTCCTTTCTCTTTGAGAGGAAAATCTAAAGAATGGTTGAATTCCTTAACTAGGAATAGTATTGATTCTTGGACTAAGTGCAAAGATGCTTTTATTGGAAAATACTATCCTCCTGCTAAGATTATATCCATGAGAAGTGAAATAATGAAGTTTAAACAACTTGATAATGAGCATGTTGCTCAAGCTTGGGAAAGAATGAAATCTTTGGTAAAGAATTGTCCCACTCATGGACTGACTGCTTGGATGATCATCCAAACTTTTTATGCAGGATTGAACTATTCTTCAAGGAACCTATTGGATTCAGCTGTTGGAGGTACCTTTATGACCATCACTTTGGGTGCTGCAACAAAACTTTTGGACAATATGATGGTTAATTATTCTGAATGGCATACTGAGAGAGCTCCACAAGGTAAGAAGGTAAATTCTGTTGAAGAAACTTCCTCCTTGAGTGATAAGATTGATATTATTATGTCCATGCTTGTTAATGGGAAAGCCCATATTGATCCAAATAATGTTCCTTTAGCCTCTTTGGTTGCTCAAGAAGAGCAAGTTGATGTGAACTTCATAAGAAATAATAATTTTGGCAACAATGCTTATGGAAATTCTTACAACAATAATAAGAGTACTCCCTCTAAACTTGAAGTTATGCTTAAAGAGTTTATTAGTAAACAAACTGCTTTCAATAAAACTATTGAGGAAAAACTCTCTAATGCTGAAAGAATATAGCATCTTTGGCGGAAGCTGAATCTTCTTTGAATAAAATAGCTGCTAAACCTGAAACTAATGACAATCCCTTTGCAGCTACTAATGCCATACAAGTAAGAATTGATGAAAATGTTAGACTATTAGCTGAATTACATGCTAAGTGGGAAAGAGAAGATGAAATTGCTAGAAACATTAGTGTTTCTACTATCACCACCACTAGTGTTGCGGCTAGTAATAGTGCTACTACTTTAGATGATAAAGTTGATTTTGATCTTGATGCTTGCAACGTCTCTGAAGTTATTAAGTTCCTACAAAAGCTTGCTAAAAGTCCTAATGCTAGTGCTATGAACATGGCTTTTACAAAACACATTACTGATGCTCTCATAAAGATTAAACAAGAAAAGATGAAACATAAAGCTTCTATTCCTATAAAGCAAGAAGATGGTTGGGAACCCATCATTAATATGAAAGTGAATGACTTTGATTTCAAAGCTTTGTGTGATCTTGATAGTAGTGTTTCTATTATCCCGAGAAGGATTTATGATATGCTTGATTTGCCTCCTCTTGAAGATTGCTATTTGAATGTCCCACTTGATGCTAATGCTAAAAAGAAACTCATGGGGAGTCTTAATGATGTTCTTATTATGGTTAATGATTCCTATGTCCCCATTGATTTCTATGTTTTGAATGTTGAATACAATGCTTCTTGTCCTATTATTTTGGGAAGACCTTTTCTTAGAACTGTTGGTGCCATCATTGATATGAAAGAGGGAACCATTAAATATCAACTCCCACTCAAGAAAGGAATAGAACACTTCCCTAAAAAGAGATAAAATATTTCTTTTGCTTCTCCTATGAAAACAAAATTTAGTCTTAATGCTTCTTTATTTGAGAACACTTGATTCTTTGTTTGCTTCTTATGCCTAACTTAAAGGCGTTAAAGAAAAGTACTTGTTGGGAGATAACCCAAGAGTTTTAGATGAGTCTTGGGAGTTATTACCTCTGTAATAACCTCTCCTTATCCTTTTTATTTGCTTTTTGTGCCAAGAGTAACCTCTAATAAGAGTGAAGTAATGATTGGGAAAGTTGCTGTCCCAAAACAGATTTCTGTGCTTCACCGTAAAAATTCCTGAGAGAGATCTGTATGTTGGATTGAGCTGTAATTATTTGTGCTTCTGCCCCAGGTTGTTATCTAACTTTCGTTAGTTCAACACTTTTTGATTTGAGCAACATAAGGTCTTCGAAAAAATTCGTCTTTACCTCCTGGTCTGTTTTGACAAATTTCTGCCATTTTCTGCATTTGCTTTTTGTTAGTTCCTTCTTGAGTTATTTTGGGGAATTGAGCTTTTTGAGGGAAGTACTACAGTAGCTAGTGTTCTAATGGAGTTTATTTGGTGTTAGAACTGAACCTCGAGACTTATTTATCTTAAGTGCACTAATGTTGCTAATGTGATTGTGTGAAGTTTTGTATGAAGGAAAATTTCAGGTGTATGGAAGGAATGAGTAATGAGATGAAGGATGGACTAAAGCTCAAGCTTGGGGATGCCACGCATGTCACCCCAAGAAATATCCAAGTAGTACAAGCGTCAAAGCTTGGGGATGCCCAAGGCATCCCCCTTCTTCATCAATAAAAATTCCAAGTTTCTTCCAAACACTTCATTTTTATTGTTTCATGCACAGTTGTGTTTTTCTTGGAGCGTCTTCTTTTTCGTTTTTATTTTGGTTTTCGTTTGCTTTGGTTTGCTTAGTTTTCTGAATAAGTTGGTTGGACCCCCTCTTTCACACTTTGGTTTGCATTTAGTTTGGTTTGGTTTGGAAAAGAGTAGGAAAGTTCATGCTTATGTGGTAAAAAGAGCTCGTTTTTTACTGTGGCCTATGCTCAGTCATGCCATGCTTGATATTGTTTTGGCTTTATGCTTAGTATTCTTTGCTGTAGCATGACTTGTTATAAACAATTGATATTGCTTAATGTGCCTTGGATGAATCATGCGTTGTTTTAGCATATTAAAGCATAGTATAGTGGTATTCTCCTTTGATGCTTTATTTGGGTTGACTTGGCACATGCTCACACCATGTTATGACTATCTCAAGTCACCATAGCCTTTATGATCCTTTAGTTTTCAACTTGTAGTATCACTTTATGCTTTGATCAATGATGTTTTGTCGCTCTGCATGATTATGGCCATTATTGCTCTCTTAGTTTGTCGCTCCCAGTCTTTTGCTAGCCTCCACAACCAAGTATGAGTTCCACTCATGCATCCAACTCCCTAAACCAAGTTATTCCAAAGAGTCCACCATACCTACCTACTAGATTATGCTATTCCAAGTATATTCATGCTTTTGTTTACCTTCCACTTGTTATGAGAAAACCAGTGATTAAAGCTCGCACGAACTTGATGGCACACTTGACTTTATTGCCTCTAATAAACTTGAACCATTGGGTCCTTATTTGTTGCATATATGCTTGCACTTTATAAGTTGAAATTAGCAGAACCATGTTTCATGGGGAACGCTTTCAACATTGCACTTGTTCTTTGTACCTAGTTGATATCATGTTCTTTTGCTTATGGATCCCGGCGGCGTGAAATAAAAGTGGAACTTGTAAGATCATGGAGTTTGTATGTGTGTTAGAGAAACACCTGGGCCGCTAGCCTAAGCCATGCCTAATCATGGTGGAAACTTGCAGCATCACCATTGCAAATGTATCTATAATTATTGATGTTCCATGCTTGGTTTTATCTACTTTCTTGTGTTTTGTTCCAACTTTGGAGTACTTTTCATATGATTTCTTGGACTAACCTATTAATAAGAGCCACAGTGCCAGCTGCCTGTTTTCTGCTGTTTTTGGTTCCAGGAAAGTCAGAAAATGAATATTCTTGGAATTGGACGGGACAAAAGCCAAAGTGCCTTTTTTTACGGAAGGGATCAAGTGCTAGAATACGAGACGGAGAAGGGCCAGGCATCCACCACACCACCTAGCCGTGCGGCCAGGCCTGGCCCGCGCCAGGGGGTGGTGTGGCCGTTCCCGGCACCCCCTCGGTCTCTCCTTCCTCCTATATATTGCCCTCGGGACGAAAACCCTAAGGACCCGACCAAAAATCCACGAAAGAGTCTGTAGCTACCGTCATCTCCATTCCTAGATCGGGAGGGATCTGAGCTCTTCCCGGTACCCTGCCGAAGAGGGGAATTCACCCTGGAGGCCTTCTTCATCACCATGCAAGCCTCCGGTGTGATGCGTGAGTAGTTCATCCTTGGACTACGGATCCATGTAGTAGCTAGATGGCTGGTTCTCCTCCTTTGTGCTTTCATGTTTAGATCTTGTGAGCTCCGTTCATGATCAAGAACATCTATTTGTATTCATACATGTTGTGTTTGCGGGGATCCGATGGATATTGAGATGCTATTTCAGATTGATTATTGATTCTATCATGTCTTTGTTATTTGTGATCTTGCATGCTTTCCGTTGTTAGTAGCTATCTTGGCCAAGTAGATGCTAGCAACTCCAAGAGTTAGTATTTATGCTCGGTAGTGGGTTCATGCCTCTGGTAATCTGGGGAAGTGACAGAAATTTCTAAGGTACTAGATTTTCTATTGCTACTAGGGAGAAAACAACAATCCTTTGTTCATAGAACAATCGTATTGTTTACTTTACACGCAGTTCGTAAAGCAATAATCTGTTGCTTGCAACTTAATACTAGAGGGGGTTCGGATGATAACCTGAAGATGGATTATTAGTCATAGATGCAGTTGGATGGAGGTCTATGTATTATGTTGTAAAGCCCAATCAAGTCTCAAAGGAGTCAAGATGATTAGTATATGCATGTATTGCTTTCTCGGTGTTTGTCAATTGCCCCGCTGTAATTTGTTTACCCAGCATGTTATCTATCTAAGGAGAACCACCTCTAGTGAACTATGGATCCCGGTCCTTGTCTTTTACTTACAATCTACAACTGTTTACTGCTTTGTGTTTACTTTCTGCAAACTTTTACTTCTTTCTATTTGATACGTTTAATCCTTTGTTTTCCGCAAAACACGGTGAGATTGACAACCTCATCGCAAGTTGGGGACAAAGTTCTGTGGTTGTGTTGTGCAGGTCTCCACGTTGCTACTAGCACCGGTAGTGCGCCCTGCCAAAGCTCAGCTAGTAACACCTTTGGGGTGTTTCCTTGCTCCTACTGGTTCGATTAAACCTTGGTTTCATAACTGAGGGAAAACTTACTGCTGTGATCATCATACCTTCCTCTTGGGGTTCCCAACGAGTTCTACGTCGAACGACGAGCACATCAAGCACCGGTATCTAGCACTCACAGATGTGCGCGACGATCTCTGGGCAGTGGTACAGGTCAATCCCGACGACGCTTACCTGCGTGCCTGCCTTGGCCAAGCTGAAGAGGAGTTGCAGACGCAGCTTGTGATCTACCGCTCTCTTGAAGAAGAATGGGGTCTTGTCGACCTGTCGGCGTTGCCAACGTCGTAGGGAACGCATAGTTAGATTGTTGTTCTAGGTGGGGTTTGATTGGAAAATGTTTCTAGACTTGAATGAAAACTTCTCATTGCAAATGGCTGATGCTCACATTGAAAATTTGATTCCAAACAAAATACACGGCGAGTACACAACCTAGTCTACTGCTAAGCCTACTCATCGGAGTCGGAGTCAGGGTGGTAGCAGCGATGGCACATGGTGCCATCGAAGACACTGACGGTGAGCATGACTTCGCCGTCGTACTTGAAGACGACGAAGTTGCCAACTTCGATTTGGTTCCGTAGGGCGTACTCCTCCCATCCGTTAGCAAGGAACATCTGGCCGAGACGGCCGAACATCACCTCCACCAGCCACGCATCGGTAATGACACCGGCCGCCCATAGCACATGACCTGCTGGGGCTCTGCGCCATCGATCAGCGACGCGAATTTGCGAGGCAGGAGCATCCTGTCCCGCATCATACCCGAGTGGATGGTAACAGCGAACTCAAAGACGGCAAGGCTAATGTCGACGGGCTCGAGCTCGAGCGACGACGGTGGTGGTGAAGCCAGTGGTGAGGGAGATCGTGGCGGCATGCTGTTGCCGCATCCCCCACGCCTTCCTCGACGGCCACGCCTAGGCCCCGGTGGTGAGGGAGACCGTGTCGGCGTGCTGCTCTGGCTGCGCCCTCCACGCCGTCCTCGACGGCCATGGCCAGGGCTCGGTGGTCATCCTAGACGCCCTCCCTTCGATTCAATGCCACTGGCCATGGCTTGCTATCGGTAGTGACGGATGGGAGGGAGGAGAGTGTGGTGTGGAAGAAGATGGCTGTGGACGGCTTGTTAAAAAGGCACGACATTGGACGTCGGCGTGGAGGCTGAAGCGACAACATTGATGTGTGGCAGCAGGAGCGCAGGCGTCGGGCGCAACAAGCGCAGGAGTGTAGCGTCAGCGGCGCGACCAGCCTTTGGAACCTCTCTCCACTGATGACTAGTGGAAGAAGGTCGTTGGGTCACTGCCATGCGGATCCGTGGGCCTCGCGGGAGGACACACCCGCTGTCCGCCCCGATGTAATCGTTGCCCAAATTTGGTGTACGGATGGGTCGGGTAGGACGTGTCGGTCTAGATCGTGCCGCTGGAAATGCCGCGCATGGACACGTTCGGACGGGTTGGATCGTGCGGTGAAGATGCCCTAAGCTTCGCTCCGTCCAGACATTCTCGCAAAATAGTACTTCCTCCGATTAGTTGATTTAGTACAAACCGGGCGACACTTATTATCAATCGGAAGGAATTATACTTCGCTGACACAATCCATTAGGTTAGGCAAGTCATGTACTACCAACCTAATGGTCAAGCAGAACCACTCATCAATATACTATCTTCGTTTTAAAATATAAGATGTTTTAGCTTTGTGAAATGAGTTTATTTAAACTTGTGTGAGTTCGCTTCTAAATCTAAATAAGTCTACACATTAAAGAAGTCTAAATACACTGTATTCACAAAGCTAAAACGTTTTCAATTTTAAAACGGAGGGAGTAATATATTGGCTTCTCGTTTTCTCCAAATCGACTTTCCTGGATTTTACAGCTGGGTGGTCGTGAGTCGTGACCGGTCTCTGAATCTTTCCATCACATCAACAATATTTTACCTGGCGCGCCGGTCTCGTTTTTCTCCGCTGCCACAGCTTTGTGTTCTGCCTGCTGCGCGACACCAAAACACAAGGCACGCTGCAGCGACACCGTCCCCACATTCGTCAAACATACTGTTCGCCATGGAGGTGCATGCATGCGTGCAGCGACAGCCTCTGGCCGGACGCCAAAGTCCTACCACTGTTCGCCATGGCGGTTGTTCTCTTGTGCAGCGACCACGCGCCAGCATTGATCACTTGAGACTTTTTTTCGAAGCCAAGAAGGGCCAGGAAGCTGCTTAATAAAACGGGAGGAACAAATTACAAAGAGGCCCTTTTACATCTGCTGCACAAGAGAACCTACAATTTGAAGAAGATCCTCTAACTTTGCAAAAATGACCATATGGCAAAAAAGAAAAGCAATCATGCCCTTGCATTCCTTCTTCGCCGCTCGCCGGTGACCTCAAGGCAGCAGCACCGAGGTCCGAGAAGATGCTCGAAGGGTTCTCATTACCGGCAAAGAACTCCTTGGCCACCTAGTCGCTCCCGGGGAAAACCACTTGGGTGCGAAGAGGCGTCGAGCTCCGACACAAGGTTCCAGGAAAGGCCTCTGTCGTGGAGGTTGCAGTAGCTAGCCACATCGACCAAGGATAGCTTCGGTGAACACGCCGTCGCTTAGAATCACTATCTTGAGCACCAACATGAATTCCCTTGCCGCCTCCGAATCTGAAGACCACCACAAAGCACCACCCCATCTCCCCGCCACCACGGCCGACCTGAAGAGGGTGCATCACCGTAGAACTCCAGAACCAGAGGAGGCCTAAAAGATGGACCTTATTTAGGGAGCCAGGAGTGCTTTTCATCATCCCCATCTTTGGCTCTCTCCATGAGAGCACAACCGCGAGACAAGTCGGAGTCGCACAGAACCAGGTGTGGTCCACCTCACCGGATCCAAGCTCCCATGGCCAACCTTATTCAGAGGGATGCAAGGCTCTAGCAGCCTCACCAATGCCGTAGCACGCCACCGGCGAGACCGAGAAGAGCCATGGTGTGGTTGATCTGGTCACCGAAGATCACCATCCTAACCTCAAATGGCACTAGGGCCGAACCTACAAGAAAACAAATCCTAAATCTACTACTGGCACCTTCCCTTCACTTCAAATAGGGCACATGGAAACTGTTTTAGGGCACAACTTTTTAGGTTTTAGGCACTCGTTACAGATGATGTAAATTAGAGATTTTGCTAGTTTTCAGATGATGTAAAACAGGTCATTAACAGATTCAAACTTCGATTCTGACACACATTCTAAACCTTTTTTCACACGCACCACTAGATAGTTCGGTACATTGAGACTGGGGCATTGACCTTGAGGCCGGCATATGACCTCTGGCCATATCCCAATCTCCTATGTCGGATCAATGACCTCTGTCGAGATAAGTCGGTCTTGCTGATCCTGCAAACAAGAGACAACTTGGTTACGCTAACATATCTTTTATATGTCGGCCTACGGCGGGAGAGATGAGCTCACCTCCCACCCCAGCTTTTCGCTGTAGCCGAAAAGCTCCCGCCATGGGCATCGTCGGCCGCGCTCATGCGGGAGAACTCCGCTTTTGCATCCACTGGACGCATAACGATGGTGGCTCCCTGAAAACGGCGGAATCGTCCGTAGTTGTTGGGCCTGACTGCAGGCTGCTTTAAGGTTCGCCCCAGCACTGCCCAAACCACAGTACAGACAACCAATCGGCCCTCTTTGCACGCCAGCGGACCTGTCTGGAGCTCGTGCAGGCTACCATCCCTCGGAGTGGACTACACAAGAGTCCACTAGCTCGCCCTCTCCGTCATCAGTGCAGCTTGCAATGCACTGCTCAGCCGAATCTTTCTTCTCAAATAAGGCACATCATCATCCTTCGAGCTGACTACTCCAAAGGAAAATATAAATAAATCTCACTACAAGAGATCTGGGCCATAGAGGCACTATTTTGGTCCTGTAGAGACACTTTTATTGTCTTTACATACTTGTAGAGGCATTTTACACATTGTCTCAAAAGTGTCGCTATGGGCAGTGTCCCTATGGGATAAGGACACTAGTAATAATGTCTATACTTCTTATAAGACACAACAAAGAAGCATTATATTATGTCTCTATACGTAGAGTAAAAAATACCATGAAAAATATATCAAAAGCAATCCTTGAACTCTTGACCTTGATGATAAAGACATATTACTCTAACCATCTCAACCTTACACAAGATCTTGTTTACATCTAGGATGAATTTCTTTTGAGTACAGCACATTAGGACTAAAACATAGAACAAATGTCTCTAGACAACAAGGAAAATGCCTCAAATAGTGTCTTTACATAAAATGTAAAGACATTTTACAATGTGTCTCAATGATTGCAATTTAGAATGTCTCAAAATTTGTCTCTAGAATGAAAATCATATTCCTTCAGAAAAATGTCTTAACTGATGTCTCTATATTTGAGACACATCCTTAAGTGTCTCACAAATTGTCTCTACAAGATGCAAAATGTCTCTACGTGATTTTAAAGAAGACAAAATAAGAAGTGTCTCAAGAAGAATGCCTCTATGGTAGGTTTTTATTGTAGTGTCTCCTCAAACGTCGCACAGCACGAGTAACGCCTTAGATAAATTCCCTCCATCGGTTGGCAGTGCAGAGGCCTCCGCCCTTTCATTCCCAAACCCTCACTCTCCCATGGCTTCTCCCCTGCCCACCCACGACCAGGTTCCGATCCCCGTCGCTGCCGGAGATACGCAGGCCTCCGCTGCCGGCTTCTCCACCTCCCTGCCTCTCGCCGACCAGGTCACTACGCTCTCAATAGTAAGTTGTTGCTCCTCCTTTGCTCCTCGATCTGCCTGATTATCCTTACTTAGGGCTTTGTCCGGTTGGGAAAATCGGTGCTTTACCTAATAAACTTACAAAGTTTCTTTCGGTAGATCTGAAAAAACTGCACATATGTAGGAGTATATGAAACTTGGCTCCGATGCGCACCTCCATTTTATTCTGCATGTTCTTGGGGTTAGGGGGATGTGACCTTTTTGTTATATACTGTTCCAGATTGCTACTTTGCCAAACCAATTATTTTGGACAAACAAAAGTCAATCCCAAATTTATTCTTGCCCGATGATCTAATCTCGTTACACGATCTGAAAACTACAAATGTCTGGTAATACTTAGCTCCGATGTTCATCGTATCAATGTTTCAGCTTCTTCTTGAATAAAGTACCGGTACCTACACTACATCATAGATTTGCTAATTCAAGTAATCGGATTTATTATGCTAGCTCTATAGCTGATCTAAGCTCGGTACTGGAAAATCTTCGGTAGTAGTATGTGTTTGAACAAAATGTCAGTTCTCTTTCAACGTTTTCTTATATTTAGCAAAACGCTCGCTCGCTTTCTCATGTAGTATAAAGCAGAGGACCTACTACTGTAAGGTACTCCCTCCGTTTCAAAATATAAGACGTTTTAGCTCTGTGAATGAAGTGTATCTAACCTCTTTTAGTATCTAGGTTCATTTAGATTTGGAGTGAACCTAGATACTAAAAGAGGTCTAGATACACTACTTTAACAAAACTAAAACATCTTATATTTGGAAACGGAGGGAGTAGCATATTGAACTTAGGTTATTGCACAAGAGGATATTAAGAACACGCGACTCATTGTTAGTTCACCATACACATGATGCTGCTGTTGGTGTTTCTAGTTAGGGAATATGATCTTTTTTTCCCCACTTTTATTACTGTATCTTTGGCTCAAACATGTCAGCCTAGTTACCACCGTGACAAATAAATGGTCCATTGCTACCTGCTTTTGCTGCTGTTACTACCCAAGGTGCTAGATGCATTATATATTATGTGATTAACATGGAGTGCAACAAGTTGGTGGTTTTTATGGAAGATATAGTACTTCGCTAGTTTATTGCTCATCTAATGGATGATGGATAGCTTTGCTGGTTTCCGCGGCATCTTTATATTTTAACTATAAAATCTGAAATTCTAATGTTTTTGTGATGGCCTAGGGTCTAGAACAGTACAAGAAGCACATGCATTTTGATTTTATTAATTTGCTAAACTACGAATCATGTGTCTTGTCTTGTAAGAGTTGCATGATGGACGCTGAACAGTTTCCACCATGGTCAGATCTTCGTCCGGAGCTCCTGGGTCTTGTCCTCAAGCGCCTCCCTTCCCTAGCTGACCGTGTTCGGCTGAGAGCAGTCTGTCACCCATGGCGCTCTAATACTATCTCACAGACTCTTCCCCTCCCATTCCCTTGGCTCACCCTCCCCAATGGATCCTTTCTCAGCATCCCAAGTGGTGAGATTCACTGCATCCCTGTACCAAATGGTGCTTCTTGCCATGGCTCCATTGATAACTCGCTATTCCTCATGAGCAGTGATGGTGCCTTTTCATTGCTGAACCCTTTTTCCAAGATCACATTTGAGCTTCCTAATATAGTCGCGGCTAGATAGATGCCCATGCTGGTGGCCTAGTTTCCTATAAGTTGGTGGCGTCCTCGCCCCCAGACTCATCACCCAAGTGGCTTGCTGCCGCGCTGATCACTGGCAGTGGTTATTCCGACAATCTTTGTATTATCAAACCACGAGTTGCTGCTTACTCATTCAAACCATCCGTGGAACCATTTCCGTTAGTAGACTTTGTGTTCTTCGATGGGCGCCTGCACATAGTCTCTGAGTTTTTCAAGCTTTTCATTGTCGATTTCTCCGAGAACATTGAAAGCAATCCAAACATCAGCTGTGCAATCGACTCCGTCGGAGATTTTCTTGGACCTCCAAGATACTTGGACCCAAAGGGGTGTTATGAACTCAAGCAGTATCTAGTTGAAAGTGGTGGCAAATTGTTTATGGTGCAACGCTTTATGGCCCTTGAGGGTTTTCAGAGTGTTCATACTGTTGGATTTAAGGTCCTTGAGGCAGACATGCGCAGCAACCCTGGTCAGTGGCGAATGGTGAATGATTTGGGTGGCCATTCGCTCTTTCTTGGTAAACAAAGCTCCAAGTCTCTGCCTGCTGAAGAATGCTGTGGATTACAAGAGGATTGCATCTACTTCATCTGCGACTATCCTTGCCCAGAGTCTTCTGCAAACCCTCTACACGATGCTGGCATCTACAACATGAGAAGTGGGACAATCACGCCATTGTATTCAGGGAGTCCAGCAGTACCGCAGCGCCAAGCTGGGCAGTGGGGTCTGACATGGTTTTTCCCTCCTGAAGCTGTGTGATCAACCCAAAATGGAACGCTGATATTTGTGATGCACCGACATGCCTGGGTTCTGCTTATATATCCTACTATGATGGTGTGCACTTCCAAGTCTGCTCACGACTTCCATTGTGGAACTTAATGTTTATGTCTGTGTGGTTATGCGATTCAGTTGAACATTCTTGAACAGTTGCTAAATTAGATTACTTTCATGCCTACCGGTGGCCAGATCTGGACTGCTACTAACCCGCTGTAGTGTATTTAGCATACTTAAAATAGTTTACATCAAGTGCCATCTTTGCTGTTATCTTTGAAGCTGATGCTACTGGATTCGTAGTAATACAAAAAATCTGTTTTTTTTTTCCTAAAACGTAATTCAGGTGATCATATAACTAGTAAGAAAGTACTGCAAATGTTCAGACCAGAGCAATATGAGCAAAGAAAGTACTTTCCTTTCGGAGATGCAACAAAACTCCAAACCGTCTACAACTCCCAGTCTCCGTTGAAGATATGCACCAGAATTAAACCAATCGAGGTCATATTTGTGTTCATCTGCCCAGGCTCGTCTTCCGCCACGGCTTCCTCTTGGCTGATGAACGCTATCTCCGGCACCCCGACCCATCACCCTGATCTAGCATCCCTCTTGTAGAGATACCACACACCATGTACATAACTCTGTTTGAACGCAGGATATGCACCCTCATAGTGAACGAGTTCGTCGTCGCCCTCGACTCCTCGAGCTCAATCTCTGCCTCCACAACCCACCGCCGCTGCCTGACATTGATACCGGGTTCGTCCGGTTCAGGCTGTGAGGAACTGAGGATGGATTTTTTTGAGTTGGAGTTTAACTTGCATTTTTACATGATCAACCATCTCACATGGCCAAAAACCATCGTTTTTTTATAAGGATGTTGAAACATGTTTTGCTCCCTCCATCCGAAAATAAGTGACTTGAATTTGTCTATTCGTATGTATCTATAATTCTATATATTAAAACACGTCTAAATACATGTGAAGCTACGTAATCTTTAGACGAAAATATTTGTAAGTAATTTTGTGTTAAAAGGACCCAGCTGTTGTCTTGCCCTAGGGCCCGTATATGTGTGGACCGGCCATGCTTCCATGCATATTTGTAATGGCTGGACTTGAACTTGGTTTTGGTGGACGGATTCGAATTAACCATATTTAGGTGTCTGGACTTGAATTAGCTTTTTTTTGGTGGCCGAAATTTAGTTTATTGCTACATATTTTTGCGATTTTTATTTATTAATATTTGTGTGCGCAAAACTAGTAAAAAGCAACAAAAATTAGAAATTAGAAGAAATTAGCCAATATGCCTATAAATGAGCAAAAATACATAGAGATGTCCGAGCCGGCCCCATCGGTTCGGACACAATCAAGGCCGCCTGGGATGCTCTAATTCAAGTTTGTGGAAAATCCAAGTTGAAGACCATGGACCCTTGTGTTCCGCAAACATGGTGGATGTCTCCAATGGCAAAGGCGTCACAGTCTGGTCTCTCATGTGGTACACACCGCGGTAGATAAATGGACTTTCAGGACTGCTTTCATCATGGATGTACACTTTGCGATCCTCGGTCATAAAGTAGATGCAATCCTCTCGAGCTCTGAAAGTGCCTGTGCCACCACACTGGGCAGCAGGAACAGACACGGAACAGCCTTCCCTGCCAAAGAGTGCACGCCCTGCCAATGTAGTGACCTTGCTGACAAAGTGTGGCTTGAAGAGAACGACGAAGGTGACACGTCGCTTCTCCTGGGATACTACACGGAGCTCGGGCGGTCGGCAACGGCGAGGCTTGATGGAGTCTGAGCGGCTAGGGTTAGGGTTTCACGCACGCGGCCGAGAGAGAGCGAGGAAGAAGGAGGACTGGGGGCTAGGGTTCTCATCGGCGGCGCAAGGGGTCTTGTAGGCGTCAGTGGCGTGCATCTCCGCGCCGGCAAGCGACACGGTGGCGCCAGCAAGCTGCTTCGGCTACGGCGGAAGGTGGACGACCTCGATGAAACGGACCGAAACGGTACAGGTCAGGGTGGGCTGCAGATGGGCTAGACTGGGCCGCAGGAAAGCAAGCAAGGCGGGTTATGTGGGCCGCGCTACGCGGTAGAGAGAAGAAGGGAGAAGAGGTGGGCCGGCCTGTTTAGGGTTTAGGCGTTTTTTCCCAGCAAAACCTTTTTCTATTTTTGTTTTTTCTCCTTTTCAATTTGTAAAACCCATTTGAATTCTGTTTTGAATATTTCCAAAATATCATAGGGTGTTCTAAAATAAGTGAAATATATTGTGGGGCCCTCTTATCCAATTTGGGCTCCAATAATTTTGGTAGTTTTCAAAATTCAAAACCTTTTTAAATTGATTCAAGGAGAGGGGGAAGATTGGGGTTTAGGGTTTTGTCTTCATTTTCTTTTGCTTGCATTTCTTTTTAGCAAATTATAGATGATGCTCATAAATGCACAAACAAACTCTAATTACTATTAGCAGAGCTAGGGGTGTTACAATGAGAGACTATCGCTTGTGCACGGTGTTAATTATCCGAGCGGTGTTTGACGATTGTGTTAATCTTTTCGTCTTTAATTTTGCCCACCCTCCTCTAAACATGATGAGCAACACATAGTTCAACGACCGAAAACTAAGTAGTATAAAACCGAACCCACCCGATCTTAAACAAAAAATCAAATCAGATCAAAACACAATATGTGTTAGTTGTTGTACGGATGCACAAATATTAACATGTAAGATAACCCTAGTTGCTACATAATATGCGTTAGTTTTTGAACGATGCATAAATATGAACATGTCAGATAACCCTAGTTGCTACATAAGCAACTAGTTTATCAGATATACACAAGCATGAGCCGCTTGAATAATCAAGTTTTTGGGAAGAGCCAACTCGGAGACCATGGACCATCACATGCCCTAGGCACCATCATCCCCATCGCCGAAGATGGCAAAGGTGTCACTTCGTCGTTTCTCATATCGTACACGCCGGAGTCTAGACACGGGTTCTCATAGATCTTTTTCATGGACGTGTTCGTAAACCTATCATTTTCATTCATGAAATAGATGCAATCTTCTCGAACTCCGACGTCATCAGATCCCCTATTAGCTGCAGGGAGAGACTCGGAGCAGCCTTGGCTGACGAATAGGGCACGCCTCATCAAGTTATCAACCTCTATCCACCGTCCACAGCCGTCACCGCTTAATCCCACCGCCTCAAATACCTCGAACCAGTGAGTCTGCTTATGTGTTATAAGTGTCAGTGGCGAGTCCATCATTCGTTTCACCATCAGTAGCTGATCGCCGGACACGACGAGGTAGTCCCTTTGTACGAACTGGTCATCATCGTACGACCCTCCTTCCTCGTCAGAGCCATCCACGTCGTCGTTGGGCTCGTCACGTTGATCCTCGTAGTGGTGGTCGTGATCATCCTTTGGGACGCTGGGTACGCAGCAGACCGATGTGATCCGCCCATCGCCGGCGTCTAGGACGTGGAGCTCCCGTTCATGTTTACCTAGGTCCGCGGTGAGGACGCAGAGGTTCCCTTTGTAGAGCGCAATGTCGACGGTGAAGCTGCCTGCCGGTGGCGTCCACTCCATCGACTTCGCGTGCTGGCCGGGGCGGCTAGCTGTGGAGACGACGACGTTGTTGCGTCCAGTAGACTTGACGACGGCCACCAGGCGATCAGAGACCACGGCCTTGCGGACGATGTTATCTGCGCGGTGTCTGTCAATTGTGTTTCTCCTCCGGAACGGGAAGGCTGCAGGCCCGGAGGCACGGGAACGCCGGGAAGGGCTGGTCAGGGAGCAAGAGCCGTCCCGGTGGACGAGGAAGAGCGCGCTGCCGGTGGAGACCCGGCTGGCGACGTCGCGCGGGATGGGGAGGCGGTGGACGGCGCCATCGGGGAGGCTGAGGAATGTGCCGTTGGGGAGGGCGAGCCAGGGGAGCAGCGGCGGGAGCGGGTCCTGCAGCCGCGCGCCGGAGCGCCACGCGTGGCAGAGGGCACGGATGCGGACACGGTCGGCGTGGGAGTGCAGGCGCAGGAGCACGAGACCCAGCAGCTCCGACGGGAGGTCCGGCCATGAGCCGCGGTGACGCCGGCGGGAAGAGCCAGACATGGTGTTTGTTCGTGTCAGGGACGGATAGAATAGCTATCCGGTTTCTGCAATTGATCGACGGGTTCCTGCGTTTCTTTTCAAGGGCGATTGGATTTCCCGAGTCGGACTCGTCCTCCCTTTTCTTTTTCATCCGTAGCTTTCAGAAATTGGTTCAACTTGAACCTCGATCGGTAAAGATTGAAGAGCTAACTGACCTCAAGTGGTACAGCGCGTGATCAGGCCTACAGGTTCAGGTTTAACACTCTGCTACAGATAATAATACTTAATTAAAGTAAAAAAGAGGCTTCAGCATCAGGTACATTATTCAGCCGCACCAAAACTCATGGTTGTGAACAGTCCCTTTGCTCTGCATTATTCAGTTCATGGTTGTGAACAAAACTCACTGCATGCTCACAGTTATCAGGTTTCAGACACCAAGTTTCTTCACCTGCTTCATAAAAGAAAAAAGGTCTCTTCAACTACATGGCAAAGCACTCAGATAAGAGATCAAGCACTCAAGGACTTGCACATTCAAATACACCCCATTAAGATCATCCACAATATCTAGAGTTTTACACACCGATGATACAAGTGATCTTGTTTACATGCATGATGATCTTGTGTTATGATTCCTATATATTGTGTATTTAAATACAGGTAATAATAAAAAACAGAGAAAAAATGGAAAATGCAGGGGTTTTGCCGTGTGTAAGCGCACACGGCAAAGGACATATGGTCACTTTGCCGTGAGCTTACACACGGCAAAGGATGCCACGTGTCGTAATCTGGGAGCAAAGGAGGTACAGCTCCAGGGCCTTTACCGTGTGTTTGTTGGTATATACGCACGGCGAAGAGTAGCTCACGGCACAGGATAACACACGGCATACATTCACTCACGGCAAAGGGCTACGCACGGCAAAGCAGCAAGTGCACGGCAACGAAGCGCCCCACGGCATAGGCCCACCCCACGGCAAAGACGCGCCCACGGCAAAGGCGTAGTGACGCCGTCCTCCTCTAGTTATCTCCTTTTCTTTGCCGCGCGTGAGGAAGACCCACGGAAAAGGCCGTTGCCGTGAGTGTACTTGAGAGCTCACGGCAAAGCGTTGCCATCGCACACTTTGCCATCTATTCGTTGTCGTGCGGCGGCACACGGCAAAGCATTGCCGTCGCACACTTTGCCATCTATTCGTTGTCGTGCGGCGGCACACGGCAAAGGCGTTGCCGAGAGGAAAAGGTCTTTTGCCGTGTCTTTCTGGCGCACGGCAAAGAAGAGAAATCCCGTAGTGTTGCGGGATTTTTGGTTGACCATGTCATAGACCCAAGGATAAAATTCCATGTCTAGTGATTTTTTAGTGATCTCAATATAATCGAATAGACGGGCTCTAGTCCCGGTTGTGATCTTCATGTAACCAAATTATATATATATGTATGCTCGTAAGACAAGTTATATTATATATGCATCAACATGCCACGGGATTTATTGATCTTCATGCACCTAATTGTATATAAAAATGAAAAAAAAATGAAAATGAAAATCACTAAATCGTGCCGCGGCAGGAAAGCTTTAGTCCCGGGTCGTGTTACGACCCAGGACTAGAGGTCCTCCCGCCCCCCGCTTTGCGGCTGCCACGTGAGTGGACTCTAGTCCCCCTCTAGTCCCGATTCCGCTGTCCCAGGACTAGAGGCCCCCTGAAACCGGGACAACAAGCCCATTCTCCACTAGTGACGGATCACCTTCAGCTCTAAAGGATATTTTCGGTTTGTAACAAAAATCCGTACAATCATTCAAATTTCACGAAGTTTTTTAAACAAATTACCGAAAGATTCAAACGGGTGAATTCATATTTGTCCGAAATTTTTGAAAATTTCCTTTGAAATATCGTTAATTTCTCAGAATTCCTGAATCTCTGAGAGGGAGGGACGAGTTTTTTTTTGCAAATCGAAGCAGAACCCTGCTCAGTACCCCATTATACTCCCTCCGTTTCATAATATAAGATGTTTTAACTTTGTGAAAAGAGTGTATCTAGACCTCTTTTAATGTGTAGGTTCACAGTGAACCTATATACTAAAAGAGGTCTAGATACATTTTTTTCACAAAGCTAAAACACACGGAGGGAGTACTTCCTTACATCGAGGCCCTGGCCGGAGAGATCTCATACGACGGCTCAACATATATACTGCCAATAGTACAATGCACGAACGTAATGGACAAGATGCTGTGACGCAGCTCTCATTGCTTGCTAGAGAACGAACACTTGTGATGAACATGATGTGCACTTGTCTTGTTTTGCCGACTTGTCCCTTGCCTGAATGAGTTCTGTCAACCATCGTGATATAAGTACAGAGTAGGGACTACAGAGGGGGACATATGAACACTTGTCTAATTTTTCTGCGCTAGTCAGATACAAGTACTGTCAATCTTGATATGTCGCCATCCACAGCTCCATCACCGGGTACTGCATACACACAAACTGTAATTACTCCCTCCGATCCAAATTACTTCCCATAGGGACGGGAGAGGAGAGAGGGAAAGTGAAGGGGTTCGCGCACATGACACTTAAAGAAGGGACTTACGAAGGGAAGATGTCGGTGTCAGCGTCTTTCGGACCGGTGAGAGCGGTGCTGGTGGAGAACCAGCACCACAGAGAGATGTTCATCAAGGATATCAAGCTTATCACTGGCGAGGATGAGAGCACTGCCATCACCTTCGACGTTCGCTCCTGGGTGCACTCCAAGTTTGACAACCCTCAACCGCGCATCTTCTTCACTATCAAAGTAATAGTTAGCATCTTGACATACTATGTTCTTACACAAAGTTTTTGTAGTGAAAAGACATTTTTTATGGTCTGTGTAAACAAGACAAAAATATGTCTTGTGAAAAGCTATTTTACAACAAAGAAAATTGTCTTTTTTATACAAGCCACATAAAATATCTTTTCTTCATGAAATTTTGTGTACGAACAAACAATATTGGCATGTACACCCGGGTATTTTTTCTAATTTTTTAAATATTTTGAAGTACATCATTTAGACGATGGATGTATCTACACCTACGAGCCAAAGTGAATTTCCCCAACACATCCCACTAATACTCCTTTAGTAAGAGAAAACACCACAAACTAGATTTAAGATACGTATAGTATTTCCTTTGCTACTATGAAATGATATTCAATATCAAATATACTACCTGAAAAGGTATGGGATCGCCTTTGTTGTCAGTAAGAAATTATAGTACATGCATTCCTTCATCCCTAACGAGGTAACAGCGTGAAGGTAAAAACATAGTAGGTTCCAAACTTTTTGTCACTATCTTGTTGCTACTACCATGTTACTCCAACTAACACACATATCCCCTCTCGCATCCTATCATGCTACTATCAGAAACATTTAATCAAGAACAAGGTACATAATATACATCTATTCATACATTAAACATAATCTGAAAATTGTAATCTCATATAATATATCATAAAACCAAGATCCACCACATGGGGATTACATATATGTGACCATAATCATGTTGGAAAACTCATATGGTACTAGAACAATGATAATATGAGTAACAGGCTACTTTCACAAATCCATAGCCCAGGGTGGACTAAACCCTCTTCATCATGGAAACAATGGTGAAGTTGTTAGAGAGGTTGGAGATTCTACCAGCGGTGTTCCGAAAGTGTTTCCCCTCCAATTTTCGAAGTATCTTCCTCTGTTTCATTGTTTTGCCTCCATGGTGCGTCATGCTTCGTGATTGTGGGTAGTATATATATATAGGATTTTTTAGGTCAACACGAGTCTAAAGGGAAAAACTCGACATACGGGCGACAAAGCGTAGGGTGGGTACCACCGTGCTAACAGGGTATCAGGTCACGCCTTGGGCCCCCTCTCGGCCTAGGGGCTAGCCTAGGTGAGACCAAGTGCTCTATGTCTTGTATTTTCACTAAAAAACTTCTGTAGAAAAAATAACAGGTCATTTTGACTTCGTGAAGGTCTCTGAAAGTCAAAAATATGCAAAATACAGTTTTCCTGTCTACAAAAGTTATAACCAAAATAAAACAAATTATGAAAATCCCAAAAATCATTCTAAAACATGATTATAACAACATGTACGATGCAAATATGATGAAATATAGAACAATAAGCTAAAAGAACATGGATACATTTTACATGCATCAAGAACCCCTAAACCCCACCATTTCTGCTTTCCTCCTTGTCAGCTCAAGTCCGTCATGTATGTCACCGGTCTATCGACACCCAACACATGTCATAGAGGAATGATGATCCATGTTGCAACTGCTCAATGACGGGACCATCGCTCAATCCGTGACCCTTTTGCACACGATGGAGGACCGCGGCGACGAGCGAGTTGAGTGGTGGAGCGCCGCATACGACACAGACCACAGCCTTAGCATGCACATGTGTAGGCCACGCCAGCGAAATGGGATTGAGTGGAGGTTGCTAGTGCTTGCCTACTTCCACGGCGGTGGCTTCTACATCGACAACTATGCCTGACCCACCTTCCATGCCCTGTTGTCTCCGCTTCGCCGATCAGCTCCCCGTCATCATGCTCTCCTTTGACTACTGCCTCGCGCCGGAACGCCACACCCTAGGCCCCACGAGGATGCCTCCACCTCCCTCCTCTAGCTCCATGACCTGCTAGTTGGTCTATCTGATGGGTCATGATGACTGAATTTAGATTTTTGTAGATATTTCTTTTAGACATTTAGATTTTTTTAGTTAGGCTGACATGTGGGACCTAGTTCAACTAAAGGAAATTTCTTCCACGACAGTCGTACAGGTGGTCCCACCGGTAAGAAACATCGTCAATTGGGGATCAATATACATTTGGTGTTTTCTAAAACTTCGACAAAATCTGATGATTTTTGTCTAAAAAATGATTTGTAGTTGTTGCAGCTATCTTCGACAACAGCGGTGTGGTCAAGGCGATGCTCGTGCTCCTCCGCCTGGGAAGCTTAGGGGGGAAACCCTAGATTTGATCGTGAAAGGTTGGTGCTTCTATGTTCACATGCCTCTTGGGGCCTTGTCTTGGATGATCCACGGGTTGGAGGGATCCATGTGGTGTTGGTGGTGGTCAGTGACCGTGAGCATTTGTGCATCCTTCACCGACTTTTGATGGACACCCGGATGCTACTCCAGGCCTGGTGAGCTTCGGGTAAAAACACTATAGTGAGAGCGGTCTATGGCGATGGTATGTCCTTTCCTCCTAGGAGACTTAGTTAGTGGAGTCCCGCGATTGAGTCCTCGGCTCATTTGGAGCACAACCTCGGGGCAGCATGTGGCATTTTCTATTGTATCTATTTCCGACGAGTTGTTCTTGTAAACTGGCCAGCTCTTTTCTTCTATATTAATGAGATGGCAATTTCTCCTTGTTTCAAAATATATATATATATGGAAGTTCTCAGTACCCCTTATTCTTCCTTACTATCGAGGGCCCTGGCCGGAGAGATCTCGTATCATACCATACAGCTCCACATATATATATATACTGCCAATGCACGAACATAACGGACAAGATCTAGATGCGTAACACATCATGCTAGAGAAGGGGACACTCTTGTCATGAAAATGATGTGCACTTGTCCCTTAGCCTGAATGAGTTGTGTGGTTCAACAAGAGAGTGGGTCATATCATATGCACACGTGAGGAGAGTGCGTTATTTTGCAGCACTGCTACAGAGTAAGGATTAGAGATCGAGGGCGACATATGAACACTTAATTGTCTAGTAAATTTTTCATGATATATATGTTGCCATCCACAGTTCCATGCCTCCATCACGGGGTATCAGAGAGGCGCAGAGCTCACACTTGCGGAGCCGAGAGAGCAGCCATGATCCATCTGAAGCAGCCTCCGGTGCTCTCCGCGCAGACCGGCAACTTTGCCTCGCCGCTCTTGGCCACCGCGACAGCGGCGACCAGTCGGCTCAGGAAGGCCTCCGGCCATCTCAGATCGCGCTGGATCTGCTGCTTGTCCACCGACGTGTCGGCGGCCAAGGAGAGGCCGTTGACGGTGACGGCCATCATCACCGCCCAGGCGCCGTCCTCCATGTACCTCTCGCGCGGCATCGACGACCTCCAGGACTTGTTCGGCAAGACGCTACTCCTCGAGCTCGTTAGCTCCGAGCTCGACCCAAGTGAGTCTCTCTCTATAAATTCAATTATGTATGCACCCACCCACACACGCAGAGAAAAAAATTATAAAATGTTTGATTCATGTGAAACCGATTGACAATTTGTTTTCACCGTCGGCTCTGTCTCGAGAAGATCTTCATAATTGAAATCTGGTGGTATGCTTCGACTACATTCAGGTTTACTTCAAAATGATTTATTTGTTTTGACTGTAAACACGGATTGTGGGGGTAAACGATTTGGGCTCCAACTAAATCAACCTTTTGTGCCATGACCTCATTTGATCGTGGTATCTCACGTGCACTTAACACTTGTGTTTTCTCTTCACGTGTATACCAATTATTCTCTGTTTTTCCATGGCATAGAACGCTTTGATATAACTTCCGTTTTCCTGACCCATAGGGACGGGAGAGGAGAAGGAGAAAGTGAAGGGGTTGGCGCGCATGACACACAAAGAAGGGACTTACGAAGGGAAGATGTCGGTGCCAGCGTCGTTCGGACCGGTGGGAGCGGTGCTGGTGGAGAACCAGCACCACAGGGAGATGTTCATCAAGGATATCAAGCTTGTCATCGGCAGGGACGAGAGCACTGCCGTCACCTTCGACGTTGCCTCCTGGGTGCACTCCAAGTTTGACAACCCTGAACCACGCGTCTTCTTCACTATCAGAGTAATATAGCTAGGCAACCATGATATATACTTCTCTCTGGATGCACGGTCACTACTCAACCATGCCAAGGGTTTATCTATATTGCAGTCGTACCTGCCGTCGCAAACCCCAACAGGGATCGAGGCACTGAGGAAGAAGGAGCTGGAGACACTACGTGGCGACGGGCACGGCGAACGCAAGTTCCACGAGCGCGTCTACGACTACGACACCTACAACGACCTAGGCGATCCTGAACAGGACATCCAACATAAACGTCCCGTGCTTGGCAATGAGGAGCACCCCTACCCTCGTCGATGCCGCACCGGACGCCCCATGACTATGATCGGTAAGTACACAGGCACACACACACACACGCATGCAGAGGCATTAACCTTTACTCTCAAATTCTAATGGGGCTGCACTTGTGGTGTAGATCCCAAGACGGAGAAGAGGAGCTCGCCGGTGTACGTGCCTCGTGACGAGCAGTTCTCGGATGTGAAGGGGAAGAACTTCAGCGCGACGACGATGAAGTCTTTGTTGCATTCCATCCTGCCGTCGCTAGGGTCGCTTCTCAACAACTCAGAGTGCTTCTCAGGCTTCCCAGAAATCGACGCCCTATACAGAGATGGCATGCCGCTCCCCGTTGATGTCGGTAACTCCTTCAACAATGTCTTCTCCCGTGCAGTCCGGAAGATCAAGTACACCAGAGAGCACGTCCTCCGGTTCGAGCTCCCCCAGATGATTGAGAGTGAGCACCGCCCGTCCTTGCCTCCATCATTTAGAAGCAAATTTAATTGCCATTAAGTAGTAGTAGTAGAATTTAGGAAACAAACGCATGTACGTGAAAGTCAACTCTAACGTATTAGGGCCGGGAGCAAAATCCGGATCAAACATTTCATCTTGCACATGGAAAACAAAAACACCACATGAAATTCATCAGCCAAACAACATTTTCTTCGATAAGGGGATCGCGAAGATAACAATTACACCAAGACTCTGCAGCAACAAGATGTCCGAGAAGACATCAACCATGCAATCAAAAAAGAAAAGGAAAACCATAATTCCTGATAGCAATTCAAACATGAATGGGTGCAAGAGCTATAAAATCATGAACATGATACTGCTAGCATTTCACGTTCAAAGTTTGCATCAAAGCATTTTTTGAACAAAAATGCAAGCATGTTGGATGTGGAATACAAATAATTGGATGAAGAATACAAAAAACCTATTTACAGGGCCTACTAAATAATATATATGTCTGTGTGTGGAAAAAATGGTTTGCACTTACATGACATGCCTTTGCAGGGGACAGGTTCTCATGGTTTGGAGACGAGGAGTTCGCGAGGCAGACGCTTGCAGGGCTGAACCCTAATTGCATCCGCCTCCTCATGGTAAGCAGTAATTAGCTAGGGTCATATATAAGTTTAGAGACTAGTTTTAAGGGCTCATACTACACTGCTCTGCATTATTAGTTCGGTTGACAGAGAGAGCATGTCAATCGTACGTCGCAGGAATTCCCCATCGTGAGCAAGCTCGACGCTGCAGTGTATGGCCCACCGGAGTCGGCGCTAACCAAGGAGCTCCTGGAGAAGACGATGAAGGGTCTCCTGACGTTGGACGAGGCGCTGGAGGAGAAGCGGCTGTTCCTGCTGGACTACCACGACATGTTTCTGCCGTATGTGCACAAGGTGCGCGAGCTGCCGGACATGACGCTGTATGGGTCCCGTGCCGTCTTCTTCCTCACCGACGAGGGCACACTGACGCCGCTGGCCATCGAGCTGACACGGCCGCAGTCGCCGACCAAGCCGCAGTGGAAGCGCGCCTTCACGCACGCGCCCGACGCCACCGAGAAATGGCTGTGGATGCTGGCCAAGGCGCACGTGCTGACCCACGACAGCGCCTACCACCAGCTCGTCACCCACTGGATGCGCACGCACGCCTGCGCCGAGCCGTACATCATCGCCACCAACCGGCAGCTCAGCCGGATGCACCCGGTGTACCGCCTCCTGCACCCGCACCTGCGCTACACCATGGAGATCAACGCGATGGCCAGGGACAGACTCATCAACGCGGACGGCTTCTTCGAGGGGACATACTGGTCGGGTAGGTACTCCGTGGAGCTCTCCTCCGTCGCCTATGACGCGACCTGGCAGTTCAACACGGAGGCGCTGCCGGAGGACCTCGTCAGCCGGGGACTCGCTGTGCGCCGAGACGACGGTGAGTTGGAGCTCGCCATCAAGGACTACCCGTACGCCAATGACGGGCTCCTGATCTGGAACGCTATCAAGGAATGGGCGTCTGATTACGTAGACTTCTACTACAAGTCTGATGAGGACGTCACCGGCGACGAGGAGCTCCAAGCGTGGTGGGAGGAGGTGCGCACCAAGGGACACGCGGACAAGAAGGACGAGCCGTGGTGGCCGGTGTGCGACTCCAAGGACAACCTCATCCAGGTCCTAAACATCATCATGTGGGTCACATCCGGCTACCACGCTGCCGTCAATTTTGGGCTATACGAGTACGCCGGGTACTTCCCCAACCGCCCCACTGTGGTGCGGAAGAAGATCCCGGTTGAGGAGAACCGGGAGGAAGAGATGAACAAGTTCATGGCCAGGCCGGAGGAGTTTCTGTTGGAGAGCCTCCCCTCACCAATGCAAGCTATCAAGACGATGGCGACGCTGGACATTTTCTCCTCACACTCGCCCGACGAGGAATACATGGGAGAGTACGCCGAGCCGGCGTGGCTGGCTGAGCCCGTTGTCAAGGCAGCGTTCCACAAGTTCAGTGGCAGGTTAAAGGCGGTGGAGCGCACCATCGACGAGCGAAACCGCAACCCAGATAACATGAACAGGTGCGGCGCTGGCATCGTGCCCTACGAGCTGCTCAAACCGTTCTCCGAGCCAGGAGTCACTGGGATGGGCATCCCCAACAGCGTCTCCATCTGATCTCCACTCCAGGATTAGGTGACATATATATATAGTATGTACTGTATATGCTTCTTGCACTTGAGAACAACAGCTGCAGTAAGCAGTAACCGCAAGTCTGCAACTAAGCTTACACAATACACCGAGCATTTATTTATTTTGGATAATGAGGTGCATGGCTAAAATAGAGAAGAAGATCCTTTCTTTGCCGTTGTCTAACTAGAAACACCAACGGCCGCAGCTAGCGTAAAGAGCTGTGAAAAAATTGTGCTTAATTTCTCACGTGCAATGGTCCAACACGACCTAGCTAGTATTTGTATTTAGATGAAAAAGGCCAAGGGAAATTAAGTAAAACATGTGTAAAAGAAGTGCCATCTTATTCAAGTACAGGACAAAACCATGTACTAAATCAGCGACACTAATTATGGATCGAAGGGAGTACTAGATTTATGTTGTCTTTACATAAGATAATAATTAACTCCATTACCAAACTTAAATCAGTAATAGGTATGCTAAATCAGTGATAGATGTGCCTCGGGACATACACTTGTGTACCAAGTGCAGGTCCACTAAAAGAAACAATTTTGGTTAGGTAAAGTCTGCAATCGGCCAAAGAGGTGCCAGTTTATTTTCCTTTCAAGAGCACGGTAAAACGAGAAGAGGTCCGCATCAGGGACGTAGCTTCAGTGACTTCATGAGCGAAGTCTCCCTGTGACTTACCCTCAAGGTCTACCATCAATTCCGGATCGGACAGATATAGATGAGTGGATGCAAAATTCTTACAACACTTGGCCGTTTCAGAACTTCAAATGCTTCTTATTAAAAAAATATGATAAAATAGGTTGAAACTTTTTCCCAGAATTCATAATACAATGTCTATAATGTAATGGATTTTCTTCATTTTTTTAGAAAAGTATAAATTTTGAGTTCTAAATTTCATACAAAAGCTTAAAATGATGCTTATTCACAAACTGTATGCTCAAATAGGCTGAAACTTTCCCAATAATGCATGATTTATAGGAATTTTGTCATTTTTTCTGAAAAGTTCGAACTTTGAGTTCAAATTTCGACATAAACATAAAATGCTGCTTATTCACAAACCGTATGCCCAAATAGGCTGAAACTTGAATAAGTAGGAAGTACTAACTAATACTACTATGTCAAATTGAGACTGATCTGGCAAATATATATATAATCCAATTAGGAATAGCAATGCCACAATCGGGGCACAAGTTCAGTTTCCCTATACACACGGAACAACACTAGGCGCACAGTACTAAGGTTCAGACAACACTAGGCGCACAGTACTAGGTTCAGAGATTGGTTACACAATTCACACACACAGCACTAGATTCACACAAAAATTATTCTAGGATATTAGTACCTCGCTGAAATCGATCGAGGCATGTATATTCTTTTCAACTTAAAGCATCAATTACCTCTGGCGGCCGGCGAAATCGTCCTGAGGATTGGGAGGACGAAATTCCAACTTCTCCGGCGGTCGTCGTCCTGAGGATTGAGCAGGCCGTCGCGCGACGCGATGCGCCGCCTGAATGTGGCGCTGTCACCGATAGGTCCTGGAACACGACCAGGGGGTGAGCAGCGTCGTTGTCACCGAGCAAGGGGTCGAAGCCCTCGGTGGCGGCGGCGCGGTGGGCAAGGATACGGCGGAATCCCCGGCGAGGACGAGGGAGGCTGCGGTGGCACTCGAGCTCGCCTCTCTCTCCCTGGCCAGGGAGCGTGCTCCCCCAGCGAACCCTCGCCTCCGTCGCACAACGAGCCGGGAGAACTCAATCCTGTACCAGTCAAAATGGGCCTCGCCAAGCGGAGTCGGTTAATCCAGGAGTGGATTGGAGAGGAGTAGGAAGGATTTTGACTTACATGAGATCTAATCCAGGTCAATCTATGTCAATCCATCCCAATCTAATACTAACAGAGAAATGATCGAAACGACATCGGACCCGACCCAAACGGTCGATCGAAACATTCGGCTTTTATTCGTTTGGATCATACCGCAGTCCATTTCCATCACGCTCGTAATGTATGATCACACAAACAGTTATCACATCCCACATCCTCTCTCGCGACAGGAGGTAGTGGTCGTGCACCATCTGTACAGCTGTCAGCAGAATTTCGGCCTCACCGTCGGACTGCTCCTCGAACGATGACTTGACAAAATTATTGTAGAAGAACTTGATTGCCTTTTGATTGCTACCCATCCGTTAAAGTATACGGCCGTCAATGGCCATGCCAACTACCACAGCAGATCAGATAACCTAGAAAGGACCGGTGAACGTACCTCAACCGCGGTCAGGGAAACGACCAAGCAGGTTGTGCGCGACGCACTCTAGAGGCTCTCATGCCTCTAGTCGATAGGCGGAGGCCGGAGCGTCGCCTTCGTCGTGTCCAGACAACTTCGAGAACACATGTGGCCTCTAGTGTTGGTCGATATTGCGGGGGCGTCGGCGGCAGTAGGCAGTGGTGGCGGCAACGGTTGCGCCTGCTCTGGTCGCGGGATATGGAGGGAGGGCGAGGGTTTTGGGGAGGAGATTGTTTGTTGTGCCACTGGCGAGAGGGCCCGGGCGAACTAGTGGGAGAATGTGCGAGGACCAAATTTGGTGCATCGATGGGTCGTTTCGCGCGCCTTGGTCTGGATTGAAGGGAATATGCTCTGAGAGACAATAATAAAGTTGTCATTATGTGTATTCTAAGTATATGATAGATGTTTATTTAACATGCTATACTTGTATTAATACAGAAACGTTAATACATGTGTGTTTAATAAACAAATAGAAAGTTCCTAGTTATGCCTTTCTTTAAACTAGCTCGTTAATTAATAAGATGATCAAAGTTTCCTGATCATGGACATTGGATGTCGTTAATAACGAGGTCACAACATTTGTGAAATGATGTGATGAACATTCATCCGAAGTATAGCATTACGATCAAAGTCATTGTGTTTATATTGTAACATCATACAAAGTAATCCTAGTCCTTGGACATGAGATTATATTAATCACTAACACCGGAAGGGTATCTTGATAACATCAAATGTCACACCGTAAAAGGGTGACTATAAAGGCGGGTTCAGTGCTACGAAGGTGTTATGTAGAGGCTCATGGATCAAGAGTGGGATTTGTCCATCCCGATGACGGATAGATATACTCTGGGCCCTCTTGGTGATATCACATTAAGAATAGCTTGCAAGCAAGTGATGTGATCACTAGAATATTATATCACGGGAACGAGAAAAGAGTGCATGTCGGTAACGAGATCAAACTAGGTATTTGGATACCGATGATCGAATCTCGGACATGTAATATACTTGTATTAATACAGAAACGTTAATACATGTGTGTTTAATAAACAAATAGAAAGTTCCTAGTTATGCCTTTCTTTAAACTAGCTCGTTAATTAATAAGATGATCAAAGTTTCCTGATCATGGACATTGGATGTCGTTAATAACGAGGTCACAACATTTGTGAAATGATGTGATGAACATTCATCCGAAGTATAGCATTACGATCAAAGTCATTGTGTTTATATTGTAACATCATACAAAGTAATCCTAGTCCTTGGACATGAGATTATATTAATCACTAACACCGGAAGGGTATCTTGATAACATCAAATGTCACACCGTAAAAGGGTGACTATAAAGGCGGGTTCAGTGCTACGAAGGTGTTATGTAGAGGCTCATGGATCAAGAGTGGGATTTGTCCATCCCGATGACGGATAGATATACTCTGGGCCCTCTTGGTGATATCACATTAAGAATAGCTTGCAAGCAAGTGATGTGATCACTAGAATATTATATCACGGGAACGAGAAAAGAGTGCATGTCGGTAACGAGATCAAACTAGGTATTTGGATACCGATGATCGAATCTCGGACATGTAATATATCGCGAGAGAAAGGGATTAAGTTACTAGTGTTAAAGGTTCTCATGATCACAGAAGTCATCATTGAATATGTAGGAGTCAGAATGGATCTCCAGGTCCCGCTTCTGATTATTGATCTGAGAGGGGTGTCGATCATGTCTGCATTATTCGTGAACCGTAGGATGACACACTTAAGGGTTACCAAACACCATTTGGATCAAATATGTTTCAGATGGAAGAATTGCAAAGCGCTGGAATTATTTCAGTGGACACCAAAATTATTTCGGGTGAAATGGCTGAAATTGGTTCTGCATGTGATATTGAAATATTGCAGGGGGTTTATGTGAATGTTTGTTAATTAAAGTAATTAACAAAATTCTAAATAAAATAAATAAAAGAGTTTTATTAAATGAGAGTTGCATTAAATTTCCACAATTTAATGCATGTGAGTGGATGTGTGAGTGGAGGCGTGTTTATGTGAGTGGAGCTTCCACCCACATGAATGAAGGAAGAGGTGAGGGAACCTCCATGGCCACCGGCCATGGGAGGGGGATGCCCCCTCTCCCTATAAAAGGCCCCCCTCTCCTCCTCACAAAGCACACCTCATCGTGAAGGATCTCTCTCCTCCTCTAGATATATGGTCTTGGATTAGCGAGATACATGTTCCCGATGGCATTTTGACTAGAAGGAGTTACTGCTTCCGCTGATTCGCTGGAGCGAGGAGGTGGAGGTTGTTCGGTGGCCTGAACGTGTGTGCGAGTTCGGATGCGCTGCTGATTTGCGGCGCTAGGACTTCCACACGATCTTGAGATCGGTAAGCGTGCGACTACATCATCCACGAGTTCCATCTCGTTAACAAAGCTTTGTTGTCTTCGAGGGTAAGTTCTCTATGGATGTATATCCACCCATTTAGGCCCCAAAAGCGTCTTGCCGGACAGTGCACGCGTTTAATGGCTTTGAAGTGCAACAATTTTTCTTCACGTTTAAACCTCATATTAGTCAAATAATTGATGAATTATCTCTCTAGCCTTGCCACTAATGACTAATTATTGCATAAATGTGCAAATACTTTTTTCTCCTCGCAGGAAATGGACACTTTTATGGCGAAACCTAGGCTAATTAATGAGAAATCACGAGTTGCTAATTTCCCCAAGTCAAAGAGGCCATGAACGAGGCGTCCAGAAGTTTTAATGACCATTGATGAAGATGGAGCTCATCCATATGATGCGCCCTTACCATGTTCCATCGCATTCACCTCGTCAAGTTGAGCAACTTTCTTGAAGGCACTTATATATAATTCAGATCACAGCCGCTAGAAACCCTAACGCTTCACCACAGAAGAACACATCTGAAAACATTCACATATGCGGAGAGGAGATCCACCGTAGATCCATCACCATAGTCATCCCTCTACTCCGTCATCATTTCCCCACCATAGCCATAGTCATCTACTTGTAATATTGATATCATCGTTATTGGCAAACTATAAGACTATTTATTATTTTTCTTAATAATTTTTGTGCAATGTTTTATGATTATTGATCTAGTCATTAGTGAGTAGTCCTCACAGGCTGTGGACTAAGGCATGGCCTAGCAGTTGTATGTGCATCCTCTAACATGGAGTATTGTGTTGTCATTTTGATATTGGATTTGTCCTTTGTATTCTTGTCTCTTACCTCGATCGAAGGACTTGTCGGGTACCCAAGACCCTAAGGATCGATCCAGGTATTGAGGTGAGATGACTGGTGATACGTCCATTATGCATAACTATTCTATGTCTTAATTCACTATTGTTCATTGATATATTTCGTATTGAGAGGTGATACTTATGTTATTTCATTTGTTTTTGCATGGTTGATGACTTTTGGAGCATGGATCGCTATAGTCAGGATTCTGATGGAAAATGTGCTGTTTGGAGGAAAAATTCGTGAAGATCAGAATATCCAGGAAAATATACAGAAAATCCTATTTTTCCAGAAGACTAAGGATGCCATAAGACGGAGTAGAGATGGGCCATAGGGGGCCCACACCACCCCCTGGCGCGGGCAGCCCTAGGCCACGCCAGCAGGTGGTGTGGCCACCCTGGCCTACTCCAGGCTCTCTCCTCTGGCGTATATCATCCTCCTGAAACCCTAAGACTCAGGGAGCAACCACAGAAAGATTCCGCCGCCTCTGCGGGGCGGAAAACACCGAGAGAGCAAGATCTCTCTGGCAGACAGATTTCTACCGAGGGAATTCCTTCCCGGAGAGGGGAGATCGTCGCCATCAACACCACCATCAAGCTAGACTTCATCGGGATCATCATCATCACCATCATCATCACCATCAGCACCATCTCCATATTGCTGTAACAATTGTGTTGAATCTTGCATAATTCATAGGGGAAACTTCCCCGGTGTTGATTACTCTTTGTAGTTGATGCTATTAAGTGAACCATTGAATTATTGTTTATGTTCAGATTGTTATACATCATTATTCCATCTCTGATCATGATCCATATGATGTCTTGTGATAGTTCATTTTGTTCTTGAGGACATGGGAGAAGTCATGTTGTTAGTAGTGGAGTTGTGTTGAGAGAGATTCAATAGTTTGATATTTAAGTTGTGGTATACTTCTTCTAGTGGTGTCATATGAATGTCGACTACATGACACTTTACCTATATGGGCCTAGGGGAATGCATTGTGTATTTGGCTACTAATCGTAGGGGTTGCCGGAGTGATAGAAACCTGAACCCCCGTTAGGAAACCATTGCACAAGGGACGTAAGGGTCTTAGAGTTTAAAGCTATGGTTAGGTTTCTACCTTAATTACTTTCTTGTACTTACGGATGTTTACAAGGGTATAATCATAAGTATGTATTAGTTCTAGGAAGGTCGGTACATTAGCACAGGTTCACCCACACAACACTTAGCAAGCTAAAGAAGATTAATCAACTATATGAAGCGAAAGCACTTGACAGTCTTTCCATGTGTCCTCGAGAACGTTTGGTCATCTTAAGTAATACAACCGGCTTGTCCTTTGCAGCATAAAGGATTGGGCCACTTGCTGCATTTATTCCTACTGTATTTTATTTACTCATACTTTGTTTACTTGCTTTATCAAAAAACCCTAAAAATCCATTTGCTAAGTATTTGCAGAGAATTCCTGATCCATACCACTAGCCAGCACCTTCTGCTTCTTGTTGGGTTCGACACTCTTACTTATCGAAAATACTGCGATACATCCTCTATTCTTGTGGGTCATCAAGACTATTTTCTGGCGCCGTTGCCGGGGAGTGAAGCGCTATTGGAGAGTGGAACTGATAAAGGAAACTTCTACTGTGAGTATTGTTTACTTCTGCTAGTTGCTTTATTTTCGTTATGTATAATTCGCTGAGTTTCTTATTTAGTAATGCTACTACCACTGCTAAGGTAGTAGATAAGCCACCACCTGCTAAGAATGATGTTTTCAAAATACCTACAAGAATTATTGATCGTGTTATGGATAACTACTATGTTGGGGATGGAACTTTCTATCCCGGTGATCATTTACTCTTTCTCCCTGGCCAGGGAGCGTGCTCCCCCAGGGAACCCTCGCCTCCGTCGCACAACGAGCCGGGAGAACTCAATCTTGTACCGGTCAAAATGGGCCTCGCCAAGCAGAGTCAGGGCATCTCTGCCTGGCTAAGGCCCTGTTCGGTTAATCCAGGAGTGGATTGGAGAGGAGTACGAAGGACTTTGACTTACATGGGATCTAATCCAGGTCAATCTATGTCAATCCATCCCAATCTAACACTAACCGAACAGGGCCTGACCCATTTCCACCATGACCAGTTCGAAATGATCGAAATGACATCGGACCCGACCTAAACGGTCGATCGAAACATTCAGCTTTTATTCGTTTGGATCATGTCGCAGTCCATTTTGAGTCGTGGACCGGTCTATCTAGCCAGCCGTGTTTAGTGTCACGATTTATTTGTTCGCACTAGTCAGCGCTGGCTAGAATTTTCATCTGTTTACAGATTTAGCACAAATTACATAAATAAATGTATATTTTGATAAATAAATAAACTCGATTAGGTAATCTAATTAAAATGGTGCTTACATATGACTAGTTCTAAAAAATACCAAACATCATTCAAATTAAAGAAACAAATAAGAGGTTAACCGTTTTGGTTTTCTGCACGAGCACATATATTTTCAACCAAATCTAGTTAAAACCGATCATGAGTTTGTGCGTGACACAAATTTTCACGCACTTGCATATCAACTGACCTTGAAAGTTCCAGCCTTGGTCCAAGATATCACCATCACGCTCATCATGTATGATCACACAGACAGTCATCACATCCCACATCCTCTCTCGTGACAGGAGGTAGTGGTCGTGCACCATCTGTGCAGCTGACAGCAGAATTTTGGCCTCACCGTCGGACTCCTCCTCGGACGATGACTTGACAAAATAATTGTAGAAGAACTTGATTGCCCTTGGATTGCTACCCATCCGTTAAAGTATATGGTCGTCAATGGCCATGCCAACTACCACAGCGGATCAGATAACCTAGAAAGGACAGGTGAACGTACCTCAACCGTGGGCAGGCAAACGACCAAGCAGGTTGTGCGCGACGCACTCTAGAGGCTCTCATGCCTCCAGTCGATAGGCGGAGTCCGGAGCGGCGGGATCGCCTCTGTCGTGTCCAGACAACTTCGAGAATGCATGTGGCCTGCGGTGCTGGTCGATATGTCGGGGGCGTCGGCGGCAGTAAGCAGTGGCGGCGGCAACGGTTGCGCCTGCTCTGGTCGCGGGATATGGAGGGAGGGCTAGGGTTTTGGGGAGGAGATTGTTTGTTGTGCCACTGGCGAGAGGGTCCGGGCGAACTAGTGGGAGAATGTGCGAGGACCAAATTTGATGCATGGATGGGTCGTTTCGCGCGCGTTGGTCTGGATTGAAGGGAATATGCTCTGAGAGGCAATAATAAAGTTGTCATTAAAATGGATCGTATTGGCACCTAGAGGGGGGGTGAATAGGTGCTACACCAATTTTTAATTCTTTTTTAATTTTAGGCTTAGCATAAAGGGTAAATTCTCTAGATAAACTATTAGGTGGAATTTCCCTATATGCAAACCTATCTACTAGCAAGTAAAGAGCGAGTGGAAGAGGAACGAGTAAACCGAAGTGAAGCATGCGGAGACACAGGATTTGTTTGACCGCAGTTCCTTCCTTGTTAAGGGAAGTACGTCTGCGTTGGAGGGGTGGGCGGTACTAAGACCACCACGCCACAAAAGGCCTCACCCTGTTCTCCGATGGATCTCGCCACAACAGGCCTGATCCACCTTCCACTGTAGGTACCCTTCGAGGCGGGCACCGGCGCCTTTACACAACTAGCAGCGCAACAACTCCACAACAACTTGGAGGCTCCCGAAATGACAACAAGCTGCCACAAGAACAAACTTATCAAATACAATAAACAAGATCTAGGTATTGACAAGAATACTAGATCAGGGATTTCTCCAAGTGAATGGAGAGGAGTTGAAGCGCTTGATTCTTGATGATGATGATGAACTTCTCCTCCTTCAATTCCACCAAAGATCAAGACCTTCGGGTGGTTGAAGTGGGAGAACGAGTATGAGAGCTCTTGCACAATGTCTGGTCAATTTCGAATGAATCAAGAGTTCTGAATGTTGGGGAAGAAGGGGTACTTATACCCCCTTCCGAAACCAGCCGTTGCACACTTTGGGGGCCGGATTATCCGGCCCAAGTGAGGGCCGGATTATCCGGCCTGGGGAAAACACAGCCTCAGACTCGGAATATCCGGCAGATAATTCGCCCCTATCAGAGAGACGCGCAGAGCTTGCCCTTGATCAACTTCTGGGGGCTGGATTATCCGGTCCTATGTGAGGGCCGGATTATCCGGCCTGGGGAAGAAAAACCGCCCCAGTTCGTATTTTCCAGGAGAAAATCTGACCGAATACCGTGCGACGCGCCTTGGCCCCTTTTGCTCGAAAACTGGGGGCCAGATTATCCGGCCCTTGCGGCACCCGGATTATCCGACCTGGGAAGGAAAAATCGCCCCAGTTCGTATTTTCCGGGAGAAAATCCGACTGGACACCGAGCGACGCGCCTTGACTTCCTTGAGAGATGAGGTAGGCCGGATTATCCGGCCCTTGGTGGGGCGGATTATCCGGCCCCCTTCAAAACTTCCTGCACACTTAGCACACATGAAAAGTCTCCATAGTATTGTTATCTAACACGCAAAACATAGGAAAACATGAAATGTTCTTTCAATCTCCCCCTTTTTGGTGTTAGATGACAATACTAGGATTTGCAGGAGAAAGACACAAGACAAACAGAGATAACTATGAAAGGGACTCCCCCTCAATGTGTGCATAATAGAGTTTTGCATTGGAATACAAATGCACACATATAGGTGAATCTATTCCATAGACATAAAGGCAAAAACACATACCACCGAAGTAGAGAATAGGCATCCTTGACATAAATCACAATTATTACCGGATAACCATTATGAGTGCGCGCCTTTCGTGATAAACCTCCAGCAATAGGATATGAATAGATAGAACCATAAGCATAATCCATGATATGAAGTCCATAGGCATCATCCAGACAACCACATAAAGTCTCAAACAACCACAAATCACGAATTTAAAAGTTCAACGCTAAATGGGCATAAGCGAGAAATAACGAATAGAAAAGTGCAAGTGCTTATGCCCGACCCATGCAAATCCACGGACAACCAAATAGAACTACTTCTCCCCCTTTGGCATCGAGACACCAAAAAGGGAGAAGAGCGATGCTAGCACCCCATGGTATCACTCATCGTAGTCCTCGTCCTCGTCCTCTTCTTCATTCTCTTCCTCATCCTCATCTTCAAGCTCCTCAGTGTCACCTTCCTCATCTTCATCATCAGCAGCAGGCGTAGAGGGGAACAAGTGACGCTCCAGCTCACCATAGTTCAGCCCGGAGGAAGAGTTCCACCAAGCATACAAAGTGGGAGGTGTAGGAGCCAGAGGAGCACCCGAAGTGCCAGACACGTGGTGGAGAATGATCTGCTGGGAGTGAGCCAACTCATGGTGCTGCCTGTATGCCTCGTACTGACCCTTGCGCGTGTCCATGCCCATGCAGAGAATGTGACGCTGGAACCAGTTCAGCTGCTTGATCTCACGGGCCACGGGAGGCACAGGGGGCCTACGAGCATCCCTATGAGGCCCTCAGGAGCAGAGGAGGGGTGAGAGGTCTTCCGAACCTTGTTGTATATATTCTTGGTCTTGTGCATCGAGTCAATGTGGAACTCCTCAGCAGGAAGCAGGTGACGGATGAGCATCATAATATAGGGCGCATAGGGAATGGACAGACGGTTGAACATAGCATCACACATCTCATGGTAGATGAAGTCCATGACATCCAGCCTGTACTGCACTGACTCGTCCTCGCAGGAGGCAACCTCATGATAAAATTGAAGTAGCTAAACAAGGTGACCACGGATGCTATCATTGTTGCCCCCACTTGGTGTAATAGAGTCGTGGAAGAGACCCACCAATGCTGCATAGATGGGAGCAAGACCAGCCACAGTACCCACAATGCCATTGTTCACAGTGCAAGGAGAGAGAGCAGCTTCCTTGTTGGGCTTTAGCTGAGTGATGATGTGGTGGCCACTGGCTCTATCCCTGCTGCGGAAGGAGTACCCCAGAACCTCAGCGAACACGTGAAAATCAGCAGTCATGGGCCTGTCATGAGTCATCCACTTCATAGTGCGACGCTCATCCCCACAAATCACCAGAGTGGAGAAGAACTGCTTCACCACCTCAGAGTCAAATGAGCACTAGAGAGACATGAGATGGTGCAGCCCCATCCTCTCAGCCACAAACATTGCATCCACAAGATGCGCCTTCTCCAAAGCCTCAGCAAGTACCAGAGGGTGCATAGGCCTAATGTTCAGCCTGGCATAGATGTCTTCATAAATCCCTTCATACGCACACCAAAAACGGGTATCCCCCAGCTCATCATCACGAGGCAGCTCAGCAAACAAGTCACGGTGACGGATGGCGGAGAAGGAGACCGCATCCAAAGCCCTGTAGTTGATCTTGGGCTCCTTGCCCTTCCTCTTGGACACCCCCTTCCTAGTCCTCTTGGATTGTTCAGCCATGCGCCTCTATTCGTTCTTCCTTCTCCTCAATTCAACTTCGTCCACAAGGTTACCTTGTCCGTCGTCCTGAAAGTATCTTGAGCAAGGACGATGCTTGTAGGTCTTGGGAACACCGGAACCACCTGTGAGGAGAATAAGGGCGATAGCAAGGGGATAAGCATACACACAAGTCCAGGAGAGAGCGTGGAAAAAGTAGTCAAAAAGTTCATAGGACAAACTACTCAATGCATACACCATAGTGAAACTGAAGCAGAATTGAATCTGTCAGGCCGGATTATCCGGCCTGGCCAGGGGCGGATAATCTGGCCCTGGCAGAAATTTTCGATTTCACCTAGATTGAATGCAAAAAAGTAGATCGGGCCTAGAAACTGCAAGACTACGATTTCTATGCGAAAACACATCCTTCTAGACAATGTTCCACCCATAAAGATACACATCTAGCCAAAGATGGGGAGAGAGGGAGTTACCCTCACTCATTGGAGGAAGAACGCGGAGGAGAAGGTACCCGGAGGCGCGTAGAAGAAGATCCGGGGAGGCCCGGAAAATCCGGTGGCCGGAGAGGCTCCGGGGAGGGTGAGGGTGCAGGCGGCGGGGAGGAGGATAGGGCTGGGGGAGAAGTGTTGCTCGTTATGAGCCCTTCCCCCCGAGCCCTGCCCTTTATGATGAAATCCGCCAGGGCCGGATTATCCGGCCAACACTTGGGCCGGATTATCCGGCCTAAATTCTGGGATTCTGTTATACATAGAACCAGGCCCGCGCGTCCCCAAACAACACCCCCACAAGGTGTACAAGGGACTTGTGTGCAAGAATAGATGGCTTAGGGGTAGGGAAGGCTTAGGATTAAGAGAGCCAAACTGAGATGGTACTAGACACTCAAAATTGCAAAATCCAAATCAAATAAAAGTCAAGATTGAGTGTGATTCCCATAAGAACATGAGAGAGCAAATAACATCCAAAAAGATCCAATTCTCCACACGGGAGAGGGTGGTGGCCGAAGCCACCTTGTTGGAGTGTATGGTGTGACACCGCGAAGATATATCTTGGGTTCACGACCAATACTCATCAATAAGCTCAAATATCACAATATGATATTAAGAGAAATGATATATCTTGCTATTGGCATTATGGGGGGAGGGTTAATCCAATGAGTTAGGACCACACTCCCCCTATATCCATGCCCACACCTAGACCAAACAAGGATTGAGATGTACGAGTGAGTGCATGGATAATCAAGACAAGCTCCCGGAATCAATGATATTTAGCTCATTCCTCAAATAGCAGAATCTTGCTTCATCAAGTGGCTTTGTAAAAATATCCGCCAGTTGGTTCTTCATGCTCACAAAGGATAGATAAATATTGCCGCGAGCAACATGGTCTCGAATAAAATGATTCCGAATCTCAATGTGCTTCGTCCTTGTGTGCTGAACAGGATTGTACGCAATTTTGATTGCACTTTCATTATCACATAAAAGAGGCACTTTGTCACAATTGACACCGTATTCCTTTAAAGTTTGCCTCATCCATAATAATTGAGTACAAGCGCTGGCAGCAGCAACATATTTAGCTTCGGCGGTGGAGAGAGATATACAATTCTGCTTTTTGGAGAAACCAACATACAAGAGATCTTCCCAAGAATTGACAAGCTCCAGAAGTGGATTTCCGATCATCCTTATCACCAGCCCAATCTGAGTCAGTATAACCACATAAAGAGAAATTCGAGCCCTTGGGATACCAGAGACCAAAGTTGGGGGAATGAACCAAATATCGAAAGATCCTCTTGACCGCCACTAAGTGGCTTTCTTTAGGAGTTGCTTGATATCTTGCACACACTCCCACACTCAACACATATCAGGTCTAGATGCGTAGAGGTAAAGAAGAGAGCCAATCATGGACCGGTATACCTTTTGGTCCACATCTTTACCATGAGGGTTGAGTTCAAGATGACACTTTGTTTGCATCAGAGTGGCGACACCATTTAGATCCGTCATCTTGAATCTCTTGAGCATGTCTTGGATGTACTTTGCTTGATTAATAAAGGTTCCTTCTCTAAGTTGCTTGATCTCGAATCCAAGAAAGAACCATAATTTCCCCATCATAGACATCTCAAACCTGTCAGTCATAAGCTTTGAAAATTCATCGTTAAAAGCTTTATTAGTAGAACCAAAGATGATATCGTCTACATATAGTTGGCATACAAAGAGCTCCCCCTTAACCTTCTTAGTAAAAAGAGTGCGGTCGATTTTCCCAACTTCGAAGCCACGATCTAACAAATGCTCTTTAAGGTGCTCATACCACGCACGTGGGGCTTGTTTAAGGCCATAGAGTGCCTTATCGAGTTTGTAGACATGGTTCAGGAAGTTAGGATCCTCAAACCCCGGGGGTTGCTTTACGTATACCAACTCATGTAGAGGACCGTTAAGGAATGCACTCTTGACGTCCATTTGCTGCAACTTAAAATTGTTATGAGCAGCATAAGCAAGTAGGATACGGATGGACTCAAGGCGACCCACAGGAGCATAGGTCTCGCCAAAGTCGATGCCCTCAACTTGGGAGTACCCTTGTGCCACAAGTCTTGCCTTGTTCCTCACAACAATTCCATTCTCATCTTGCTTGTTCTTGAAAATCCACTTGGTGCCGATAACATTGCGGCACTCTTTGGGTTTCTCCACTAGTTTCCAGACTTTGTTGCGCTCGAAATTATTCAATTCTTCATGCATAGCAACAACCCAGTCTGGGTCTTCAAGAGCTTCAAAGACCTTCTTAGGTTCCACCATGGAGATATCAGCTTGATGCTCACCAAAACTGGCCAATTCTCTTCTTGTAGAAACCCTTCGTCGAAGATCACCAACAACCTTGTCAAGAGTGGACCCCTCAACTCAAGGTTACGATCAGCCCGAGCCTTGCGACGAAGTTCAATAAGTTTGTTGTCTCTTGGAGGAGGAGATTCATCACTTGAGTCTTCATTGGAAGCATTTTCTCCGCCTTGATCAGTAACTGGAACAACAGTAGCAGGTGGTGGAGACGCATGCCCTTGAGGTGAATTCGTAGCCATAACAGGAGGCTACAGAACTGGAGAGTCAGGGCCGGATAATCTGGCCGATGAAGAGGTCGGATAATCCGGTCTGGGAGTACTTGCAGCAGCTTCATCAGGAGGCCTGGGACTTGCTTGAATAAGAGAGGGGCCGGATAATCTGGGGCTAGCCGGAAAATCCGGCCTGGAGCTTGCGTTGAAATCTTCTCCAGCAGGAGCAACATGGTCAGCTATAGCGGGGTAGTCGGATAATCCGGTGTCAACCAGAAAATCCGGCCTAGAGCTTTTTGGAGCATCTTGACCTTCAGCAGTTGATGGAGATGGTGTAGAAGTTGCCCCCGTGGTTGGAGCATGTTGAGGATGTGTAGATGAGGGCTCTATATGAGTAGAGCGTTGTCCTTCCCGGTCCGCACTTGGGGTGGAAGAATCCCATGCCCATTCTTCTTATGGCATCTTGGGGTATTTCAACATCTGCATCACAAACACCAACTTGCTCCACACGGGAACTGCCATTTTCCTCGAACACCACACTACAAGATTCTACAACAGTTCCGGAGAGCTTATTGTAGACTCTATAAGTGTGGGATTCGGCACCATAACCAAAATACCTTCTAAAGCCTTAGATTCAAACTTAGATAAACGAACTCCTTTAATAAGAAAGAAACACTTACACCCGAATACCCGAAAGTATGAGATGTTTGGCTTGTTACCGGTAAGTATTTCATACAGAGTCTTGTCCAAGATCTTGCGGAGATATAAACGGTTGGATGAATGACAAGCAGTAGAGATTGCTTTAGCCCAGAAGTTATATGGATATTTGAATTCGGCTAACATTGATCTTGTCATGTCCATTAGAGTTTGATTCTTCCTCTCGGCTACACCATTTTGTTGAGGGGTGTATGCAGCGGAATATTGATGTCTTATCCCCTCTTCACTTAGGAACTCATTTAAGGTGTAGTTCTTGAACTCCGAGCCGTTATCACTCCTTATAGCCAGAATGGGGACGTTGTGTTGACGTTGAACCTCGTTGGCGAAGTCGATGACAGTTTGTTGAGTTTCACTCTTCAACTTGAAGAAATAAACCCAAGTGTATCTTGAGTAATCATCAACAATCACTAGGCAATACTTCTTCCCACCGAGGCTTGCATGAGATGGAGGTCCGAAGAGGTCCACATGAAGGAGCTCCAAAATGCTTTTTGAAGAGATAATGGTCTTCCTTCGATGAGGTGAATCATGCATTTTCCCTTCAACACACGCCCTGCAAACACGATCTTTGGCAAAAGAGACATTTTCTTTTAGTCCAAGAATGTGGCCACCCTTGTGGAGACTTTGCAAAGTTCTCATATTGACGTGGGCTAGTCGGCGATGCCATAGCCAGCCCGCGTCAGCCTTTCCGAAAAGACACATCGGGCTTGTAGTGGTTTTCCCCGAAAAGTCCACCACGTACAAGTCGTTTTCGACATATCCCACGAAAGCGACTTTAAGAGACTTGCTCCACAAGAGTACCACTAAATTAGCATCAATGTAAACTGCAAAGCCCATCTTACCAAGGGCACGAACTAAAAGTAAGTTATACCCGAGGGTCTCAATAAGCATGACGTCCACGAGAGAGATATCGTGAGCCACCACAACTTTGCCGAGACCCAATACCTCAGATTTTGACTTATCACCATAGGAGACGGTAATGTGATCAAGATTTGGCCGCATCTCCGTGATGATCTCCTTGCTTCCGGTCATATGACTCGTGCAACCGCTGTCGAGTACCTATTTAGAACCACCGGAAGCATAACCCTACAAGAAAATTACTTCTTGGTTTTAGGTACCCATTTTTTCAATGGGTCCTCTCATGTTAGTAACAAGGGTCTTGGGAACCCAAATAGACCAAGGAATGTAACAATCATAAGGCCCTACATAACTAGCATAAACATCACCATAATAATCACAATATAATTCAAAGTTAGGAATGTTGCTAGTCTTCGATTGAGCAGTCTTGCTCTTCTTCTTCTTTTTCTTGTTTTTCTTGCTCTTTATCTTGGGTATGTAACCAAGACCTTCTTTACTATTGTTTGTCCTTTGCCTGCTTAGTATCTCATCAATAACTCCTTTACCTTTGTTTTGAGAACTTCTTGCAAGGTCTTCTTTTCCAAAGGATGAAGTGGAGGTACTTGGCACATCATACCGTTTCAATTGAGTTTGGAGCTGGTCATGAGACTCATTTAGAGTAGAATGATCACTCTTCAATGCCTTGTGAGCACTTTCAAGATTATCAAACTTCTCCAAAAGTCTAGCATGAACAGCCCCAAAGTCAATCTTTTCTTTCTTTAGTTTCTTTACCTTGGCAAGAGCATGGTCACGTTCTTTAATGAGCTGAGCTATAGCTTCTTCTTGTGACTCCTCAAGGGATTCGAGTCTTTCTTCCAAAGATACTCGAGCTTCCTCTTCCTCTTCCAAGGCATTCTTCAAACAAGCTATCTCCAAGGCATCTTCTCTTTCAATTCTGCCCTTTTCTTCAAGGAGATCTTCGGCTTGAGCAAGTTGACTCATAAGAGCATCAAAATGAAGTTTGTGCTCACCTTGTAGGTTAGTGAAAAAAGTATCCAAGGCAATAACTTCTTCTTTCATTTCAAGATTGTCATGATCATCCATATCCAAAATTATGTTAGTATTAGGAAATGAAGAGCTAGAAGTTGATACCTCGGATCCTCTTGCCATTAGACAAGTGGCGTTGTTGTTGATGGCGTTCTCGTTCGGTGAGTCGAAGAGAGAGGAGGGAGTCGAGGTGGTGGCTATAGCATCCACTTCGCGGGAACTATCATCATACTCTTCATCTTCACTTGCAGAGGAGTATTCCTCTTGAGCTACAAGGACAATCTTGGGTTGCTTCTTGAAAGAGCCATTCTTCTTAATAAACGACTTCTTCTTAGGAGCTTTGGATTTCTCTTTAAGAATGAGCCTGCCACCATTGTCTTCTCTATTTTGATAAGGACACTCGGCTACAAAGTGCAATCTATCTCCACAGTTGAAGCAAGTTCTCAATCCTGTTCCACTTTCTCTTCTTTCATTTGACCTGTTCTTGCGCTCAAGTTCAGACTTGGCTTTGGCAGGGTCCTTCCAAAAGTTCCTTGCATAGAATGCCATGTACTCACCATGAGCACGTTTGAACTCATCGGGGAAGTCCATGGATACCCCCTCAAAAGCTCCTTCATCTTCCTCTTGCTCAACAACATTGGCTTTGAGAGCCACATTGACACCCTTTTGCATTCCAATGGCCCGAGCACGAGCATCTTCAGCATTCTTTTCCGCCACTTTGAATGGCGCCATTTCTTGCATGACTCCGTTGGATGTCATTTGATGATAGTTGTGTCTACCTTGCAAGCTCTTCAAATCCATTGGTTCGAAAGGCATTAAGGCACTCACATACTTTCTTTTTATCCATGCATCATCAATGTGGGTGGCCCCATGCTTCCGGAATGTTGTTGCGATGCCCTTGAGTCTTCTATACATGTCCTCATGGTTTTCACCATCCAACATGTAGAATCCCTCAGATTCATTACTAAGGGCATCATACCTGTTTCTTCTCATGCTTTCATTTCCAACGAAAAGGTCTGTAAGAGCATCCCACGCCTCTTTAGCTGTGTTGAGTTGTTCAATGTGTGGAATGTCCTTGGGACCCACACCCAGCTGTATCATGTGGAGAGCGGTGGCATTCAACTGGCTATCCACAACTTCCCTTCTTGTTAGATTGGTTTGATCTCCAATATGAAGACCTTCTTCAATAATCCTCCACAATTCAATAGAGGAGCTGCAAACATGAGATTTTCATTAGGAATTGCCATTGGTTAAAAGAGGATGTAGTGAGCTTGGGTGGATCACCCCTATTGTTTATATGAGGATGAGGGATAGGTGGGTCGGGGGAATATATGTGGCGAACCTCACTATATTCCTCCTTACCACTTCCCTTTTTGGAGGTGGAACCATTTAGTTTTTCACCTTCCACATCATCATCATTGGATCCGGTGTTACCCTTTTCCTTAGATGATGGTGTGGGAGCCTCAGAGGAGGATGGAGATGGGGCTATGGATGATATAAGGCGAGCAATCATTTGATTCATCTCCTCCATCTTGGCCTCAAAGGATTTCAACAAGGTTGTTTCCAATGACTTGAGATCATCCATTGTGACCTTATCCACAGCCTCATTTCCATCATCCTTGGTACCCATACTACTCTTAGGCGGTTAAGCCCGGATTAAGAGCCGGGGCTCTGATACCAATTGAAATGGATCGTATGGGCACCTAGAGGGGGGTGAATAGGTGCTACACCAATTTTTAATTCTTTTTCAATTTTAGGCTTAGCACAAAGGGTAAATTCTCTAGATAAACTATTAGGTGGAATTTCCCTATATGCAAACCTATCTACTAGCGATTAAAGAGCGAGTGGAAGAGGAACAAGTAAACCAAAGTGAAGCACGTGGAGACACAAGATTTGTTTGACCGCAGTTCCTTCCTTGTTAAGGGAAGTACGTCTGCGTTGGAGGGGTGGGCGGTACTAATACCACCACGCCACAAAAGGCCTCACCCTGTTCTCCGATGGATCTCGCCACAACAGGCCTGATCCACCTTCCACTATAGGTACCCTTCGAGGCGGGCACCGGCGCCTTTACACAACTAGCAGTGCAACAACTCCACAACAACTTGGAGGCTCCCGAAATGACAACAAGCTGCCACAAGAACAAACTTATCAAATACAATAAACAAGATCTAGGTATTGACAAGAATACTAGATCAGGGATTTCTCCAAGTGAATGGAGAGGAGTTGAAGCGCTTGATTCTTGATGATGATGATGAACTTCTCCTCCTTCAATTCCACCAAAGATCAAGACCTTCGGGTGGTTGAAGTGGGAGAACGAGTATGAGAGCTCTTGCACAATGTCTGGTCAATTTCGAATGAATCAAGAGTTCTGAATGTTGGGGAAGAAGGGGTACTTATACCCCCTTCCGAAACCATCCGTTGCACACTTTGGGGGCCGGATTATTCGGCCTGGGGAAAACACCACCCCAGACTCGAAATATCCGGCCTGGGGAAGAAAAACCGCCCCAGTTCGGATTTTCTAGGAGAAAATCCGACCGAATACCGTGCGACGCGCCTTGACCCCTTTTGCTCGAAAACTGGGGGCCAGATTATCCGGCCCTTGCGACACCCAGATTATCCGGCCTAGGGAGGAAAAACCGCCCCAGTTCGGATTTTCCGGGAGAAATTCCGACTGGACACCGAGCGACGCGCCTTGGCTTCCTTGAGAGATGAGGTAGGCCGGATTATCCGGATCTTGGTGGGACGGATTATCCGGCCCCCCTCAAAACTTCCTGCACACTTAGCACACATGAAAAGTCTCCGTAGTATTATTATCTAACACGCAAAACATAGGAAAACATGAAATGTTCTTTCAGTCATTATGTGTATTCCAAGTATATGATAGATGTTTATATTACATGCTATAATTGTATTAATACGTAAACGTTAATACATGTGTGTTTAATAAACAAATAGAAAGTTCCTAGTTATGCCTCTCTTTAAACTAGCTCGTTGATTAACAAGATGATCAAAGTTTCCTGATCATGGACATTGGATGTCGTTAATAACGAGGTCACAACATTTGTGAAATGATGTGATGAACATTCATCCGAAGTATAGCATTACGATCAAAGTCATTGTGTTTATATTGCTATAACATCATACGAAGTAATCCTAGTCCTTAGACCATGAGATTATGTTAATCACTAACACCGGAAGAGTATCTTGATAACATCAAATGTCACACCGTAAAAGGGTGACTATAAAGGTGGGTTTAGTGCTACGAAGGTGTTATATAGAGGCTCATGGATCAAGAGTGGGATTTTTCCATCCCGATGACGGATAGATATACTCTGGGCCCTCTTGGTGATATCACATTAAGAATAGCTTGCAAGCAAGTGATGTGATCACTAGAATGTTATATCACGGGAACGAGAAAAGAGTGCATGTCGGTAACGAGATCAAACTAGGTATTTGGATACCGATGATTGAATCTTGTACATGTAATATATCACGAGACAAAGGATTAAGTTACTAGTGTTAACGGTTCTCATGATCACAGAAGTCATCATTAAATGTGTAGGAGTCAGAATGGATCTCCAGGTCCCGCTTCTGATTATTGATCTGAGAGAGGTGTCGATCATGCCTGCATTATTCGTGAACCATATGGTGACACACTTCAGGGTTACCAAACACCATTTGGAGCAAATATGTTTCAGATGGAAGAATTGCAAAGCGCTGGAATTATTTCAATGGACACCAGAATTGTTTCGGGTGAAATGGCTGAAATTGGTTCTGCATGTGATATTGAAATATTGCAGGGGGTTTATGTAAATGTTTGTTAATTAAAGTAATTAACAAAATTCTAAATAAAATAAATAAAAGAATTTTATTAAATGAGAGTTGCATTAAATTTGGTGGAAATTTAATGCATGTGAGTGGATGTGTGAGTGGAGGCGTGTTTATGTGAGTGGAGCTTCCACCCACATGAATGAAGGAAGAGGTGGGGGAACCTCCATGGCCACCGTCCATGGGAGGGGGTTGCCCCCTCTCCCTATAAAAGGCCCCCTCTCCTCCTCACAAAGCACACCTCATCGTGAAGGATCTCTCTCCTCCTCTAGATATATGGTCTTGGATTAGCGAGATACATGTTCCCGGTGGCATTTCGTCTAGAAGAAGTTGCTGCTTCCACTGATTTGCTAGAGCGAGGAGGTGGAGGTTGTTCGGTGGCCAGAACGTGTGTGCGAGGATGGATGCGCTGCTGATTTGTGGCGCTAGGACTTCCACACGATCTTAAGATCGGCAAGCGTTCGGCTGCATCATCCACGAGTTCCATCTCGTTAACAAAGCTTTGTTGTCTTCGAGGGTAAGTTCTCTATGGATGTATATCTACCCATTGCTTGTATCTAGTAGATAGATCTTGGCGTATAATAGTTCCCATCATAGAATTTTTTTTGTTTTCTATGCTGCGAACCCAACATGGATGGGTGACCCAAATAGACCAATGCATCTGGCTCGACCCATTCTCCCACCAAATTTAGGCTGCGAAAGCGTCTTGCCAGAAGATCTAGATTTAGGCCACCAAACATGGATGGGTGCACGCGTTTAATGGCTTTGAAGTGCAACAATTTTTCTTCACGTTTAAACCTCATATTAGTCAAATAATTGATGAATTATCTCTCTAGCCTTGCCACTAATGACTAATTATTGCATAAATGTGCAAATACTTTTTCCTCCTTGCAGGAAATGGACACTTTTATGGTGAAATCTAGGCTAATTAATGAGAAATCACGAGTTGCTAATTTCCCCAAGTCAAAGAGGCCATGAAGGAGATGTCCAAAAGTTTTAATGACCATTGATGAAGATGGAGCTCGTCCATATGATGCGCCCTTACCATGTGCCACCGCATTCACCTCGTCAAGTTGAGCAACTTTCTTGAAGGCACCTATATATAATTCAGATCACAACCGCTAGAAACCCCAACGCTTCACTGCAGAAGAACACATCTGAAGCCATTCACATATGTGGAGAGGAGATCCACCATAGATCCATCACCATAGTCATCCCTCTACTCCGTCATCATTTCCCCACCATACCCATAGTCATCTACTTGTAATATTGATATCATCGTTATTGGTAAATTATAAGACTATTTATTATTTTTCTTAATAATTTTTGTGCAATGTTTATGATTATTGATCTAGTCATTAGTGAGTAGTCCTCACAGGCTACGGACTAAGGCATGGCCTAGCAGTTGTATGTGCATCCTCTAACATGGATATTGTGTTGTCATTTTGATATTGGATTTATCCTTTGTATTCTTGTCTCTTACCTCGATCGAAGGACTTGTCGGGTATCCAAGACCCTAAGGATCGATCTAGGTATTGAGGTGAGATGACTGGTAAACGGCTTCTACGCATGAAACCTAGTGACAACAAGGAGAGTATAGTAGTTGTTTAGGGGTCCATTTGGGAGTAACGCTAACGTCATAGATCATAAGACTTTGGATTATTTTACGTAATAACCGTGTAACCCCGTGTGTCGGGTGGTGTAGTGGCCGGACAAAAGTCTATAGTAGATGTGGCTGGAAAATACTACAGTAGTTACGGACATATCGCCCCTGAATTTTATCTAATATAGATCACAACCAATGCAACCATACAAACACTCTTCTCTTAGCATATACAGATGCATCAAACTCCAGTCGAAATATTATGGACTATTTAGAGTTCTCTAAAAAGTGGGAAACACAGCCTACAAACTCTTTGAAAGGACATGTATGCCCACATGTGTGGTTTTGGTAATTGATGACAATCTCTATGGACTAATGTGGGAATTGAGTTTTGCTCTTGGGCCATGTGTTAGTAGTTTTACTTGTAGGCTTTGTCCATTGGCATATCTTGGGCCATGTGTTGGTATAAAGGTTGAAAAATGAAGAAGAAGAAGAGGTTTATCAAGACAAGTGCAAAGAGTTGAATCTCGATGGATCAACACTCAAGAAGGAATGAAGAAGTACAAGCTCAAGATGCGCCATCTCTAGAAGATCTCATGCTTGAAGCTTCCCATCGTCGGTGATCATGGAGTGATGAAGACAAGTTCAAAGAAGTGGTTTCCCCATGGAGTATGGGGGAGACATTCACAAGTCTTCATCAAGCAAGAGCAAGAAAGAGCAATCAAAAAGGTGGTTCATCTTGAGAAGGACAAGATGGTCTTCATCGAGCTCAAGTGGAATGCTCAAGGCAAAGGTATGATCCTGATAGGGTTTCTCTTTAGCCAGTCTCATGTTGTTAGTTGGGAGACCAGGTTTAGGATAGATAGTCGTACTATCAACAGGGGATCTCGAGTGAGTGACTTGATCGCATCGTTCGAAGAGAGCTCAAACCTTTGCATTCTTGCATCATCTTTCTTGGTTTTCATTTGGATCTTGTCCATGTGAGGATCTAGATCTAGTGGTTATCATCATAACGAGCTCTAGTTCATCAAATAAGGATTTCCCTTGCATATCTTTTTGTGGTTTTGATCTTGCGGGTCTTCTGGCTCCACAACTTGGGAGATATATCACATATATTCATGATATTTTTTCCCTTGGTGATACCCAATATATTCATGGTATATCTCACATATATATTCATGCCCTAGCAGTTTTGTTGGATTCTATTCGTTGTTATCTTTCCAAAAAAATTGGTTTCATCTTGTTTGGAGTTCGGATGTAAAATTTATTACAGTTTTGGTTTCTGAAGTCTCCCTGACAGGAAGTTCCGGCTCTCCACCAGTAGTACCGTTAGGGCATGTTTGCCGCCGGTAGCACCGGTGGAAGTTTCGGTCAATGTTCTGATGCCCCTAGGATTTGTTCGGTAACTTCTCTGTTTTGGTGAGTTCTATTTGGCAGAATTTTGGTTGGATGTTTAGGAGGTAGTACCTTCCACGCCGGAAGTTCGGTGCACCGGCGGTAGTACCGGCCATGCCAGTTTTCTATCTCTTCCATGTCACTATTTTCTGACCGTTGGTTGGGTGCCACTGGAAGTTTCGTCCACCCACCGGAAGTTCTGGCCAAGGTCACAAATTCCCAAACAGTCAGATATGGGATCCCTTTAAAAGGGGATCCTCTTCCCCTTCATGGGTATGAGTTCTTTTGGTCTGTTTTTCTCTCTCTCTCTCCTCCAGTGTTGACCTTTAAGAGCTTGTCCTATCCCCCCCTCCTATGATTCTTGCATCTTTTTGTGGGATTTGTGAGAGGAGATCTAGATCTACAACCCCACCAAACCAAAGCCCTTCTTTGTGGAGGAATCCTTGGGATCTAGATCTTAGAGAGTTTTGTGTTCTCCTCTTGTGTTCTTCCTCCCTTATTCCCCTAATAGCTTTTGTAGCTTTGTTGGATTTGGGGAGTGAAGGACTTGCCCTTGAATTTGTTACATAGGTTTGAGTTATCCGTAGAGATTCGGTGAGTACAAGATTGTGGGCTTGTTACTCTTGGGTTCTTGGAACCCTAGACGATTGTGTGGTTGGTGTGTTGACTTCTTGAGGCCTCCAATTGAGTTGTGGAGTGGCCTCAAGCTTGTGTCCTTTTGTGGCCTCAAGCTTGAGGCCCACCTGCTATTCCTACACCAAATCTTCCCCTGATTAATGACAAAGGCAACATAATGGCAGGCCTTGAGAAGATTTTCGAAAGAAAATAAATCCCAAGAGAACAAATGAAACATTGTTATTCGTGTTGTCCAATAGTTAATCAAATGATTGAATCTACCACTAGAATCTGCGACATTGGAGTATTTGATAGTTTGGGAGAAATAATAACTTGTATTGATTGATCAAGATTACACAGAATATATAGGACACGAGCCAGCCTAGGGCTTAGTAAACTGACTATAGAGTCCTAGCCTAACACAACTACATATCTAATACCCCCTTCCCCGCGCAGTGTCAACGTCGAGCGCAATGATGTTGAGACTAGAGCGAATGTTGATGAAGGAAGTCGGATGCAGTCCCTTTGTGAATATATCAGTAAATTGAGCACCTGTTGGGACATGTAGAACACGAACTCCTCCAAGAGCCACTTTCTCGCGAACAAAGTGAATATCAATACCGATGTGCTTTGTACAACGATGCTACACTGGGTTGGAAGCCATATATACCGTGGAGATGTTTTCACAATAGACAATGGTGGCATGCTGGATGGGTCGATGAAGTTTAGCAAGGAACTGTCGTATCCAAATGGCTTCAGCTACAGCATGTGCAACTGCCCTGTATTCTACTTCAGTCAAAGATCTAGAAATCGTAACCTGCCTTTTTGAAGATCAAGAAACAAGATTATCACCCAAATAAACACAAAATCCGGATGTGGATCATCGAGTATCTGGACAACTTGCCCAGTCTACATCAGAATAAACTGTCAAGCTTGTAGGAGAAGAAGAATTTAGTAGTAATCCATGATCTAGAGTGCGTTTGAGATAGCGACGAATCTTTTTGACATGAGAGAGATGAGGAACACGAGGATCATGCATAAAGACACAAGCTTGTTGAATAGAATATGAAATATTGGGGCATATGAGGGTGTCATACTGGAGAGCACCAGTGATACTACGATAGAAGGTGGGATCGGGAACGAGATCACCATCAGCTGATAGCTTGGTGCCAACTTCAGCCGAGTACGGCAAGGCTGGCATTCGAGCGTTCTAGCACAAGACAATAGATCAATAACGTATTGACGTTGGTGAAAGAGCATGTGGCCCCCATGTGTGGTTTTGGTAATTAATGACAATCTCTATGTACTAATGCTTGTATCAAGTTGCACTTGTAGGAATTGTCCATTGGCATCACGTGGAGGATGTGTTGGCTTCAAGGTATAAGTAATGAAGAAGAAGAAGAATAAAGAAAAGAAGATCAAGGGTGTCTTTAATAAGAAGATAGAGTTCCTCATATGTATCTTCAAGACATCATCCAAATGGAGTTAGAAGAAATGTTGTGCAAGCTAAAGATGCGCTATATCTAGAAGATCTCATGCATGAAGCTTTGAATGCTCGTGATCATGGATCGATGAAGACAAGATCAAATAATAGGTTTCCCCATGGTGTATGGGGGATAAAGTTGCAAGTCTTCATCAAGCGAGTGCATGGAAGAGAAAACAAGAAAGGTGTTCCATCTCTAGGTGTAGAAGATTGATGACTGCAAGTGCACAGATTGTTTGTAGCTAGTATCAAAATAAAGATATCGATTCCACAGGGAGCAGGAGTCTGAAGTCTAGTAATTCTTGAAATAAATATTATGATAGAAATGCTAAATAAAGTTCTAAGTGACAAGATAAAATGCGAGTATTGTGTAAAAGGGTGTTTTGGGGTTTTAGGTATAAGAGCAATAATAAAGTAAAGTAAAACAACTGAAAAGAGAAAGTAAGTATCGCATATGTAAGAGAGATTAGAATTACAATAGAGAAAAAGCGTTCTCAGGGAGTAGCGGATACACCACTAGCATTATAAGGAGCTAAGATAAAGATTATTATCATGAACATTCTCAACTATGTATGTGTGGGAGGAACTCCATATTTGGACAAATAGGCAGCAACCGCTGCTCACATCATCCTCATAACCACAGCAGTCAGCAATCGACATCAATCGAATTACTGCGCTATTATAGGACGTATCCCATGGTATGGATAGTGTTCCGTGAGTTTCCCAAGTTGATACGTAAGGAGTGCCAACAGCTTTATAGTCACTGTAAGTGCTAACACACCTCTGTCTACCAACAAGTAGTTCCCTCCATCAAGTCCCCATGAGAGGCAAATATTGAGAGGTCGACTTCTCTCAACATCAAGATGGAGACAATCTAACACATGGGCACAATGATGAATATCATAATAGACTTTATCTTATTTCAATATCATACTAGGGTTTCTCCATCTCCCCAAGAACTAATGATCTACTCAGACATGGAGGCAATCAACATCATGGCAATAACAGTGGTATCTATCATAGATGAATAGTACTTATATAAATCCACAACGAGTACGGAAATTACAACAAGATCTAGACAAGATGTAGATGGGATGGATGGAGATGGTGGTGATGCAGCGGTGGATGATGAAGATCGATGCCTTAGCCTCCCGGATCTGCTCAAGGCGAAGATGGATCCCAGTGGATGAGTTCCCCCTCCAGATGCCTTCCAAAGGTGAGGTTTCGGCGATTTCTGGGTGTTCTGTATGTCGTCTCCCTGATCCAGTTGCACGGGTAAAACTATTTGCGGAGGCGGAGGTGGCGCCAACTATACGGCCGGAACTATACGGCCAGAAAATTTATTCCGGTCGTATAGTTGGTCGTTGAACCCTCTGTCTCATTTATTCGCTTCTGGTTTTTTTCTGGTATTATTAATATTTCCCAAATAAGCGTTTTACGTTGTTTTTGACTCCTTTTCTCCTTAGTACAACTGTTCCAAGAAATGTATCTATTGGATCCATCATCTGTCCTAATCCTGGTGAAAACAAACATAAAATGTGCGTGTGAGCGCCGTGAAATACCAAGATCCTACATCTACAATGCAAAATAATAATGTAAAACATGATGCAAATATGCACTCATCAACTTCCCCAATCTTAGACTCTTGCTCGTCCCGAGCAAGTTTAGCTTAATGGATGTGATCCTCATATTCATGAAGCTGAGTCGATAAAATAAATGAGGCAGTTGCAACATGTGTTTGTAATATACGATACATAGGAATGAGTTCATGAATAGTACATTACTCGAACCATCTGAATAATATTAGCAGGCTTCCACACCTTAGTAATCAACAGTTCACAAAAGATGAATCTCAACATAGTGTAAAAGTATCCGGTTCAACCGAATGAATTAGCGAGGTAGTCCCAAGTGTTTTAGGATCACATATTAACTTGGGATGCAAAATCTCAAAAGTGTCTCTTCGTCATACTACAATATAGTGGTATATGCCTATTTGCTCTTTGCACACTCGCTCTTTTTCTTCTTTCTTTTCTTCTCTTTTATATATATGCTCACCCTTTTGTTTAAATGTTGTGCAAAGGAGCTAGCCATATATTCCACTTCATGTAGGAATCCAAAGTTTAACGAACTCAATTATCAAATTCCAATTGTATATGAAGCATTCTTATGACTTAAGGATTCTACCTCGACTTGTTCTCACTCTATTTTGATGGCACTTTTGTTTTCCTTTGTTCAAGGTTTCCTTTTAAACTCAATTGCATAGATAGTTTTTCTTTGTAAATCAAACCATAGACTTACAACCTATTGACCAAATTATCTTTATGTGTTCCATTAATACCAATGGTGTGGAAGACTCCTATTGTTATCATCAAGTGCAAGTAAAATTATACTCAAGCCATTCGTATATCCAATAAAACAAACACAAACTCAATATTGCTCCATATATAATAATAAACTCGGAATTTCATTAAAGGGATTGACTATTCCTGAAGGGAATTATAATGATGCAAACTTTATTGCTAGTTTGAACTAATGCAAAAATAGTAATAAAAATTATAAGATAGATTACAAGGTCTTAAAGATCTCCCCAAGCTTGGAATCAAGCCAGGCGGGATCAAATAATCCCTTGCGATTATTTGATACCGTGATTGTTGTAGATCACTGTGGTGCCATGGCGCGTGGTATCTTCTCCTCACGGGCCAGCCTGAGACGGAGGGATTGATTGGCGCTTCTAATTCTTTAACATGCAGCTTGTAGAAAAGATTATTCCTCTCTAGCACTTTCACTTGTTCTTTAATGAATTCATTGTTCTCCTGAAGTGTTTGTAGCGCCTTTAGACTCATAGAAAAACCTTCTTCGGTTGTCTACTTGATATCTTCATCAATTTTGTCAAGATAAAGTCGCGGCAATCAAAGATGTTTGGGTGTCCCTGGCTTCTCCTTGTCCAACTCTTCAATCTTAAACTCTAGGGCCTTCAAATCCCTCTTCCGACACCCATGGTCAGCGTCGAGGAATTCCAAAGGGATAGCCTTGATCTCCTTACCTTGCTCGCTATTGCTCCCAATCTCCATAGTTGCCTTACTTCTTTGCTTCTATTCCTTGGTGTGTGTCCTCACGTGTAAAATAAGGTGGATTGGTTTCTGGAGATTAAGATTAGAGAGAGAGACAATGGCAATATATAAGGGGGGTCAGAGGCCGGTAAAACTCGCGAGAAACACCAAATTATCGCCCAAGAAAAGAATTTTAACGAAACAGGAAAAGAAATCACGGATTTGGAAGTGTCCTGCCGCGTAACGACCAACTATATGGGCGCGACCCGTATAGCTCCGGCCGTATAGTTGGTTCCGGGCAGATATTTCCAAATATCTCGAGTCCAGGTCGATTAAATCACGACTCGAAACCGACAATAAGAGAGATTTGTTTTAGATGAATAAATGAAAAGACAAACAAAAAGTGTCTGAGAGTTTAACGACCAATTATACGGTCAGAATTTTGGCTCCAGTCGTATAGTTGCGACCATATAGATATAGACACCAAAAATCAAAAGTATCTGAGAGTTTAACAACCAACTCTCGAAATGTTGGCTCCGGTCGTATAGTTGTGATCATATAGATACAGACACCAAAAATCAAAAGTGTCTGAGAGTTTAATGACCAACTGTACGGTCAGAAATTTTAGATCTGGTCATATAGTTGCAACCATATAGATACAGACACCATAAATCGAAAGTATCTGAGAGTTTAACGACCAAGTATACGGCTGGAATTTTGGCTCCGGTCGTATAGTTGCGACCGTATAGGCTCAGATATTGAAAACAATTTCACGATGATGATACAAAGAGTTTAACAACAAACTATACGGCAGGATCTTCCTCTCCGGTCGTATAGTTCCGCCCGTATAGTTGGTAAAACCCCTCAAAAACTTCAGAAAAACACAAGGAATTCAAAGGCAGAATTTCCAGAAGTAAAATTTGTGAAAACAAATCACTTATTTCAGTAAGAACACTTACCTTGCACTTACTGTTTGCTTATTCGGGGATGAAAATCTCTTCCAACAACAAAGACTTCTTCTCTTTTGTAGGAATTGACCTTAGTTCATTGAATAATTCTTGTAAACAAAAATCACCAGGACTAAAGTTCTTCTCAACAAGATTGGTGTCTTGCTGGGCAGGCATGGACACTGCATCTAACATCTTTATTTCTTGTCTCTACATAATCTGCAACTCAAATTCTTGAAGTGAAAGAATCCAACGGATCAGTCTTGGCTTATGGTCTTTCCTCTCAAGGAGTTGTTTTAAACCATCACGATCCATATGAACTCTTATCTTTACATCAACTATGTAAGAACAAAATTTATCACAAGAGGAAAATACGGCAAAAAGTTCCCTTTCTTCCTTAGGGTAATTCTTTGAGGACCATTTAGAGTTCTACTAGCATGATGTATAATATTAAATCTCTGACCAATGTGTTATCCCAGAGTTACTCCTACAACATCATCACTAGCTTCACATATTAAGTCAAAGGTTGTATCCCATATAGGTGGTTTAATAATAGGAGCACGGGATAAAGCATGTTTGAGTTTATCAAAGGCTTCAAGACATTTATCATCAAAATTAAATCTTACTCCCTTTTGCAAGAGGTTAGTCAAAGGTTTAGATATTCTAGAGAAATTTCTAATGAACCTTCTATAAAAACCCACATGACCAAGGAAACTTCTTATACCTTTAATATCCCTAGGTTGTGGCATTCTCCCTATTGCCTCAACCTTATCTCTATCCACTTAAATTCCCTTACCTGACACCTTGTGTCCAAGGACTATACCTTTTTTGACCATAAAATGGCTTAGAACAAGATTAGTTTCTTCGCAACGCTGCAAAACTCTTTTGAGATTATCCAAACAACTAGTAAACAAAGTTTCGTAGATGGAAAAGTCATCCATAAATACTTCCATTATAAGTTCTATAAAATCCGCAGAAATAGCAGTCATGCATCTTTGAAAAGTAGCAGTCATGCTCAAGACAGGCACTCAATATCAAATACTGCACTATTCATGTTTGGTCCATCAAACTGAGTTGTTTGACTATTTCAAATGGGAAACACAAAGAGGATTACTGGGTACCCATGTAGATTTGGGCAATCTGAGAGAATTTATATCACCTTAGATAACCTTAGATATAGATTTCCCTCATGTGATTAGCCAGGAAGAAAATGATTTAATGACAAGAGAATTCTCAATGGAAGAAATCAAAGAAATTGTATTTTCTCTAGCCCATAATAAGAGCCTTAGCCCTGATGGTTTTCCTGGGAAATTTTATCAGTTCTTTTGGGACAAAATTAAGGGTCCCCTAATTTTTTTGATGAATTTATTAAAGGGAATCTGGATATTGGTAGGTTAAGTGTGATTATGCCATGGTGATTCAAAAGTTTAGACCCATTTTCTTGATGAATGGCAACCTAAAAATGATCACGAAGGGATGAACAACAGATAGGCTTTAGTGACACATGACATAATTGATAAAACTCAAACTTCCTTTATGAAAAATAGATCCATAATGGAAGGGGTGGTTATTTTGCATGAAGTGAAAAGGAAAAAACTGTCTGGGGTCCTTCTCAAAGTAAATTTTGAAAAGGCCTATGACAATGTCAATTGGACTTTTTTATACAATGTGATGGTCAAAAAAGTTTTTTCTGATAAGATAAATGATTTGAATTTTGAATATAATATCAAGTGGAAATATTAAAATTAATGATACTTTAGGTCCCTATTTAGTACTCATAGAGGTGTGATACAGGGGGATCCTATGTCTCCCATTCTGTTTAACATGTCTGTTGATTCTATGAGCACTATGGTTAAAAATGCTCAAAATGTTGGTTCGATAACTGGGATGGTTCCTCATTTGCAGTAGAATGGTATTGCTATTCTCCAATATACAGATGATACAATTTTCCTTTTGGAAGAAGTTTTTGAAAATGCAAGAAACTTAAAGTTTTTGCTGTGTTTGTTTGAATAGATGTCTGGTCTTAAAATAATTTTTTGGAAGAGTGAGGTTTTCTAATTAGGATCTTGTATTGAACATAGCAGTTTTATGAGGAAATTTTCACTTGCAAAGCAAGTGACGTTCCTCTCACATATCTAGGGATACCAATAGATAAGAAAAAAAACTTCTTAACATTCATTGGAAACCTATGGAAGAGAAGATGGAGAAGGAACTATGTTGTTGGCAAGGGAAATTGTTGGATGTTGGTTCTAGGGTCATCTTGCTAAACTCCTATGTTTCTTGTATTATTTTCTATATAATGTCCTTTTATAAACTTCTTGAGGGGGTAAGGAAGAAGTGTGACATTTATAGAAGTAGAATGCTCTAGCAGGAAGAGTAGGGGATTAGGAAGTATCATTTGATGAATTGGGAAATTGTTTGCTCACCAAAGGATTTTGGTGGACTTGGGATGTTGAATTTGGATATTATGAACATTGGTCTATTATGCAAATGGATTTGGATATTGGAGTATGAAGATGTGGCTTGGCAACAAATTCCGAGGAAAGAATATCTTCAGAAAGAAACTCTATCTCAAATTGAGAAAAACAGAGGGTATCACAATTTTGGTAAGGTCTTATTAGTGTGAATAACATTTTTTACAATTTTTGTGATAGGATTGTGGTGTCAGGAAGTAAAACAAGGTCCTCCGAAGATGTTTGGCATAAAGGGGAAAGTATGGAAAAGAAATTTCCAAGACTTTTTTACCTTTATTTTAATAAGAATATTACCCTAGATATGGTGGTTCGATCTAGTGGTGCTTGTATGATTTTTAGGAGGTGTCTCTGGGGTGAAGTGGCTAGGGAATGGTCTAAAATGTTGGATATAATTCACCAGGTGGTGCTCAGAGATGGAGAGGATAAGGTGAGCTGGAAAATTGGGAAAAAGGATTTACGGTGAAATCATTGTACAATGCTTTGCAAACCAGGCCTCCAACTAAAAGTTTTAAACTGTTGTGGAGTATAAAGATTCCTGCAAAAATAAAGATCTTTTTGTGGTTGGTTATGTGGGGGAGAACATTAACAAAAGATAATTTGAAAAAGAAAGGCTAGGCAGTGCATGTTCTGTGCATCTAATGAGAGCCTAGATCATTTGTTCTTCCGATGTCCTATGGCAAGTGTGTGGTCTCTTTTCCAATGCGCTTTTGATTCCCTAGCTCAACTTGATTCGATCCATGGATTGTGGGTCTGGGTAATTAAATTTGTTGGTTCTGAAAAAACTGCAGCTGAAATTGGTTTGGCTGAAATTGGTTTTGACAATATTCTACCTTGTTTTGACAATATTCTACCTAATGATGCTGGTGATATACTTTTTCAAATTTGTCACTGGATTGATTATTGGGGTGCATTGCAGACGCTAAAGGTGCAAAAGGTACTGCTGAGAAGCACTAAACTCCTGAAGATGGTGCTTCATGAAGTCTACAATCGATCGAGAGTCTGGGCGCCCATATGTCGAAGAATAATCAGTGGACAGTCTTCGTCATGAACGATCGTATCTGGTCTTTGATCAGTTTACGTAGAGGCAAAAATTGGAGTAACTTAGTTCGTCTTGTGTGCTTTTTGGTTCATGCTGTTCTTTCTGTTGTGATGTAAGTTGGATCTGAACGATGTAGCATGTCAAGTTTCGTTAACCTTTTACACTTATTTAAAAAAAAGGTACACATGTAGATCACGCCGGCTTTTCTTATTTCATTGGTTCCCCAAGGAAGGTACCTTGCCCAGTACCTACGCCCTGGTTCAGAGCATGCCTTTTTTTTTATTAATGGTTTTGAACAGAACTCACTGCTCACAGTTATCAGGATTCAGGGTCTACGGAGAGACACCAAGTTTGTTCACCTACAGATAAGAAAAGATCTGTTCAACTACATGGCAGAGCATTCAGATAAGAGATCAAGTGTGCCATAATGAAGGACTCGCACATTGGGATACACCCCATTAAGATCATCCATATGATTTGAATCTTACACCAGCATGGTAATTAAGAGTTTACAATCAGACGGTAACATAACACAAGGACAGAGATAACCAGAACACAGGCTGGGTGGAACGTCATACTAACAGCTTAAGACACATGCTAACATATCACTAGGATAGATATGAGAAGCACCCAAGTTGGTTGATCACAAAGCTTCAGTACAAGTCAATAGGTGCATATGGTAATATCTAAATCAACATACCCAACCCTGATGGAATGATCACACAAGTTCAGGAGGGAAGAACCATGTCGGACGCCACTGGCCAGCATGACGTGGAGGTACTGCTGCAGACCCTGACATCAATGGCTTGAATGTGCCATCCCTCATATTGTACACACCAGAGTCACGGAGAGGGTTTGCAGAATCCTTAGACCGCGGATAGTCACACATGAAGTAGATGCAATCCTCATGGTACCCACTGCATTCTTTAGCAGGCAGGGACTTGGAGCTATGTTGGCCGAGAAAGAGTGCATGGCCACCCAAGTCGCTGGCCCTCTTCCACCGAGCAGGTCTGGTGACCAAGTCTGCCTCAAAGACCTCAAGTGCAGCAGTACGATCATGTTCAAAGAAACCATCGCTTGTCGAACGGGCCATAGAGCGAAACCACCGTTTCACCATCAACAGTCGACCACCGCATTCAACTAGATACTCCCTTATCATATATGCCTCCTCACTCGATAAGGATTGAGGTGTTCCACGTAAATCACCCAGAGAGTCAATTATACACTCCATGGATAATATACCAATATCGTCTAATTCAACGAAGAAAAGTCCATCAAACCCACCCAACACGTACAGCTTTCCATCAAAGAATGCAACATCCCCAAGGTGCCGTACTGGATGCTTATCATCTCTGAATGAGTCAATGGTAACCGGTGGTTGGCTGATACAAAGTGTACCATAGTTACCCTCGTCCATGATCATAGCAGCAAGAAGCGAACAGGGTGATATGTCCAGGGGCGAGGGCACCACCAACTTATAGAAAATTGGATTGAATTCATAATCAGGATAATATATCTTACGCTTCCGTACTTTGGCTAGCTTAGGAAGCTTCAAACTGGTCTTGAAGAAAGGATTCATCAATGAGCACGCATCATCATTGTGCATGAGGAATAGCCAGTTGTCAATGGAGCCATGGCAACAGGTGCCTTCTGGTACAGATATGCGGTGAATTTCACCGCTTGGAATGCTGAGGAAGGTACCATCAGGGAGGGCGAGCCACGGGAATGGGAGGGGAAGGGACTGAAACATACTATTAGAGCGCCATGGGTGACAGACTGCTCTCAGACGAACACGATCAGCCAGGGAGGGGAGGCGCCTGAGCACCAGACCCAGGAGTTCTGGCTGAAGATCTGACCAAGGCCGAGACTCTGCAGTCTCCATCATGCAAGTCTGTAAGACAAGACATAGGATTTCATAGTTAAACAGAGTTGAAACAATGGGAACCAGCAAAACATATGCTTCTTGTATTATTCTAAGACTAAAAGGCCATCAGCTCAATTTTGTAGTAAACTGATGAAGTGCAGAGTATAATCAAAATACGAAGATGTAGCGGAAACCATGAATCCACCACACTTGGTAACAACAGCTGCAGTAAGTAGTAACTGCAAGGCTGCAGCTAAGCTTGGACAGTACACACGAGCATGTCTTTAGAGATACTGAGGTGCATGACTAATAAAATAGAAAAGGACATCCTTTCATTGCAATCCTCTATCCAGGAAGACAGCAGCAGCAGCAGCAGCGTAAAGAGCTGCGAAAGAAAACCGTGTTCTTAACTTATCATGTGCAATGGCCCAAAATTAATGATCTAGTCAGAGCACACATTCCATCAATATTTCGATGAAAAGGGCCGAGGGCATTCAGTTAAGTAAAAGTGCGGCTGTCCATTTGGTCCCTCCCGTTGGGTGATGATTTTTGGCCCAGTTTGTCCGCGGACACCTAAACAGACGCGAAAAGGACATTTGGGGGTCACCACTTGGTATGCTCTTACATCAGGTAATAATTAAGGGACTCCATTACCAAGCTAAAATCAGAGTAGTGGTATGCTAAAATAGTGATGGGTGTGCACCGGAACCAAGTATATATATTCCTACGCATTTGTACCAAGCGCAGATCCACAAAATATTTTGAAGCATTTGCATGACCAAGCACAGATGATGGATCTACTAAAAACAATGGTGGCCAAGCAGAGAATCGACGATAGCTCAGCCAGCTAAACCCTAACTACAAATGATAAGCAGAGAGAGGGCCTAGGGTTTACGGCTTACCGTTGAGTTCCCCCTGGTTGGCGAGAGGGGAGGAGGGCAAGGAACCGAGTCGGCCGCCAGCAGAGGAAGGGGATAGTCTCCGTCCGCTTTGGAACCTCCGGGCTCTGGCGAGGGACAAATCGGCGAGAAGCTAGGGTTTGGGACCAGGTCGTGCTTGGGGAGGGAAGAGGGGAAGAGGAGATGCCATGGAGAAATGGGGGGTTTGGTTTTGCCCTCTCGCGTGCTCTGCCGTTTGCGCGTGAGTGAACAAGCCAGGTGCAGGGGAGAATTAGGAGAGGACGGAGCTGAGCTGAGCAGAGCAGGTCACTAGTGGCTAGGGTGGTAAGAGCATCTCCACTCGTTTTTTGTTTTTAGGAGAAAATTTTAGCTCTGGATGGAGCTAATTTTTTGCCCTAGGACTTGCCGTTTCCCAGCCGGATTCCCAGGCCCAAATTCCCGCCCAAATTCCCAACGCACCACTGCGGCTGCACGCGAGCCATCGTTCGCCGGGCCAGACAACGCTTGGCGACGCAGAGTCGAACACCTAGCCGGATTGCTCGTAGCAGCGCCTACATGGCGCGCACTGCAGCCAGACAACGTCACTGCCGGTGTCGAGCACCATGAGCGCTGGCCTGGGCTCCCCTGGTGTCGAGCACCCCGATCTTGGTGAAGTACTCCCCGCTCTCCTGGGCCAGTCCGGACACCACAAGGGCCACGACTCCATATCGCCACCGCGTCCGGTTGGCTACGCCGCTGACGCCGGTCATGACGCCTTCTTCCGTCGCTCAATCGGTGTCGAAGCTCATGCCGAGATCCGCGCCGCCCTCTTCCTATCCCGCTCCAATCGGTGCCGGAGAAGCTCGGCCACCGAGATTCGCGCCGCCCTCTTCCCGTCCCGCTCCAATCGGTGCGCGAGAAGCTCGGCCACGGTGGCCTCCTCCGCAGCAGCGAGGTTCCCGGCGAAAACATTCTTGCGGGCTAGTGTCGAGGAGGCGGAAGAACGGTCCGGCGAGAGCGGGGTGGCTAGGAGGGACTGGGTCTAGACAGGCCTGGCGGCAGCATTGGAGGCGGAGAGCAGGAGGAGGAGGAGCGCGGAGTGGGGCGGTGTTGTACCGAATGGAGAGGAGCGGTGGGCGAGGAGTAGGGAGAGAGATGGTGGCGTGGGGCCCAGATTGGACACGTGGGGGAGGGAGAGAGGACAATCGTTACATTCGGTGTTTTCAGGGCGTTCCCGTCGCCCCAGGATCGGCCTGGGAACGCCGGACGAAAACGACACTATTTTGAGCCTAGGAATGCCTCCTAGGAATGCTGTTGGGGCGTTTTTTGCAAATCCGGACGAAAAAACGTGCTGGGAATGGCCTCTTGAAAATGCTAGTGGAGATGCTCTAAGCGCCACCCACAAAAGCAAAATATAGGCAAAAGGGAGTCCAGAAAGCTAGCAAAATTAGAGAAGGATTAGTTAAAAAGTAGTGCCGCGACTCGCCCTTGACACCCTACCGGTGGCGGTGGGGGAGTTATTAGCATAAAACCACCACATATCTCCGCAAAGTTCGAATAACCACCACTTTACAAAAAAATCGCAAAATGTGACCACTTTTCAGCAATTTTTTTGCAATTCACGCTAAAACTCAATTTAAGGCCGATTGACACCGTTTCTGACTAGTGGGACCCACTTATCAGGGCCAATTTGCTGAGCTTGACCGGGTCCCACCTGTCAGGCCAATTAAAAAAGGCAAAAACTAGAAAAATGAAAAGATGTGGGAATAAAAAAGGTGGGAGGCAGGCCCGAGACCAGGCCCTCTCCACCAGACACAGACGACGCCGGCGAGCTCTCCGCCAGCAAACTCGTCGTCGAGCTCTCCGCCGCCCCTCACCGGCTCAGAGGCCTGCGGCGTCCTATAACATGCCTCGGGACGGCGGTCTCCAGCGTGCGGCTAGGCGGCGCGCGGCGAACTCCGGCAAGGGTGGCTGAGCATGGCGGCGACAGAGCACGGTGGCGGCGGAGCACGGAGGAGGCGCTGCGACGGGGATGGCGAGGTCGGCGGAGCACGGAGGAGGCGGTGCGACGGGGACGGCGAGGTCGATGGAGCACGAGGAACAGGGCGGCTAGGGCGGCGGGGTACAGGGACGGCGCCCAAGCTAGGCCGGTGGGGTTCTGGCCGGACTTGGAGGGGTCGAGGCACTAGGTCGTCGGGGCACGGGGCAACGCCGGAGCTAGGACGGTGGGGCACGGGGGCGACGTCGGACATGGAGGGGGCAAGGGGTTGGAGACGACTCCCCCCTTTTTAATTTTTTAGTATTTTTGGCTTTTTGAATTGGCTTGACAGGTGGGACCCGGTTCAGCTCAGCAAATTGGCCATGATAAGTGGGTCCCACTAGTCAGAAACGGTGTCAATCGGCCTCAAATTGAGTTTTAGCGCAAATTGCAAACAAAATTGCTGAAAAGTGGTCACATTTTGCGTTTTTTTTAAAGTGGTGGTTATTCAAACTGCGCAGATATGTGGTGGCTTTATGCTAATAACTCGCGGTGGGGAGAGGTTCATTTCTTATCAATTCTTCTGTTTTCTTCCTCAAGAAATATTTCCATGGACATGGTTTTAATACTATAGTTGCAATACAATTATCTTCTTCAAAAGTTCAGTAAACTCGTAAAAAAATACTCCATTAGTCTCGAAATAGATGTCCAAGATTTACATAGATATACTATGTATCTAGACACGTTTATGTAGACACGTTTTAATTTATAGCTACACATGTGAATCTGAACAAATGTACGATATGTATTTCGAGACTGAGGGAGTACAAAATATGGTTTTCTATATATCATCACATGTAACTTGAAATACGACTCCTGTTCAAGGAAAAAAAAAAAGCCTTGCAATCATTTATGAAAAAAAGATGATCAAATTTCAGTGACATGAACAAAGGATCCAGTAGAGAGGTCTTCAGCACCCCAATGTACCTATAACTTAGCTGTTTGTAAAACATGTCCCTATTACGCTGACAATACACACCACAACCTGAAATAAGTCGACCATCTACAACCGACACACTGCAGAGTTTTCACATGGTACATTATTTTCCTTTCAAGACGCTTGGAAAGCGTGTGTCACCTTTCTTCCAACAATGGCAACTGCTGACCAGTGGTTCATGTGACCAGTTCGATGCCCGCCTCCAGGAGAGAGTCCGCGATCACTTGGTTCGCCGCTTCCGACGGGTGGACAGCGTCCCAGAACACGTAGCTCGTCGCGTTTGAGCAGGTCCCGACCGACTTGGGATTGCAGAGGAACACCGTGAACTCCACCTTCCCTGTACCGCAGCACCCCCGCTTCGCCTCGGTGAAGCCTGAAACCGTAACAAATCCACACATTAGTTGAGCACAGATTTGCGACGATGAATTGCTGATAGAGAAGGGAAGCCAAGTGGCACACATTGAGGTGGCACCCAGGCCGAGGTAGGGAAATAGTGGTACCTTGTGATTCAGGAGAGGTGACGAGGCTGAGCAGAGGCGTGTAGATGTCAAAGACCGCGGTCTTGAGATCATGGTACCGCTTCGCCAGCGAGTTGACGGCGGCGCTCATCTTCACGTTGAACCTCTGGGAGTCGCTGTTGAGCTTCGACACGCACCTGGTGCTCCCGTGGCCGAACAACGTGATTGCCGCGGGGAGGCAGCCTAGGGGTGGCAACGTCGTGACAGCGATGCGTCGTGCTCCCATACCATAAAGTTGCTGCAATTGGTTTAAGTTTCAGAAACTGCATGATCGATCATGACAACAGGACCCGTGCCGAGGATGGATTAAGCTGGTGAGACGTGGCTTACCGTGGCGCTGTTGACAAAGATGCTGACGAGGCGGTCAGAGAACTGGTCGACAGTCTGGGTCTTGAAGAGCAAAGGGTTGATGTAGTAGTTCTGGACGAAGTCACTTGCACCGAAGCTGATGATGTACAATGAGCCGGTGACGATGGACTTGGCTTGGCTGCTTCCAGCCACCGCTTCCAGCTTGGATTGGTATTCTCTGAAGTACTCCAGTTGTTGGGAGAAAGGGATGGCATGCTGCGTGACACAATTAATTTTCCTAAGTCAGAGACCACTTAACTCTATAATGATTTCACAAAGTACTACTGGTGTGGTGGTGTCTACAAAAATAATAATGAGGCAGGGACGGATAGCTAATCCATTTATAATCAACGAGCTGGTAATTAATGAAACATGAAGGAAGTAACATGCAAGCAGAACACTTCACTTTACTAGCGCTTCTCCTTTTACGATGTCGATTCCTTGAGAGGCCAATGATCGGTGATACTTACATACATAAGCGCCGTGTGATCGTAGTAGCCAGATCCAGCAGAGGCGAAGTTGGCTCCGATCAGAAGGTTCTTCCCCGATGCCTCTGGGCTTAGATAAGCAGGAGGGTAGCTAGTAAACCCCAGCGTATCAGCTGCAACCACAGAAGTTGTAGCGAGAGATATATCTACCTATTAGCGAGTGCAACTGCAACACATGTACAATAATGCTGAAGAACACATATAACAAGTGTAAGAGTGTGAGTGCGTGACCACTGACCAGTAATATCGGTAGCCAGCTTGCCGTTGCAGAACCTCCCCGTGGCCACACGGTTCTTGAAGTCCCTGCCATAGGGAGGGAAGTTTGCCTTGATGAGGGTGTGGAGGTAGTCATTGTTACCTATGTCGACCGTCGAGTCGCCGAACGTGAAGAGCCCAGGCACGAGCGGTTGCGCTTCCCCGCCAGGAGCTCTCACCAAAAGGAGCACAGCCAAGAGCAGCAAGCACCTCGCCTCCATTGCGACAGGCTATTGATCGAGTCTGCGGTGTCACTTGGAGAAGCAGTTGCAAGGAGAAGCACGGTCTGCTGCTCTAATGGAACCTCAGTGAGCTTTATATGAGTGTGCCTGCACATACACAAAACGAGATGACACACACAATGGCAGTAGTTAATGAGTCTGTTATGAATCCATAACTACACGCATGTGAACAAGCTGCCCTGACAAAGACCAGTAAGCACCCAACCTAATAGGTGGGACCTAGCCGTCATCCAGGGTTGCACTCTAATCTCTGTACTGTCAGGTTTATTTATTCTCAGTGTGATCATCTTGGCAATTCGCTAGCTGCAGTCTCCATGCCCCTGCCTAGCTTGCGCGGTTGTCATATCACATCACCATGCCCTGCATTGCATGGTTATCCACATTAATTTCCTCCATCTACAATGGCGACTATTTATTGTGTTGACAAGGAAACAAGAGGTTGGTTGAGAAGGGGGATATTGATGCTGCTGAGTGATGAGGCACAATGACAATAGAAGTGGCAGGAAACATAATATGAAGGCACCAACAGCTACCACGCAACCACTAATCAGTTATTGCACATGTTGTACTAGCACAATTTATGCGGTTGGAACTCGTGCATTGGGTCCAAACAGGAAAAGATCACAGGCTTCACAGGATCTGGGTATGTAGATTCTGGAGAACGTGCAGCGCAAAATCTTTCAAGTACAATTTGCCAGCGGGGCAAGCTTTATCTGGCTGACTTCCATCAATGCCGGTGAATGCTGTGGTGCTGCAGCTCACAGCTACCCGTCACCTCTACCAAAATGCTGTGGGATGCTGGAGAAAATACATTAGTCTTGTCTGGTTCTTATAAGATTTACTGGTAACACTACTGCTCTTACAAGCTGCTCCTAAACGGGCGAAAGAAGTGGCCTGATGGTAGTGGTACCAGGATGCTGCAGTATACTCCTATTTACTAGTAACACTAGTACTCTTGGATAGAGCAAAAGAGTTCTCATAAAATTCTCATGCATGCAGTGGGATCTCAGCTGTACGTGGACCTCTTTTCCAGAAGGAACATGGATTTTCATTTTAAAGCATGCTCCAGGTGGATTCACAGCTTTGCTGGAAACCTTAGAGTATGTTGGGTATACATTAAAGCTAAGATGAGGTTACCTGATAAAGGACCTGGTAGTCTGGAAGATTTAGAGGAGTAACTCTATATTGCAATGGCTTTAAAAAGTTCTCCTGCCATCCTCTAGTTGAGAGCTGGAAGCAAGAACCATTGGCTCTACATGTCAATTTTAAAATTCCAGGGTGAGATACATCAGCATTTGTGCAATTAATAAAATATAAGAATACTGAAATGGATATATGATCTGGTAAACATTTTTATGTAAAAAAAGAACTGAGATCTTACTAAAAAAGATGAGAAATAGAAGCATCCTTGATAAAGATTCACTTGGAATCCAGAAAGCACGGCATCACCTTGAAATCGGAATAACTGATAACGGCCGTGCCTTGTTTCATAACTTAAGACTGAAAGAGAAAGAAAGATATGTGTGTTTCTATGTCATACGTAGGATTGTGAAAGTGACAATTAACAATATAATAGTTGCACATTTCAGGCAACTGGCCAGGTTGCTAAACTGATCCATCCAATGCCTTATTAGACAGTTCCTCACAGAAGATTGACATCACCACATATAAAAATAGGAGAATATCTTACTTATCACATACTATAGCTAAAATAAAATGGCTACAGTTGAACAGTGAACTTACCATTACAAGAATATATGGAGAAATGATCATTTGCCGTGGGGCTAACATTGATGTTGACTGCTCTAGCTCATATAAACCATCACTGTTGCAAGTAGCAAGGACAAAAAGGCACCAAGGTTATTGAAAGGTGTAAGTAAATCTCAGAAAGAACTGAAGCTTTAGTCTTCATATGTAAGGCCACAGATGTTCTAACATTGCAGCACACAATAACAACAGGCAAATCTGAATTTTATTTAAGATTATGGTCTATTTCGAAATACAAATCTGCATCCATCTTTTATTCTGTCACGACCATGTGAAAAGAGTCTACAAAAGATCATGGAGATAGGAGATATACAAGGCAACAAATGAATGCAAGAACAGTAAACAAACTTTTTTCCTTGTATTTGGTGTTCAGATAAAGGCATAAAACTGGAAAGATATTCAAACCCCAATGAACACATACCATATTTTGAATCTTGCTGCTTCGTAGAAAGAACAAAAGCAGTCTAGTTCGGAAACAAGTACTACAAGAATTATGCACAAAAGCTAAAGAATGTTGAACTAGCATTCCATGATGAAAAGTGAGGAAAGGATTTAGTACATTCCACTTATTATCTAGTGTACCAAAATATAGATTATATATGGAGACATTTGCATGGGCAAGATGAGATGATGCAATCAAAAATATTAGCCAATAGTTTTCACATATGGTATATTCAGAGTTGAGACGTGTAAAAGCATAGGTAACATGCAAAAAAGGATTTGTGTGTAACAAAGACAGGTATAAATTCAACTGTAGCTTTCTTCCTGCGTGGAATATCAGCATGTGAAAGTTACATGATAGGTGTTCTTATTAGCAGCAAAATCAGTTGGATGTCATAATCAGTGTATTCAAATACCAACAGCAAGACAGCCTCTTTGGTACCTGTCAACCCACATATATACATTTCAACATAACAACAACTAGAAGAAAACACAGAATAGATAGTTTATCATGAGTGAAACTCAGAACAGATAGTTCATCATGAGTCAAATATGGGGTAAGATGGTAATATATTTCTGTAATTATTGGCATCCTTCCAGTGAATACTGATATGTGATTCTTCCTAAAAGGACAGGTTTTCATTATCTACTGAATATGAAGGACAGAACAGTTATTGAAAGGATGACACTGCAACTAACATAGTGAAGTATACAATAACAAAAATACCCCTATCAAGCAACACATCAACAGTAGCATCATTTTATTGTCAAGTCATAAATGAAATGCTCTGAAATTAGAATAGTGGGTAGAAGAGTATATACTGATACTCATGCACATGTAAGGTTCAGTAAGTTAGCAGGTAATAAACAATGCATACATAGCACAAGCTTGCGCCTCCAATATGATATTTACGAGTGGGGGCATAATCCTAATTATGTATAAAAGGAACAATTAGGAGCAGTTCAACAATAAGAAAATAATGCACATCAGATGACGACTAAACACGAAAGGTCCTTTACCGAGTAGTTTAAGCCTCCAATGTTCACTGGTATCTGAAAATTCACAGGCTTACAGCAGCATACCAACAGCAACGTAATGGATCTTCTTCCAACACATAGATGCCTCTAGTGTCTGACTAAACGCTTTGCCAACTACTGATAATGGGCCCTTCCCTGTTTGAAAGAGAAAGAAAGATATGTGTGTTTCTACATCATACATAGGATTGTGAAAATGACAAGTAATAATAGAATAGTTGCAAATTTCGGGCAACCAACCAGGTTGCTATACTGATCCATCCAATGCCTTTGTAGACAGTTTCTTACAGAAGATTGACATCACCACATATAAAAATATGAGAATACCTTATCATATACTATAGTTAAAATCAATTGGCTAAAAGTTGAACAGTGAACATACAATTAGGAGAATATATAGAGAATTGATCATTTTTCATGGGCTAACATCAATGTTGACTTCCCCAGCTCATATAAACCATTAGTGTTGCAAGTAGCAAGGACAAAAAAGGCACCAACGCTATTGAAAGGTGTAAATAAATGTCAGAAGCACTGAAGCTTTAGTCTACATATGCAAGGCCACAGATTGTTCTAAACTTTGCAGCACATAATAACATCAGTAAAATATCAATTTGATTTAAGATTACGGTCTATTTTGAAATGTAAATTTGCATCCATCTTCTATTCTCTCAAAACCATGTGAAAAAGAATCTGCAAAATATCGTGGAGATATGAGATATACAAGGCTATAAATGAATGCAAGAACAGTAAACGAACTTTTTCCCTTGTATCCGGTGTTCAGATAAAGCTGGAAAGATATTCAAACCTCAATCAACATATACCATATTTTGAACCCTGCTGCTTTCGTAGAAGGAACAAAAGCAGTCTAATTAGGAAACAAGTACAAGAATCATGCACAAAAGCTAAAGAGTGTTGAAATAGCATGAAACATGAGTCAATAATTTAATATATTCCATTGTATATCTAGTATTACCCAAATATAGATTTATATGGAGACATGGAGATTTGCATGGGCAAGAAAGGTCATATGAGATGACGCAATCAAATATATTAGCCAATAGTTGCCGTATATGGTATATTCACAATTGATACGTGTAAAAGCATAGGCAGCATGCAAAAGGGGTTTGTGTGTAACAAAGACAGGTATAAATTCAACTGTAGCTTTCTTCCTGCGTGGAACAACAGCATTTGAAAGGTACATGATAAGTGTTCTTAGTAGCAGCAAAATCAGTTAGATGTCATAATCAGTGTATTCAAATACCAACAGCAAGACAGCCTATTCGGTACCTGTCAACCCGCATATATACATTTCAACATAACAACAACTAGAAGAAAACACATAATAGATAGTTCATCATGAGTGAGAATCAGAACAGATAGTTAAACATGGGGTAATATGGTGATATTTCTGTAATTATTGGCATCCTTCAGTGAAAATTGAAATGCGCTTCTTCTTAAAAGGACAGATTTTCATTAACTACTGAATATGGACAGAACCGTTACGGAAAGGATGATACTGCACACTAACATATGAAGCATACAAGAACAAAGATACCCTTATCAAGCAACACATAAACAGTAGCATCATTTAATTGCCCAAGTCATAATTGAAATGCTCTGAAATTATAATGGGGGGCAGAATAGTATCTACTGATACACATCTACTGTACATGCATAGCATGAGCTTACATTTCCGATATGAAATTTACGAATGAGGACATACTCCTAATTATGTATCCAAAAGAGGAGCAGTTCAGCAGTAAGAAAATAATGCAAATCAGAGGAAGACTAAACACGAAAGGTCCTTTACCGAGTAGTTTAAGCCTCCGATGTTTACTGGTACCTTTGAAGTTACATGCTTACAGTTACAGCAACATACCAACAGTAATGTAACGGATCTTCTTCCGACACATAGATGCCGCTAACATCTGACTAAACGCTTCGCCAACTACTAACTAGCTAACAGCAGCACTTAAATATGGGCATGGCATGAAACAGTATCAGTAATTAAGAACTGAAACGTTGTTGATCTTCAGCACAAGAGATTTACAAAAACATGTGATGCCACAGTAAGTGAGCAAAGTCTTCTGCTGTGGCTGATCATCATCCAGCACCAGCAGCCATGGACGGTCTCAAAAGGGGCCAAGTCATGCACAATGTCCAGCCAAAAAAAAACACAGCGTTAATCACATTCCTCATAACGTCTTGCGCCGCTGCTGCGACCTCTGCCCGTGATGCGCCCACGGCACCAGCGGCGCCAGCATAATTGCGTTCGCGGTAGACGGCGGGCCAGGGCTGCCGCACCCCTCCAGCGCGCCGCCACCATCTCCTCCACTCTTCCCCGCACCATCAGACTTGGCCTCCCCATTTTCCAGAGTACTCGCGGACGGCACCACCTCCCGATCACCGGCAGTCGCCTGGGCCTCGACGTCGCACGCCGCCACAAGCACCTCGATTGAGCCGCCCTCCCCATCGCGCGCCACCACTGAAGTCTCTGGTTTGGGAACGGGGACACCCCTCCCGCAGCCCGGAGGGTACCTCCGTACGGCCCAGCGGCGGCGCACGACCACCTCCGCTGCCGCCGGAGCCTTGGTTCCGGAAATCGGAGCGCCCGCCCCACCGCGATCGTGCCCCTCAGTCCCGGGGAAGCGATCCGCCGCCGGGGACGATGAGGTTTTGGCGGCGGCGGCGCGCGCGGAGGGGTTCGGTGGTGGGGCGCCGTTGGCGGAGTAGGGGGTCGGGACGGGGCGGCGAGGTGGCGGGGCGGCATTGCTGTGCTGGCGGCCGCACCCCAGCGGGAAGCGTCGGACGGCCGAGGCGCGGCGGCGAACGGCGGGCAGCGGGTGGAGGGATGGTGGTGGTGGTGGTGGTGGAACCGTCGCCATTTGGACTGTAGCGAGGTCTCGTACTACTCTGGTTCGTACCAAACCGATGGAAGGAAGGTTCCAGAGGAAGGAAACGCTGAAGGAAGATTTTGTTTATCTTTTTTTGAAAACCATGGTCAATTTGTCTCGACAAGTCAATTTTATTTTTATGTTTGCTTTTTTTTAGGGAATTATTTTTCTGTTTGCTAGTAACTGATTTTTCACCATTTGTTCGTTCGATGTGAACGGTAGCGTTGAAATTTTTCTTTCGAAATTCCACCAATCTATTAAAAATCATCAACAACGGTACAAAAAGAGCTAAAAGTATACAAACTAGCATAATATCCGTGCGTTGCAACGGGCCAATAAATAATTAACATGAAAAAATCAACGAAGATCCGGCTTAACTTTCCTATAGAATGAGTATTTTCCGGATCGAGGGACTGCACCGGTCCTCGGTTTTTCTTTTGAATCAGTGGCACATGGAGCCTGATATGGGGGCGTTTTTTCAAACGACTATCTGACTCGAACGATGGCACATTTTCACATTATGCCCAAACTATGTTGTGTACTCTTGAAGAATTTTGAGTTTAAGTAACCATTTCATAGTCATATAATTTTTTTGTAGATTGTATGAAGTTACTATTGAACACAATCAAATATAAACAGGTGTCTAGTCTTATTTCAACTTCTCTCCAAACAAATCTACAGTTAATAGTTAGTTATCTGTAATGTTTAGAGTCAAAAAATCTATCATGGAAAAAGTCAATTCTGAAATTGTTAGTAATTGAAAATGAAAAGGTTGTCTCACTATCTTGGTTGGATTAACTACTCCGAGGTCTCTCATTATCTGAATTGGTGATCGACGAGTTGTTGATTATTTTTTAGATAATCGGTGATCTATGGACAGTCATTCAGATAATATTGGGTCTCCAAACAAAGCCCTAAGACCTACTCCAAGGCCATAAATATAGGCTTGCTCAAATAGGATAAAGACATTGCGCCAGCATGCATCAGATCAGTATGAGGTGCCTGCAACCAATGAACAAGCTAGAACACGGGTGGGCTAGAGTAAACATGTAACCCCAGACACCACAGAACAGAACACACATGATAAATGAGCTGAATTCCTTCTGAAAAATGCAATCAAATTAGTCTCTCCTTTGTAATCTGAGATATACTTTATGTTTATAACCTGTTCTATATTCTCTGAATCTGCTGTGTTCCCTGAAGAAGCTTGGTCGGCTGAGTTCAGTTGTTAATTCCGTGACTTGTTGGTTTCCAAAACGCTGAAAGGCTCGTCCCGTTGCTCGACTCTGGATCTTGCTGTTTTTTTCTTTTTGCTGGCACGAACTGTTTTCCGGGCTAAGCGCCCATGGTCTGCTGCTTTTGGCAATCTGTCGCTGAATGGACAAGGTGCTCTGATCGTTGATGGAAAATTGGTGCTTGATGGCTCGTATGTCTGAAGTCTGAACGTTTGTCTACAGGACCGCGTAAAATTCACGACCAAAACGCAGTAGCAGCCCCAGTTGGTCTACCTCTCTCTCACCATCTCTATATATATTCAGCCCCTCTCCTCTCGTTGTTCTCCATCGGCAGCGTATCCCAGCATGTTCTCATCCGTTTCTCCACCAACTCTGAGCTGTGCATTCCCCTCCTCTATATATATTTTACCCTCCTCTGTATCTGAAGAGGAAACGAGGCCCCCTCCTTTCCTCTTCAGATACATCCCGGCCAATGGTCATCGCTCTTGGGACAGCAGGAGCACAGGGAGGTTTCTCCAGCGAGGGCTCGAAACTTTCCAATGGCCCGTTGTGCAAAGTTGGAGCAGGACAGCTGTCGTTACCTTGGTGGCTTGGTGTCGTGGATGTCGGGCTCGGCATTCGCTAGGAGTTGTGGCAGCGGCTGCTGGGGGATGAGATCAGGATGGAAGCGGTCGTCCGATGGGAGGTAGGGCTTGAACTGGAAGAGGACGACAACAATCTCATGCTGATCTCGGGCTGGAGGTAAATCTCGAGAAAGTTATCTAGCGGGAGTAGGGGCACGAGGGTCGTCGATGACGGCCAGAGATTCAGGAGTCGTGTCGCAAAAAAAACGTTTCGGACGTTTTAATTTACCCGTGGTAATTTGTGTAATATGGATTTTGATGGGAAGATAAAATCATCTAGATAAAAGTGACGTACTATACCATTAAGACCACAAGTCTTTTAATAGTATAGAAGATAGATAGATCTATTGACCACCTAGCGGCGACTACTGACACTAATGCGAACCGAAGGCGCGTCACCGTCTTAGCCCCTCCATCACCGAAGCCGGACAAAACTTATCGTAGTAGAGCTTGTTGTAGTACACAGATGGGAAGTCATCGTGCTAAGACCCCAAAGGACCAACGCACTAGAATAACAACCATCACCAATAATGATAGATCGGAAGAGACTGACCTGAAACCACACCAATCCATGGTGGACCGATCCATGGAGATCCCACAGACAAATGACTCCACGCGCACTCCGCTAATGCTAGGCGCATCACCGGAACGAGGATAGGGCGGAGAGAACTTTATTATACTTCAGGATGTCTCACCTCAGCATCCCGAAGAAGATACGAAAAACAGTCTAAACGAAGAAAACTGAAAACCCTCTCGCCGGCAAAAGGCCGCGGTCCATCACACCTCCGAGGTCCCAAGGCCACCGGAGGGGGAGCGGACCGGCGGCTTCACCGGCGAGAGGAACGGGAAACCCTAGATGAGTTTGTTAGGCCGTCGCCTCCACGATGCGCGAGAGCTAGCTCTTAGGTAACGGTTCGTATGGATGGTTCTTCAGTAGCGTTGAAACATTAAAATCGTTTAGGTACAAACTCTTCGGATCCTAATTCGTTGGATCAATTTTATAATTTTTTCTCATGATTGCCCTAAGGAGGATTGTCCTTCGTGACATTTGCCGCGGCTGCTACATTCTTGACAACATTGATTCACACTTTTTGACTGCCTCTGGGCTGTTCGGTTGATTTTCGATGAATACTGGTGTTGGTATAGTTGCGGTTGTTTGTTGATTACTTTAATGGCTGTGTGCATACATGTAGCCTTGGTATTTGTACTATGTGGTTTAAATTAAAATTATGGGAGAACCCTCGTTGTACTTATAGGTCTGTATTTGATATCTATGTTTGTTTTCTACGATTGTTTTTAAAAAAATAAGATTATGTCATGAAATAAGAAAGAGTTTGAAAAGCTTAAAGATTTTTATAATCGTTTAAGACAGCTTATATATCTTTACCATACATTAGTTTCTACTATAAATATATCATGGTATTGATTGCTAAAAGTAACCCTTTTACGAAGGATTCAGATGAATCCTAGAAGTTTACAAAACGCATAAAGCACCTCAAACATGATAATATATTGTGGTCCTTATAGCACCTAACGACCATTGCCACTACCACCGCCAGAATGCATTGTCGATGCGCCTATGTCGCCGCTCCCCTATGAGAGCTGGCCAAAACTAGTCGGGAAGTCTTCGTACACGTGCACGTCCAACGCCTAGAGCCAAAGTTGTCGTTATTGAATTCTTGAATTTCCACAAAACTAAATCACACTTTCATAATTGCCTTGGAGATAATAAAATCTTACTCAATTTATACATAAATGAAACCTTTTTCATGTATTTTTGATAGTCCACTATTTTTTTCAATTAGGCTAACGAATGTTTTAAAACATGTATTCTCCCGTATATATTCTCTTCTTCATCGGTAATCTCCTCCCCTCTCCTCTGTCGGTTCTGACCATTCTTTCTTAACTTTTCTCATGTCCCACCTAAACCATAAACCTTTGTTTCCATGTGTCACCATATTCCGTGTGTTTCATTTCCGGGTTCTCTTCCCACGACAAGAGCTCACACGAAATACCTAGCAACTTTTGTTTTTTAGCAAAATCCTGCCAAGTTTTATTGATTAATGATAATGTTTACAGGTATTGATACACAATTTGGAACACCCAACCAGAGGTGACGTCTAACATCTAGAGAAATAGAATGCTTAGCAAGATTGTGAACTTCGTAGTTCGAAGCTCGACCCTCATGTGCAAAGGTGCAGCTCTAAAAGGGACCACTTCTCGCTTTGATCTCTTCTAGCGCAATGTTATTCTTTCCCAAAGAACCTTGGTGGATATCATCTACAACCATCTTGCAGTCTGATGTTATGTAAATATGCTCAAGATGATTGTCATCCGCCAATGCTAATGCTTCACGACAAGCTATGGTTCCCAAAAGATGAGGGTCGTAGGCACTACTAATGATCAGTGTTGTTGATCCCAAGTACAAACCATTCTGATCATGAGCAATCACCCCAACACATCCCTTGCCTCCCGATCGAGACACAACAGCATCAACATTTAGTTTCACCCTGCCCGTCGGTGGAAGAATCCAGGCAGCACGCGCAGTAGGCGCACTCCTTGTCGATGGTTGCGGAGGTTTCACAACAGACTCTAGCTCCGCAATGAAAGAATTGATGAATCCATTAGTTGATAGAGGGTTTTGGAATATTTCTTCATGAATTTCCTTGCGACGCGTAGACCATATCGTCCAAAGTGAAACCGCGACTCTTACAACTGATCGTGAGGGAGATTCTCTATCATCTCGAAAAGCCATCTCCTTGTTGCATTTGATTCATCTGTCGCCACCATGGATTCATCTTCCAAGGCCCAAACTGAACATGCCATATTACATTTAGAAGGTGGATATCGACAAGAATCTGCAGTACCACAAAAAGAGCATCTGCTAGAGGTTGCCATGTTCCTATGCTCCAAAACATTAGCTGAGGGTAAATATTGCTTGGCTAGACTCCAAAGGAAGACTTTAATTTTTAAAATAACCACAGATGGCTCTGAAATATAGTCATCTACGTCCACATTTAAACTGGATATTATTCATATTTTTGATGAAATATCTCTCTAAATCCTACCACTAATGCCTAATATCCAAAGTGGTATGCAATCCTTTCTTTCTATTTTTTTCTGCACAGATAATGTCGTCTGAAGATGGGAATCACTACATTAAAGTCAAAGATACGAGATTTCCAACAACCAGAAAAAACCAGGAGCCGTGAAGCAGAGACAGATGCTTTAACGACCAACTATACGACCGGAACAAAATTCCAGCCGTATAGTTCCGGGCGTATAGTTGGCACCGCCACCGCTAGGTCAAACAGAACAACTTTCGTGAAGGGACCCCTATATAAAGAAGCCTCGGGCGACGAGAAAACAAGCCTACCTCGCCCAAAAGTCTCTGCCTCAGATCACCAACCGCCTCCAGATCTCAAAACCCTTCTCCATCTCCATAGCCATATTTTACCACTTGTAATAGTAGATCTCTTTTTCGATTAACGATATTGTAAGACTATTGCTATCAATCTCATGATTTTCATTACAATGTTTGTGATTGTTGATCTCATCTCTATGTGTGGGTAATTATCCTTGGGCTAAGGGCTTCGGCCTAGCCATGTAGCGTTTGTGCATGTTATTTATCATAGATGGGATCATGTATTAGTTTGTATGACATGATGATTATTGTATTCTCTTTTGACTCAATCTAAGGACTTGTCAGGTACCCAAGACCCGGAGGGTTGAGCCAGGTATAAGGAGTATGAGTAATGACTAATCTGCAGGTTGGGAACCCCAGTGACAGAAGGGGTGGTACGACTGTATGTGAGGGATTTACTTGGGATCAACAATGATATCACTATGCATATCATTAGTTCTCTTTCTTCTATGGATGAGACTAGTAGGTTATTGCTATAAGCGGTTGCGAAGGCAATAGCAATTATGGATGCGCTGCCCATATATACTTTATCTTGTTCTAATAATTACATGCGTACTTTATTTCTATTTTTTATTCCCATCGGATGTTTTGCACAGCTATAGGTGAAATCGAACGCCCTAGGCCCTCTCTCTTCATCATCGATGACAACAAAAAGATGCAAACTCTTGGTCCGGTAAAAACATAAAAGGAATTCTAAAACTCTTAAAAGTCTGTTAATGTAACTTCACTACGCATCTGTTTTTCGAGGATTCGATAACCTAGGTCTACTAGGGAAAAAGAAGCTATACTACATCCGTAATCCGGATCGAAGGTATCAACCACGGTGCCCCATAACGAGCTCCATCCCTTCTTAGCTGCCTCATAATTAGAAGATTGTGGATTAGCTTCAAAATAATTCTCTCTGCTGAGCTTCGAATTAACCAACATGCAATATGCTGACCTAACTATAAAGGTTCCTTTTATTTCATAGTTCCGGGACCAAAAGTCATCTTGCCTCCTGGTACACAAGGGAATATCAAAAATCATGGATGTGTCCATAGGCAGAAACATCTCATTTATCAGATTCTCCTTCCACGTGTAGAGGTGTGGTCAATAAGGGTAGAAACCATTCTGGGAGGATCATCTACTAAAGAAACCGCATGTGGAAGCATGGTCTCACGGGGCAACCAATTGTATGTCCAAATGTTTGTGGTTCTCCTGTCTCCAATCCTCTTAACTAGTCCTATTTTTAACACGTTTCTCCCCTCCAATATGGAACGCCACATCTGCGAGGGGGATGACCCCAATTCCGCCTCCAATATTGAGCAATTAGGGTAATATACAACCTTTAAATTTTTTGCACTCAAACTCTCGGGTTCTTGTAAGAGTCTTGATGGCTCTGAAATATAGTCATCTACGTCCATATTTAAACTGGATATTACTCATACTTTTGATAAAATATCTCTCTAAACCCTACCACTAATGCCTAATATTCAGAGGGGTATGCAATCCTTTCTTTTATATTTTTCCTGCGTATATCATGTCGTTTAAAGGAGGGAATCACTATATTAAAGTCAAAGATACAAGATTTCCAACAACCAGAAGAAAGCAGGAGCCATAAAGCGGATGCAGACGCTTTAACGACCAACTATACGACCGGAGCAAAATTTTGGTCGTAGAGTTGGCGCCACCACCGTTAGGTCAAACAGAACAACTTTCGTGAAGGGACCCCTATATAAAGAAGACTCAAGCGACGAGAAAAAAACCAGACCTCGCCAGAAAGTCTCTGCCACAGATCACCAGCCGCCTCCAGATCTCAAAACCCTTCTCCATCTCCATAGCCATATTTCACAACTTGTACTAGTAGATCTCTTCTCCGATTGGCGACATTGTAAGACTATTGCTATCAATCTTATGATTTTCATTACAATGTTTGTGATTGTTGATCTCATCTCTATGTGTGAGTAATTCTCTTTGGGCTAAGGGCTTCGGCCTAGCCATGTAGCAATTGTGCATGTTATTTATCATAGATGAGATTGTGTATTAGTTTGTATGATATGATGATTATTGTATCCTCTCTTGTCTGAATCCAAGGACTTGTCAGGTGATAACCCACAAGTATAGGGGATCGTGTGTAGCCTTTTCGATAAGTAAGAGTGTCGAACCCAACGAGGAGCTAAAGGTAGGATAAATATTCTCTCAATTTCTATCAACCACTGATACAACTCTACACACACTAAACATTTGCATTATATAGGATATAAAACTAGAGCAAGAATACGAGTAATAGAGATAGCTTTGCATGATAATAAATAACAAGGAAGTAAAGCTAGTTGCTGCAGCAATAAAATACACTAAACTAACAGAACCATGAGTGTGGAATAGTGGTGGTAATTGTGGTGGCTTTGTCCAAGTTTAAATAGCGAATAGATCAGGTTCATTGTCTTCGATGCAGTTTTCTATGTGGGAGAGGCTAAATATACATACGCTTTTCTACTTGAAATTACATGTACTATATGATTAGATTGTTAGCAAACATCCGTAAGTACTAATCAATGCATTAAGGTGTCCCCAACCATAGCCTTAAGTTTAATGGTCCTCTTACTCCCATACGTGCAACGTTCTGGTTCGCGTCCTCAGGTTTCTGTCACTCCGGCAGAACTTCCCCCCTTCCTCTCACACATACTACAAATCCTATGATATTTAATCCATGCACGCACAAATATAATGGACACCAAACGACTGTACCATATCAACATACAACTCTAATGAACCAAAAACGTTCAACCATCCAATCTAAGAACAAAGAAACTACGCAAACATGACATAGAGCATAGGATTATAACTTATAGCATCAAACACCATATTTACATAGGACGGTACAGAGGTGTGTGGGAGGATGAACCACTGCATACTAGGAGGATTAGGTGATGGAGATGGCAGTGAAGATGGTGAAGAGGGCGGCGGCGTGGGGGACTCCTTCCCCGCCGCCGGTATCATGGGGGAGCACCACCCCTTAGCCCCCTTCCTTCATGGCTTCTTGGGAGCCCTCCCCTATGGATATGGGATCCATGGGGGAGGCAAAAATGTGGCTTTGGTGGCTGCAAATTCGTGGGTGGAGGTGCCCTAGACGAATTAGGTTTCCTTCCTTTATATAGCTTCTCGGATTCCCGTCACCCCATCTTGGGCTGCAGTAAATCGGGCCTAAAAGGCCCGTCCGAACTCGGAATTAACTAAAGTTTATGTCCAGAACGTTTGTCGCAAAATTTCCAACAACTGTGTAGTTGAAGAGTTTTCCGTTTGACACCGTCTTCCATCCGAAACGTGACCATCTTCAAAAAGAGTTCTGAGACAGATTTCTGGAAAAATCTCAATTTGACTTCAACAAGGTTTCCACTTGTATTCTTGGTAATTCCTACATATTAAAGTGTAAAACAAGAACATTGTGCACTTTTGCAACTATTAGTAGGTTAGTTCAAATAAATCATAAACTTTATACAAAAAGGAGTGTCAAAAGCATATTATTAGCATAAAACCATCAAAAATTATAGATACGTTATGGACGTATCAACATCCCCAAGCTTATTTCCTGCTCGTCCTCGAGTAGGTAAACGATCAAAACAATATAATTTTTTAGGTGACATGCAGATAACACAATCTTGATCATCATTATTGTAAAAGCATTGATAGCTGGGATTAAGGTACTCTAAACATGAATCATAAAAGATAGAGTTCTAACAATAAGACATAGCAACTATGTTGTAACATGAAAAGGTACAAACAAAAGATTTACGAATAACAATGCTTTACAAGATGTTTGTTTGTTTCACATAAAGAAAGCATAATGAGAATGGTATTCAGCTTGTCCCTCATAGAGTAGCAAAACATAAATGCATAGGACACCTTCAAAGTTCATAAGGGTGACTAGATACAAATAGTTTAAGAACAAGCAATATCAAAGTTATACATCAATCAACAAGTCTTGGGACAATGCACATTAAATTAAGAATGGCCACTATGCTCTCTTAATAGGTGCATAAATATAGAAGATGGAGACTCAACATAAAAGTAAAAGAAATTCCTTCTTAGAAGGAAGCCGAGATTCAAGTCTCATAAAGAGCTTCCAAAAATTATGGTACTTATTAGCTTTCAGCTCTAATTGCCCATATCATAAGCATCTTTAGGTGATTAAGGTTAAAGTGACACAACTAAGAGGATATGCTTGACAAGTTCTAAGTTGAAATCTCATGCCCCTTACTTATGAGTATCGAACCACATGCTACTCAACTTCAGTCACAAGTAAGCTCTTGTCATTGTAAGTACATATGTATCATAGAGAACCGCCAACGGGGTACCCCTTGCACATGATACTGGAGCTATCCCATAATCAAAATGACAAGGCAAGCAGACAATGAGCATCTCAGCGATCTTTTTATTTGCTATTTGCATAAGCTTTTATTGAGGATGCTTCATAGAGTGCTCATTATGGTTATGCTGCAAGTTTCCACCATGATTAGGCATAGCTTAGGCTAGCGGCCCAAGCATTTCTCTAACACACATACAAACTCCATGATCTTACAAGTTCCCCTTTTATTTCACACCGCTAGGATCCATAAGCAAAAGAATCATGATATCAACAGAATATAAGTGCAATGTTGAAAGCGTTCCCCATGATACATGGTTCTGCGAACTTCAACTTATAAAGCGCAAGTATATACACAACAAATATGGACACAATGGTTCAAGTTTATTAAGTGCAAGAAAATAAAGTGTGCCATCAAGTTCGTGAGAGCTTTAATCACTAATTTTCACATAACAAGTTTAATTTGGAAGGTAGATAAAAGCATGAATATACTTGAAATAACAAATGCTAATAGGTAGGTATGGTGGACTCTTTGAGATAACTTGGTTTTATTTCGAGTTGGATGCATTAGTGGAACTCATACTTGGCTATGGAGGCTAGCAAAAGACTGGGAGCGACCAACTAAAAGAGCAATAATGGCCATAATCATACAAAGCGACAAAACATCATTAATTAAAGCACAAAGTGATATTACAAGTCGAAAACTAAAGGATCATAAAGGCTATGGTGATTTGGGATAGTCATAACATGGTGTGATCATACGCCAAGTCAACCCAAATAAAGCATCAAAGGAGAATACCACAATACTATGCTTTAATATGCTAAAACAATGCATGATTCTTTTAAGACACATTAAGAAATCTCAATTGTTTATAACATGTCATGCTACAGCAAAAATCACTAAGCATAAAGCCAAAACAATATCAAGCATGACATGACAAAGCATAGGCCACCGTAAAAAACGAGCTCCTTTTACCACTTAAGCATGAATTTTTCCTACTCTTTTCCAATCCAAACCACACTTATTTGAAAACTAATGTATGAAAGAGGGGTCCAACCAATTTATTCAGCAAACTAAGAAAACCAAGCAAACAAAAACGAAGACACTCCAAGAACAACACAACTATGCATGAAACAATAAAAATGAAGTGTTTGGAAGAAACCTGAGATTTTTATTGATGAAGAAGGGGATGCCTTGGGCATCCCCAAGCTTTGACGCTTGTACTTCTTGGATATTTCTGGGGGTGACACACTTGGCATCCCCAAGCTTGAGCTTGAGTACATTCTTCATCTCATTACATTACTCTTTCCATACACCTGAAATTTTTCCAGCATACAAAACTTCACAAAATCTTTATTAGCAACATTAGTGCACTCAAGATAATAAGTCTTTGGGTTCAGTTCCAACACCAATAAAACTTTCATTAAAACACAAGCTACTGTAGAACTTCCCTAAAAAAGCTCAATTCCCCAAAAAGAACTCAAAAAGGAATCAACAAGAAGCAAATGCAAATAATGGCAGAAATCTGTCAAAACAGACCAGCAGATAGAAACCAATTTTTTTGAAGCCCTTCTGTTGCTCAAATCGAAAAGTGTTGAACTAAAGAAAGTTGGATAACAACCTAGGACAGAAGCACAAAAAATTACAGCTCAAACCGACGTACAGAGATTTTACACGAATGTTTACAGCGAAGCACAAAAATCTGTTTTGGGACAGCAACTTTCCCAAGCATTACTTCTCTCTCATTAGAGGTTACTCTTGGCATAAAAAGCAAATAAAAAATATAAGAAGAGGTTATTACTGAAGGAATAACTTCGAAGACTCAACTAAAACTTTTGGGTTATCTCCCAATAAGTACTTTTCTTTAACGCCTTTAAGTTAGGCATAGGAGCAAGATTCAAGTATTTTCGAATAAATAAACATTAAGATCAATACCAGAAATATCTTTCTTTTTCAAGGCTTCATGCATTCGTACAAGTTTCTAACTGAAAAGCTTCCATGAAAAGATTTATTTTGGTTTCATAGGCATGAACACAAGTGTTCAAGGTCGACCCCCAACTTAACCATTACTCATCTTTCCAATCAATTTCCTTTTTGAAAACGTTTTTAGGTAACAAGTACAACTTATTTTTTTTAATTCGCATTCCCTATCCATACTAAGATAGAGAACAACTTAAAACTGAAATTAAAACCTACTTAGAGATAAAGAAAATAAGTGCACACAAGAATATTCACCCACACGCTATTGCTCCCTGGTAACGGCGCCATAAAAGGTCTTGATAACCCACAAGTATAGGGGATCGTGTGTAGCCTTTTTGATAAGTAAGAGTGTCAAACTCAATGAGGAGCTAAAGATAGGATAAATATTCTCTCAGGTTCTATCAACCATTGATACAACTCTACGCACACTAAACGTTTGCATTATCTAGGATATAAAACTGGAGCAACAATACGAGTAATACAGATAGCTTTGCATGATAATAAATATAAGAAAGTAAAGCTAGTTGCTGCAGCAATAAAATACACTAAACTAACAGAATCATGAGTGTGGAATAGTGGTGGTAATTGTGGTGGCTTTGTCCAAGTTTAAATAGCGAATAGATCGGGTTCATTGTCTTCGATGCAGTTTTCTATGTGGGAGAGGCTAAATATACATGCACTTCACTACTTGGAATTACATGTACTATATGATTGGATTGTTATCAAAACATCTGTAAGTACTAATCAATGCATTAAGGTTTCCCCAACCATAGCCTTAAATTTAATGGTCCTCTTACTCCCATACGTGCAACGTTCCTGTTCGCGTCCTCAGGTTTCTGTCACTCCGGCAGAACTTCCCCCCTTCCTCTTACACATACTACAAACCCTATGATGTTTAATCCATGCTCGCATAAATATAATGGACACCAAAGGACTGTACCATATCAACATACAACTCTAATGAACCAAAGACGTTCAACCATTCAATCTAAGAACAAAAAAACTACGCAAACATGACATAGATCATATGATTGTAACTTATAGCATCAAACACCATGTTTACATAGGACGGTACAGAGGTGTGTGGGAGGATGAACCACTGCATACTAGGAGGATTAGGTGATGGAGATGGCAGTGAAGAAGGTGAAGAGGGCAGCGGCGCGGGGGACTCCTTCCCCGCCGCCGGTATCATGGGGGAGCACCGCCCCTTAGCCCCCTTCCTTCATGGCTTCTTGGGAGCCCTCCCCCATGGAGATGGGATCCATGGGGGAGGAAAAAACATGGTTTTGGTGGCTGCAAATTCGTGGGTGGAGGTGCCCTGGACGAATTAGGTTTTCTCCCTTTATATAGCTTCTCGGATTCCCGTCACCCCATCTTAGGCTACAGTAAATAAAAATTCCGGCCATATAGTTCCAGTCGTATAGATATCGATGCCTTTGTATATTTTCTTTCGCGGGGAAAGACAGTTTAATGACCAACTATACGGCGGGAACATTTTGTTTCCACCGTATAGTTGCACCCGTATAGTTGCGTCCGACCACAAAATCGCACGGGAAGATACCTCCAACTCCAAAACTTCAATCCTTTTTCTTTCTTCTACCTCCAAACTCTCTCAAAACCTCAAGAGATCTCCATCTCTACTCAATTTCGTTCAATTTCCTTGCACATGAGTGATCTACGGTATGTTTCTCCTCCGATCCTCCAATTACTTTTTGCAAATTCATCTTCGATCTACTATCATTATCAATCTAGGGTGAGACCTACTATGAACCAATTGCCATGATTTTCTTGCCTAGATTATTATCTTGAGGAGATTCTTTAGTGTGCTATGATCAGGAATATGATGCACTTACTATTGTTGGATCAAAAAAAATTACTTTTGCCTTTCTTCAATGTTTTAGATGATGAACACCAGGAGCCAAACTCGTGTTTCGTACATCGCTAAGCGCTTCGGCTGCCAGAACACATGGGGATACGGTTCAGGGATGAGGCCCATCATGATCGCTTCGATAGGATCAAGAACCGCGAAGTGAATGCCACCAAGTGGGCTTGCCCCATTATATTGAACCAACTCGGTATTTCTGATGACTTTAATTTACTTTGTGATAGAGCTGGCCTGCAAAACTTTGTGTACAATGACGTGCCTACTTATCGCCGCTTAACCATTGAATTCCTAAGTTCGTTGTAAAGCATCATTAAACAATGGCAAGGAGAGGACATTATTCTTTTTGTCTGATGAACAACAACTACACCTTAACATTAGATGAATGGTGTGCATGTTTTAATTTGCCAAACAATGATATCCATGCCTTACGCGCATCCTTTACTGGCTTAGAGCCTACCCCTAAACAATACTATAATAGATTGAGTTTCACTAGTAGAGTGAACAAGGGGAAGAATATTCAACATCCTATAATTCGCTATTTGTTCTATGTTATTGCTAACACCTTGCAGGCACGCAATGAGTTCACGAGACTCAACGAGGAGGACATCCTAGTCCTCGCAAATGTTGCTTACATCAACTGCGGCTTGTCACTCAACTTGGGCGCCATCCTTGTGCGCTACTTGGAGCACCAAGCCTCCCAAAGCCAAGGACCAATCACAAGTGGAGGCGTCATCACCGTGCTTGCCACTGCCCTAGGCATCAACCTAGGTAAGTTGCAATATGTGCTAGGTGAGACACGTGTTGGTTTCTCCACTTTGAGGGCCTGTGGAATGCTCACTAGGAGAGGTGGTGTTTATTATCTACATATTGCTAGAGCTAGGTGTCTCTACCCTACTCCTATGCCTAATGGTATTTTCTCTATCGAGGAAGGATGTTTGCTATATGGCTTGCAGGTTGAGCAACACCAACCAAAGGAGGAGATTCTGGAGGAGGATGAGGGCCAAGAGGAGGAGCAAGAAGTTCCTTATCAAGAAGAGCATCCACAAAGCCGGTTCGCCACATACCAAGACTTCTAAGGACTTGGAGGGACTATGGAGAGGATGCATAGCCTCTCTTTGAACCTCCGAGAATCAATTAGTAACCTCTCAACTCAATTTGCGAACTGGAGTAACGACTTTTTCCCGCCACCACAATGATTTGAAGGGCTTACAAAATCCTAAGCTTGGGGAAGTTTCCTCATGTATCTTTATTTGGCGTTTATTTGCTTTTATTTATTTCAAGGTTGTGTTTTTATTTGAGTTTATAAGTGATACGTTGCAAACATATCTATAATTTTTGATGCTCCATGCTTGGTTTACCTACTTTCCTATGTTTTGTCCACACTTTGGAGTAATTTTTATACACTTTCTTAGACTAACCTATTAACAAGATGCCACAGTGCCAGTTGCCTGTTTTTTTGCTATTTTTGGTTCCAGGAAAGTCAGAAAATGAATATTCTCGGAATTGGACGGGACAAAAGCCAAATTCAGTTTTTCACCAAGAGGGACACGGAGCCGAATCACGAGGGCGAGAGGGGCCGAGGGTCGCCATACCACCGGCTGCTGGCAGGCCAGGTTGGGGTGGCGTGGCCGCCTAGGGCACCCCCTCGGCCTCCCCTTTCGCCTATAAGATGCCTCCGATACAAAAACCCTAAGTACCTGATCAAAATTCCACAAAAGAGTCTGTAGCCATCGCCATCTCCATCTCCATCCCTAGATCGGGAAAGATCTAAAGCTCTTCTCGGCACCCTGCCAGAGGGGAGAATTCACCCTAGAGGCCTTCTTCATCACCATGCAAGACTCTGGTGTGATGCGTGAGTAGTTCATCTCTGGACTACGGGTCCATGTAGTAGCTAGATGGCTGGTTCTCCTCCTTTGTGCTATCATGTTTACATCTTGTGATCTCTGTTCATGATCAAGATCATCTATTTGTAATTCTTACATGTTGTGTTTGCGGGGATCCGATGGATATTGAGATGCTATTTCAGATTGATTATTGATTCTATCATGTCTTTGTTATTTGTGATCTTGCATGCTTTCCGTTGTTAGTAGCTATCTTGGCCAAGTAGATGCTAGCAACTCCAAGAGTTAGTATTTTTGCTCGATAGTGGGTTCATGCCTCTAGTAATCTGGGGAAGTGACAGAAATCTCTAAGGTACTAGATGTGTTGTTGCTACTAGGGAGAAAACAACAATCCTTTGTTCATAGAACAATCTTATTATTTACTTTACACGCAATGCATAATGCAATTATCTGTTGCTTGCAACTTAATACTGGAGGGGGTTCGGATGATAACCTGAAGGTGGATTATTAGTCATAGATGTAGTTGGATTATGGTCTATGTATAATGTTGTAATGCCCAATCAAATCTCAAAGGAGTCAAGATGATTAGTATATGCATGTATGCTTTCTCGATGTTTGTCAATTTCCCCGCTGTAATTTGTTCACCCAACATGTCTTCTATCTAAGGAGAACCACCACTAGTGAACTATGGACCCCGGTCCTTTCTTTTATCATCAATCTACAACTGTTTACTGTTGTCTGTTTATTTTCTGCAAGCAATTACTTTCTTCCACACAATACGTTTAATCCTTTGTTTTCAGCAAAACCGGTGAGATTGACAACCTCACTGTAAGTTGGGGGCAAAGTTCTGTGGTTGTGTTATGCGGGATTCCAAGTTGGCAACAACATCTTGGAGGTGTTTCCTTGCTCCTACTGGTTCGATAACCTTGGTTTCATAACTGAGGGAAACTTACTGCTGTGCTCATCATACCTTCTCTTGGGGTTCCCCAACGAGCTCGACATCAACCACGAGCCAGCAATAAGCACTCGTGTTGGTGTCCCTGGCACATTATTTTTAGTTCTTTCTATTTTCTTTTGAAGTTTTCTAGCCGAGCTTTGCCGCCAATTTTCTATTCTTTAAAGTCCCTCTCTTAAAAACCACAAAAAGATTTCTCCATTTTTCCTTATTTTCCCTCTTTCTTTTCTTTCCACCTCGAGGTCTTCATGTATTCATAGGAGAGTGATCGACTTAGAGTTTTCAAGAAGCAAATAAAAAAGGAAGAGAGAAGTGGAACCAAACATGAGAGGTATGCCTTATGACTCCACACTTTTGAAGTTTGAGAATCCCATGCTAGTTAGTAGTAAATGATGAGATATTATATTGGTGGAGTGAGTCTTTGTATTATAGTAAGATTTTCGTTTGATGGGTATTTAATTGGGTATGTTTTGTTCCATCTCTCATAATTAACCAAGTCTTGCCTAAAAATTGCTAAACAATTGTAATAAAAAAGGTCTCACAATTGAAGGCTTGGGTGTTGTAGTGTTTAGTCTTGAAGGTTTATTTCTAGAGACACCCAACACCGCTGAAAATGTTGATTGACTTAATAGCTCTCTTTGAAAGGATTTGTTCGATTGAATTAATGTTTAGCGGTTTTTGTGAGCATGCCAAATTTTGTTAATCATAAGAATGATATAGCTTTATGCGTGTCAAACTTCATGGGATGCCAACAACTCCGCTGGCCTACGAACGATCTTCATGGAGGAAAACTCATAGATTTTGGCTATGAGTTGATTAAACACTTGTAGCAGCAATGCTATAATGGGTAAGATTCTTGGCACTCTCGGGTAGTTGTAATCATGATGGAATCACTCCTCAGGATGTTATGAGAAATCATTATGCAAAAGTAACAAAACCTTAGTGATGCCACGAGTGTCCATCACAGCCTGATAAACTAATAAAAATCTTTGGCATGCTCTCAATTACTTAAAAATGAAATTCCTGAAAGACAATGAACATAAAAGTAGTGCTTGCAAAGTCTTGATTTATTGATGAGGGAGAATTGAGATACTCTAGTGTATATGCTTTTCATGACAAATCTCACACTCTTAATTTACATGATTATACTTTATCGTTCAAAGGCAAGCCTATGAGTTGATTACTTGACATGAAATAAAGTTTCCTCATTTGAATCATCCATATTGACAATAATTTTGCTGCACTATAAGGATGCGTGAAACCCGTATGATATGCTTGCCATTACTCTATCTATACTGAAGTTTTTCAGATTTATGAAGTGGAGGAAACATGAGACTACTAATCATGATTAAGATCACCATCTTGTTATTTCAGTTTAAATGCTGAGTTCCTTTTTGATTTTGGTTTTCTTGCTCGGGGACGATCAAGTTTAAGCTTGGGGAGGTTGATGGCTCTGAAATATCTCTTTAAACCCTGCCACTAATGCCTAATATTCAAAGGGGTATGCAATCATTTCTTTTATATTTTTCCTGTGCAAATAATGTCGTTTAAAGGAGGGAATCACTATATTAAAGTCAAAGATACAAGATTTCAACCAGAAGAAACCAGGAGCTGTAAAGCGGAGGCAGACGCTTTAATGACCAACTATACGACCGGAGCAAAATTCCGGCTGTATAGCTCCGATCGTATAGTTGGCGCCACCACCGTTAGGTTAAACAGAACAACTTTCGTGAAGGGACCCCGATATAAAGAAACCTCGGGCGACGAGAAAAAAAGGCAAACATCGCTAGAAAGTCTCTGCCACAGATCACCAGCCGCCTCCAGATCTCAAAACCCTTCTCCATCTCCATAGCCATATTCCACCACTTGTAATAGTAGACTCTTCTCTGATTGGCGACATCGTAAGACTACTGCTATCAATTTTATGATTTTCATTATAATGTTTGTGATTGTTGATCTCATCTCTATGTGTGAGTAATTCTCCTTGGGCTAAGGGCTTCGGCCTAGCCATGTAGCAATTGTGCATGTTTGTTATTATAGATGGGATTATGTATTAGTTTGTATGACATGATGATTATTGTATCCTCTCTTGCCTTAATCCATGGACTTTTCAGGTACCCAAGACCCCGAGGGTTGAGCCAGGTATAGGGAGTATGAGTAATGACTGATCTGCATGTTGGGAACCCTAGTGACAGAAGGGGTAGTACGGCTGTATGTGAGGGATTTGCTTGGGATCAACGGTGACATCACTATGCATATCATTAGTTCTCTTTCTTCTATGGATGAGACTAGTAGGTTATTGCTATAAGCGGTTGCGGAGGCAATAACAATTATGGATGCACTGCCCACATATAATTTATCTTGCTCTAACAAGTACATGCATACTTTATTTTTAACTTTTGTTTCCATCAGATGTTTTGCACAGCTATAGGTGAAACCGAACGCCCTAGGCCCTCTCTCTCTCCATCATCAACAACAACAAAAAGACGCAAGCTATTGGTCTGGTAAAAACACAAAAGGAATTCTAAAACTACCGAAGGTCCGTTAAAGTAACTTCACTACGCATTCGCTTTCCGAGGATTCGATAATCCAGGTCTACTAGGGAAAAATAAGCTATACTACATCCATAATACGGATCGAAGATATCAAGTCTCCATGCCTGCCAAGCCAGAAATGCGAGGTTAAACAATTCCAAATCCCTAAAACCTAGGCCTCACATGTGTTTATTCATGTCTTCCCACGACACCCATGCAACCTTCCTCTTGCCATCTTTACTTCCCCACCAAAATTGCCTAATTATTGAACTGATATGTTCACTTAGACCTTTTGGCAATTTAAATCAAGCCATTGAGAAAACAGTTATTGCTTGGGCAACTAATTTTATCACTACATCTCCCCCTACCCGCATAGAAATAATTTTCTCCATCCATCTTTTGACCTTACTCCGTGCCCGGTCCTTAAGATACTTGAAAGTGCCATATTTAGAGCTCCCCAATAAAGTGGGCACTCCCAAGTACCTGTCACTCAAGCTCTCCTTAGGTATCTCCAAAATATTCATCACACCATCCCACTGCGCCCGCGAAACACCTTTACTAAAGAAAATAGAATATTTGTCCTTGTTTATTTTTTGCCCCGAGGCCCTACAATAGGTTTCCAACAAGTTTGATGTTATTATCGCACAATCATTATTTCCCTTAAAAAATAGCAGGTTGTTGTAGGGGTTCGTAGCATGGAAAACAAAAATTTTCTATCGCATACAAACAAACAAGCCAAGATCTATCTACTAGATTGTAGCAACGAGTCGATAGAATAACTCACCCTCGAAGTGGGTGATGTAGTCGTACTCTTTCCGATCTCAAGATCGCGTAGACGATCCTTCCGGCGCTGCGTTCAAGCGCTCCCTTGATCGGTCACACGTTAAATTTTCGGCGAAGACCTTCCTCTCCCTTGTTCCAAAGTGGCGGAGGTTGTAGCACTCTCCTCGCGATTCCAGCGGCAACTGGCGTGGTCTGCAGGAGGTAGAGGGAGATCCCAGGCTTCGCCTTAAGCGGTGCGAGTATGGTGGAGCTTATGAGAGAGGCTATTAGTGGTCTAGTAATTAGACACACCAATTAGAGGCTCTAAACCAATTAGAAGGCTCTAAACCAAACAGCTCTAAACCGGGTCTAGGTCTAGTTTCTAGTTTAGAGGATAGGAACTTGTGTGTCTCTCTAGGAGGCCCTGCCTCCCTTTATAGGTGGGAGGCTGGCGGCGGCCGAGGGAGGAGTCCCTCCCAACTCGCCTAGGGCTGGCCGCCCGGCTTGGAGGAGGACTCCTCCCCAAGTCGGTTTCAACTTCTCCTCTTTCCGAAGCTGGCGGTTTGACCTGGCGGCTTGACTTTTCAATTTAGGAATTAAATAAACCCTTTATTTTGGACAGCGAGAACACTTAGTACATGATGCAATCATTCCATCTTGCAATGACACATTCATGTACCCCTTCCCCCCCGGAGTGCCGGACATTCCGGGACCTTCTAGAATGTTACCGATGAAAACACCGGAACCATTCCCCAACTCCGAAATGGGACTTTCCTTATATGAATCTTATTCTCCGGACCATTCCGGATCACCTCGTGATATCCGGATCCCATCCGAGACTCAACAACATTCGGTCTCTTTCTCATAATACCATAACTACTCAAACAACGTCAATCCTTAAGTGTGTCTCCCTACGGTTCGTGAATTATGCGGACATGATCGAGACACTTCTCCGAACAATAACCAATAGAGGAATCTGGAAATTCATATGGCTCCACATATTTCTACGATTACTTTGCGATCGAATGAACCACTTACATACGATACCAATTTCCCTTTGTCTCACGATATGTTACTTATCCGAGGTCATGATCGTCGGTATCTCTGCATACCTAGTTCAACCTCGTTACTGATAAGTACTCTTTTCTCGTTCCCGTGATATGTGATCCCTTGTGACCAAGTCACATGCTTGCAAGCTAATTGGATGACATTTCACCGAGAGGGCCCAGAATATCTATCCGTCATGTGGATGGACAAATCCACTCTTGATCCATGTGTTTCAACCAATACTTTCCGAACACCCAATGCCACTTTTATAGCCACCTGTTACGGTGTGGTGTTTGATGACATCAAAGCATCCATCCGAGAAAGGCAATATGCATGATCTCATGGTCAAGGAATTAGGTTACTATGTATCAGAAAGCATATAGCAATTGAACTATTGAAATGACTTGATCTTTATGCTACGCTTGTCTATAGGAGTATGTCCACCATATCATTCTCCTAACGATATGATCTTGTTGTTGATAACATCTCAATGTTCATGACAAAGAAACCACATCATCAATCAACCAACAAGCTAGTGAAGTATAGAGGCCATACTAGGGACTTCAAATTAAGTTTACAAATCACACAAGTATTAATGGTTTCCTTGTTAATACTATTATAGCATGAATGTAAACATTTATCATAAACACAAAGATATATAATAATAACTACATTTATTATTACCTCTAGGGCATATCTCCAGTCTCCCACTTGCACTAGAGTCATCTAATCTAGATTACATGGTAATATACCGAACACCCATGGCAGTTTGGTGTTGGTCATGTTTTGCCCTTGGGAGAGGTTTAGTCAACGGATCCGCCACATTCAGATCTGTGTGTACTTTGCAAATCTTTATATCCCCATCCGGATATGTTCTCGAATAGCGTGAAAACGCAGCTTGATATGCTTCACTTCTTGTGTGACCTTGGTTCTTGCGCATTGGCTATGGCGCCCATGTTATCACAAGAGATAGACATTGGGTCCAGCACTTGGAACCACACCCAGCTCTGTAATGAACTCTTTCATCCATATCGCTTCTTGTGAAGCCTCCGGCAGCCATGTATTCCGATTCAGTTGAAGATCTCGCCACAACGCTTTGCTTTGCACTCCTCCAGCTAACTTTGCACCATTCAAAATAAATACGTATCCAGTTGTGATTTAGAATCATCCGGATCGGTGTTCCAACTAGCATCGGTGTAACCATTAACAACGAGCTGTTCATCACCTCCATAAGAAAGAACCATATCCTTAGTTCTTCTCAAGTACTTAAGGATGTTTTTGATCATCCAATGATCCACTCTGGATCACTTTGATATCTGCTAGTTAGACTAACGCATATGCGATGTCGGGTCTAGTACATAGCATGGCATACATTAGAGATCCTATGGCTGAGGCATAGGAGTCTTACTCATCTTTTCTCTATCTTCGCGATGTCGGACTTTGAGTTTTACTCAAGGTCATATTAGCAACATGGGCAAGAACCCTTTCTTGCTATCTTCCATTCAAACCTCTTTAGAACTTTGTCCAAATATGTACTTTGTGACAATGATATTTGGCGTTCGATCTATCTCTATAAATCTTTATGCCTAATATGTAAGCTGCTTCGCCAAGATCCTTCATTGAAAACTATTATTCAAATACTCTTTGATACTATTAAGAAGGTCTACATCATTCCCAATCAACAATATGTCATCCACATACGTATTAAGAATGCTCTGAGCTCCACTCACTTTCTTGTAAATACAAGCTTCTCCATAAGTTTGTATAAAACCAAAACTTTTGATTACCTTATCAAAACGTTGATTCCAACTTCGGGATGCTTGCTTCAATCCATAGATGGACCGTTGAAGTTTGCATACCTTGTTAGCATCTTCAGGATCGACAAAACCTTTGGGTTGCATCATATACAACTCTTCATCAATGTCTCCATTGAGGAATGCTGTTTTGACATCCATCGCCATATCTCATAATCATAATATGCAGCGATTGCTAACATAATCCTCACAGACTTTAGCTTTGCTACCGGTGAGAAAGTCTCATCGTAGTCAACTCCTTGAATTTGTCGAAACCCTTTTGCGACAAGTCGAGCTTTATAGACAGTAACATTACCATCAGCATCTGTTTTCTTCTTGAAAATCCATTTGTTCTCGACAGCCTTCCGCCATCCAGAAGTCCACCAAAGTCCATACTTGGTTTTCGTACATGGATCCAATCTCGGTTCATGGCTTCTTGCCATTTATTGGAATCTGGGCTCATCATTGCTTCCTCATATGTCTCGGGGTCATCGGTGTTGTCCACCAACATGACATTCATAACGGAATCATACCAATCAGGTGTGCGATTTCTCGTTGACCTCCAGGCTCAGTAGCAACTTCAGAAGTTTCATGATCACCATCACTAGCTTCCTCTCTTATTGGTGCAGGCACCACAGAACTTCTTCGGTCTTTGCGCTACTCGCAATTCGAGAAGGTTCGACAACCTCGTCGAGTTCTACTTTCCTTCCAGTCACTTCTTTGAGAGAAATTCCTTCTCTAGAAAGGATCCATTCTTGGCAACAAAGATTTTGCCTTGGATCTATGATAGAAGGTATACCCAATAGTTTCCTTGGTATCCTATGAAGACGCATTTTTCGCTTTGGGTTCAAGCTTGTCCGGGTAACTTCTTTACATAGGCTTCGCATCCCCAAACTTTAAGGAGCGACAATTTAGGTTTCTTCCCAAACCATAATTCATACGGTGTCGTTTCAGCGGATTTAGACGGTGCCCTATTTAAAGTGAATCTTGTTTCTAATGCATAACCCCAAAATGATAGTGGCAAATCTGTAAGTGACATCATAGAGCGAACCATATCTAAGAGAGTTCGATTCGACGTTCGGACACACCATTACTGTGGTGTTCCGGTGTCAAGCTGCAGTATTCCACATTTCTTCAAATGCTCGCCAAACTCGTAACTTAGATATTCACCTCCACGATCGAGCGTAGAAATTTAATCTTCTTGTTACGTTGATTCTCTACCTCACTTTGAAACTCCTTAAACTTCTCAAAGTTTCGGACTTATGTTTCATGAAATAGATATACCCATATCTACTCAAGTCATCCGTGAAGGTAAGAACATAACGATAACCATCACAGCGATGCTACACTCATTGGACCACACACATCGGTATGTATGATTTCCAATAAGTCGTAGCTCGCTCCATCATACCGTAAAATGGAGTCTTAGTCATTTTACCCATCGGACATGCTTCGCATCTTTCAAGTGATTCAAAATCAAGTGATTCAAGAAGTCCATCGAATGGAGTTTCTTCATACGCTTCACTCCAATGTGACCACCAAGACGATTGCCACATATAGGTCAAATTATCGCTGATTTCAAACGTTTAGCCTCAATGTTATTAATATGTGTATTTCTACTATCGAGATTCAATATGAATAGACCATCTATCAAAGGTGCATGTGCATAAAACACATTACTCATATAAATCGAACAACCATTATTCTCGATTTAAACAAGTAATCGTCTACAATAAACAAGATCCCGATATAATGTTCATGCTCAACGCAGCACCAAATAACAATTATTTAAGTATAAAACTAATCCCGATGGTAGATGAAGAGGTAGTGTGCCGACCGATCACATCAACCTTTGATCCGTTTCCCACGCGCATCGTCACCTCGTTCTTTACTAGCTTCCGTTTATACGTAGCTCTGTTTGAGTTACAAATATGAGCAACCGAACCGATATCAAATACCCGTGCACTACTACGAATACTAGTGAGATACACATCAATAACATGTATATCGATATACCTTTCTTCTTGATGTTGCCGTTCTTCAAATCTGCCAAGTACTTTGGGCAATTCCGCTTCCGAGGACCTTCTCCCTTGCGGTAAAAGCACTCGATTTCAGGCTTGGGTCCAATTGGTCCTCTTCGTCGGTATGGTAACTTTCTTACCACCCTTCTTGAAGTGTCCCTTCCGCTTAGACTTGCCTTTCTTGAATTTGGTGGTCTTATTGACCATCAACACTTGGTGCTCTTTCTTGATCTCCACTTCGCAGATTTTAACATAGCAAATAGTTCGCAACTCTTTGTTCATGTTACGCATGTTGTAGTTCATCACAAAGTTCTTGTAACTTGGTGGTAGTGATTGGAGGATCTAAACCCCCAAAGTATTAGGAATCACTATACCCAAACTTTGAAGTTTATTTGCGTGCCCAGACATCTTAAGCACATGCTCACCGACGAGCTACCCTCTTCCATCTTGCGTTAAAGAACTTTTCAAGCTTCATAACTTTCAATTGCATGAGTCTCAAAGATTAATTTGAGATCCTCGACAATATCATATGGGTCTGAATCTTCAAAACCTTTTCTGAAGCTCCGATTCTAAACCATACAAGATAGCACACTGAACTATGGAGTACTGATTCTTCCGAGCGAGGTAAACATTCTTTACTTCATCGGTAGCATCGGTGCAGTGGGTCACCTAGCGGTGCATCCGGCACATAGGTCAAATTACCGGTGTGAGGACAATCCTCAAATTGCGGAACCAATCCATGAAGTTGCTTCCATTGTTTTCAACTTTTCTTTCTCTAGGCAGCATTAAAATTGATGGTAGGGCTGCCATTGATCTACAACATATTTGCAATAGTTTAGACTAAGTTTATGACAAATTGAGTTCAAATTAATTAATGAAATTAAACTAGGTGAACTCCACTCAAAACAACATCCCTCACATTGTTTTAGTGATCACAGACCAAATCCACTACATCAACACCGATCATCACGAGAGTTGATATAGTTTCAATGGCGAACAATCATCATGTTCATCATATCTACTATATGATTCATGCTTTGCCTTTCGGCGATCCGTGTTCACGAGGCCATGTACGTACATGCTAGGCTCGTCAAGACAAACCTTAGCTTCGCATAAGCAAATCTGGCTTGCTTACGTTGTAGTCACCAGCGGAATCAAAGACACCCGATCATCACGTGGTGCTTGAGCAGCAAGCTTTGGCAGCGGTGCATACTAAGGGTGAACACTTTAGAACTTGAAATTTATGTGCATGAGGGATCATCTTATAATGCTACCGTCGTCTACTAAGCAATAAAAGATGCATAAAGGATTAACATCACATGCAATTCATAATATGTGATATGATATGGCCTTTCTTCTTTGTGCTTCCTATCACCATCTTCAAGCACGAACATGATATCCAACATCTCGGCATAGCATCAAGGTCAATGACGCTTCTTCATGGTTGTCGTCCACCAGCTTCAACTATTACAACTATTTTGAATAGACACGCAGGTCTTAACGAAATTAAAGACAACCATATGGCTCCTGCGGTTGCCAACTTACAATAAGGAACATTGCATACATCAAATATAATCACAATCATGGCCATATCACATCACTTTGCACACCTGCAAAACAAAGTTAGACGATTCTTCTTACTTTGCATATTTTACGTGGTTTGGGGCTTTCCATAAGTGTCGTTCTAACTTAAGAACAAGAACCACAACATTGATAATAGCATTGTTGATTACCCGTTGTAAATTGGATCTTAACTATGCTAGGAGAAAGCAGCACCCATAAAGCCACTTATGCAATACAAGTTGCATGTTAGCGTGGAGCAAGTCTCATGAACGATGTCATGTAAGGTTAGCCGGCGCTTCATCCCAACATACCGCAAGATGCAAAGTACACAAAAGCAATCTACAATAAAAGCATCAACGCCCACAATGACCATTGTGTTCTACTGCTGTGAGATCTACATATAGACACGGCTCGATACCCTTTGTAGGGGTTCGTAGCATGGAAAACAAAAATTTTCTATCGCATACAAACAAACAAGCCAAGATCTATCTACTAGATTGTAGCAACGAGTCGATGGAATAACTCACCCTCGAAGATTCCAAAGTGTTTAACGAGAGCGATTCTCGTGGGTGATGTAGTCGTACTCTTTCCGATCTCAAGATCGCGTGAGCGATCCTTCCGGCGCCCGCGTTCATAGCGCCTTGATCAGTCACACGTTCGGATTTTCGCGAAGACCTTCCTCTCCTTGTTCAGTGACGGCGGAGGTTGTAGCACTCTCCTCGCGATTCCGGCTGTGGCGTGGTACAGGAGGTAGAGGGAGATCCTGCAGGCTTCGCCTTAAGCGGTGCAGTATGGTGGAGCTTATGAGAGAGGCTATTAGTGGTCTAGTAATTAGACACACCAATTAGAGGCTCTAAACCAATTAGAAGGCTCTAAACCAAACAGCTCTAAACCGGGTCTAGGTCTAGTTTCTAGTTTAGAGGATAGGAACTTGTGTGTCTCTAGAGGAGGCCTGCCCCTCCTTTATAGGTGGGAGGGCTGGCGCGCCCAGGGGAGGAGGTCCCTCCCCAACTCGACCTAGGGCTGGCCGGCTTGGGGAGGAGGACTCCTCCCCCAAGGCGGTTTCCAACTTCTCCTGTTTCCGAAAACTGGCGGTTTGACCGAAAACTGGCAGTTTGACTTTTCAATTAGGAATTAAATAAACCCTTTATTTTGGACAGCGAGAACACTTAGTACATGATGCAATCATTCCATCTTGCAATGACACATTCATGTACCCTTCCCCGAGTCTTGGGACATTAGGGACCTTCTAGAATGTTACCGATGAAAACACCAGAACCATTCCCCAACTCCAATGGGACTTTCCTTATATGAATCTTATTCTCCGGACCATTCCGGATCACCTCGTGATATCCGGATCCCATCCGAGACTCGAACAACATTCGGTCTCTTTCTCATAATACCATAACTACTCAAACAACGTCGAATCCTTAAGTGTGTCTCCCTACGGTTCGTGAATTATGCGGACATGATCGAGACACTTTTCCGAACAATAACCAATAGAGGAATCTGGAAATTCATATGGCTCCCACATATTTCTACGATTACTTTGCGATCGAATGAACCACTTACATACGATACCAATTTCCCTTTGTCTCACGATATGTTACTTATCCGAGGTCATGATCGTCGGTATCTCTGCATACCTAGTTCAACCTCGTTACTGATAAGTACTCTTTTCTCGTTCGTGATATGTGATCCCTTGTGACCAAGTCACATGCTTGCAAGCTAATTGGATGACATTTCACCGAGAGGGCCCAGAGAATATCTATCCGTCATGTGGATGGACAAATCCCACTCTTGATCCATGTGTTTCAACCAATACTTTCCGAACACCCAATGCCACTTTTATAGCCACCCTGTTACGGTGTGGTGTTTGATGACATCAAAGCATCCATCCAGTAAAGGCAATATGCATGATCTCATGGTCGAAGGAATTAGGTTACTATGTATCAGAAAGCATATAGCAATTGAACTATTGAAATGACTTGATCTTTATGCTACGCTTGTCTATAGGAGTATGTCCACCATATCATTCTCCTAACGATATGATCTTGTTGTTGATAACATCTCAATGTTCATGACAAAGAAACCACATCATCAATCAACCAACAAGCTAGTGAAGTATAGAGGCCATACTAGGGACTTCAAATTAAGTTTACAAATCACACAAGTATTAATGGTTTCCTTGTTAATACTATTATAGCATGAATGTAAACATTTATCATAAACACAAAGATATATAATAATAACTACATTTATTATTACCTCTAGGGCATATCTCCAACAGTTGTCATATGCAAATAACAAGTGATTCACCACCGAAGCCGATGGATACACCTTGATACCACCAAGGTTCGATGACTGATTAGATTTTAAGAGGCACGAAAGGCCCTCTGGTGCCAACAAGAAAAGATATGATGAGATATGATCTCCTTGCCTGATTCCCCTTGTGGGTTTAAATTCCTCCAATTTTTTTCCATTGAATAGGGAAGAAAAGGACACAGACTTAACCATCCCCATAAATACTTGGATCCATTGTGAAGCAAAGCCAAGTTCCTCCATAATAGCTGCCAGATAGTTCCACTCTACACAATTATATATGCTTTCGTCATATCAAGCTTCAAAGCACATACCATGTTATTTTTTATCTCCTTCCTCTTCAAAAAGTATAGGCACTCATAAGCGCAAATGATATTATCAGTTATTCATGGTACAAACACCGACTGCTCCTCAAAAACAATCTTCGAAAAATGACCTTTAAAAAATTTGCCATCACCTTTGAGGCTATCTTATAGAACACGTTACATAAGCTCCTAGCAACTTTTGTGATCGTTAGTTCACGTGCGGCCCCATAACATGATCTGGGTCGTGGCTTTTTACAATGAAAATAAATGAGTTTTGTGTCTTGATTTTTTTCCAAGCAGCCCACCATAGGGATCGAATACCATTACTCAAAGAATAATGAAATACAAGAAAGTCTAGGGTAAAGCATCCAAGTGCAGGAAAAAGTAAAGAACGACAAGGTACACTAAAACAGAAAAAACATACTGACTAATGCTAGCGAGAGAGTTAACAAAAATATAACAAAGTAGCATCAAAATAAATCTAACTAAGAACCAGCACCAAGAGCCAACCCTCAGCCATTAACATATAGATGTCCTAGCAGCACGCCTCAAAGATCTCAGCCATTAACATATAGAGGTCCTAGCAGCACGCCTCAAAGATCAATGGAGAGAAGAACCGCTAAAGAAGAGCATGGCATTTTGGTAACTCATCAAGCTTCATCCATAACATCATCATCTCCATGTTCATTGTACCCGGATCCATCCATAGATACGACGAGTAAGCACCAAAGCATCACTCCTTCCAACATTCAAATGAGGGCCCAGAACTACATTAAGCAAAACACTTGCTCCAACACGGATCATCTCCCGGTCAGTGGTATTGTGAGAACCTGCCTATTAATTCATAAAGACAACATAATAACAAATTAGCTCATTAGGAGATTTAACTAGTTTCCATCAAAACAAGCCCTATTTCGCAATTTCCAGATAGCCCAGCAAATAGCAGCAACCCCAACATTTTGAGCATTCCTACTTGCTTCGACATGTCTAGGGAACCACCAGAAGAATTGGTGAAAATAAGTAGGTATATCAGCAGCTCCAGTTTCTCTTGCAACAATACTCCAAACATATTTGGCTACAGAGCATTGGAAAAACAGATGGTGGATGGTTTCTTCTTCATCACATAATTGGCACTTAGAGTTCCCTTTCCATTATCTTTTCAACATGTTGTCTTTGGTAGCAATTGCATTGTGCCAAATTAGCCACAACCAAATCTTAATCTTCAAAGGGATTCTAGATTTCCACAAGTGCTTAAAGGATCTATCCAGTCCATTCCTGTAGAGATGCCTATACATAGATTTAACAGAGAATTGGTCATTTTTTGTCCATTTCCAAAAAGGTTTATCATCATCAGGGGAGAGAGTGATGTTGATCAAAAGATTGATCGCACAATTCATTTGTTCCTGTAAATCTCCAAACAGCCACCTCCTCAAGGTAAATCTCCACTCAAGCGTAGCAGCTCTGGAAACAGAGATGTTTTGTTCATTGCAGAGATCAAATAATTCTAGGAATTTATCTTTCAGAGGCCCATGTCCACACCAGGCATCTTAAGCTGGTTCCTTTTCCATTCCCAACTTGCATTCTCCTATCACATAGATAAAGATTTTTCATGTGAAGCATGTCTAACCAGAAAGCTGAGTCACTACTTATGTGCTTGACATAATCGATTCCATCATCATCCAAAAAAATCTCATGAAATCTTGCCAGTGTCCTTCATCATTTTCCAGCTTCCACCACCACTTACATATAAGGCTGAGATTGAATTTTGTTAAATCTCTAATCCCCAGGCCACCTTTATTTTTTTGGTTTACAGATAGTTCTACATTTCATCGTACGATACTTTCTCTTGTTTGCACACCCAACCTAGAAGAAGGATCTAGTTAGTTTGGTCAAATTTCCAATGTTGGTCTTGTGAAAAATCCCCATAGACATGGGATAAACCAAAGACGCATTAATTTTAACAACCCGTCTCCAATGGACATAGCACCACCCAACCATTATCCCATCCTTTTTTAAGTTTTTCTTCCAAAAACTTCATCTCACCCACTGTATTTCTTCTGGAGCACACTGGGGTACCAAGATACTTTATGGGCCATTTCCCTTTCCGAGAATTGAAAAAATCAGCATAAATTTGGAGTTTTTCATCACCAGCACCAACTAGCATCACCTCACTTTTCATAAAGTTTATATTGATGCCATACATGGATTAAAAAACACACAGGAGTAATTTGAGATATCTAGCTCCCTCCAAACCATCTTTTTTTTGACCTGCCCTCCAAATCATCTTTAATCAGCGTAATGGTGTCATAAGAATTGAAATCCCTTGAATCAGGAGATCATAAACATAGAATCAGGTGATTAAAGCCCAAGCAAGCCCAAGCTCTGTGTCCTGATAACCCAATTACCCAAACAAGCCCAAGCCCGCCTCAAAATCACTCGCACCGGAGGTCCAGGCTCCCAAGTCCCCCACTCCGTATCTTTTCCTAACTCCGCTTGCTCGCTCACGGCGAGACATCCCCGCCGGCCGCCGCCCACCTTCTCCGCGGCCTCATGGGGGATCCCTATCGCCCATACTACCCGTCCTCCTCTCACAACAGAGGTACGTCTCGCTCGCACCCGCTCCGCTCTGACCCAGGCAACCGGGTCTCCTAGTCCGCGCGATCGATTCTCGCCGCGTCGTGTGTCGGGTGGACCAATATCTAGATGAAGGTGCAGATTTCCTCTTCTTGGTTCATCTGCGGCTGCCGCTGGAGATTTCGTAGAGCTAGTTCGTGCATGGTGAAATTTTGGACGATTGGGCTGTAATTTGCTGAGGACGGCTGGGGTGATTTATCTGGGTTGTTTAGGTCGTTTGTTCTGGTAAAATCTGTTCGATTGGGATAAACGTGTGTCTATCCTGGATTGGTACCAATCTGCCACTGTTGTCAGTGTTGTTCAATTGAGTTGTAGTTTCTACCCTGCCTGGGGTTTTCTTAGCATCCCCAGACCGCCACTGCTAGTGTATGGTTGAGGGATCATAAAGTAGTTATCTCTACTGTCCAGATGTTGTGATGTCTGAGTTTGTGTTTGCCTCGACAAATCATGCATTTCGCAAAGACTGTAATATCGAATCCAGGGTTCTCGTTACCGGGCGGCAACTACATGTACTGACTCCCCTTGAGAAAATGTGTCACCAGGATGGTTTTGAATAGCGCGCCAAAGCGCCACTAAGTGCTTTGAGGAAGGTGCCGCTAAATTTAATCCATGTACAGTTACCTGCTATAGCGCAATTTAGCTCCGCTATCATGCTTTTTAAGGTCGTAAGGCATCCTAAGGCGGAGGGGGGGTTGATGCCTAAGCGTTCGATTTTCAAAGGAGAAGGGGGACACCTTAGTGCCTAAGCGTCGCCTTAGGACGCCTTGAAAACCATGTCCGCTATAGTGCCAAAATAGCGCGTTTTGAGGGCTGTTGCTGTTTGTCGCTGCTTGCCGTAGTGCCCTATTTTTTTCTTTGGTTACCAGCCAAAAGAACAACGAATTATTTGAATGTAAGCACTAAATCTAGTGATACATAGGTTACTATCTCAATTGGGAACTAATCGTTTAGAGAGTCCACAGCGGTACCTCTGTGCGTTCACAAGTAAGATGACGCTGGTTCGAATCCTGCAATAGTACACTTTTATCAAACTACTTTTAGTATTTACTGTCATTAATGGGCCCAACGAGATTTAAAGATGGAAAAAAGAGGTGTGCGGATGGGTATGATCGAAGCCACAACCATTGGACAGAAAGGCAGCGCCACTGCGCTATGATTGCATATGTATAAGACTTGTGATCACACTTTTCTTATACTTTAAGGCAAATTTGAAATCTGAAATTCGTTTGAAATTTCCACACAGCAAGTGTCCTGTCTTTTCTGGTAACCATGGTTACCACAAATACTGGTCCCTCGGTAAAATTTGCATATTCGTTTCATGGATGTAAGTGTCAAGCCTGTAGGTGTTCCTGTCAGTTAGTTGTTTCCTGTCTAGTCGTTTACTTCTTGTTCTGTATCGAACACAGCAGTAGTGTTTGCCTGTGTTCAGTTATTCAGTTAGGTGCAAATAAGGAACCTGACACGTACTTTGTTTACGTCGAGGTGTGTCTAATTAGCGGACCGCATCGTTAGGATCCAGTCGTGGGATGGCACGACAGAAACGGATCGTGGCATAGGAATCGGTCTAGTTTGTTTCTTGCTGGAATAAAAGGAAGAAACGGGAAAGACGCAAAGGTTACGCGTCGCAAAACTGTCTCTCGTGTTCTCTCTCCGTTCCTTGTTCTCATGTGTGCCAGGGACTCTAGGGAGACCAAGCAATCCACCCTAAACTACACCTGATCGTGTTGTGTTCTAGGCCTGAGATCCATCAATGGATTGTTCTTTGTTTGATGTTAAGTGGTCTCAGGAATGGAGGGATATCTTTCCCACTATTCCAACATGAGCATTTTGCTATATGCGGACTGGGGCAGGTAAGTGTATTTTGAGAAATATGAGGTGTGCTAAACATGGTGGAACATAAGATTACCCTGAATCGGACGCTTATGTTGTGAAGGTCAATGCAATGTAGTTTCAGATAGCATGTGGAGCTGGGTTGGTGTTAGTAAGTGGGTTTGGAGGAGTACGAGGCGTGCTAAAGCATGGGGGAGTGTAAGCTTACCCTGAATTGGACGCTCATGTTGTAAGGGTTAATGTGATGTGGTAACTGCCTCTGTGGTTGTGAAGGAGAATTGTACTTATTACTGTTTATGTATGTTCGCTGTTGTCCATTTATGGTTGGAGGCTGTGCGTAAGATCTGGTTATAGTGCATAGTTGTTATTTTTTGGAGCACTCTGCGGTGCTAACTGTAGACCCATAGTTCAGTCAACTTAGTGGCTACCTCTTCACGGCATTTGCTTCTGTTTGGATACATTGTGGATATTGCTGAGTTGTCACAAGTGCAAGAATAACCAAATAAATTATAGACATACACAGTGAAGATGAATATAGCCATGTGTACGTAGTGTACATATATGTACGTTTTCATGAGATGTGCATTCTGTTTTATCTCCTTGTTTCCTTTTCTTTCTCTTTAGATGTGGAAACTGGAAAATGATACTTATGATTGCAGTTTTTTTTTGTGAATGACTTATTATTTAACTATGAATGCCAAACATGGACTTTTGTTGTCATGGGCTAATATTATTAGATTACCAGTTCTGCAGGGCCTTTTACCTGGGTATGTTCCACCTGAGGAATCTTATTATGCTTCAAAAATGGCTGCTCTGCGAGGAGTACCAAATATACCAAGAATTGATGTAAGATAACTTTGACTTCAGTAGATTTGTCAATTACTAGCAAGACAAAGGTAAATACCACTTTGTTTTTGTCACGCAACAAATTGTTTTTGATCCACAGGTACAATTGCCGCCAAGAGCTTATGAAGATCGTCCAGCAGGAGTGAGTCATCCTGTTTTGGCTGGCCTGGGTGCACTGCCAGCTGGAGCTAGGCCGCGGGGACCTAGTCCTTTGGAAGACCCAGTTTTAGTCCGGGGAAGTTCTTCACTTGGCAAAAGTGCCAGTATTCCAGATGTTGAGCGCCCCAACTCCCTTCTCATTGATCAGCCATTAGAAGATGAATCCAATATTCTATTTGTTGATGGTCTCCCTACTGATTGCACCAGGAGAGAAGTAGCTCGTATCCTTTCTATGCAGTATCATATTTGCATCATGTTTTTGCACCTCGTTGCTCTATTTTGCAAGCCTTAACTTCCTCTGGAAGATTTGTTCCGCCCTTTTGTTGGCTTCAAGGACCTCAGACTAGTGCACAAGGAGCCCAGACGTGTATGCCCTTTCCCAGTACATCATATTTTTCTCGCTCTGAATGGTTTGGTAGTATGTCAACAGTATTCAGCTGCAAATCTGTACACGAGCGAATTTGCAGAACCCTGGCACGTTGAAATTTAAGCCCTTGTAGACTTGTAGTGAAGCATATTTTGAAAAAATATGTACGTAATAGGAAACAAACTAATGGTGATTACTTATAGAGTTAAGTAGCTAACAGTAACAGAAATTACAGTGACGTCAATATTTAACATATTTGAAGGTAGGTTTTATCCGAGACTTTTATCTTAGCGCCATCTCTTTCTGGGGGACAACTTAGTAGCGCTCTGTGTCAAGTTTTTCTGCATTGCAAGGAATTACCTCATTTTCTCGTGTAATGAACACATAGCTACTTCTCCTTGTTTATATCAGAGAGACATTGACCCCATATTTTTTTTCTAAAGCTGACTTTGTTACTCACTTCTTCCACTATCACTTCCGTCTTGCAGAGTGGTGACAAGGCATATGTTCTGTGTTTTGTGGAGTTCAGTGACGCGAAATGTGCATTCACTGCTATGAAGGCTCTGCAAGGTTCTTGTTTCAGTGGCATGCATTCATTGCTTTGATATTTATACCCCTTCAGACATATCTTCTACTTAGTAGACATAGTATTTTCCCTTCACAAGAATAGTCACACCATACTCTTAAAGTGCTTGCACTTTCGGTCAGTATATAAAACTCTATTTTATCTTTGTATGCTTGCTGCTATTCGCGTATCAAACACGTGGAAGAAAAAGACAGGCATAAGTATTGCTAGAACCAACTGTAAGATAGAGTAAGCAATTCTTGGTCGCACGGACTGAAGGTCAGCATGTTTGTTTTGCAGAGTACCGCTTCGACGAGAGGAAGGCGGACGCACCGGTCCTCAAGATCAAGTTCGCAAGGTTCCCGTTCCGACCTCCACCCGCCCATGATGACCAAACGGCTTAGCACCCACTGATTACCCACCCTCTGTAGAACCCTCCTTGCCAAGTTGCCAGTGAGCGCTTGTATTCTAGGCAGTGGGTGAATTGTAGATCAGTCTTGTTTCGGAAACATGTTGTAATGGGCATTTCTCAGTTGTAGATGGCTGGCAGAAGAGTGTCTTGTGTGACACCTTGACACATTTCGTCAGATCTCCATGCCTACCGATTATCGTGAATCGTTGATTGTGGTGGAATTGGTGCATATAAATTGTTGTTTCTGAGCAGCTGCAGGGGTACGTTGAGGCTCATGTCCTGGGCTTGGCGTGCAGCTAGTGTGATGCTGGAGAGTGAGTGGCATCTTGTAGCCGGAGCTGATACAGCCGCCAGAGTCAGTCCAGAGCTGTCGATTCGAGGACAGGAACCGCAACACGCCAGATTCGGTGGACTAGCCGTTGATTTTTGCCGTGGAATCTGACCACTTGGGGACGAAGGGGAGAGGTTGACGGCGATCGAGAAGTGCCCGCTTGTCGTGTGTGCCCTTGCGCCGTCGCTTTCCTGGCGGTTTTCGCCGGAGTTTCCTAGCGGCGGTGAGGTCCGGGATTGCAGTGGAAATCACATCATGTCGGTTAGCCATTGGGGTCACATATTGATATTGATTTTCTTCAATCTTTATTTTGCAGATTTTTTTAAGCTTCTTCGCTGTTTTCCAGCTTTTCCCCTCGCTCGGAATATTTTTTTTAAGGGAGTTTTTTTTTTTGAGATGAGGAAAAAAAGGGAGTTTGGCTTATAGATTTCTTGCATCCATAGTGTCTTTTCTGAGGAACCGGGAATTTGCATTGTGCACATCGTTATTTTCCATCGGTAGTGCGGCGCCGTCTTGTGCGTTCCAGTTTGGATGGTGCGGCCACTGTAGCTGGCGTGAAAGCTACCACGTTCCCCGCTTGGCATGGCACTGGCGGTAGTGAGTGAGGCGACCTGTTGCGGGTGGAATCAAATAACGCGTACACGTAACACATGCGTGCTAGAACAATCACGGATTTTAAAACATACCATGTTTGCCTAGATTTCTCTTCAGGGTGAAAACTCGTGATCTTACCTTAGTTGGATCTAACGATGTTTCATCCTACAAACCGCCTACGTACGTGCACCGAGTTTTTCCGACCTTATCTCCTCCCTCTTCTCCTGCTACAGTACCCGAGACCACCGCCACCCGCTCTGGCCCGATCTGAAGCCGACCTCGCCGGCGTTGCCGGTCGAGGAAGGCGGAGGAGCGACGCCGGAGGCCCCCGTGTACATAGTAGCGGTAGAGTTTGGCTTGTTGCCGGTCGCTGGCGTCATGCCGTGAGGCTCTCGATGTGCTCTTTGGGCCAGAGCCGTCGATGGCGAACCTTCCTCCTCCTCGCCGTCCGTCTGGCGGCACTGTGGTGGTTGAGGGCTTGTTGTGCCTCCAATAAGGCCCTCCCGGGGCGGAGCTCTGCTGGGGGATGCTCCTCCTTTCTTGGGCCGGTCGAGGTGGCGGGGGAGGAACAGAGGATTTTGTCCGCCGAAGAGCTTGTGCTCCTAGTGTTCTTGCGACGCCGACAGCGTTGTCTCTCCTAGCCGGCCGTGGTGGCGAGGATGGGAGGCTCGACGTCGAGTGCGGAGGCGCTTATGCTCCGGATCTTCTCCTGGCCGGCCGTGGTGGCGAGGAGGAGTGGTCTTGGAGCCAGGTTGTTTCGGCATCGGCAAGAACCTGGCGCTCGTACGTTCCGGTGCTCCGACACGGTTTCAGGCGGTCCTCGTGCTCCGTCCGATGGATGGAGAGCGAGGCGAGCGGTCTTATCAAGCGTCTCTGGTCTCTGTCCTCTACGACGGCATCCTGCTCCTCCCTCTTCTCTGGAACTGCCGTGGTGTCAAGGATTGAGGGGGGAGGTTGTTCGGTGCGGAAGTGAGGCGGAGGCCATTTGAAGTTGCGTCCACCTGTTCTCCTTCGCAGTGGTCCAAAGGTAGCAGAGCTACCGGGCTACTGCCTGTTCTGGCCGAAAGGCGGCCATGGGATTCAACCTCCACTGGAGGCTCTGTTCTGAAGCGAGGTGCTGGAGCTCGACAGCTCGTAGTTGGCAAGTGGTTTGTCCCCGCCGAATGCGAGATGGCCGGCGGCGTCGCCTCCTCTCCGGTTCGTGGGGCGTCACGGGCAAGAGACCCCCTTGAACTCGATGTCGGCTGGAGGTCTCCGGAGTGTGGTGGTGGAGGTGCTCTAGGACTCGATTGCTTTTTTACTTCTTAGTCCTAGGGTGCTTTTTGCATTTTGGAGGCCCTTTTTCTGTTTTTTCTAGCCTGGCTAGGGTGCTTTATGTAAAAGGCCTCCTAGAAACTTGTTGATACATTGCAAATGTATCTATAATTTTTGATGTTTCATGCTTGGTTTTATCCACTTTCTTGTGTTTTGTCCACACTTTGGAGTACTTTTCATATGATTTCTTGGACTAACCTATTAACAAGAGCCACAGTGCCAGCTGCCTGTTTTCTGCTATTTTTGGTTCCAGGAAAGTCAGAAAATGAATATTCTCGGAATTGGATGGGACAACAGCCAAAGTGCCAATTTTTCTGGAAGTCATCAGATGCCAGAATACGAGACGGACAGGGGCCAGGGGGCCACCACACCACCTGGCCGCGTGGCCTAGCCTGGCCCGCGCCAGGGGGTGGTGTGGCCAGCCCAGGCACCCCCTCGGCCTCTTCTTCCGCCTATAAGATGCCCTCGGGACGAAAACCCTAAGGGCCCGATCAAAAATCCACGAAAGAGTCTGTAGCCGCCGTCATCTCCATCCCTAGATCGGGAGGGATCTGAAGCTCTTCCCGGCACCCTGCCGGAGAGGAGAATTCACCCTGGAGGCCTTCTTCATCACCATGCAAGCCTCCGGTGTGATGCGTGAGTAGTTCATCCTTGGACTACGGATCCATGTAGTAGCTAGATGGCTGGTTCTTCTCCTTCGTGCTTTCATGTTTAGATCATGTGAGCTCCGTTCATGATCAAGATCATCTATTTGTAATTCTGCATGTTGTGTTTGCGGGGATCCGATAGATATTGAGATGCTATTTCAGATTGATTATTGATTCTATCATGTCTTTGTTATTTGTGATCTTGCATGCTTTCCATTGTTAGTAGCTATCTTGGCCAAGTAGATGCTAGCAACTCCAAGAGTTAGTATTTATGCTCGATAGTGGGTTCATGCCTCCGTAACTGGGAAGTGACAGAAATCTCTAAGGTACTAGATGTGCTGTTGCTACTAGGGAGAAAACAACAATCTTTTGTTCATAGAACAATCGTATTGTTTACTTTACACGCAGTTCGTAAAGCAATAATCTGTTGCTTGCAACTTAATACTGGAGGGGGTTCGGATGATAACCTCAAGATGGATTATTAGTCATAGATGCAGTTGGATGGCGGTCTATGTATAATGTTGTAATGCCCAATCAAGTTCCAAAGGAGTCAAGATGATTATTATATGCATGTATTGCTTTCTCGATGTTTGTCAATTGCCTCGCTGTAATTTGTTCACCCAGCATGTTATTGTTGGGTCCGCAGCATAGAAAACAAAAAAAATTCCTACGGTGTGAACTACACGCCAAGATCTATCTACTAGGTACAAAGCAACGGGTGGACATACATCCAACGAGAACTTACCCTTGTAGACAACGAGCTTTGTTAACGAGTAGGAACTCGTGGTTGATGTAGTCGTACACTTGCCGATCTCAAGATCGTGATGAAGTCCAGCAGGTCCGGCTCCAGCTCGTCCATCAGATCCAGCTCCAGCACCACCAAGTCCAGCACCACAAAGCAGCGGTGCATCAACACTAAGCTATTCGATTAAATCTTGGTTTCATAATTAGGAGAAACTTGCTGCTGTGCTCATCATACCTTCTTCTTGGGGTTCTTAACGAGCTCTACATCAACACCGCACTAGCACTTTTCTGGCGCCGTACACTAAGCCATCACTTGTACCTGCTACGTGTTTCTTTATGCAGCATGTGGGGTCTTCTAGACCCATTTACCGTTCAAAAAAAATCCTACAAACCGCCTTGGTTCGAGCACACCTCCTCCCCCCTCCCCCAAAAAAATGACGAACTCGAATTCTCCTCGATGTGAAGAAAATTTAAATGATTTTAGAGGACTTTAAACCTTGAGAATGTTTTTGTAAATTAATATTCCTTGACATCACATGTAGTAACAAGTAAAAATCCCTGCTTGTTCTCCGGTCGCTCGTGCTCCCTGCCAATAGAATCGCACTCCTTCCGCTCAACCTCGTCGACCCGGAGTTGGGCTGAGATCATGGGCCACTCGTCAGCGTTTGCACCGATGCCGCCTCCTAGGTGTTGCGAGCAATTCAACGTTAACGCCACCTTGGACTCTCTCTTTTAGTCCTAGGTTGCATTGATGTGCATGGAGCTCTTTCAGTTGGTCGACATCCCCATCGAGGAGGCGACTCGCCCCCTTCGTGAGGAGGTGGCAGCTCTCAAGTTGTTATTGGAGAGTGGTGGTGTTTCTTTGGAGATGACGGTGGCAATGCCCTTCTGATGGTATGGGACTCGCCAAAGCGCAAGATTCGATCGCGCTTGACTCGTCTGAGCAGAAGTCATATGTGGTTGAGGAAGAGCAACTCTATGACTGTCTCTCTCCTCGTGGCCCGTCGTCGCAGCCTGTTGTGTCGGCTAGCTCTGAGTGTGAGGGCATGGGATTGCTAATTCCTTAGGCGCTTGACTTTGAGAAGGGTGGTGGTGTTGATGCTGTTGTCTCTCTCTCACCCGAGTACGGCAGGCTTGAGGTTCCCATATGTGATGGGGTTGGTAAGTCAAGTGTGTTGAGTCCTGTGGTTGGAGCTATCGTCGCTAGAGAGATTTGTGATTTTTTTGCCACCTTGGCTGTTGCCTATCTTGGATCCAAAATTTTGATTGGGTGTAAGGTTAAGCCCATAAGAGTTGGTGCTAGGCCAAGGTCACCCTTTTGATGGGTTCGCAGCATGGAAAACAAAAAAATTCTACCGCAAGAACAAACAAAACCCAGATCTAATCTAGATAAAAGCCAAGATCTAATCTATTAGACATGAGCAACGAGATAGATCTGTACTAACCCTCGTAGAACCGAAAGCGTTACGAGATTAGATCTCGGGGTTGATGTAGTCGATCACTTGCCGATCTCAAGATCGTGTGGACGATCCTTCCGCAGCGTTCATAGCCTGCTCAGCTGGGTCACACGCGTGAGTCGAAGGCAGACCTTCCTCTCCCTGCCCATGAAAGCAGGAGGTAGTAGATCTTCTCCACGGAATCCCAGCAGCACGACGGTGTGGTGGTGGTGGTGGAGGAGAGAATTCTGCAGGGCTTCGCCTAAGCCGGAGCAGAGCTAAGGAAGAGGAGAGAGGCGGCGGCTAGGGATTGTTATGAGAGAGGGCTAGGAGGGGGCGCCCCCTCCCTTCTATTTAAAGGAGGGAGGCGCGCCTGGGGAGGGGGAGTCCTAGTAGGACTCCCCTCCTATATGGGAGTTGGGAAGGGGAGGAGTCCTCCTCCCCATGAATCCGGTTCAGCCCCACAAGGTTTCCTTGACCCTTTCTTGGTTTTCAAGCAAACACCAAGAACTCTTCTAAAACCTTCCAGAACATTCCGAAACCTTCTAGAATCTCCATACAAACACTCCGGAACATTTCCTAACTTAGAAAATGATCCCCAATATATGAATCTTATTCTCCGGACCATTCCGGATCTCCTCGTGATGTTCCGGATCCAATCCGAGACTCCGAACAACATTCGGTTTCCAACGCACATTCCATATCTACTTAAAACAACTTCGAACCTTAAGTGTGTCACCCTACGGTTCGTGAACATGTAGACATGATGGAGACACATCTCCGATCAATAACCATCAGCAGGATCTGGAGATCCATAACGGCTCCCACATACTCAACGATGACTTCGTGATCGATAGAACCATTAACATACGAAACCAATTCCCTTTGTCACGCGATATTCTACTTATCCGAGGTTTGATCGTCGGTATCTCTATACCTAGTTCTACCTCGTTACCGATAAGTACTCTTTACTCGTTCCATGTTATGTCATCCCTTGTGACCTAGTCACATGCTTGCAAGCTAACTAGATGACATTCCACCGAGAGGGCCCAGAGCATATCTATCCGTCATATGGATGGACAAATCCCAATCTTGGTCCATGCGCTTCAACACATACTTTTAGAATACCCAATGACACCTTTATAACCACCCAGTTACGAAGCGGTGTTTGATGCCATCAAAATACCCATCCGGTGATGGTGATTAACATAGCGCTATTAGGCGTCTTGATCTATCTCTATAAATCTTGATGCCTAGAATATATGCCGCTTCGCCAAGATCCTTCATTGAAAAACTATTATTCAAATAGGTTTTGACGCTATTAAGAAGTTCTATATCATTCCCAATCAACAATATGTCATCTACATATAGTACTAGGAATGCTACAGAGCTCCCACTCACTTTCTTGTAAATACAAGCTTCTCCATAAGTTTGTATAAATCCAAAGTTTTTGATTACTTTATCAAAACGTTGATTCCATCTCTGGGATGCTTGCTTCAGTCCATAAATGGAGCGCTGAAGTTTGCATACCTTGTCAGCGTCACTAGGATCGATAAAACCCTTAGGTTGTACCATATACAACTCTTCCTCAATGTCACCATTAAGGAACGCCGTTTTGACATCCATCTGCCAAATCTCATAATCGAAATATGCAACGATTGCTAACAAAATCCTCACAGACTTTAGCTTCACTACTGGTGAGAAAGTCTCATCATAGTCAACTCCTTGAATTTGTCGGAACCCTTTCGCGACAAGTCGAGCTTTATAGACGGTAACATTACCATCAGCATCTGTTTTTCTTTTGAAAATCCATTTGTTCTCGACAGCCTTACGGCCATCTGGTAAGTCCACCAAAGTCCATACTTTGTTTTCGTACATGGATCCCATCTCGGATTTCATGGCTTCTAGCCATTTGTTGGAATCTGGGCTCACCATAGCTTCTTCATATGTCACAGGGTCATCAGTGTTGTCCACCAACATGATGTTCAAGGCAGAGTCATACCAATCAGGAGTGGTACGAACCCTCGTTGACTGCGAGAGGTTCAGCAAGAACCGTTCAAGTTTCATGATCAGCATCATTAGCTTCCTCTCCAGTTGGTGTAGGCGGCACAAAAACATCTTCCGGTGCTGCGCTACTCTCAACTCCGAGAGAAGGTTCAATAACCTCGTCGAGTTCTACTTTCCTTCCAGTCACTTCCTTGAGAGAAATTCCTTCTCAAGAAAGGATCCATTCTTGGCAACGAAAACTTTGCCTTCGGATCTATGATAGAAGGTATACCCAATTGTTTCTTTCGGGTATCCTATGAAGACGCATTTCTCCGCTTTGGGTTCAAGCTTATCAGGTTGTAACTTTTTTACATACGCTTCGCAACCCCAAAATTTAAGGAACGACAACTTAGGTTTCTTTCCAAACCACAATTCGTACGGTGTCGTTTCAACGGATTTAGATGGTGCCCTATTTAAAGTGAATTCGGTTGTCTCTAATGCATAGCCCCAAAACGATAGCGCTAAATCTGTAAGAGACATCATAGACCGAACCATATCTAAGAGAGTTCGATTACGACCTTCGGACACACCATTACGCTATGGTGTTCCCGGCGGTGTCAACTGCGAAAGTATTCCACATTTCTTTAAATGCATGCCAAACTCATAACTCAGATATTCACCTCATGTAACACGAAACTTAATCTTCTTGTTACGATGATTTTCCACTTCACTTTGAAATTCCTTAAACTTCTCGAAAGTTTCGGACTTATGTTTCATAAAGTAGACATACCCATATCTACTTAAGTCATCCGTGAAAGTGAGAACATAACGATATCCACCACGCGATGCTACACTCATTGGACCGCACACATCGGTATGTATTATTTCCAATAAGTCTGTAGCTCCATTATTCCAGAATGGAGTCTTAGTCATTTTTCCCATTAAACATGCTTCGCATCTTTCAAGTGATTCAAAATCAAGTGATTCAAGAAGTCCATCAGAATGGAGTTTCTTCATACGCTTCACTCCAATGTGACCAAGACGACAGTGCCACATGTATGTAGAATTCATTCAATTTTATTCGTTTAGCATCTATGTTGTGAACATGTGTATCACTACTACCGAGATTCAATAAGAATAAACCATTTATCTCAGGTGCATTACCATAAAAGATATTACTCGTATAAATCGAACAACCTTTATTCTCAGACTTAAAAGAGTAACCGTCTCGCAATAAACAAGATCCAGATATAATGTTCATGCTTAACACAGGCACCAAATAACAATTATTTAAATTTAAAACTAATCCCGAAGGTAGATGTAGAGGGAGCGTGCCGACGGCGATCACATCAACCTTGGAGCCATTTCCAACGCGCATCGTCACCTCGTCTCTTGCCAGTCTTCATTTATTCCGCAGCTCCTGTTTCGAGTTACATATATGAGCAACCGAACCAGTATCAAATACCAGGCACTACTACGACTACTAGTAAGATACACATCAATAACATGTATATCGAATATACCATTCTTCTTGATGTTGCCGTTCTTCAGATCCGCTGTACTTGGGGCGATTACGCCCAAAGGATGACCAAAGACTTGCAAGAGAAACACTCAGTTTCAGGCTTAGGACCAGCCTTGGGCTTCTTAGCAGGTGCGACAGCTTTCTTCCCGTCCTTCTTGAAGTTGCCCTTTTTCTTAGGCTTGCCCTGTTTCTTGAAATTGGTGGTCTTATTGACCATCAACACTTGGTGCTCCTTCTTGATCTCCACTTCAGCAGTTTTCAACATAGACGATAGTTCAAGCAACGTCTTGTTCATGCAGTGTATATTGTAGTTCATCACAAAGTTCTTATAACTCGGTGGAAGTAATTGGAGGACACGGTGAATCCCTAACTCATTAGGAATCGTTATCCCCAACTCTTGGAGCTTGTTTGCGTGCCCAGACATGGTGAGCACGTGATCGCTAACGGAGCTTCCCTCTTCCATCTTGCAGGTAAAGAACTTCTCGGAGGCCTCATAGCTCTCCATGGCCGCGTGAGTCTCAAAAATGAGCTTGAGATCCTTAATGATCTCGAACGGGTCGTGGTGCTCAAAACGCTTCTGGAGCTCTGTTTCTAAACCGTACAGGATGGCACACTGAACTGTGGAGTAATGATTTTTCCGAGTGGCATAAACATTCTTTACGTTATTGGTGGCATCATTTGCAGGTGGGTCACCTAGCGGTGCTTCGAGCACATAGGTCATCTGACCAGCCCTGAGGACAATCTTCGCACTACTTGAGCCACCCATGAAGTTGCTTCCATTGTTCTTAAGTTTTTCTTTCTCTAGGAACGCATTGAAATTGATGGAGAGATTCGCCATAATCTACAACAAATTTGCAAGTAGTTTAGACTAAGTTTATGATAAATTGAGTTCTACTTTAATTCTTAAATTAACTAGGTGAACTCCCACTCAAAACAACATCCCTCACATTGTCTTAGTGATTACACGAACCAAGTCCACTACACCAAGTCCGATCTTCACGAGAGAAGATGTAGTTTCATCGGCGAACAATCTTCATGTTCATCATATCACTTATATGATTCATGCTCTACCTTTCGGTATTCCGTGTTCCGAGACCATGTCTGTACATGCTAGGCTCATGAAGATTAACCTTAGTTTCCGCATGTGCAAATCTGGCTTGCACCCGTTGTATGCACACGTAGAATCTATCACATCCGATCATCACGAGATGCTTCGAGACGACGAGTCTTAGCAACGGTGCCAACTAAGGACGAACACTTTATTACTTGATATTTAGTGAGAGGGATCATCTTATAATGCTACCGTCATGATCTAAGCAATACAAGATGCATAAAGGATTAACATCACAGGCAATTCATAATTAGTGTGATATGATATGGCCCTTTCTTCTTGTGCCTTTGATCTCCATCTCCAAGCACGGACATGATCTCCATCATCACCAGATTAAGTCCAAGGTCAAGTGGGCCGCTTCATGGTTGTCCATCATCAAAGAACTATTACAACTACTTGGAATAAAGCTATTACAAGATGAATAGACACGCAGGTCTTAATGTAATTAAAGACAACCATTAGGCTCGCCGTTGCCATATTACAACAAGGATCATTGCATACATCAAATATAATCACAATCACATGATGGTCATATCACATCACAAAAAATCCTGCAAAAACAAGTTAGACGCCTAATTTTCTTTTGCAAGTTTTACGTGGTTTGGGGCTTTAATAAGAACGGATCTTACTTAAACTGAACCACAACGTTGATACAAGTGCTATCAAGTGCAAAGTGTAGATTGGATCTATACTATGATGGGAGAGACAGACACCCAAAGCCACTTGTGCAAAGCAAGTTACACGTCAAGCGTGGAGCAAGTCTCATGTGCGATGACATGTAAGGTTAGCCGAGCCGCTTCATCCCACCATACCGCAAGATGCAAAGTACAAAGCAAAGATTCAGACGAGCACCAACGCCCACAACATCATTGTGTTCTACTGCAACAGATCTACACATAGACAAGGCTCGATACCACCGATGGGTTTGTAGCATGGAAAACAAAAATTTCTACCGCAAGAACGAACAAAAACCCAGATCTAATCTAGATAAAAGCCAAGATCTAATCTATTAGACATGAGCAACGAGATAGATCTATACTAACCCTCGTGAGAACCGAAAGCTGCCACGAGATTAGATCTTGGGTTGATGTAGTCGATCACTTGTTGGTCTCAAGATCGTGGACGATCCTTCCGGCGCCAGCGTTAAACAAGGCGCTTCATGATCGGTCACATGTGCGAGTCAAGGCACCTTCCTCTCCCTGCTCCAAAGAAGCTGAGGTAGTAGATCTTCCAGAATCCCAGAAGACGACGGTGTGGTGGTGGAGGAGAGAATTTCTGCAGGCTTTGCCTAAGCCGAGCAAGCTAAGGAAGAGGAGAGAGAGGCGGCGGCTAGGGATTGTTATGAGAGAGGGCTAGGAGGGGGCGCCCCCTCCCTTCTATTTAAAGGAGGGAGGCGCGCCATGGGAGGGGGAGTCCTAGTAGGACTCCCCTCCTTGGCCGGCAGGTTGGGAAGGAGTCCTCCTCCCCACGAATCCGTCTAGCCCCCACAAGGTTTCCTTGACCTTTCTTGGTTTTCAAGCAAACACCAAGAACTCTTCTAGAACCTTCCGTAACATTCCAAACCTTCTAGAATCTCCATATAAAACACTCCTAACATTTCCTAACTTAGAAAATGATCCCCAATATATGAATCTTATTCTCTGACCATTCTGATCTCCTCGTGATGTCCCGGATCCAATCCGAGACTCCGAACAACATTCGGTTTCCAACGCACATTCCATATCTACTTAAAACAACTTCGAACCTTAAGTGTGTCACCCTACGGTTCGTGAACATGTAGACATGATGGAGACACATATCCGATCAATAACCATCAGCGGGATCTGGAGATCCATAACGGCTCCCACATACTCAACGATGACTTCGTGATCGATAGAACCATTAACATACGAAACCAATTCCCTTTGTCACGCGATATTCTACTTATCCGAGGTTTGATCGTCGGTATCTCTATACCTAGTTCTACCTCGTTACCGATAAGTACTCTTTACTCGTTCCATGTTATGTCATCCCTTGTGACCTAGTCACATGCTTGAAAGCTAACTAGATGACATTCCACCGAGAGGGCCCAGAGCATATCTATCCGTCATATGGATGGACAAATCCCAATCTTGGTCCATGCGCTTCAACACATACTTTCAGAATACCCAATGACACCTTTATAACCACCCAGCTAAGCGGTGTTTGATGTCATCAAAGTACCCATCCGGTGATGGTGATTAACATAACCTCATGGTCGAAGGATTAGGTTACTATGCATTTGAAAGCTTACAGCAATACGAACTTAATGACTTGATCTTATGCTACTCTTACTATGGGTGTGTGTCCATCACATCATTCTCCTAATGATATAACCTTGTTATTAATGACATCCAATGTCCATGATCAGGAAACCATGATCATCATTCAATCAACAAGCTAGTTCCACAAGAGGCTTACTAGGGACTCTTTTATGTTTACAAAACACACATGTATTAGTGTTTCCTTATAATACAATTATAGCATGGGATGTAAACATTCATCATAAACACAAAGATATAATAATAACCACTTTTATTATTTCCTCTTGGGCATATCTCCAACACCTTTGGGAAAGAGAAATCAAGCAAGAAGAGGGGTGCTACAGATAATACATCTGTAGTTGCTTGATGGATGTCCGTCGGCACGGTGTAGGAGTGTCGTGTTCGGTGTGTTCGTTCATGTGACTATGTGGGTCTTCTCTTAGGATTGGTTATCGGTGTGTGTGTGTTGTCTCTGTGTTATTGGTGTTTGGGTGGACTTGACCCTATTGTTGGTGTATCATTGTTGTAGGTTTTCACCCGGTTTTCTCCTCAAAAAACTAGACACTTTCTTCTTAATTAATGGATGAGGCAAAACTTCTGCCTCTGTTTCAAAAATAAATCTCATTGTTTGCAAAGATTCCTACTCACTCCGATCCAAATTAATAAACCTAGATTTGTATAAATTCGAATGTATCCAGTATGTTTTAGTGCTAGATACATTTGAATCTAGACAAATCCGAGTCCATTAATTTGGATCGGATGAAGTTTTTATTTTGGAAATGAGCATATTTTAATATAGCGAGATAACAATTACACCCATCCTCTGCAACACATTACTCTATTGGAATTACAAATGCACACAGCCAAAAAAACAAAGAAGAATTACAGAAAAATGAATCCCGCTACAACGATCTATGCTTTACAACAGCGACCAAACACCATCAAGACAGCACCAGAAATCCATCATCTCCAAAAACGACTCTTCCAAGAAGGGAACAGTGCACAAGAACCGTCATCACCCTAATCATCGATCATAGGTTTTCAACCCGAAGGAAATCCACGCTCACAAAACAATGCCTTCAACAAGACCATTGCCAGGCACAACCAATTAAGTGTAGATCTTGAATTTTCACCCTACAAGCTTGAAATCTGGAGTTCTCCTGTACTGTCGCCACCACTTTCCAATGTCGCTGCTCCAAGACCCAGATCACCAAGCCAAAACCTCATCGCCATCAGGATTCAAACCACAATTACCAGTCTCCAGACCTCAGCTTTCATGTCCTTCTTCATGACTGACTTCATCATGGGACTAAAGGCATGTCCTTGATGGCAACATCCTGCAAAGCTTTGCATCACTCCCTATGAAACCAAACGGTTAGATAAAAGCATGATTGCGCGCGACTGAAATCCATCCAGTCCGGCGAACTCTGACATGTCGTCCATTGGAGTTCATCAACGGAATCTTTCGGAACACAACACTCTGGCCATATCGATGAAGTCATGCGACGTGTAGATCTTCGTCATGGTGTGAGAGGGATCCTAGGACCAAACCCCCTTTATTTTAAGCCAGGCCGGAAGCCCCCCCCCCACCGGCCTTCACCGGCCATCAGACCTATCGGATCTAGGCCGACAGATCGAGGGTGACCCCGGCCAAATCGCCCGCGAGCACGGAGCACCTCGAGGGGCAGCATTTAGGTGGATAATGTTGCAAGGACGACATCCGCCACCACCATTGTCAGGATCCAATCACAAGTCCCTGACAACCATGCCCCTCCGCCCCACCTCTAGGCCATCCCACTACCGTGCCCTTGCAGACAACACACCGATCCGTGCGCGCCCCTCGTCACCATCTCTCAGCGTGAAGCCTTGGGAGGGAGGCATGCCCACCTTGCCCCACCGCCTTCAGAAGACGGGCGCCGCCACCACCACCGGAGGCGGCGGCCAACAGGGACCGGGGGCTAGGTATTTTTGGGAAGAGGGGATCACCCAGGGATCACTCGCGCGAGTGACACGGGGGCTTTTTTTTTCCTTGTCAGGTAGTTGGCTCTCGGATCAAATGAACTATATATATTCATTTATTTTTTCTCTCAAATTAACAACAAAAACCCGATCCTATGAAAACTGAAAGATGAGACGATTTCTATTCCCACATGTTAGAGCATCTCCAGCAGTGGCGCTATTTACCCGTGACGTATGTTGCGTTTGCAGCGTGCTATCGCCCCATCCTCTACCGGAAGCGCCATTTTGCAGCAGGCCGAGCGTAAAGGCCCTCGCCAAGCGCTGAAATCAGCTAAGAAGTAGCTAAAGTAAACCAAAAACAAAATGAACAACTATCACAAAAGATCAAAATGGACCGAAAAAAGAACAAGTGATTCTAAAATCCCCGAATCTCAATCTAAATAGCATAGTTCGACTCAATGACATAGTTCAAACTAAAACGAACAATTTCACACATACAAGTTCATCACAAATGAGATTCAAACATACACACACATCATCACTTGTCAACATCCTCCATTCCACCGCCACCTCCATTTTGTGCTTCTTCTTGGGAGTCTTGGACGGTAGTGTTTGCCTTCCTACCACTCAGCGCTTCAACCATGCCCTCGCCTTCCTCATCCACCTCAAACTCCTCCTCTTCATCATTTTCATCTACATATGTTGTTGGTGCCAAAGAGGAGCCAACCTCCATAGTCTCCAAGAAACTTTCATTATCAATGTATACACATGTCACAATTCTACTACACATTCACATGTATCTCAAAAAAGGATTTTTTTACCTTGTTGCCATTTCATCGATCATGTTGCGCGCAGTGACGACCGCCGTGGTTGCCGTCGGACGTGGAGGAGGGGGAGACGAGCGGTCCGTTTTTTTGCGCGGATATACGGGGATTACGAGTGGAGATGCTCTAAGGATGCCCGCTCCAGCATCTCCACTCTAAGAGCATCTCCAGGAGATTACGAGTCCTCTGACCTAGAAATTCTTCCGTCCTCGCTGCTCACAATGAGTTGGCGCCGCCTTTGTACTCGGTGGTGGCGCCCACCTTCTGGCTCGGGCTTGGGCCTTCCCAAGCGTAGGCGCGGCGAGGCGCCTGCGTGCTGGGATCGCTCGCCGTTCTTCACCGGCGAAGCTGATGAAGCGCGACGACGGCGAGGGGTACCACGCCGGGAACGTCGACGAGCGCGAGGAGGAGGATATCGACGCAACGCTGGCGCCCCAGTTGTCGGGCGCTCACGGGCGATCGCGCAGGATGCGCGGCGGCATCGCCAACGGCTGGTTTGCTGTGGCGATGTAGTCCAGACCTGTGAGTAGGTCCGCCCCGGAGTGCTCCACCATTGCTTCCGCCTTCGCTGTAGTTGGTCGGCGGCGATAACGCCGTCAGAGGGCCTCGATGTGTTCTCGGCCGCCACAAGAACGCCGCCACGCCTGGAGGTTGCCGGATCCCACATCGGGGTCGCTGGCCTCGCCGCGAAAGCACCCCTAGTAGTGCCAGAGATCACGGCTGCGGGCCGCCGCCGTGAGATGGTGGCATACGAGGCCGCCACGGCCACGCCCACCTGCCGGAAGCCGGAAAGCCGGCGGATTCGGGTAGCTGGCGCCCATAGCGCCGCGCCGACGTGGAGCGAGACGCCAAACCTGGTTGCCGCCGTCGTAAGCTGCCGAGCTCGCCATCGCCGAGAGAAAGAGAGTGAGAAGAAGAAGACGTTTGGGGGAGAAGATGGTGGAGCTCGCCGAGGTATGCAAGGCGGCAATGGAAACCGCCATGATTTTATATCGTGGCGAGTGGGAGGCGAAGGCGAGATTAACGCCGCTTCGCTTTTGACGGGACACGTCGGCTGCACCGCCCGTTTTTATATTTGGGTGGCAAGGCTACGGCGAGCAGCGCCATTACTCGGCGCTGGTGGCAAGGAAGAACGGGTTTACGCGTACGCCATGGGCTACTTTGGCCGACGGTTTTGCCATGCAAGGCTTTCTTCCCGCCACCCGCCGCCACACGCCCATCCGCGCCCCCGCCGCCTCCTCAGACATTGGGTTTGGCCTGAGGCATGGCGAATAATCGAGCCGGCCGCCAAAAAAAATTGAGACGCGCGGCTAGATACGAATTTTCGCTCCGACGCTCCCAAAACACTATGGACGGTCTTTGAGTCCCGAGTAGAGATGCTCTTACCACACTTATTTTTTGTGGCTGTACACACCTCGGTCTCAGCGATCCGTGTGAATTTGTGATGCAATGTTTGTCCAAGACGTTGACCCGGGACGCACGTGCCAGTCACGACTAGGAGCCATTTAAACCTGCGAATATATATACTACTGAATTAATTATAGCCAGCAAATTGACAGCGACGAAAAGTCAATTCCCAGAAAAAGCAGAGCGGAGACGGAGGTGGACGAAGACCACCAAGCCAACCAGCAACCAACGACACCGCCCGCCGCTCTCTCCACCCGCCCCCCTTCCGCGTCTCCCCTCTCCGACTCCAGCCTCGCCGATGAGGAAGCCCGGCAAGCTCGACCTCCCCTCCCACGAGTCCACCATCGGCAAATTCCTGTAACCTCCAGGCTCCAGCCCGCACGCCCTCTTTCTTTTTTTCTGTATTTTTTTGGTCGTACTGATCGATTTCGCGGTGGCTGTGGTCTGGGTTGCGGCGGCGGGCGGGCGGGGCGCAGGACGCAGAGCGGGACGTTCAGGGACGGGGACCTGCTCGTCAACAAGGACGGGCTCCGCATCGTCCCGCAGAGCGAGGAAGGCGAGGTAATCTACTGAAACCACATGCGGACAACCCCCCAAATCATTTTGTTTTGTTTTCCTCCGCATGTATCGTGATTGGATCAACAGGCACCGTACCGTGAGTGCATCGGTCCTGAATCTGTATCTGACTTGTCTGGACTCTGGAGACTAGGGTCATGTTCAGTGTTGACAGAGGTTCTTATGTTGGGTTTGGTTTGGTTTGGTTTCTTCACCAAATCCAGTTTTCAGAATATAATGGTTCAGGGAAAACGATATGCGTCGGATCGTTTCTCTTCCTTTTTCTTTTTTTGACGGTGGGATACATATAGTGTTTTTTCAGGCGGGGTGACATCGGCACTGGCCATACATATCCCGGCATGGAGCTTGTTAGTACTGAGATCACTATAATATCCTGTGGGCAGTGGTTATATTTACCCTGAACGGGGAACGTTTTCACTTGGTTAGAGAGGAAGAATGCTTGTCTATCACCATTTTTTTGTAAGGATCGGCAGATACCATTACTGTTGTGGACATATAGGTTCTGGTGATTTTACACACGAGTTGTTCTTATGGTGTCCGAAAAATTAGTGTCATGTTCAATAGTAAGACAGACGCATGTTTGATTTCTTCGTCAAATCCTGTAATAGCATTCTTATCATTTCCTGTTCGCCAGAGGTTCCCTTTTCAGTAGTCATGTTTATCCTCAATGGGGAATGTTTTCACTTGTTTAGAGAAGAAGAATGTTGTTTATCACCATGTTTTTTGTAAGGATCGTCTGACACCATTACTGTTGTGGACATATTATTGTACTCTTCATTCATCTAATTTTGTTTCTCGCATTCTTTCGATTGACATGCTCGACTTCTCCAGGCTAATCAGATAGAGCTCTTGGATAGCCATCAGTTGAGCATAGATGACCTAGACGCCATCAAAGTCATTGGGAAAGGTAGCAGCGGAAACGTGCAGTTGGTTCGCCACAAATGGACCGGCCAGTTTATTGCTCTCAAGGTACTGTCTGAAACATAAATTTGGGTGGTTCCTTTGGCTTCTTCTGTGAGTACAAAATAAATCGAAGTGACCTCTGTGATAGTTTTCCCGTTTGTTTAAAAGGGTCTTTTACCTCCATTCGTGTAACGTTTGCAGGTCATACAACTCAATATTCAGGAAAATATACGCAGACAGATCGCTCAGGAGTTGAAAATAAGCTTGTCAACACAGTGCCAATATGTTGTCACATGCTACCAGTGTTTCTATGTCAATGGTCTTATTTCTATTGCTTTGGAGTACATGGATGGTGGCTCTCTGGCTGATTTCCTCAAGACTGTTAGGACCGTTCCAGAGGCCTACCTGGCTGCAATTTGTAAGCAGGCCAGTGAAATGTCGCATAAACAACCGTACAGTTTCTTTGCTACCAGGATGTCAAATAGACCCTTTTCAACTGAAAATTGCTACTTCCTCGTGCAGGTGTTGAAAGGACTGATGTACTTGCATCACGAGAAGCACATTATACACCGAGATCTGAAACCATCGAATATATTAATTAATCATCGGGGTGAAGTAAAGATATCGGATTTTGGTGTTAGTGCCATCATTGCTAGTTCCTCTGCGCAGCGAGACACATTTACTGGCACATTTAACTACATGGCGGTGGGTGAAAGTTTGTTTAAGTTGCGTAAACATGACTTCCAGTGTGGCATGAAAAGATGTCCATTTTTTTGTAGTTTCAGTTAACCAATGTAAAGTTTCTTTTCTTGACAGCCAGAAAGAATCAGTGGGCAGAGACATGGTTATATGAGTGATATCTGGAGCTTGGGTCTAGTTATGCTGGAATGTGCCACTGGCAATTTCCCATATCCTCCTGGTGATAGCTTTTATGAGCTTCTTGAAGCAGTTGTCGACAAACCACCACCATCTGCACCATCAGACCAGCATTCACCAGAATTCTGTTCATTCATTTCTGCATGGTATATGTGCTTCTCTAATGACCTCCTTTGATAATCAAAGCTACTTGAGCAATATTTACAATTTACTTAGACTTAAGACTATGACTATGAGCTCGGTTAGAAAGAAGGCTAATATCTCTTCCTGAATTTTCAGCATCCAGAAAAATGCTACAGATAGGTCATCTGCACAAATCCTATTAGTAAGGAAATTTCTGTCTGCTTCACAATTTGTATGTTCTTTTGAAAGTGTCATTTGACAAAGCTAGATCTTGACCCAATTCTTCTACCTTTGTCTTTGACATCCAGGATCATCCATTCCTGAGCATGTACGATGACCTGAATATCGATCTCTCTGACTACTTCACGACTGCGGGATCACCGCTTGCCACCTTCAAGTAATGACCCTATAACCCACTGAAGAGTACATACGTGGTATCTGCAATTTCTTTACAATTCCAATTGATGGCCTATTTTCGTTTTCCTAGGCAAATCGCGTTGTGAGACGGCAAGTGCGGAACCAAGTGTGGTGAGCTGGAGGACTCATCATCCTTTTGCAGACAATCTGTAGAAAGATGTTAACCGAAGCAAGTGATTGGGTTTTTCCCCTTTTGTTCATGAATTGGGATGTGATGATATCTTTGAACATGAGTATGACATAATTGGCTGCATTATCATACAAATACAACTTTTTAGCGTCAATTAATGAGCATCAAAGTTTTTCCTGGATGCATACTAGAATTGTATTCCCTCCGTCCAGAAATAACAAACTTGGATTTGTCTAAATTCGAATGTATCTGCACGCTAAAACATGTCTAGATACATTTGAATCTAGACAAACCTAAGTCAGTTATTTATGGACGGAGGGAGTATGTTTCTTTTTTGACTTTGACCTTTGTTATGTATCCGCTTCCCGTTTTGGGGTTTTTCTGTAACGAAACCATATTTGCCGGATCGCTTCATGGCCTGATTTAGACTGGCATTAGCAAGCTAGAGTTAGGAGGGTGGTCTGTCACTTTGAGTGCATGGTGGTGGGCTTCTGACATTTTTAGCAACCGTGGGCTCCTGAAATTTGAGACTTTACTTTCGCTTTCATTGGATTCTTGGTGGCACAGCCATGATACCAAACCATGCTTGTATATCAGCTTTACCTTGGTTTTGAATGCGTCATTGTTCTAGCGGCCATGAAAAAAAGGGCAGATTCATATATGTATCATGTCACAAAAGCAATGGGAAAAATAGCGTGCTATTTATTTTAGCGTGATTCTTCTCCAGGCGCTATGCATGCTATAACGTGCTAATAGCGTGCTAGAATTAAAAATAGCGTTTAAAAATAGCCTAAAAATAAAGGATTTCAGCAAGAACATAATATATATTTAGACAAATAAATGTCTTAGCACGACCATTTATGTTTAACAATCAAGATCTAAATCATATGCTCGCTTACTCCACACCCTTGTCATATGCTCACTTACTCCACACCCACCGACGAAACAAATAGCGTGCTATTTCTGAAATAGCGCTAATACTATGATATCTTAGCGCGATATAGAAGCTATTTGAAAAATAGCTCCGAAGCGAGCAAAATTGTGAAAAAATAGCGTGCTATTTTTTTTTCATGCACAAAAGTGAAAATAAAATTTGATCTATGTAAAAAAGACATGTTTTTTCGAGATTTTTTTGTGTGAAAGAGTGTAATTACAAAATTAGGGTGCATTAGAAGATCTATTAAAACCATGTCAGCAAAATTGAACACACCAAAATCCTTTGTACCTTCGTTTTGTGTGGAATCTTAGCATTGTACTATTAGCAACTATTTTGTAAGAACTTGCTGGATTCTAAGTGGGACAACCCTATACTGTCAACATGATGAAAAATCTGCACCAAATATACAATACGAAAACAAAAGGTAGAATAAACTGGTAATATTAATAGAAAACTCACAGCTGAATTAATGTTTATAATTCTGCCCAGATCAAGAAATGAGCGCTGGCTTAGTGGCTGGAGTTCAAGGTGCTGAACCAACCCACCCGACTTCGAGTTTGCGCTTTCCTCAGCAGAGAGGTCCCATATCTATCTAACAACGTATATTCAAGATGATTATTCCTCTGCTGGTAAAACTCTTTTTTAATTCTGCTCAAAGTTAATTAAGCTACAAAAGTTGCATCAATTTGAAAGACTAAAACATTTAAAAGAACCTCCGACATGTAAGGGTGCCATACATTCCTTGCGATGGATGTTCGTTGGCATGAAAACGAAGACATTCAGCGTGTTAGACTGATGTCATAACCAACTACACCATTCTAGAAGCATCTCTAGTGGATACCGCATCCGGTTATACCGTAAAACGCGTATGCGCTAAACCGTAACTCATCTTTGCGGTGCGAAAAACGTCGGCACGGAATAGATATAGCATATGCGTACCGTAAAATAGAATATACCCACGAATATTCCATCGTCTTCTTCGTAGTCACGCGGATCTGGATTAGGCCTGGCGTGTGACCGCCTCTGAGAAGACGCCCCGATTCACACCGCCGCCAGCCGAAATCGCGCCGCCTTTGGCCGGAATCGCGCCGCCGCCTGGCTGCGTGCGTGCTTGGCCAGAATTGTTGCTGCGCGCGTGCTAGCTGCTGCTTGCTGCGCGCCGTGCTAGCGGCTGCTTGCTACACGTGCCGTGCTAGCCGGCGGCCGACTTCCGGTGGCCAACTTACGGCGGTGGTGGTGACAGCGGGATGACCGAAATCGATCTCCGACGGCCGACTTCCGGCGGTGGCGACGAGGCACTGTAGCTGAATATTTCCTCCAGCCAACCGTCTTTTTATTTGCGGTAAACCGCATCGGGAGCCCTCCATACGGAAAATATGCAGCACCGAAGCATCCATTTGCAGTGCACCGCAAATTTTTTCCGATGCGGTACGGTTTACAGTATCTAGAAACTCCACCTTTTTCATGTCGTACCGCAAACTGGCGGTTATTTTGCAGGACGGGACTGGATGTGGTATCTGCTAGAGATGCTCTAACTACCGTTCGACATTTCATATCTATAAACAGTGGGTGCCATTGTGGATTAATTTCCACCACCTCGCTGACGAAGTCGAAATACATAAACCTCACTGGACAAAGTGAGAATGATTTCTCATAGCATAAGCTATCATTACTATACACAGCAATTCAGGGTGCATGTGGGAGTGAGCTGCCCATGGAGCCCACTACCCAAGTCCATATAAAAGGCTATGCGGGACAGGTAAACAAAAAAAAATGGTGAGTTTTCGTGGGAAGCCCATGATCGAGCGAACATAAAAAAAACTACTTCAATCCAAATTAATGTTTTTACATTTGTCTAGATTCGAATATATCTAGTCATATTTTATTGCTAGATACATCTGAGTCTAGCCAAATATGAGAACATTAATTTGGATCGGAAGGAGTAGGAATCTCGCAATCAAGCAAATATTATGCCTAGTAGAAAGAACAGGGAGTCGCTTAGAAAGTGGAAAAGCAATTGATACATTGAAGTGCTAAATATTGATCGTATTATGTACTAAAATATTTTGATAAACATTATACAAGCAACAATTGCAGTAACGCATTTGCGGGTATATGTGGGCATACTTGGGATAGTGGACACCCGCATAAGTTTCGTGGACTCTCGTGAGACACCCACTTAAATTGTGTGGGACTGTGCGGGCGTATGCGGGCCTCCCACGGGCAGTCCCACCTGCACCCTGAACAGCAATAGACACCATTACATCACACATTCATGATAAATCTCCATCCGAATATTACAGATGTCCAGAGCAGACCAAGAAGCAGTGCTGGTTCTAGTGCAATACGAACGAAAACATCCGTACCAATCCCAGCCGATGATGGCATGCACCTATACTAATTCTAGTACACAATATACAGTTGAGCATCTCCAGTTCTAATAATTATTACTGGAGATTCAATCAATGTAGAAATGGTTACTGACAAACTACAAATTTTGATCAGTAGTGTGCAATTTGAGGCGTACCAGATCAACAGCAACTTGGAGGCATCAAGAATAACTTCAAAGTGGAGCAGGATCTAAGGATGGGCAATTTTGCATAGTTTAATTGTTCACACCAGAGCTTCTCGGGGGCAAAGCAAATAGACACTTTCAGCAGTTCATTATTGATCCAAGTAGTTAGCAGAAGCAGACAAGCAGTATGATTCTTCTTCATGAGATAGTGTTGCCTATACAGATACTGTTACTGTAGAGAATAGACACTACTAAATCATTCCAGAAAAACCTGTGCAAGAAGTTACAAATACAGAACATCAATGCACCTCAGTCGAGCACCTTCAATACATATTCATGCCTCTGACAAGTTCTATACACTTGAACATAGATCGATACATGATAAATCTTCCAGTACAATACACTTGAATATCGATTGATACACGCTAAATCTCCAGTGTAGGTACATGAGACCAAACCAGTGCTAGTGATCTCAGCTTCTACCCATTTTACCTCTCAGGCAAGCCCCGTCATACAGGGAGTACCAAGAAGCTCTCCATTTCCTCTTGAACAAAAAGGTGCAGAAGACCACCCAGAGACCTGTTACATATCCAGAACATGTGCCGAGGAGAAACGAAATCACTTCGTCATTTCTTGCATATCCATGGTTTCCTTCTGGAATTGGCTCAGGTTGTGATGAACATTTCTGCAAGAGAGGAGGGCCACAGAGGCCCGGGTTGCCGATGTAAATAGATGCCTGGTCTTCAAGTGTTTGCAGTCGATTTCCAGTTGGAATCTTTCCTCTCAGAATGTTGTAAGACGGGTTCAGGCGACTCAATGACGTGAGAGCCGATAAGCTTGAAGGGATTTCACCAGACAACTCGTTGTGTGATAGATCGAATGACTCGACTTGCATTAAGGCGCCAATCTTCTCAGGGATTTTTCCACTGAAGTTGTTCATTGATAAGTTCAGGCTCTTCGGTACAACAAGAGTATTGATTTCTGCTGGAATCTCTCCGCTAAGATTATTGCAGGATAGATCAAGATTCACCATGTATAAGATTTATCCTGTATATAATCTCTCCTGACCTTCCGTGAGTACTATCAAATTCTCAGTATAGTCAACTACTTTATTTCCACCATACGATAATTTAGAAGTCAATGCATACTGAAGTTCATCAAGGTAGTCTCTTGTTCGTGTCATTCCTGTGCAATTAACGATAGATCTCGGTATGCTTCCTGATATACTGTTGCCAGATACATCCAAGTATTGAAGATTAACAAGCTTCGGAAGCTCATCTGGAATTTGACCATAAAGCATATTGGATCTCAGTCATAAGAATGACAAAGACGGTAACTTCTCCCTAATCCATGCTAGCAAAGTCCCAGAGAATTGATTATGTCCGAGATCAAGAAAGATGAGTTGTGGGCATTTCTGGACAAGCGACGGAAATTCACTAGATAGGTTGTTGTTGCTTAAGCTTAGATTAATGATACTCAGATCTGTCATGTTTCTGCTGGATTCATTAAGACAATCAGTAATTGACCCATTGAGATTATTTCTTGATAGATCTAACAACTTCAATGATTGCAACTTGCACAAAGAAGATAGAATGGCACCAGATATCATGTTGCCATATAGCAGAAGTATTTCAAGCCCTGGTGCTCCAAAGTCCAATGGTAGTGGCCCAACTACATTGTTAGGACTAACATCTAAGATGAATAGGTCGATGGGAAGCTTAGATATTGGACCACCAATCTGGTTAGAACTAAAATCCATTTCTTTTACTCTCATAAATTCCATCGTTGATGGGAGGACTCCAGTAATCTGATTATTTCGGATATTCAGATACTCTACTGAGGAAGCTGCTATCCAAAACCAATCTGCTAACATGTCATTTATGCTTGTGTTTGTCACATCAAGACTCAGTACCTCTGTTTGCCATCTAAGCCACATTGGAAATTTAGGCCCAAGCTAGTAGGACCGAAGGTTAATCTCTATTAGACTGAAAAGGAGGAACCCAGGCTGGACTCACTTTGATGGCTATGGAGTTGTCTGGCAATAGCAATGCCTCTAACATATCTAGACCTGAAAAATGGCCTTCATGCATGACTCCATCCAGGTTGTTGGAGCTAAGTACCAACCGTGTTAGCTTTGTGAGCTCTCCTATGCATAGTGGCACATGACTAGTGAGTTTTTTATAAGATAGAGCCAGCCAGCTCATATTTCTCAAGGATTTTACTAGCATAGTTGGCAGGCTTCCAGCTAGATTGCTGTATGGCAGAATCAAACATTGTAGTCTGTTACATGAACAATTGGGTAATCGATAGAATAATTTTGTTACACTCCCATTGATACTCTGTTCGAGTTAGAAACTAACATCTCCAAATTACATAGCTTCTTCATACTGGAAGGTATCATGCCCACAAGGTTATTATATGACGAAAGAAGCTAGGATTTTACCCAGCCAAGTTCCTTCTTTAGATCCCTTTTGGATGTGGTTTTTCGTGGTTTCTGGTGGCTATGAATGTCGGATCTCCCTCTCGTCTTCGACAGACGAAAGTATTTGACGTGGCTGTCATGATGGTGCCTGGTACAGGCGGATGGTACGAGCGGGCTCCGCCCGTACCAGTGGTCGTTATCGGTACTGGTGCCTCCTCCTTGTTTGGTATTCTTCTAGGTGCGAAGATAAATTCATAACATGACTTTTATCACTTCGAAATATCATATAATTACACAACATGACAACTCTGAAGGGAATATGCCCGAGAGGCAATAATAAAGTGGTTATTATCTTATTCCATGTTTATGATAAATGTTTATTTTGCATGCTATAATTGTATTGATCGGAAACGTCAATACATGTGTGTTTAATAAACAAAAAGGGTTCCTAGTTATGCCTCTCTTATAGACTAGCTTGTTGATTAACAAGATGATCAAGGTTTCCTGATCATGGACATTGGATGTTGTTAATAACAAGGTCACAACATTTGTGAAATGATGTGATGAACATTCATCCGAAGTATAGCATTACGATCAAGTCATTATGTTTATATTGCTATAACATCATACGAAGTAATCTTTATCCTTAGACCATGAGATCATGTTAATTGCTGACATCGGAAGAGTATCTTGATAACATCAAACGTCACACCGTAACAGGGTGACTATAAAGGTGGGTTCAGTGCTACAAAGGTGTTATGTTGAGGCTCATGAATCAAGAGTGGGATTTGTCCATCCTGATGACGGATATATATACTCTAGGCCCTCTCGGTGATATCACATTGAGATAGCTTGCAAGCAAGTGATGTGATCACTAGAATGTTATATCACGGGAACGAGAAAAGAGTGCATGTCGGTAACGAGATCAAACTAGGTATTTGGATACCGATGATCGAATCTCGGACATGTATTATATCATGAGACAAAGGTATTAAATTACAAGTGTTAAAGGTTCTCACGATCACAGAAGTCATCGTTGAATATGCAGGAGTCAGTATGGATCTCCAGGTCCCGCTTCTGACTATTGATCTGAGAGGAGTCTCAATCATGTCTGCATTATTTGTGAACCATAGGGTGACACACTTAAGAGTTACCAGACACCATTTTGGAGCACATATGTTTCAGATGGAAGAATTGCAAAGCGCAGGAATTGTTTCGATAGAAACCGGAAATTGTTTCGAGTGAAATTGCAGAAAGTGGTTCTACATGTGATATTGAAATATTGCAAGGGGTTATATGTGAATGTTTGTTAATTAAAGTAATTAACAAAATTCTGAATAAATTTATTAAAAGAGTTTTATTAAATGAGAGAGCATTAAACTTGGAGAATTTTAATGCATTTAAAGTGGGGACTTTAAAAGGGAATATGAAGAGGCATTTTAATGTAAAGGGGTTACCACCACATGAATGGGGGAGGTGAGGAGTCACCCCCCATGCGCCGGCCATGGAGAGAGGAGCACCCCCTCCTCCTATAAAAGGCCACCCTCTCCCTCCTTCTTCCACACACCTCCTCGTGAAGGATCTCTCTCCCCTCTAGTATTATTCCCCCATGGTCTCGGATTAGCGAGATAGATGTTCCCGGTGTCTTTATCTGGAAAGGAGTTGCTGCTTCCGCTACTTTGCTGGAGCGAGGGACAGAGGTTGTCGGGGTACCGGACGTGTGTGCGATCACGGATGCACCGCTGCTTTGCGGTGCTAGACTTGGTGGTGCTGGACTTGTTGGAGCTGGATCTGAAGGACGTGCTGGAGCCGGACCTGCTCGGACTTCCACACGATCTTGCGATGGGCAAGTGTACGACTGCATCAACCACGAGTTCCTACTCGTTAACAAAACTCGTTGTCTTCGAGGGTAAGTTCTCGATGGATGTATGTCCACCCGTTGCTTTGTACCTAGTAGATAGATCTTGGCGTGTAGTTCTCATCGTAGGAAAAACTTTTGTTTTCTATGCTGCGGACCCAATAGTGGTATCAGAGCCTGATCTATGCGTAGGTGCTTTGCACGGGTAGTACACATATATTTATATGTGGGCGATGATGATCATGTTATTGCATCTTCTATGTATTTTGGATATTGGTGGCATAGTGGGATGAAGCGGCCCGGACCAACCTTACATGTCATAGTACATGAGACCGGTTCCACGACTGACATGCAACTTGTTTTGCATAAGTGGCTGGCGGATGTTTGTCTCTCCTACTATAGTCAATATCTGATTTACAACGAGTTGCTAATAACTTGGTTATCCTCGTTGTGGTTCATGTTCGTAGGTAAGAACGGTTCTATCTCCGAAAGCCCTAAGCCACGTAAAACTTGCAATTGATAAATTAGAGGCGTCTAGTTTAGATCGTTGCTGGGCTAGTGTCTTGATATGGTATTGTTGTAAGTAGATGTATGATAGATACTCTTACAACACATTCAACGTGTAAGTTCCATAGACCTTGGCCTTACACACAAAGGAATGATAGAGATCATACCACGATACAAATGATAGAGATCAAATGCATGGACCATATTATCTCACTTTACACGTTAGATGTTAGCATCTTATACTGCTAGTTTGGCGCTTTCTGTAGCATTGTAAGATGATCCCTCATTTAGATATCAAGATAAAAATGTGTTCTTCCTTAAGTATGCACGATTCTGTGGATCGTGTTTCGAGACATCACGGGATGATCGGGTGTACTCGAATCTACGCTTTCATATGAACGGGTGTAAGACAGTTTTACACACGCGAATACTAAGGTTCTTACTTGGCGAGCCTAGCATGTACAGACATGGCCTCGGAACACGGACTGAAAGGTTAAGCATGAGTCATATGGTTGATATGATGCCCATATAGATGCTCGCCTTTGAAGCTACATCAACTCACGTGATGATCGGACTTGGTGTAGTGGATTTGGTTCATGTAATCACCAAAAAGGCACGAGGGATGTTGTTTTTGAGTGGGAGTTCATTTCTAATTTGGATTAGTCGAACTAAATTTGTCATAAACTAAATCAAAGTGAATTTGCATAATTTGTTGTAGTCATTGGCATTTGTTCACTACCTTATGCTCAGTTTTAATTGAGATAATAGAACTATAGAATTCTGGATATTTACTTTACGAACTGGTATCGTATTGTTTTGAATGTCAATTTAAAGTTTATAAGTCCTATTGCAAACTTTCATCAAACTCTATTTTCTCCATGAAGTTTAATAAGTAGTATTAAATCAAGAGTAAGAATTCCAATGTTAGTATCTAAAGTATCATGTTCGCCTCCATGATTATTGATATTCAAAAGTTGTTTTAATATCAAGATTATATAGGAGCTAGAAATTGTTTCAGAAACCATCATCTGTGAAAGATATTGTGATATCTGAAACAATGTTTTTGGTTGCATTATGATAGAGTATAATTTAGCAAAATACATGTTCTCATATTGTATGAGAATTTGTAAAGGATGGAGATGCTAGGCATCCGGATCTCCCAAAAAGGTTTTTGGGAACTAACATTATACTCGCGATTCTTCCTTACAGGCTATGGTAGCTTGATCATGTCATGATAAGGATGAATAGAAGATGTAAGTAAAATGTTACTACACTAAAAGATTACTAAAGAATGGATTTTTGAAAGAATGCCAAACATTTGATGATGGTGATCCTACATCAATGACCAGTTCCTACTCGTTAACAAAACCCGTTGTCTTCGAGGGTAAGTTCTCGATGGATGTATGTCCACTCATTGCTTTGTACCTAGTAGATAGATCTTGGCGTGTAGTTCTCATCATAAGATTTTTTTTGTTTTCTATGCTGCGGACCCAACAGTGGTATCAGAGCCTGATCTATGCGTAGGTGCTTTGCACGGGTAGTACACATATGTTTATATGTTGGCGATGACGATCATGTTATTGCATCTTCTATGTATTTTGGATATTGGTGGCATAGTGGGATGAAGCAGCCCGGACCAACCTTACATGTCATCGTACATGAGACCGGTTCCACGACTGACATGCAACTTGTTTTGCAAAAGTGGCTGGCGGGTGTCTGTCTCTCCTACTATAGTTAATGTCTGATTTACAACGAGTTGCTAATAACTTGGTTATCCTCGTTGTGGTTCATGTTCGTAGGTAAGAACGGTTCTATCTCCGAAAGCCCTAAGCCACGTAAAACTTGCAATTGATAAATTAGAGGCGTCTAGTTTAGATCGTTGCTGGGCTAGTGTCTTGATATGGTATTATTGAAAGTAGATGTATGATAGATACTCTTACAACACATTCAACGTGTAAGTTCCATAGACCTTGGCCTTACACACAAAGGAATGATAGAGATCATACCACGATGCAAATGATAGAGATCAAATGCATGGACCATATTATCTCACTTTACACATTAGACGTTAGCATCTTATACTGCTAGTTTGGCGCTTTATGTAACATTGTAAGATGATCCCTCATTTAGATATCAAGATAAAAATGTGTTCTTCCTTAAGTATGCACCGTTCTGTAGATCGTGTTTCAAGACATCACGTGATGATCGGGTGTACTCGAATCTACGCTTTCATATGAACGGGTGTAAGATAGTTTTACACACGCAAATACTAAGGTTCTTACTTGGCGAGCCTAGCATGTACAGACATGGCCTCGGAACACGGACCAAAAGGTTAAGCATGAGTCATATGGTTGATATGATGCCCATATAGATGCTCACCTTTGAAGCTACATCAACTCACGTGATGATCAGACTTGGTGTAGTGGATTTGGTTCATGTAATCACCAAAAAGGCACGAGGGATGTCGTTTTTGAGTGGGAGTTCATTTCTAATTTGGATTAGTCGAACTAAATTTGTCATAAACTAAATCAAAGTGAATTTGCATAATTTGTTGTAGTCATTGGCGTCTGTTCACTACCTTAGGCTTAGTTTTAATTGAGATAACAGAAGTATAGAATTCTGGATATTTACTTTACGAACTGGTATCGTATTGTTTTGAATGTCAATTTAAAGTTTATAAGTCCTATTGCAAACTTTCAGCAAACTCTATTTACTCCATGAAGTTTAATAAGTAGTATTAAATCAAGAGTAAGAATTCCAATGTTAGTATCTAAAGTATCATATTTGCCTCCATGATTATTGATATTCAAAAGTTGTTTTAATATCAAGATTATATAGGAGCTGGAAATTGTTTCAGAAACCATCACGTGTGAAAGATATTGTGATATCTAAAACAATGTTTTTGGTTGCATTATGATAGAGTATAATTTAGCAAAATACATGTTCCCATATTGTATGAGAATTTGTGAAGGATGGAGATGCTAGGCATCCGGATCTCCCAAAAAGGTTTTTGAGAACTAACATTATACTCGCGATTCTTCCTTACAGGCTATAGTAGCTTGATAATGAAAGTTGTCATGATAAGGATGAATAGAAGATGTAAGTAAAATGTTTACTACACTAAAAGATTACTAAAGAATGGATTTTTGAAAGAATGCCAAACATTTGATGATGGTGATCCACTTCAAAGTGCAAGTCCAAAGGTATTAGTATTTGACTATATACGCTTTGTACTATGTGTCATGTGAATGACACCACTATTGATGTTGATAGATTCTTTTAAAAGGAAAAGGAATTGCTGAAAGAGAATCTATAAAATATTTGGCAGAAAAAGAAAAGGTTGGAGATGTCCAACTTAGGTATATAGAAGATATACATGTTATGGCTGTATTCCTTACTTGTTAAACAATGTGGTTCTGAGGTATTGGATACCGAATTGGTTGGTATGAAGTGTCATACAGGACAACACAATTCATGAATTACAATGGCCTAAGTAACTAGCAAGAGAATAAGTGATGATGTTCATCGAAAACAAATAAAGTGTTATTGTGTTTTTCGTTGTCGTCAAACCTAGCCTTCAAGATTTGTTTTAATAATTGTTATTTTGTTCCGGTATTACGAGAATAATGGTTGTTCAAATAATTACCATATTCCATAAAGGATGGATGAACTTTTACAAGTCTAGTGGGAGAAATCACATCCATAAACACTATTGCTAAAATGTCGCAAGACAAATGATTGAAAGATCACTTATGAAGTGACATCGCTGTTTAAATTATATTGGAAAGAAAACATGAAGAAACTCCATGTTGATGGATTTTTGGAGTCTTTTGATTTTGATCAATTGACGCTGGTGAAACCTTCCTCGAGATAATTGAAACTCCATTCATAGGCCAAAGAGGAACGGATGACTAACTTATTGGATATTATGCATGTTGATGTATATAGTCCATTATGTGTAGCCATATGCGATGGATCCTTTTTGCTCCATATGCTTTCTCCAGAAATTTGAGTGAATATATCTGTATATTTACTTAATAAGGAAGAAGTATGAAACATTTGAAAAATTGTTCAAAGACTTTCAAGATGAAGTGAAAAATCATTGTAACAAGAAAATAAAAGAGTTTATGATTTGATCATAAAGGAAGATATTTGAGTTACATGTTTAGCAAAACACCTAAAATTTGAGGAATTGTTCCATGATTTGTGTTTCCCGATAAACCATAGGAGTATGGCATATTCGAGAGATGAAATCAAACCATGTTTGACATGGTAAGATCAAAGGTACCATTTATAAAACTGCCATTATGTTTTAAGGATTGAAGCTTTAGAGACTATCGCTTTTACACTGAAAAGAGCACCATCGTGATCCGTTGAAATGATACCATATAAGTTATGGTTTGGGATAAAACTCGAATTGTCTTTTCTTAAATTTTGGTATGCTATGCATAAGTAAAATGTTTACAACCAAAGTTAGATAAGCATGTCTTTGTAGGTTATCCCAAAGAATTTGTTGGGAATTTCTCCATAACACCGAGGACAAAAGAGTTTGTTACTTGGAACGTCAAGTTTCTTGAGAAGGAATTTTTTGCGAAAAGTTAAGTGGGAGGACAATAGAACTTTGATAAGGTTGTTGAACCTTAGATATATGTGCTAAGTAGCGAAGCGCCGGAAAGTGTCCCGGTGGCGGACACAATGCTCATGGCTCACGTGATTACAAAGGGTGTGATCTCGGAGATTAGAGTTCCTATTGAACCGTGTGGGTCGGTAGGAATCAAATAGTGTGATTTGATAAGCAAGTCGTTATTGTTTTGACAATAATGAACCGACTACATGCAAAGAAGCGATGATGGGCCCTGACTCCATAAAATGACTAGAAGTCATAGAATCCGTGATAGTATCCATACACGAGAAATCAAGTTTCTGAACTTGGAAGACCCTCCGGAAAGGCGTGAAGCCTATCGGTCGTGTTTGGATCTATAAAGAAATAAGACATGGATGTTTAACATCTATGAAATAGTCGACATGTCGGAAAGAAGTTTACAACAATGTTCAAGGAGTTGACTATGACAAGATTTGATCTTTCATAGTGATATTTAGTCTTGACGGATTAATGTAGCAACCACTACATATAATTTGATGTATGGTAGTTGAACAAACAAAACAATGTTCTTCTAATAGAATGGTTACCTAGGACGTGTACAAGACACGATCCGAAGGGTTTTGTTAATTCAAAGGGTGCTAAAAGGGCATGCAAACTTCAATAGTTGAAGTAAGCATAGCGGAGTCAGAATCTTCACCATGATGAAATTGTTAAAAGAGTTTAAATTCATCGGAGATGACGAAGATGCTTGCATTTGCAAGAAATTAAGTGGGAGCGCTGAGACATATTTCTAATACATTATGTAGAGGACATATTGTTGATTGGAAATGATGTATCTTGTATTGACACAAGTTAAGAATTTCATTAAAATAAGATTTCAATGAAAGACTTGGGCAAACCCAGAATATTTGGCATCAATATCTATATGGATAGATTAAGGCGCTAATATGGTTGTGCCAGACATACATATATCAGATATTGAAAGGGTTCAATATGGAAACAACAAGAAAGGTTCTTGCTGCATGGAAAGGATTGTATCAAGATTCAAGTGTTTCAACACTTGGTGAGTAAAATCACATGAAGATTTTGATCGATTATACCGTGATATGTATATATCCAAAATGTCCTATGCTCTAAGTGTTATGAGCACATACCAGGATGATTCATAAGATGATCATTGGAAAATAGTAAAGATATTCTTATGAGCTTTGGAAGAACTAAGAATATATCATGTATAAGTGACAAATAGTTAAAGGTAGTTCATTGTAAAGTGTTACATTGATACTAGTTTTGTCACAAGATACAAATTAAATTTATCTCAATTTAGACTATGGGTGGCACAATGTAATGGAAATGATGTTCCATGATGGATTTGGATGAGTTCCAAAGTTGAGACATTGTGACGGATACTACAACAAAAGGCTAAGTATATAACTGCTATAATAGCAGTAATGGAGGGCATTTGTGTTAAGTAGTTTGTTATCAAACTAGGTGTGGTTCAAAGTGGACTAATACTATGAAGATATATTGTATGACAATAATATCAACATATTTAAACCCAAACTAACTAAAAGGTCTTACCAAAGGACCAAATTTATACAATGCCATCTCATTTGAGACTGAGTGATGCGTAGAGAAGCAAAGACATGCAAATACACACGGACCTGAAACTGTCAGATCCATAGATTATGTTAACCACTAGAAAACACGTATATGCAACACTAGAAAGCCATAGGTGTTCAATACGCAAAGTTTTTCAAACTAGATTATTGACTCTAGTGCAAGTGGGAGACTGAAGGGAATATGCCCGAGAGGCAATAATAAAGTAGTTATTATCTTATTCCATGTTTATGATAAATGTTTATTTTGCATGCTATAATTATATTGATCGGAAACGTCAATACATGTGTGTTTAATAAACAAAAAGGGTTCCTAGTTATGCCTCTCTTATAGACTAGCTTGTTGATTAACAAGATGATCAAGGTTTCCTGATCATGGACATTGGATGTTGTTAATAACAAGGTCACAACATTTGTGAAATGATGTGATGAACATTCATCCGAAGTATAGCATTACGATCAAGTCATTATGTTTATATTGCTATAACATCATACGAAGTAATCTTTATCCTTAGACCATGAGATCATGTTAATTGCTGACACCGGAAGAGTATCTTGATAACATCAAACGTCACACCGTAACAGGGTGACTATAAAGGTGGGTTCAGTGCTACAAAGGTGTTATGTTGAGGCTCATGGATCAAGAGTGGGATTTGTCCATCCCGATGACAGATAGATATACTCTGGGCCCTCTCGGTGATATCACATTGAGATAGCTTGCAAGCAAGTGATGTGATCACTAGAATGTTATATCACGGGAACAAGAAAAGAGTGTATGTCGGTAACGAGATCAAACTAGGTATTTGGATACCGATGATCGAATCTCGGACATGTATTATATCATGAGACAAAGGGATTAAATTACAAGCATTAAAGGTTCTCACGATCACAGAAGTCATCGTTGAATATGCAGGAGTCAGTATGGATCTCCAGGTCCCGCTTCTGACTATTGATCTGAGAGGAGTCTTAATCATGTCTGCATTATTCGTGAACCGTAGGGTGACACACTTAAGAGTTATCGGACTGTTGGGTCCGCAACATAGAAAACAAAAAAATTCCTACGGTGTGAACTACACGCCAAGATCTATCTACTAGGTACAAAGCAACGGGTGGACATACATCCAACGAGAACTTACCCTCGAAGACAACGAGTTTTGTTAACGAGTAGGAACTCGTGGTTGATGTAGTCGTACACTTGCCGATCTCAAGATCATGAGGAAGTCTGAGCGCCGCAACTCAGCAGCGCATCCGTACTCGCACACACGTTCAAGCCACCGGACAACCTCCACCTCCTCGCTCCATGATCCAGTGAGCAACAACTCCTTCCGCATTTAAATGCCACCGGGAACATGTATCTCGTTAATCCGAGACCATGGGGGAATAATTCTAGAGGGAGAGAGAGATCCTTCACAAGGAGGTGTGAGGATGAAGGAGGGAATGGGTGGCCCTTTATAGGAGGAGGGGGGTGCCCCCTCTCTCCATGGCCGGCGCATGGGGGGTGACCCCTCACCTCCCCCATTCATGTGGTGGTAACCTCTCCACATTAAAATGCCTCTTCACATTCCCTTTTAAAGTCTCCACTTTAAATGCATTAAATTTCTCCAAATTTAATGCTCTCTCATTTAATAAAACTCTTTTATTAAATTTATTCAGAATTTTGTTAATTACTTTAATTAACAAACATTCACATATAGCCCCTTGCAATATTTCAATATCACATGCAGAACCACTTTCTGCAATTTCACCCGAAACAATTTCCGCTTTCTATTGAAACAATTCCTGCGCTTTGCAATTATTTCGTCTGAGACATATGTGCTCCAAAATGGTGTCCGGTAACTCTTAAGTGTGCCACCCTATGGTTCGCGAATAATGCAGACATGATCGAGACCCTTCTCCGATCAATAATCAGCAGCGGGACCTGGAGATCCGTACTGACTCCTACACATCCAACGATGACTTCTATGATCGTGAGAACCTTTAACGCTTGTAATTAAATCCCTTTGTCTCTCGATATATTACATGTCCGAGATTCGATCATCAGTATCTCCATACCTAGTTTGATCTCGTTACCGACATGCACTCTTTTCTCGTTCCCGTGATATAACATTCTAGTGATCACATCACTTGCTTGCAAGCTATCTTAATGTGATATCACCAAGAGGGCCCAGAGTATATCTATCCGTCATCGGGATTGACAAATTCCACTCTTGATCCATGAGCCTCAACATAACACCTTCGTAGTACTGAACCCATCTTTATAGTCACCCTATTACGGTGTGACGTTTGATGTTATCAAGTTACTCTTCCGGTGTTAGCAATTAACATGATCTCATGGTCTAAGGATAAAGATTACTTCGTATGATGTTATAGCAATATAAACATAATGACTTGATCATAATGATATACTTCAGATGAATGTTCATCACATCATTCCACCAATGGTGTGACCTTGTTATTAACAACATCCAATGTCCATGATCAGGAAACCTTGATCATCTTGTTAATCAACAAGCTAGTCTATAAGAGAGGCATAACTAGGAACCCTTTTTGTTTATTAAACACACATGTATTGATGTTTCCTGATCAATACAATTCTAGCATGTAAAATAAACATCTATCATATATAAGGAATATATAATAACAACTTTATTATTGCCTCTTAGGGCATATTTCCTTCAGTCTCCCACTTGCACTAGAGACAATAATCTAGTTCACATAGTGATAAATCTAACACCCATGGAGTTCTGGTGTTGATCATGTTTTGCCCTAGGGAGATCTTTAGTCAACGGATCTGCTACATTTAGGTCCGTGTGTACTTTACAAATCTTTATATCTCCATCCTTGACATGCTCGCGGATGGAGTGAAACCGGCTCTTAATATGCTTGGAATTCTTGTGAGACCTCGGTTCCTTTGTGTTGGCTATGGCTCCATTGTTGTCACAATAGATCACCATTGTATCCAACACACTGGGAACCACACCTAGTTCCGTAATGTACTCTTTCATCCAAACCGCCTCCTGCGCCGCTTCTGAAGCAGCAACATATTCCGCCTCCATCGTTGATCCAGCCACCACAGGTTGTTTGGAACTCCTCCAACTAACTGCTGCTCCGTTCAAGAGAAATACGTATCCGGATTGAGACTTAGAGTCATCCGGATCGGTGTCAAAGCTAGCATTGACATAACATTTAGCAACTAGCTCTTCTTCACCTCCGTATATAAGAAACATATCCTTAGTTATCCTCAAGTACTTGAGGATGTTCTTTACCGCTATCCAGTGTTCCGAACCTGGATCAGATTGGTACCTACTAGTCAAACTAATAGCATGTGCCACATCCGGTCTTGTACATAGCATGGCATACATAATAGAACCTATGGCCGAGGCATAGGGGATCTTATCCATCATCTCTCTTTCTTCCGTCGTAGCCGGACTTTGAGTCTTACTCAATGTCTTGCCTTGCAACATAGGTAAGAACCCCTTCTTACTTTCGTCCATATTAAACTTCTTTAATATCTTATCAAGGTATGTACTCTGCGATAGCCCAATTAGGCGCCTTGATCTATCTCTATAGATTTTAATGCCTAATATATATGACGCTTCACCAAGGTCTTTCATCGAAAATTTGCTGTTTAGATAACTTTTAACACTATTTAAAAGATCTATATCATTTCCAATCAATAATATGTCATCCACATATAATATCAGAAATGCCACATTGCTCCCACTCACTTTCTTGTAAATACAAGACTCTCCATAAGTTTGGACAAATCCAAACTCTTTGATCACCTCATCAAAGCGGAGATTCCAACTCCGGGATGCTTGCTTCAGTCCATAGATGGATCGCTGAAGTTTGCATACCTTATTAGCATCCTTAGGATCGACAAAACCCTTAGGTTGTATCATATACAACTCTTCTTCAATATTACCATTGAGGAACGCAGTTTTGACATCCATCTACCATATTTCATAATCAAAATATGCAGCAATTGCTAACATAATCCTAACCGACTTAAGCATCGCTACGGGAGAGAATGTCTCATCATAGTCAACTCCTTGAATTTGTCGAAAAACCCCTTTGCGACAAATCGAGCCTTATAGATGGTCACATTACCATTAGCATCAGTTTTTCTTTTGAAAATCCATTTATTCTCAACGGCCTTTCGATCGTGAGGTAAGTCCACCAAGTTCCAAACTTGGTTCTCGTACATGGATTCTATCTCGGATTTCATGGCTTCAAGCCATTTGTTGGAATTCGGGCTCATCATCGCTTCTTCATATGTCGCAGGGTCATCCATTTCATCAACCATGAAATTCACAACAGGATTGCCGTACAGTTCAGGAGCTGCACGTGTCCTGCTTGACCTGCGAGGTTCGGTAGTGTCCTCTTTCGGAGTTTCATGATCATTATCATTAGCTCTCTCTTCATCAGGTGAAGTCAACTCCGAAACAACTTCCGGTGCTGCGCCACTCGCCATTCCATGAAGAGAAGGTTCAATAACCTCTTCGAGTTCTACCTTCTGACTACTCACACCTTTCGCGAGAAACTCCTCAAGAAAGGATCCATTCTTGGCAACAAAAACCTTGCCCTCGGATCTGTGATAGAAGGTATACCCAATTGTTTCCTTAGGGTATCCTATGAAGACGCATTTTTCCGCTTTGGGTTCGAGTTTATCTGGTTGAAGTTTCTTCACATAAACATCGCATCCCCAAACTTTAAGAATGACAGCTTAGGTTTGTTTCCAAACCATAATTCATACGGTGTCGTTTCAACGGATTTAGATGGTGCCCGATTTAAAGTGAATGCAGCTGTTTCTAGTGCATAACCCCAAAATGACAGTGGCAAGTCAGTTAGAGACATCATAGATCGAACCATATCCAATAAGGTATGATTACGATGTTCCGACATACCATTACGTTGTGGTGTTCTGGCAGGCGTGAGTTGTGAAACTATTCCACACTCTTTCATGTGTGTGCTAAAATCGTAACTTAGATACTCTCCTCCACGATCAGACCGTAGAAATTTGATCTTTCTATTATGATGATTTTCCACTTCATTCTGAAATTCCTTGAACTTTTCAAAAGTTTCAGACTTGTGTTTCATCAAATAGATATACCCATATCTACTCAAATCATCCGTGAAAGTAACAAAATAACAATATCCACCTCGCGCCGACACACTCATTGGTCCACACACATCAGTATGTATGATTTCCAATAGATCTGTCGCCCATTCCATTGAACCGGAAAACGGCGTTCTAGTCATCTTGCCCATAAGGCATGGCTCACATGTATCAAATGATTCAAAATCAAGTGATTCCAAAAGTCCATCAGAATGGAGTTTCTTCATGCGTTTAACGCTAATATGACCTGAGCGGCGATTACCACATATATGTAGACATATCATCATCAAGTTTAATCTTTTTAGCATTAACATTATAAATGTGTGTAATATTACTATCGAGATCTATCAGAAATAAACCATTCAACATAGGTGCATGACCATAAAATATATCATTCTTATAAATCGAACAACCATTGTTTTCAGATTTAAAGAAATGACCACTTTGCATCAAACACGATCCAGATACAATGTTCATGCTCAGTGCAGGCACTAAATAACAATTATTTAGGTTTATAACTAATCCCGATGGCATATGGAGAGGTAGCGTCCCGATGGCGATCACATCAACTTTTGATCCATTGCCGACCCGCATCCTGACCTCATCCCTTGCTAGTTGTCGCTTGTTCTGTAGCCCCTGAACCGAGTTACATATATTAGCAATCGATCCCGTATCAAATACCCATGTGCTACTGTGAGTACTAGTCAAGTACACATCAATAACATGTATATCACATATACCTTTGTTTGCCTTGTCGGACTTCTTGTCCGCCAAATACTTGGAGGCGATTAAGCTTCAATGGCGATCCCTTACAATAGTAGCACTCGGTGTCAGACTTAGGGCCAGCTCGGGGTTTCTTTTCAGGCGTGGCAATAGACTTGCCACCCTTCTTTCCCTTGTGCTTGCCTTTCTTGTCTTTCTTGAAACCGGTGGTTCTATTGATCATCAACACTTGATGTTCTTTCCTAATCTCCACTTTTGCAGTCTTAAGCATTGACAGAAGCTCGGGAAGAGACTTCTTCATGCCCTGCATATTATAGTTCATCACGAAGCTCTTGTATCTAGGTGGCAGAGATTGGAGAACACGATGTATGCCTAAGTCAATGGGAATCGTTATTCCCAAGGACACAAGCTTATAGGCGTACCCAAACATTTTGAGTACGTGCTCACTAACGGAGCTGTTTTCCTCCATCATGCAGCTAAAGAACTTTTTTGTAGCATTATAACTCTCTACGGCAGCATGGGTATCGAAAATCATTTTCAATTCTCCCATGGTATCAAAGGCATTGCCATTTTCGAAACGCTTTCGAAGTTTTGGCTCTAGCCCATACAGTATGCCACAATGAACTAAGTTGTGGTCCTCCTGACGAGTCACATAGACATTCTTTTCCTCGTCAGGGGCATCAGGAGCTGGTGGGGGGCCTAGCGGCGCATCTAGCACATATTGCTTTTGTGCGTGATGAGGAGAATCCTCAAATTCATAGCCCAGTTGGTGAAGTTGCTACCATTCACAGCAAGTTTCTCTTTCTCCATGAACACATTGAAATTAAAAGCAGGTGGTGCCATCTACAACAGAATTTGTAAAGTTTATTTAGACTAAGTTTATGATAGATTGAGTTCAACTAATCCAAATTACTAATGAACTCCCACTCAAAAACGACACCCCTCGTGTCCTTTTGGTGATTACATGAACCAAATCCACTACACCAAATCCGATCATCACGTGAGTTGATGTAGCTTCAAAGGCGAGCATCTATATGGGCATCATATCAACTATATGACTCATGCTTAACCTTTTGGTCCGTATTCCGAGGCCATGTCTGTACATGCTTGGCTCACCAAGTAAGAACCTTAGTATTCACGTGTGTAAAACTGCCTTACACCCGTTCCTATGAAAGCGTAGATTCGAGTACACCCGATCATCACGTGATGTCTCGAAACACGGTCCACAGAACGGTGCATACTTAAGGAAGAACACATTTTTTATCTTGATATCTAAATGAGGGATCATCTTATAATGCTACCAAAAGCGCCAAACTAGCAGTATAAGATGCAAACATCTAATGTGTAAAGTGAGATGATATGGTCCATGCATTTGATCTCTATCACTTGCATCGTGGTATGATCTCTATCATTCCTTTGTGTGTAAGGCTAAGGTCTATGGAACTTACACGTTGAGTGTGTTGTAAGAATATCTATCATACATCTACTTACAACAATACCATATCAATACACTAGCCCGGCAACGATCTAAACTAGACGCCTCTAATTTATCAATTGCAAGTTTTACGTGGCTTAGGGCTTTCGGAGATAGAACCGTTCTCATCTACGAACATGAACCACAACGAGGATGACTAAGTTATTAGCAACTCGTTGTAAATCAGATATTCACTATAGTAGGAGAGACAGACACCCGCCAGCCACTTATGCAAAACAAGTTGCATGTCAGTCGTGGAACCGGTCTCATGTACGATGACATGTAAGGTTGGTCGGGCCTTCATCCCACTATGCCACCAATATCCAAAATACATATAAGATGCAATAACATGATCATCATCGCCCACATATAAACATATGTGTACTACCCGTGCAAAGCACCTACACATAGATCAGGCTCTGATACCACTGTTGGGTCCGCAGCATAGAAAACAAAAAAATTCCTACGGTGTGAACTACACGCCAAGATCTATATACTAGGTACAAAGCAACGGGTGGACATACATCCAACAACCCTCGAAGACAATGAGTTTTGTTAACAAGTAGGAACTCGTGGTTGATGTAGTCGTACACTTACCGATCTCAAGACCGTGAGGAAGTCCGAGCGCCGCAACTCAGCAGTGCATCACGTTGCGTTCAACCCACCGACAACCTCCACCTCCTCGCTCCAGCGATCCAGTGAGCGACAACTCTTTCAGACGAAATGCCACAGAACATGTATCTCGCTAATCCGAGACCATGGGGAATAATTCTAGAGGAGAGAGATCCTTCACAAGGAGGTGTGAGGATGAAGGAGGAATGGGTGGCCTTTTATAGGAGGAGGTGCCCCTCTCTCCATGGCGGCGCATGGGGTGACCCTCACCTCCCCATTCATGTGGTGGTAACCCTCCACATTAAAATGCCTCTTCGCATTCCTTTTAAAGTCTCCACTTTAAATGCATTAAATTTCTCCAAATTTAATGCTCTCTCATTAATAAAACTCTTTTATTAAATTTATTCAGAATTTTGTTAATTACTTTAATTAACAAACATTCATATAGCCCTTGCAATATTTCAATATCACATGCAGAACCACTTTACGCAATTTCACCGAAACAATTTCCGGTTTCTATTGAAACAATTCTGCGCTTTGCAATTATTTAAATGCGAAACATATGTGCTCCAAAATGGTGTCCGTAACTCTTAAGTGTGCCACCCTACGGTTCGCGAATAATGCGACATGATCGAGACCCTTCTCCGATCAATAATCAACAGAGGACACAGAGATCCATCTTGACTCCTACACATTCAACGATGACTTCTGTGATCGTGAGAACCTTTAACGCTTGTAATTAAATCCCTTTGTCTCTCGATATATTACATGTCCGAGATTCGATCATCCGTATCTCCATACCTAGTTTGATCTCGTTACCGACATGCACTCTTTTCTCGTTCCCGTGATATAACATTCTAGTGATCACATCACTTGCTTGCAAGCTATCTTAATGTGATATCACCGAGAGGGCCCAGAGTATATCTATCCGTCATCGGGATTGACAAATTCCACTCTTGATCCATGAGCCTCAACATAACACCTTCGTAGTACTGAACCCATCTTTATAGTCACCCTATTACGGTGTGACGTTTGATGTTATCAAGATACTCTTCTGGTGTTAGCAATTAACATGATCTCATGGTCTAAGGATAAAGATTACTTCGTATGATGTTATAGCAATATAAACATAATGACTTGATCGTAATGCTATACTTCGGATGAATGTTCATCACATCATTCCACCAATGGTGTGACCTTGTTATTAACAACATCCAATGTCCATGATCAGGAAACCTTGATCATCTTGTTAATCAACAAGCTAGTCTATAAGAGATGCATAACTAGGAACCCTTTTTGTTTATTAAACACACATGTATTGATGTTTCCTGATCAATACAATTGTAGCATGTAAAATAAACATCTATCATATATAAGGAATATATAATAACAACTTTATTATTGCCTCTTAGGGCATATTTCCTTCACGGACACCATTTTGGAGCACATATGTTTCAGACGAAAGAATTGCAAAGCGCATGAATTGTTTCGATAGAAACCGAAAATTGTTTCGGGTGAAATTGCAGAAAGTGGTTCTGCATGTGATATTGAAATATTGCAAGGGGTTATATGTGAATGTTTGTTAATTAAAGTAATTAACAAAATTCTGAATAAATTTAATAAAAGAGTTTTATTAAATGAGAGAGCATTAAACTTGGAGAATTTTAATGCATTTAAAGTGGGGACTTTAAAATGGAATGTGAAGAGGCATTTTAATGTGGAGGGGTTACCACCACATGAATGGGGGAGGTGAGGAGTCACCCCCCATGCACCGGCCATGGAGAGAGGGGCACCCCCTCCTCCTATAAAAGGCCACCCTCTCCCTCCTTCTTCCACACACCTCCTCGTGAAGGATCTCTCTCCCCCTCTAGTATTATTCCCCCATGGTCTCGGATTAGCGAGATACATGTTCCCGGTGGCTTTATCTAGAAAGGAGTTGCTGCTTCCGCTGCTTTGTTGGAGTGAGGGACGGAGGTTGTCGGGGTACCGGGCGTGTGTGCGATCACGGATGCATCGCTGCTTTGCGGTGCTGGACTTGGTGGTGCTGGACTTGCTGGAGCTGGATCTGAAGGACATGCTGGAGCCAGACCTGCTCGGACTTCCACACGATCTTGAGATCGGCAAGTGTATGACTACATCAACCATGAGTTCCTACTCGTTAATAAAACTCGTTGTCTTCAAGGGTAAGTTCTCGATGGATGTATGTCCACCCGTTGCTTTGTACCTAGTAGATAGATCTTGGCGTGTAGTTCTCATCGTAGGAAATTTTTTGTTTTCTATGTCATGACCCAACAAAGGGTATCGAGCCTGATCTATGCATAGGTGCTTTAGACGGTAGTACACATATGTTTATATGTGGGCGATGATCATGTTATTGCATCTTCTATGTATTTTGGATATTGGTGGCATAGTGGGATGAAGCGGACCAACCTTACATGTCATCGCACATGAGACCGGTTCCACGGACATGCAACTTGTTTTGCATAAGTGGCTAGCGGTGTCCTCTCTCCTACTATAGTCAATATCTGATTTACAACGAGTTGCTAATAACTTGGTTATCCTTGTTGTGGTTCATGTTCGTAGGTAAGAACGGTTCTATCTCCGAAAGCCCTAAGCCACGTAAAACTTGCAATTGATAAATTAGAGGCGTCTAGTTTAGATCGTTGCTGGGTTAGTGTCTTGATATGGTATTGTTGTAAGTAGATATATGATAGATACTCTTACAACACATTCAACGTGTAAGTTCCATAGACCTTGGCCTTACACACAAAGGAATGATAGAGATCATACCACGATGCAAATGATAGAGATCAAATGCATGGACCATATTATCTCACTTTACACATTAGATACCGTGCCTATAGGTGCGATGAGAAAAGCATCAACGAGCGCGTCGAGTGCACAATCTAAGACACTGGAGTTCAACTCTGTAAGGCCTCCGTGGCATCAGTCGAATTACACCAGCAAATTTCCAAATTCGAGTCCGGGGACTCGAGTTTGAGTAAATAGTATTGTTTTTCCCTAAGGCAGTTAACTGATCCTGATCCATCGGATGAATCAGGCACGCATATCAACTATCCCTATGACATAAGCGGGCACCCAATAATATGTTCAGATGAGCACTCGAAGGACTTCATGGTGTCCATCCGAATCTATGATTCGAAAGGACACTCGAGGGCTACTAACATGGGTATGCCCCATGGGTACCCTGGATGAGCCTATACGGTTTGGCCCAAGAAGAACCCGCGGGACAATTGAATCCCAACAAGGATTCAGGTGACCTAGGCCCAAGCAAACTCCTTGAAGGACACGACAAGGAATAGATAAAAACTTAAAGGGAAAACCCTAATTTGTAATCGACTCAGCATGTTATCTCGAGACCTAGCCTCCCTATATAAATGACAGGAGGGAGCATCGAGAAGGACAATCTTCAACCCTAGTTTACACACCGCCAGATTACATTTCTGCATCCCTTGTAACTTTCGACTCCTCGATAATCTAAGAGAAGACAAGTAGGAGTAGGGTCCCTTCTGAGGGCCTATACCTGGATAAACCGTGTGTCCCAGATGTGCTTGTTTGCTAGCCGATCAATGCCTCTAGCGCTGAATTCCTGTAACCCAAGTCCATCAACGATGGGCATTGACGAGTTAACCCCTCATCAACACGGGTATGGGTATGGTATTGCTCTACCCTGCCCATACCCTGCCCATTACCATCCTTAAGTGTCACATGCTACTCCCTGTTCTGGGAAGAAACTACGAACGCAGCAGGAAAGGTACTCCATGAAGTTCTGGTAAACCTGTGAAGGCTGACGAACATATCTTTTCAGAATAAAACTAACCTTTGAAGAAATATTTACGAAAACCTGCATAGCCTACGACCTATGGTCTGTGGCTATAGATAGTGCATCAAACACTCATTTTTAGTGGACTTGCTGAGTACGCTCGTACTCAACCATACCTTCTTAACCCTTGCTAGATTCTAAAGCCGATGAAGACGCCGTCAACACCAATAGACACTTAAAGGAATCGTCACCAAAAGCTCAAGTTATTCAATGAAGTCAATGGAGTCAACATATACATCAACTGAAGTAAAGGAGAAGTTCTGTAGCATCCCAATTGTCTAACAATTGTAATGCTACTTGGTCTAGTAATATAATGGCTACTTCAACTATATAATTGTTGCATCATCATTATATCATGCTCATGTCATCATGCCACCTTGCATCTGAGCATCATATAAAACCCTTTTTCATTTGGTTCTTCTCTCATATGCATTATTAATTGTATTTGCCTCTTGATATTGTATTTGGTTGTTGATATATTGTTTAAATGCCCAAGTTTAGTTGGGGGCATATCTTTTATTAACTCCACCACCTTTTATTTCACCACCTTATAATTCCACCATCCAACTAAATATGAGCTTTGCATATTTGAGTTTACCTCTAGCTCATGTGGGTTGGGATGGATCCAATTCGTTTTCCACATGCTCTCATCTTAGCATCATGTTGTTTTCACACCATTGATATATGAGAGCCACATGGCCACCTTTGCATGCCCTGTGAGTGGGACCCTTTCTCCTAGCTTCCATTTGGATTGTTATGGATTTATGCTCATGTGAGAATATTATGGGACTATTAAATACCTAGTGGAATATACACACTAGCAAGTCCCAATTATAATCCAATGTGATCATCTCCATCTACTCCATCTGGAACCTTTCTTTCAAATTCTTTTGCTTAGGCCTTACCCCACCTTTTGGAATGCATAAGAATAATGCCATGTAAATAATCTTGTTTTCACAAAATAAGCATGGTATTAATTATTTATGCATGGCCCATGCAAGTACCACCTTCTTGCTTGTCTTTTGGATTTTATTTGTTTTAGAGTGGATCATCTCTATCTATATCCCTTTCTTTTGGGCTTGATCCTTTGATCTTGCTTAAACCCCTCACCACCTCATCTCACCCCTCTTTTCTTGTCTTGATCTTGTTAGTGCTTGTCTAGAGCATGCTTGATCTTGTCAAAAAGTGCCACTCCATCTAATCTCTCCTCTCTCTCTAAACCTCTCTCCTTATCTCTATCTAAGCTAAACCCAAACCCTACATCTATCCACATGTTCTTGCTTGCTCTAGTTTGGAGCATGCTAGCTTCATAAACCCTAATCCATCAACCTCCCTCTCTTATCCTCTATCTATCACCTACCCCATCATCACCATACCCTCTCTACTACCACCTCTCACCTAAGCTAAACCCTAAACCTAACCCTCCATCTAACCCCTGACCTACCCTAGCTACCACCTCCCTCTCTCGGCCTCTCTCCCTGCCAAGGCTACCCCACCTAGCCACCCTCCCCCTAGTCGAGATACCCCTCTCACCTACCCTAGCTCCAAACCTAGCTCAAACCCGAGCCTAGCTCTAACCCTACCCGAGTCTCACCTCTCTCTCCCTAGCTCTCTCTCTGGCGGGTCCTACACCGAGCCACCCTCCCCAGCCTCGCCCTGGTCCCACCTGAAGCCCCATGCACCTGCCACCTGCCCTCGAGCCAGACGTGAGGAGAGGAGGAGAAAAAGGTGGCCGAGCCACCTTTTCCCTCCACCACTCCCCCACGGCACTCCCTCTCCCTCTCTGCTATCTACCACCATCCCCTGGCTCCCCTCTGCCCCAGATCCACCCCAGGCGCCTGCCCTCCCCTCCTTCCTTCTTCTCCATCGCCGCTACCCCCATCGCCGTGCATCCGGCCTCCTCCATGTCCTGTTGATCCGGTGGCAAGGTCCGAAGTGGCCGAGATCGAGGAGGGTCCCCATCGTCTGCACTACGTCGAGGAGAGGCGCGAGCCGGAGATCACCGCCAGCCGACTTGAAACCCTAGCTCCGTCCGCCTCGCCTGTCGGTGATCAATCGCTCTCTGCCCGATCGAACACCGTCAACCAACTCTCGGTGAGCTCCCCGACCTCCCTGACATGGTCCCCTTCGCCGTGCCGCCTTAGATTCGCCGGACCAACCGCCGAGCACCCTCTCTTGCGGCCGCAATCTTCTCCTCAGAAGGCCGCGTAAGCCCTATCTAGGCCCCGTCGCATCCTCGACACCAACCCCCACCCCATCAAGACGGTTGCGCCATGGCGCGCACTCCCGGCCCCTGTGTTCGAATCCCGCCAAAGCACCGATCTCGACCACGGAGGAAGAGGAACAGACGGCGCTCCATTTTGCTTTTAACCCCTTGTTGTTTTTTCTAAACTCAAATTCACAGAGCCCCACCGTCAGCCTCTCTGTTTGTTTTGCTAAAACACCCCCACCGTTTTACGCCCTTAACCCGCGCTCCCGGGCTCTCCACGCCACTGGCGCCTTGGGCCAGCCAGGGCCCCGAGGACGCCCCACCCCACTCATTCTCTTAGTCTAGTTTAGCTCAGCGGTGATGAAGCTTTTCCATGAAGGTGTCATTGAGTCACCGCTGGCCCCACTGGTCATTGACTGTGGCTAGCTAAACCTGTGTATAAAAAGTATTTTCTGCTTTTCTGTTTAATTCAAATCTTTTTCAAATTAAATCAAATTCAAATTTAAATCTGTTTTTAAATAACTTTTGAAATATAAATCCAAATAATACAAATAATATATGTTTTCAAATCAGAAAAATGTGAGGAATTCAAATATGCCCTTGAAATAATATTTTGAACACTTTATTTTCCAAGTTAATTAAAATTACATTAAAATGCCCTTTTCCCTTAATTAATTAATAACTTTTGTTTTATAACTCCAAATTTAACAAATAATATGTCTAAAATGATTAGCTCGACGAGACCTTTCTGTTTATGCATTGCATGTTCTGTTTTGCAGCATGCATCATATAAATATAAAGTGGACAGCAACTTAAATGAGGATAAAATGGGGCCAAAACTCAATAAAATGATTTATTCTGGTATTCCACACCTCACCCATGCCATGCTACCTTATTGCCATGCAAATTGTGCATCATTCATCATGGCATGATTGTTTGCTTGATGCATTTTATTCATATGCTTGTGCGCTTTATTTATGTTGGCCCTTGTTTGTTTGGTTCTTCTTCGAATAGACGCTGAGCAGGGGATATATCAAGAGAACCAGGAGTACTACCCAGATCCATCCCTTGCTTCAACTGAGCTGCCAGGCAAGCACTACCACATGTTTGCATACATATAGTACCTATTGCCTCTATCTTATTCTTGCATCATTGAGTCGCGATTGCATTAAATTGAATCCCAAGTATTGCATAGTCTTTACTTTTAAACCCCACCGAAGCTTGTTCCTCCATCCCATGAGCCCTTACTACAGGAGTTGCTTGAGCCATGCGAGTCGTAGAACAGCATGTGTAGGGTATGTGAGTGTCTGATGGATAACGAGGTACCTAAACAACTTAACCTGAGTAGTAATGGGATAACTAATGAAAGTGGCATCGGTGAGCCATATTCGCTATTTGGTTTTTTAGGCTCACTTGTGTCCCGTAGGACCCCGAGTACTTGATTCCTGTTCCTTGTATATTCGCTATCCACATCCGGAGGCTTATGAACCCCGAGCCGAGCTTGATTCATTCTTATTTCTTGGGGCCACAAACTAGTTTGAGGTTTAATTTACTATCCTGCATTTATGCCATGCTTTATCGCTTTATTTAAATTGTGCGAGGTAACGCACAATCGCATCGCTTAGGAAAGCGGAGTGTTTTCGCGGTGTCGACAAGCCACATTTTCGGTTCCCAATCGTTCACAACCATTGACGAAACCTTGAGTCCGCCTCGAGCCGCCATATTCGCTATGGTAGCTTAATGGGGTGGCCTCAAATATTTCTCAATCTCGTAATTGCTTTGTCGTGACTGCCTCGTTGGGTTTTGATTTGGTTTTTCCGAGGCATATCGAGTGTGTGTTGCTATTTGTGCACCCCGCAGGTAAAACTTTCAAAGCCGTGTCATGTTATGGACGACTTGGAGCATAGTTTCTCGATCATAGACAAGAATAACTAAAGTACCGCTTTTAATTTGATTAAGTAACTGACTAGTAAATAGTGCAACACTCATGGAATGGTTAATAAAACTGCCAACGGATGGGGGTTGTTCGTCCGCTTCCTCGTCGGTAAGCGAGGAGGAGGATGGACCTGTGGATATTACCGTTATAACTGTTGTTATTAATTCACGGACATGTCTATCTCTGGTTAGGCGGATGGTTAGCGAGTTTCTGTAGAATTGTTAGGGTTTATCTTTTGCTGCAATTGCGTCACCCCAGGTTGTGTCCCCTTTAGTGGCATAAAGACTTGTTGGGTACCCCTAGGGTCTCACACGATAAATTATTGGTTCAGATGAACAGGTAAACTCGCAAGATGGATACTGGGTGGAGGAGACGGACGATGTGGGCAACGATCATTCGGTGTAGAGATTCCGGGAACGGGGATCCGTGAGATCTGTGGGCGGGATCTGCTTATTTATGGGGCATCTTATGCCGATTTGCTTCTTATCCGTACTCGGATTTTGTCTACCGCTTCCGCCTGATACTCTGTTATTTGATGTATGAGGAGATATCCTAAACTATTATATCTATCTAGGATATTTGGATCTTGCGATATGCTATATTCCTTTCTTTTTAGATGGAATGGCTCGATGTCGTTGTATGGTGGCTTGCATACATACTCATTTGTGTATGTAGTTGATCCCTTCGCCTGCCGATTACGCCGCCCGTTCTTGTCCCGATGTTTGGAAATGGTTGGGACGGCCGAAAGGTCTACCTGTGAGTGGCATTTGGGCCCCACCGTACTATTTCAACCATTTCTATTCATCCAGGCTTGAAACTAGGAGCGTAATTCACCGAGGTAGTTACAAGTTCCTAATGAGATAAGAGTATAATCTCTAGCCATAGAACCTAATCATGTAGAGCATTGCAATAGCAGCAATTGCAAGCCAGATAGTTTAGATACTAGTCTTATTAGTATGATAGTTATGGGCTATTATTTCTGGTTCTTCTTTGTAAGAAGTTGCTTTCTTCCTCTGTAACTTAGAGTATTCTCTGAATCTTTTGTAAAGAGACGAGTTGGAATCTATAGTCATGTCTTGGACCCGCGATATTTCTGTTGTACCACTCTGAGGGATGTAATACTAATGAAATGATGTTTTTGGTGTTATGTCAACGACTATAGTGTACTGCATCATGCAGTGGTATGTTGGGTCATCGCAGATATCCATTGGGCACTTGATGCATGTAGATTGTTGGATTAGATGGGATTCAGTCGCTCGTGCAGCTTCAAGAGATCGTGACGCAAAGCTTTGTTATCTGTTGACATTATGGGACATGTTGGTGTTTCGAATTTCATGGTGAAGACAGTGCTAGAAAATGTCATGGCGACTGAGGTCGAAGGTCTAGTAATGGCGGACCGAGTCTTTGGTGGTGATGAGGACTTTGCTTGGTGATTTGTGACTCATAGTAGCGACATCGGCAAGTGGAGACGATATCACAGGAGGAGTAGAGAGTCTTATCTTTTATGGTGAAAATCCAAGGTCTGATCTTAATTGCTTGTGTGTGACAATTGACTTGTTAGGCGTTGTTTTAAAATCATGACCTTTCTCCTGAGTAAAAACCTAAGACCTATAATCATGCGACTAAGAATTTGGGCTTCGGATGTTGTCTTGTCAGTTGTTTGTGCTGCAACTGCAAGGAATTGATCAATGTAGCGAGATCTTTATTTTTTCTTCTTCCTTTTGTTTTTTGTTGTGTGCAATCCGTAATACTTTTAGAATATTTCGTTATTGCGGAGTCTGGGTGTTATTGTTATATTAATATTAATATGTTTTCTTATTAAAAAAGTAGAGGTGAATCATGCAACTCTTAAAGTGTTTATGATTAACCTGCCTGGAGTGTTTCATCCCAGAGAGGAGCTAGATGACAAATGGACCTTGGTGTAACTTTCACCTTTATCTCTGTTTTATTTTTTGTTTAATTATCTTTGATTTATCGTATTTATTCATAGGTTTGAGGCTTTGATGTCTCATAAAGACGGAATATTCGTTTAGGGGTCATCGATAGCGAGGCGTCTGTAGTGACTTCGTCAATCTCAAAACCCGCCGGCTCAGTTTCTCGGAGGTGCTCATAGGTGTAGGGTGTGCGTGCGTGTATTCATAGAGGTGAGTGTATGTACGCATTGTCAGCGTCTGCGTTTGTACCGTGTTTCTCAAAAAAAAGTCAATATGTTGCTCTACGAAATACTCCTTCCGTCCTAAAATAACTGACATGGGTTTGTCTAGATTTAGATATATCTAGACATATTTTAGTATATAGATACATACGAATCTAGATTAACGACGGAGTGAGTACTAAATTAAGTCAAATGTCTGTTGAAAGTTAAAAAGTCAGTCTAAAAAAACATATAATTGTGGACAGCAGAGAGCCCGGAGCCCACAAGGCTCCATATTCAGGGCGGCCCGCGAGCCACACGATCTTTCCTCTCTCGCCTTCTCTTCTTCGTCGTCCTCGTTGCTTTTCTCCTCCCGTCTCTCCCCACGCCCCACCCCACCCAACCATGGCGCTCGCGTCCGGCACGACCCGCCCCCTCCTCGGCCGCCTCCCCGGCACGGCGCGCCTCCACCTCGCTGTCTCCTCCTCGTCCACCCCGCCCTCCTCGATCCGCTTCGCCGCTCGCAGCGGCGGCTCCCGGGCCGTCTCCCTCCGTTCCTCCGCCCCTCCAGGTTCGTGGTCAACACCCAGATATTATTCTCCAGGAATACGCAATAGGAAGCAGTTGGGTTGTTTTCGAGCGGAAGGATTTCGATCGAACCCCCGCCGGAATTATTCGTTGCGATATGCCAGTAAAAATGAAGCCGGATCGATGTGGTTGTTTTAGCGTGGGAGGATTTAGATTTTATTTAATTGGTCCTTGGATTTTTGCTGTGATTTGTGAGTACCAGGGAAAGGAAACCCGATTGATACGCGGTCACGTACTGTGAGAAGTATAGCATAGGAACCCATATTGACGTAGCACTACACTTCGTTATCTTGATATAGCCTTGGAATTCGCTGGATCCTTATTTGGATGTTTGTAGCACAGGATGATCCGAATATGGATGTATATTGCTCCTTCCCTGCCAATTCATGTATGTATTCTAGTGGTTGTCCTCCTACTTCACCAAGTTCATAATCGGAGCGACCCCATCTAAATACTGGATCTTCCATCCTGCACCCCTACCAGACAATTTAGACTTTAGGGGGAAAGCAGATACATGTTCCTAGACGATCCTATTTATGTTTGCAATATCAGGTGGAAAGTAGTTACCTGTTCTGGGACATTCCTATTTTGTTTGCGGTATTATGAGCTACCTTTTCCTGAAACATATACAGATATGGAATTTCAAACAAACTTACATATTATTAGTACACCAGTTTGGTCATTATGCTCTGTGTGGTATGCCTATATCTAGTTTTTTACCCACTAATAGGTACTCAGCATAAACTTAGCAAAATCAACGATCATACTTTGCAGCAGCAGCAGCAACCGCGACATCTGGTAGTGTTGCACCAGCTATCTCATTGACTGAAAAGGCCTTGAAGCATCTGAACAGAATGAGGGCCGAAAAGAACGAAGATCTCTGTTTGAGGATTGGCGTTAAGCAGGGTGGATGTTCTGGCATGTCTTACACCATGGAGTTTGAGAATCGAGGAAGTGCCAATCCTGACGATTCAGTCATAGAGTATAATGGTTTCACAATAGGTAACTGCTTTATCTTAACTGTGTGGTATGTTTGTTAGGAATAACTGCTAGTCTGCTATAGCTACACTGGCCTTTCCAAATACCAGTTGGTCGCCGCTGCTTTTGTTGTACCTGTCTAGAGGTGGCACACTTGTGTTGATAAAGTTGTTAGAACTACCTTTTTTCTTCTTCTATAAAGGGCGCTTTATTACTTAAAGAAGTTTTAGTTGTTAGAGCTACTATTGAATTAAACATCCATGTTCATGATTAAGATGATAACTGTAAAGGATGATGCATTTCTTATAAAGTCTGAAAGCGGCTCCATGCTGCTATGATATACCAGAATTATTCAGAACCTACTACTTTGTTCACAAATAAAATGTCAGAACCTACTGGTACTAGTGTGATTATTCATGTTCAGATCAAACAAATTCTATCCAACACCTGATATGATATTACCAGAATTCTAACGATCAAGTTTCTTCGTTGTGTCTGCAGTCTGCGACCCAAAGAGCCTTCTCTTCATGTTTGGAATGGAGCTGGACTACAGCGACGCTCTCATCGGGGGTGGCTTCAACTTCCAGAACCCAAACGCGACGAAAACATGCGGGTGCGGCAAATCGTTTGCCACCGGGAAAGAAACGCTGAGCACAGCAACCGCCTGCAACAACTAAACTAGAACTATAGTGCCAAGATGTGATATTACCATACATCTTTGGTTGCTCCTGGGTGCGAAAACAGTCTGATGGACAATACCACAGGTCCAGCGATACTCGTCCGGGTGACCGTATTTGTAGTACAGTTGAACTTGGATCCAGGTTTCCTGTGTGACTTGTAAGTTGTAACTTCTCATAGATTGTAAAGATAGCTATTATTATTACAGTATTACATTACTCCCTCTGGCCCAATTTAATATTTACGGTGGCTGTTTTGCAAAAATACCCTCCACTTTCTTTTGACACAACTCGTGCTCCAGTCGTCATCTTCCTTTCTATTCCCCAATGTGTCATCTTGCCCCTTGCTGCCCTGCTAGCCCATGCTGTGTCGCCTTGCTTGCCCTCGCCTCGCTGCGCTGCTTGCTCTGCCTGGTCCACTCCCACGGCGTTGTTGCGTCCAAATCCACCTCCATCTCCGAACCAAAATCCACCTTCATCTGTGAACCATAGCGGTGCAAGCAGTAAAAATCGTTTCTTGCCGCTCCTCCTCCACGGCCAAGATGGTACCTTGGCGGTCCCTCGATCCCTTCCACCTCCATTGAGTTTTCCGGCAGCGCTGGTGGCAGTGTAGGTCCCCAGTTCCCCTCCCCCTCTCAACTACCTTCCTTGCAGGTTGAAGATGGAAAAAGCCCAAGATGTGACTGAGAAGAAGAGAAAGAAGGATGCTCGGCTGCCGGTGAGGCTCCCACTGATAATGAGAAGAAGATTGCAACCGGGCACATGTAAGTTACAATATCATGAAACAAAAATCTGTCGACCAGATGTTTGTAGGCGATGCTAGCATGGTTTTAAAGGCGTCGCCTCCAGGCGCCCCTCCTTCGCCTTGGAAAAACGCCCGCTTTAGGCGCCTAGGCGTCAGAGCGCCCCCTGGTCGCCTTAAGACGCCTTAACGCCTTTAAAACCATGGATGCTAGATTCATTTTACTGAACCTATTTAAGCATCATCAGTTGTCAATGATTGTTGCCCATTTGGTTCCTCTGTACCTGGAAATCCATGGGATTCTTAGCCTGATAGATATATAGGGTCATTGGGAATCATGTTTTGCATGAAAAGGTGAGAAGAAATGACCTCGCCTAGATGCTAACTGAGCTTTTCAATTGCTGCTATTGTTATGAAGTTTTGACACGAGAAATGGTTGTTTCGGAGAAACCCTGTCAGCTAGCTGAACCTTGTAGTTTCACAACATTCACAAGCCCAAATTCATTGGAAGGAACCCAGCATGGCTGCACTGTCTTTTGCCTCTAGATGTTTAAGCTAAGCTATCCGTGAGGGTTTCTTTGGTTAGTTGCTGCAGGAGTAGATAATTTACTCAGACTCGAGTGAACAAGGTGGTGAATATAGTGGCTTTCTACGGGTATTACGAGAATTTAAACAAGATGTGCACTTACAGTCTGAATTGCAGTGTCGTTTTTTGACGGATGATTATTTTCTAAACAAGCAAGTGAGAGGAGAATTTAAACAAGAACCCTTGAACTACATTCTTCCTGGTTAGTATATTTCTATGTCATTGATAACAAGTCTCTGTTACTTCTTGAAGTATTACCAACTCTGATTGGGTGTTCTTTATTTGTTACTTCTTGAAGCATTACCAACTTTGATTGGGTGTGTTCTGTTTCTACTTGTGCAACCATGCTGGCATTCAGGTAGCCACTTGGCCCACATGTACTTCTCCCCGCGTAATATTTCTGTGGCCCTCGATCGGTGATGCCTGGAGGCTGGAGGATGTCTCCCCGCGTGCCGCCGGCGCCGTTGGTCTACCTGGATTGACCGGCACGGTGGAATAGATGGGGTGCAGCAGTGAGAGCAGCGATCGAGGGAGCAGGGCGACGACTAGGGGACGGTGACTCAAGAGGCTCAGCGGGGATCATCTGGGGTAGCTGATTTGGGAGGCGTTACGGGAGGTGATGGAAAAAATCAGTACGTAATAACTGGCATAATTTTTTGGATTTTGGTCTGTAGGACGTGTGTGATTAACTGGTGAAAAAAAAGAGAAGCAAAATAAAGCCACTCGTTGGAAACTATATGGACGTCACCGGAGAGTTTCGACGATGGTAAGTGTTTACCCTATTGAAATGCCAAACCTCCTCTATTCTTCTCAGGTTACATGTGGCATGCTTGAATAAAGCTCTCTGTATTCCCCATAAATCGAAGTAGGCCAAACAAAGTGGTTTATGGAGTACCAGCAAGGATGGTTTTCTATTTTGTTTGCAACATGGTTTTATTTTTGTTTGAAAAAGAACTGACAGGTTACTGAAACTGGCTGAAATGCTCATCTATCATATATTTTAGGTTCTTATGTAGTTGGCCGAGCTTCAAGACCGAGAGGTTGGAGATGGCAATGGTTTTAGGTTGTAGAAGCCATAGTTCTCCGAAGTATCCAATCAATGTAAATAAAGTACGTTTGGTTACAATATCACAAGTTCAGTTCTGAAATGTTTTAGCTTTCTGAAATGACTGTATTTAGACTCCTATAGTGTGTAGCACTGGCGGAGCTATGAAGGAGTCGGGGGCCACCGCCCCCCAGATTTTTGGAAGTTACTGAAGAAAAAAAATCCGCGATGCCTAGAATTGGAAAATTAGAGCATTTTGTCCCCGCAAACAATGAAGTTTTGTGTTTTGCGCCCCCCCCACCCCCCCCCCCCCCAAATCGTTTCTTGGCAAGCTCCGCCACTGATGTGTAGGTTCACTTCAAACCTACATGAACCTACACACTAAAGATCACAAAGCTAAAACATCTTATATTTTGAAACGGAGGGAGTATTTATGTTGGCCTTCTCTCTCGAAATAGGCTTTCACCCCGCTATATTAATATAGCCACTCGGCCGAACAGGATACAAGGTGATGGTGAGACCCCTTACAAAGAAGATCAAGATAAACACGAAAAAATGCGGAAGGCCAACACTTGCCACCAAGGACACCGAGCCAAGATCGGGGTGAACTGGGGCTTCACGACGGCGCCCCAAGAGGGTAACGACGCACCGCGCCACCGCCGCTAAGACCGAAGGTCAAAGGTTTTCACCCGGAGCCCTAGCGAAGAAGGTAGCCGCAACAGCGCCCCAAGAGGGTAATGGTACCCGCAGGCATCACCGCCGTTGGTGCCGAAGCATTGAGCTTTCGCCCGGAAAACCCTTCGAGCCGCTCCCTTGCGCCTTCGCGAGCCCGATGTCCCCGAGAGAGACTTCCGACACACAATCTGGGAGCTACCGGAGCCAAAACGCCGCCAACCCCAAAGTCTCCCAACATCCACTCCTCGCCATCCACATGACCGAAGAGAGGAACGACCATCACCACCACGGCGCTCGCTGAAGAGACACTCGTGTAGTCCACCTTCTGGGGCCGCCGCCTCGGCTTCCACGAACTCGGGCCAAAGGCTCCGGCCAACGCCACATCGCGTGACCGAGGAGAAAGCCAGTGTCGGGCAGAACTCAGTCTTGTAGGCCTCGAGCCACGCGACAGACTAGGGGAGGGGGTCGGTCCTCCGTCACCTCGGTGAGTGCCGCCCGGACGCGCAGTTGTGCCACCAGAGCCAAGATCATGCCCAGATCAGGCCCAATTAGGCCTAGATCTGGCCCGGCCAGGCCCGGATCAGGCCCAGATCGGGCTCCGTCGGCGCCGGCACCACGCTGCAGCAACTAGTCCACCTTGTCGCCGGCCACCCGCATCCTGAGTCGAGCCTCTCACCGCCGCCATGCCCCGTCGGCCGCCCTTCACCACGTCACCACAACCACATCTCCTAAGACAGGCGCCGCGCACGACCCACGCTAGGGGAGGTCTCAGAGCAGTGCCGCCCGGGGGCCGCTCACCACACACACCGCCTCCGGTCGAGCCCGTCTTCTCCGTCGAACCACACCGCCGCCAGACGCGCTCCCCCACGATGAGTTGTTGGCGCTGGGTAGAAGAGGACCCGCCACCGCCAGCACCGCACGGACTTTGCCGGGAGGCGCGTGCCGGCAGTGGCGGGGAGGGAGGGGGGAGGAGGGTCGGGGTGGCGTGGTTAGGGCGGCATCTCGGTCGCCCACGTGGGGGGGCGACGCGAGACGCGAGCTGTTTTTTGATAGAATTGCCTTATGTTGACCTTTGGCCTCCTGTATTTTGGCCTTTTGGCTCCCACATGTGATGTGTATATGATGCCTTTTGCCTCCTAGTAACATATGTTGTTGTGTATATGATGCCTTTTGGCTCCCGACCGGCTCGATTCGCCCGCTCGTGGCCTCTTCTGCTGGCTCTGTCGTCTGCCTCCCGGGCCGGCTCCGTCCGCCTGCGAGTTAGGACATCTCCACCGGGTTGACCCAACCTGTTTCGGCGTGTCCGAACCCGTCCGCGTGGACGCGCGCGACATGCGCGGCGCTGTAGCGGCACGACCCATCCGTCCCAACGCGTCCGACTCGACCCATCCGTGCACCTAATTTGCGTGACCACTGGGTCGGCCCGGACACGGGCGGGTCACGGGCATGTCCTCCACATGCGCTAGTGGCCCACCGGCCAGCGACAGGCGAAACCGCGTCGCTGATTCATACGCAACCGCGTTACCGTTTCAGACGCAAAGGACGCGGAAGTGATTTAGGGCAGCAGACTGAATGGCGGAACCGACTCAAACGCAACCGCGGTAGTCTGCCATTAATGACGATGGGAACGGGCGTAGCCTGAGTTCCCACGTCGGCATTGATGACGAAGGCGCGAGAACCTACACGCGCTCTGATACGTCCAAAACGTATCTACTTTTCCGAACACTTTTGCTATTGTTTCTTCTCTAATTTGTGTGATTTGGATACAACTAATACAGACTAACGCTGTTTTCAGTAGAATTGCTTTGTTGTCTCGTTTTTATGCAGGAAATCAACTTTCAGGAAAAATCCCGGAAAATATCGCAAAATCCCTATTTTACCAGAAGACTCGCGAAGTCAGAAGGCGAGACGGAGTGGGGCCACGAGGGGCCCACATCACCTGGCCGCGCAGGCAAGGCTAGGCCACGGCAGGAGGTGGCGTGGCCGCCTCGGACTACGCCTCGACCTCTCCTTTCGCCTATATAAGCCCTTTGACCCAAAAACAGAGGGGGTTCGACGTTTTTCCAAATAGAGTTCCACTGTGCCTCCATCACCAAATACCGCGATTCAGAACCAGAAACTCCGTTCTAGCACCCTGCCGGGACGGGGAATTGGAGAAGATCATCGCCATCATCATCGCCATCGCTTCTCCATCAACCATCCATGATTCCCCCATCCATGAGTGAGTAATCCCCTGCAGTAGGCTATGGGGATGGTAGGGATTGGATGAGATCGTTCATGCAATGGCATCAGATTGTTAGGGCATGGTGCCTAGTATCTATTATTAGTGCTTTTTGACTTTGTTGCAACTTGTTATGCATAATGTTTGTCACTAGGGCCCGAGTGCCATGATTTCAGATCTGAACATGTTATTGATTCATGATGATATTATTGTTTATGATCTTACCTGCAAGTTGTATACACATATTGTTGTCCGGAACCCGAGGCCCCGAAGTGACAAGAATCAGGATAACCGGAGGGGATGGCTATGATATGAGGATCACGTGTATTCACAGAGTGTTAATGTTTTGCTCCGGTGCTCTATTAATAGGAGCACCTTAATTTTCAGTAGATTCCCTTGAGGCCCCGCTGCAATGGACTGGCAGGACAAAAGATGTTGTGCAAGTTCTCATTGCGAACACGTATGACTATATATGAAACACATGCCTATGATTATTTAGTACTTGGATGCTTTATCTTATTTATCTGCAAATGCCCTATATCTTGATTGTTACATGAATTGTCTTGTCCATACAACGCCCGTCCATCCATCCCTATGCCTACCGCGCTTTAATCCTACTGTTTACTGCAAATCTTACTACTGTCTGCATTTTACTACTGCTATTACTTATCTATTGCTATTACAAAATTGTTGCTACTGATAAACTACTGCGAGCAAGACTGTTTCCTGGTGCAGCTGAATTGATAACTCAGTTGTTAAGGCTTATAAATATTCTTTGGCTCCCTTGTGTCGAATCAATAAATTGGGTTTTATTTCCCTCGAAGACTGTTGCAATCCCCTATACTTTGGGTCATCACGCTCCCACCGGCAGGGCTACTTAAGCCGCCCCCTACGGCCGTCGGTGCCACACACCTCCCCTCCTCTCACCATCGCCGTTGCCGTCATCGTAGCCGTAGCCTCTGAGCAAGCCGTCGCAGGCACCACCACCGCCGTGATGAAGAAGCCGGGGTGGTTCAGGAAGTCCAAGAATAACCACGAAGCCGATGGATCCGCATCACGCCATCGTTCGCTTGGGGGTGCTGCCACCGTCGCCCTAGGCGCATGACTTCCTCGGTGTCCGAGCCCTGCACCGGGAGGATGCGGAGCAAGGCTGCGACCCCCGGTACTTCCGCATTGCGAAGTGCGAGCGGCGGTGGAGGAGGGGAGAGGCATCGCCCACCATGATGTCTCCCTCCCCACACACTGGCACCTCAACCAAGATGTTGGAGATATGCCCAAGAGGCAATAATAAAGTGGTTATTATTATATCTTTATGTTTATGATGAATGTTTACATCCCATGCTATAATTGTATTATTAGGAAACACTAATACTTGTGTGTTTTGTAAACATAAAAGAGTCCCTAGTAAGCCTCTTGTTGAACTAGCTTGTTGATTGATTGATGATCATGGTTTCCTGATAATGGACATTGGATGTGATTAATAACAAGGTTATATCATTAGGAGAATGATGTGATGGACACACACCCATAGTAAGCGTAGCATAAGATCAAGTCATTAAGTTCGTATTGCTGTAAGCTTTCAAATACATAGTAACCTAATCCTTCGACCATGAGGTTATGTTAATCACCATCACCGGATGGGTACTTTGATGACATCAAACACCGCTTCATAACTGGGTGGTCATAAAGGTGTCATTGGGTATTCTGAAAGTATGTGTTGAAGCGCATGAACCAAGATTGGGATTTGTCCATCCATATGACGGATAGATATACTCTGGGCCCTCTCGGTGGAGTGTCATCTAGATAGCTTGCAAGCATGTGACTAGGTCACAAGGGATGACATAACATGGAACGAGTAAAGAGTACTTATCAGTAACAAGGTAGAACTAGGTATAGAGATACCGACGATCAAACCTCGGATAAGTAGAATATCACGAGACAAAGGGAATTGGTTTCGTATGTTAAATGGTTCAATCAATTACGAAGAAATCGTTGAGTATGTGGGAGCCGTTATGGATCTCCAGATCCCGCTGATGGTTATTGATCGGAGAGGTGTCTTCATCATGTCTGCATATTCACGAACCGTAGGGTGACACACTTAAGGTTCGAAGTTGTTTTAAGTAGATATGGAATTTGCGTTGGAGATCGAATGTTGTTCGGAGTCTCGGAATGGATCCGGGACATCATGAGGAGATCCGGAATGGTCCGGAGAATAAGATTCATATATTGGGAATCATTTTCTAAGTTAGGAAATGTTCCGGAGTGTTTGTATGGAGATTCTAGAAGGTTTCGGAATGTTCTGGAAGGTTCTAGAGGATTTCTTGGAGTTTACTTGAAAACCAAGAAAGGATCAAGGGAGTCCAAGTGGGGCTAGACACGGATTCGTGGGGGAGGAGGATTCCTCCCCCCTTCCCACCGCCAGCCCAAGGAGGGGAGTCCTACTAGGACTCCCCCCCAGGCACGCCTCCCTCGTTTAAATAGAGGAGGCGCCTCTTGCCCTGGCTCATAACTCCCAATCTCGCCGCCTCTCTCCTCCACCTTTCTTCCGCAGCATAGGCGAAGCCTGCAGAATTCTCATCTCCACCACGCCACCACGCCCGTGCTGCTGGGATTCCGTGGAAGATCTACTACCTCCGCTACTGGAACGGGAGAGGAAGGTCTGCTCGACCAAGACGTGTGACCGTCATGGAAAGCGCGCCGAACGCCGCACGGAAGGATCGTCCACACGATCTTGAGATCGGCAAGTGATCGACTACATCATCCACGAGATCTAATCTCGTTAACGCTTTCGGTTCTACGAGGGTTAGTACCGATCTATCTCGTTGCTCATGTCTAGTAGATTAGATCTTGGCTTTTATCTAGATTAGATCTGGGTTTTGTTCGTTCTTGCGGTAGAAATTTTTTGTTTTCCATGCTTCGCACCCATCAGTGGTATCAGAGCCTTGTCTATGCGTAGATCTGTTGCACGAGTAGAACACAATGAGGTTGTGGGCGTTGGTGCTCGTGCCGTCTTTTTCTATATGTGTACTTTGCATCTTGCGATATGGTGGGATGAAGCGGCTCGGGCTAACATTACATGTCATCGTACATGAGACTTGCTCCATGCTTGACGTGTAACTCGTTTTGCACAAGTGGCTTTGCGGGTGTCTGTCTCTCCCATCATAGTATAGATCAAATCTACACTTTGCACTTGATAGCACTTGTATCAACGTTGTGATTCAGTTTCGTAGGTAAGATGCGTTCTTAGTCGAAAGCCCCAAGCCACGTAAAACTTGCAAAGAAAATTAGAGGCGTCTAACTTGTTTTTGCAGGGGTTTTGTGATGTGATATGGCCTACATGTGATTGTGATTGTATTTGATGTATGCAATGATTCTTGTTGTAATATGGCAACCGGCAGGAGCCTAATGGTTGTCTTTAATTCTGTTAAGACCTGTGTGTCTATTCATCTTGTAATAGCTTTGTTCCAAGTAGTTGTGATAGTTGCTAGTGATGATGGACAACCATGAAGCGGTGCCACGGACCTTGACGCAATGGTGGTGATGATGGAGATCATGTCCGTGCTTTGGAGATGGAGATCAAAGGCATAAGAAGAAAGGGCCATATCATATCACACTAATTATGAATTGCCTGTGATGTTAATCCTTTATGCATCTTGTATTGCTTAGATCGAGACGGTAGCATTATAAGATGATCCCTCTCACTAAATATCAAGTAATAAAGTGTTCGTCCTTAGTTGGCACCGTTGCTAAGACTCGTGCTTCAAGCATCTCGTGATGATCGGGTGTGATAGACTCTACGTGTGCATACAACAGGTGCAAGCCAGATTTGCACATGCGGAAACTAAGGTTAATCTTGACGAGCCTAGCATGTACAGACATGGTCTCGGAACACGGAATACCGAAAGGTAGAGCATGAGTCATATGATTGATATGATGAACATGAAGATTGTTCGCCGATGAAACTACATCATCTCACGTGATGATCGGACTTGGTGTAGTGGATTTGGTTCGTGTAATCACTAAAAACAATTCGAGGGATGTTGTTTTGAGTGGGAGTTTATTTGTAATTTGGATTAGTCAAACTCAATTTATCATAAACACAATCAAAGTGAATTTGCATAGTTTGTTGTAGTCATTGGCATTCGTTCACCACCTTACGCTTAGTTATAGTTGAGATAGTAGAACTATAGAAATTCTGGATATTTGCTTTACGAACTGGTATCGTATTGTTTTGAGTGTTAATCTAAAGTTTAAAAGTCATATTGCAAACTTTCAGCAAACTCCGTTTACTCTATGAAGTTTAATAAACAGTATTAAATCAAGAGTAACAATTCCAGTGTTAGTATCTAATGTATCATGTTTGCCTCCATGATTCTTGATACTCAAAAGATTGTTTTTAATATCAAGTTTATCTAAGAGCTGAAAGCAATATTTCAGAAACCATCATATGTGAAAGGTATTGCGATATCTAAAACAATGTGTTGGTTACAACATGAGTATATCGTCCTCATATTTGATGAGAATTTGTGAAGGTTGGAGACGCCAGTCCTAATCCTCCAAAAGTTTTTGGAAAAGAAACATTATACTGCATTCACCTTTATAAGCTATAGCAGCTTGATCATGAAAGTTGTCATGATAAGGATGAATAGAAGATGTATGTAAAATGTTTACTACACTAAAAGATTACTAAAGAATGGAATTTTGAAAGAATGCCAAACATTTGATGAAGGTGATCCACTTCAAAGTGCAAGTCCAAAGGAATTAGTATTTGACTATACACACTTTGTACTATGTGTCATGTGAATGACACCACTATTGATGTTGATAGATTCTTTTAAAAGAAAAGGAATTGTTGAAAGAGAATCTATAAAATATTTGGCAGAAAAGAAAAGATTGGAGATATCCAACTTAGGTATATAGAAGATACATGTTATGGTTGTATTCCTTGGTTGTTAAACAATGTGGTTCTGCGGTATTGGATACCGAATTGGTTGGTATGAAGTGTCATATAGGACAACACAATTCATGAACTGCAATGGCCTAAGTAACTAGCAAGAGAATATGTGATGATGTTCATCAAAAACAAACAAAGGGTTGTTGTGTTGCTCGTTAACATCAAAGCTTACCTTCAAGATTTGTTTCAATAATTGTTATTTTGATCAGGTATTATGACGACAAAAGGTTGTTCAAATAATTACCGTATTCCATAATAGATGGATGATATACAAGTCTGGTTGGAGAAATAACGACCATAAAACTAATGCTAAAATGTAGCAAGACAAATGATTGAAAGATCACTTGCGAAGTGACATCACCGTTTAAATTATATTGAAAGGGATACATGAAGAAACTCCATGTTTATGGATTTTTGGAGTCTTTGATTTTGATCAAATGACGCTTGTGATACTTTCCTGAAGATAATTAAAACTCTGTTCGTAGGCCAAAAGAGGAACGGACGACTAGTTGATTGGAATTTGTACATATTGATGTATATAGTCCATTATGTGTAGTCGTGGGTGATGGATTTCAACTTCATATGCTTTCTCCGAAGATTTGAGTGAGTATATGTATATACTTACTCAATAAGGAAGAAGTATGAAACATTTGAAAATGTTCAAAGACTTTCAAGACGAAGTGGAAAATCATTGTAACAAGAAAATAAAAAGTTTATGATTGGATCATAAAGAAAGATGTTTGAGTTACAAGTTTAGCAAAACACCTAAGATTTGAGGAATCATTCCATGGATTTGCATTTCCCAAAACACCATAGGAGTATGGAGTGTTCAAGATATGTAATGAAACCTTGTTTGACATGGTAAGATCAAAGGTGTCATTTATAAAACTGCCATTATATTTTAAAGATTAAAGCTTTGGTGACTACCGCTTTTACACTGAAAAGAGCCCCATCGTGATCCGTTGAAATGACACCATATAAGTCATGGTTTGGGATAAAACCCAGGTTATCCTTTCTTAAATTTTTGGTATGCTAGGCGTAAGTAAAGTGTTTACAACCAAAGTCGGATGAGCATGTCTTTGTAGGTTATTTCGAATAACCATTGGGTATTCCTCCATAACACCGAAGACAAAAGTGTTTGTCGCTTAGAATGTCGAGTTTCTTGAGAAGGAATTTTGGTGAAAAGTTAAGTGGGAGGACAATAGAACTTTGACAAGGTCGTTGAACCTTGGCTAATATGTGTTGAGTTGCGCAGCATCGGTAAGTGTCCCGGAGGCAGCAACAATGCTCATGGCTCACGTGCCTCAAAGGTTGTGGTCACGGAGATCTAAGTTACTATTGAACCAAGTAGGTCGGGTAAGTAATCAAATGCCAAGATTTGAGAGTTAAATCATTGTTGTTTGACAATGATGAACCGACTACATGCAAAGAAGCAATGATGGGCCCTGACTTCGTTAAGTGGCTTGAAGCCATAAAATCCGTGATAATTCCATACACGAGAAATCAAGCTTTGAATTTGAAAGACCCTCTGGAAAGGTGCATGACCTTACAGTCGTATATGGATCTATAAAGAAATAGACATGGATGTTTCACATCTATGAAATAGTCGACATGTCGGAAAGAGTTTACGACAATGTTCAAGGAATTGACTATGATAAGATTTGATCTTTCATAGCGATATTTAGTCTGGACGGATTAATGTAGCAACCACTACATATATTTTGGTATATGGTAGTTGAACAAACAAAACAAGTTCTTCTAATATAATTGTTACCTAGGATGTGTCCATGACACGATCCAAAGGGTTTTGTTAATTCAAAGGATGCTAAAAGAGTATGCAAAACTTCAATGGTTGAAGTGAGCATCGTGGAGTTGGAATCTTCACCGTGATGAAACCATTAAAAGGTTTAATTTCATCAGAGACAATGAAGATGTTTGCATTTTGCAAGAAATTAAGTGGGAGCGCTAAGACATATTTCTAATACATTATGTGAAAGACATATCGTTGATTAGAAATAATGTATCTTTTATTGACACAGGTTAAGAATTTCATTTCGATGAAAAACTTAGGCATAACCCAAGAATTAGGCATCAATGTCCATATGGATAGATTGAGGCGCTAATATGGTTTTGCCAAATGTACATAGATAAGATGTTGAATGAGTTCAATATGGAAACAACAAGAAAGGTTCTTGACGCACGGAAAGGACTGAATCAAGATTCAAGTGTGTTGACACGAGATTCAAGTGTATTGACACTTGGTGAAATCACAAGAATATTTTGATCAATCATTCTTTGAGATGTACACATCCAGATATGTCCTATGCTCTAAATGTTATGAGCATATACCAGAATGACTCATAAGATGATCATTGGACAATACTAGGGATATTCCTATGATCTTTGGAAGAACTAAGAATATATTACTTATATAGTGGTGACAAATAGTTTATTGTAAATTGTTACATTGATACTAGTTTTGTCACAAATTAAGTTTATCTCAATTTAAACTATAGGTGGCACAATGTAATGGAAAGGAAGTTCCATAACGGATTTGGTTGAGTACCAAAGTTAAAACATTGTGACAGATACTGCAACAAAAGGCTAAGTATATGATCTATTGTAGCAGCAAATGAGGGCATTTCGTCAAGTAGTTTGTTATCAAACTAGGTGTGGTTCATAGCGGATAATACTATGAAGATACATTGTATGACAATTGTATCAACATGATTTAATCCCAGGAACTAAAGGTCTCACCAAAGGACCAAATTTATACAATGCCATCTCATTGAAGAATGAGTAATGCGAGAGACGCAAGGACATGCAATACACACGACCGGAAGTGTCGATCCAAGATTATGTTTACCACTAGCAATAGTGTCTATACAACACCAGAAAGCCATAGGTGTTGTATGCACAGATTTTTAACTAGATTATTGACTCTAGTGCAAGTGGGAGACTGTTGGAGATATGCCCAAGAGGCAATAATAAAGTGGTTATTATTATATCTTTATGTTTATGATGAATGTTTACATCCCATGCTATAATTGTATTATTAGGAAACACTAATACTTGTGTGTTTTGTAAACATAAAAGAGTCCCTAGTAAGCCTCTTGTTGAACTAGCTTGTTGATTGATTGATGATCATGGTTTCCTGATAATGGACATTGGATGTGATTAATAACAAGGTTATATCATTAGGAGAATGATGTGATGGACACACACCCATAGTAAGCGTAGCATAAGATCAAGTCATTAAGTTAAATTGTAAGCTTTCAAATACATAGTAACCTAATCCTTCGACCATGAGGTTATGTTAATCACCATCACCGGATGGGTACTTTGATGACATCAAACACCGCTTCATAACTGGGTGGTCATAAAGGTGTCATTGGGTATTCTGAAAGTATGTGTTGAAGCGCATGAACCAAGATTGGGATTTGTCCATCCATATGAAGGATAGATATACTCTGGGCCCTCTCGGTGGAGTGTCATCTAGATAGCTTGCAAGCATGTGACTAGGTCACAAGGGATGACATAACATGGAACGAGTAAAGAGTACTTATCAGTAACGAGGTAGAACTAGGTATAGAGATACCGACGATCAAACCTCGGATAAGTAGAATATCGCGAGACAAAGGGAATTGGTTTCGTATGTTAAATGGTTCAATCGATCACGAAGAAATCGTTGAGTATGTGGGAGCCGTTATGGATCTCCAGATCCCGCTGATGGTTATTGATCGGAGAGGTGTCTTCATCATGTCTGCATATTCACGAACCGTAGGGTGACACACTTAAGGTTCGAAGTTGTTTTAAGTAGATATGGAATTTGCGTTGGAGACCGAATGTTGTTCGGAGTCTCTAATGGATCCAGGACATCACGAGGAGATCCGGAATGGTCCAGAGAATAAGATTCATATATTGGGAATCATTTTCTAAGTTAGGAAATGTTCCGGAGTGTTTGTATGGAGATTCTAGAAGGTTTCGGAATGTTCTGGAAGGTTCTAGAGGATTTCTTGGAGTTTACTTGAAAACCAAGAAAGGATCAAGGGAGTCCAAGTGGGGCTAGACACGGATTCGTCGGGGAGGAGGATTCCTTCCCTCTTCCCACCGCCGGCCCAGGGAGGGGAGTCCTACTAGGACTCCCCCCTCCCAGGCGCGCCTCCCTCCTTTAAATAGAAGGGAGGGGGCGCCCCCTCTTGCCCTGGCTCTCATAACTCCCAATCTCTGCCGCCTCTCTCCTCCACCTTTCTTCTGCACAGGCATAGGCGAAGCCCTGCAGAATTCTCATCTCCACCACCACCACCACGCCGTCGTGCTGCTGGGATTCCGTGGAGAAGATCTACTACCTCCGCTCATTTGGAACGGGGAGAGGAAGGTCTGTTTCGACTCGCACGTGTGACCGTCAGGAAGCGCTGCCGAACGCTGGCCGGAAGGATCGTCCACACGATCTTGAGATCGGCAAGTGATCGACTACATCATCCACGAGATCTAATCTCGTTAACGCTTTCGGTTCTACGAGGGTTAGTACCGATCTATCTCGTTGCTCATGTCTAGTAGATTAGATCTTGGCTTTTATCTAGATTAGATCTGGGTTTTGTTCGTTCTTGCGGTAGAAATTTTTTGTTTTCCATGCTTCGAACCCATCACAAGAGCGGGTGCCAGTGCCGCCCGCCCGAAGGATGACAAGGCGCTGGCGGCGGAGATGGCCCGCCGCATCCGCAAGCTCCCGCAGACCTTCCGGTACGACTCCGCGTACCAGAACCCGGTCTTCTGGAGGAAGTACCTCGACTGGGAGCACACGGCGCACCGCCTCAGCGCCTACCACGGCGAGTTCGACCTGCTAGGCCCCCGCGACCTCCTCGCCATCGAGGCCGCCTCCGAAGGAGTCGTCAACCACTCCGTAGCCGACCTCTGCAGCGACAACGACGACATCATCGTCAAGGAGGAGGACGAGGCGGAGGGGTCGTCCTCCGCATCCACTGTTGCGCACCTGCCCCCGGAGTACCAGGCGATCCTAGCGCGGGGCTACGACGAGGATGCCATCCTCGAGCAGGCCATCGTGGCCAGTGCGAGAGAGGAGGAGGCCATGTGGGCCGACTACCAGGAGGCCATGTAGCTCACCGGCTTGGTGGTGCGCGTCAACGCCGGGCAGCCACTGCCACCGCCACCGCCCCCACCACAACATCTGCAGCGTGGGATGCTCCGCCGGCGTTGCAGTGGTCTGCCCCACCCACGCCTGGGTGGTATGCTCCGCCTCCTCCGGCGAAAACGGATGCATGGCCGACATGTCCAGGCTAGATGATCGACCACCCGACACCTCCCGCGCCGGTGCCAGCTCCGGGTCTGCCGCCGCCACACCTTTGGACGCCGCCGGAGTATATCGACCTCGATCCATAGATGGACGAGACGGCGTGGGGAGGGGGGAGAAGATCATCAGTAGCTAGGGCTAGGACCGGGGCCAATTTTTTCTTTTTTTGATCTTTTTGAATGTAATATATTTTGTTTAATTATGAATGAACTTTGCCAGTTTATGTTACACGCGAATCGTGGCGGTTTGAATTTAAAAAAACCAACGTGGCCAAGCGAACATTTGAATCACGCCGCTTGAGCGGCTGTCCAGACAGACCAGACCTCGGCCCTAAAGTAACCGCGGGCCGACCCAAACTGACGGTTTTGGTTGGTCTGGTGGAGATGCCCTTACAGATCGAAAGGGTCTCATTTTATCCGCCGCCACAGGGAATTGATCCGTTGCCGCCCCAAGGAATTGATCCGCTGCCGCCAGGCTTTCTTCATCTGTCGCCATCTGGATTTCCTCCGCTGACTGTTCGGTTGCCATCGTTCTGGGACTCCAAGCCCGTGCTCAGTCTTGACTCTCCGTTGGTTGCTTTATTACTGGGTAGTTTTGGGCTTTTAGCTAACGTGTGCAGGCTGAAGGAGCATATTGGATTTTTTTTAATGTGGGGTACGTGAACACGACCACAACTTGTAGAAATCTGTGCAAGTACATCCTGAGTCCTGACTTGAGATAAACAAAAAGAGAGAAAGAGGTTAAAAAAATGTTTTCATCCTTCGGCTACATGGCAGTCCCCCGCTGATTTTTTATGAGACAAATTATGCTGAGTTTGTTGGCTTTATGCATATTCATATGCGTGGCATTCATCTAATGATGCATTCTTTCCGGCGAGGTCCCTTGTCCGCCGCGTCCAGTTCCTCCGGTGGCTCCTACTCCACTGACAGCACCGGTTCTTGCTGCATATGCTTCCGAGGCTGATAGGACTACAGCCACGGTTGCTCATGATGATGTAGTTGCTTCTTATGACCAACATGTCTCAGATTCAGATGCTCTTTCTGTTTATCGTGACGATCTCACTGCTTACACTCAGTGGTGTGATGAGGATGCTCGCGCCGCAGCTGTCCTCAGTTCCAGTGTGTTACCTCAATTTGCTTCTGAGTTTATGGGGCTCAGTACTGTCTTCTAGATGTGGACTCACCTTCGCCATTTCTATCAGCCTTCTAGCGATACTCTCTATCTGTCGGTGCTCCATCAGGAGCATGCTCTTCAGCAGGGTGATTCCATTATTGATAAATTTTACATGCAAAGTTCTTCTATCTAGCGCTAACTCGACTCTCTTCGCTCAGTTATTTCTGGTACTTGCCCATGTTGCTAGATTGTGAGGTCAGATTTGGAGTTTCATTGCACCAAGGAGTTCTTGTCTCGTCTCCGTGGGGATTTTGAGCCTCGACATGCTCGTCTGTTTTCTCGTGGTCATGTTCCTATTTCTGAGGTGCTTACCGAGCTTCGCGTAGAGGAGACTCGCCTCCGTGGTGCTGGTTTGCTTCAGGTTCCCTCTGTGCTCGCTGCTAGAGCTCTTGCTACTCCTTCTTCCAGTCGAGATCCTGCTACTTTGTGTGCTACAAAGTGTTTTCTCGCTCGAGTGCGCTGCCACTACTGCCCACTCCCTCTAGTGGTAGGGGGCACCATCGTACTCGTACTCACTATGGATACTATGACAGGGATGGTCACCCCGAGTCCGATTGCTTCAATAAGAAGCATGCGATGTGCAATAGGGAGCACACTTCTTCTCGTGGGGTCCGTGCTTCTCCGACGCCATCTACCATCTCGCCGAATGACCAGGATATTGTGTCACTTGAGCGTCTACTTGCTGCTTCAGGCTCTTCAACGGGTACTGCTAGCTCTATGACTGGTGCTTCTAATGCTGAGCGACCATCATCTACACAATCAGGTACATCCCCGTGGGTTCTAAATTCTAGAGCTTCCTTTCACATGTCTTCTAATTCTGCCGCTCTGTCCTCTCTTAGATCTCCCAATATTCCTATTAATGTTCTTACTGCTGATGGTACTCCTCTTTTTGTAGCTATTTGAGGCACTCTTTCCACTCCTTCCTTTTTAGTTCCAAATGATTCCCATGTTCCTCGTCTTACCATGAACCTATTTTCTGTCAGTCAGCTTACTGATTCAGGTTGTCGCGTTATTCTTAACGTTGATTCTTGTTCAATCTAGGATCATTGCACGAAGGCTCTGGTTGGGGTTGGCCCTCACCGCCATAACTCTCAGGGGCTTTGGGAGATAGATTGGCTTCATGTTCCTTCCGCTGCCACCACACCCACTAGTCCATCAGCTTTCGTCTCTTTAGCAACCAGCTCCTTCCAACAGTGGCATCATCGACTTGGTCACTAATGACCCACAAGTATAGGGGATCGCAATAGTCTTCGAGGGAATTAAAACCCAATTTATTGATTCGACACAAGGGGAGCCAAAGAATATTTATAAGCCTTAACAACTGAGTTGTCAATTCAGCTGCACCTGGAAACAATCTTGCTCGCAGTAGTTTATCAGTAGTAACAGTTTTGTAGCAGCAATAGCAAAGTAATAACAATAGTAAAATAAAGACATTAGTAACAATTGCAGTAAACAGTAGGATTAAAGTGCGGTAGGCATATGGATGGATGGACGGGTGTTGCATGGACAAGACAATTCATGTAATGATCAAGACATAAGGCATTTGCAGATAAATAAGATAAAGTATCCAAGTACTAAATAATCATAAACATGTATTCCATATATAGTCATATGTGCTGACAATGAGAACTTGCACAACATCTTTTGTCCTGCCAGCCTGTTGCAACGGGGCCTCAAGGAAATCTACTGGCAATTAAGGTGCTCCATTTAATAGAGCACCAGAGCAAAGCATTAACACTCCATGAACACACGTGATCCTCACATCACAGCCATCCCCTCCAATTATCCCGATTTCTGTCACTTCGGGGCCTCGGGGTCCGGACAATAATATGTGTATACAACTTGTAGGTAAGATCATAAACAATAATATCATCATGAACCAATAACATGTTCAGATCTGAAATCATGGCACTCGGGCCCTAGTGACAAGCATTAAGCATAACAAGTTGCAATAATGTCATAAAGCACTAGCAGTAGATACTAGGCACCATGCTCTAACAATCTGATGCAATTACATGAACGATCTCATCTAATCCCTACAACCCCCATAGCCTACTCCGAGGGATTACTCACTCATGGATGGGGAAATTGTGGATGGTTGATGGAGAGGCATTGGTGATGATGATGGCGATGACCTCCTCCAATTCCCCATCCCGGCAGGGTGCCAGAACGAAATTTCTGGTTCTGAAGCACGGCTTCTGGTGGTGGTAGCGCAGCGGAACTCTATCTGGAAAAACGTCGAACCCCTCCTCTGTTTTTAGGTCAGAGGGCTTATGTAGGCGAAAGGAGAGGTCGAGGCGGAGACCGAGGCGGTCACACCACCTCCTGGCATAGCCTGGCCTAGCCTGTGCCACCAGGTGGTGTGGGCCCCTCGTGGCCCCGCTCCGTCTCGTCTTCTGCCTCCATGAGTCTTCTGGTAAAATAGGAGTTTTGCGGTATTTTCCAGGATTTTTCCTGAAAGTTGATTTCCTGCACAAAAACGAGACACCAAAGCAATTCTATTGAAAACTGTGTTAGTCCCTATTAGTTGTATCCAAATCACACAAATTAGAGAAGAAACAATAGCAAAAGTGTTCGGGAAAGTAGATACGTTTTGGACATATCAACTCCCCCCAAGCTTAGCTTATTGCTTTGTCCTCAAGCAATCTAGTTGAAAAACTGAGTGCGATAAAAGAAACTTTCACAAACACATTTGCTTCATAAGATGTATATATTCTCAGCATATGATCAAATACTTAGGCAATTCATTATAGATAATATGCAAATAAGTTTACCCAGTAGTCATGCAAACTATGAAGAGATTCCAACCCAATAATAATAAGCAACATGACACATTAGCATATGCAGGATTCTAATGCTCATAAGAAGATATGATAAAGTGGTATCTCGCTTGCCTTTCTTTTTGGAGCAAAACATAAATGCCAAGGCACCTATGAAGTTTAAGTGAAGACTAGAAGTAAAAATATCAAAGATACAAGCGTCAAAGTTATGTCACAATTAACCATGTTTTGGGACAAGCACATTACACTAAGAATGATAGCTATGCTCTCGGGAAGGTGCTCAAAGAATAAATGGTGACTCGACATAAAAGTGAAAGAAAAGGTTTGAAAAGTTTGAAAGGCTTCCAAATGTTGAAAGTATGGTACTCATTAGCTTTGAGCTCTCATTGCCCCTATCATAAGCATCTTGAGGTTATTAAGGTTAAAGTGACTCAAATATGAGGATATGCTTGACAAGTTATAAGTTGAAAATCTCATGCCCCTTGCTTACGAGTACCGAACCTCATGCTACTCAACTCTAGTCACAAGTAAGTTCTTGTCATTGTAAGTACATGTGTATCATAGAGAATCACCAACGGGGTACCCCTTACCCCATGACACAGGAGCTATCCCATATCAAAATGACAAGGCAACAGACAGTGAGCATCTCAGCGATCTTTTTATTTGCTATTTGCATAGGTTTTTATTTAAGATGCTTCATAGAATGCCACTATGGTTATGCTGCAAGTTTCCACCATGATTAGGCATGGCTTAGGCTAGCCGCCCAGGCGTTTCTCTAACACATATACAAACTCCATGAGCTTACAAGCTCCCCTTTTATTTCACACCGCCAGGATCCATAAACAAAAGAACATGATATCAACTAAATAATAAGTGCAATGTTGAAAGCGTTCCCCGTGGTACATGGTTCTGCTAATTCTCAACTTATAAAGTGCAAGCATATAAGCAACATAGATGGGAACGATGGTTTAGGTTTATTAAGTGCAAGAAAATAAAGTGTGCCATCAAGTTCATGAGAGCTTTACTAACTAATTTTCACATAACAAGCAAACATTTTTATTTGGAAGAAAATAAAGCATACTAAATATGCAAGGAAAAGCAATGATGCTAATAGGTAGATATGGTGGACTCTTTTTGACAATTTTTTGGTTTTGGGGAGTTGGGTGCACGAGTAAAGCTTATACTCAGCACAAGTGAAGGCTAGCAATAGAAACAGAGCGACAATCAAGAGAGCAATAACTGTCATAATCATGCTTGCGATAAAACAAAATTAATAGTGGCATAAAAGTGACACAAGAACTCCGAGGCAAAATAACACGAGGCTGAACTGACTTTTTGTTTAGTCATATGCATGCGTCAACATGTGCCAAGTCGATTCAAATAAAACATTCAGAGGAGGATACCACAATGTCATACCAAGTTATGAATAGAACAATGCAAGTAAACATTCATATGACATGTTACAAACTATTAGTGGATTGGTACTGATCATAAGAGAGATAGAACTACTAAGCATTGATACATTGCAAATGTATCTATAATTTTTGATGCTCCATGCTTGGTTTTATCCACTTTCTTGTGTTTTGTCCATACTTTGGAGTACTTTTCATATGATTTCTTGGACTAACCTATTAACAAGAGCCACAGTGCCATTTGCTGTTTCATTGTTTTTGGTTCCAGGAAAGTCAAAAAATGAATATTCTCGGAATTGGACGGGACAAAAGCCAAAGTGCCTATTTTTCCAGAAGACTCCAGGAGCCAGAATGCGAGACGATGGAGGGCCAAGGGTTGGCCACACCACCCCCAGGCGCGGGCTGGGCCTAGCCACACCAGGGCATGGTGTGTTGGCCCCAGGCACCCCCTCGGTCTCCCTCTTCGCCTATAAGAAGCCTTCTGACCTAAAAAACTCCGAGGGGTTCGACGTTTTTCTAGAAGAAGTTCTGCATCATCGCCACCACCGAAGGGGAGATTCGGGGGACAGAAAGTCTCTGTTCCGGCACCCTGCCGGGACGGGGAAGTGCCCCCGGAGCCATCTCCATCGATCTCCACCATCATCTCCATCGACCATCCATGTTTCCCCCATCTATGAGTGAGTAATCCCCCGCTATAGGCTATGGGGATGGTAGGGATTGGATGAGATTGTTCATGTAATGGCATCAGATTGTTAGGGCATGGTGCCTAGTATCTTTTATTAGTGCTTTATGACTTTATTGCAACTTGTTGTGCTTAATGCTTGTCACTAGGGCCCGAGTGCCATGATTTCAGATCTGAACATCTTATTGATTCATTATGATAGTATTGTTTTTGGTCTTATCTGCAAGTTGTATGCACACGTTGTTGTCCGGAACCTATGGCCCCGAAGTGACAGAAATTGGGATAACTGGAAGGCAAAGGCTTTGATGTGAGGATCACATGTGTTCATGGAGTGTTAATGCTTTGCTCTGGTGCTCTATTAAAAGGAGCACCTTAATTGCCAGTAGTTCCTTAGAGGCCCCGCTGCAAACGGGCTGGCAGGACAAAAGATGTTGTGCAAGTTCTCATTGCGAGCACGTATGACTATATATGGAACACATGCCTAGGATTGTCTAGTACTTGGATGCTTTATCTTATTTATCTGCAATTGTCCTATGTTCTGATTGCTATGTGAATTGTCTTGTCCATGCAACGCTCGTCCATCCATCTCTATGCCTACCGCACTCGAATCCCACTGTTTACTGCTTTTCTTACTACTGTCTTTGCTTTACAACTGCTGTTACTTTACTATTCCTACTATAAAACTGTTGCTACTGATAAACTGTTGTGAGCAAGATTGTTTCCAGGTGCAGCTGAATTGACAACTCAGTTGTTAAGGCTTATAAATATTCTTTGGCTTCCCTTGTGTCGAATCAATAAATTGGGTTTCACTTCCCTCGAAAATACTGCGATACACCCCCTATACTTGTGGGTCATCAAGACTATTTTCTGGCACCGTTGCCGGTGAGCATGGCTTTATTTATCAAGTTCACTTGGATTCACTATTGTTCAAGCTAAGTTTATTTTCTCCTTGTTTGCTTGTTTCTTTATCAAAAATACAAAAAAAGTAGTTCCTACTCTAGTTGTTATTTTCGTTGGTTTGTTATTGTCTTGCCTTATCATGCTTGATGTCAATGGTTGGTTTCTTTGAAACTGAATCTTATTGGCAAGGTGGGTTCACGGAAGATCAAAAAGATTATTATAAGGAACACCACTTATCACAAAAAGGGAAACACTTATGGGAACAAATTGATATATTGTATACCATTGCTAGAAACGTGTGCTCTACTTATAATGTTACTTATTGCTTTGATAAATCTTGTTGTTGCAGGAGGTACAGACACCTCCCTTTTCAATGTGAGTATAATTATAATGTTACCATATCTTCCTATGTTAAGGGAAATTATGACCTTTATGATGTGGAACAAAATGAGGAATTTATTGCTTAGAAGGGTGCTTTTGAACTTGCTAGTTTGCTTGAAAATATTGATGATTCACCTTATAAGTATGAGGTTTATGGTATACTTAAATTTTGCTTTGATAATTATAAGGATGAAAATGGCTATATTCTTGAATATTTTAATAGATGCTTTCCACAAATGGGAGAGACTAATGCCTTGCAGGATCTTATGGAAGAAAAATTGATGAACCTGAAATCTCATTAGATGAAAAAGAGGAGGAGAGTGATGAACAAAAGGAGGAAGAATGGATTAGCTACCCATCCCTACCTTCTAATGAGAGTAACTCTTTATCCCTTACATTATTTGATTGTCCCCCATGCTTACTAAAGAAGGATGAATGTTATGTTCCTGAGGATTCTTTTGAAGATGTTTATGATAAAGCTCTAGTGCTTGTAGATCATAAAAAGCATGCTTTATGTGATAGTTATATTGTTGAGTTTATTCATGAGGCTACTGAAAATTATTATGAGAGAGGAAAATATGGTGGTAGAAGTTTTCCTAGTATTGAAACACCTCTCTATGTGCTGAAAGTTTTGAAGTCACTCTTGTTTCATCTCCCTATGCCTGTCACTTTGTTCTTTGCGAATTTATTTGCATACACGATTCCTATGCATGGGAAGTGGGTTAGACTTAAATATGTTTTGAATTTGCTTCTTGATGCTCTCTTTTACTTCAACTCATATTTCTTATGAGAGCATCCTCTCAAACTTTTATGCCTGAAGATGATAATATGTCTATTATTCTTAGGAGACCTTTTCTTAAATACTACAGGAGCTATTATTAATTGTAACCAAGGGAAGGTGACCTTCAATGTTAATGACAAGGAACATACTATCTATTTCCCCAAGAAGATTGAAAGGACTTATGGTTTGAATTCAATTGAACATGTTGAGGGCATTCAAGTTGGAGAGATATATTGTCCCATACCAAGAGAAAAATTTGAAACTATTATGATTGGGACCATTGCTATCAAGGTTGAGGTAACATAATCATTAGTGGAATACAAAGTTTTGTCTCATATGCAATTGTTTTGGTAGCAAGACTTGATCAACCTTGTTAACAAAAGGATTCCATTGAACAAAACAATGTTTTCATTATGATTATCTCCGTTTATTTTTATCCTTTGCATTTTAGTTTTTGCTTTCGTTTAGTTTTATTTTTGTTGTTAGTTGCTTCCAAATTAGAACTTCTGTAGTTCTAGCCTTGTTTTGTCCTTGCATCATGTTTCCAAAAGAAAAAAATCTGTCTGTTAGAAAAATCATTCTTCTATTTCTGAAAAATGCCCAAAAATAAAGTGTCTCGAAAAATTCTAGAAAATTCATATTAAATTTTTACGTGAAAAGGGGCGAGGGTACCGGTAGGTACCAGGGGCCCTGACCAGGCAGGCACACCACATGGTGGCGCCACACTTGGTGGCGCCATGCCCTGGTGTGGGCCACCCCTGGCCCCCCACCAACTCTCTCACCTGCCACTTTCTTCTCTCTCCCGAGTAAGCTCCAGTTCATAGCTCAAAATCGCGTTCTTGCTGTGCTTGCTATCGTTTTTTTCGATCTCCTTGCTCAGCCCATCTTTCTTGCTGAAATTTGGAGCAATTGTTCCCTAGTATGTGACTCCTCCCCTTGTCCAAGTAGATTTGTGTTTAGTGGATTATATGTTGAGTATTTTGCTGCTATAGGTGACTGTTTATGAGAGCTTGTAAGCTTGTTTGATGCTTAGATATATAGTTTTGATGCATGTTTAGGCCTCTTGCAAGTCCCTATGAGTAGAATCCTTCATTATATTTACTTTGCAATCACTTGTTTAATAGGTGTTTAAATTTCAGAATACCAAGCATGAACAACCATACTTTTGGAGAGATATTTGAGAGTGATGCACCTAGGAGGTCAAGGCCCTCAAGAACAGCCTCTCAAGCTAGGCCATCATACAATGAAGACCTCATTGCAACCCAGACAGTAGTGAAAGGGATGATGGGGATGCTCACCCATCCTCTTTTCCTTGTTTTACTTTCTTGCAAGCTGCAGGTATTCTTGATGATTTCTTGCTACTGATTGAGAGAGTTGGTTTGACCTCATACATGCAAGATGAGAGTGCACAATACGCTATGCTCACCAAAACTTTTGTTGAGAGCTTCACATTTACTAACACACCCTATCAATCTACTGTCTCTTTTAAAATCTATGATCTGCCCTTCACCATGCCTTTGGAGAGATTTTGCAGTATTGTAGGTGTGCGTATGACAAGGACCGTGAAGAAAATTCAAGGGCGACCCGCTGATTTGTTGGAGCTTTACCGAGGGGTGACCAATGATGATGACCGCATAGCACAGCGCGGAAAGATAAGAAATATCCAACTCCCTGCTCTTAGATACTTTGCATATTATCTTGCCACTAGTGTTTTGGGTAGGGAGAACACTAGTAATATCTCCAACTATCATTTAGCATTCCTTGCTGCTGCGCTTAACAATGATACTCGGTACAATCTTGGCTCGCTTATTGCTCGCCGCCTAGCTGCTAGGGGGCCTATCTATGGGGGCATCATTGCATCACGCATAATCAATGCATTAGGTCTTACATTGGATCCCGATGATGCTATGCTGGCACCACAAAGGCTTGAACTTGTTGCCATGAAAACTCATCACTTTGTCACTGCTACCTCTGATTTGAACAATCTAGTATATAGGATGCTTTTCACTGACGAGGATGAAAGGGAGATCCTTTTGCCACAGCCTGCTTTGTTTAGTGCTCACAGGAGACCGTGGTCGCGCTCCAAGGAGGAGGTCGACGAGCATCTTCGCTTGCTAGGTTTCCACGAGCAGCACCAGAAGGATGTGCCCTCCTATGATTACTCCATGTATTATGGAGGGACGTACTCGAGTTCGCACTGGATGAGGGACCTCTTACGCACTGTGGTGACACTTCATCCTGACCAGCTTGGGATTGATACCCACTTAGGCCAAAAGCCTAAGCTTGGGGGGAGGTACGCCGACACCGCACTCATCTCCATATCATGTTGCGTCGGTACTTTGTATATTCATGTTTTCGTTCTCTTTTTAGTTTTCGTTCTTCTTTGCTTTTGCTTTCTAAAACACAAAAAGACCAAAAATATTTTTGTTGTTTCTCTTTGGTTTGTTTTTTCTTTTTGCCTTGGTTTGTTTTTCCCTTTTTGCTTTGTTTGAACTATTCGAAAAACCCAAAAAGATTTTGCTTTGTTTGTTTTTCCCTTTTGGTTCTTGTTTAAAAATCGAAAACACCAAAAATATTTGTCGTTCTTCTTTGGTTTTTGCAAGTTTGCTACAGGGTTCGGCAGTCCTCAGTGGATATTGGTTTCATATTATTATTCAAGCCACACAAGTGAAGAGCAATAATGAGGATCAATGACAACTTGAGGCGTGGTAAGAGGCTAGTAACAAACTCTATTTGTTTTCATTTTTGTACATATACTCATCACTATGGGCATGCTTAGTCCGTTCATGTAGAGTATATGTTTTCTTTGGATGCTTAATAGTTCTTGCTTTCTTATGATTAGCTCCATCTCGCTAATAGTTTGTAGCATGTCTTATGAATGTTTGCTTGCATTACTCTATTCATAAATTGGTATGACACCGTGGTATCCTCCTCTGAATGTTTCATTTCATTGACTTGGCACATGCTCACGCATGCACATGACTGTAATAATCAGTTAAGCCTCGATGAATTATTTTGCCTTGAGGATCTTGAATCATTTTCGTGCCATGAGTAGTCCTGTTTTGTTGCAAGCATGATAATGACAGCTATTGCTCTCTCGTTTGTCGCTCCCTTAATATTGCTAGCCTTCACTTCCACTGAGTGTTTTACTCATGTTTCCAACTCCCTAAACCGAATATTTCCAAAGTGTCCACCATACCTACCTATTAGCATCATTTGCTACTTCCGTGCATATTCAATATGCCTTGTTTTCTTCCGAATAAAATATTTGCTTGTTATGGGAAAATTAGTTAGTAAAGCTCTCACAAACTTGATGGCACACGTTATTTCCTGCACTTAATAAACCTGAACCATTGTGAACTCTCCATGAAAGTTATATGCTTGCAAATTTTAGGCTGGGGATTAGCAGAACCGTGCTATCACGGGTAACGCTTTCAACACTTGTAAATATATACCTAGTTGATACCTTGCTCTTTTGTTTGTGGATGTCGTCGGTGTGAAATAAAAGGGGAGCTTGTAAGTGCATGGAGTTATGTATGTGTGTTAGAGAAACGCCTGGGCCGCTGGTCTAATCCATGCTGATATGGTGGAAACCTGCAGCGTAACCATAATGATACCTATGAAGCATTCTTCTTATAAAAAAAGAGAGAGATAGCTATTGAGAAAAAGAAAGAAAAAAGAGAGATTTATGAAAAGAGGAAAGAGAGAAAAAAGCACCATTTTCCCATGGTAAATAAGAAGATTGATGAGATACTCATTGTCTGCTTGCCTTGTCATTTTGATATGGGGATTCTTCCGTATCATCGGGCAAGGGGTACCCCGTTGGCGGTTCTCAATGATACGCACATACTTACGATGACAAGAACTTACCGATAACTAAAGTTGAGTAGCATGAGAGCGGCCCTCGTACTCAAGGGACTTGGGATTTTCAGTTTATAGTTTGTCAAGCATATAACTCAGATTGGACCTCGCTTTCACCTTAACCACATTAAAGATGCTTATGATAGGGGCAATGAGAGCTCAAAGCTAACGAGTACCATACTTTCAGCATTTGGAAGCCTTTCAAACTATTCAAAACCTTTTCTTTTACTTGTTGAGTCTCCACATATTCTTTGAGCACTTTCTTGAGAGCATAGTGGCCATTCTTAGTTCTATGTGCATTGTCCCAAGACTTGCTGATTGATGCATACCTTGATATTGCTTGTTTTAAACTATTTGTATCTAGTCACTCTTGTGAACCTTGAAGGTGTCTTATGCATTTATATTTGCTACTCTATTGAGGGACAAGCTGAATGCCACTATGCTATGTTTTCTTTATGTGAAACAAACAAACGTCTTGCAAAGCATTGTTATTCATGAATCTTTTGTTTGTGCCTTTTCATGTTGCATCATAGTTTCTTTGTCTTATTGCTAGAACTTTGTCTTTCATGTTATGATTGAAGTACTATGATCCCAGCTTTGAATGTTTACAAATACTTTGGTCAAGTCTTTGATGGTGCATGTCACCTCAAAAATTATTCTTTCTTTTTATCACTTACCTACTCGAGGACGAGCAGGAGTTAAGCTTGGGGATGTTGATACATTGCAAATGTATCTATAATTTTTGATGCTCCATGCTTGGTTTTATCCACTTTCTTGTGTTTTGTCCACACTTTGGAGTACTTTTCATATGATTTCTTGGACTAACCTATTAATGAGCCATAGTGCCACCACTGCTTTTCGCTGTTTTTGGTTCTAGGAAAGTCGAAAATGAATATTCTCGAATTGACGGGACAAAAGCCAAAGTGCCTATTTTTCAGAAGACTCAGAGCCGAATACGAGACGGGGGAGGGCCAGGTGGCCACACCACCCCAGTGGCGCGGGCCTGGCTGCGCCGTGGCATGGTGTGGTGGCCCAGGCACCCCTCGGTCTCCTCTTCGCCTATAAGAAGCCTTCTGACCTAAAAACTCCGGGGTTCGGCGTTTTTCTAGAAGAAGTTCCAGGCGCCGCCACCACCGGGGGAGATTCGAGGACGAAAGTCTGTTCGGCACCTAGGGGACGGGAAGTGCCCTGAGCCATCTCCATCGATCTCCACCATCATCTCCATCGACCATCCATGTTTCCCCATCTATGAGTGAGTAATCCCCTGCTGTAGGCTATGGGGATGGTAGGGATTGGATGAGATCGTTCATGTAATGGCATCAGATTGTTAGGGCATGGTGCCTAGTATCTTTTATTAGTGCTTTATGACTTTGTTGCGACTTGTTGTGCTTAATGCTTGTCACTAGGGCCCGAGTGCCATGATTTCAGATCTGAACATGTTATTGATTCATTATGATAGTATTGTTTTTGGTCTTATCTGCAAGTTGTATACACACGTTGTTGTCCGGAACCTATGGCCCCGAAGTGACAGAAATCGGGATAACCGGAAGGCAAAGGCTTTGATGTGAGGATCACATGTGTTCACGGAGTGTTAATGCTTTGCTATGGTGCTCTATTAAAAGGAGCACCTTAATCGCCAATAGTTCCCTAGAGGCCCCGCTGCAAACGGGCTGGCAGGACAAAAGATGTTGTGCAAGTTCTCATTGCGAGCACGTATGACTATATATGGAACACATGCCTAGGATTGTCTAGTACTTGGATGCTTTATCTTATTTATGTGCAATTGCCCTATGTTCTGATTGCTATGTGAATTGTCTTGTCCATGCAACGCCCATCCATCCATCCCTATGCCTACCGCACTCGAATCCCACTGTTTACTGCTTTTGTTACTACTGTCTTTGCTTTACTACTACTGTTACTTTACTATTCCTACTACAAAACTGTTGCTACTGATAAACTGTTGTGAGCAAGATTGTTTCTAGGTGCATCTGAATTGACAACTCAGTTGTTAAGGCTTATAAATATTCTTTGGCTCCCCTTGTGTCGAATCAATAAATTGGGTTTCACTTCCCTCGAAAATACTGCGATACACCCCCTATACTTGTGGGTCACCAAGCATCCATTAAATAACATACACCTTAGATGAACAGACTAAGCATTCCCACAATGATGAGTATATGTACAAAAATGAAAACAAATAGAGTTCATACTAGCCTCTTACCACACCTCGAGTTGTCATAAATCATCATTGCCTTTCACTTGTGTGACTTGAATAATAAGATAAAAACCAAACTCCAAGGAGTCACTGAGGACCGCTGAACCTTGCAAGAAACTTTACAAAACCAGAGAAGAACAACAAATATTTTTGGGTTTTCAATTTTTAAAGACAAGAACCGAAGGAAAGAGCAAACAAGGAAAAATATTTTTGGATTTTTCAAATAATCAAATAAAAGCTAAAAAGGATGAAGCAAACCAAGGCTAAAAGATAAAGAAGCAAACAAAGAGGAATAACAAAAATATTTTTGCTCTTTGGTGTTTTGGAAAGCAGAAATAAAACAAGAACAAAAACTAAAAAGATAGCGAAACATGGATATGCAAAGTATCGACAGAACATGATATGTAGATGAGTGTGATGTCGGTATACCTCCCTCCAAGCTTAGGCTTTTGGCCTAAGTGGGGATCAATCCCAAGCTAGACAAGAAGAGAGCCTCCATAATATAACAAAGAAGTGCCTTCGTCCTGATACGAACTCGAGGATGCCCCAGTGTAGTGCGTAGAGTAGTCGTAAGAGGGCGCATCCCCCTGGTGCTTCCCGTGGAAACCAAGCAAGCAGAGATGATCGTCCACCTCCTCCTTGGAGCGCGACCATGGCATCCTGCAAATACTAAACAAAGTGGACCGTGGCAAGGGAATTTCCCTCTCATCTCCATTAGTAAACAACATCCTATAAACTAAACTCTCTGTCCTAGAGTTAGAAGTAACAAAGTGATGTGTTTTCATAGTAGCGAGATCAAGCCTTTGTGGGGTCATAATAGTATCATTAGGATCAACAGCAAGTTCCAAAGCAACAACGATGCGTGCAGCGATAATGCCCCCATAAATGGGTCCTCTAGCAGCTAAGCGACAAGCAACGAGAGAACCAAGATTATACTTGGTTGCATTATTAAGTGCAGCAGCAAGAAAAGCCAAATGATAATTAGAAATATTACTAGTGTTCTCCCTACCAAGAATGCTAGTGGCAAGATAGTAAGCAAAATATCTAAGAGCGGGGAGTTGAATGTTCCTTATCTTCCCGCGCTGAGCTGTGCGGTCATCATCATTTGTTACACTTCGATAGAGCTCCAGCAAATCAGCGGGTCGACCTTGGATCTTCTTTACTGTCCTAGTCATGCCAATACCTATAATGCTACAAAATCTTTCCAATGACATGGTAATAGGCATATTATATATTTTGAATGAAACAGTTGACCTATAAGGGGTGTTAGTGAAAGTGAAACTTTCAAAAAAAGTTTTGGTGAGCACGGCATATTGTTACTCTCATCCTGCATGTAAGTGGTATGACCAACCCTCTGAACAAGAAGTAAGAAATCATCAAGGATCCCTGCAGCTTGCAAAAAGGCAAAACAAGGGAAGGTAGATGGGTGAGCATCTCCCTCATCTCCCTCATTGCCAAAGCGCGGTGCAATAAGATCTTCATTATATGATGGCCTAAATTGAGAAGCTAATCTCGAAGGCCTTGCCCTCCTAGGTGTGTCTCTCAAATACTTCTCCAAAAGTATGGTTGTCCATCTCTCCTTTTTCTGAAATTTTAGACAACCATCACAAAAAATGATTGCAAAGTGATTACATAATGAAAGGAACTACTTATAGGGACTTGCATCAAAACACTTTCTAAGCGTAGAACAAGCATGCAAACTCACATAACCTGTCACCTATAGTAGCAAAAATACTCAAGATATAATCCACAGATCACAAATCTGCTTGGACAAGCGGAGGAGTCACATACTACAGAACAAATGCTCCAAATCTCAGTAGCAAAGGTGGGCTGAGCTATTAGATTGAAAAATTGCGAGCAAGAATAGCAAGTGTTGGAAATATGCCCTAGAGACAAATAGTAATAAGGACTATTACCATATTTCATAAAGTTTATGATTAAGTTTTATATCATGCTATAACCGTGTTGAGTGGAAACATCAATACACGTGTGATATACAAACAACCAGGGTTCCTAGTGAAACTCTAGTCACTGGTTCATTGGTCAACAAATGATCATGTTTCCTGGTCATGTGGCATTTATGCCAATTGGATATGGAGTCAACTCATTCTGAGAATGAGATGATGAACAAATACCCAACCTAAACATCGTGACCCGATCATGTCATAAAGTTCAAGTTACGATGATTAGAAATGGATCCTCGTAGACTATTCCTTAGACCGTGAGGCTATATCAATCACTGTCTCCCGAGAGTGCTTGGATAGCATCAAGCGCCATCTGGTAATACAGTGGTTATAAAGGTGTGTTCAGGTACTCAGAGGAAACCGTAGAGGAAATATATGTCAAGAGCGGGATTTGTCCGTCCATGTGACGGGAAGATACTTAAGGGTCCACTCAGGAGAGGTTATATCCAATAGTTGCGCAGCGTGTGATCTGATCACAGGGATATCACTTGTCGGAACGAGTCAAGTAACATTGTTCAGTAACGAGATTGAACACGACATGGTGATGTCATTGATCAGATCTCGGGCAATGCAAGTATCGAGAGACAAAGGGAATAAGACACGACCGTCCCGGTTCAAATGACGAAAGATCTTCGTGGAACACACAGGGGTCACATGGCCATCCAGGTCCCTCTGTTGATCATTGGTCCGGGAGTGTCACGACCATGTCTGGAGTGTTCCCGAACCGTAGGGTATCACGCTTAAGGGTGCTATGATGCTTAGAGAGTGTTTATAGGATCGGTAGAATCGCCAAAGAACAGTAGAGAGAAAACCATAAGGGTTTTGGTAAGTCCGGAGGATGTCCGGAGTGGAGGTGGAAGGTGTTCCATGGCCACGGAGATTGAATAATATATGAATGAATGTTAAATATTGATTTAATCATTTATTCATAATTATTTAATAAAATAGAAAATCAATTTAAAGGTCAAAAGGCTTAATGGGCTAATTCCGGAGGGAAGAGGGCCCATTAGGGAAAGGCAAAGGGGAGAAGGGCTAGAGGGGGTGGCCGACACCCTAGTAGGCCAGCCCCCCACGCGGTGCCCATGGGGGTGGCCGGCAGCGCCACCCCTCCCCCTCTTCCTCCTATTTTAGTCCCACCCCAGGACTTTGAGGGAGGTAGTACCTCCCCTCCCCTATAGATAGTGGGGGTATTTGGCCAGATAAATACACACAATATTCAATAAAGGTCTTCTCACTTTTGGGAAGACCTCCAATTTATATTCTCTCTCTCTCTCTCTCTCTCTCTCTCTCTCTCGTGACCGTGGTCCCAAGTTTGGACTTCGTGAACGAGGGACATCTTCATCGCGGAGCGCCGTCGTGATGCGGGATTCGGATCCAGGAGCTCTACTTCCGCAACTGCTACTGGATCGAGGAAGAAGGAGTCATCGTCAGGCACCGGATGTGTGTAACTCCCCACGAGGTGTCACACTTGAGGCACTCAAGTTGTTGGAGCCATTGGAGCGCAAGGACTTCATCACGACCTTGAGGTCGGCTTCGGCTCGTCCACATCAACCATGCTCTCCTGAGCGTTGACAAGGCTTTTAGGTCTTCAAGGGTAAGTTCGCGAAAAGCCCCTCCCGTTACTGTATTACTAATAGATAGGTCCTAACAGCATCAGGGGTTCAGGGGCGTAGGGTAAAATTTATTATTTTCATACGCGGAACCCCTACAACAAGAACATGGGTTTGAGCAATGAAATGGTGTTTTCTCGGGAGAGAGAAAGGAGTGGTAGGTGGGAGAATAAATGGAGGGCCAGGGGTGGCCCACACCATGGCCAGGCGCGCCCTTGGTGTGGCCGCGCCACCATGTGGTGTGCCTGCCTAGTGGGCCGCCCTGGGTCACTCCAGGTACTTCTCTGCCCCTCTTTTGGCGTAAAAATTTAATATGAATTTTCTGGAGTTTTTCGAGAAACTTTATTTTTGAGAAATTTTCAGGTATTGATGATTGATTTTCTGGCAGAAAGATAATTTTGGAATGATGCAAAAACAAAACAAAACTAAAACTTCAGAAGTTCTAAGACACTCTAATATGCAAGCAACTAGCAATAGAAAAGTAAACAAGGTGAAAGCAAAAATTAAAATAGATAAAATAAAAGTAAGCAAAGATAATCATGGTGAAAACATTGTTTTGTTCATTAAAATCCCTTTGTTAACAAGGTTGATCAGGTCTTGTTACCAAACAATTTTATATGAGATAAAACTTTGCATTCCACTAAATTATTATGTTACCTCAACCCTGATAGCAATAGTCCCAATCATAATAATTTCATATTTTTCTTGTAGTATGGGACAATATATTTCTCCAATGTTGATGCCTTTAATATTTTCAATTGAATTTAGGCCATAAGTCTTATCAATCTTCTTGGGGAAATAGACAGTATGCTCCTTGTCATTAACATTAAAAGTTACCTTTCCTTGATTACAATTAATGACAGCACCTGCAGTATTAAGAAAAGGTCTCCTAAGAATAATAGACATATTATCATCTTTAGGCATTTCAAGCACAACAAAGTCAATTAATATCAAGCAATTATGAGCCACTTGAACAGGAACATCCTCACATATACCAACATGAATAGTAGTAGATTTATCAGCCATTTGCAAAGATATATCAGTTGGTATCAATTTTTCCAATTGAAGTCTCTTGTAGAGAGAAAAAGGCATAACACTAACTCTTGCTCCCAAATCACACAAGGCAGTTCTAGCATAGTTATTTTTAATTAAACAAGGAATAGTTGGAATCCTTGGGTATCCAAGTTTCTTTGGAACCTTACCATTGAAGGAATAATTAGCAAGCAAAGTAGAAATTTCCTCATTAGGGATCTTCCTTTTATTAGAGACAATATCATTCATATACTTTGAATAAGGAGGCAATTTAATAGCATCAATCAAAGGAATTTGCAAAAATAAAGGTTTCATCCACTCACAAAACTTATTATAGTGTTCGTCTTCCTTTGACTTGTGTTTCTTATCAGGAAAAGGCATTGGTTTTTGAACCCAAGGCTCTCTTTCACTACCATGTTTGTTAGCAACAAAATCTTCCTTAGTGTACTTAGTATTCTTAGTGTGCCTTTCAGGTTCTTCTTCAATTTCTTCTTTATCAGGAACATCATTTTTATCATTACCACCCTCAGTTTCAGCATCAGAGGCAGATATACTATTAGGATCTTTAGCAGGTTCAGAAGATTCTACAACCGTTTTATGTTTCTTTTTCTTTCTCTTAGAAGAAGTACCTCTATTTTCAATTTGTTGAGAACCCTACTCGATTCTTTAAGGATGTCCCTCAGGATATAGAGGATCCTGAGTGAAAGCTCCACTCCTAGTTCTAATTTCATAAGCATGTTTTTCTTTAGAAGCATTAACTAGCAAAACCTTTTGTACTTTAGTAAGCTGATCAATTTGAGTTTGAACCATTTGGAAATGTTTAACAAGCATTTTGACATCATTGGAGGCTCTTTCTACAATATCTTTCAACTCATTAATAGTTCTAGAGTTTTCCATTAAATGATTCTGCACTCTCTTATTAAAATTATCTTGCTTAACAACATAGATATCAAATTCTTCTAAGCGTTGATCATGAGGTTTAGAATAAGGAATATCACCTTCATCAAAAAATTGGAGAGAGTGTACCTCAATAGTGGATGAGTGGGAGATTGGCTTACATAATTCTTCTATAGGAGGTAAATTCTTCACATCTTTAGATTTAATGCCCTTCTCCTTAAGACATTTCTTAGCTTCCTTCATCACTTCATCATTTAGTTCAATCACTCCCCTCTTCTTTGGTGTTGGTGTTGGCTCAGGCACAGTTGACTTAAGTTTAGTTGACTCAGGTGTAGTTGACTCAGGTGAAGTCCAGTCATCATAATTTTTGCTTATTTTAGCCATTAATTCCTCAGCTTCTTTGGGAGTTCTCTTCCTGAAAACACAATCAGCAAAACTATCCAGGTATGTCCTAGATTCATCAGTTAGTCCATTATAATATATATCAAGAAGCTCATTTTTAGGTATTGGACATCCCGGCTGTGCATGAATTAAAGCATAAAACCTTCCCCATGATTCAGGCATTTTCTCCTCTTCTCCCTGTTTAAAATCAAAAAGTTCCTGCAAAATGGCATGTCGAGCACTAGGATGGAAATATTTTTGAAAGAAAATATCAATCAAGTAATCGGGGCTATCAATAGATCTAGGAGGTAAATTATTAAACCAAGTTTTAGCTTCTCCTTTCAGTGAAAAAGGGAAAATTTTAGCAACAAAGTAGGTGTGCATCTTAATATCATCAGAAAATAAACCACTCATGGTAGAAAGCTCAGTCATATGTGCTACAACACTTTCATTTTCAGTCCCACAAAAAGGTTATTTCTCAATAATGGTTATGTAGGATAAATCAAGAGAGAAATCATAATCCTTATCTTTAATGTTTATGGGAGATGTAGCAAACTTAACATTTGGAGATAATTTAGGTCTAACAGTACGTCTCTCAAGAAGACTCTTAATATCACTTGTACCATGAGTGTTTTGACATTCTTTAATAAATTCATCAGCCATTTCAATATAACCGTCATCAAGATCATAGCTCTCTCTAGACTCAGGTGAACTAACATGTGTAGCAGTATCTTCATTAGGAGTTTCGGTGTTTCCATCTAAAGTTCTAGCAATCGTAGCATCTAGGTAAGGACCTAATGAACCACTCTCATCAAGCACAGTAGAAGTAGCATCATAAGTATTAGAAGCAATTTCAGATTCAGCAGAAGTAGCAGTATGTGTAACATGTGTATGTGGTGGTGGTGTAAGGAGCTTACTCATCACAGATGGTGAATCAAGAGCAACAGAGGTGTTCAGAACTGTACCTCTCCTTGTAGTGGATGGTAATATAGGAACTTTTCCATCACGAGTTTTACCCATGATGAATGGATAGCAACGAACAATAGTGATTCCAAGTGAACTTTATAAATAGAGCTATGCTCCCTGCTAACGGTGCTAGAAAATAGTTTTGATGGCCCACAAGTATTGGGGATCGCAATAGTCTTCGAGGGAAGTAAAACCCAATTTATTGATTCGACACAAGGGGATCCAAAGAATATTTATAAGCCTTAACAACTGAGTTGTCAATTCAGCTGCACCAGGAAACAATCTTGCTCGTAGTAATTTATCAGTAGTAATAGTTTTGTAGCAGCAATAGCAAAGTAATAGCAGTAGTAAAATAAAGACAGTAGTAACAATTGCAGTAAACAGTAGGATTAAAGTGCGGTAGGCATAGGGATGGATGGACGGGCGTTGCATGGACAAGACAATTCATGTAATTATCAAGACATAAGGCATTTGCAGATAAATAAGATAAAGTATCCAAGTACTAAATAATCATAGGCATGTGTTCCATATATAGTCATACGTGCTCGCAATGAGAACTTACACAACATCTTTTGTCCTGCCAGCTCGTTGCTGCGGGGCCTCAAGGGAATCTACTAGCAATTAAGGTGCTCCTTTTAATAGAGCACCGGAGCAAAGCATTAACACTCCATGAACACACGTGATCCTCAGATCACAACCATCCCCTCCAGTTATCCCGATTTCTATCACTTCGGGGCCTCGGGTTCCAGACAATAATATGTGTATACAACTTGCAGGTAAGATCATAAACAATAATATCATCATGAATCAATAACATGTTCAGATCTGAAATCATGGCACTTGGGCCCTAGTGACAAGCATTAAGCATACAAGTTGCAACAATGTCAAAAAAGCACTAACAATAGATACTAGGTACCATGCCCTAACAATCTAATGCAATTACATGAGCGATCTCATCCAATCCCTACCATCCCCATAGCCTACTCCGGGGGATTACTCACTCATGGATGGGGGAATCATGGATGGTTGATGGAGAGGCGTTGGTGATGATGATGGCGATGATCTCCTCGAATTCCTCATCCTGGCAGGGTGCCAGAACAAAGTTTCTGGTTCCGAATCGCGGCTTCTGATGGTGGCGGTGCAGCAGAACTCTATCTAGAAAACGTCGAACCCTCCTCTGTTTTTAGGTCAAAGGGCTTATGTAGGCGAAAGGAGAGGTCGAGGCGGAGACCGAGGCAACCACACCACCTCCTGGCGCAGCCTGGCCTGGCCCGCTCCACCAGGTGGTGTGGGCCCCTCGTGGCCCCCTCCGTATCGTCTTCTGGCTCCATGAGTCTTCTGGTAAAATAGGAGTTTTGCGGTATTTTTCGAGATTTTTCCCAGAAGTTGATTTCCTACACAAAAACGAGACACCAAAGCAATTCTGCTAAAAACTGCGTTAGTCTCCATTAGTTGTATCCAAATCACACAAATTAGAGAAGAAACAATAGCAAAAGTATTCGGAAAAGTAGATAAGTTTTGGACGTATCCGTCACCTTTGTGGTTCTCGTCTTTCATCTTTAGTTCGTCGAGGTCTCCTAGGGCCTATCTCAGGAGATGTCTTTTTATAGTCTCAGGGTTGTAGGCTTGCTAAACAGGTTCAGTTACCTTATCCTACCAGTGAGTCAGTGTCTGAGCGCCCTTTTGATTTAGTACATTCTGATGTGTGGGGTCTAGCCCCTTTCACTTCAAAAGAGGTTCATCGATACTATATTATCTTTATAGATGATTTCTCTCGCTACACTTGGCTTTACTTTATGTCTTCTCATAGTGAGGTCCTCTCTATTTTATAAGCATTTTGCTACCATGGTACTCACTCATTTCTCTACGCCCATTCGTGTGTTCCGTGCTGATTCTGCAGGCGAGTATATCTCCAAGATGTTGCGTGGTTTTCTTGCTGAGCAGGGTACTCTTGCTCAGTTCTCTTGTCCAGGTCCGCATGCTCAGAATGGCATGGATGAGAGCAAGCATCGTCACCTTCTTGAGACGGCTCGTGCTATGATGATTGTCGCCTCTCTTCCGCCTCATTTTTGGGTCGAGACTGTCTCCACTTCCACATATCTCATCAACATTCAGCCCACGGCTACTCTACACAGTGGTATTCCTCTAGAGAGTCTTTTCGATCGCTTTGCTGATTATTTGGCGCTCCGTTTGTTTGCTTGTGTTTGCTACGTTCTTCTTTCCCCCCGCGAATGCACTAAACTGACAACTCAGTCCGTTGAATGTGTTTTTCTAGGATACAGTGATGAACATAAGGGTTATCGTTGTTGGGATCCTGTAGGTCACCGGATGTGTATTTCTCGGGATGTGACTTTTGATTAGTCTCGCCCATTCTACCTGCGACCATCCTCCTCGACCTTTTTAGTTGAGGACATCTTTTTTCTCACATTTCTTGATACACCTCCAATTGTTCCTTGTGTTCCTACTCCTCCTCATCTCAATGTTATCAACCCGACACCATCTTCTCCTACGGTTTCTTCTCCTCCATTGTCACATGACTCTCCACCTTCATTACCGATGTCTTCCCCATCTCCTTCACCTCTAGTGGTTCCTTCTCGTCCTACCTTTCCTTTTCATTATACTTGTCGTCCACGTGTTGTGGATGAATCTACTGACATACCATCTACTTTAGGTGCACCGTCTTCCTCCTCACAGCCGACTTATAATCTTTGTGCTCAGCCGTGACCCCCACCTGATTGATATTCTGCTACTCGCTATGGTCTTTCTGCTATCCTTGAGCTGACTTCATATCGAGATATTGTTGTTCATTCTAAATGCCCGCCTGCGATGGTAGAGGAGATTACTGCGCTTGAGCGCACTGGCACGTGGGATCTGGTTCCACTTCCTCCCCGTGTTCATCCCATCATTTGTAAGTGGGTCTATAAGATTAAGACTCGCTCGGATGGTTCTCTTGAGCGTTACAAAGCTTGTCTCATGGCTCGTGGCTTTCAGCTGGTGCATGATCGTGACTATGATGAGACTTTTGCTCATGTGCCCCATATGACCACTGTTCGCACACTTGTTGTTGTGGCTTTTGTTCGCCATTGGTCTGTCTCTCAACTTGATGTTAAGAATTCCTTCCTTAATGGTGAGCTACGTGAGGAGGTTTATATGCAGCCACCACCTGGGTATTCTATGCCTGATGGCATGGTATGTCATCTTTGTCGCTCTTTCTATGGCCTCAAGCAAGCCCCTCGTGCTTGGTTTGAGCGTTTCACCTCTGTGGTGACTGCTGCTGGTTTTTCTCCTAGTACTCATGATCCAACCATGTTTGTCCACCTTTCTGATCATGTTCAGACTCTTCTTCTATACGTTGATGACAAGATCATCACCGATGACGACTCTGAGTACATTGCATTTTTAAGGCCAGTCTTAGTGAGCAGTTTCTTATATCTGATCTTGGTCCTCTTCGCTACTTTCTTGGGATTGAGGTTTCCTCTACCTCTGATGGAGTTTTTATTTCCCAAGAAAAGTATATCCAGGATCTTCTTGCTCGTGCTTCTCTTAGTGATGAGCGCACTATTGAGACTCCTATGGATCTCAATGTTCACCTTCGTGCTTCTGATGGTGATCCCTTGTGTGATCCGACGCGTTATCATCATCTCATTGGGAGTCTTGTCTATCTAGCTGTTACTCGTCCAGATATCTCCTATCCTGTCCATATTTTGAGTCAGTTTGTTTCTGCTCCCACTTCGGTTCATTATAGTCACCTTCTTCGTGTTCTACGATATCTTCGTGGGACGATCTCTCACCACCTCTTCTTTCCCCGTTCTAGCTCATTACATCTCCAAGCCTATTCGGATGCTACGTGGGCTAGCAATCTTTCGGACCGCCATTCACTTTCTACTTACTGTGTTTTTCTTGGTGGTTCTCTCATTGCTTGGAAGACGAAGAAACAAACTGTAGTTTCTCGTTCGAGTGCAGAGGCTGAGTTGCGATCTAAGAGTTGCGATCTATGGCTCTTTTGACAGTAGAGGTGACGATGGTTACTGGAGGATTTTGGTGTTTCTATTACTACACCTAGTACCCTCTTGTCAGACAGTACATGCACTATCATTATTGCGCGTGACCCTATGAAGCATGAGCTTACCAAGCATATTGGTGTTGATGCTTCTTATGTGCGTGCTGGTGTGGAGGATCGGGTTATTGCTCTTCAGTATGTGCCTGCTGAATTACAATTGGCGGATTTCTTCATGAATGCTCAGACTAGAGCGCAACATAGATTTCACTTCTCCAAAACTAGTATTGGATCCACCATGAGTTTGAGGGGAGGTGTTAGTGATATATTTATGTTGGCCTTTGGCCTCATGCATTTTGGACTTTTGGTTCCCACATGTAAACATATGTCGCTGTATCTCAATAGATACGTCAGGCCAAGGACGCGCGATCGCAGAGCAGGCTGGCCATTAGAGGGAGCTTGGTGCAGACCATAGACCGAGAGGGCGGAACAAACCTGTGGCCGGCCGGAGCTCGGCGAGCTGAGTTGGAAGACCACTTAGGAGAGCTTGTCCGTGGTGGGATCCTTTCGTCGACGGAAGAGAAAGACTGCAACACGGAGCACGGATTGGCCTACCGGCCGGTGGGAGTCCGGTGAGCAGAGTTAGCAGAACAACTAGCTCAGGAGGATGAAGCTAGCGCAGGTGGGAGGGCGGAGCTGGCTCGGGAGGACAGAGCTGCCGCACGTTGGAGGACGAAGCTGGCCTTGGGGCCAGACTTGAGCATGCAGGACCATTCGAGAGAGGATCATGAAAAGGCGGGGGCAGCGAAGCCGGCGATGAAGAAGATCTCAGCTTTAATTTAGAACTTAGAGACTAAATTTGTAATGTTTTGCATGTGTGAAAGTGGTTTTTGCCAAACTAGTTTTGTTTTATGGTTCGAACGTTAATTCGGACCGGAGGGAGTAATATATTTCTGGTTTTAGAGCATTTGTTTTTTCGGTTATAAAGCAGACGCCTTGTAAATACGTTGGAAGACAAGCACATCTTAACATGACTAATCAGAAGTGGGCTGTGATAAATTTACGACTCTCACTAGATTTTATACTGATTGAACTAAATTAAAATCTGAGATTTTGTACTGATTGCACTAGCTTAAAATCTGTGCATTTGGATTGTTCCAAACAATCCGGTGCGTTGAATGTTCATCGGACGGTGACTGTTCATGGGATCCCGTTTCCGGAGCGAGCCTACCGTTATCCAGGGGGCAACGGCAGTTGCCAGCCACAGGTCGACCACGTCAGTCTGTCCTCCGCCGCGCAAAGCAATGGCGACCTCGCCGCTGCTCTCGCCACAGTACGCTCGCCCTGCCGCTGCCCCTCCTCTCCCCCTCCGCCACCTCCCGCCTCCGCCGGCCGTCGCCTCCCCCGCGACGGCAAAGAGGCTGCGGCTGCGCGTCCGCCGCGCTCCGGCCCCCGCACAAGCCAAGTTCGGCAAGTTCGACGCGGCAGACGCTCCCACGGAGGCCGAGCCGGCGGATTCACCGGAGGATGTCGTTGGCGCGGCGGAACAGGCGGCTGTGGCGGAGGACGACAGGTCAGGCACACCGACGACTCTAGAAAACATGGTCGCGTAGTGAACCGTGGTGCGCCTGACTGCGTGTGTTGTCTCTATGGTTTCAGTTGCCTGCCGCCGGATCTGGAGGGCGCGATATGGCAGTCGGGGAAGGCCAGCGCCGATTTCGTAAACTCCGGCGGGATGCGAGGCATCGTATGTTTCCAGTTGTTCAGACTGATAGTTTAATTCAGTCACACCCTGCATGCTGCAATTTGTTCTTGCATTTTCCACTTCGAATACCGTGGAACAGTTTCAGTCTCGGAGTTCCATCCAGGATGCTAGGATTATCTTCTCGTGCCGGTCATACGAATCTGTCATCTCTTATCTCAAATTTGTCTTTGATGATCTGCTCATGGTTGCCATATCTGTAGGCAGAGCTGCTGATCCCTCAGCTGGAGTTCCTCAATGAAGAAGGAGCACAGGCTGAGGTCTGGGCACTGTCAAGAATACTCCTGGACACACTTGCACAAGAGACCGGCCAGGTTTGGAAGCAAGGTCATTTAACGATAAATACAACTCTTGCTGTTTCTGATCCATCCGCAGTCGCATGATCGTCCTAGCTCTCTAATTTCGTAGATACAGATTTTTAATGCCCCATCATATGTTTTTTAGATGTTGGTGATTAATTAGGCCTCCATAAATTGTGAGTATTGTGGTTTGTTCCTTGAATTTCCCTTACTCAACTTTTCTGTCTACAGATAGTCAAGGCCATCTTCCCGGACGCTGGAGTGGCCGCCCTTCTGAAGTATCAGTGGAAAGATGCTCAGTTCAAGTGTGCTAGGTACTGCTTTATTGTCAGTTGTCCACTCACAGAGCTAGATGGATTCCTTACTGAACTGCAGGGACATGTTATATGTAATGCTCTATTATTGTGTTCATGTTACATGCTAGCAGTATTTATATGAAGCCTTAGTTTTGTCGTTAAGATCTGTCCAATAAGTTCTCCACAAATGTCTACTTGTGAATACCATATTTTACTAGACTGGATAGGACACGACACAGACCAATTTGTAGTCTCTACAGAAGTAGACCTTATTAGTTACTTCTAGCTTTAAGGCACTAGAGATGATTGAAATTAAATTGTTTGGGTTTCAGAATTTTGTGAATCTAAAACCTGTACTGTTTTATCTTGAATTGCAGTCTCAGCGATCGAAAGCCAGTTGATACTGATGATGGAGTTGTCGTTATGATTATCCCTGATCATCAGATGCTCGAATCTGTTGAACGCATTGCATCTCAACTCGCTGACGATCCAGTATGTAACTTCTGGCTGGTCACATTTTCAATGCAGAGATACGAATGCATTAGTTTATAGTATGCAAAATGAATTCCATTTTTTGTTTCCCTGGCAAAGTAGGTAGAATAGGACAGAGAATTTGGTCATGCGTGTACATCTGCAGCATCTATATTCATTTACACAAGCAGCTTAGCATACACCGGCATTCATTGCAATCTCATGACAGAGCTAAGTTATAGGCCTAAACACATCCATCTGTGTTTAAATCCATTTAAGTTGTGTATTTTGATTAACAATCCTTTTGAATATGTATGTTAACCAACTACCTTATGCCTATACACTATTATCATTTGCATTTGTGTTCCACTCAATATGGTATTTTATAATAACTGCCACTTTTAATCCACTGAAGATAAGACCTCTCATCATGTGGAACCCACGTCTTGTTAGTGGAGATGTTGGAGTGGGATATAATGTTCGCAACCTCCGCAGAAATTTCTTAAGGTAAGTCAGTGGAAGTTGCCTCTGAATGTGTAACTATTAATGCTCCCGAGACATAAACAATTGCTGCTTCCAGATATCAGAGTATGGATAGGGCTCGAAAAGTATCAGAACATTGAGTGAATCATGCTTCATACAAAGTGTACCTATATGTCACTATTTCTAGTTGTCAAAACATAAATAAGCATTGCTTGCCATTATGATATGCACTATGGAGTTACACATAGAGATCCCATAAAAAGTTACGGATATAGATGCATCTCCTATGAACTATTCTGGATTTTTCTGTACACATTTGATCATCTGTACATGCTCCATTTTTTTAAGGTAGTTATGTTACTCCAGTAAGCGTTTTCATGCCAGTAAGCAACTGAATTACTGTGTATTTTCTTATTTATTTTATCCATTGGGTTTCCCTTGGTCTTTTTCTTACATCCATCTCCCGCTTTGCAGTACTTTTACCACTGTTTACTCGATGAGACCATTGCCTACTGGTGCGATCTACAGATGCTATCCTGAGTGCGTGTGTAGTTTTTTGCCTTTTTCATTCACTATCCAAATAAATGTTCATCAAAATAATAGGCTGAAGATATCTGAATGATTCATGTTACAGAAAGTGGAAAGTATTTTATGATGATCCAAATAGACCCAATCGGTATTTGCTCGCGAGAGAATCTTCAAGTCGCCCTGATGCAACAGATATTGAGGTTAGACACTGGCATTTGCTAATTTTATCTCCACAGTCCAGTTTTCGCTATTAATATGTTGCTTTTGCCTTTCTTTCTCTGTATCATTTATACTCATTAAGTTGAATCAGTACACTGTCCAAAATTGGAGTCAAGTCATTGGAGTGTGTATAGATGCTGCAAGCACCAAAAAGCCAACTGAATTCTCAATCTCCGCGCCCGCACAACGCACAAAATTAAGCAATCAAACAACTGAAACTCTATACAAGCCACGACACCTTTGCGAATATTCACACAAAAAGTTAATATTTTTAATGAAACTCGCGTTTGTGGAGACTAACAGTAGCATTTAAATTTGCAGATTATATTTGGCGGTGGTGGCGCCAGTGAGCAATCTGAAGAGGAACCTTCGATGATGACTAATGTCATGGCCGCATTTAGTTCTGTTAGCCGGTTTATGAGAGTCATTTCCAAGTGAAAATTCCAGACAAGTTTCTTCACCTTTGAAGCCACCTCATCACCCCCAAGAGGATGATCCAGGGCTTAAGGCCCAACACTGTTGTGAATGCGATGTCTAGAAATTAAGCAATGGTTTGCAGTACTTCCTACTTCGTCATAAGCAAGGTTGCAACTTTGTACACACTACACACATCCTACGAGATCTGTAATTTTGTATGATTCTTAACCATGTAATTGTACATAGATCTTTTTTTTCCTGGAAGTAGATAACTAAATTGTAATCCTCCGCTGTTTCTCATCTTTATGCGCAGTTTCCCATCACATCTCGAAGTAGAAAATAGTTGTTGCCAGCCCAACACAAAATGAAAATATCTGTTTTGCATCATTTACATTATCAATGGCGAATCAATATAATCAACACATTTTCAACAGTTATACTAACAGTCAGGATATCTACACCAAATGATCAAGCTCCAAAAACACTCTCTCAGAAGTCAGAACCTTCAGCTAATTAATGTGCTCCGGCCTGTTCTTCACAGGAGACGCGGAAGCAGTACTCGTCGAGCCTGACAGTGCCAGCGACGGCTGCAAGAACATCTGGCCGCTCGAGCTACTCTGCGCCGTGGGCAGCGACGAGGAACGCGCCAGCAACGCCGACGAGCACGCCGCAGCTGCGGCCGCGCTCGACGGGCCCAGCCCGAGGTGTTCGCCCCACTCGAGCCCCTTGCCGGCGTCCCCAGCCGGCTTGCCGACGTACGACGTGATGGCGGCCGCGAGCGCCGTGTGGAAGCCCGGGTCCGACGTGATCGCCTTGGCGATCGTGTCGGTGAGAACGCCCTGCGGTGCCGCCGCCGCCGCCGTGGCCGCGCCACCGCTGCTGCTTGCTGAACGCATGTGCTGCACCGGCTGGTAGAGCGACGACGTCGAGCCTTGTTGCCTCCCGTGCACGCTGCTGAGCGCGGCTTCGAACGAGCTCTTGCCGCCTCCGCCGGTGTAGGACGACGCAGCTGACGATGATCCATAGCTCAGGTACCTGGCGCTGGCGGGCCACGCGGTGGCGCCGGTCAGGCTGCTTGGGCCTCCGGAGCCAGAGAAGGAGAAGCTCGTGGAAGGGTACCTAGTGCTGCCGTGAGAGCCAGCGAAGCTAGAGGAGAACCTGTTGCTGAGGGAGAAACCCTGCGACATGGCCGGCGAGGTGAGGTCGAGGGTGATGGTGGGGTAAGACGGAGTGGCGGTGATGGACGCTGCGGCGGCGGCCGGGAGGAAGAACGGCCGGCCACCAGCCTGCAGGTTCGACCCGTCGGCTGCCGACTGGAGGCCGAAACTGAGGCCGTGGAGGTTTGAGGCGGTGCCGGAGAAGCCTTCGAGAGAGGTGGAGGATCCCGACGTGAGCATAGATGCGGCGGCTGAGGTGGTGGAGGCCATGGCGGCGGCGGAGGCCGAGAGTGAGTGGTTGTGGGTGCCCTCGTAGGTGGTGATCAGGATCGACATGTCCTCCGAGCATCTCTGTACCTGCAAAAAATGTGCGTGCATGGTCAGGGCAAATGTGTATTCATGCCATTGTAAAAAATCGTGCGTGAAAATTTAAAACAGCTTTTGTTAGTCTATGGATGGAGCAAAAAGATTTCGCAGATTTGGCTAAATATACATGCATTTCAATGTATAGGTACATGTAAATTTGGAAAATTCTGTGACATCCTTTTCCTTCCTACAACGAAGGGAGTATATATGTATATATTTATGTGTTCACTATTTATGTCTAGAAAAGTTCAGTCCTATTGATAAATAATAAAATTTGATCATCCATCCCTACCCTTGATTTGTCCAACGATTGGCACACTCATCTAACAAACACACGAATGCTCGTGTGATGATGTTTAGGTGTAGGCATACTAGCAAGAAGTCCAAGAGGAGCGCGAAAGCTTGAAGCAGCTTTCTTGGTTAATCTATTTTGAAACTTGATTAGTATCACCTTTGTTGTAAAATGTACTAGTATATGTTTTGGTAGGCTAATTAGTCTACCAAACCATATACTATAGCCTATAGGTAGTACATTGGTATGTAAGTTTTTCCTTCGAGGAAACGCAAAGCTTGGCTCTCATTTTGCATTGATAGAAACAAAAACTTACAAACTGTGCAAATCTAGTTCTAGACAGAAACACCACTCCGAGGCACACTGCCGCCACCACAACCCCCTCTCTCGTCCTGTCCTCTCAGTCACCGCCATCTCTGAATGAGGCCGTCCAACGACTGATGGTGGCAGGACGTCTCCACCGGTACTTTTCTCTCAAAATCCATCCCCCCACTAGAAACCACTCCCAAATCGATAACACCAAGTTGTGCCTCCGACTGGCGATGTGCTCTGAGGTGGCGAGCGACCGTTTACCTCTGCTAGGCCCGTGCCGCTCCAGATCCAGCCCCTGGCAACACAGACTTCCCTGCAATCACTTAACCCCACAAGGCTCGTGGCACTCTAGACTCGGCCCTTGTGGCACGACGACTTAACCTCCCTGGTATCCACGTTATCGGTGCATTGTTGTGCTCTGGCAAGGAGATTACTGTTGGCCCCTGGCGCGTGCGGCTTGGCCTCTAGTCTCCGAGCTGACCGAGATGAATCAAAGTGTGTCTTTGAAGAAATCAATGCTCTAACCCCGTGTCAGAGCATACCACGACGGCTATATCTGGTGTTGTTGACCCTGTTGGGGGGTGCTCAGAGAGACGCACCTCTGGCCAGTGGTGCTGGTTGCGGGCAAAATCCCAGCGACGATGGCACCAATGGGTATCATTTTTTACTTCTTGAAGGCATCCCGATAGAATACCATGCTACTATGAAATTTGGTTGTATCACGCAGCAAGGAGTTTGGCCTCGCTTAACTTTATGATATTAGCCGGACAAGTTCGGATACTTATGACAGCGATTGGCCGCTGTCCCTGTGATGACCTTCGTGCTAGTGGTGCGGTCGCGGTTGATCGATCCCCTTCAGTGGCACAAGTCCCTCTTGTCTCCTCCCAAGTGCTTCATGTTGTCCCCATGGCAGAACTTTTGGTCAAGGTTTGTGAAGTCTACCAGAACCGGTCTTGTAATGCCCTTCGAAAGCGTTGGTCGAAAAGTGATGGCAATGTTAGCCGGCGAGCTTCATGTCTGCAATTTGTCCCTTCGACATACCGATGACACTCGTTGAGCAGCTTGTGCTCCGAATCGCCAGCTCATGGATGACTGCTTGTGTGGTGGTGGCCAATGCACTTGCAAGATCTCGTATTGTGATACCTTTCGGTGGCGTCCAGTGGCACTCCTTGGTCCAGTGCATAGTGTGTTGTTGCCCAAACTTACACTAGTATTTTAGTCAACTAATTTTTTTAAAAAATTCTTAAATTGAGAATTTTGCATAAACTTGATCCAAAAAAATTAGCCAGAACATTTCGAATTTATTGTTTTGTGGAGTTCGAGATTTTGGTAAGGCATGCAATTTTTTTTGAAATGAGAAGCCCATACCGGGCGCGCTGGCCCATCCCAAATGCAACCATGCGCCATGAAGTGTCTACAGCCCGGTAGTAATCCCTCAAAAAGTAAAAGCCCACTAGTAATTCCATAATACAATATTCTAAAACCCCAACCGCGCGAACGCCGCCGGGATGCCGGAATCGGAGAAGCCGCCGGGGAAGCGAGAGGAGGGAGACGGCGGCCACGGCTCGCTGGCTGCCGGAGAGTTCGCGAAGGCGATCGAGGTCAGGCCGGAGCGTCAGCCATGCGCGCGCCTCTGGGTCCTCGTGACGGACAAAGGTCAGGCTACGATCCCTGATCCCTCGCGCTTTATTGGGATCCAGTATTGGGTCCGCGCGAGATTCTAGTGCTTGATTGCTTGATTTATGAGTTTATTAGAAGCGGCTTAATTAGTTTAATGCCTAAATTGCAGTCGGTAAACTAATTCATGGACTAACCTATATATGGATTCAGAAATCAACACGGTTCAATTTGATTTGAGCATTATTATTAATTGTTCTGATTAGGATCATGCGTCCTCATGTATGTACCTGCTTCCTGACGGGGCATCCTGCCGCGACGGTGCACCGGTAGTAGGCGCGCGGGCACGGGTTCCCCTTGGATATCTTCTGACCATACTTCCTCCACTGGCACCCGTCATTCATCTGATGAACACAAATCATACATTTCCATCTCATTTAGCAGTCAGCTACTAATTAGGATGGACAATTTTCAATGTATTACTACTCCCTCTGGTCCATATTTTCTAGATAAAGTTGAGCCCATTAATATGAACCGGAGGGACTAGTAACATTTTGAAACTTGTGTGTGCGTTTTTACCGTTGGCGTGTCACACCTTGCCCTCACAGAGACCCTGGTCTTCTTGGCCATTGTCTGAGGAGCTACCTCGTCCATGCATATCTCCCCGCTGCCCCCGCTCCTCGAGTTCTTCAGCGTTTTGTTCGGTGGCCACCGCGCTGTCTCCGCGGTGTCTTCCTTGGCAGCAGCCTCCTCGGAGCTACCTTCGGGGCTCAATATCAGCACGTCCGGCTGCACCACCTTCGTCTCACTGTGATCACTCCCACTACCAGCTTGGCTGCCTGATAGTCCAAGAGAGATGCCACTTTCTCTAATCTTCAGAGAACCTTCTCTTCCTTTGCCTTCTGCAATGCTGCTGATCATGCTATTGCTCATGCTCATGCTCGTGCCGAGGCTCAACGAGATGAATCCGGGCTCCTCGATGTTGGCATGCTCCTCCGATGAGCCTGCGAGGTTCTTAGCTCGTCCTTGCTGGAGAACTTCAAATTGCCTTTGGAGAGATCGATGGTCCTCTACCATCCGTGATAGCATTGCCTTGAGCCTCTCGTTCTCTTTTCTTACTTCACTCATCTCTACCCTCGTGGATGCAATCTTGTCTTCTAGAACCTGAATCCAGGACAACACACCAATGAGACCCATTAGAAATTTATCTATGATCCAGATCACATATGATAAGGCCTAGTTGTCTTGGCGAGCATGAGCATTAAGTACTGGATACTAATTAGTAGTATTTGTATGCCTAGGAACATGAATAAAACTGTAGGAAAATATACATAGCCAATATTTCCCTTGAAAAAAGATACATAGCTAATATAAATATATAGGTGGTATTTTTATGAATCTGTTTGGGAAGTTTCAGGATAGATACTTTGATCCGCCCATAGATAACTGTGGAAATTTCCATTATTTATGTTTATTGGACATGTTTCTCTAATTATGTACCTCTTTTTTTGCCCTTGATTGGCTTGGCAAGAACTTGAAAAAATTGGTATCTGTGACCCGAGAATCATCTACTCTATGATCATGTTTCATCTGCAAATACCAAGACGAAGGTCTATATTAGTAAAACAAGTAAACAATTAATACCATTGGTATATTTGATGAGAAGCTGTGGACAAGTCTATTTCTTCTCTTATCCACATGCCTTGACTCTTCTATAGGCACTAGGATTTGTGGTCCCTGAAGATGGACACCCCTGATTGATTTTGACATTAGATTTTTATCCCCAAACACCAGTACTCACATCGATCATCTAACCAAAGTAGTAGCACATATATCCGAAAGAAAATTCCCTGAACTGCATATATGGATCAAGAACCACAACCCCGAACAGATAAACTCGGCCTAGTCCTACCATAAAATCACAAAATAAAGAGCACAAATCAGTTCCAAACCTCGTCTTTCAGCCGCTCTTCATGGATGCCAGTGCCACTGCCAAGCTGCCTCTCTCCCTTGATCATCTCTCCTTGGACAGAAGACCAGCTACCTCTTTGGAGCAAGCAGGCACCTTAGACAGAAGACCAGCTATCTCTTTGGAGCAAGGCAAACGTCCCTCTCCTTTTCTCTCTAGCCTTCCAAGCCTCCTTCTGTTCTTGTACCACGGCTTATATACAAAGGCAGCTACACCATGGCCTCGATCTCCTCTTACCCTCTCCCGTTTGGACTAAATTTAGCATAAATAAAAGCCGTACCCCTGGCCGGTACTTACCTACGTCGATTAGGTGGTCAGCATCAGAAATGTCAAACATAGCCGCACTCTTTGGTGACTTGCAGACTAGAGAAAAATATGTAGACGGAGACGACTGGGTATGTGGAGTTCAATGTGCGCAACATGCTGCTGTTGCTGGGAGGGCAGATGATATAAGATGCGCGTCCAGACTGTGCACGTACGTCTGGCCGGGCGAGCGAGTCCAAAACAACGTTAATGAAGCTTCCGGAGTCTTCCCCGTCACCTCAGCCGACTACTATCATAGGAGACGGTCTTCACGCAAGGAATCACTTTCAGATTAAATTTCAATTCCGTGGGCCATCCGTTAGAAGAAACTTAGCTGTGTACTTTCCTAAAAATTCTTATATATTTATCCCTTGTTTGAGGTAGATCAACAGCAGACTGTCAGTATTATTATTTGGTGAAGGTAGAGAGCCACAATATGTCTCTTATGCGTATTGAAATTTTGTCGGACTAGAGGATAAGAGTACCATATGGTAGCTGTGAGCTGCTCTGCCATTGAACAGTCAATTAGGATTGTTCTAGTACATCTGTCACGCGTTAGATTAATTCGTGTTAAAGAAAAAAAATTGGTTTCCTTGTTGGTTTTATGTAGTCACGATAAAAAAGGAAAACGATGTCACAGAAAAAGGATTAGAGTCTGAATCATCAGAAAAAAAATTATTCAATAGAACAAATAAAAAATGTTGTTAAATAAAACTAATAACTTAACTACGTGCTGGCTAGCTAGATCTATCATCAAAAACTGGGATACTCCCTGCAAAGCTTGGACCATTAGTACTATCTTCTAGATCCAAGATTTCCCCTTCCACAGGTACATCAGTGGACTACGTGCATGGAATTCTTTGGGAAAACAACAAATCATCACACTATTCAAATGCAAGACCATTGACCTTAATCATAGCTAATCCCATTTGTAAATTAAGAAAGGATGTGGGGCCATGATCCGAAGTTAGCTGTACCATTTTCTAGAATACCGTGTGTGAGTAGCTCAGCTTGGGGTGGTGTTTGGGATTCTGGCAGCCTCTTTCTGGTGATCCCATCGGTTCTCGTTTGGAGGAACAGTTCATGGATTCAGTCTAACCATTAATTTTTAGATCCCAATGCGTTGAAACCTTCATTTTCTATTGACTACTTGCCCCTGTATGCATGGTCCTCGTCGTCCGTTAGCAACAGAGGCGGGTCATCCTCAATAATTGCGTCCAGGTTCTACCCATCTAGAGAAGAACATTTTCATTTTTAGTCTATGTGTAATTAATTTGGCGTTTGGGAACTGCAGTGCCGTTTAATTTTTGTGTTTGAATTTGTGTACAATGGCCAGACTTTGCACACTAGTGTTAGGTGGCTCAGAGATTGAAATTTGTAGCAATCCAATAAGTAGGTAGATCCATCAATTTTAAAACTATGGTTTCCACCGAACATTATGTGTGTGAATGGTCTCTTCAACTTCTCTTCGTCTTCTATTTTCTTCAAGAAAATTTGAGGGACTTCTATTTTTCTAGGTAACAAGTGGCGTTACTAATTCGACATATCTTACAGCCAGTTGATTATGTCTTGGTCTCTGATTTTTATTAGCAGCCACATGTGGACATATACTTGTTTGACTTGGAAGAAGAAAAAATAACTTCCAAGCTGTTACAATGAAACATACAAAATTGGCACTGTGATAGTATGCATGTATGCCTATGTATGGATCAGAAGTCAACTCTTTTCTCTTTGAGGTACGTCGAGTCATAGAGCTGAAAACGTTGACTATCTGTCACAAGCAGCAACAATTGGACCTGTAGATCAAGAGTACTAATTTTAGCAGTATGGTATCGTTACCATGTTCAATTGAATGCAGGCTTATCCTTGAAGTTGACTGTATTTTATTGTTTCCAGTTTTTTGATATGTGGTTTCACCATGTATCTAACTATCTAAGATATATCTACATATATTCTTACAGTTTGGTTCCATGCGTTTTAAATACCTGCAGAGGCTAGACCTTATGTATGCATATGAAATAAGGGACTATGTTGCTTCTGCAAATTAACCAGTCTGTAGTTCTGAAGGAAGAATTGCATTGTTCTTAGTCTTGACTACTTGTATATGTAGTACTCCCTCTGTCTCTAAATAGATGTCGGAGATTTGTCGAAATTCCAGATACATGCGAATTTAGACAAATCTCTGACATCTATTTCGAGACGGAGGGAGTATACTAATTTAGGGAAACCGTGATTCATGATCCGGATGCATGTAGAAAAAGTGTAACAAGTTAGGAGTGTATGGTATTGATATAACTAAACGCATACTCAAAGTTAGGACAACTGATATCCTTTTCAGATGCAGCAATTGCAACTTCGCAAGCTGTCTCTTTTTCTTGAAATGCACATGCTCTGAAATGGAAGTACGATGTACACATGATAGAGTCAAACGGTGGGCTACTCTGACATGGTAACATGAGTGGTGGTCATCCTATCAGAAAGTGTACATAGATTGTGATATTGTAGGAGGCTAGGAGCTAATCTTCCTAGCTTGCATGATTGTAGTAAAATATTTCGTAGGTCACCAAGAGTTTGGCAAGTTGAACCCATAACGTAGTTGGGTCGATAGAGGACAGATCGATCACACGAGCACAATGACAAGACAGAAAGAGCGTTCATGTCCTTAATTTATTTACTACGTTGCGCTAGCAATGATCAGGAAGAAGCTTCACCTTGACGCCATACCTATGTCATGCTTATGTGCCATGAATCCATTTTTTATGCTAGCCTCGGATATTACTTGTGCCCTTGTTGGCTGTACAACATGCAAGTCGTAGCTAGCGATGGGACATTTGAGATTAGAAAGCAACACTTCAGATAATAAGGCAGAGTTCTGTCTAAATAATAATAAGGCAGACTTCAGGAGCGAATATCTATGAACCAATTAAGTTGTGCATTTCTGTTCTGACAAACCCCTTGCATAAACAAAAATTGTATCAACTTCAGGGATCTAAAGGATATATACTTTATCAGATAGACTACATTATTTATTTTATCCCGTCTAGGAGAAAACTACAATCTTGATGTCATCATGTATAGGCATCTGGGGCCAAGCTCTTCAACGATACCGTCAAAGTGGCGCCTGAAGATAACATGAATGGCAACCCACATGGACACAAGGGGAAGACTACTGATCATAGTCATTAGGGATAATAATTAGGCAGATTTTTAGTACTGATTGAGGCTCAAACTGGTAGCTTGAAAGCTAGTCACTTCCTCATCCCCATGCCACAAGTCCTTGACACATGCCATGTTTTTGTATTTTTCTGTCATCTTTCATGCGGGATACAGTAAACATCATTGGGGGCCTCACCTAGCATTTGCCAACTATCTCTATGGATTGAGATTTTTTCCTTAAAATGTGCACAAGTGGCATCAAATGGTCAAACATCTATAGCTGCTAGTTCTGAATATCTAGTTGTCCAGCTCAGAATTGTCTGCATATGAATTATGCAAGTCCATTGTACGTGGTCGAATTAATGAGAAAACATATTCATTTCTCAGAATTATTCGACCGCAAGTTGGCATCGTATGGTCGTAGTCACCATTGCATAATTCTCTAGCAAGTCCAAGGAGGGCTTGCTATAATTGTTTATTAGCGTAATATTCTCATGGAAGGCTCATGGAACGGCATTAATAGTGGCGTTAATTTGTTTCTAAAAACTAGTGGAACTTTTCTAAAACACATTTGCTGTGTCCACTGTTGAATTACTACTGATTGGGCAGGCGACCATGTGAGTGTGTTTCGTTCTGCCATTGCCTTCAGAGGGCTACAGTGTCAAGCATGGAAGCTCTTCTCCATGGATTTAATCCTCTTCTGGTAAAGTCATGCAAACCCTGTTCCAAGATCATATTATTTTTCTGGTGCAGTATTTTATGCAATTTAGCTGCCTGTGATGGTGATGGTTCATTTGTCTTGGCTTGTTTCTTTGGATAGCCATGTGAGTTTGGTACGACTTGGTAGTCCATGTATTTATTGTACAATTTGTTTGATGCCCTGTCTGGTACTAGTTGGCGACTATGTATACTAACATTGTACAGTATTTGACTATCGCAATCTATATAGTGTAACATATATTGGAAAATATCATGTGTTCTGAGTATACTAGATCTGGCGTCCATTATAGAATCTCATAACATTGACCAAATGAGGCTAAGTTCTCTATGCCTTGATTTGAATCATCAATTAGTCTGTAACCTTAACAAAATTTTGTATATGTGGCAAATTTCAATCTTAGAGAAGTTGAATGGATTCCATCCTGGATTCCTGGTGAATAACATTCGAGATGAACATAAAAAGGGAAGCCAAACTTTGGCTGCATTCACAATCTAAAAGAACTGACCCATGTAGAGAGGAAAATTGACAGATATTTCTTTTTGTAATTGTTTTTGAGAAAACATAGAGATCATGTACAAGTCCACCAAACTTCTCCTAAATAGAATATATATACACTAAACCTTGTAAGGAAACTATTGGTAGGCAGTCCTTCAGCTGCTGATTTTTGCATGATAAGGAGTCCTACAGCATATTTTTACAAACATGACTTGAACGATTTTGTGTAAAATGAACCATTGCATGAATAGGACTCATCTGAAGTCGTATATATTTACTTGATTTCAAGAATTAAATTCAAAAAAAGCCAATAGGATGGCTGTTTGTTAACGCAACATGATGTATTCTGTACATGCTATTAGCTGTTTAACTCACGCTATGTGTTACCTCTCCGAAATGTAGAATGTTAAGATTGATCCAACGACCGTTCAAAAACGAGTGAGTAAATGAAACAGCAGCCCCACATGTAATTTTAAATAGGGAATGACGATAGCTAAACCTTTGACGATTTAGATTTGTTTACATACAGCTCCACATGCAATTGTTTGCACAGCCACACAACATCTATTATAGTGGCGAAGGTCAATGCTTCCATCAAGCATTCTATTGTGCATGTCTAGGGCACAAACTTCTTTATCATATTTTTTTTGCCTTGCATGAGACCTATAAGTTAGATTTGATTCCTTGCATTTAGAAATTAACATTAATAAATCTGAAAACCCACTGGCCCTATATGTAATATATGACAATGACAAGTGGATGTTTAACATTAAAGGAGTCAACTTGTAACCAGTCAGAGCATAAACACAGCTAAGATCTCTTTAAACCCTTTTCTTGGAAGCCTCTAGTATGTTGATATTCAACGCAAAATGACAAACCTTGGTCATGCCAATAATGCTCAAAAGTCAGATCATCTCCATCTACTCCATGTTTTCATCTCAACCCTCCATATAAGGAATAAACTGAAAATGGTCTGCTTCCTTCATGTGGAAGATACAAAGCCCAAACATATCTAGACAGAAAGTGCACCATGGGTGAACACAAATATACGTAGTTTAATGTTTAATATTTCTGGAAGGAAAAAATTTAGACACTTCTGTACCTTCAACAAGCAAAAGCACTGTCCAGATATTTGTGTTCAGTTGACAGATTTTGGTTGCCGTTCAATGTTTATTATTGTAGTAATAGCGTGACATATCGCAATAAACTGAACCGATCAAACCGGTGAAGCCGTGCCCACATGGTAGACTTGAAGGCTATGAGCTGGATTTAAAACCTCTCAAATGATTACAAAGGAAGCGTTATTTGGAAGAGAACTAAAAGTTCAAACACAAGGATTACATCAACAAGAGCAAATTGTAATATTTGTAGCGCTTACGCCAATAATAAATCGAGTTCCGTAACAGACATGCATCCTCTGTCAGCCTACCTTGAATTTTGTCAACTGAACTAAATTTCAGCATACTGAGCTGTCCTCGCAGGAGAATGCCGGCTAATACAAAATGTCAATGATGTATTGTCCTCCCCAATTTTTCCGCTATGAATGAAGGGTTAGTATTGTCAATCACCAAAGCTCAGCTCTAATAGGAAACCTAAGCATGGTACGGCACCTAATACAAACAAATATAAAGTTGCAAGTTGTCCCGTTGAAGTAGAAGATCCGTACTTATCAAGTTGAGGTTATCAGGATTGGCCCGTCTGATTTTCCAATGTCCAACAGGTCAGCACTAAACTCCAGATGACGACCTAATGAGATGTCCAATTGCGAGGAAAAGTCTCATTCTACCATATTGCTCCATTATTACATTATAACAGTTGAAAGAAACATGGCAACGGATCAATCAGAAACCTTCACAGTTTAACTGCATCGTAGCAAAGGCTTTTAGAATTATTTCAAGTATATATACAGTTGCAATTTCATTTTTGAATTATATACTGATATACTGTCACAGTAAAGCTGTCCGTGACGTGTCATTTAGTAGGTAGGAGAAGGCGGAGGATTTGCTGTGAACACTGAGAGCCCAAGGTCAAGGAACAGGCGGAGATCGCGCGGGAGAGGGGCCGCTCGGACTCTGGTAGCAGGAACCGGCGAGGATGGGCTGTGGAGCAGGCAGTGGTTTGGCGTAGAGCTTCCCCGTTCGGGCCGTTGCCTCTCTTGCGTGTGCGTTTTGGATATGGGTATTCACCATTTGCCTTTGGATACCCATATCTGGGTATTTGGATGCCAAATATAGGTTTTGCACACAAAAAGTATGGGTATCCATTGTGTTTTAGGTGTACTGTGGAGTTGTTTTTTGTGGCACAATATATTTTATGTTCTTTGGTATTAAAGGAAAAATATGGATATACTATTGGAGATGCTCTCAATTTGATGTGGATGGGCTGTGGCACAAAACGCGGTTAGTTGTAAGTCAAACATTTGGATTTTAAAAAAGTTGTCAATACTTATAACATCTAATCTATATGATATTAAAATATATTGTATGATAAATCTAATAGAGCAAAATTGATGTTCTAAATATTGATTTATTTTTCTACAAACTTGGTCAAACTTGAAATAGTTTGGCTTAGGGCAAAACTAGAATTCAATTATTTTGGACTGGAGGGAGTATTTCGGATCCTCGACTGAAGGGAAAAAAGCCTCGGCCCATCAAGCTCGCCAATTCAATGTGATACAATTTAGAGAGACACACCCGGGCTCTGCACAGGGAAGGTGCACACAACCGAAAGTAACAGAATAAGAGATAGAAGCATCAATCTTATAGACATATCTTAGAATAAACTATAAGAAACGTCTATGGTGGAGGAGGTTGTTTCCAGCTCTATGGTCCCTGCCAGCAACACTAGCCTGGAACCTCGTCGTGGCATCTTACGTGAGATAAATGAACGCGTTCAGGTATGCTGCAAGATGGCCACGATTCTTCTCGAGGCTCTTGTTCCTGCAGAACTGGATGACCTTGCCTGTATTGTGCAGAAAAACAAGAGCATAGACACTGATCATCGAGAGACGTCGTCTTGTCCCACAGAACTCAAAGTTTATGGTAGGGACAAGGACCGGGACTGGATAATAAGCAAGTTAACAAGTAACGAATCTGCTGGGTAAGACCTGTCTGTTATTTGCATCATGGGTTATGGAGGTATTGGGAAGACTACTCTTGCCAAAGTGGTATTCAGCGAGTCTGCTGTCTCAAACCATTTTCCTGTAGAATGGGGCAAAGACCGCACCTAATCCAACCCACACCAAGTGATGCTGATTAATTTCCCAATCCACGCCGATCCAAAATATTGCTTTGTGAAATCACACCACACCACACCGTTTGAGTTTTCCGCACCCGCACCGCACCGCATGGACAGTGTGGACTGAACCATGGGTTCAGCCCGTGGGTTTGTGTATCTGCTTGTGAGAGTTGAGCAAGACGTTGGCTGCTGGCTGCTAGATGCTAGCCGTTCATTTTTCCTTACAGTAGCTAACGACTTCTCAATTCCTTTAAAAATAATTAATTGTAGACTCAAAAATAACAGACTCCTCATGTAGATCCAAATAAGTTATGATGCCAAAAATAAATCATGAATATTCCTCAAAAATATTATGAATAGATATATACATGAAATGTTCACCAAACATAACAAACTCTTCCGAGAAATAATCAATCAAAACATGATAAGCAAAGTCTGTGCATGAATGACTAGGAAACAATCAGTCAGGCATGTTACCTCCAAACTATACACACTCATCTGAGAAAGTATTTTCATATATCAGTAATTCCTAAGCTCTTTAGACATTGAAAAAAAAAATCCTAGAGTAGCTATCATATTACATAGAAACAAGTTTTGCCACCACCGCCGTTCTTCAACCATGATCCCGAGGATACCTCTCCACCAGGTCGGAATGTAGGCGAGTGGAAAATTAAGAGGAAGCCAGACCTGAGAACAACAGGTAAACCATTCACAGCAGAAAATCTAATGAACCAGAGATTGAAGTTGATTTTGACACAGGCCCTGTCAGTTTAATTGTCCATGTCTCAGATTATGATGACAAATTGAGGACAGAATCAACATGGATACTACACAAGCTTTACTTTCCAAATCAAAGGATGTAGCAGTGGAGTACAGGTACTACTACAGTGTGCACCGACATAGGATCGACAGTAGAAGGACAGGAGACAGTGCAAGTATGAGCCTTACTATCAATGGAGAAACATGTACTAGATAGGAGTAGTAGAAATTGTTAGGAATAAGCAACTTGTATTATCTAGGACTGGTGCCATAATATATAGTACATCTGACTTGAGGTACAAGAAGATAAATCTAGACAAATACGGACTCCTAGACCAATACTAATACACCTTAACACCCCTCCTCAAATGCAAAGCGTATGCAATAGCATTGCATTTGAAGAAGTGAAAACTAAAAAAAAAGAAAAATCAAAATCCGCGTCTTCAAAGTGTCGTCATAGCATGAAGAGTCTTCAAAACCTGTAGAGTCAAGCCATAGTCGCTCAAAGAAGAGATCGACACAGACCGAGAGGCGGTCAGAAGAATAGCATGTCACAAAAGATCATAACACAAGAAGCCAACAGCATATAAGCTCACCAGGCAAAAGAATGTGCGTAGATCAAAGACAATGCGACGATGGCACATCGGAGAAAGACACACACCGCATCAAGAGAAGATGGGTTGTCAAAAGATGCCACATCAAGAGAAGCAAGCATGCTGCACCAGATCATAGCCCAAGAAATCGACGATAAAGAAGCTCGACGACAAGACGAAGTGCGTAGATCAACCAGCAATGCAAATGGAGGCCACAAGAGGACCAGAAAAGAGGCTGACGATGAAGGTATGGTGGACTCGCATGACAAAAGAAACATATGGGAACAACGGATTTGGTGGACGCAGCGGAAAATATAACATTGATGAAAGACACAAATAGAATTGAAACGGACACTGTCGAAAATCACCGAAGAGTGAAGAAGATAGACGTGACCACGAAGAACACGAAGACTGAAACATCGACAAAAAAAAAATTGGGGAAGACTAGACGGGACTAATGCACGTCAGAACAGCAGGACGTCATCCGGAGGGCGGCCACACCTGGAGGACAACGGGGCGAAGAGGGGAACCAGCAGATGTGGACATGCAGCGGCGATCTTGAAGACGTGTCACGGACGAAATTCATCTCGTGATAGTCACGGGAGGACCTTGATCTTGAATCAGCCGAGAAGATGCAGCAGCACTAGCAGCAAGACAAAAATATCGAGAGCAGCAACCATTGATTCCAGCGTTGACAGAGCTTGTATATGCTATCAAGCCAGCACAGATCGGGGCAGCGCTGCCAAGCCTTGAGGACGAGTTGGAGAGCAGCGGCGAGGTACGTAAGGACGAGTTGCGCGTCCGGAACGGGAGAAGAAAAAAAATAACCTAGCTCTAATGCCATGTTAGAAATAAGCAACTTGTATTATCTGGGGCCAAAGGTTACAATATATAGTACATCTGACTTGAGGTACAAGAAGATAAATCTAGACAAATACGGACTCCTAGACCAATACTAATACACCTTAACAGAAATCATCTGATGCCGTGTCTAATCTGAATAATTCTGAACGACCGATTGCCAAACAGAGAACTGAATGAGATAGCTGAATGAGGACTAGGCTCTTGCAGAGTAGTAGTTGTTGTGTCTGTGGCTGGCCGTGTGGATCTGATCTCAAAAAGTTTCCATGGATTCCTGCTCCAAGGAGTGAATGTGAGAACGTACATGAATCCAGCAGCAAGAAGCAACAACCAGATGAAAATGTACATGAATCCAGCAGCAAGCAGCAGCAAGAAAACACAACTAATATAGTTAAGCTGAGGTGCTACTAGGAAAATTAATCTAGACTCAGATTTCATTCTTGCATACAAGATAAGATAATAATGAAATTGAAACTTCCAGTATACAACAAACATTTGGTGAGCCAATCTTGCATACAAGATACAATAGATTTTTAAATTGGAACTTACGGTATACAACAACCTTACAAGTGAGGGAAACCAGATCAGCAGCACAGACGACCGGCGATGGCGTGCAGGGCGGCAGCGTCGACGGTGCAGGCAGGGCGGAGACCATGGGAATAAGAAAGCCAGCGGCGGTTGTGGTGTAGGCAGGTCGACGGCGGCGGTGGAGCTGCTGGAACCCCTAGGCGGTGCTAGGAGGTGGCGGCGGTGGTACAGGAAGGTCTATTGAGGTGGTTCTGGGAGGCGGCGGCTGCCATGGCCATTGGGGAGGAACGGAGGAAGGAGAGAAATTCTGGGATCAGGGCATGTGGTCGCGTGGAGTCGTGGCCCCGAACAGCCTCCGCGGGTTGAACCCACGGGTTCACACCATTTTCTTGTATTTTTTCTGAGACCAAACCGCTCCACTCCAATCCGCTTTTGTGTTAAGCCCACACCGCTCCGGACCAATTCTACATTGGATCCATTTTAGTCCAAACCACTCAATGCTACAGAATAATCCACACCGAAACCTCCATTTCAACCCGCACCATTCCCAGCTTGACGATTGTGGGTTTATGTCTCTGTTCATTTTGATCAAGCTAAGATTATCCACAAATTGTTAGAGTCCCTGATTGGGAAAAGGTATGAAGGTATCAAGAGTTTGAAGGACCTCCAGGACATGACACACTACAATCTGAAGTGAAATCGAAGAGGTTGCTACTTGTTCTGGATGACATTTGGGAAGACAGCCAAAAGGAAAAAAATGGGATGATCTGCTAAGTCCACTGTTTTCCAATGGAGTGCAGGGAAACAAGATACTGGTCACAACATAGAGGCCTTCTGTTGTGAGATTCACGGGAGCAAAAAATCAAATTAATCTGGGGGGTTTAGATCCAGTAGACTTTTGGCATTTTTTAAAAAGGATGTGTCTTCGGAGATGAGAAGTAGTACAAAGTATCTCCAAAACTGCTGAAAATTGGGAAAGGATATAGTTGCCAAGTTAAAAGGCAGTCCCTTTAGCAGCAAAAAGTCTGGGGAAAGTATTGAGAAGGGATTATAATTCTGATTTCTGGATGACTATTCTAGATAATAATGAATGGAAGCACAAAACTAATGACTACGATATCATGCCGGCCTTGATGATCAGCTACAACTATCACCCAGTGCACCTCAAGCTGTGCTTCTCATACTGTGCTGTGTTCCCCAAGAATCATAGGTATGAGAAAGAATGCCTGGTCAATATTTGGATAGCCCAGGAACTTGTATCTTCCGCTGACACGCATATACGACTAGAAGAATGATGTTGGAGATCAATTCTTCAATGATCTAGTCGAGTGGGGATTTTTTCAGAAGGAATTTGAATTTGGAGTCATACTCGTCATGCACGATCTGGTACACGATTTAGCTCAGAAGGTTTCATCACATGACAGCTTCACTATAGAGAACAGTGAGCGAATTGAAGCACCATCGCTTGTTCGTCATGTCAGTATAACCACAGAGAGGGAGTATGTGCCTCAAGTAGATGGCACCGGGTCCCTAGCCGCCGCCTCTTCCCCTTTCTCGCCGCCGCCGGAGGGGCCAGTGGGCAAAGCCCAGGCGTCCCAAGGAGGGTGGCAGCGGGGATCCCTCTCCCCTGGCTGGTGGTGCGGCACGACCGTTGTCACCGTGAGTGCGGGCTGCCGCCGGCGTGGCAGACGTAGGTGGAGGCTGGTGGTGGGCGCCATGGCGGACGGCGGCGATGGGATGACCGGTGGAGATCTGGTGGGTGTGGTCGCCTGGCTCTTGGCCCAGATGCGCTCGCCCCCGCATCCGATCTTCGGATTTCGGAGGATCTCCGCAGGTCTCTTGGCGCTAGGTTGCGGTCGTGGCGGCCCGGGCTTCCTACTCCTCTGCCGGCCTAGCCGGTGGGGAATTGGGCGGTCGGTCCCATGGGGATCCGGCGGGCGGCGGCGCGGGGGCCGACAATCTGCCTAATAAAGGTGGTGGTCCTTGATTCCTCTCAAGCCAAGACGAAGATCCGCCTGATGTTTCTCTACACTGATCTGGTTACTGTGTCGTGTTTCGAAAGGCTCCGCCGGTGTACTCCATAAGTGCGATCGTGCCAAGAGATTGCTGGATCGGATGGAATTCGGTCGTGCGCATCCATGTTTTACTCTGACCGTTTGGTTTCAGAGGGTGCGCTTCGAAGCTTTGTTGGCTGTTAAGATCATGGAGCATGTTCTCGTTCCATGGTGCTGACGAAAAATGTCATGGAGACCAAGATCTGTGGACTGACAATGGTGGTTCGAGTCTTGGTGGTGATGAGGAATTGGCTTGGTGATTTGTGACTTGGAGCAGTGGCATGCAAGTAGGGGGCGGCTGCACAGGAGAGGTTCACGGTTCTATCTTTCAGGGTGAAAACCTGTGGTCGCCTTAATTGGTTGCCTGCGCAATGACCTTGTTGAAGGTATTGCTTTGAGAGTGTGGACTTTCTTGGTGAAAACCTAAGATCTTTGATCGGACGATGACGGTGTTTGTGCCTTGTTCCTTCTTGGAGGCATCGTTTTGGAGAAGCTGGACTTCTGATGCTTGTCTTGGTGGTAGTACTGCTGTTCCAATGAATTGGTCATTGTAGCGGGACATTTCTTTTTTGTAATTCTTCTTTCTTTTTTGGCTGTGTGCATCCGTATGGCCGATAGGGCAATGCGTTGTTGCAGAGGCTGGGTGTAATTGGTATCTTCTGATATTAATATATGCTCCTTTCCAAAAAAAAAAAAAAAAAAGTAGATGGCACCGTGCTTCTTAACGAGCCTTTTCTGCAAGAGTTCTCCAATTCATTCGGCGAGTTGCAGCAGAGTAAGTTTAAGCACAGTTATGATATTTGGACCACTTGACTTGGCTTTTGGAAATACAACTCGTCAAAAATTCAGCAAGGTGTCGCAGCTCCTGCTGAACCTTCCAGCACTCAAGAATCTTATCGTAACTAACTGTACCGAGATAACTTCCTTGCCTGTCGGGTTGTTTACAAATGAACACAGCCAGATGTCAGAGGACTCTTGGCAAATCGCTTCCAATTGCTTGAAGACTCTGGAGAGGTCGCAGATCACTTTCCAAAAGGATGGTGATGCAAGTTCGGTGATGCATTTTTTGAGCCCGAAAGGCTTCGGAAGATTTGTCTCTCTGAGGGAAGTCATCATTCAAAATTGTGCTACTCTCCTTTCTAGTATGGTTTCAGGAAGAGCCTCTGTCAAGTTTTCACAACTCTCTTCCCTTGTCGAATTATAGGTCCGGAAATGTTTATCTTCGACAAGTGTCAACCTGGATACTTGCACCGTGTTTAAAGACCTGAAGAGTGAAGGGTGTGGATTGCTACCGTCAACAGAAGGTTTGCACTTATGTAAAGCGTTGCAGCATCTGATCATCCATGATAGCGAGTCGCTGCTGTCACTTGGAGCATCCCTCAGCACCCTGAGAACAGTGAATGAATATAAAGAACAATCCAAATTTGGCATGTGTCGACCTGCATTCTTGTACAGCACTGCAGAAACTTTGCATTGAAGGCTGCGCTACAATGGCTTCTTTTGAAGGTCTTAAATATCTTATCGGTCTCAAGGAGTTGAAAGTTGAGAACTCTCCGGGCTTCACGATGGCATGGTGGTGCTCAGCAGCGACAGAAGTTGGGAGAAAACACAGCTACTTCATGGGAACACTTCAGGTGCTTCATATTGATGACATTGGTTTCATATGTATGCCCGTATGCGGTCAGTTAACTTCTCTGAAGAAACTGATCACTCATGGAGCCCGTACGGTGGGAGTATTCACAGATGACCATGAGAAAGCACTTCTACTCCTCACCTCCTTGAGACATCTTGAGTTCCAAAAGTTTAAGCATCTCAGGTCACTGCCTGCAGAATTTTCAGTCCCTTGCATCACTGGAAAGAATTACTCTCGACAGTTGTAAACGGACACCTCCTTACCCGTGGGGGGTCTCCCCGCTTCGCTGAAGGACATGGAACCGCATAAGTGCAGCGAAGAGCTAAATGCACTGTGCATAGAAATTTTTCAAGTTCGAAAGCTGCACTATCGGTCGATGGAACAGCATATGAATATATCTGCTTGCTACAAATACTTGCATGCATGTGTTGTAGCAGCCCTTTCTGGTGTTTGGTCGTCGAGAGCTTAGGTCGGGTATCCTTTTCCACCATGTCCACTAAGCTGTTCCAATATTCCGTATCCTCTCCATTCCAAAAATATAAGCCATATTTTGATTCGTTAATACGAGCGTTAGACTAATATTTACCCTATTTATATATGGTTATATGACACAATCACAATCATAAGTAACAAACCTTTTACACGAATCCACTGAAATCAAATTTTATGTCACATAAACTACATTTTACCAAACTAGTTATTGGTCCAAGTGTCGTCTTTTACCTGATAAAAATATGTCTTGCATATTGTGATGTAAGGAGTAGGAAATCTCTTGTTTGCGTTGTGCACTGTCTTTTATCAGACAAAAATTCAGCAAATTACTATGTTAGAAAAAGTTAACCAAGTCTTAATTTGACATTTTTATTCTGTGCCAGTGTATTCAGGATCATTCGTACCTTACAGCTTACTATTATTTAGTACAAACACAACTAATTCATGTTGCTATAATCTTTGATACTGAGAGGCCGAGGAACCCAAGCTGGTTCATGTGCGTAACTATCAACGGAATCCTTCAGGAGTAATCGCACGTCAGGTTCAATAAGACGGAGGAAGAACCTTAAGTTGAGAAGCTGATGAGATGCAAAGGAGAGGAGGAATGAAATGGCTGCCTGGCGCCCCTGACCCCTCGGTTTATTCCATAGGAAATCCTAGTCACTGATCAAATGAGTTCCCACTAGATTTTGAGTCATAAAAGCCTAGAGAACATTCTATCGAACATTATAACACCGCTTCTTTTGTTAATGCTTCACCGCTATAATTTTTCTCATGAGCAACATTTCCAAGCAACAATTGATTGCTATCAGGAAGTCTGACCTATTGTAACACTAGATAATTTCCTTGTAACAACCACTGTAGTGGTTGAATCAATTTCACCTAATGAACTTATGCATTACATGCATATTCTGTTGCTTAGCCCAAATTATCAGAAGCAAATTTAAATTCATTATGATATCAACTTGCAGAGCTTTGCTAAAAAAAAATTAGTTGTGCACATATACTAAATTACAGACAGTGTGATCTCGGCTTACCCAACCTTGAGCTCTTCGCCCACGTGCTTTGCCTCAGCTGGCTTTGTCAGATGGACTAGACCATGACATCTTTGTGGCGGCAACTAGGGTGTCCATTGGCAACAGTCTCCATGCCACTTTTTGGGAGGCCAACTGGATCGACGGTGCTCCTTCCACGGTGCAATTTCCCCTGCTTTTCTCTCACCCTCGCCAGAAGAAACAATCCATTGCCAATGCCCACCATTGGGTTCTGGACATCCACGCCCATCAACGCCGAATTCGTGGCTTGGTGTCTACTAGTCTTCTAGCTACTGAGCCCCAACAGTGCTTACTCTGCTCGCTTAACCGCCCTTCGAAGGAAAACTCTGCTCTGTTGCCCCAGTCCATATCTGGCGTGTTTGGGCAAATTCTTCAGTTGGCTCCTTCACTACTGGCCTTGTGTGCTGATCACCTGATGAGGTGCAGCTGGCTAAATTCCTAATTCTGCCCTCTCCGTATCTTGCAGTGGAAAATGGCATGACATCTTTTCTCTGATTGCCTGGTCGCACACGCTATTTGGGACAGAATTTTTTCTATATGGCCATACTTGTTCTTTTGGTGCCATCGGATGCTGCTTCTCGCCGAAGCCTATCGCTCCCTCACCGTTCTCCTCTGTTGGGGTGTGGTGCGAGCTCGAGCAGTGCACAATGCGAGAATCTTCCATGACAGGAGATCATTCATCAACCAGCTGGAGACTTGGATCAAGGATGAGACACTCCAATGAACTTCCTCTTTTATTGGTCAAACTGGATATATTTTGTGACAGTATAGGTCGTAGAATCCTACCAGGAGAAGAGAACATGTACTACAATCTTCCTTACTGAAGCCTGGATGGAACGGTGGCCTATCATGCCAGTGCCCTAACTCCACGACAAGTAGATGGGCGCTGCTGGAATGAAAATACTCAAATCTGAGAGCCAGGTAGCACAGAGCTTCCTCAACAAAGGAAGAAACATATGTCGGATAGAGGACTATAGCTACAAGGAAGAACTTGGATTGCAAATAGAGCAGTTCAGCTCCAAGAAAATATCCCTGCAATATATAAGGCATCCCTGAGTTAAGGGGTGAGAGCTAGATGGTGCCCTAGATTCTGTAGTGAGAACTGATATCTGTAGTCCTACAGATCAACCAGCGCAAATCTACATAGCATAGACAGAGGATTTCAATATTGGACTCCAGCCTTGTGCAAGGAGAGACAAAAAGACGAAGCCAGAACCAAAAATATTTCCATTGCCTAACTACACAACGGTTTACCCAGCACCAAAATACTTGCAAACAATGCCGCCAAGAATTTCTTTTCTGGAAGGGCCTCCACATAAGATTTCAGCCTTGTTGCCATTTTTGTCAAAGGCGTTATCATCTGTCACCTCCGCCACTCAAGTTCAGGCGATGATTGAGGCCTGCTGTATTGCTGTGAATCTTCAGGCTTTATAGAATTTGTAAATGTGCTCCATCCCATGATGTGCGGTATGATGTACTGCACATAAAACAATGTGTTCAGACATTATGAAGAACGGCTTTGATTTTTTAATTACCTAATAAAGGGTGAACCATCTACCGAACTGCTTTTTTTCGTTTCTTTATTATGACAAGAATACTTAGCTATACTATAGGAGTGTCCATGTTTTAGAAGTTCTATATCCGCAGAATGATGGACTAAATGCAGGAAACATACAATGCAGGTTAGACATCTGCTGTCAGTCTGTCGCATGCTGACCTGCTCCACACATAATCGTGGCAGCAAATGGGGTAATGGGTATAAGTCATCGGCCATTTCATATAATAAAAGGATGCACTGTGACAGCATACAGTTAACTCAAACTACTACCTCCAACCCTATCTAGGTGGCGCACGTGTTTTTTGAGATCTAATTTGACCATCAATTTGACTAACAAAACATGGATTATATGTTACAAAATTTTGTACTATTGAATTTGTATTCGAATAAAGCTTTTTTATAACAAGTAAAGTATTATTGGTCAAATTGTTGCTCAAAGTTAAAACATGAAAAACGAGGGCGTCACATCCATTGGGATGGAGGAAGTATAAGTAAATAGTGGTAAAAAAAAACTCCACTCGAAAAATTATAACAAAACTCAAATGGTACGTACATTGAAAGTCGATACAATGACCGCATATTCTCCTCTGGTAATGGGGATGTAAATGCTCTCATCAACGTTCAAAAGACGGTTTTGAACACCTACAAGGAAAAAATTATCACCAGATATTTGGAAACATAGATTCAGATGCAAGTAGAATTTGTCAGAGTAATGGTGACTACATACTGAGGTTGAAAAAGCGACCGTTGCCATCAGGTGTTGGCTCAACCTTTAGAACCTTTCGCACTTTACCTTCATCGCTGTTTGTTATGAATGTATGGAACAATAGTAAGTATCAAGGATTTCTTGATTCACAATACCAGAAGTCAAATCCATAGGCATATATTGAAAAACAATATAAGAACAAAATAAGAATGTGAAGTTGATGGAAGCCGTGATAAGCGATGCTACTGTCAATGCATTTTGGGTAGATTTGATTACAAAATACAAAACTTGAAATATAAAACATTGAATTAACTAGCAACATTTCTTATGGGTCTGACACAAATACAGAACATTGGACAGGTTAACAAACTGGTAATTTGAAATGAAATCACTCCTTTGCCAATTAATAATTTTGAAATGAAATCACTCCTTTGCCAATTAATAATCTTCATTAAAAGAATGAAATACAGTGTCTTCTAGTATTTCCATCCGATTTAAACTATATGATAATGCCAAGATAATGCTAGGCATCAAGTGTACTTGCAAGTTCCAAGACTATTTTACTTCAACACACATTCATAGCGTAAGTGAAGCTTGATATGTTCATACTAATGTCTTTCTAAATCATTAGACTGACAATATAAGGAAATAAGTATGTTGAAGATGCCCATGGAAGTAACAAAAGGTGGCAAAAAGCATGACACGTAGTTTGCTCACAAACTTCTATGAGATAAATCCTCAACAAGGGAAGATGCCTTGAGCAAAATTAGATAGAACAAACAAGACGAACCTCCTCCCCTTGAAAGGGTCATGAAAGAACTCGCACGAATCTGTTGGGCCAAGAGTAAGCAAGGTTCCCATCTCCCACACAGATAATGAGAACACCTGCACCACAACCAAACAAGTTCGTGTAAAGGACATGACATGGATATCTCCAATCGCTAGGCTTAATTTGAGCTGTTGCAAACATTAGCATCTGAGCCTCCGGAAGTTTTAACAGAGGAACCAAACAAACAAATAGAACCTATAATACATGCTTCCAACTTTGAAATATTTAACTTACAAACCAGCAACTATCCAGTCAGGACTCAGGAGTCAGCTCTAATAGGCAGGAAACGATTGATAGCTTCATTCATGTTTGCACTACTTGATTATGTCAACATTCTCTTATGTGTCATGGAAGAAATGTGAACTCAACACCTATCTCGAAGAAGTACTCCCTCCGTTCAGAAATATAAGACAATCTAGCTTTGTGAAACCAATGTATCTAGACGTCTTTTAGTGTATAGGTTCACTTCGAACCTCTACGAACCTATACACTAAAAGACGTCTAGATACATTCGATTCACAAAGCTAAAACGTCTTATATTTCCGAACGGAGGGAGTAGATAATTGCCCGTCTCAGAAATAGCAGCCACTTAAATATTGTGTAACTTGGCACAGAAATGAACAAACATTTTAATCGGAAATTAGACAGAGTAGAGCAGAAGGCCAGTATACCTGCTTGCGAGTCCAATCATACTGCCGGGCCGCCACGGCGGGGGCGAACTGGAGCAGCACGAACCCCTCCTTGGCCACCTTGTGCGCCCCGGACTGCAAATCCCGAAGTCACGGAGCACCCATCAATACAGGAACAAGAAAGGGCAGAAGCCGCACGGCCAATGGCGCGCAATTCAACCTACTTCGAGCGGCACGAACTGCGGCGGCCTCGGGTCGAAGGCCAGCGCCGCCTTGCCCTTGTAGATGCTGTAGCTGGCGAACACCCTCCCGCTCTGGCCCCCTTGCGTCGGCGTTGGAGGGGGTTGCCCGTACGGGTCCCGCTGCGGCGGCGGCGGCGGGGCCCGGGGGTCGAAGTAGTCGGAGTGGCGCGCGTTGACGACGGAGCAGACGGAGGAGGGTGGCGCCCTGGAGGAGAGGGGCGAGGCAAGGGAGAGTGCCTTGGCCTGGTGCGGCAGAAGGGAGAGGGCCTGGAGCGGGGGCGCCGGCGACGGGAGCGAGAGGGAGAGCGGCGGTGGCATTTCGCCGAACGGGTTGGGGACGACGACGGCGGGCGGGCGGGCGAGTGGGTGGGTGTGGTCGGCCGAGAAGGGTTTGTTTCGTTGGGGAGGGGTTTATCCTGTGGTGTTGCTTGGGCGGTGGTCAGGCTGTGGGTAACATCCGGCCGTTACGTTATCGTCTCTGGGGCAATGGAGACATCAGACATGGGGCCACTTGGCACAGAGCTCAGTTCACGATTACCCCGTTACCCTGTACTCGCGATTTTCAGGCTTTAGGATGTCGGCGCACATCAGCGCCCTTAAATCCACCTGTAAAACCGAAATTCGAAAATCCCTGAAAAGATCAACTCGCGTGTTCGTTGTTCATCGTTCATACATACAATACATAGCAAAATTACACTAAAAACAAAAATAGAAGAGGAGATCTCGCCGGAGGACGCCACCGTGTCCTCAAATGGCCAAAATCCGAGCTCTTTGCGTCTCGCCGGAGCGTCTCGCTACCGACCTAGTCGTCGAGAACGCCGATGTCCAGCTCCATGGCACAACAGAATAGAAAAAATAACCTCTTTTCAAAAGGATTTCACAAAATGAACTCCGGCCAAAAGTATTTCATGCCACTAACCCTTTTTGTAGCGCCCAACAGCTAGACGCTATACTCTATAGTATAGCTCCCATGGCATAGGCGCTATGCCCCACCAGCCGATGGCGCTCACTTCGGCTGGCCCCGCCAGGCCGAGGAATATTAATTACAGCGCCTAGGTGCTACGCCCCTAAGTGTAGCGCCTTTCCCTTAGGCGCTACACTTCGGGACATAGCCCTAGCCGCGCGACCCCCTCCCCACCCGACCCAGTCCTTTCCAGCTCGTCCCAAGAATAAAGAAGAACAAGGCAGCGGCCCTCTCTCCCCCTTCCTCAAATCCCTCAGACTGGAAGATTATTTGGTGGATTTTGACCCCCTCCCCAGCTGCTATAGGTACCCTCCCTCAATTCCCCCTGTTTTGAACGATTGAAATCTTTCATTTTGGTGGGATTTGGGTTGAAACCCTAGAAATTCGATTTGGGAAGAAATGTTTGGAAATTTATTGGGTCCATTAGACAATGTTGGGTAGAATGGTGACTAAGAAGCATTTAGTTAGGTTTAGGGTTCTTGGAATGTTAGAGTTTGGTTTATTGGAATGTTATGGATAGGGTTAGGGTTTGCTCATGTAAGGGAGGGTGTTCTTGTTAGATAAATTGTTTGATAATGTGACTAGTATATTTTTGTTCATCTTGCCATGGGTAGTTAATGACCATATTCTCCAATGTGTTAGGTATGGCAAGAATTGTTCATGTTCATCATGTGGACAAAGATGCATTTTTGAAAGGCAACATAGAACCGGACCCGAATGAGCTATACATGGTGTTTGAGCATAGTCCCACCTACGCCGAGATCTTGTAGCAAGTTAGGATAGAATTGAAATGGATGGACCCAAGTGATGTTGTTGAGTTGGAGGGAAGACATAATGTGAGTTTGGGAATGCATATCTGTTGGAAGACCATGCATATTTCTTCCGAGGCCCGTTGGGTTGCATACAAGGAGGTGGTGGTCGAATCACTGGACAAGGCTCTTGAGCTATTTCCCACCAAGAAGGTTGATAGTTTGTTGACTTTGGACTTGAACCATCGTGCCTCCCCATTGGATTCTAGGAGTCCTCCACCCTTCAACCGAGAGGTATTGAGTGACCCTCCTTTGACCCAAACATTGAGCCTAATTTCAAAGGACCAAGATGAAGTATTGGAAGAGAACAATGATGATTATGGGCAAGATGAGAATGAGGTTGAGCTCCATGATAACAATGTTGGAGATTTGGACAAATATATTACGCAAGAGAACATGGACCATTACATCCCCTATACTTGAGGCTATGCATCGGACTCGGATGATGATGGTCCCAAATAAGAACTTGACGAGGATGGGTTCACGGCTAGAGAGGCCGAAATCCACGATACCATATTGGGGCAGGACCATTGGGTATCTTTATTTCGTGATGTTAGTCTCGCGGATGAAGCCACGGTTGATGGTGGCAAGGGCGTAGTGCTTGGACCAAGGACAAGTTCGTACCGAGATGGTTATCAAGAGAATAATGGGATTTCTCTCGGATCGAGATTCAAGACCTTGCTAATTTAAGCAATGGATTAAGGACTTCTCGGTTAAGCATCATCGTCCTTACACGGTGGTGCACTCGGACGTGAAGAAGCGTTACCCGGTTAAATGTGAGCAGGATAGATGTCCTTGGATTGTGCGTGCAAGACCATTCAAGGGAGGTACCGATTGGCACATATCTAGTTGTGTATCAACTCACATGTGTCGAGGCCCGACGGTGGATGACAAGGATGTGAAGAATGAGCATCGACAACTCATCTCCGAGTTCATTGCTTATAGGCTTTCCAATGACATCAAGTCATTTCCAATAATGAGCATCAAGATGGTCATGGAGCTTGTGAAAGCCGTCTTTCACTATGAGGTGAAGTACGGGAAGGCATGGAAGGCGAAGCAAGCCGCATTCAAGATGTTGTATGGTGATTGGGAGGAATCTTATAACCGAATCCTTAGGTTGTTGTTAGCGATGGCCAATGCTAACCCGGGCATGATTCATATCATTGAACCTTATGGGAACAAGACAAGAATAGTAAACGGAAGAACCGTTCGAGTATTTGGCCGTGCATTTTGGGGTTTCGAGCAATGTGTTCGGGCTTTTGAACATTGTAGGCCTGTTGTATCCGTTGATGGCACCTTCTTGACTGGACAATACAAGGGCACTATCTTGATTGCAATAGCTAACGATGCCAACAACCGGTTGGTTCCTTTGGCGTTTGCTTTAGTGGAGGCAGAAAACAATGAAAATTGGGAGTGGTTCTTCCACATTTTGAGAACCAAGGTGTTACCCACTCGAAGGGAAATATGTGTCATCTCGGATCGTCATCAAGGAATTCTCAATGCGGTGAATATTGACATTCCCGAGCATGCTCTATTGCACCATCGATGGTGCATGAGACATTTTGTTTCAAACTTCTATAGGGCATGCAAGAGCAAGGACTTGTCCGATGATCTACAAGATTGTTCCCTCGCTTTCACGGAACACCATTTCTCAAACTTGTACAACAAATTGTTCCATAACAAAGAACTCAATACGGGGGCAAATAGTTTCTCCTTAGGAACATTGGAGATATGGGAAAGTGTGCACGAGCTTTCGATGCCGGTGGCTGAAGGTACGGTCAAATGACAAGCAACATGGCAGAATGCTTCAACAAGTTGCTCAAAGATGTCCGTGCATTGCTCGTCATGGCAATAGTCCAATATACATTCGACATGTTGAATGAGTATTTTCTAAAATACTAGCTGAAACAGATAGGCAGATTGCGGGAGAGTACAAGAACAAGCATAAATACAAGTACCCACCTAAGGTTGACGATTGGATGGAATTTCAGTCAAGCAAAGCAGATTCCCAAGTTGTCATGGAATTTGATAATGATGAGCTAATTTACCAAGTTACGGGGCCGGGAGGAACCACGGCTGATGGTGTCCAACACGGAGGTCGTGCGTTCAAGGTCTCGCTTGATACTTGTGAGTGCACATGCGGAAGGCCATTGTTGCTTCATCTTGTGTGCTCGCACTTGCTAACCGCTGCTCGTAGACGACATTTGGACTATAATAATCCGCTCACGGTGAGAGAATCCAAGTTCTCTATCGAGACTACTAAGAAGACATGGGCCCATCGATTTCACCCATACCTGGACCAATCACAATGGCCGGAGTACCATGGAATTCAACTATGGCCTGATCCGGATGGAAGGTTCTCATGCTAACTAACCTATGAATCTCCTTATCGGTGTCCTTATACACGGGAGGGTGAGCCTGGAACAACCCGAACTGCCTCATAACACGGTGTGGCAGATGGTACTCAAACGCCCATTGCAAATTAATGGGCAGCACATGAGCCAAAGATTCTTTTCCTCCAAACACTTTGGGTTAAGATCAAACCCGGGAGCAACACCAAAATCGTCCCCGTAACCATAAGGCTCCCAATCCACCTGCAACATATCACAAGAACATGTTTCTTGTATATTTCGACTAGTGGGTAAAACATTCTAGGAAGTGATGTAAAGACAAACATTTACCTACTCAGGCGTAAGCGCATCGAACTCGTTTGTTTACTTCATGTACATGGCATCAACATCGCTAGTCATCTCTGACACGACGTCCCACTTGTAAGCCCAAGTGGGTAAGCGTAGAGGGTGTCTCCCAAACTCTGGACAAGGAAGGTAGCCCACCTCCTTTGGGCGCCCTACTGGTAAACGCTCCCAGCTCCATACTGAGAGGAGAACCATAGCACCACCTATTCCAGCGTTGGCGCTTGACCTACAACAAGCATCATCCAACTGCAAGTAAAGTAAAAATGTCAGGATATGATATGTGTGGATTGGAAATGTACAAATGACGGCGGCGTAAACACGTGATTACCTGCCGGTACAAGTAGGCAAGAGCCGCCGAACCCCAGCTAAAATTGCTATCAAAGTGCATTAGAGCCTTCAGCCACATCCACTGAGCGATCCTACCTCCGCTGTCAGCAAACAAAGTCCTGGAGAGGACATACCACATGTACACACGAGCATGTGTCTCGATCACCTCAACCTCGGCTGGCTCCAGGCAATGCGCAAAGTTCTCCACAATCCACACGTATGTCTCACCTGCTGGGACTCTATCTTTACTCTTATCTTCATGTTCTACAGGAGCTATACCAATAAGTAGCTGCATCTCATGGCCCCGCCCGTCAGAATCTGTGTTCATACACAAAGGGTTCCCCGTGATAGGAAGCCCAAAGATCATGGAAATATCCTGAAGGGTGGGGGTGATCTCGCTAGTCCGGAGGTGGAAAGTGTGCGTCTCCGGCCTCCACTGGTCGACAAGTGCGGTGATGGAAGCTGCGTTGAGGTTTGGTGTCGACCGGGTCACAAGCGTGATGAAAGGGAGGAGGCCTAGCTGCTGGATGTACGGAGTGTACCGCTCAGCGTACGGCATCTCACTCGAGGATGCGCCATGAGACCGAATCTTCAGGGGACCTAGCTTCTGCATACATACAAGTCAAAAGATTATGCTTCTTTACGGGTCCAACACAATTGAATCAATAGAAAAATTAAAACAAACAAGTCCAGCATGGTTTTATTACCATATGCTTCTCCGCCATCAAGTATGCCCGGTTTTTTATATCATAGTAATCATCAAGTAGCCACACCATCCTACAAATATATTCCAAACATCAATAAATATGTGAGTGGTTCATCATATGTGGCCATTGTTTAAATTTCTACAAGAAACTAAAAAGGATATGGGAGCATATTATTGGAACGTTTATACAAATCCATATACAACCATCATATGTGGCCATTGTTTCAATTTCTACAAAAACTACAAACGATACGGGAGCATATTATTGGAACATTTATACAAATCCATATACAACCATAATATACAAATCAAACAACACATTGTCATTCCCCAACAAATACAACTAACAGACAACTACTAAGTAACCAAAAAAACATGAAAAAATCGGCCTAAACATGAATCCATCTAGACCTAGGGTTCCAAGCAAATAAGCCTAAAATGTGCAAGATTATTTGGATGAAAAAGAGGGGATCGAGGAGAATACCTTGAGGGGGAGATTGGGGAGCAAATCCACGGAGAAATCCTTCAGATCTGTTGGTTTTTAGGGGTGGATTTGAGAGGGGGAGAGAGGAACCACCATGTGTTCTTCTCTGTTCATGGGAGCGAGTGGGTCGGGGTGGGGGAGGGAGGCCGCTGATACGTTGGAAATGTATCTATAATTTTTGATGTTCCATGCTTGTTTTATATCTACTTTCTTATGTTTTGTCCACACTTTGGAGTATTTTACACATTTTCTAGAACTAACCTATTAACAAGATGCCACAGTGCCAGTTGCATGTTTTCTTCTGCTTTTGGTTCCAGAAAAGCCATAAAATGAATATTCTCGGAATTGGACCGGACAAAAGCCAGAGTCGATATTTTACCGGAAGACTCACGGAGCCAGAAGACGAGACGGAGAGGGGCCAGGGGCTGTCCACACCATGTGGTGGTGCGGGTCCCCCTGGTAGCGCCACCAGGTGGTGTGGGCCCCTGGTCCACCCTCTGACATCGGCCCTTCGCCTATAAGAAGCCTCCCGATGAGAAAACCCTAAATCATCCAGCCTCTAGCCATGAAAAGTTCTGCAGCGCCGCCGCCACCGAAGGGGAGATTCGGGGGACAGAAAGTCTCTATTCCGGCACCCTGTCGGGATGGGGAAGTGCCCCCGGAGCCATCTCCATCGATCTCCACCACCATCTCCATCGCTGTTGTTGATTCCCATGATGATGAGGGAGTAGTTCTTCCTCGAGGCTAAGGGTTCTACCGGTAGATATGTATTCATCTCTCTCTCTATGCATGATCATATTGTGATCATGAGCTTTGTAATCAAGTAGACCTACCTTGCTACTCAAGTGCTTTAATAGATCTCTGGCTCTCCCCACGTGTGTGAAAGTGATAGCGTGCACACCATGGTACCACTTAGGCTAGAGATTACAAATACTTGTTATGAGTTATATTTGGAGTTGGATGTCTCTATGAAATTGTGGTGTTTGTTGGAACCATCTAGTGCTCAAGGTGATAGTGAGGGGTTATCTAGATGGGGAAAACGAACTTTGAGGAGTGTTGTTATAGCCCTACCATGGATTAGAGTGTCCAACCGGAGAGTAGTTCAGAGTAGTATCATAAAGAGAAGATATTTATATGAGAGTGTTCACTAGTGAAAGTATGATCCCTAGGCCTTGTTTCTAAGCATTGAAACACCGTTTGCAACTAGATCTGTTACATGTTTGCTTGCTTCCATCTTTATTTCAGATTGCCTTTAGTCTCTTCCTACCCGTCAAGCTCTTTTCTAGCACTGTTACCACTTATAATTATCCATACCACTTGTATTTCACTATCTCTTCACCGAACTAGTGCACCTATACACCTGACAAGTGTATTGGGTGTGTTGGGGACACAAGAGACTTCTTGTATCTTGATTGCAGGGTTGCTTGAGAGGGATACCTTTGACCACTTCCTCCCTGAGTTTGAAAAACCTTGGGTAGTCCACTTAAGGGAAACTTGCTGTTGTTCTACAAACCTCTGTACTTGGAGGCCTAACAACTGTCTACAAGAATAGAAGTGCGTAGACATCAAGCTATTTTCTGGCGCCGTTGCCGGGGAGGTAAGGTAAAAGGTACTCACATCCTCCGGTGTGAGTGCTTGAAGTTATTTCCTTTCTATTATGTAATTATATATTTTTGTTTCTTTTTTTCACTAGTTAGGCTTAATGGAAAACAACAACAAAATTAGAGAGCTTTTTAGTATTTTTCCTAAGGTAGAACATGAATGGTTTGAACAGAAAATTAAAAAACCCATGGAACTTTCTTTGCATGCTAATAGAAATGTTATTAGTATGAATCTTTTGAACACCTTTGTTACTAATTCTATGGAAACGTCTAAGCTTGGGGAAGTTAGTTTTTATGAAAATGATCTTTTTAGTTCCCCAGCTTTAAAGAAGAAAGTTTGCTCTGATGATACTTTATCTCCCATATGTGGTAATTCTAATGATACTTGTGATATTTTAAATCCACATACTAAAAACGTCCATTTTCAAATACCTATGAAAATTGTTGAACGTGTTATGAATAACTGTTATTTTGGAGATGGAACTGTCCATCCTGGTGATCATTTACCCTTTATACATGAATTATGCGAGTTGTTCAAGTGTGCAGGTATTTCAATGAACCAAGTTAAGAGGAAGCTATTCCCTTTATCACTCAAGGGCAAAGCAAGGGAGTGGTATGAGCTACTAGGTGATCCTCATCATTTGGAGTGGAAGGAACTTGAATATCTCTTTTACTCTAAATTTTATCCTCCTCATGAAATTCATAAAGATAGGAATTACATTTATAATTTTCATCCACATGATGGAGAAAGTATTGCCCAAGCATGGGGGAGATTGAAGTCACTAATGCTCAAATGTCCCATTCATGAGCTCCCCAGTAATATTGTTATTAATAATTTTTATGCAAGGCTTTCAGGACATTACAAGGACTATCAAGATACTTGTTTAGAGGGATCCTTCACAAGTGAGGAGGTCAAAGCTAAGTGGGATCTTCTTGAAACAATTCAAAGCAATACCAAAGATTGGGATAACGACAAAGGTAAAGAACCGGGTATAAACTATGAGTATGATTACATTAAGTCTTTTGCTGAAACTACTGATTTTCATGAGCTTAGTGCTAAATATGGTCTTGATCCTCAAATTCTTGTTGATTGTTGTAGAGCCTTTGCTTCTCATATTAATGCTCCTAAAGAAAAATGGGACATGTATCATGAGCCTTTTAAAGACACTTGCATGGAAAATGAAATTGTTATTAATGATAGCAATAAACATGCTCAAACCTCTGAAAGTACTACTTATTATAAGCATGTTAATTTTTGTGGAATACATAGATCTTGTGAGAATAATCAAATTGAAGAAGAATATTGTATCACCCACAGGAATGAAAAAACTAGAACATGGTATAAGGCTCTAAATGATCTTGGTAAAAAAGTTTGTGCCCTCTATCCTTTTATTTGTGAACTTTGCTTTGAAGTGGGGCATTTCAATTTTCAATGCTCAGGCCATAATAATAGACCTTCTAATCCAATGAGTACTGTAAGTTTGTATTGTGATGACATGATCACTCCTAATCAACATGATGAACTTACATTATTTTTGGGGTGTGAAGAGTTATCAAGAAAAACCTATTTGGTAGATATGGGTGCTTTTGATATGAATAGCGTCCTGCATGGTTGTCATCTTTATTGTGTTGATAATTGCCACACAAATACTTACATACAAAATATTATAAAAGATGAGATTTTACCAAAATATGATAGGACTAATATGTGTTTTGATCTTATTAATGAAAAGGAGGAATCCTCCAAAGTTTCTTCTATTGTCTCTAACAATAAACCAGGGGATATGGAGAAGCTTCCTTTCAAGCCTCTCCCTCTTAAAGAGAAGAAGAAAAAGAAGAAAAGGAGGAGTAAAAGGAGAGAGGAAACGGTATTTTACCCTAAGCACGTTGCTCCTATTATAGTTTTTGATGAGTCTGAACTCGATGATGTTCCTATGCCTATTACCTATAGTAGTGATCATGATTGGGAAAAGCACACTACTTTTGATATTGAAAATCTCTTCGGTACCAATTTTGAAAATGATGATGTTAATAATTGCTGCAGTATTAGTATTATCCATGTTCCTTCCAATGAACACACTTTGGAAGATAACTATTCTATTGCTTATGATGATACTATACCTCCAATATATGATGATCACAATGATGAAAATGATATTTTCAGTCCACCTACTATTGAGGAGAAAATTAATTATGATTATAATATGCCTCCTATATTTGATGATTATGGTGATGAGAATAATAAAGATAGCTATTTTGTTGAATTTGCTCCCACTATAATTAATAAGAATAACTATGTTTATGTGGGGAGTATTAATTCTTTTATGCATGTGGCTCATGATAATAATGTTTTATGTGATAGTTATATTGTTAATTTTATTCATGATGCTACAGAAAAGTTATTATGAGAGAGGGAAACATGGTCTTATGCATCTCAATAATATTAAGTTTCCCCTCTTTATGTTGAAAGTCTTAAAGTTGCACTTGTTTTTCTTTACTATGATTGTTGCTTTGTGCTTTCATGACTTGTTTCTTTACAAGATTCCTATGCATAGGAAGTGGGTTAGACTTAAATGTGCTTTGAATTTTCTTCTTGATGCTCTCTTTTACTTCAATTCATATTTATTACTTGAGCATCTTCTCAAACTATCATGCCTAACTTCAAGGCGTTAAAGAAAAGTACTTCTTGGGAGATAACCCAATAGTTTTCTTGAGTCTTGGAAGTTATTGCCTCTGTAATAACCTCTCCTTATTATTTTTATGTAGTTTTTGTGCCAAGAGTAACCTCTAATGAGAGAAGTAAGATTTGGGAAAGTTGCTGTCCCGACACAGATTTTTGTGCTTCACTTTAAAATTCGTGAAAAATCTCTGTATGTTGGATTGAGCTGTAATTTTCTGTGCTTCTGCCCCAGGTTGTTATCCAACTTTCGTTAGTTCAACACTTTTCTATTTGAGCAACAGAAGGTCTTCGAAAAAATTGGTTTTTACCTGTTGGTCTGTTTTGACAGATTTCTACCATTATTTGCATTTGCCTCTTAATCTCTTTCTCTTTGAGTTCTATTTGATCATTTGAACTTTTTAAAGGAAGTGATACAGTAGCTTTTTTTAATGGAAGTTATACTGGTGTTGGAACTGAATCAAAAGACTTATTATCTTGAGTACACTAATGTTGCTAATGAAGATTGTGTGAAGTTTTGTATGAAGGAAAAATTTCAGGTGTAAGGGAAGAATGATGTAATGAGATGAAGAATGGACTAAAGCTCAAGCTTGGGGATGCCAGCCGTGTCACCCCAAGAAATATCCAAGAAGTACAAGCGTCAAAGCTTGGGGATGCCCAAGGCATCCCCTTCTTCATCAATAAAAATTTCAGGTTTCTTCCAAACACTTCATTTTTATTGTTTCATGCACAGTTGTGTTGTTCTTGGAGCGTCTTTGTTTTTTGTTTTTGGTTTTCGTTTTCTTGGTTTGCTTAGTTTGCTTGAATAAGTTGGTTGGATCCCAGCACTTATTTTGGAGAGAGACACACTCTATTTTCATTGCCTAGAACACTCTAGTTTTCATTCTTATTGTCTTGTGAGTGTTCTCTTTTGCTAGCACTGTGTTTAGCCTTAGTTTTCTTGTGCTTTCAGCTTAGAACTTTTTATTTATTATTTGTGGATTTGTGAGACAAGCTCACCGATCTTTATTTATTATTATCTTTGTGAGTTGTTTCAAATAAGTCGTTTGGTGTTGGAAAAGAGTAGGAAGCTTCATGCTTATAGTGGTACAAAAGGGAGCTTGTTTTGGCTGTGGCTTAGACTTTATCATGTCATGCTAGATGTTGCTTTGACCTTATGCTTAGTGATTATTTCTGTAGCATGACTTGTTCCAAACAATTGAGATTGCTTAATGTGCCTTGAAAGAATCATGCATTGTTTTAGCATACAAAAGCATAATAATGTGGTATTCTCTTTTGATGCTTTGTTTGGGTTGACTTGGCACATGCTCACACCATGTTATGACTATGAACCAATCACCTTAGCCTCTATGATCATTTAGTTTTCGACTTGTAATATCACTTTATGCTTTGATTGATAATGTTTTGTCGCTCTGCATGATTATGTCCATTATTGCTCTCTTAGTTGGTCACTCCCAGTCTTTTGCTAGCCTCCATACCAAGTATGAGTTCCACTCATGCATCCAACTCCAAATAAAACCAAGTTATTCCAAAGAGTCCACCATACCTACCTATTAGCATATTGCTATTCCAAGTATATTCTTGTTTTATCTATCTTCCAAATTAAACTTGTTATGTGAAAATTAGTGATTAAAGGTCTCACAAACTTGATGGCACACTTTACTTTTCTTGCCCCTAATAAACTTGAACCATTGTGTCGTCTATGTTGTATATGCTTGCACTTATACGTTGGGATTAGCAGAACCATGCTGTCATGGGAAACGCTTTAAACATTGAACTTGTACATTGTACCCAGTTGATATCATGCTCTTTTGTTTATGGATGTCGTCGGTGTGAAATGAAAGTGGAGCTTGTAAGTCCATGGATTTATGTATGTGTGTTAGAGAAATGCCTGGGCCACTAGCCTAAGACATGCCTAATCATGGTGGAAACTTGAAGCATCACCATAGTGAGCAATCTATGAAGCATTCTTCTTATAAAAAAAGAGATAGAGATTGAGAAAAAGAAAAAAAAGATGAGAAAAGAGGAAAGAGAGAAAAAAGCACCATTTTCCCATGGTAAATAAGAAGATTGCTGAGATGCTCATTGTCTGCTTGCCTTGTCATTTTGATTATGGGATAGCTCCTGTATCATGTGCAAGGGGTACCCCGTTGGCGGTTCTCTATGATACACATGTACATACTATGACAAGAACTTACCGGCAACTAAACTTGAGTAGCATGAGGAGCGACCCTCGTATTCAAGGGACATGAGATTGCCAACTTATACTTTGTCAAGCATATACTCCATAGTTTGTTCACTTTAACCTTAATCGCCATGGAGATCACCGGTGTTATTCGTCGACAAGAAAGATGGAGGCAACCGTCTGTGCACAGATTACAGAGAGTTGAATGACGTTACCATCAAGAACAAGTACCCCTTGCCAAAGATAGAGGATTTATTTGATCAGTTGACTGGAGCCCAGGTATTCTCAGATGTTTCGTTGTCAGATGTTTTTCAAACAACTTATGAAATGAATGATGAATCTTGACTTGACCACAACAGGGTTGTGTTTATGACAATAGCTTCCCAACTTAAGTGATTCTAGAACTTTACTTTATCTTTCTTTGCTTCTGAACTCAGCTTAGGTTTCAAACTTAACCTTATAGTAAACATAGAGTTAACACTTTGACTTAGAACTATATTACTTGTTAGTGGTAGTTTGCGAGTACTTAAAGAGTACTCATGGCTTTTGTCCCTGGCTATTCTCATGGCCAGACTATGAAGGAGACTATCAAGATGATGGCCAGCAGGACGACTATGATAACTAGGACTATCTGCCTTCGTCAGCATTGCCTATGCCCCTAAAGATGGACCCCACCGCTACGCTTATCTTTTATTTCCGCTGCTTGTTATATTAATGACTGGATCATGAGATCCTTATTTGTGTAAGACCTTATGTATGGTTTGTAATGGATGATGTACTGTGATATCCAATCCGTTATGTCTCGCAAAAATGGTAATCCTGGGATTGCGAGGTATGGCATAATGGGCATCTGGGATTAAAAATCCGGGTGTTGACATTTCCTCTTTTCATAAATCTCTTTTTTTTTCTTTTTCTCAATTATTATCTCTCTTTTTTTATAAGAAGAATGCTTCATAGATATCATTATGGTTACGCTGCAGGTTTCCACCATGTCAGCATGGATTAGACCAGCGGCCCAGGCGTTTCTCTAAGACACATACATAACTCCATGGACTTACAAGCCCCCCTTTTATTTCACACCGACGACATCCGCAGACAAAAGAGCAAGGTATCCACTAGGTATATATTTACAAGTGTTGAAAGCGTTCCCCGTGACAACACGGTTCTGCTAATCCCTAGCCTATAATTTGTAGGCATATAACTTTCATGGAGAGTTCACAATGGTTTAGGTTTATTAAGTGCAGGAAATAAAGTGTGCCATCAAGTTCGTGAGAGCTTTACTAACTAACTTTCTCATAACAAGCAAACATTTTATTCGGAAGAAAACAAGGCATAGTGAATATGCACGGAAGTAGCAAATGATGCTAATGGGTAGGTATGGTGGACACTTTGGAAATATTTGGTTTACGGGAGTTGGAAACATGAGTAAAACACTAAGTGGGAGTGAAGGCTAGCAATAGTGAGGGAGCAACAAACGAGAGAGCAATAGCTGTCATTATCATGCTTGCAACAAAACAGGACTACTCATGGCATGAAAGTGATTCAAGATCCTCAAGGCAAAATAATTCATCGAGGCTCAACTGATTATTACAGTCATGTGCATGCGTGAGCATGTGCCAAGTCAATTCAAATGAAACATTCAGAGGAGGATACCACGGTGGCATACCAATTTATGAATAGAGCAATGCAAGCAAACATTTATAAGACATGCTACAAACTATTAGCGAGCTGGAGCTAATCATAAGAAAGCAAGAACTACTAAGCATCCAAAGAAAACATACACTCTACATGAACGGACTAAGCATGCTCACAGTGATGAGTATATGTACAAAAATGAAGACAAATAGAGTTCGTTACCAGCCTCTTACCACGCCTCAAGTTGTCAGTAATCCTCATTATTGCTCTTCACTTGTGTGGCTTGAATAATAATATGAAACCAATATTCCACTAAGAACTGCCGAACCCTGTAGCAAACTCACAAGCAATTATGAATGCATTGAATCTTTTATGGGAACTGATGACTTTCAAAATATTAAAAATGCTTATGGTCTAGACTCTCAAGCTTTTGCTTCTTATTTTAAGGCTTTTGCTTCCTACATTGAAGTGCCTAAAAAGAAGTGGAATAAGTATCATGAACCTTATAAAGATGTTGCTAAGAGTGTTCCTGCAAATACTGAAGTTTATACTGCTAATCATGTTTTACCTAAACCTTATATTGAGAAAATTCCTTTCCCAGTTAAGATGAAGGAACATTCTATGATAGCTAGTATGGTTAATGAAAGTATGAATAAAGCTGTTGAACCTGATAAACAAATGGTTGATGAACCTATAATAGCAAATGTGAAAGACTTTGTTACTAAATATGAAAAGGAGGGACACCCTATCCTTTGTAAGGATACCTCTAATATTGTTTCACAAAGTAGTGTTATGAGAGCTAGTATTCCCGTGTTTCTGTTAGAATAAGTGATCATTGCTATGATGGTCCTTGTGATAGCTATATTGTTAAGTTTATGCATGACACTGAAAGCTACTATGAGAGAGGGAAAAGTGTTCTTATATATCTCAATAATATCAAGTTTCCTCGTTTTATGCTGAAAGTTTTTATGTTGCACTTCTTTTGCCTTCTTATGCAAGTAGCCTTTGGTTTCAACAACTTGTTTGTTTACAAAATTCCCTTGCATAGGAAGTGGGTTAGACTTAAATGTGTGTGTGTGTTTTTGCTTCTTAATGCTCCCTTTCACTTCAATTCATATTCCTGAGTGAGCATCTCCAAAATTATCATGCCCATCTTAATGGCTATAAAGAAAGAGCTTTATGGGAGACAACCCAATTTGTTTTTGCTTTCAGTTTGTTTTTGTTTCTTTGAGTCTTGGAAGTTATTACTTTGGTAATAACCGCTCCTTATCCGTTTTGTTTGGTTTTTGTGTCAAGATCAACCTCTAATGAGAGAGAAGTAAGATTTGGGAAGTTGCTGTCCCGAAACAGATTTTTGGTGCTTCACCGTAAAAATGCGTGAGAGATCTCTGTATGTCGGATTAAGCTGTAATTTTTTGTGCTTATGCCCCAGGTTGTTATTTAACTTTCGTTAGTTTTGCACTTTTTGATTTGAGCAACAGAAGATTTTCTAAAAAATTGATCTTTACCTGCTGGTCTGTTTTGACAGATTTTGCCACTCTTGCATTTGCTTCTTTATTCGATTTCCTTTTTGAATTATTTTTGGGTTTTCAGAAGGAGTTCTACAGTAGCTTATGTTTTGATGGTTTTCAGTTGAAGTTGGACTCAAAAGGTTTTATCACTTCACTTATACTAATGTTGCTAATGAGAACTGTGTGAAGTTTTGTGTGAAAGAAATTTCCAGGAAGTGGAGACAATGGTGTAATAAGGAAGAGAAGGGTTTTATGACTCAAGTAATAAGTGTATGACGATGAAGATATTGATGTTATTCAAGTGATGACTCCGGAAGAATCTACTAAATACCAAATTCAGAGACCTGCAGAGTCCGTTTCCAAATAGGTAATAGTTCTGGTAAGAAAAGTTCCGCAAAAATACAATCCAACTATACTTTTGCAGTTTTCAGTTAATAAGGAAAGTTACGAAGCGAAAAAGGGACGAAACCGGAGCCAGGGTGGCTCACACCACCCTGTGGCGTGGGCCCACCCTTGGCCGCGTCACCAGGTGGTGAGGCCACCCCAGACTCCGCCTTCGACCCGTTTTCACCCAGTACCTTCCTCTTGTTATGAAACTTCGTAATATATAACCCCCCAGATCCCCTGAGGTTCGTATATCGTGTTTTTGTCGTATTTTTGTTTCGATCTGTTTCTACCAGGTAAAATCCTAGATTTGTAGCCTCAATGTCTTCCACTGGATCAGTTGAGGGAGATTCCTTGGAAGATATCATCAACCCATACATGAGAGAATTGAAGGTTCATCCCAAGGAGTTATTGCTCGAAGGTGGGGAGGTTCGGATTAAAGAGGTTCAAGGCCCTAAAGGTGAAGGAAGTCTGGAGGGTAGGATGGAAGCACTGGAGCAAGAAGTCTGGAGGTTTTATCACTTCACTTATACTAATGTTGCTAATGAGAACTGTGTGAAGTTTTGTGTGAAAGAAATTTCCAGGAAGTGGAGATAATGGTGTAATAAGGAAAAGAAGGGTTTTATGACTCAAATAATAAGTGTATGAAGATGAAGATATTGATGATTCAAGTGGTGACTCCGGAAGGATCCACTAAATACCAAATTCAGAGACCTGCAGAGTCCGTTTCCAACTAGGTAACAGTTCTGGTAAGAAAAGTTCTGCGAAAATACAATCCAACTATATTTTTGCAGTTTTTAGTCAATAAGGAAAGCTACGAAGCGAAAAAGGGACAGAAACGGAGCCAGGGTGGCTCACACCACCCTGTGGCGCGGGCCCACCCCTGGCCGCGCCACCAGGTGGTGAGTCCGCCCTGGACTCCACCTCCGACTCGTTTTCTCCCAATACCTTCCTTTTGATATGAAACTTTGTAATATATATTCCCCCGGATCTCCCGAGGTTCGTATATCGTATTTTCGTCATGTTTTTGTTTCGATCTGTTTCTGCCAGGACATACTCTTTGAAGATTTAGAAGCACAATGGTGTTCGCCAAGGATAAAGGGAATGAGCCTATGGAGGAAGACCTCCAAGACCCCGAGAAGGAGAAGGAGATGAAAAGTGAAGATGAAGAAGAGGAAAAGCACATAGACACTACCATTGCAAGCATTGGAGTGGTGGCGAACCCTGCCAGGCTCAGAAGGACTGCACGGATGCAGACTGGGGGGAAAGCTCCTCGTCACAGTTTGGCTCCACGGTCACCTTCTCCAAGCACCAAGAGTCCCTTCCATACCTTTATCTATAACCATGCAAGAAAAGAAGACTCCAAGAGGGAAGAGCGGAAAAAGAATCACAAGAGCTGGGATCCACAATCCGACATGATCATGCACCGCATCAAGCACAACTCGGAGTTGATTCATACACTCACCTTTGAGATTGAGGACTTGGGGAAATTGGTCAAGAAGCTCATCGAGAGGATACCACCACCACCGAAGGAGTAATTTGTCATCAGGTTTGGCATCCCCTTGGTTTGTTCCAAGCTTGGGGGAGTGCCGCGGTATCACATCACTATCTTCTATCTTTTTACCTTTTTAGTAGAGTCATATCATGAATAGAGGAGTTATTATGTAGGATGGTTTGCATTATGGAAGTGTCCCCTCTCTCGTTAGATATGTATCCCTTGGTGTGAGTTGCTATTATGGAATATTAATGGGAAGTTCTATCATTCACTCTTTTGCATAACTTATATTAGTTTTCAATTCGTGGTTATATGATTGATATTGTTGTTAGTATTGGTATCACTTTGGGATCATTGAGTTAATTTAGTTGGTTTTGGCAAACCTGGCTCGGTATGTAACACTACTATTTTGAGAGTTGAATGAAAAAGATAAAGGTACTCTAAAGAAAAATTATTTCATTGTCTTTCTTTCTTGATTTGCTCACAAGTCTAGTATTCTCTAGTTAAGATCTTTTGTGCTTCCAAGGAAGATTGCATGTTTGTCTTTATCACTTGTATGTTTGTTTGTTTCCTTCAACTCTTATACTTGCTACCCAGCCTTGCTAGCCAAAAACCTGTACTAAGAGGGTATTCTTCTCGTGCATCCACCTCCTTTAAACCAACCCCTTTGCCATTTGTGTCCACCATACCTACATATTAGCATTATTGCTATTCCAAGTAAATTCTTGTTTTATCTACCTCCCAAATTAAACTTTTTATGTGAAAATTAGTGATTAAAGCTCTCACGAACTTGATGGCACACTTTACTTTCTTGCATTTAATAAACTTGAACCATTGGGTCCTTCTTTGTTGCGTATATGCTTGCGCTTTATGAGTTGAAGTTAGCCGAACCATGTATCATGGGGACCGCTTTCAACACTTCATTTGGTACTTTGTACCTAGTTGATATCATGTTCTTTTGCTTATGGATCCCGGCGGTGTGAAATAAAAGTGGAACTTGTAAGATCATGGAGTTTATATGTGTGTTAGAGAAACGCCCGGGCCGCTAGCCTAAGCCATGCCTAATCATGGTGGAAACTTGCAGCATAACTATAGTGAGCATTCTATGAAGCATCCTCAATAAAAACCTATGCAAATAGCAAATAAAAAGATCACTGAGATGCTCACTGTCTGCTTGCCTTGTCATTTTGATTATGGGATAGCTCCTGTGTCATGTGCAAGGGGACCCCGTTGGCGGTTCTCAATGATACGCATGTATTTACAATGACAAGAGCTTGCTCGTGACTGAAGTTGAGTAGCATGAGGATCGGTACTCATAAGTACGGGGCATGAGATTTAAACTTATAACTTGTCACGCATATCCTCTTAGTTGTGTCACTTTAACCTTAATCACCTAAAGATGCCTATGATAGGGGCAATGAGAGCTGAAAGCTAGTAAGTATCATAATTTTTGGGAGCTCTTTATGAGACTTGCAATTCCTGCTTCCCTCTTTGAAGGGCCTTTCTTTTACTTTGTAGTTGAGTCAGTAAACCTACTTCCTTCTATCTCAGCAAGTATTTTGAGTTGTTGTGTTTCATTCATTCATATGATGATTTATTCACTCATGTTTCTTATGTTCCTTGCTTTGCACATTGCTCTTATCTTGATGTTTACTACTTTGAAAGCTATCATTGAAAACTAGCTATTTGTGAACTCCAGCAAATTATCAACTATTCTTCGACCAAGAGCTAAGTTTGCCATTACCAATTATGATTCACTTTATGTATCTTTATTGTGTTTCCTTTACTTATTACAAGTTGAGTTATATAATAGTGAGTTGTCTTCTATTATGATCTATGTATTTGATGAATGTGATGCTTCTTGTCCGTATTCTTTTATCGACTCTTCACTCCATAAACCTGAGGCCATGTTTATTGAGCTTAGTTTCGCTTGGGGATAAGCAAAGTCTAAGCTTGGGGGGAGTTGATACGTCTATTTTGCATCACTATTCTATGTCTTAATTCACTATTATTCATTGATATATTTCATATTGAGAGGTGATACTTATGTTATTTCATCTATTTTTGCATGGGTGATGACTTTTGGAGCATGGACCGCTGCAGTCAGGATTCTGATGGAAAATGTGCTGTTTGGAGGCAAAATTCGCGAAGATCAGAAAATCCGGGAAAATATACGGAAAATCCTATTTTTCCAGAAGACTAAGGATGCCAGAAGACGGAGTGGAGATGGGCCACAGGGGGCCCACACCACCCCCTGGTGCGGGCAGGCCTAGGCCGCGCCAGGAGGTGGTGTGGCCACCAGCCCTCAACTGGCGTATCATCCTCCCAAAACCCTAAGACTCGAGGCGACCACAGAAAGATTCCACCGCCTCTGAGCGGAAAACACCGAGAGAAAGATCTCTCCGGCGACAAATTCTGGGGAATTCCTTCCGGAGAGGGAGATCGTCGCCATCAACACCACCATCAAGCTGGACTTCATCGGGATCATCATCATCATCATCACCACCATCATCACCATCAGCACCCTCATCACCATCTCCATATTGCTGTAACAATTGCGTTGAATCTTGCATAGTTCATAGGGGAAACTTTCCCGGTGTTGATTACTCTTTGTAGTTGATGCTATTGAGTGAACCATTGAATTATTGTTTATGTTCAGATTGTTATACATCATTATTCCATCTCTAATCATGATCCATATGATGTCTTGTGAGTAGTTCGTTTTGTTCTTGAGGACATGGAAGAAGTCTTGTTGTTAGTAGTGGAGTTGCGTTGAGAAAGATTCAATAGATTGTTATTTAAGTTGTGGTGTACTTCTTCTAGTGGTGTCATGTGAACGTCGACTACATGACACTTCACCTATATGGGCCTAGGAGAATGCATTGTGTATTTGGCTACTAATCGTAGGGGTTGTCGGATGTGAAACCTGAACCCCGTTAGGAAACCATTGCACAAGGGACGTAAGGGTCTTAGAGTTTAAAGCTATGGTTAGGTTTCTACCTTAATTACTTTCTTGTACTTACGGATGTTTGCAAGGGGTATAATCACAAGTATGTATTAGTCTTGGATGGGGCGGTACATTAGCACAGGTTCACCCACACAACACTTAGCAAGCTAAAGAAGATTAATCAACTATATGAAGCGAAAGCACTTGACAGTCTTCCCATGTGTCCTCGAGAACATTTGGTCATCTTAAGTAATAAAACCGGCTTGTCCTTTGCTACATAAAGGATTGGGCCACTTGCTGCATTTATTCCTACTGTCTTTTATTTACTCGTACTTTGTTTACTTGCTATATCAAAAACCCCTAAAATCCGTTTGCTAAGTATTTGCAGAGAATTACTGATCCATACCACTAGCCAGCACCTTCTGCTCCTTGTTGGGTTCGACACTCTTACTTATCAAAAATACTGCGATACACCCCCTATACTTGTGGGTCATCACTGAGCAAGGAGATCAAAAAAAATCGAGAGCAAGCACAGCAAGAACGCGATTTTGAGCTATGAACTAGAGCTTACTCGGGAGAGAGAAGAAAGTGGCACGTGAGAGAGTTAGTGGGGGGCAGGGGTGGCCCACACCAGGGCATGGCGCCACCCAAGGCTGGCCGCACCACCATGTGGTGTGCCTGCCTGGTGGGCCCCCTGGTACCTCCCAGGTACTCCTCTGCCCCTTTTTTCACGTAAAAATTTAATATGAATTTTCTGGAATTTTTCGAGACACTTTATTTTTGGGCATTTTTCAGAGATAGAAGAATGATTTTTCTGATAGACATATTTTTTTTCTTTTTTGGAAACATGATGCAAGGACAAAACAAGGCTAGAACTACAAAAGTTCTAACATGAAGCAACTAACAACAAAAAGAAAACTAACCGAAAGCAAAAACTAAAATGCAAAGGATAGAAATAAACGGAGATAATCATAATGAAAACATTGTTTTGTTCAATGGAATCCTTTTGTTAACAAGGTTGATCAACTCTTGCTACCAAAACAATTGCATATGAGACAAAACTTTGTATTCCACTAATGATTATGTTACCTCAACCTTGATAGCAATGGTCCCAATCATAATAGTTTCAAATTTTTCTCTTGGTATGGGACAATATATTTTCTCCAACTTGAATGCCTTCAACATGTTCAATTGAATTCAAACCATAAGTCCTTTCAATCTTCTTGGGGAAATAGATAGTATGTTCCTTGTATTAACATTGGAAGTCACCTTTCCTTGATTACAATTAATAACATCTCCTGCAGTATTAAGAAAAGGTCTCCCAAGAATAATAGACATATTATCATCTTCAGGCATTTCAAGCACAACAAAATCAGTTAATATCAAGCAATTGTGAGCCACCTGAACAGGTACATCCTCACATATACCCATAGGAATAGTGGTAGATTTATCAGCCATTTGCAAAGATATATCAGTTGGTATTAATTTTTCAAGTTGAAGCCTCTTATAGAGAGAGAAAGGCATAACACTAACTCCAGCTCCCAAATCACACAAAGCAGTTCTAACATAACTATTCTTAATAGAGCAAGGGATAGTTGGAATCCCTGGGTCTCCAAGTTTCTTAGGAACCAAGGAATAATTAGCAAGCAAAGTAGAAATTTTTTCATTAGGGATCTTCCTTTTATTCGAGACAATGTCCTTCATATACTTTGAGTAAGGAGGAAATTTAATAGCATCAGTCAAAGGAATTTGCAAGAATAAAGGCTTCATCCACTCACAAAACTTATTATAATGTTCATCCTCCTTTGACTTGTGTTTCTTATCAGGGAAAGGCATAGGTTTTTGGACCCAAGGTTCTCTTTCACTACCATGTTTCTTAGCAATAAAATCTTCTTTGGTGTATTTAGTATTCTTAATGTGGTTTTCAGGTTCTTCTTCAACTTTTTCTTCATTAGGAACTTCATTTTCTTCATTACCACTTTCATTTTCAGCATCAGAGATAGATATACTATTGGGATCTATAGCAGGTTCAGAGGGTTCTACAACAATTTTATGTTTCTTTTTCCTTTTCTTACGAGTAGAACCACTATTTTCATCTTGTTGGGAATCCTGCTCAATTCTTTTGGGATGCCCCTCAGGATATAGAGGATCCTAGGTAGCAGCACCACTTCTAGTTCTAATTTCATAAGCATGTTTTTCTTTAGCAGCATTAACTAGCAAGTCGTTTTGCACTTTAAAGAGTTGATCTATTTGAGTTTGAACCATTTGAAAGTGTTTAACAATCATTTTAACATCATTAGAGGTTCTTTCCACAATATCTTTCAACTCAACAATAGCTCTAGTGTTTTCCATTAGATGATTTTGCACCCTTTTATTAAAGTTATCTTGCTTAACAATAAAGATATCGAATTCTTCTAAGCATTGATCAGAAGGTTTAGAGTAAGGGATATCACCTTCATCAAAGTGTTGGAGAGAGTGTACCTCAATAGTGGATGAGTAGGGAATAGGCTTACATAATTCTTCAATAGGAGGTAAATTCTTGACATCTGCAACTTTAATTCCCTTCTCCTTAAGACATTTCTTAGCTTCCTTCATCACTTCATCATTTAATTCAATAACTCCCCTCTTCTTTGATGTTGGAATAGGCACCGGAATAGATGGTTCAGGTACAATTACTTTAGGTATAGCTTGTTTAGGAGGAGTCCAATCTTCATAGTTCTTACTTATTTTAGCCATTAATTCCTCAACTTCCTTAGGAATCCTATTCTTGAAAACACAATCAGCACAACTATCTAGGTATGTCCTAGATTCCTCTGTTAGTCCATTATAAAATATATCAAGAAGCTCATTCTTAGGTAATGGACTTCCAGCTTGTGCATGAATCAAAGCACAAAACCTTGCCCAAGATTCAGGCAATACCTCTTTTTCTCCCTGTTTAAAATGAAAAAGTTCCTGCAAAATAGCATGTCTAGCACTAGGAGGAAAATATTTCTGTAGGAAAGTACTAATCAAGCACTCAGGGCTATCAATAGATCCAGGAGGTAAATTACTAAACCAAGTTTTAGCTTCTCCTTTTAGCGAAAAGGGCAAAATCTTAGCAACAAAGTAAGTACGCATCTTAATATCATCAGAAAACAAGCCACTCATGGTAGAAAGTTCATTCATATGTGCTACTGCACTTTCATTCTTAGTCCCACAAAAAGGTTCTTTCTCGACAATAGCTATGTAAGATAGATCGAGAGAGAAATCATAATCTTCATCTATAATGTTTATGGGAGAAGCAGCAAACTTAGCATCAAGAGACAATTTGGGTCTAATAGTACGCCTCTCAAGGAGACTCTTAGCAGCGCTCCTATCATGGGTATTTTTACATTCTTTAATAAATTCATCGGTCATCTCAACATAACCATCTTCAATATCATAACTCTCACTAGACTCAGGTGAGCTAACAGGTGTGGTAGTGTCTTCATTAGGAGTTTCGGTATTTCCAACTATAGTTCTAGCAATCGTAGCATCTAGGAAAGGACCTAATGAACCACTCTTATCAAGCACAATAGAAGCAGCATCATAAGCATCAGAAGTTTCAGATTCAGTAGTAGTAGCAGTGTGTGTAGCATGTGTATGTGGTGGTGTAAGGAACTTACTCAAAACAGACGATGAATCAAGAGCAGCAGAGGTGTTTAGAACCGTACCTCTTCTTGTAGTGGATGGTAAAATAGGAACCTTGCCATCACGAGACTTGCCCATGATGGATGGATAGCAGCGAACAATAGAGAATCCAAGTGAACTTGATAAATAAAGCTATGCTCCCCGACAACGGCGCTAGAAAATAGTCTTGATGACCCACAAGTATAGGGGGTGTATCGCAGTATTTTCGAGGGAAGTGAAACCCAATTTATTGATTCGACACAAGGGGAGCCAAAGAATATTTATCAGCCTTAACAACTGAGTTGTCAATTTAGTTGCACCTGGAAACAATCTTGCTCACAACAGTTTATCAGTAGCAACAGTTTTGTAGTAGGAATAGCAAAGTAACAGTAGTAGTAAAGCAAAGACAGTAGTAACAAAAGCAGTAAACAGTGGGATTCGAGTGCGGTAGGCATAAGGATGGATAGACGGGCGTTGCATGGACAAGACAATTCACATAGCAATCAGAACATAGGGAAATTGCATATAAATAAGATAAAGCATCAAAGTACTAGACAATCCTAGGCATGTGTTCCATATATAGTCATACGTGCTCGCAATGAGAACTTGCACAACATCTTTTGTCCTACCAGCCCGTTTGCAGCGGGGCCTCTAGGGAACTACTGGCAATTAAGGTGCTCCTTTTAATAGAGCACCGGAGCAAAGCATTGACACTCCGTGAACACACGTGATCCTCACATCAAAGCCATTCCCTTCCGGTTATCCCGATTTCTATCACTTCGGGGCCATAGGTTCCGGACAACAATGTGTGTATACAACTTGCAGATAAGACCAAAAACAATACTATCATAATGAATCCATAACATGTTCAGATCTGAAATCATGGCACCCGGGCCCTAGTGACAAGCATTAAGCACAACAAGTCACAACAAAGTCATAAAGCACTTATAAAAGATACTAGGCACCATGCCCTAATAATCTGATGCCATTACATGAACGATCCCATCCAATCCCTACCATCCCCATAGCCTACAGCGGGGGTTTACTCACTCATAGATGGGGGAAACATGGATGGTCGATGGAGAAGCGATGGTGATGATGATGGCGATGATCTCCTCAATTCCCCATCCGTGAGTGCGAACAAAGTTTCTGGTGTTTGTTTAAGAATCTGGTGGTGGCGGCGGAGTGGAACTCCTTCTAGAAAAACGTCGAACCCCCCGAAGTTTTTAGGTTAGAAGGCTCCTTATAGGCGAAGAGAGAGGCCGAGGCGGTGCCTGGGGGGCCCACACCACCCCCTGGCGTGGCCTGGCCTGGCCCACACCACCAGGTGGTGTGGCCACCCCCTGGCTCTTCTCCGTCTCGTGATCGGCTCACTGGGTCTGGTGAAATAGGATTTTGGCATATTATCAGGATTTTCCTGATAGTTGGTTTTCTGCACAAAAAGTAGACACCAAGGCAATTCTGCTGAAAACAGCGTCAGTCCGCATTAGTTGCATCCAAATCACACAAGTTTAGAGGAGAAACAATAGCAAAAGTGTTCGGGAAAGTAGAGACGTTTTGGACATATCAACCTATTGAGAGAGCATAGTGGTCATTCTTAGTTTAATGTGCATTGCCCCAAAACTTGTTGATTGATTTTCCTTCTATGAAGGCCTTTCTTTTACTTTTATGTTGAGTCTCCATCTTCTATCTTTATGCACCTATTGAGAGAGCATAGTGGTCATTCTTAGTTTAATGTGCATTGTCCCAAAACTTGTTGATTGATTCATAATGTTGATATTGCTTGTTCTTGAGCAATTTGTATCTAGTCACCCTTATGAACTTTGAAGGTGTCCTAAGCATTTATGTTTTGCTACTCCATGAGGGACAAGCTGAATGCCACTGATGTCTACGCACTTCTATTCTTGTAGACAATGGTTGGGCTCCAAGTGCAGAGGTTTGTAGAACAGCAACAAGTTTCCCTTAAGTGGATTACCCAAGGTTTATCGAACTCAGGGAGGAAGTGGTCAAAGGTATCCCTCTCAAGCAACCCTGAAATCAAGATACAAGAAGTCTCTTGTGTCCCCAACACACCCAATACAATTTTCAAGTGTATAGGTGCACTAGTTCGGCGAAGAGATAGTGAAATACAAGTGGTATGGATAATTATAAGTGGTAGCATTGCGAGAAAAAGAGCTTGTGGTAGGAAGAGACTAAAGGCAATCTGAAATAAAGATGGAAGCAAGCAAACATGTAACAGATCTAGTTGCAAACGGTGTTTCAATGCTTAGAAACAAGGCCTAGGGATCATACTTTCACTAGTGAACACTCTCATATAAATATCTTCTCTTTATGACACTACTCTGAACTACTCTCCGGTTGGACACTCTAATCCATGGTAGGGCTATAACAGCACTCCTCAAAGTTCGCTTTCCCCATCTAGATAACCCCTCACTATCACCTTGAGCACTAGATGGTTCCAACAAACACCACAATTTCATAGAGACATCCAACTCCAAATATAACTCATAACAAGTATTTGTAATCTCTAGCCTAAGTGCCACCATGGTGTGCATATACGTGGACGCTTTGACCGAGCTTTTGGGCTCGCACCGAGCTTCTTGGGCTTGCACCAAGCTGGGCTTGGCCCGCAGATGCGTCTGGACCGAGCCGAGTCACGCTTCGTGGACCGTGGCGAGCTCGGGCCGAGCCAGGCTCGGCTCGGTCCAACTCGTTTGGCTCGGGAATGGAGAGAAGATGGGCTGTATTCAGACTAAAAGGCCCATTTGATTGATCGATAGAACACAGAAACTGGTCGTTCGTCTCATCCTCTGTCGCTCGGCACTCCAGATCAAGCGCCGCCGCTGCCGGAAAGCTAGGTCAGGCGCCGCCGTTGCAAGATGTCGCCGCCACCGGCCACGCACGTAGCACCGCTGCCTCCTAGATGCCCAAGCTCCTACTTTCCCTTGTCCCTGCCATGCTATCCCTTGTAGCCGCGTCGTCCATGTGCGCCCTCCGCCGCCTTGCACCACCGCTGTCGGCTGTCTGATGCCGCGAGACCCTGGGTCGTACACTACCCGTGACACTGGCCGCTTTGTCGCGGCCGCACCGAGCTGGACCGAGTTGGAGGGAAGCTCGGCCGAGCTTCGTTTCATGGCTCGTCGGCGGTGGCGAGTTGGCTCGGGCTCACCGGAAAAAGCTCAAGCTTTTGCCGGCTCGCCGTCGAGCTAGCTCGGTCCGGCTCGTGTCCAGGTATAGGTGTGCATGCTATCACTTTCACACACATGGGGAGAGCCATAGATCTATTAAAGCACTTGAGTAACAAGGTAAATCTACTTGATTACAAAGCTCATGATCATGCATAGAGAGACAGATGAACACATAGCTACCGGTAGAACCCTTAGCCTCGAGGAAGAACTACTCCCTCATCATCATGGGAATTAGCAATGGCGATGGAGATGGTGGTGGAGATCGATGGAGATGGCTCCGGAGGCAATTCCCCATCCCGGCAGCGTGCTGGAACAGAGACTTTCTGTCCCTCGAATCTCCCTTTCGGTGGTGGTGGTGATGTGGAACTTTTCGTGGCTAGATGAGTTAGGGTTTTCTCATCGGGAGGCTTCTTATAGGCGAATGGGAGATGTCAGAGGGTGGACCAGGGGCCCACACCACCTGGTGGCGCGGCCAGGGGGACCCGCGCCACCACATGGTGTGGCCAGCCCCTGGCCCCTCTCCGTCTCATCTTCTGGCTCCGTGAGTCTTCTCGTAAAATATCGACATTGGCTTTTGTCCGGTCCAATTCCGAGAATATTCATTTTCTGGCTTTTCTGGAACCAAAAACAGAAGAAAACAAGCAACTGGCACCGTGGCATCTTGTTAATAGGTTAGTTCCATAAAATGTGTAAAAATACTCCAAAGTGTTGACAAAGCAAAGCAAAGTAGATACTAAACAAGCATGGAACATCAAAAGTTATAGATACGTTTACGACGTATCAAGCATCCCCAAGCTTAACTCCTGCTCGTCCTCGAGTAGGTAAGTGATAAAAAGAATAATTTTTGAGGTGACATGCACCATCACAATCAAGATCAAACCATTTGCAAGCATTTAAAGTTGGGATCAAAGTACTCTAAATATGAGCATGAAAGATGAAGTTCTAACAATAAGACATAGTGACTATGCATGTAACATTAAAGGATACAAACAAACATCATGAATACCAATGCATTGAAAGACGTTTGTTTGTTTCACATATAGAAAACATAGCATAGTGGCATTCAGCTTGTCCCTCATGGAGTAGCAAAACATAAATACATAGGATACCTTCAAAGTTCATAAGGGTGACTAGATACAAATAGTTCAAGAACAAGAAATATCAACATTATGAATCAATCAATAAGTTTTGGGACAATGCACATAGAACTAAGAATGACAACTATGCTCTCTTAATTGGTGCCTAAGGATAGAATATGGAGACTCAACATAAAAGTAAAAGAAAGGACTTCATAGAAGGAAGCAAGGATTCTAGTCTCATAAAGAGCTTCCAAAAATTATGGTACTTATTAGCTTTTAGCTCTCATTGCCCCTATCATAAGCATCTTTAAGTGATTAAGGTTAAAGTGAAGAAACTATGGAGTATATGCTTGACAAAGTATAAGTTGGCAATCTCATGTCCCTTGAGTACGAGGATCGCTCCTCATGCTACTCAAGTTTAGTTGCCGGTAAGTTCTTGTCATAGTAAGTACATGTGTATCACAGAGAACCGCCAACAGGGTACCCCTTGCACATGATACAGGAGCTATCCCATAATCAAATTGACAAGGCAAGCAGACAATGAGCATCTCAGCAATCTTCGTATTTACCATGGGAAAATGGTGATTTTTTCTCTATTTCCTCTTTTCTCATCTTTTTTCTTTTTCTCAATCACTATCTTTTTTATATAAGAAGAATGCTTCATAGATTGCTCACTATGATGATGCTGCAAGTTTCCACCATGATTAGGCATGGCTTAGGCTAGCGGCCCAGACATTTCTCTAACACACATACATAACTCCATGGACTTACAAGCTCCCCTTTCATTTCACACCAACGACATCCATAAACAAAAGAGCATGATATCAACTGGGTACAATGTACAAGTGCAATATTGAAAGCGTTCCCCATGACAACATGGTTCTGCTAATCCCAACGTATAAGTGCAAGCATATACAACATAGATGACACAATGGTTCAAGTTTATTAGGGGCAAGAAAAGTAAAGTGTGCCATCAAGTTTGTGAGAGCTTTAATCACTAATTTTCACATAACAATTTTAATTCGGAAGGTAGATAAAAACATGAATATACTTGGAATAGCAAATGCTAATATGTAGGTATGGTGGACTCTTTGGAATAACTTGGTTTTATTTGGAGTTGGATGTATGAGTGGAACTCATACTTGGTATGGGGGCTAGCAAAAGACTGGGAGCGACCAACTAAGGGAGCAATAATGGCCATAATCATGCAAAGCGACAAAACAGTATTAATTAAAGCATAAAGTGATATTACAAGTCGAAAACTAAATGATCTAGAGGCTATGCTGACTTGGTATAGTCTTAACATGGTGTGAGCATGCGCCAAGTCAACCCAAATAAAGCATGAAAGGAGAATACCACAATACTATGCTTTAATATGCTAAAACAACGCATGATTCTTTAAAGGCACATTAAGCAATCTCAATTGTTTATAACATTTCATGTTACAGCAAAAATCACTAAACATAAAGCCAAAACAATATCAAGCATGACATGACAAGCATAGGCCACAGTCAAAAACAAGCTCCTTTTTACCACCTAAGCATGAACTTTCCTACTCTTTTCCAATCCAAACCAATCTTATTTGAAAACTAATGTATGATTGAGGGGGTCCAACCAATTTATTAAAGCAAACTAAGCAAACAAAAACCAAAAACAAAAATGAAGACGCTCCAAGAACAACACAACTGTGCATGAAACAATAAAAATGAAGTGTTTGGAAGAAACTTGAGATTTTTATTGATGAAGAAGGGGATGCCTTGGGCATCCCCAAGCTTTGACACTTTGTACTTCTTGGATATTTCTTGGGGTGACACGGGTGGCATCCCTAAGCTTGAGCTTTTGTCCATACTTCATATTATCACATACTCTTCCCTACACTCAAAAATTTCCTTCATACAAAACTTCACACAATCTTCATTGGCAACATTAGTGCACTCAAGATAATAAGTTCTTTGGTTTAGTCTCCACACAAGTAAAACTTCCATTAAAACACAATCTACTGTAGAACTTTCTTTAAAAATTTCAAATGATCAAAGAGAACTCAAAGAGAAAGAGATTAAGAGGCAAATGCAAATAATGGCAGAAATCTGTCAAAACAGACCAGCAGGTGAAAACCGATTTTTTCAAAGACCTTCTGTTGCTCAAATCGGAAATTGTTGAACTAACGAAAGTTATCTAACAACATGGGGGCTTTATTTAGAAAATTACGGCTCAAGCCGATATACAGAAATTTTTCACGAATTTTTACAGTGAAGCACAAAAATCTGTTTCGGGACACCACGTCCCCAAATCTTACTTCCCTCTCATTAGAGGTTATTCTTGGCACAAAAATCAAATAAAAAAGGATAAGGAGCGGTTATTACAGAGGTAATAACTTCCAAGACTTAACTAAAACTTTTGGGTTATCTCCCAATAAGTGCTTTTCTTTAAAGCTTTTGAGTTAGGCATGATAATTTCAATGATACTCACATAAGAAATATGAATTGAAGTAAAAGAGAGCATCAAGAAGCAAATCAAAACACATTTAAGTCTAACCCACTTCCTATGCATAGGAATCTTATAAAGAAACAAGTCATGAAAGCACAAAGCAACAAGCATAGTAAAGCAAAAAAAGTACAAGTTCAAGACTTTCAACATAAAGAGGGGAAACTTAATATTATTGAGATGCATAAAACCATGTTTTCCTCTCTTATAATAACTTTCAGTAGCATCATGAATAAAATTAACAATATAACTATCACATAAAATATTCTTATCATGAGCCACATGCATAAAAGAATTAATACTCTCCACATAAACATAGTCATTCTTATTAATTGTAGTGGGAGAAAATTCAACAAAATAGCTATCATTATTATTCCCATCATCATAATCATCAAATATAGGAGGCATACTGTAATCATAATTAATTTTCTCCTCAATAGTAGGTGGACTGAAAATATCATACTCATCATTGTAATCATCATATATTGGAGGTATAGTATCATCAAAGTAAATTTTCTCCTCCGTGTTTGGGGGACTAAAAATATCATGCTCATCAAAACCAGCTTCCCCACGCTTATATGTTTCCATAGCATTACCAATAATGGTGTTCAAAGAATTCATACTAATAACATTGCTATTAGCATGCAAATAAAGTTCCATATGTTTTTTAATTTTCTATTCAAACACTTCATGTCCTAACTCAAGATAAATACTATAAAGCTCTCTAATTTTGTTGTTGTTTTCCATTAAGCCTAACTAGTAAAAATAAAAATAAGAAACAAAAAGATATAATTGCAGAATCTAAAGGAAATAACTTCGAGCACTCACACACCGGCTACAGTACTAGAAGATAGCTTAGTAGCCAGAGGATGTGAGTGCCTTTTACCTTACCTCCCCGACAACGGTGCCAGAAAATAGCTTGATGTCTACGTACTTATATTCTTGTAGACAATTGTTGGGCCTCTAAGTGCAGAGGTTTGTAGAACAACAGCAAGTTTCCCTTAAGTGGATTACCCAAGGTTTATCAAACTCAGGGAGGAAGTGGTCAAAGGTATCCCTCTCAAGCAACCCTGCAATCAAGATACAAGAATTCTCTTGTGTCCCCAACACACCCAATACACTTGTCAGGTGTATAGGTGCACTAGTTAATGAAGAGATAGTGAAATACAAGTGGTATGGATAATTATAAGTGGTAACGGTGCCAGAAAAGAGCTTGACGGGTAGGAAGAGACTAAAGGCAATCTGAAATAAAGATGGAAGCAAGCAAACATGTAACAGATCTAGTGCACCTATACATGTTTGTTTGCTTCCATCATCTTTACAAGAATAGAAGTGCTGAACATCAACCTCATGGCTCTATGGCTGAATGTGTGGCATACGCTGGTAGGGGAATAGCGCCTATGTCATAGGCGCTATACTGTAGAGCATAGCGCCTTGCTGTTGGGCGCACAAAAAGGGTTAGTGGGTGTGAAATACTTTTGGCCGGAGTTCATTTTGTCAAATCCTTTTGAAAAGAGGTTATTGTTGTCCATTCTGCCCCATGGCGCAGGGTCCTCCTCCGCGACGCGAATCGCCACGATGGACTCCTCCAGCTCCTTCAGCCTCTTGGCCGTCTCCACCGCGGCCACGACGGCCGCTATCTCCTCCTCCTCGCGGCGCCTCTTCTCCTCGGCGTCGGCCGCGAGCACCTTGCGGAGCTCCTCCATCTCCTCGTCGTCGCCACGGCGCTGGCATGAGGACGAGGCCGAGGCCGAAGCAGAGTAGAAGCTCGCGGCGCCGAACTCGTGTGGCGGACTGGGAGCTCGCGGAGTAGGAGCTCGTGGCGCCAGCGTAGTGAGGCCTCTGTCCCGCGAAGAGGCGGCGATGGCGAAGCGAGCCCAGTTGGTCTCGCGCAGCGCGCCGCTTGGCCTCGGTGGAGCGAACCAACGCCTTCACCACCTTGTCACCGCACGGATGCGGCGAGGCCCTCCCAGGCGGCCGACGTCGCCTCCTCACCCGCCGCTACGGCCACCCCCAAGGACGGCTTGGCGTAGGGAATACATCCGCTCGTCGATCGTGCCGATCTGGCGCCGGAGCAGCCGCAATCGCTCGTCGGAGGAGATGGATGCGAGCGGCAGCGGCGAGAGGATCAGGTTTGGAAGCGGCAGAGGGATACGGGGTCTGACCCGTGTCGGCGGCCTGAAACGGTATTAGTAGGGGCTGGCACGAGCCGTTAATAGGGCCCCGTGAGTTTCGTTTACGGGCTGGGCCGTATACGGGCTCTGTTCGCTCGCCCACACAGACCAGAGCCCGTATGCTTGCCGAAAAAATACGGATTTGGATCGTTTAAGGGCTCTGTTAGTCATGCTCTTAGACCGGCCAAAGTGTGTGGAAAAAGCGATTCAAACGCGTTGTTCAACCGGTTCGACACGCTGTGGAGCAACGATTCAATCCGTCTGACAATAAAAGCGGAGTAAAAGAGGATGACAAAAAGGCATGCGGTATGCAGGAGAGAAATTGTGTTGTTTATCTTGTTGTGGATCCCTCGTTGGTTCCAGAAGGGTTCTATACACGACGGTAAAGATGTAGCGATTCACAGTTGTGACATCTTTTCAACAGTGTGGCTAGTCTTACATGGATCGTATTTTAATTGTTCAAGTCAAGTGTCGACAGTAAATGTTTTTATGTCAACGATCACTAGTGACTAAAGCGAGCTAAAAAATTTAGTCCTCTCTCCCTATTAGAAAGATATAAACTAATATCCTATTAGTACATGATAGCTATTACATGGAGTATTAATTTACTTTTATATACTTATTTACTTTTCTAATAGGTAGAGATGGCTAGTTTTCTTATACTGTAGTTCAATTAATTAACATTCTCTCCATCGCATAATATAAGGCGTGTTGGCAACCCGTTAGCTTGCCAAAATGTCTAATATTATGGTACGGAGAGAGTAAACCGTCAGTAATATTAGGTGTTTAAAGAGAACATATTTATTACGAGTGCTAGCGAGGCTGAGGCAGAATTTCGAACACATCGTCATGAAAGACGGCGAGGGCCTATCCGATTAGGCCTATCACTTAAGATCCAACTCATCGTGATACGGAATATCACACCCCATGAAGTATATACTAAATTAAAAGAATACAGTGGTTGCTCCACTAAGATTACCGAGGAAAGGCCACTTCAAACCAAAATCTTGATGGAAATCATCAATGGTGGACCTAATTGGATGATTGTCTCTACCATCCACCTGGCATCAACAAAGAGCTTATGCCAAACCACCAAGACGAGTCTGAAATCTATCTGCTGACCTCTTAGCTGGGTATTGTCCATTCTAACCTACCGCCCAAGAAGCCAACTCGCCTAAAAATGAACCCATGCGAAAAAATGGTTGCGACTAGAACTTGTACATCAAGAAGAAGCCATATCTCTAGCTAGAAGTACGAACTCACGAGAACTAGAGCACACACATGACAATGCCTTCCAAGGCTCCAAAGTGTCACGTTCTCCTCTGCCAAATCATTAAACGTCAACAAGGGTGACATAGCCCCACCGACATTGCAGGTCAACCACGTGTGCGGCAGGTCAGCAAGTTACGAGTCAAAGAAGGAAGCTAAGGGCATCGAGCATGACACTCCAACCCTACACCCATGCCCTCATCCAACTTAAGTGGTCGCACGCTACCTTCACTTTTAACGAACTAAACTTCCCTAGTCACTTCCCCTAGTGGACCAGGTTCATCATGTCTCGATGGATGGCGGAAGCTCGCTCGGCCTCATAGTCATTGTCACAATCCTAAAGGGGATGTGAATCTGTTGTAGTGATATGAAGCATGGAATTCCAAGACCTCGTTCCTAGAGTGTCGCCAAAACTTGATATAGCAACACCAGCCACCCAGGATGTCGGCACGTGCCGCTGGCTTCCACTGCGTGGATGTGTCTATCTAGTTGCCATGGTTACATCGTGTGATGTTTTCACATTATATAGGAGGATAAGGCTGTAAGTATCTTACTCTAATAGTACTCATATCCTATCCACTCCAAATATGACTCCAAGTCAAGTCTAAACGCAACCTAACTCGTACATAAAATTGGACATTAACTCAACATGCATAACTTGCCTCTGTCCCATTCCACCATTGACTTTGCCTCGTACATAAATTGATGACTTTTATCAAATTAAATTCCACTTGCGCATAACTAAATCCTAGGGAGTTAGCTCGGTGTATCCATCAGGCATTTCTAGCCTTGATGCTAAAAACATTGGAATCATATTGGCAAAGCCACAATGAGCAGCAGGAAGTGTCCCTTCTCATATCTAATAACCTGTGCTACTACCCCTGAACCTTCATCTCATGATAACATGCATCAACATTGACTTATATGAATTTTTACCCGCTTTCCTCAATTTTTTAGTTCAGTTAGTGTAGTTCCATGGGAGTTCTCCTCTATTGCTTTTTCCGGACGGCGAGGAGAGATAATGGGTACCGCATGCTTGGAAAAACGCTTCCTTCATGTGTAGATTGTCGCCACAGCCACCAAAGGTACCATCAACCTATTGTTATGACTCCCTAATGGCTTTCTCAAAAAAAAAAGGCGACAAAACATGGCATAGCTCGTTCAGGTACAGAAATAAGGTGTTCTAGCACCATCGAATCCGGATTGATCATGTTCCGTAGCTTCATGAATAGTGTTAGGAAAACCTTGATAGAATGCATTTCAGCGGTATAATGTCATGCAAAGCTTGCCAACAAAAATAATATGAATTTTGACAGGGATTTTCAAACTTCCAAAGAAATTGTGATATCAGATTCAATGTCAGATTATCTGCCGGGATGTTTGTCCTCTATACTTATGTCTCCATTCAGTAAATTGGGAAACAAAACCACCACAATTCAGACAGAGTTGTCAAACCCCTACCAGAATGCATATGCGATGTTGATTTTTCTTGAAACGTTACTAAATTAATTTGCCCGGGTTTTGTTTTTTTTTGGCAATTTAATCCTCCATTCTACATGCTACATCCCATGCTATGCAGAGTTGCAGCTTGATTTCAATCGGGACAGGGCGTAAAATGAGATGGCGCGGTGTATATCGCGGGTGGCATTTTGTCGAACATGTTGGGGAGACGTGTGGGTGTCCAGGTTTTGAGCACCTGAACACAAAACAATTAGCACGTAGCAGGTACGTACCATTTCTTTGAAAATACGCCTGCAATTTTTTTTTGAGCAACCGGCAGGAGCACTGCCTATTCATTAAGTGAGAGGGAAACCCCAAACAAGACGTACAGGGTGTGGTGCATGGTGAGGTTAATGCCAGAGACGTCCGAGTGGGACACAAACGAGCAAAAAACACAAAAAATCTCTAATCTGGCTCCGCGGGGATTGTCTCGCCTACCGTCGCGAAAGCCCTAGCCCGTTGCCTACTGTCTTCCCTAGCAATCTCCGCGACCTCAATGAAGGTTAGGCGTTTCCCCGTGAAGATTCTTCGATTCCTTTCCTTCCAGGCGTTCCATATGACGTAAAGCAGACGCCCGCTAATCATACGCTGCTCCTTTGCGGGGTGACCATCGGTGAGCCTGTCCCACCAGTCCGAGATGGAGGGAAACCCCAGGCCCAGAGCCCCCTCGGTATTATTGCTCCAGAGCTGGGCGAGGCTCCAAACCGCGGCCGTGAAGGGGCAGTCCTTAAGCAGATGGTTGACCATCTCGAGGGCACTGAGGCAGAGGGCGCATACAGGGTCATGATCCCATCCTCTCAATGCCAAGTTGTCAGCCGTTAGCAGTTTGTTGTGCAGTGCCAGCCAAGCGAATAGCTTGCACTTCGGCTCCGCGTGCGTCTCCCAAAATTTTTCTGCTTTAAACTTAGGGTGGCTCCCAAGGAACTGAGAATGGTAGGCAGAGCTGGCGCTGCAAATTATACCTGGTTAAATTTGTGCTCGGAGCTTCGTTAAAATATGATTTCTTTTTTTCTTCTTCTTTTGAATAGGTCGGCCTGCCAGGTTCAAACATTATGATTGGCCCATTTTATGTTCTAATACACATGTATGTCTGAAAAATTACTTATACGACGATGACTTTTAAGTTTTATAACCAGTAATCGTTCCTCTCCATGTTGGAATTGGTCACTCATGACTAGGACTTTCAAAACTTACTCTATGGTTCAAGCAAACAAACTAGTCTTCCATTCCTTAGGCCGCGTGGTACGTCAACAAAAACAAACATAGTTTTAGTTAGTTATTAAGAACTAAGCAGCAACCAATCCCAAGGGCGCGACGCTGTGCCATTGTTTTGTCTCTCTGCCTGCCGACCTCGATCACCCTGCAGCACACCACTCGGAACACTTCGTTTTCAGGAATCCCACAGGGTATACATCGATTATGGTCGATCAGCCCACGATAACATTCTGAAACCACGGTAAAGTTTTCTACTTGGTTCAATTTTGCATTAAATTCCCCAAATCAGCGCTCTAAACAGTTAGCATCTTATAGTAGGAGTAGTATATCTTTTAAGTACTACTCCCTCCGTTTTAAAATATAAGATGTTTTAGGGTTGTGAAAGAAGTGTATCTAGACCCTTTTTAGTGTGTAGGTTCATCTAGGTTTCCAGTAAACCTATACATTAAAAGAGTCTAGATACATTCCTTTCACAAAGCTAAAACATTTTATATTTTAAAACGGAGGGAGTACCTCTGATTCATAAAAAGTATCACCTCTTTAGTACAAATAAGTGTTGCTAGTTTAGTACAAGTTTGCACTAAACCATCCACACTTGTTATAAATTGGAGGGAGTACTTCTTTTAGTTGTGCTGTCATGGTATATGCCATCGGTCACTGATGACACTTGTTATGAATTGGAATGCCGGCACCCACGTGGCGGCGCGGCGCCGCACCGGGCGGCTCCCTCCTCTCCCCGCCCTCGACCCTCCTCCCGCAACCCCTACCGCCCGCCGCCGCCGCCTGGATCATCGCTAGGCAAAGCCATGGTGGTGTGGCGGCGGTTACCTCGACCATGTTTCGGCGGATTGGCGGCGGCGTCCGCTCCTGGCCAGTCGACGGCGGTGTCGCGGCTGGCGGCGGCCGATGGACCTCCGCTAGATCGGTGCAAGCGGCGGGAGTCGGGTCCCGATCAGCCCAGATGGGTCTAGGCAGCCTGCGATCTACTGTATGTTCGTCGCCCTACGTCGGCTCCCATGTTCCTCGGGCTATGTCCGCGACATGAGGAAGCTTGGGGCATCTGTCCCTAGAATGGTGGTGGTGACCTTCTTCTCTGTCAGAGTGGTCGGCCGGGTGGTCTCGCCATCGTGCGGCGGATCCTGCTAGTTGCCGGTGGGGCTACTGACTCGGTTTCAATAAAGATGGCGGTTCTTGATCCTTCTCAAGCCAAGATGAAGATCCGCCTGATGTTTATCTAGATTAATCTGGTTCCTGTGTCGTGTTCCGAAAGGCTCCACCGGCGTACTCCATAAGTGCGATCATGCCGAGAGATTGCTGGATCAGATAAGATTCGATTGTGCGCATCCATGTTTTACTCTGACCGTTTGGTTTCAGAGAGTGCGCTTCGAAGCTCTGTCGGTTGTTAAGATCATGGAGCATGTTCTCATTCCATGGTGTTGACGAAGAATGTCATGGAGACCAAGATCTGTGGACTGACAATGGTGGTTCGAGTCTAGGTGGTGATGAGAAATTGGCTTGCTGATTCGTGACTTGTAGCAGTGGCATGGAAGTGGGGGCGGCTGCACAGGAGAGGTTCACGGTCCCATCTTTCAGGTTAAAAACCCAGGGTCTGGTCTTAATTGGTTGTGACTGGCAATGCCCTTGTTAAAGACATTGTTTTGAGAGTGTGGGCTTTCTTCAGGGTGAAAACTTAAGATCTTTGATTGGGCGATGGCGGTGTTTGTGCACTGTTCCTCTCTTGGAGGCGTCGTTTTTGAAGAAGCTGGACTTCTGGTGCTGTCTTGATTGTGGTAGTACTGTTGTTTCACTGAATGGGTCACTCTAGCGGGACTTTTCTTTTTTATAATTCTTTTTTTGTTATGTGCATCCGTATGGCCGCTAGGGCAATGTGTTGTTGCAGAGACTGAGTGTAATTGATATAATATATGCTCCTTTAAAAAAAGCTTAAACGGAATTCATTTGGCCAAAGTGGATAAACTTAAAATAAGAGAACACAGTACACAGTACAACAGCCACAAGCTGTCCTGATGTCCTCGTGAGCCACTAGACTAATATTGTGTCCCCAGCTAGGCGATCAATTGAGCCACTAGACTAATACACCTTTCATCCAGCTCCAAGTGCTTTGTAAGTGTGCCTATACTCCATAACGCATAGCACGCTCGATCTCGAAAAATTATTCCAAATCCAGTTTGTCTCTCTAGCGAACCCATGCCTATGGTGGAGGTATCCGTCATTTTTCAATGCTGTAGTTTCGGCGCCTGCCACACCAAATTAATCTTTGGAAAATCGAACTGTCATCGTCTGTAGTATTGACAGGGTGGGTGAGAAATGATTTCTCAGGCCACGTTGTTTGACGGACCTGTCCGTTGTCTGTGCATATATTTTTTACAAATGAAATACTCCCTCCCTCGTAAAAAAGATGTCACGGATTTCTAAAATTTAAATTTATTTATGTACTAAAACATGTCTAGATTTATAAAATTTTAATAAATCTGCGACATCTTTTTCAGGACGAAGTGGGTATAACAATATCAAGAATGCACCAATTACACCCGGTGTATGTACCAACATAACATCAAGTTGCAGCAGCCGGACCGAAACCACCTTTTTCAACCTGAGTACAGAAGAGGTTCTCCTGAAGCGACACCTCCCCCAAAACATAATGAACCAGCACTGTCGTCGCGCAATAAAAGATATTTTAGGAGAAAATCCGAACTCTCCAAAATAATCCTACAACAAGTATCGCCATTGCTAGGTATAACCATTGAAGGTTAGACCTTAGGTTCACCCTAAATATCGAGACTCAGTACTTGAGCACCACTAAAACTAAAGTCCCCAAAGTGTTGCTGCTCCCACTTACCGATGCCACCGATGCAAAGCATCAATCACTAGGCTCACCTGCACATGTGTAATCTGGACAGAACAAACATCTCGCGGTCCTGCCCGCACAACAACGAATAAAGCAATGTGTCCCTCGTATCCAAGACTCCGCCTCCACCAAGACCTTCAAATCTTCCAAGCATAGCCGCCTTGACATTCCCACAAGCATCGACGTGTACCATCGCGTCAACTGGAAGCAGAGCTTCGTGACATGTCCCCTCGAAACTACTGAAAGTTGCGGACATGCACGACCAAATCTCATTCATCAGGAGCAGAAATACCAATCAGTGAAAACCGTCGATGGAGTAATCCAAAAATTGTCCGCGGCCACATCTTGAATGATCGACATCAGGAGGATCAGAAGAGTTGGTGGGATGAAGACCACCCTACCTCGTTCACACTTGATGCACGAGGACCGTCGCCACTGTAGGTCACCTGCACCTGCCTAGGGGGCCCACACAACCACCACGACAAGACACCACAACGAGCTCCCGGGCCACCTCCCTGGCTCCCAATCTCCGCCACAATCACCGCAGTGAATGGGGAGCTCTCTGTTTAGGGAGAAGCCTCCACGCGAGAAGGCAGCCCAGATGCCACCGTCGGCCAAGTGGGATTTTCCTGCCGGCGTGCTCCCACGGTCGGTGGGGGAGACGAGGGGGGAGTCGCTGGGGCTGTGGTGGATGTTTGCGTCCGTTGTCATGCATGGATGAGGGTTGCTGAGTAACAGAACACACAATGGGAAAGTGCAGATATTGGGTTACTCAATAAATAAAAAACTTTTACTATATATATGTACAATCCAATTAGGGTAAAAAGGAGTCGCAAAACGGTTACAAACGAGTCATAAAGGGAATATATGATTCAAGTTAAGGTTCAGTATGAACAAAATGTTTGAAATTTGGGAATGCCTATCTCAGTCGACCCATGACATCCAGAGGACCATGGATCCTAACAAAACTCACCAAAACTAATGCAGAGACATTTGTGATTGATTGAGATTCAGTTTTTGCTCGGACAACCGAGAACAAGCTCTAGGTTTTGCTCGAAGAATATATTAGGCTCTAGAGGTACCATCTCGTATGCTGGTGTCGAGTCGAGAGCCGGTGACTATTCTAGGGAGCGTTGGCAGCGGATGGGGCGTAAACACTTCATTGACCATTGTGTGCATGGGGTTTTGTTGTGCGGTGATGTCCGCACCATAACTGTGTACATGACATCTATGAGTTGAAAGATCGACGTGTTGTAGCAGTTCAAGGAGGGACGGGAGGGGCGGTGACACAGTCTGACTTCATTCTTGGGGAGGCTCTTTGAATTTCATGTCCTGGTTTTCATGGTGAAAACCCCAGGTCTGATCTTCGGTGGCTATACCTGGCAATGGCGGCTCCCTACTTGTTTTCCTTGCTGAAGGCATCGTCTAGAGACTAGACTTTCTCCGAGATACAAATCCAGGATTTGACCTCGGTGGTCAGACCGGTCGGCGACAACGCTTGCGAATGGTTAACTTCCTGCAGGCATAGGGGGAGTCCCTATAACGATTTTGTTTTTGAAATAATAAGAATCCAAATCCACATCCGTAAGGACTTGAACCTGGATGACTAGGTTGTACCCGCTTCGCTAACCAAGTGAGCTAGGCTCGTTTTGGAGAACTTCTTTCCAAGTTTAGGTTAGCCATTGTTGCTCTTTGCGGCTGTGAGGCTTTGATTCCTTCGGCAGGGCTTCTTTTTCTTTTTCTCTCTCTTTGATTGTGTGCATCTTTAATGTTCAGACTTGATCTCTACTTTATGTTGTTGCAGGGCCGGGTGATATTAATATATTCTCTTTATCGAAAAAAACTCAAGAACAAGCAATTTATAAAAGTCTGCAGTGGAAAACTTTCCCACGGTTTCACCTCAAAGATACAAAATGAAGAATTCTCCAAAGCTCCTCTCTATCAGATTGCACCGGTTCGTGCGAAATTCTGGTAGCGTGTTAATTAATTAAAATCACGGGTCGTCATTTTCTTGGGGAATGTAGAATCCCCACTTGCAGATTCCTGTTAAATTCGTAAAACTAATTTAGTAGTGTACTTGTTTGACACAAAGTAGTTCCCACTTGTTGGTCATAAAAAACAAAACTAGAGGAGGAGAGCCAGGCCGAACACAGCTTTGGCAGAACGAAGACACCTATGCATGGGAGCATGTATGGACGCTGAAAACGCCAGGAAAATGCTGCTGGGGAAGTTCCTGGAGATCAACATATATCAATTCATAAAGATCGCAGTAATTTAACTACAAGCACGAATGCATGGTAATCAAGAGAACAATTAGGTGTGTATAACCTCCTTGGTCTTATCATTTGTGCTGAAAGGGACTGTATTTGTGCGATTGGTAGTACGTCATGGAGATGGAGTTATGGAGGGAGTCCCTATCATTCACAGCTTGCAGTTCCCATCCTGTGATCTTGCATGAAGATTTGTATTTTGTCATCATGTTCCGGCAGTTATAGACTTGTAGTCGATTCTAGCAAGCCCCCCGGGGTGGGGTGGGGGGGGGGGGGGGGGGGGGGGGGGGGGGGGGGGGGGGGGGGGGGGTAGGGATAAATATAGCCGTTCTCGAAATAGCTGGTTCAGCTCCACTTGCACACAATTACACATGGTTCTATGTAAAATTCTCTTAGGACATGTATAATGGTTGATAATATGGTGCTTTCATAGAGTTATCTCTAACCATTGATTTCATGCTCTAAAAATAGGCGATGATTAAAATAAAAACTAGAAAACACGACAAAGAGAAGATTTGTCTTATAATGAATAAAAAAATATTGTATGTTCTTTCTACTTAGAGAGATCATGTATTAACTAACAAAAAACATTTTTTTTTAATTTTTCTCATTTCGATCTCAGCTATTATCATACATGGCAGTGCTACTCTATATACACTTAATTATATGCTTATTTTGACAACAAAATCCGACGAAACCTACTTATAATAATAAAAAATCATAATTGAGATATTTATTTCTAGGGAAAAGGTCTGTATTTATTCTTTGCACCATATCATGATGGTACAAAAAGAAAGAGTTCATTTCATGTAGCTGCAGCTACAATGCACACAACCAAAACCTAACCAATGCATGGACAAAATCAGACTAACATCTTGGCAATAGATTTCCCTTTGATACTGGATTTGGTTTTCATTTTTTGAGAAATGGTGGCATAGTTACGCACTGCAATTTTTATATATAATAAAGTGAAGATTAAAGTTTGAAAGTATTCCTACGACAAGGTCGAAAAACTATTAGAAATTATTGTTGCCAGACTAGCCAATTTCTGAACTGTTGTGAGTGTTTTGTTTCCATTTTTAGGCCAACTAGGTCTAGTTCATTTAGGTATAGGTGGGCCATTGAGTTTTGAAGATTGGTATTTCTGACAATCCAAATTCCCTAATAAGCTAAATCATGATCTCCATGAAAATGGCAACTTTGGTGGTTATTTTTAGTTGGGGACAAGCATAATTCGAAGAAAAGAAAAAATATTTTGATCAGTGAAAGAAACGGAAAGAGAAAAATTTCGGTACCCAACGAAATAGCCAACTTTGGTTTTTGTTTTTGGAGTTTTCGGGTTGAAAATGTTAGAAAATTTTAAACAAACACAAATAAGTATAAATTAAGTCTGAATATATTTCGTAAATATCGTAAAATAGTATTTTGCTGCCCATCCAAAGTTTTGTTAAAACTTCGTGGAAATTTTGGTCCTTGATTTCGATAGACACTTAGACAGCCTCCAAAGGCAATTCCTAGGGATGTTTAAAGCCAAATAAATTATGGATTGTGAAAATGCTTATCGAGATGCAACTAGGCATATAACTTTCCACAATCTAACAAAAATATTCTTATAGACATGTTGCTAGTTCAAGTATATCTAGAGATTACTAGCATCCATGTATTAGTTGTAAATTTTATAGCTAGGTGGTGTATCTAAACATGACGCTACTAGTTTAAATTCTCTGGCCAGTCAGGGCAGGCCACATATGGTGTTTTAGCTATGTACGGTAACCCACCAATGCATGGCGGCCATACCCAAAAAGCTGTCAAAAATTAAGAATCCAATCCAGCACAAGAGACAAATCCCTTGGCACCGAGAACATCGACGCCCTTATGTCCTTCTCAACTCCCCATAGATGGAAACAAGGATGGACACCACCACCAACCAGCGCTCATATAAACTCCCTCGCCCGCGCCGGACATAGCTCCCCGTTTCCGCAACCACCACCCCAGCGCCAACGCCATGGACGAGGCGGCCTACTGCGGCATGGTGAAAGACGAGCTCATCAATGGCGTCAGTGTAGGAGGGGTACGGTACCGCGAGGCCGCTGCGGCAGAGCCGGTGATGGGTGACGGTGTGATGATCAAGAGCGTGAAGAGGCGGAAGAGGGAGCCGCCGGCCATGTCGGGGGTGACGGTGGGCCGCGTTGACGGAAAGGAGGTCGGCGACAAGTCGGCGGCGGGTGGCGCCAATGCCGCGGCCAAGAGGAGCTCCAGGTTCAGAGGTGTGAGCAGGTACGTTCCTGGCTACGAACGTGTTATAACTTATAAATTGTTAGCTAGTGTAATATAACAAAGTGCTTGGCTTCATTGTACGTGTGAAGATATGCATATATATAAGTACGTATAGCTAGATTATATGCAAAGAAGAGATCGTGCTGAAATACATATATGGCTTCTATGCGTGCAGGCATCGTTGGACGGGCAGGTTCGAGGCGCACCTGTGGGACAAAGGGACGTGGAACCCGACACAAAAGAAAAAAGGAAAGCAAGGTACGTGTGCATAAAAATTAAACCTAGATAAATACGTACATATAAAGATACATAGGTGCGTGCATGTGCATATACAGCATATATACACATATATATGTATATATTTGTAGTACGCGTTCATCTTATGTATCTTGTACATATGTACATCACCGAGCAGTTTATCTTGGGGCATACAACGAGGAGGAGGCGGCGGCGAGGGCATACGACCTAGCGGCGCTCAAGTACTGGGGACCTACCACCTACACCAACTTCCCGGTACGTATGAATCAAGTATATATATGTATATTTGTTTTCTTTTATATTTTCATTCATGTATACCAGGTTTCCAAGATTGTATTAGATCTGGTTGAGCTTAGGGTAGTTCAAATTATATGTTTCATGGTAATCATGGTTACTGACTTGTTATTGTTGCGTGCGTGCATGCCACAGGTAGTGGACTACGAACAAGAGCTCAAGGTTATGGTGAGCGTGTCGAGGGAAGAATATCTAGCCTCCATAAGAAGGTGAGTATTACTACGTGTTCATATACGTACGTAGTATATTACTACAAAAATGTTGTTCATAGAAAAATCCAGATGCATGAAAATATAGTAAATCTCCTTTATTAAATTCCTAATCTCCATATATATGTGCAGGAAGAGCAACGGTTTCTCTCGTGGGGTTTCCAAGTACAGGGGCGTGGCGCGGCACCACCACAACGGGCGGTGGGAGGCCCGGATCGGCCGGGTGTTCGGCAACAAGTACCTCTACCTCGGCACCTACAGCACCCAGGAGGAGGCCGCGCGCGCCTACGACATCGCCGCCATCGAGTACCGCGGCATCAACGCCGTCACCAACTTCGACCTCAGCTCCTACATCCGCTGGCTCAAGCCCGGCGCCGCCGCCGCCGCCGCCGCAGCAGGAGACGCCATCATCGGCGGGGCGCCGGCCACGCCGTCGTCCACTACCACAACGCTGATCCACCCGAGGGCCGAGGGCCTCCGCCTCATCCCGCCCGCGCGGAACTCGCTGCCCATGCTCGGAGACGTGGGCCCGATGGCGTTCGGCGGCCCGTCGCCGTCGCCGTCCCCGTCGCCCAGCACCACGGCGCTCAGCCTGCTGCTGCGGTCGTCCATGTTCCAGGAGCTCGTCGCGCAGCAGCACCAACCCGCAGGGGCCACGGACGTGAACGCTGACCGGATGGCGGCGCCGGCGATGGAGAACGAGCTCAGTTCAGTGCTCTACGGCGGCGGCGGCGGCGGCGGCGAGGACGCGGCGTTCTCTTGCTCCATGTTCGAGCTCGACGACAGCTTCGCGCGCATCGAGGAGTCCCTGTGGGACTGCTTGTAAAGTCGTAATCCGATACTCCAAAATCATCAAATTCAGTTCGTTCGCCTGCGCAATAAGGATGTGGCTATAGCTAGGAGAACTCATGAAGGGGGAGGGCGAGTTCCTCGCGGTAGCCATGGCCACGACTCGTGCTTTGCATGCATGCTAGTACGTAATGACGTCGCTAGTTGGACTGTCGGAAAGCTAGAGGTAGGAGGAGACGTACGTGTCGTTGGATTTGTTTGACCTGTGCTGCTGTGTGCATCTGGGTCAGTCGTCATGAGGTGTGATTTGGTAGCTAAACAAAGCTAGTGTCAAAGTGTTCATCAGAATTACAGAAACCGGGTGCTGTTTGTTTTCCCCCTTTCAGATCAAGACCATAATGGAAAATATGTGTGTTACGTTATAAATTTGTGATACCTAGCACAAAACCTACCCAAAAGAATTTTATTTCGCATTGATAACCTTAATGCATGCATGTCCCCCAATAAAAGAAAACGTACTATACTTCCTCCGGTCCATTATAAGTATCATTAATTTAGTATGACTTTTTAATATATCGTAGACAGCTATTATGGATCGAAGGGAATACTAAAAGACAGTAAAATGGACTTGAGGCCAATGTTTTTAATCTCGGCCTTTGCTTCATGTAACCGTTCTTTTTCTATGAAAAAACATTAGGGAAGGCCTCTACTGTGCTATTTTTTTGAGGTATTATATCTTTTATTTATAAAATATGGAACATGTACATGTGGATGGTACAAACCGAAAAAAAAAAGATTAAAAGTGTCAAGCCATTGCTATACATGTACATGCTTGATGTAGTTCTGCGCATCTTTTTTCTTTTCATGCCAAAATGATGTCAATTACACTGTATGAATATAATGACTAGAGCAAATCTCTATATCAAGGATGTACACAACGAAAAATGAAAATAAAGACCCTCCTAAATCAACCAGGGACTCGTTGCAGCAAAAGCACCACCAATGTGATGACACGTCGACTCCAGAAAAACTTCTCTAAAACAACGCATCAAGGGAGGTAAACCATGCACAAATATCGTCGCCATCCTGTATAACTATTATGGTCAGATCCTGAGTTTTTACCCTTAAGAACCAGTCTCCACATAAATGCATCTCTGAAAATCGAACCGTTCCCTCTCGTGTCGCCCTCGCTCAGGCAACACCGGAGGCTCCTGCCTGAACCCTAGCCACCACACCCTCGGGCCGACCTACTGGCAGCTGCCGTCATCGTCGGCGACGGTGGCGGCAGCCGTGTCGACAAAATGCCAGAGGGCTCGGGAGGCATGCAACGGCAGTGAGACGGAGCGGCGATCTCATGGCAGCGGGCGCATGCGGTTAGCGGTGCGTGGAGGAGGCACCACTAGGAAAAGGCCTATATAAAAACTCTTACCGCTGACGCACTAAATTAGAGGTCTGCCGTGCTATCTACCGCCGGCACCTATCAGATTCCGCGCGCCGATGCTACTGGTATACTGCCAACAGACGCAGGACGACGCGGGCCGGCACTAAGGCACAAACCCCCAGGCCTCCCACCTGCACATACCCCCACGCACGGGACATGCACGTGCTGACGCTAACTCTTCTACCATCGACGCCTTCCTATTCGCGCGCGCCGGCGCCAACACCAGTCGGCCCCACCCCACTACCCCCGGCGCACAGTCATGTTGGTGCGCGGGCGTTACATACAGCCTGGCCTGATGTTACTGCCCCGTACGTACCCAACCGGGTCAGGGCCCAAACAAACCCAACCAAACCTAGATGGCTCAATCCCCCTTTCTCCCCAACCAAACCCTCCTCCTCCCTGCCTGCTACGCTCCACGTGAGAGAGGCGGTGGCGGCTCAAACTAGTATGCCACAACGAGCCACCACTAGTAAAAACGCGTGACTTAGAGACGTCAATTTCCCATGGGCCTCAGCCGTTTTCTCGTTTCGGTTCAAGCGCATAGCTTCTAAGAGCACACCACCTGAGACGGTTTTTCTTTGCGGCTCTAAGATACGAGACCTCGGACGGTGCAAAAAGAAAAACACCTCTAACATGTACGAGATCGAGACGGGCCGTATTTCTGGCCGCTTGCAAGAACTCCTCAACCTCAGACAAACTATACTAGGAACCGTCTCCAATAGTCAGGCGACACGAGTCGGATTCTAACAAAGACCATCTCCAGAACTGGTGTGCCTAGAAGCGGCTTTTAAAGTGACCATCTTCAGTGTGTAAATTATTTTAAATAATAGCATACTAATTCGAACTCGACCATAGCTGACATGACATATAATCATGATTCAGACAGGTAGACACATTAACTAAAGAACTTATATAACATCTCGATCACGGCAACATTAGCCAGATATATAGTTGGGAAAATCCATACAAATTTAGCCACCATTACATGTTATGGCAATACATATATACAAAGTGCAGCCCATAAATCAATCAGCTAGCATAATTAATACTCTCTAACAAATCAGGATTGCATTTATAATTGGCTGCCTGGTGGAAGTTGCTGAACCAGAATATGTATCTCTCCATTATCTTTTTCATCAAAGCAAAAAAAAGACAATGCTATCTTGTTTTAGGTTGAACCTTCTCTCATCTAGTCGTCAATATTGCATTTGACACAACTCCCATCTTTATCCTAACCATCTTTGGCTTTTTGCTCTTCATTTGCTAAATATGGACATCAATAGGTTTATCAAGGCGATTCTTTAGGTATTTTCTTGTGAACTCAGCTCCAGATGTCTTGGCAAGTATAGCGAATTAAATAATTAGCATGCTTGTGATTACTGAAAGTACTTAAATATCACAGGGTAGCTTGTTGATAACATGATCAAGAATATATTATCTTACCAGCTTGCACTCCTTTTTCATGACAGATGAATAAGACAGCCTATAGACATAGTACTTGATTTTTGGTGAAAATTTAGGTTCACACCAGTCTAAGAGGATGTATACATGAACTTCTTTCAGATACACGTCGTTTCCAAAAAGCTTTGCTTATCAAAATCAGTGCCCCCTTGTGTTGACGCCCTGATGCAACAACACATAAAAATTTCAATACGGTGGAATATTAATGTCTACTGTGTAAACACATATAAAACAAATGACTGCATTTTTGATGTTCTTTTGATACCTCTAAACTCAATCCTCTCAGTAGACTCTTCATCTGTTGACTGGAATTAAAAACCACCAAATTTAATGCGAAAACTATCATCGCTAGAGAGCGTGACTGCATCGTCACTGTAGGTTCCCATCTGGTAAATAAATACAGACAGAGAGCATCTTAATACAATCAAGATGCAAGCAAACTAATGAAGGGACAATTAAAATAAACCAATGAAGTGATAATTAAATTTCTATTGCTGGAAGTGACAATTAAATCCCTATTTCTGGAAGTGGCAATTGCAGATTTTGAGAATTATACAAGAGGAAAAGAGTTGGGATAGATGCAGGCCGGTAGGGAGAGGCTCTCCCGACAGTGACATCGGGTCTTTGAAGCTTGGGTTAAGCTTGGTAACCCTGAACCTTAAATTCGAGAAGCAAAATGGCAAATTCCATGGAAAATTCCTAAATCGAAGTTTTTAATTTAGGGTTTTAGGGATTTGGACATGGACGACGAAGGGGTCCTCGGAGGCGAGGGAGAGCGTCCGCACCGCAGGGGACCGGAGGTGGCAGTGGTGGAGAGGCAGCGGACAGGAGGCGGCGGTGGTGGAGGGAAGCGGCGGTGGACAGTGGTCTGGGCGGGCGGAGAAGAACAAAAGTGGCACGGATGTGAAATATTTGTCCAAATATTTTCAGATATTTGGCGCCAAGTACTAGACTCAAACGGCTGCAAGTGTAAAAAGTCTCTAAGATCGTCTGTTCTCCGAATATTTCAAATTTTTCCGCAAGGTAATTGACGACTAGTAATTTAAAAAGAGCTAATATTCGAAACTCCGGATATATTCGGAACTCCTACGTTTGATTATCCTAAAATTTGAGAATTATTCATAATTTAAAGCAAAGAAAGGTGTGTATACATGCTTGATAGAGTGAAATTGAGTCCCCTAAGACTAAATGAGGTTCATAAATTGAAGAAAATAATTGGCATAGTATAAACCTTGGATATCTACCATGAAAGGCATGACGACTAGTGTTCGTGCGCTTTGCTGCAGATAAATAAGGTGCATGTGTTTTGAATTTGACTAATTCAAATGTTTAATCATGAAGTGAGATCATTTGGTTACTTAGTTATTAAATTTTCACCAATATAATCTTTTTTCATATATTCTTTGAAGGAAATATCGTTGACTAATATGAAATTTTCACCAATATTCGGACATCCGGATATATTCAGAACTCCGGATTGTGTTAGTCCTAAAGTTTTAAAGCAATAAGCTGTAACTGTTTTGACTAATTCAAATAAGATTCATACCATGCTGCAGAGAAATAAGCTGCAACTGTTTTGAATTTGACTAATTCAAATGTTTAATGCCGATGTGAGATCATTTAGGCCCTGTTTGGCATCAAAATATTTTTAAAGTATTGAGGAGATACTTTGATTTCTGAAAAAAACTGAAGTATTAAATATTTTAAGGTGTTTGGATCCATCAAATAATATGGTTCCAAAACTGAAGTATTCTCCAAAACTATGGTTTTTTGAAGTATTTGAGAAAGAAGCCAGACCTTTTTTTTCTAAAACTGAGAAAAGAGGAAAATTGAAGTATTGATTTGCTAGGCAATAGAATACTATGGTATTGATTGAGGAAAATGGAAGTATTGATTTGCTAGGCAATAGAATACTATGGTATTGATATACTTCAGTTTTAGAAAACCTTTGTTGCTAAACTAGGCCTTAGTTACTTCAATATGAATTTTCTACCAATTTAAAATCTTGTTGATGTATTCCTTGACAATTATAATATAATCGAGCACTCGAAATGTTTGGTTGTGTGCATGAGCATGATCAGTAATATAACTGAACACTTGAAATTTTAAGGAACTCCATATAAAAGAATAGATTAATATATCATTGTTATATATATATAAAGACGAGGTTCACGAGAGACACCACAGATATATTGTCTTACATGCAACCATGGTAATAATTAACTTAAAAAAAATAAAAACATGGGAAATAGCAGGGAGACGGGACACAGAGATGCCTAGAAGGGGCAACAGTAGGAGGTGGGACAGCCTACTCGAGGGGATACTAGCTAGTCGTGACATATTCCCGGAGGAATTTGCCGAAAGCTGTGTGCCATGCCAAGCTCTTCGGTTGATGCCTTCGGTCTTAGCTTTTGCCAACATCCACCGCATGCTGGAACATGCTGTCGAGGTCCGTGTCGATGGATCTACCACAGAATGGGAAAAATAGTTACCCCTACGGTAGAAATGGATTTGCCCACACCGTAGCCACCTCAGCACGTAGCGGATCTTGTTATCCCTGAAGTACTTGCTACCGTCCACTTCATCAGAATCCTCTATTGATTTTTATAACATAACTTAGAACTCATACATATGATTGAATTGTATTACAACTCAAGTTGAAAACATATATGTAAGACAATATTAAATTGATATCAAAGAGAATGTATCTCAGCAATAGTTTAATCATTGCATATATCATTTTATCTCAGCAAAATGACAATTAATTGGATCAGAGTATATGTAGGACAAAGATTGCAGCCTCATAAGTTTCTTCAGGGATAGCGTAAGAGAACTAGTTACCAATTGCATAACCTATTGTTCTTCTACATTGTCCCGGGTTTGCTAACTCATCCCTGAAAAAATCTGACATTAATGTGTCTGCCTCTCTTTTGGGGCAAATGTGAATCATTGGCCACAATAAGAAATTGAAATGTAATCCTACAAAACAATATTCAGGGATATATATATTTAGGTAAAAAACAATCCTAAATATTGTAATTATAAATAACAAAAAACCAAACAATCTTCAGGTACATGTAGAAACAACTTATGATCAAAACCATGCATATACACATATGCATCATACGAATCATTCTAAGATCATAAATATAGTTCCATATGAGAATAAATCAAGGACCTCATAATTTTTTCAGAGATGCAGTTAACGAACCAAAGTACCAACAACACAACCTATATTGTTTGTGTACATTGCTGCCTCAGGTACACCAAACCATCCCTAAAAAATGACACCAACAAATGTGTCACCACTTCACTCTTTTGGGGTAAATATTTCAATCATCGGCCTGAGTGAGAAACCGAAATGTAATTTTTATACACTATGAATGCATGCAATAAAAATTCAAAGATCATAGTTCTATGAATGTAGAATAAATCTGAGGGCCTCATAAGTTTCTTCAGGAATGGCGTTAGTGAACCAAGTACCAATTGCACAATCCATTGTTCTTGTATATTGCTCCGGGTTCGCTAACTTATTCCTAAAAAATCTAACACCAATATGTCTGCCTCTCTTTTGGGGCAAATTTGAATTGGCCACAATAAAAAATTGAAATATAACAAAAACAATCCTAAATATTGTAATTATAAATTAAAAAAAAAACAAACAATCTTCAAGTACATGTAGAAACAACTTATGATCAAAACCATGCATATACACATATGAATCATATGAATCATTCAAATATCAGAATCAATTCAAAGATCATATATATAGTTCCATATGAGAATAAATCAAGGGCCTCATATTTTTTTTCAGAGGTGGAGTTGGAGAATCAAAGTATCAACATCATAACCTATATTCTTTGTGTACATTGCTGCCTCAGGTTCACCAACCCATCCCTAAAAAATGACACCATAATATGTGTCTCCCCTTGCACTCTTTTGGTGCAACTTCCAATCATTGGTCGTAGTAAGAAACAATTCAAAGATCATAGTTCAAAGATGATAGTTCATATGTGTATAATACATTTGGGGCCTTATAATTTGTTTAGATATGGAGTTAGAGAACCAAAGTACCAATTGCACAACTTATATTGTTGTACATTGCCTCAGGTTCACTGGCCATCCCTAAGAAATCTGACACTATCATATGTATCTTCCCTTGCACTCTTTTGGGGCAAAATTGAATCATTGGCCTTAGTAAGAAATAGAAATGTAATGTTATATGCATGTTGTGTTGGAGATATGCCCAAGAGGCAATAATAAAAGTGGTTATTATTATATCTTTGTGTTTATGATGAATGTTTACATCCCATGCTATAATTGTATTATAAGGAAACACTAATACATGTGTGTTTTGTAAACATAAAAGAGTCCCTAGTAAGCCTCTTGTGGAACTAGCTTGTTGATTAAATGATGATCATGGTTTCCTGATCATGGACATTGGATGTCATTAATAACAAGGTTATATCATTAGGAGAATGATGTGATGGACATACACCCATAGTAAGCGTAGCATAAGATCAAGTCATTAAGTTCGTATTGCTGTAAGCTTTCAAATGCATAGTAACCTAATCCTTCGACCATGAGGTTATGTTAATCACCATCACCGGATGGGTACTTTGATGACATCAAACACCGCTTTGTAACTGGGTGGTTATAAAGGTGTCATTGGGTATTCTGAAAGTATGTGTTGAAGCGCATCGACCAAGATTGGGATTTGTCCATCCATATGATGGATAGATATGCTCTGGGCCCTCTCGGTGGAATGTCATCTAGTTAGCTTGCAAGCATGTGACTAGGTCACAAGGGATGACATAACATGGAACAAGTAAAGAGTACTTATCAGTAACGAGGTAGAACTAGGTATGGAGATACCGACGATCAAACCTCGGATAAGTAGAATATCGCGTGACAAAGGGAATTGGTTTCGTATGTTAATGGTTCTATCGATCACGAAGTCATCGTTGAGTATGTGGGAGCCGTTATGGATCTCCAGATCCCGCTGATGGTTATTGATCGGAGAGGTGTCTTCATCATGTCTGCATATTCACGAACCGTAGGGTGACACACTTAAGGTTCGAAGTTGTTTTAAGTATATATGGAATATGCGTTGGAGACCGAATGTTGTTCGGAGTCTCGGATTGGATCCGAGACATCACGAGGAGATCCGGAATTGTCCGGAGAATAAGATTCATATATTGGGGATCATTTTCTAAGTTAGGAAATGTTCCGGAGTGTTTGTATGGAGATTCTAGAAGGTTTCGGGATGTTTTGGAAGGTTCTAGAAGAGTTCTTGGAGTTTGCTTGAAAACCAAGAAAGGGTCAAGGAAACCTTGTGGGGGCTAGACACGGATTCGTGGGGGAGGAGGACTCCTCCCCCCTTCCCAACCCGCCGGCCTAGGAGGGGAGTCCTACTAGGACTCCCCCTCCCATGGCGCGCCTCCCTCCTTTAAATAGAGGGGAGGGGGCGCCCCCTCCTAGATCTCTCCCATAACAATCCCTAGCCTCCGGCTCTCTCCTCTTCCTTCGCTCTGCTCCGGCTTAGGCGAAGACCTGCAGAATTCTCTCCTCCACCACCACCACCACACCGTCGTGTTGCTGGGATTCCGTGGAGAAGATCTACTACCTCATTGCTTGGAATAGGGAGAGGAAGGTGCCTTGACTACTGCGTGTGACCGACTACAGGCGCTGCCGGAGCAGCGCCGGAAGGATCGTCCACACGATCTTGAGATCGCAAGTTATCGACTACATCAACCACGAGATCTAATCTCGTAACGCTTTCGGTTCTACGAGGGTTAGTACAGATCTATCTCGTTGCTCATGTCTAATAGATTAGATCTTGGCTTTTATCTAGATTAGATCTGGGTTTTGTTCGTTCTTGCGATAGAAATTTTTTGTTTTCCATGCTACGAACCCATCAGTGGTATCAGAGCCTTGTCTATGCGTAGATCTGTTGCACGAGTAGAACATAATGATGTTGTGGGCGTTGGTGCTCGTGTCTTCTTTTGCTATGTGTGTACTTTGCATCTTGCGGTATGGTGGGATGAAGCGGCTCGGGCTAACATTACATGTCATCGTACATGAGACTTGCTCCACGCTTGACGTGTAACTTGCTTTGCACAAGTGGCTTTGGTGTCTCTCTCCCATCATAGTATAGATCCAATCTACATTTTGCACTTGATAGCACTTGTATCAACGTTGTGGTTCAGTTTAAGTAGGTAAGATCCGTTCTTATTCGAAAGCCCCAAACCACGTAAAACTTGCAAAGAAAATTAGAGGCGTCTAACTTGTTTTTGCAGGGGTTTTGTGATGTGATATGGCCATCATGTGATTGTGATTATATTTGATGTATGCAATGATCCTTGTTGTAATAAGGCAACCGGCAGGAGCCTAATGGTTGTCTTTAATTCTGTTAAGACCTGCGTGTCTATTCATCTTGTAATAGCTTTATTCCAAGTAGTTGTAATAGTTGCTGGTGATGATGGACAACCATGAAGCGGCCATCGACCTTGGAATCTTTGGTGATGATGGAGATCATGTCCGTGCTTTGGAGATGGAGATCAAAGGCATAAGAAGAAAGGGCCATATCATATCACACTAATTATGAATTGCCTGTGATGTTAATCCTTTATGCATCTTGTATTGCTTAGATCGCGACGGTAGCATTATAAGATGATCCCTCTCACTAAATTTCAAGTAATAAAGTGTTCGTCCTTAGTTGGCACCGTTGCTAAGACTCGTCGTCTCGAAGCATCTCGTGATGATCGGATGCGATAGATTCTACGTGTGCATACAACGGGTGCAAGCCAGATTTGCACATGCGGAAACTAAGGTTAATCTTGACGAGCCTAGAATGTACAGACATGGTCTCGGAACACGGAATACCGAAAGGTAGAGCATGAATCATATAAGTGATATGATGAACATGAAGATTGTTCGCCGATGAAACTACATCTTCTCTCGTGAAGATCGGACTTGGTGTAGTGGACTTGGTTCGTGTAATCACTAAGACAATGTGAGGGATGTTGTTTTGAGTGGGAGTTCACCTAGTTAATTTAAGAATTAAAGTAGAACTCAATTTATCATAAACTTAGTCTAAACTACTTGCAAATTTGTTGTAGATTATGGCGAATCTCTCCATCATTTTCAATGCGTTCCTAGAGAAAAACTTAAGAACAATGGAAGCAACTTCACGGATGGCTCCGTGGTCCAAGATTGTCCTCGGGGCTGGTCGGATGACCTATGTGCTCGAAGCACCGCTAGGTGACCCACTGCAGATGATGCCACCGATGGCGTAAATAATGTTTACGCCACTCGGAAAAATCATTACTCCACGATTCGATGTGCCATCACATGCGGTTTAGAAACGGAGCTCCAGAAGCGTTTTGAGCACCACGACCCGTTCGAGATCATTAAGGAGCTCAAGCTCATTTTTGAGACTCACGCGGCCGTGGAGAGCTATGAGGCCTCCGAGAAGTTCTTTACCTGCAAGATGGAAGAGGGAAGCTCCATTAGCGAGCACGTGCTCACCATGTCCAGCACGCATAAACAAGCTCCAAGAGTTGGGGATAACGATTCCTAATGAGTTAGGGATTCACCGTGTCCTCCAATCACGCCACCGAGTTATAAGAACTTTGTGATGCACTACAATATGCCTTTGCATGAACAAGGCGTTGCTGAACTATCGTCCATGCTGAAAAGCTGCTGAAGTGGAGATCAAGAAGGAGCACCAAGTGTTGATGGTCAATAAGACCACCAATTTCAAGAAAGCAGGGCAAGCCTAAGAAAAGGGCAACTTCAAGAAGGACGACAAGAAAGTCGCGCACTTGCTAAGAAGCCCAAGGCTGGTCCTAAGCTCAAACCAGTGCTTCTCTGCAAGGGTGCTGGTCCTTTGAAGCGAATCGCAAGTACTGGAAGATCTGAAGAATGGCAACATCAAGAAGAAAGGTATATTCGATATACATGTTATTGATGTGTATCTTACTAGTAGTCGTAGTAGTGCCTGGGTATTTGATATTGGTTCGGTTGCTCATATTTGTAACTCGAAACAGGAGCTGCGGAATAAACGAAGACTGGCAAGAGATGAGGTGATGATGCACGCTGGAAATGGCTCCAAGGTTGATGTGATCGCCGTCGGCACGCTCCCTCTACATCTACCTTCGGGATTAGTTTTAAATTTAAATAATTGTTATTTGGTACCTGCGTTAAGCATGAACATTATATCTGGATCTTGTTTATTGCGAGACAGTTACTCTTTTAAGTCTGAGAATAAAGGTTGTTCGATTTATATGAGTAATATCTTTTATGGTAATGCACCTGAGATAAATGGTTTATTCTTATTGAATCTCGATAGTAGTGATACACATGTTCACAACATAGATGCTAAACGAATAAAATTGAATGATAATTCTACATACATGTGGCACTGTCGTCTTGGTCACATTGGAGTGAAGCGTATAAAGAAACTCCATTCTGATGGACTTCTTGAATCACTTGAAAGATGCGAAGCATGTCTAATGGGAAAAATGACTAAGACTCCATTCTCTGGAATAATGGAGCGAGCTACAGACTTATTGGAAATAATACATACCGATGTGTGCGGTCCAATGAGTGTAGCATCGCGTGGTGGATATCGTTATGTTCTCACTTTCACGGATGACTTAAGTAGATATGGGTATGCCTACTTTATGAAACATAAGTCCGAAACTTTCGAGAAGTTTAAGGAATTTCAAAGTGAAGTGGAAAATTATCGTAACAAGAAGATTAAGTTTCTGCGTTCTGACCGCGGAGGTGAATATCTGAGTTATGAGTTTGGCATGCATTTAAAGAAATGTGGAATACTTTCGTAGTTGACACCGCCGGGAACACCACAGCGTAATGGTGTGTCCGAACGTCGTAATCGAACTCTCTTAGATATGGTTCGGTCTATGATGTCTCTTATAGATTTACCGCTATCATTTTGGGGCTATGCATTAGAGACAGCCGCATTCACTTTAAATAGGGCACCATCTAAATCCGTTGAAACGACAGCGTACGAATTGTGGTTTGGTAAGAAACCTAAGTTGTCGTTCCTTAAAGTTTGGGGTTCTTGCGTATGTAAAGAAGTTACAGCCTGATAAGCTTGAACCCAAAGCGGAGAAATGCGTCTTCATAGGATACCCAAAAGAAACAATTGGGTATACCTTCTATCATAGATCCGAAGGCAAAGTTTTTGTTGCCAAGAATGGATCCTTTCTTGAGAAGGAATTTCTCTCGAAAGAAGTGACTGGAAGGAAAGTAGAACTCGACGAGGTTATTGAACCTTCTCTCGGAGTTGAGAGTAGCGTAGCACCGGAAGATGTTTTTGTGCCGCCTGCACCAACTAGAGAGGAAGCTAATGATGGTGATCATGAAACTTCGAACGAAGTTACTGCTGAACCTCCCAGGTCAACGAGGGTTCGTACCACTCCTGAGTGGTATTACTTTGCGTTGAATGTCATGTTGGTGGACAACACTGATGACCCTGCGACGTATGAAGAAGCTATGGTGAGCCCAGATTCCGACAAATGGCTAGAAGCCATGAAATCCAAAATGGGATCCATGTACGAAAACCAAGTATGGACTTTGGTGGACTTACCGGATGGCCGTAAGGCTGTCGAGAACAAATGGATTTTCAAAAGAAAAACGATCTTGATGGTAATGTTACCGTCTATAAAGCTCGACTTGTCGCGAAAGGGTTCAAACAAATTCAAGCAGTTGACTACGATGAGACTTTCTCACGATGGCGAAGCTAAAGTCTGTGAGGATTTTGTTAGCAATCGCTGCATATTTCGATTATGAAATTTGGCAGATGGATGTCAAAACGGCGTTCCTTAATGGTGACATTGAGGAAGAGTTGTATATGGTACAACCTAAGGGTTTTGTCGATCCTAGTGATGCTGACAAGGTATGCAAACTTCAGCGCTCCATTTATGGACTGAAGCAAGCATCCCGGAGTTGGAATCAACGTTTGATAAAGTAATCAAAACTTTGGATTTATACAAACTTATGGAGAAGCTTGTATTTACAAAAAAGTGAGTGGGAGCTCTGTAGCATTCCTAGTACTATATGTAGATGACATATTGTTGATTGGGAATGATATAGAACTTCTTAGTAGCGTCAAAACCTATTTGAATAATAGTTTTTCAATGAAGGATCTTGGCGAAGCGGCATATATTATAGGCATCAAGATTTATAGAGATAGATCAAGACGCCTAATAGCGCTTTCACAAAGTACATACTTAGACAAAGTTCTAAAGAAGTTTAGAATGGAAGAGAGCAAGAAAGGGTTCGTGCCCATGTTGTCAGGTAAGACCTTGAGTAAGACTCAAAGTCCCACTGACAGAAGATAGAGAAAAGATGAATAATATCCCTATGCCTCGCCATAGGTTCTATCATGTATGCCATGCTGTGCACAAGACCGGATATAGCACATGCTGTTAGTTTGACTAGCAGATATCAAAGTGATCCTGGAATGGAGCACTGGACAGCGGTCAAGAATATCCTAAAGTACCTGAATAGGACTAAGGATATGGTTCTTTCTTATGGAGGTGAGAAACACCGATCCAGATGACTCGAAGTCACAGTCTGGATACGTATTTATTTTGAATGGTGCTGCAGTGAGCTGGAGGAGTGCCAAGCAAAGCGTTGTGGTGAAATCTTCAACTGAATCGGAATACATAGCTGCTTCGGAGGCTGCACAAGAAGCCATATGGATGAAGGAGTTCATTACTGAACTTGGCGTGGTTCCCAGTGCATTGGACCCGATGGCCATCTACTGTGACAACACAGGTGCCATAGCTAATGCACAGGAGCCAAGGTCACATAGCAAGCTGAAGCACATCAAGCTACGTTTCCATGTTGTTCGCGAGTATGTCCGAGATGGTGACATAAAGATTTGCAAAGTACACACTGATCTGAATGTGGCAGATCCGTTGACTAAACCTCTCCCTAGAGCAAAGCATGACCAACACCAGAACTCCATGGGTGTTAGGTATATTACCATGTAATCTAGATTATTGACTCTAGTGCAAGTGGGAGACTGTTGGAGATATGCCCAAGAGGCAATAATAAAAGTGGTTATTATTATATCTTTATGTTTATTATGAATGTTTACATCCCATGCTATAATTGTATTATAAGGAAACACTAATACATGTGTGTTTTGTAAACATAAAAGAGTCCCTAGTAAGCCTCTTCTGGAACTAGCTTGTTGATTAAATGATGATCATGGTTTCCTGATCATGGACATTGGATGTCATTAATAACAAGGTTATATCATTAAGCGAATGATGTGATGGACACACACCCATAGTAAGCGTAGCATAAGATCAAGTCATTAAGTTCGTATTGTTGTAAGCTTTCAAATGCATAGTAACATAATCCTTCGACCATGAGGTTATGTTAATCACCATCACCAGATGGGTACTTTGATGACATCAAACACCGCTTAAATGGCGGGTGGTTATAAAGGTGTCATTGGGTATTCTGAAAGTATGTGTTGAAGCGCATGGACCAAGATTGGGATTTGTCCATCCATATGACGGATAGATATGCTCTGGGCCCCCTCGGTGGAATGTCATCTAGTTAGCTTGCAAGCATGTGACTAGGTCACAAGGGATGACATAACATGGAACGAGTAAAGAGTACTTATCAAGATGTGAGGTAGAACTAGGTATGGAGATACCGACGATCAAACCTCGGATAAGTAGAATATCGCGTGACAAAGGGAATTGGTTTCGTATGTTAATGGTTCTATCGATCATGAAGTCATCGTTGAGTATGTGGGAGCCGTTATGGATCTCCAGATCCCGTTGATGGTTTTTGATCGGAGAGGTGTCTTCATCATGTCTGCATATTCACGAACCGTAGGGTGACACACTTAAGGTTCGAAGTTGTTTTAAGTAGATATAGAATATGCGTTGGAGACCGAATGTTGTTCGAAGTCTCGGATTGGATCCGGGACATCACGAGGAGATCCGGAATTGTCCGGATAATAAGATTCATATATTGGGGATCATTTTCTAAGTTAGGAAATGTTCCGGAGTGTTTGTATGGAGATTCTAGAAGGTTTCGGGATATTCTGGAAGGTTCTAGAAGAGTTCTTGGAGTTTGCTTGAAAACCAAGAAAGGGTCAAGGAAACCTTGTGGGGGCTAGACACGGATTCGTGGGGGAGGAGGACTCCTCCCCCCCTTCCCAACCCGCCGGCCTAGGAGGGGAGTCCTACTAGGACTCCCCCTCCCATGGCGCTCCTCCCTCCTTTAAATAGAGGGGAGGGGGCGCCCCCTCCTAGATCTCTCCTAACAATCCCTAGCCGCCGCCTCTCTCCTCTTCCTTCGCTCTGCTCCGGCTTAGGCGAAGACCTGCAGAATTCTCTCCTCTACCACCACCACCACACCGTCGTGTTGCTGGGATTCCGTGGAGAAGATCTACTACCTCCAATGCTCGCTGGAACGGGAAGAGGAAGGTCTGCTTCGACTCCGCACGTGTGACCGACTGCGGAAGCGCTGCCGGAACACGGTGCCGGAAGGATCGTCCACACGATCTTGAGATCGGCAAGTGATCGACTACATCAACCCCGAGATCTAATCTCGTAACGCTTTCGGTTCTACGAGGGTTAGTACAGATCTATCTCGTTGCTCATGTCTAATAGATTAGATCTTGGCTTTTATCTAGATTAGATCTGGGTTTTGTTCGTTCTTGCGGTAGAATTTTTTTGTTTTCCATGCTACGAACCCATCATGTTGTGTATCGAAATCAACACTTATCTAGCAAACCCTAAAACCCCTAAATCAAATGTTACAGATTGATAAAATTTACAGCACAAGAAGAACCATATAAACAACAACAAGTTAAGCAAATGCAAATTTACTAGATGGCAGATGAGCAGATCTAATCAAATCTTTAAAACAATCGACTGTGCAAACCATATATATTACTTCAAGAGCAAAAGAATCTATAGACGATTGAGCAAATCCTACATATGAACAGTGAAATCTATGGCTGTGACTAGAGAATCTAGCAAAGTAGTACCTCAGACTCCTCGTCGGAGACCTCCTCCTCGAACTCATCGTTCTCCGCAGTTGCGTTGATGATTTTGAAGGTAATATGCTCGAGAGGCAATAATAAAGTGGTTATTATCTTATTCCATGTTTATGATAAATGTTTATTTTACATGCTAGAATTGTATTGATCGGAAACATCAATACATGTGTGTTTAATAAACAAAAAGGGTTCCTAGTTATGCCTCTCTTATAGACTAGCATGTTGATTAACAAGATGATCAAGGTTTCCTGATCATGGACATTGGATGTTGTTAATAACAAGGTCACACCATTGGTGGAATGATGTGATAAACATTCATCCGAAGTATAGCATTACGATCAAAGTCATTATGTTTATATTGCTATAATATCATACGAAGTAATCTTTATCCTTAGACCATGAGATCATGTTAATTGCTAACACCGGAAGAGTATCTTGATAACATCAAACGTCACACCGTAACAGGGTGACTATAAAGGTGGGTTCAGTGCTACGAAGGTGTTATGTTGAGGCTCATGGATCAAGAGTGGGATTTGTCCATCCCGATGACGGATAGATATACTCTGGGCCCTCTCGGTGATATCACATTGAAATAGCTTGCAAGCAAGTGATGTGATCACTAGAATGTTATATCACGGGAACGAGAAAAGAGTGCATGTCGTGCGAGATCAAACTAGGTATGGAGATACCGATGATCGAATCTCGGACATGTAATATATCGCAGACAAAGGGATTTAGTTACTAGCGTTAAAGGTTCTCATGATCCGAAGTCATCATTGAATGTAGGAGTCGATGGATCTCCGAGTCCCGCTCGATTATTGATCGGAGAGGGGTCTCGATCATCTGCATTATTCATGAATTGTAGGGTGACAGACTTAAGGGATACTGACACCATTTGGAGCAAATATGTTTCAGATAAAGATTTAAGAAAGCGCTGGAATTATTTCAATGAACCAAAAGCTTTTGGTGAAATTACTGAAATTGGTTCTGCATGTAATATTGAAATGTTGCAGGGGGTTTTATGTGAATGTTTGTTAATTAAATTAATTAAAAAAATTCTGAATAAAAATAATAAAAGAGTTTTATTAAATGAGAGAGCATTAAATTTGGAGAAATTTAATGCATTTAAAGTGGAGACTTTAAAAGAGAATGTGAAGGGGCAAATTTATGTGGAGGGAGTTACCACCACATGAATGGAGGAGGTGAAGAGTCACCTCCTCCATGCACCGGCCATGAAGGAGGGGCACCCCCCCTCCTCCTATAAAAGGCCACCCCCTCCTCACTTCTCACACACACCTCCTTGTGAAGGATCTCTCTCCCCCTCTAGTATTATTTCCTCATGGTCTCGGATTAGCGAGATACATGTTCCAGGTGGCTTTATGTAGGAGTTGCTGCTTCCGCTGCTTTGCTGGAGCGAGGGACGGAGGTTGTCGGGGTACCGGACGTGTGTGCGATCACGGATGCATCGCTTCTTTGCGGTGCTAGACTTGGTGGTGCTGGAGCTGGATCTGATGGACGTGCTGGAGCCGGACCTGCTGGACTTCATCACGATCTTGAGATCGGCAAGTGTACAACTACATCAACCACGAGTTCCTACTCGTTAACAAAGCTCGTTGTCTACGAGGGTAAGTTCTCGTTGGATGTATTTCGACCCGTTGCTTTGTACCCAGTAGATAGATCTTGGCATGTAGTTCACATCGTAGGAAATTTTTTGTTTTCTATGCTGCGGACCCAACAGTGGTATCAGAGCCTGATCTATGCGTAGGTGCTTAGCACGGGTAGTACACATATGTTGATATGTGGGCGATGATGATCATGTTATTGCATCTTCTATGTATTTTGGATATTGGTGGCATAGTGGGATGAAGCAGCCCGGACCAACCTTACATGTCATCGTACATGAGACCGGTTCCACAACTGACATGCAACTAGTTTTGCATAAGTGGCTGGCGGGTGTCTGTCTCTCCTACTATAGTCAATATCTGATTTACAACGAGTTGCTAATAATTTGGTTATCCTCGTTGTGGTTCATATTCGTAGGTAAGAACGGTTCTATCTCCGAAAGCCCTAAGCCACGTAAAACTTGCAATTGATAAATTAGAGGCGTCTAGTTTAGATCGTTGCTGGGCTAGTGTCTTGATATGGTATTGTTGTAAGTAGATGTATGACAGATACTCTTACAACACATTCAACGTGTAAGTTCCATAGACCTTGGCCTTACACATAAAGGAATGATAGAGATCATACCACAATGCAAATGATAGAGATCAAATGCATGGACCATATCATCTCACTTTACACATTAGATGTTAGCATCTTATACTGCTAGTTTGGTGCTTTCTGTAGCATTGTAAGATGATCCCTCATTTAAATATCAAGATAAAATGTGTTCTTCCTTAAGTATGCACCATTTTATGGATCGTGTTTCGAGACATCACGTGATGATCGAGTGTACTCGAATCTACGCTTTCATATAAACGGGTGTAAGACAGTTTTACACACGCGAGTACTAAGGTTCTTACTTGGCGAGCCTAGCATGTACAGACATGGCCTCGGAACACGGACCGAAAGGTTAAGCATGAGTCATATAGTTGATATGATGCCCATATAGATGCTCGCTTTTGAAGCTACATCAACTCACATGATGATCGAACTTGGTGTTGTGGATTTGGTTCATGTAATCACCAAAAAGACACGAGGGATCTCATTTTTGAGTGGGAGTTCATTTCTAATTTTGATTAGTCAAACCAAATTTGTCATAAATTAAATCAAAGTGAATTTGCATAGTTTGTTGTAGTTATTGGCATTCGTTTTCTACCTTAGGCTTAGTTTTTATTTGAGATAATAGAACTATAGAATTCTGGATATTTACTTTACGAACTGGTATCGTATTGTTTTGAATGTCAATTTAAAGTTTATAAGTCCTATTGCAAACTTTCAGCAAACTCTATTTACTCCATGAAGTTTAATAAGTAGTATTAAATCAAGAGTAAGAATTCCAATGTTAGTATCTAAAGTATCATGTTTGCCTCCATGATTATTGATATTCAAAAAGTTGTTTTAATATCAATATTATATTGGAGCTGAAAATTGTTTCAGAAACCATCATGTGTGAAAGATATTGTGATACCTGAAACAATGTTTTTGGTTGCATTATGATAGAGTATAATTTAGCAAAATACATGTTCTCATATTGTATGAGAATTTGTGAAGGATGGAGATGCTAGGCATCCGAATCTACAAAAAAGGTTTTGGGAACTGATATTATACTCGTGATTCTTCCTTATAAGCTATAGTAGCTTGATCATGAAAGTTGTCATGATAAGGATGAATAGAAGATGTAAGTAAAATGTTTACTACACTAATAGATTACTAAAGAATGGATTTTTGAAAGAACACCAAACATTTGATGATGGTGATCCACTTCAAAGTGCAAGTCCAAAGGTATTAGTAGTTGACTATATACGCTTTGTACCATGTGTCATGTTGATGACACCACTATTGATGTTGATAGATTCTTTTAAAAGAAAAGGAATTGCTGAAAGAGAATCTATAAAATATTTGGCAGAAAATAAAAGGTTGGAGATGTCCAACTTAGGTATATAGAAGATATACATGTTATGGCTATATTCCTTGCTTGTTAAACAATGTGGTTCTTAGGTATTGGATACCGGTATTGGATACCGAATTGGTTGGTATGAAATGTCATACAGAACAACGCAATTCATGAACTACAATGGCCTAAGTAACCAGCAAGAGAATGAGTGATGATGTTCATCGAAAACAAATAAAGTGTTATTGTGATTTTCGTTGTCATCAAACCAAGCCTTCAAGATTTGTTTAAATAATTGTTATTTTGTTCCTAGATACGAGAACAATGGTTGTTCAAATAAATTACCATATTCCATAAAGGATGGATGAACTTTTACAAGTCTAGTTGGAGAAATCACATCCATAAACACTATTGCTAAAATGTCGCAAGACAAATGATTGAAAGATCACTTATGAAGTGACATCGCTGTTTAAATTATATTGGAAAGAAAACATGAAGAAACTCCATGTTGATGGATTTTTGGAGTCCTTGATTTTGATCAATTGACGCATGTGAGACTTTCCTCGAGATAATTGAAACTCCGTCCATAGGCCAGAGAGGAACATATGACTAGCTTATTGGAAATTGTGCATGCTGATGTGCATAGTCCATTATGTTTAGCCATATGCGATGGATCTTTTTGCTTCATATGCTTTCTCTGAAAATTTGAGTGAATATATCTGTATATTTACTTAACAAGGAAGAAGTATGAAACATTTGAAAATTGTTCAAAGACTTTCAAGATGAAGTGGAAAATCATTGTAACAAGAAAATAAAGAGTTTATGATTCGATCATAAAGGAAGATATTTGAGTTACATGTTTAGCAAAAACACCTAAGACTTGAGGAATTGTTCCATGATTTGTGTTTCCCGATAAACCATAGGAGTATGGCATATTCGAGAGATAAAATCAAACCATGTTTGACATGGTAAGATCAAGGGTGTCATTTATAAAACTGCCATTATGTTTTAAGGATTGAAGCTTTAGAGACTACCGCTTTTACACTGAAAAGAGCACCATCGTGATCCGTTGAAATGACACCATATGAGTTATGGTCTGGGATAAAACCCGAATTGTCTTTTCTTAAAATTTGGTATGCTATGCATAAGTAAAATGTTTACAACCAAAGTCGGATAAGCACGTCTTTGTAGGTTATCCCAAAGAATTTGTTGGGAATTTCTCCATAACACCAAGGACAAAAGAGTTTGTCGCTTGGAATGTCAAGTTTCTTGAGAAGGAACTTTTCGTGAAAAGTTAAGTGGGAGGACAATAGAACTTTGATAAAGTTGTTGAACCTTAGCTATATGTGCTAAGTAGCGCAGCGCCGAAAAGTGTCCCGGTGGCGGCCACAATGCTCATGGCTCTCGTGATTACAAAAGGTGTGATCTCGGAGATTAGAGTTCCTATAGAACCGTGTGGGTCGGTAAGAATCAAATAGTAAGATTTGATAAGCAAGTCGTTATTGTTTTTACAATGATGAACCGCCTACATGCCAAGAAGCGATGATTGGCCCAGACTCCATAAAATGACGAGAAGTCATAGAATCCGTGATAGTATCCATACACGAGAAATCAAGTTTCTGAACTTGGAAGACCCTCCGGAAAGGCGTGAAGCCTATCGGTCGTGTTTGGATCTATAAACAAATAAGACATGGATGTTTAACATCTATGAAATAGTCGACATGTCGGAAAGAAGTTTACGGCAATGTTCAAGGAGTTGACTCTGACAAGATTTGATCTTTCATAGCGATATATAGTCTTGACGGATTAATGTAGCAACCACTACATATAATTTGGTATATGGTAGTTGAATACACAAAACAAGGTTCTTCTAATAGAACGGTAACCTAGGACATGTACATGACATGGTCCGAAGGGTTTTGTTAATTCAAAGGGTGATAAAAGGGCATGTAAACTTCAATAGTTGAAGTAAGCATAGCGGAGTTGGAATCTTCACCATGATGAAACTGTTAAAAGAGTTTAAATTCATCGGAGATGATGAAGGTGCTTGCATTTGCAAGAAATTAAGTGGGAGCGCTGAGAGATATTTCTAATACATTATGTAGAGGACATATTGTTGACTGGAAATGATGTATCTTGAATTGATACAAGTTAAGGATTTCATTAAAATAAGATTTCGATGAAAGACTTGGGCAAACCCAGAATATTAGGCATCAATATCTATATGGATAGATTAAGGCGCTAATATGGTTGTGCCAGACATACATATATAAGATATTGAAAGGGTTCAATCTGAGATATTGAAAGGGTTCAATATGGAAACAACAAGAAAGGTTCTTGCTGCATGGAAAGGATTGTATCAAGATTCAAGTGTTTCAACACTTGGTGAGTAAAATCACATGAAAATTTTGATCGATTATACATGATATGTATATATCCAGAATGTCCTATGCTCTAAATGTTATGAGCATATACCATAATGATTCATAAGATGATCATTGGACAATAGTAAAGATATTCTTATGAGCTTTGGAAGAACTAAGAATATATAATGTATAAGTGACAAATAGTTAAAGGTAGTTTATTGTAAAGTGTTACATTGATACTAGTTTTGTCACAAGATACAAATTAAACTTATCTCAATTTAGACTATGGGTGGCACAATGTAATGGAAATGATGTTCCATGATGGATTTGGATGAGTTCCAAAGTTGAGACATTGTGACGGATACTACAACAAAAGGCTAAGTATATGACTGCTATAGTAGCAGCAAAGGAGGGCATTTGTGTTAAGTAGTTTGTTATCAAACTAGGTGTGGTTCAAAGTGGGCTAATACTATGAAGATATATTGTGTGACAATAATATCAACATATTTTAACCCGAACGAACTAAAGGTCTCACCAGAGGACCAAATTTATACAATGCCATCTCATTTGAGAATGAGTGATGCGTAGAGACGCAAAGACATGCAAATACACACGGACCTGAAACTGTCAGATCTGAAGATTATGTTAACAACTAGCAATTGCGTATATGCAACACCAGAAAGCCATAGGTGTTCAATACGCAAAGTTTTTCAAACTAGATTATTGACTCTAGTGCAAGTGGGAGACTGAAGGGAATATGCTCGAGAGGCAATAATAAAGTGGTTATTATCTTATTCCATGTTTATGATAAATATTTATTTTATATGCTAGAATTGTATTGATCGGAAACATCAATACATGTGTGTTTAATAAACAAAAGGGTTCCTAGTTATGCCTCTCTTATAGACTAGCTTGTTGATTAACAAGATGATCAAGGTTTCCTGATCATGGACATTGGATGTTGTTAATAACAAGGTCACACCATTGGTAGAATGATGTGATGAACATTCATCTGAAGTATAGCATGACGATCAAAGTCATTATGTTTATATTGCTATAATATCATACGAAGTAATCTTTATCCTTAGACCATGAGATCATGTTAATTGCTAACACTGGAAGAGTATCTTGATAACATCAAACGTCACACCGTAACAGGGTGACTATAAAGGTGGGTTCGATTACTCTGAAGGTGTTATGTTGAGGCTCATGGATCAAGAGTGGATTTGTCCATCCGATGATGGATAGATATACTGGGGCTGGCCTCTCGGTGATATCACATGGAAATAGCTTGCAAGCAAGTGATGTGATCACTAGAATGTTATATCACGGGAACGAGAAAAGAGTGCATGTCGGTAACGAGATCAAACTAGGTATGGAGATACCGATGATCGAATCTCGGGCATGTAATATATCGCGGGACAAAGGGATTTAGCGACTAGCGTTAAAGGTTCTCACGATCACAGAAGTCATCGTTGAATGTGTAGGAGTCAGTATGGATCTCCAGGTCCCGCTGCTGATTATTGATCGGAGAGGGGTCTCGATCATGTCTGCATTATTAGCGAACCGTAGGGTGACACACTTAAGGGATACCGACACCATTTGGAGCAAATATGTTTCATATAAAGATTTAAGAAAGCGCTGGAATTATTTCAATAGACACTGAAACTGTTTCGGGTGAAATTGCTAAAATTAGTTCTGCATGTAATATTGAAATGTTGCAGGGTTTTTTATGTGAATGTTTGTTAATTAAAGTAATTAAAAAAATTCTGAATAAAAATAATAAAAGAGTTTTATTAAATGAGAGAGCATTAAATTTGGAGAAATTTAATGCATTTAAAGTGGAGACTTTAAAAGAGAATGTGAAGGGGCAAATTTATGTGGAGGGAGTTACCACCACATGAATGGAGGAGGTGAAGAGTCACCTCCTCCATGCGCCGGCCATGAAGGAGGGGCACCCCCCTCCTCCTATAAAAGGCCACCCCTCCTCACTTCTCACACACACCTTCTTGTGAAGGATCTCTCTCCCCCTCTAGTATTATTTCCTCATGGTCTCGGATTAGCGAGATACATGTTCCCGGTGGCTTTATCTGGAAAGGAGTTGCTGCTTCCGCTGCTTTGCTGGAGCGAGGGATGGAGGTTGTCGGGGTACCGAACGTGTGTACGATCACGGATGCACCGCTGCTTTGCGGTGCTGGACTTGGTGGTGCTGGAGCTGGATCTGATGGACGTGCTGGAGCCAGACCTGCTGGACTTCATCACGATCTTGAGATTGGCAAGTGTACGACTACATCAACCACGAGTTCCTACTCGTTAACAAAGCTCGTTGTCTACGAGGGTAAGTTCTCGTTGGATGTATGTCCACCCGTTGCTTTGTACCTAGTAGATAGATCTTGGCGTGTAGTTCACATCGTAGGAATTTTTTTGTTTTCTATGCTGCGGACCCAACAGATTTCTTGGTGGAGGATGGGGTCGTTGATGTAAAGCACCGGGCTGCCTCCGCCTGCCGCCGCATGCCCCTCTTCTAGATCTGCCGCTGGCACCACGACGTTGTTGGCCACCTGCTGGTCGATGGTGATGGCGACTTGCTGAACGGAGCTCGAAGCCTCGACAGCGCGGCGATGAGCAGTGTGCGTGCCCAGAGAAGCTGCCTCCGCCTGCTCGGCGACAACCGAGCCATCTACTGTTGCGCCTCTAACTGGCTTCACCTCCGTGATGGATCAAAATATATCGAGCTTATTGGGGAACCCCAATAGGAAGGTATGATGAGCACAGCAGCAAGTTTTCCCTCAGTTATAAAACCAAGGTTATCGAACCAATAGGAGAAAGGAAACACCTCCAAGGTGTTGTTTCCAACTTGGAATCCTGCACAACACAACCGCAGAACTTTGCCTCCAACTTACAGTGAGGTTGTCAATCTCGCCGGTTTTGCTGAAAACAAAGGATTAAACGTATTGTGTGGAAGGTAGTAATTGTTTGCAGAAAGTAAACAGAAAACAATAAATAGCTTTGTAGATTGATGGTAAAAGAAAGGACTGGGGTCCATAGTTCACTAGTGGTGATTCTCCTTAAGATAGATGACATGCTGGGTGAACAAATTACAGCGGGGAAATTGACAAACATCGAGAAAGCATACATGCATATACTAATCATCTTGACTCCTATGAGATTTGATTGGGCATTACAACATTATACATAGACCGTAATCCAACTTCATCTATGACTAATAATCCACCTTCAGGTTATCATCCGAACCCCCTCCAGTATTAAGTTGCAAGCAACAGATAATTGCATTAAGCATTGTGTGTAAAGTAAACAATACGATTGTTCTATAAACAAAGGATTGCTGATTTCTCCCTAGTAGCAACAGCACATCTAGTACCTTAGAGATTTCTGTCACTTCCCCAGATTACTAGACGCATGAACCCACTATCGAGCATAAATACTCTCTCTTGGAGTTGCTAGCATCTACTCGGCCAAGATAGCTACTAACAACGGAGAGCATGCAAGATCACAAATAACAAAGACATGATAGAATCAATAATCAATCTAACATAGCATCTCAATATCCATCGGATCCCCGCAAGCACAACATGTAGATTATAAATAGATGATCTTGATCATGAATGGAGCTCACAAGATCTAAACATGGTAGCACAAAGGAGAATAACCAACCATATAGCTACTACATGGACCCGTAGTCCAAGATGAACTACTCACGCATCACACCGGAGGCAGTCATGCTGATGAAGAAGGCCTCCAGGGTGATCTCTCCCCTTCGGTAGGATGCTAGGAAGAGCTTCAGATCCCTCCCGGTCTGGGGATGGAGATGACGGCGACTACAGACTCTTTCGTGGAATTTTGATCGGGTACTTAGGATTTCTGTATCAGAGGCTTCTTATAGGCGAAAGGGGAGGCTGAGGGGGTGCCCTAGGCGGCCGCACCACCCCTTGGCGCGGGCCAGGCCTGGCCGCGCGGCCAGGTGGTGTGGCCGGCCCCTGGCCCCTCTCTGTCTCATCTTCTGGCCCCGTGTTCCCCTCGGTGAAATATTGACTTTGGCTTTTGTCCCGTCCAATTCCGAGAATATTCATTTTTTGGAACCAAAAATAGCAGATAACAGGCAACTGGCACTGTGGCATCTTGTTAATAGGTTAGTTCCAGAAAGTTTATAAAAATACTCCAAAGTGTGGACAAAACATAAGAAAGCAGATATAAAACAAGCATGGAACATCAAAAATTATAGATACGTTTGCAACGTATCACTCCGCCGGCTCGTCTCCATGTGTACGCTTCATGTCGTAGCTAGGGAGGTCGATGGTGCAAGCGAAGGAGCTTCGGCGCATGAAAAATGTGCAGATTGGGGTTTTGTGAGTAGACAGATTGGGAAAATGACATGAGCTCGTGGAAGAAGAAGGTCGAGCGAGTTTACATACGCGGGACCGTTGGTAGTCCTCGAGTGGACACGTGGGTGTGGACTCGTGTGAGCGGGGGATAGCATGATCTCCACTTTCTAACTGCATTAACAACACGCGTATGCTTTCCCTCAAAACAAAACACGCGCATGCTACCTCGGGAACATGCACGACGCCAGTTTTCGAGACGAGCGGCATAATGGTCCGCCTCATTAGACACCTAGATGTGATTAATATTTCTAACCGGATACGGTTCACTGATCTAGAGAGATGGCCAATAATTTATGTTGTCTCAGGTCCAATTTAGAGGTGGTTTCCTTTATAGACCGGCTAGGGGGGCTCGTACTAGTGACGGTGCAGATTAACAACCGTCTGAGATTACAGTTAGAGGTGGTCAAAAAATTATGACCGCCTAAGGTTGATGAACACAGCTGATGATTTATTTTTTTGGGGTAAACCGGCTCTAGACACAGTATCTAAGTAACGAGTTTGTACTAGTGCACTAAACCAGGAGAAGATATGAATCTGTCGTGGCAGGCTTGCTCGCTGGCGCGTGCGTGCATCCCTGTGCAGCGCTCCGTCGAGGTCGCCTTGCCGCCACAGCGCATGCGCTCCGAAGATCCTCTTCCCCGCATCCTCCTTCTCCTACTACTCTGGGACGATGCTCCACCACCGCAACAGCAGCACCGCCAAGAACAAGGTCGCGCCCATAGGTCAGGGACCTCTCCTCTTCACTCTCTCCCAACCACCATAGAAGGAACACAGTAGATTCCAAATTGAATCAAATCGATTCCAAATCGAATCAAATCGACCTTGCATCAGGAAGACTGTAAAAAATCCATCATTTTATTTACTAGACTAGAATTTTCAATCCTTCGAGCCATTCACAGTATCTAGATTAATGGGTTTGTAAGGGCCTCTAGTCCCGGTTGCGCAATCGGGACTAGATCCCCAATTTAGTTCTGTTTGTACGGCGAACCGGGACTAAAGGCACTCCACATGGCCGCGGTGGAGAGCGGGGGACGGAGTTTGGTCTGGACTATCGCCCTATCACTCTGATGCACAACTTTGCAAAAAAAATTGGAAATCTTGTGGCCTCTAGGCTTTCCCTTGAACTAAGCAACCTAATTAGTAGCAATCAGACTGGTTTCATTAAAAAGAGGTCAATCCATGACAATTTCTTGCTTGTCAAGGGATCATCAAGGAGGCACGTGTGAGAAGAAGACACCCATGTTGTTTTTAAAGCTAGATTTTGTGAGAGCATCGGACTCAATTCACTCGGAATACTTGATGGAGGTGCTTGCTGCTTTTGGTTTTGGGGAAAGTGGAGAAGCCCCATCTTTCCTGTGCTATCTTCGGCTTCGTCGTGTGTCCTCCTCAATGGAGACCATGGTCAACCTTTCAAGCAATGATGTGTCCTTCGCCAGGGCGGCCCCTGGTGCCAATGCTCTTTCTCCTGGCCCTTGAGCCGCTACAACGCCTTCTCACCAAGGCCACAAAAGACTAGCTGCTCTCCGCCATCTCGCAGCATGCAGATAGGATGTGGGCCAGCTTCTATGTCGACAACGTGGACCTCTTCTTGAACTCATTTAGAGAAGAAATCTCCACTATTTTCCATTTGTTCGATCTATGTGGCAATATCTCAGGGCTAAATTTCAATCTCAGCAAGTGCACCGTGTCTACCCCATCAGTCGTGATAACATTGATCTAAATGACCTGAACGACTCCTTTGGCTGTAGTTGGGGAGCCCTTCCCTGCACCTACCTTCGGCTTCCTCTCAGTTTCAGAAATCCAAGAAGAGTTGACTGCTAACTTCTCATTGACAAGATTGCAAGCATGTTAAATCCGTGGAAAGGAAAACTAATGTCCAGGAAGGGAAGGATTACACTACTTAACTCCGTTCTCTCTGCTACCTTGACATACTTCCTCAGTGTTTTTGACCCACCCAAGTGGATGATCAATAAGATTGACCGGATGAGAAGAAGTTTCCTTTTGTGTGGTGAGGATAAGGCATCTGGCATCAAATGTCTAGTAAACTAGAATCAAATTTTGTCTCCAAAGAAATTCAGGGGTCTTAGCATCAACAACACTGCCCTCTTCGGAAAGTCTCTTCGAATGCGATGGCATTGGCTGAAGTGGACATACCCTCCGACCATGGCATGTTCTGCATATCCCTGTGAATGCGAATGATGATGCCCTATGCCAGAACCTCACCTCTATTCATATTGGCAATGGGATCAGAAGACTCTTTTTTTGGAAAGATGGGTGGCATAACTATCTTGCTCTTAGTCAAAGATTTCTAGATTTGTTCCTCCTGGACAAAAGGAAAAACATCTCTGTCCATGTGGCGCTCACTAATATAAGATGGATGTCAGGGTTACAGCTCATCAATACCCCTGCCCTTATTGATCAATTTGTCGCCCTGTGGAATTGATAGCGATAGTCTAGAGTCCTGCACCTTAAAGGATTAAAGTCCTACACAACAATGTTGTAATACTTGCCTAGTACGGTTCATGAACTGACTCTCTCTGTAATCGACAAGGGACCTCGATCCCATATATATACACCCGATATCAGGGCTCGGAAACTATCTGAGTAGTTCGTATCTACCTGATCATATGCTTGTTTTACATGGTATCAGGCTGGCTCTTCTGCCGACGAAACTGATCACCTCCAAACTCTACAAATCATCCCCGCCGCCACCAAAACCGGAGCTCTACTGCGACAATTCTCTCCACGGCGTCCTCGTCAAGCACCCAGGTGATCAACCTCGGTTCGCTGCCATCGGACAAGCTCACGCGCAAAAATTACTCCGGGTGGCGTTCTCAGATCTTGCCGCCGATCCGTGGCTCCCATCTCGTCGGTCTCCTGGACGGATCTGACACCGATCCACCACAGACGCTGGTCATAAAACCTGCGAACAAGGACACTGGCAAAGAGGCTAAAACAACCCCCAATCCCGCGTACGACGCCTGGATATCCAGGGATCAGATCATGCTCGGATATCTCCTCCAATCGCTCTCCTCCGAGGTCCTACCTCATGTGCAACAGATTGAGCATGCCGCCGGAGTATGGCAGGCCATCAAGGAGATGTTCGCTTCCCAATGTCAAGCCAAGGTCACGAACCTACGGGTTTCTCTGGCGAACACCAAGAAAATCAACATGACCACGACGACCTTCCTCACTATAATGCAGGGAATCGTCGACGAGCTTGTTGCTGTTGGTTCTCCAATTACAACGAGGGAGCATGTTTCCTTTGTATTGGCAGGGCTCGGATATCGCTATGATTCTCTAGTCGCTACCCAGGGCGTCGTTACCACCCCCATCACGCCCAGTCACCTCTACACATAGCTTCAAACATATGATCAAAGAAAGGAGATGCTTCAAAACTCCGACCCTGACTTAGAGACATCGGTCAACTTCTCCTCGCGTCAAAATCGTGGGTGCGGCAATTACCGCCAGCGCGGTGAATGTGGAGATTGTCGTGACGCCCGCGGTGATGACCGTCGGGATGATTGACGTGAAGATCATCAAGATGACCATCCACCCCGCCAAGGACGTGGTGGTGGACATGCGCCTTCGGGAGGAGAGCATGCTAGAACTAGTGCTCGCGGACGAGGATGATGTCGAAATACTCCATGGGTTGATGCTGTTTGCCAAATTTGCAACAAGGAGGGCCACCCTGCCAAAGACTATTGGTACCGTTTTTAAGATCATGACGATGACTATGGCGACAAAGGTGCTCATGTCGCTTCTTATGGGGTTGACACCAATTGGTATGGTGACTCCGGTGCAACTCATAACATTACCGGGGAACTCAATAACTTGAATGTCCGTGACACGTACAATGGCTATGACAAGATGAACACTGCCAGCTGGCAAGGTATGGAAATTTCCCATGTCGGTAACTCAATTTCCCGTCACCCTATAAAAGATTTCAAACTCAATAACATCCTTCATGTTCCAAACGCATCCAAAAATTTACTCTCCATTCGTCGATTTACATATGATAATCATGTCTTCATAGAATTTCATCCCTTCTTCTTTTTGATCAAGGATCGGGTCACTCGGAAAAAAATCATAGAGGGAGATGTGTTGGTAGCCTTTATCCTCTTATTTCATCCTTGTCAACATCCGCTTTACCCTAGAAGCATGCTTTTGTTGCCACCAAGCTCTCCCAAGAAAGTGGCATAGCCGTCTCGGTCATCCAAATTCTACTATTGTTAGGCAAATTATTAGTAAAAATAAATTACCTTTTGTTAAGGATGCTAGCATAGTCTGTGTATGATTCCTGTCAACAGGCTAAGAGTCATCAACTCCCCTATCCTGTTTCTACCAGTGTCTCCACTGCTCCCCTTCAATTAATTTTTACTGATGTATGGGGGCCTGCGCCCACTTCTGTTGGTCACCATGACTACTATGTAAGCTTTATCGATGATTATAGCAACTTTACTTGGATTTATTTGCTCAAGAAAAAATCTGATGTTTTTTCTGCCTTTGTGAATTTCCAAAAGCTTATTGAAAGACAATTAAACACAAAAATTCTCACAGTTCATTCCGACTGGGAGGTGAATATGTTAAGTTGAATTCTATCTTTCAAAACCAAGGGATTTTACATCATGTTTCTTGTTCCCATGCGCACCAACAAACGGTTCAGCCGAGCGCAAGTATCTCCATATTGTTGAGGTTGGCTTAGCTCTCCTAGCCCATATGATCACATGCCTATATGCAGGTACTACCTCGGCGCAATGCTGAAAATCTAGGTCAAAACGGAGGTCAAAATAGTCAAAGTGGCTCTTCTACAACTTCTGCACAAAATGACAGCAGCACAGAACATGGAGATGATTCCCTGGTGCAATCTACCTCGGTATCCACTGGGTCATCCTCGGATCTGCCGCCTAATAGCCCTGATGCATCTGGTACGCGCGGGCCAGTCAGCTCTCCTCCACCCAGTCCGATGCGCACACCTGGCGCTCGGTCTCTATGTTCCCGCTCTAGTGGTGGCCAATCCACGGGATCTTCTCTGATTCGTCCTCCATCCATCCCGTCACGTCGCGTCATGCCCGCATACGTGATCGCATGCGAAAAGCGCTGGGACCGCGACAACAACCACAGATTCCCTTGCTACCGCCAATTCTGCCCCTAGCTCCGGATCTTCTGCGCCGAGTTTGCCTGCATAGCAGCCTGTGGCACCTCTTCCTGCTACACAAGCATCCAACGGGGTTCATAAGCCTAAAGAGTCTGATGGTACCGTGCGCTGGTGTCTCTCTACTACTACAACAGAACTGACAAATTTGGAAGCTACTCTGGATGATCCACATTGGAAAGATGCCATGGATGAGGAGTATGGTGCTCTCATGAAAAACAAAACCTAGAGATTAGTTCCTTCCTCGATAGGTAAAAATATTGTTGACTGTTGTTGGATCTATAAGATCGAACACAAGGCAGATGGCTCTATTGATAGATATAAGGCTCGGTTAGTTGCAAAAGGATTCAAGCAACGTTATGATATTGACTATGCGGATACATTTAGTCTTGTTATTAAAATAACAACTGTTCAACTTGTCTTGTCCATTGATGTTTCCAGGGAATGGAGTTTGCGACAATTAGATGTCAAGAACACGTTTCTTCATGGTGTTCTGAAAGAGGAGGTCTATATGACATAGCCACCTGGTTATGAAGACAGGGGAAACTAAACTATGTTTGCAAACTTCACAAAGCTCTATATGGTCTCAAGCACGCACCTCGAGCATGGTATTCTCAGTTGAGTTCTCAATTGATTAACTTTGGTTTCATTGCTTTGAGTCTGATACTTCATTGTTCATCTATCACAAGTCCAATGTTACTATTTTTAGGCTCATCAATGTGGATGATATTATAGTTGTCATCTCATCTCAAGCTGCAATTGATGCCTTGCTGAAAGATTTGAGTAAGGAATTCGCATTGAAGGACCTTGGTGATCTCCATTACTTTTTAGGGATTGAATTACATAAAGTTAATGATGGTATGGTTCTAAATCAAGCTAAATATGCTCAAGATATTCTTGCACGTGTTGGTATGACACATCGTTCAGGATCACCTACACCATTGTCATCTTCTGAAAAGATAACTTCTTAAGGAGGAGATTTGTTGGGTCCTGAAGATAGTACCAAATATAGAAGTATGGTAGGTGCTCTATAGTACCTAAATCTCACTAGACCTGATATTTCTTATGCTGTTAACAATGTGTGCCAGTACTTGCATGCTCTCACCACTATACATTGGACTGCTGCTAAGCGTATATTGAGATATGTCAAGCATACACTGAGTATTGGGCTAACATTCATGAGGTCCAACTTTACACTAGTCAGTGCTTTTTCATATGCAGATTGGGCTGGTTGTGTAGATGATCGCCGTTCTACTGGCATCTTTGCTGTGTTCTTTGGACCAAATCTAATTTCATGGAGTGCTAAGAAACAAGCTACAGTTTCCAGGTCCAGCACAGAAGCAGAATACAAGTCAGTAGCTAATGCCACGACTGAGGTAATATGGGTCCAGTCCTTGCTTGAAGAACTTGGAGTTAAATTGACTCAAGTACCATGTTTATGGTGTGATAATCTGGGAGCAACATACTTGTCAGCAAATTCAGTCTTCCATACAAGAGCGAAGCACATCGAGATTGATTTTCACTTCGTCATAGAGCAAGTGTTAAACAAACAACTTGAGATTCGGTTTATTCCCTGCAAAGATCAAGTTGCTGATGGGCTGATAAAACCGCTGCCTATGAAGAAGCTTTGAGGAATTTAAACATAATCTCAACTTGTCCAAGTTGTGATTAAGGGAGGGTGTTAGCGGTAGTCTAGAGTCCTGCACCTTAAAGGATTAGAGTCCTACACGACAACGTTGTAATAGTTTCCTAGTACGGTTCATACCAACTCTTTTTGTAATCGACAAGGGACATTAATCCTATATATATACACCCGATATCGGGGCTCGGAAACTATTCGAGTAGTTCGTATCTACCTGATCATATTCTTGTTTTACATGAATGACCTCCAGCTAGTCCAACTTGAAGATCATGAGGATGATATCTCTTGGACTCTCTCTACCTCCAAGGCTTACTCAGCAACTTCGGCATATGAGGCTTGCTTTGCGGACAAAAACTTGGTTGTGGTTTGGGATGTCAAAACTGAAGGTAAAATAAAGTTTTTCCTGTGGATGCTGATTCAGAAGGGACTATGGACGGCTGATCGCTTACAGGAAAGAGGATCTCCCCATCATGAGAGATGCACCCTGTGCGACCAAGATCTGGAAGATGTTGATCACCTTTTCCTTCGTTGCTTCTACGCGAAGCAAATTTGGCATGTAATCTCATCCAGCCATGCTATAGCTGCAAACATCGCCTTAAGATGTACGACTATCTCTCGATGGTGGAAGAAAACTGCTCGCTTTCAGAAGAGCAAAACTCGCAAAGCTCAAACCTCCATGATAGTCTGTGTAACTTGGCACCTATGGAAGGAAAGGAATATGCGAACTTTTGAGGACTGCAATTTCTCTGTTGAGGGACTTCTAGTACAGATTAGAAAGAACTTGGATAACTAGGGAGTTGCTTTTCAGATTAGCCCATAGGCCTTCTCGTGGCTTGTTTTCCCCCGGCTGAAGCCATTGCACAGTTTTTCCCCTCTTTTATTGCAAAAGGAGAGCTCCTACTGTTTGGCTGTTTCACACTAAAAAAAACCTTCCGTAAATTCGCAACTCGAAGGGTAAATCTAGAAATAAATCCTACGAGATCTAGTCTATTAATAGACCCTCTCCTATGTGTGACATGTGTCTGTCTTTATTTTCCATATGTTAATTATCCTTTTTTCTAGTCATTGTGCATGGATGTGGGTCTATCCTTCTAGAACATAGACCAGGTCTCCTAGGATTTATTTCCGGTAAACCGTAAGTGGGAAGCAGTTGAAACTCCCGAAATCTAGCATATCGGCTCGGGCGAGAGAGCAGGGATGGATCCCGTGGAGGCGGAGGAGCAGCAGACGGAGCCACCGGACGAAGAGACGTACGCCGAGGCCGATCCCACGGGGCGCTTCATCCGGGTACGTCTGCTCTAGCTTAGCCTTGCTGCCTCGATTTCTCGGGGCGGCTGCTGCGTTCCCTGCCTGGCAATCTTGTTCGTTAGACATCTAATTCGTGTTTTTTTCATCTAATTGCTGCTTGTGCAGTATGATGAGATCGTGGGATCGGGATCCGTCAAAACAGTGTATCCTTCGATCGATTCGAACTCATCTGCTGATTTTTTTTTTTTCATATCGATCTGTGTGTTTGTCTAGATCGCGACTTCGCGTCGCGTCTGATTCGGTCCTGGTGGTCGAATTCGAGTTCTATGTAGCGCGACCTTCCATGCTTCGGCGCCGTAATGTGGATGGCCCGGGCCATAATATTGATCGAATTCATGTTTTCTTGAGTAAACCTTAGCAGATTCATAGCGCACATAGTACCGGACGAAATTTATTTTTCACCAATCTGTTGTGACTTACTACATTCCTAGTAATATGTATATACTCCATACTTTGAGCTATATAGTACTACTTAGCAATTCAGTTATTTTTTTGGTATATCTCGGTTTGGTTTTTGGTTATTGGAATTTATCCCCGTCCGTGTAACACTGACAATTGTTCATCGTGTATTCCTTAATGGTGATTTTGCCAATAGCTACAAAGCCTTCGATAAGCTGGAGGGTGATGAGGTGGCGTGGAGCCAAACACGGATTGACGATTCTGTCATGGGTTCCTCTCAGAAGATGGCTCTACTGAATACGGAGATCCAGCTACTGAAGACGCTCAGGCACAAGAACATTCAGAAGTTGTTTGCCTCGTGGATTGATGAGGACAAGAAAACAGTTAACATCATCACAGAGTTCTGCATATCCGGCAGCTTGAGGCAGTATGTCCCTTTTCTTTGGCGCAACTCTTCCTTCAGTTATGCTGTTTGCTCTTCCTACTGGGGGAGCATTTTTGAATCTTTGCCTAATTTTGTTATGGATGATTGCCCTTTTTGTTTACAAATTGATGCATAACTATGCTAGAGTTTGCCATTGCGTGAAGATTATTGAATGGATTATATTTTTTGTTGGAGTTCTCTCTTTTCGCCCTTCTGTTCAATACATTACGGTCATTCTAACTTGAGACTATAACCAGGTACCGTAAAAAGCACAAGAAAGTGGGTATTAAGGCTATGAAACGCTGGGCGATACAGATATTGACAGGGCTGGAATATCTTCACAGTCAGGAGCCAGCAGTTATTCATAGGGACTTAAAGTGTGACAACATATTCATAAACGGTAATGATGGAACTGTGAAGATTGGCGACTTTGGTTTGGCCACAATTTTGCAGCAACAGAAAACAAAAAGTGTCAAAGGTAGCAGTTTCCTTTTTATCCATTATCCTCACTGTGAAATTGTGTTTTTCTGACAGTTAAGATCTTTGAAAATATACCTATTCTCCTTCCGTGGATGTCTACTCTAAAGGATGCCACACACGCAGTTTATTTTGTTGAATGAAGTTCCTTTATCTGGAACTGGAAGGCATGTACTAATAACAATTGTTTGTATCACAAACGTGCAGGCACATTAGAGTTTATGGCACCAGAACTCTTCACTAGGGATTACAATGAGTTGGTGGATATATACTCATTTGGGATGTGCATGCTCGAAATGATGACATGTGAATATCCGTACAGTGAATGTCAAGGCCAGGCCCACATATATAAGAAAATTTCTAAAGTAAGTGCTTTGTTCTCCAAAGTACGCAGCCCCTCCCAAGATTATCCATTAAACAAGAACTGATTTTCGTTTATTGGTCCTTTCTGCAGGGTATAAAACCGTCTGTTCTTTCCAAGGTTGAAGACGCAGGAGTAAGATCTTTTATAGAAGTTTGTCTAGCTCCAGTAGCTGAAAGACCTACTGCAAGTGAGCTCCTGAAGAACTCTTTCCTCCGGAAGGATGGGTCTATCCGAGTGCCTCCAATTTCAGTCTCGCTGGTCTAGAGTGTGACCAAAGATGGGCGGCAGTCTGCCAGTTTCGTGCTATTGAAGGGTGAATTCGTGCTGAAAGGCGATATGCATGTTACTGACCACATCGAATTAGTGCTAAGATTTCCTGATCCCAGTGGTAATAATTGCATTCCAAACTTCATGAATCAAATTTAAACATATACTGAAGATTGCACTGACAAATCAAATTCTCTCAGGTTGTTTTAAGAATGCTGAGTTCCTATTTGATGTAGACCGAGATACGAGCCTTTCTGTGGCTCTGGAAATGGTTGAAGGCTTCGAATTGCCACAAGGGAACATACAGATCATAGCGCAGCTGATTGAGGCGTTCTTGCTCATCCTCATCCCTGAATGGGTACCCTGTGTTGCTGTTGGTCAGGTGGTTTCTGAGAGCGCACACAGCTACATCGCCAAAAGAATCATGAACTGCAGGCAGCTCAGTTCGGCTGTTCCGGATAATTCTGCTCTCCCCAAGCTGTCTACCATTTAGTTTTTTTTTTGGTTTAGGAAGATGAATTTGGCTAGGCTCCAGCCTCATGTGTGGCTCGTATTACCGCACCCACTCGATGTGCTGCCAGACATGGCATTCTCCATTGATGATGATGAAAGTTAGGAGAGGACTAGTCGACTTAGTTGTTGTATTTGTTTCATTCTCCGTAGTGTTAGGAAGGAAGGAACATCAGGTTGAGAGTATACCTGTGATCACCGAAATGGCTCTCCTCTCCCACCCCACGTCCACCACCACCACCATAAGCGGCTTCCTTCTCCTATGCCTCCTTCCCTCTCTCGATTGAATCGGTGGCTTTGGCTCTGCAATGTTGCCTTACTGGCAATCACGAAGGTTTTCGAGTCTTCAAACTTTCTGATCGGCGGTTCAGGTTTTCTGTGGCGTCCAACGCAGTTGGGCATTTCATTTATCACCTGAGAGATTGAGTCTGGCCGGACTTCTTATGTTATTATGTTATTTCACGTTATATCGTGGTGACACTAGCAAGTTTTGATAATTCTGCCTGAGGTTTGGTTAAAGACCTTCTCTGATGGCCCTTCTAGTTCAAGAGATTCTCTTGCAGCTCGCACTAATCTGGGATATCTGAAAGAAAATCTCAGTTTGGTTCAGTTTCATTTGCTCGGCAGGAGGCTAAATCTGCTGGTGTTGCTCCTGTTCGTGTCCCTTTTGGCGATCACTCACATAGCCACTCTTCTTCTGCCAAGTCTCATGTTCAGGATGGCGCTGTCAGCCTCAAATTTGGTTCTTTTGTTTCCTCGCCGGCTGCTCCCCCTCCGCCGTCGAGCTCGTCGAAGATTGCTTTTGGTCAGTTTTTGGTGCATATTGCTAAAGATTGGCAAGTGAATGATTTCACTCCCAGATTTGTGGGGAAGAATTTTTGGATTAATTGCAGACAAAGTTTTAAATTCCTCAATCAATATATTGAATAATGTGCGCTTGATTTGCGCGAGGCAAAATATTCAGAGGAAGCAGTCGCTGACACCCTTCACTTTTATGGCCTTCCACAATCAGATTTGCCTTGTCTCTTTTGGGCTGTTGCCCTTTATGCATGTCAGATTTTCATACTGCTGATAAGAGCATCTCCACCCCCCCCCCCCCCACCAAAGGGTGAAATGGGGGCACCGGCGCAGGAAAACCCGTCCATCCCTCTTCCCCAAAACTGAAATGCGCTGGCGCAACTTGAAAAAGTTGGCGGGTCAGCCCTGTCGGCGCGACACCAAAATCTCCCCTCGCTTTTCTCCTCTCTTTTCCCTCACTTTTCCCTCTAGACCGCCCAGTCCCGCCATTTTCCCCCGTCGTCGCCCACTCCTGCCATTTCCCCGCCCCACCTCTCCCTTCCCGTGCGCCACCGCTTCCACCACCATGTCACCGAAGAGGTACCAAGCTCCCCGCGCCCCCGCGAAGAAAGGGAAGGCCGACAAGCAGCGGTCGGAGGGGATGACCAACGTGGAGTGGGCGTTCAACATCCAGCGCCGGCAAGTGGAGAACGCCAGCCGCCGGCTGAGGGAGAAGAACTCGAGGCTGCGCAGGGCGGCGGAGGCGCAGACGGAGCAGGCCCATGCGGCCACTGTTACGACGCAGCCTGCGGCCGCCATGGGGGAATGGCGGCGCCAGCCTACAACGCTGGGCTCCACATCCTCAGGAGCTAGAGTAGCGTCTCCTCCCCATCGCCGTCCAGCGCGTTGCCGTTCGGCCACCCAAACATGACGCCACACCTTCCTCGTTTCTCACCAGGCAACAACGACTTTGACCCGCTCGGTGGCTTCAACCCCAACTCCCTCGCATATGACACATCACCGGCTCATCGCCGCCTCCTTGCTTTCACGCAGAGGCCTGGCTTTGGTCAGTTTGCCGCGGACAATAGCCAGAGCGTCCCCAACCTGTTCGGCGCCGGAAGCAGCCAGAGCGCCCCCAACCTGTTCGGCGGATCACACTACGGCGACCGTGCCACGAACGAGTCCATCATGGCCGTCATGATCAATAGCAGCTCTGCCCAGGCTTTCATGCAAGAGGAAGCCGCTGCATACGAGGAGGACGATGGCGACGCATGGGAGGACGAGGTCTACGCAAACGCGGAGGTAGCCGAAGATGAGGATGAGGTGGTGGAGGTACCGGTGACCATCGCGGTCGACCTGAAAGGGAAGAAAGACGTGGAGGCGAAGGGGGAGAAAAGAAGAAAGGAGGCGGCAGACATGGCCCCAAGTGGAGCTCGAGGGAGGATGAGTGCCTCGCCGAGGCTTAGAAGACCGTCAACATAGTCCCCTTCACCGACGCCAACCAGAACTCGAACTGCTATTGGAAGAGGGTGAAGGTAGCGTACGATGAGCGACGGTTGTTGGATCCCTACTTCAAGGTCTTACACCACGATCGCAACGACTCCGGTATGTCTCACTATTGGTCCATGATCCAGCACGCCTCCAACGAGTGGCACGATGTTGTGGAGGAGGTGCGCCGCGTCCATGTTAGTGGCACCAACTACGACTATCAGGTAAACAACCCTCGTAGCCGCCCGCTCCCGCCCATTTCAAACCTGTATCCGACTTGTGTTTTTCGTAGATGCGTGCCATAATCTCCGCCTACCGCGAGGACAACGATGACAAGGTGTTTAAGTTCATCCACGTCTTTGCACGGATCGAGGGGTGCGACAAGTGGGCGGAGACGCGGACCTCTCTCACCAAGGCCAAGTCTAGCAACTACGACCCGGGGGCGACGCCATCTGCGACATCGGAGGGTCGTCTCGTCTGCCACAGGAAGGCTAAGGCCATGAGGGACACGGCGCCGACCATCGAGAAACTACACTCATCCATCCTAACTTGCATGGCCGACACCACCACGCACTGATGACTACAAGTGCACAGATCGTTTGTAGCTAGTTTCGAAATAAAGATATCGATCCCACAGGGAGCAGGAGTCTGAAGTCTAATAACTCTTGAAATAAATATTACAATAGAAATGCTAAATAAAGTTCTAAGTGACAAGATAAAATATGAGTATTGTGAAAAAGTTGTTTTTGGGTTTTTGGTATAAGAGCAACAATAAATTAAAGTAAAACAACTGAATACAGAATGTAAGTATCGCGTATGTAAGAGAGATTGGAACTGCAATAAGGGAAAAGCGTTCCTAGGGAGTAGCGGATACACCACTAGCATTATAAGGAGCTAAGATAAATATTATTATCATGAACATTCTCAACTATGTATGTGTGGGAGGAACTCCGTATTTGGATAAATAGGCAGCAACCACTGCTCATATCATCCTCATAATCACAATAGTCAGCAATCGACATCAATCGAATTACTGTGCTATTAAGGGGCGTAATCCCGTAGGACATATCCCATGGCATGGATAGTGTTCCGTGAGTTTTCTCGGTTTTCCAAGTTGATACGTAAGGATTGCCAACAACTTTATAGTCACTGTAAGTGCTACCACACCTCCGTCTACCAACAAGTAGTTCCCTCCATCAAGTCCCCGTGAGAGGCAAATATTGAGAAGTCGACTTCTCTCATCATCAAGATGAAGACAATCTAACACATGGTCACAACGATAAATATCATAATAAACTTTATCTTATTTCAAGCTCATACTAGGGTTTCTCCATCTTCCAAAGAACTAATGATCTACTCAGACATGGAGGCAATCAACATCATGGCAATAATAATGGAATCTATCATAGATGAATAGTACTTGTATAAATCCACAACGAGTGTGGAAATTACAACAAGATCTATACAAGATGTAGATGGGATGGATGGAGATGGTGGTGATACAGTGGATGATGATGAAGATTGATGTCTTAGCCTCTGGATCTGCACAGGGCGAAGATGGATCCTCAGTGGATGAGTTCCCCCTCCAGATGCCTTCTGGAGGTGAGGTTTCGGTGATTTTTAGGTGTTCTGTATATCGTCTCTCCGATCCAGTTGCACGGGGTAAAACTATTTGAGGAGGCGATGGCGGCGCCAACTATACGACCGGAAAATTTATTCTGGTCGTATAGGTTGTCGTTGAACCATCTGTATGTCTTGTTCGCTTCGGGTTTTCTTCTGGTATTATTAATATTTTCCAAATAAGTGATTTACATTATTTTTGACTCCTTTTCTCCTCATTACAACTGCTCCAAGAATTATGTCCATTGGATCCATCATATGTCCTGATCCTGGTGAAAACAGACATAAAATGTGCGTGCAAACGCTGTAAAATACCAAGATCCTATATCTACAATGCAAAATAATAGTGTAAAACATGATGCAAATGTGCACTCATCAACTTCCCAAGCTTAGACTCTTGCTCGTCCGGAGCAAGTTTAGCTTAATGGATGTGATCCTCATATTCATAAAGTTGAGTCGATAAAATAAATGAGACAGTTGCAGCATGTGTTTATCATATACGATACATAGAAATAAGTTCATGAATAGTACCTTACTCGAACCATCTAAATAGTATTAGCAGGCTTCCACACCTTAGTGATCAACAGTTCATAAAAGATGAATCTCAACATAATGTAAAGTAACCTGTTCAACCGAATGAGTTAGCGAGGTAGTCCCAAGTGTTTTAGGATCAACATATTAACTTGGGATTCAAAATCTCAAAAGTATATCTTTGTCATACTACAATATAGTGGTATATGACTATTTTCTCTTTGCACACTCACTCTTTTTGTTCTTTCTTTTCTTCTCTTTTGTGTCTGTGCTCACTCTTTTGTTTAAGTGTTGTGCAAAGGAGCTAGCCATACATTCCACTTTATGTAGGAATTTAAAGTTTAACGATCTCAATTACCAAATTCCAATTGTATATGAAGTATTATCGTGAATTGAAAATTTTACCTCGACTTGTTCTCACTCTATTTTGAGAGCACTTTCATTTTCCTTTGAACTTAACTGCATAGATAGTTTTTCTTTGTAAATCAAGCCATAGACTTACAATATATTGACCAAATTATCTTTATGTGTTCCATTAATACCAATGGTGTAGAAGACTCCTATTGCTATCATCAAGTGCAAGTAAAATTATACTCAAGCCATTCATATACCCAATAAAACAATCACAAACTCAATATTGCTCCATAATAATAATAAACTCGGGATTTCATAAAAGGGATCGACTATTCCTGAAGGGAATTCTAATAATGCAAACTTTATTTCTAGTTTGAACTAACGCAAGGCTAAAATAGTAATGTAAAATTTATAAGATAGATTACAAGGTCTTAAAGATCTCCCCAAGCTTGGAATCAAGCCAGGCAGGATCAAATAATCCCTTGCGATCATTTGATACCATGATTGTTGTAGATCACTGTGGCGCCATGGCATGTAACACTGCGGTGCTCGCATGCGATGCTTGGTCCTGGGGACAGCTTCTTCCTCATCCATAATTGATGGATCGGGGAAGTGAAAGCCGTACCTCCACTCTTCTTGATGCTTCACCCTCATATGTGCACAAATGGTTGGCTTCAAGAGTGGTGCCTTTGCTCCCATGCTAGCACCTGCACCAATATTAGGTAATTCCTTACGCTTGTCGTCCTAGGGTCCGTGGTGACAAACTTGACCATCTCCACGCGCCCTTTTCCATGCGGCTTGTGACCTTCTCTCTCTTCTTGAGCTCTCTTCATTGCCGCCTAGTTGATCTCTGGGGATCATAGACATCACGACAGATGTAGACATCAACCACATCATCATCAGAATCATTGTTGTAGTAGTTTGGCTCGACGTACTCCTTGTACCCCGGTATAAACGTCTCCACCTCCTCATTGTCATCCTTCATGGACGGGCTGCGAGAGTGATCCCTGGAAGGAGCAATGAGGACCAGGGGTTTCCCATGGCATAAGACGGGATAGAGCATGTCTGGATTGATTCCTGAAGATTATGATTAGAGAGAGAGACAATGGCAATATATAAGGGGGGTCAGAGATCGGTAAAACTCGCGATAAACACCAAATTGTCGCCCAAGAAAAGAATCTTAATGAAACAGGGAAACAAATCACGGATTTGGAAGAGTCCTACCGCGTAACGACCAACTATTCGGGCGCGGCCCGTATATCTCCGGCCGTATAGTTGGTTCCGGGCAGATATTTTCAAATATCTCGAGTCCAGGTAGATTAAGTCATGACTCGAAACCGACAATAATGTTTTTTAATAATAAAAATGAAAAGGCAAACGAAAAGTGTATGGTAGTTTAATGACCAACTATACGGCCGGAAAATTGGCTCTGGACGTTTAGTTGTGACCGTATAGATACAGACACCAAAAATTGAAAGTGTCTAAGAGTTTAACGACCAACTATACAACCGGAATATTGTCTTCGGTCGTATAGTTGCGACCTTTTAGATACAGACATCAAGAATCCAAAGTTTCTAAGAGTTTAACGACCAACTATACGGCCGAAATTTTAGCTCCGGTCGTATAGTTGCGCCTGTATAGGTCCAGACTTTGAAAACAATTTTACGAAGAAGATACAGAGAGTTTAACGACCAACTATACGGCAGGAGATTTTTGTCCGGTCGTATAGTTGCGCCTGTATAGTTGGTAAAAACCCTCAGAAATTTTAGAAAAAACACGAGAAATTCAAAGGCAAAATTTTCAGAAGTAAAATATGTGAAAACAAATCACTTATTTGAGTAAGAACACTAACCTTGAACTTACTGTTTGCTTATTCGGGGGTGAAAAGCTCCTCCAACAACAAAGAGTTCTTCTCTTTTGGAGGAATTGACCTTGGTTCATTGAATAATTCTCGTAAACAAAAATCACCGGGACTAAAGTTCCTCTCAACAAGATTGGTGTCTTACTGGGTGAACATGGACACTGTATCCAACATCTTTATTTCTTGTCTCTGCATAATCTGCAACTCAAATTCTTGAAGTTAAAGAATCCAACGTGTCAGTCTTGGCTTATGGTCTTTCCTCTCAAGGAGTTCTTTTAAACCATCACGATCCGTATGAACTCTTACTTTTGCATCAACTATATAAGAACGAAACTTATCATAAGAGAAAATACAGCAAAAAGTTCCCTTTCTTCCTTAGGGTAATTCTTTTGAGCACCATTAAGAGTTCTACTAGCATGATGTATAATATTAAATCTGTGACCAATGTGTTGTCCCAGAGTTACTCCTACAACATCGTCACTAGCTTCACATATTAAGTCAAAGGTCGTATCCCAGATAGGTGGTTTAATGATAGGAGCACATGATAAAGCATTTTTGAGTTTATCAAAGGCTTCAAGACATTTATCATCAAAATTAAATCTTACTCCCTTTTGTAGGAGGTTAGTCAAAGGTTTAGATATTTTAGAGAAATTTCTAATGAACCTTCTATAAAAACCCGCATCACCAAGGAAACTTATTATACCTTTAATATCCCTAGGTTGTGGCATTCTCTCTATGGCCCCAACCTTAGCTCTATCCACTTCAATTCCCTTACCTGATACCTTGTGTCCAAGGACTATACCTTCTTTGACCATAAAATGGCACTTCTCCCAATTCAGAACAAGATTGGTTTCTTCACAACGCTGCAAAACTCTTTTGAGATTATCCAAGCAACTAGTAAATGAAGTTCCATAGACAAAAAAAGTCATCCATAAATACTTCCATTATCAGTTCTATAAAATCCGCAAAAATAGCAGTCATGCATCTTTGAAAAGTAGCTGTAGCATTACATAAACCAAAAGGCAGACATCGGTAAGCATGTAAACCATAAGGACTAACAAAAGTTGTTTTAAGTTGATCATCCAGATGAATAGCTATTTGAGAAAAACCAGAGTATCCATCCAAGTAGCAAAAATGACTGTGGTTTGCTAACCTTTCTAAAGTTTGATCTATGAACGATAAAGGATAGTGATCTTTCCTAGTTTCTTTATTTAATTTCCTGAAGTCTATGGACATCCTATGCCCATCAATAGTTCTAGTAGGTATCAGTTTATTGTTTTCATTAGGAACAACAGTAAAACCGCCCTTCCTAGGAACACAATGAATTGGACTTACCCATTCACTTTCTTTAACATGATAGATTATACCTGCGTCCAGTAGGCGTACAATTTCTTTTCATACCACTTTCTTCATTTCAGGTGTCAATCTTCTATTAAATTCAGCAACTGGTTTAGCCCCTTCTTCCATAAATATTTGATGGAAGGTTATCATGGGACTAATGCCCTTCAAATCATCCATTGAGTACCCAAAGGCCTTGCGATGCTCTTTAAGTATTTTCATGAGTTCTTCTTCTTCTTCTCCTGAAAGTTTAGCTCTAATAATAACAGGGAATTTATTTGTATCATCTAAAAACCTGTATTTAAGATTATCTGGTAGAGTCTTCAACTCCGGGGGTGGTAATTCCTCGTCCCCTCTCTTTTCTAGCTCTAAAAAAGCCTCATCAGTTGGAGGTCCCATAATGGGAAGTGAATCAAATTCATCTTCTAGTTCTTCTAGGGACTTGTCCTTCATAACTATTTCTTTGTAATTTGAGTCTTCATTTATTTCTTCTTCTTTATTACTAAAGAAAAGAGTTGCCATTTCCTCAATATTTTTCTCTTCCTCTTCTTCTTATATTTGTGGAGGCCTGTCTTTAAATTTGGAAAAGTGGAATTCCTTTTCCGCTCCCTCCAAGCTTAAGAGACACAATCTCTTTTTTGAAATCCATATAGGCACCTATATCACTCAAAAAGTTTCTTCCAAATATAATTGGGCAAAGAGTGTCAGTTGGCATATCAACAACTACAAAATCGATAGGAAAGTTTTTGTTGCCAATTGTGACCGTTGCATCTTCAACTACTCTCATTGGAATTCTAATTTTTTTATTAGCTAGCATAATTGTCATATCAGTATTTTCAATTCTAGATGGTTCTATCTCTTCTTTTATTTATAAATACAAAATATAAGATATAACATTAACTTCGGTGCCAAGATCGCATAAACCATAATGCGAGGTTTCTTTAAATATACAGGGAAGAATAGACTTACCCACATTTTTTACATTTATTTTACCTTCAACCAATACGGAAGTCTCTTCATCAAGTTCAACTATGTTACAATGTGCGTACATAGCCAGAATTGCTTTCTTGGTTACCTCTTTATCTTTGGTTTCTTCCAGATGTTCCACGACTTCTGGTATACTTTATTCTTCCTTCTTCTCCTGTACTGCTTTGACATGCTCATATTCAAGAATATGCTTTTGTGCAGTGTTAGGGAAAGGCATGTCATGTATTGGTTCTAGGGAGTGTTGTTTTAACTTCTCTTTTCTTCTCAGGTTCGGGTGGTGGATCATATTTAACCACACCCTCTTTTAGGGCTTTGATATGTTCTGTAAAAGCTTTAACAACTTGCAACACAAGGTCTGAATCCAAATAAAGTTATTTAGATAATTCTTTAACATGACCCTTTTTATTATAGTCATGAATACAATCATGTTTTATTTCTACGCCTCCTTCACTTCCTAGACCTAAATTCCATGAGACTCTATGATCGCGAATTCTATTAAGTAAAGCCCAAGCTTTAGTTATAGGAAGATTCATAAAGGCTCCTTCCACGAAAGAGTCTAGTTTAATTTTATTAGGTTCAATTAAACCGTCATAAAAGATATGTAGTAAATACCATTCAGGCAAATCATGATGAGGACATAGTCGTAGTAAATCTTTAAATCTAATATAAGCTCTTACTAGTCTTTCATTAGAACGATTCTTCCAAGTCATTATAAGATTCCAAATGATTTTGATAATGGCTAATATTTTGATAGAAATTCACATGCTAAATTATCCCAAGTAGTAGTGGTTTCAGGGGATAGAGATCTATACCATGAGAGAGTTGTACTTGTCAAAGTTTGACTAAAAAGTTTAACCCTTACCTCATCAGCGGTATATCCAGTCAATAGAAAAGTGCCACATATATGAATCAGGATCTTTTTCATCTCCAATAAATTGCTACTTGTGTAGAATACCGAGTAGTAGAGGATTTATTTCAAACCCCCTTGTCTTCTCATTGAAGTTGTCTCTTTTATATATATCATAGGGCTTTCCAAAGTGGTTGAGTGGGTTAGCACTAGCCATATGCTCAAACTCTATCATGTTGGTGGAAACCTGTAACTCAAAACAAGACTTAGCAAGCCAAAATAATTAAGAAAAAACTAAAAGACCTACATCACTTAGCTCTCCGGCAACGGCGCCAGAAAATAACTTGATGACATATCGTTTGTAGCTAGTTTCAAAATAAAGATATCGATCCCACAGGAGGCAGGAGTCTGAAGTCTAATAACTCTTGAAATAAATATTAAAATAGAAATACTAAATAAAGTTCTAAGTGACAAGATAAAATGCGAGTATTGTGTAAAAATGTGTTTTTGGATTTTTGGTATAAGAGTAACAATAAAGTAAAATAAAACAACTGAATACAGAAAGTATCGCGTATGTAAGAGAGATTGGAACTGCAATAAGGGAAAAGCGTCCTCAGGGAGTAGCGGATACACCACTATCATTATAAGGAGCTAAGATAAAGATTATTATCATGAATATTCTCAACTATGTATGTTTGGAGGAACTCCGTATTTGGACAAATAGGCAGCAACCGCTGTTTACATCATCCTCATAACCACAGCAGTCAGCAGTCGACATTAATCGAATTACTGCGCTATTAAAGGACGTAATCCCGTAGGACGTACCCCATGGTATGGATAGTGTTTCGTGAGTTTTCTCGGTTTCCCAAGTTGATATGTAAGGAGTGCCAAATGCTTTATAGTCACTGTAAATGCTAGCACACCTCCGTCTACCAACAAGTAGTTCCCTCCATCAAGTCCCCATGAGAGGCAAATATTGAGAGTTCGACTTCTCTCAACATCAAGATGAAGACAATCTAACACATGGTTATATCGATGAATATTATAATAAACTTTATCCTATTCCAATCTCATACTAGGGTTTCTCCATCTCCCCAAGAACTAATGATCTACTCATACATGGAGGCAATCAACATCATGGCAATAACAATGGAATCTATCATAGATGAATAATACTTGTATAAATTCGCAATGAGTACGGAAATTACAACAAGATCTAGACAAGATGTAGATGGGATGGATGGAGATGGTAGTGATGAAGTGGTGGATGATGAAGATCGATGCCTTAGCCTCCCAGATCTACGCAGGGCGAAGATAGATCCTCGGTGGATGAGTTCCCCCTCCAGATGCCTTTTGGAGGTGAGGTTTCGGAGATTTCTGGTGTTCTGTATGTCGTCTCTCCGATCCAGTTGCACGGGGTGAAACTATTTGAGGAGACAGTGGCGGCGCCAACTATATGACCGGAACTATATGGCCGGGAAATTTATTTCGGTCATATAGTTGGTCGTTAAACCGTCTGTACATCTTGTTCGCTTCGGGTTTTCTTCTGGTATTATTAATATTTTCTAAATAAGCAATTTACGTTGTTTTTTACTCCTTTTTTCTTCAGTACAACTGCTCCAAGAATTGTGTCCATTGGATCCATCATTTGTCCTGATCCTGGTGAAAACAGACATAAAATATGCGCACGAACGCTGTAAAATACCAAGTTCCTACATCTATAATGTAAAATAATAGTGTAAAACATGATGCAAATATGCACTCATCACACACGCCACCATGAGGGCGAAGCAGGCCACCAGGTTGGAGGAGATCGCCGTGGCAAGGTTGGCATCGGTCATCGAGCGACGGTACATCAAGCTCGGCCTCATCAAGGCCAATGTGGTGGCAAAGAAGAGGAGTGAGGACTTGGTGATCTTGATGGTCGACACGAAGGACATGGATGCCGAGGTGAGGGCGTGGTGTGTTGATCAGCATGCCCTGATCCTCTCTGAGAACTGAGCTACCGCCAACCAGAACAACAGCTCGACACCGGCGACTGCGACCCCGACCCCGATCTGCACTCAGGCCAGCACCACCGTTCCGTCGCCGGCGACCCTGGAAGTGCCTCCTACCGTGGCGGATGATCCCCTTCCCGTTTGATTTTCATGTTCCCTATATGTTTATTTTGATCACCGATGGACTTGTATTCTGGTGATTTACGGCGATTACATCGTCTAAACTATGATGTGTCTGATGGCGGCAAAACTATGTTTAATTTTCGGCGACTTTTCAAAAGTTCGGCCAGCAGTGTACAAATGAAATTAAATGCTTCGGTTGTTTTAGCTTTGGGCACAAAGTCAAAGATTGCTTGGCCCGTTCCGGCTGTATTTATTGCCATTTATTATTGGGTCATCGTATTGACGCTTGTCCGAAGATTAGGTGCCGTAATTGTAGGGATTTTTGGTCATATGGGTTCGCGGTGTGTTAGCTGTAAGATTTGGATTAAGAAAAGGAAACCTTCAGAGTTAAAGGAAAGTGTAGTAATGGACGTTTCGCCTCCTTCTATTTTGCTGTTCTTGCTTTCAGTAACTTTCTGTCTTTTCTCGGTTGGATGATGATGCGTCAGGTTTATACTCCCTCCGTTCAGAAATATAACACATTTTAGCATTGTGAATAGAATGTATGTAGATGTCTTTTAGTGTATATATTCACTCCGAGTATATACTCAAAAATCATCTGGATACAATTCAAAGCGAGAATTGTGCGAACACAACCAGCCGCCGCCTCCTCCTCCTAAAAAACCCTAGCCGCCGCCTCCTCTCCGCCGGCGATTGACGGGTCCTCGCCTCCTCCGCTTCCGCTCACGCGGGCGTCAGGGGGTGGGGACCCAGGACCTACGCTCGGGGTTCAACAAGGTCCCTAATGTTAGCGTCTTTGTGGTGTCGTGGTGGCGCATCTCAGATGGCGGTGGATACGCTACATCGAATAATGGTACCCCCGGCTTCAACCCCATCTCGGCGATGTTTATGGCGTCGAGAAGCTTGTGGGATTGTGTCTTCGTCGGGCGTGTATGCTCCGGCTTTGTGTCGTGGTGATCTCGTCGCCGATCTGGTCATGGCGGCCTTGGAGTGCGGCGGTGCGGACAACTGCTGGTTTGTGGTGGATGGTGGAGGATCCGGCCGCTTGATAGGCGGGGTGGCGCTGGCCCCGGATCCGGCGTTGAAGATGCTCGGAGGGCTCCTCCGGCCGATGTTGCATAGCAGCAGGCTAGATCCAGTCTTACGAGGCTGGTGGTTATTGCGGCTCATTGACGCCTTATAGCTAGGGGTTTCTTCAGTGCCAAAGTGTGGACCAACTGCTGGTGATCTACTTCTTCTCCGACGACGGCGAAGGATTTGGGTCCTTAGTAGTTGCGGCGAGGATGGTTTGCAGCTAGTCAACCGTTTGTTTTCTCCTTGTTTTCTGTTACTCGTATGCGTTTCATCTTTGTATTGCTACAGTTATAAATACAAGTAATGTATGTCTACGGCTACATTTCAAATTTTTTTTTATCTAGATACATTCGTTTCACAAAACTAAAACGTCTTATATTTCTAAACGGAGGGAGTACACGTCAAATCCTACCAGCTACAGCAGTTCCAAGTGAAGGTATCTGGGTATCCTCTACCAAATTTTCTTCTATCGGTCTGCACTCATATTCAGTCATCTATGGTCGTCAGAGAGCTGACAGCTCCAGTTTGGTTTGCCTCGGCTGGCAACAAAAGGACCTGGACTATTGCTTCCCAAAATACCATCGCTCATGTTGGAGGTGGTGTGATGATTACATCAAATGGACTACAGTTTGGTAACTCTAACAGCTCTGCTGATTCAACTACTAATCAAATTCAGACCCTAGAGGCTGAGATGATGGACACAGTGATGACTGATACCCTGACCGTGCAGTTTGTTACTGAGGAGGTTGCACACTAGATGTACTCCCTCCGTTTTAAAATATAAAATGTTTTAGCTTTGTGAAAGAAGTGTATCTAAACCTTTTTGTGTGTAGGTTTATGTAGGTTTGGAATGAACCTATACACTAAAAGGGGTCGAGATACATTTCCTTCACAAAGCTAAAACATCTTATATTTTGAAACGGAGGGAGTACAACCCTATAGAGGAAAATGTTTTGGTTGCTAATCATATGGTGATGATCCCCGCGGCTGATGGGGGTGGGTGTCTAATTCTAGTGCAAGTTCTAAAACTGATACTCCTATGACTCTTCGTGGCTTACGTCGTGGACTTCGCAATGACAAAGACGGTTACATCGAATTGTCTCTCCCTAACCAGCCATCTCGCAGGAAACCATCTCGAGTGCCGTTGGCACCCAAGCCTGCAGTGATGCAGCTTGAAATGATGCAGAAGTTAGGGGTGGAGCAGTGCGGTGTGGATCCCTGGGATCTGACAGCGGACAAGCTTCTTCGAGCTAAACCTTGTTTGTTTCTGGTTCTGGCTCCTATGTCGACTGCATCCAGTAATTCTGCTATTTGGAATGTTTTTAATTGGAATATTCGCGGTGTTAATGCTGATGCAAAGAGCCCTGTAATTCATGATAAACTAGATGAATGTGGGGCTTTCGATCGTTTGCTTGCAAGAAACCAAGAAAGTATATTTTGGTCACTCTGATATTCATAAATTTGCTCCAAAACGAATCTCCAACAAATATGCGACAGGATAGATCCTTTGGACCTAACATAGGTGTGGTAAATCCCTTCTCTAGAGGCATTCTCAAGACTTCTTGTCTTTTCAGTTGTGATGGAACACGATTTTCCAGGCGCGGTGTACCAATTTTACCCTCCCTTTGTAACTAGTAGCAACTATACTAGTCACGTTTTTAGCACTAGTATAATTTGATATGGGTATTTAGATGGGTAAAATGAAGGCCTATTATTTATCTGAGCGTAGTGGCTTATGAAGTTCTAAACCTTTTTTTCCTCTATCTCTATCCTTCAACGTTTGTAGTAATAGAGAACCTTTTCCTCTATATTAATCTATACAACAACTTATTGGTTCAGAATATGCGGGCCCCATGGGACTGCTTCCAGCTATAGCAAATGGGGCTAATCTACTTTAAAAAAAAGATATCCTAAATGATGAATTATGAATTTCCCATAACTTTGGTAAATGCTTTACCAACATATGTAGTGTAGTAACAAAATAAAAGGAAATTCCAATGCTTACTTTAACTAGTTATTTTGGTTTTCGGGGATAGGTTAGTTACGGTTATATATGAAAAATCGAGATCTAGTGACAGAACGCGATGTCTTCCAAAAATGGAACAAATCTTTAAAGCGCGTTCAATTGATTCATTATCCCCAAATCTCCAAAGGAGGCCTTTACTTTAGGATTTAGATATCCACTCTTGTCAGTAAAATACATGGTACGATCCCTCTATCACCCCAGAATGAAAGGGGTGATCTCGTAGTTCTTGGTCTGCGAAGATGCATTGTTAGGTGCTCCATTTTTCCATTGAGGATGAATCTGGACCTGTGCTCGAGAGACCCATACGTCGTCTTGTCATGAGTAGATTGTATCCATTGGACGAATATAGGTTCGATCAAGATTAACTTTTCTGGAGTACCAAAAGCAAGCACGACGTCGTTATGATGCCTTTCTTTTATTTCATTTTTTTTACACAGTGTAGGGAGTAGGCTTGCGCGCTCTGGGGAAAGTGCCTTCGCAAACTACTCAATTTTTTTCCTTTATGGCCAGGACTTTATCATTATTCCTTATATGTACTGTCAACAGGGAACTATTTATTCAAATGATTCCTAGCTAGTGGTTTAGGAAACTGATTTATATTGTTCTCAATTACTTGCAGATATTATGTTATCTTGATCTTTAATTTGTTGTGTGGCCTCTGTGGTTGAGCATGCCACTGCGGTGCCTCCATATTAGAGTGTGCACAGTGGTCGATCTTAATTGCATGATATGCTAACATTGTCCCTGCCAATGATGCAAAGGTTGAGACTAGCTGTTATAATAAGAACAGATACTATAATGGCATTTCTAGTTCAATGATGAAACTAGCATATCAGTTTTATGCTAGCCTGAGAACTCTCTCCCTCCAAATCCATTTTCTAAAACAAAATGATAAGAATAGTTACTATTGATGATCTTGATTGTCAACCTTCTATACAGAGTGGGTGATCTTATGTCTATTGATGTTGTGGATAAAATGGTAGTTGATATTGATCAGCTACCCTTGATCTTGTGACCTTCTCCTCCTAGCTCCTGATCTTGGTAGCCTGGTCCTCCTTGTGTTAGTGGTTCTTGGTTAGGTGACCATGATTTTTGTGGTGGATTTGGTTTGTGTAGATGACCTGGTGGTGTTCTTGAGAAGAACTGATAAGAACACGATGTGGTTGAGATAGGAAGAGAAGTGTGTTGTGCTACAGCTGGTTCACTTTCCTTGTGTACTTGGTTTGCTCTCTCTAGTGTTGATAGCACACACTTTGCATGTGGGAGTATGCTGCTTACATGTGGGTCTCTCTAGTTAATGTTTCATGCTTGGGCTCACTATTGTGGTTGAGCTCAAGTAACAAGTCATTTTCTTGATATGATTTCTTTACCTTTTACTATCAAGGTGAAACTTCCCCCACATTTTCTTGATATGCTTGGGCTCACTATTGTGGTTGCTGCACTAGTCCGAGGCACAATTCTGGTTTAAACAGATACTACTTCATTTGGTCCCTTATTAATACTTAGTGATGAATTTAGCATAACAACAGTATGCCTAAATCTGAGAATAATCCAACCACATAACCCCCATTTTTCTATATTTTATTTGTGTGCCTTTTCTTTTGCAGGAACAGGAACAATACAATGTCAAAGAGAAGAATTAGTATAGGATTTAGTTAGGTTATTTATTTTTATTCAATAATATTGTAAACACAATGTAATAATTTTATTGTGTAATAAAGTTTATTCTTTTCCATTTGTTAATTATTTTATTTATTGTAATTTTTATTTATTCTTTATGACTTGTAAATTCTTATTTTCATATTTATGTAATAAAGAATTTTGTTCTTTATTGATAATTGTACTCCATTTATGGAATTACTTTATTTTGAGTAATTCAATTTCATTTAAGTTTAGACTCAAATTTTTTTTTTATAATATTCATTTGAACTACTTTCCCCCCAAATCAAGAAATTCAGCAAATGTTATGTCAAAATCTCGATCACTTTGCGTTTTAAAATTTTGCAAACAATTTGCCCACATTTTTAGATGCACGAATGCAGATGTACACACTCGAATTCTACCCCTTGTTTGGTACTAAATGTTGGGGTATTACAACATCTTAGGATGGTGGTTCCATCTATCTCTGTCACCACACATCTATTCTTCCCTATTCAAGAGCCCTCTCTATAGCAACCCTCTCCAAGAGTTCCTCTTCCCTGGTCCGATCAGCGCGACGACGATCCTCTTCACGGAATCGATCCTCCTTAGCCCGGCATCGTCCTCCAATCTCCTCCGCTCAACCATCCGCCTCTCCTCATCCATCCTTCGATTATTTCCCCGGTCATTGTCTCTCCCGCACTCCTCTTCCCATCTTCTTTCTTCTTCATCCCTTCCAGATCCAGGGCTGAACCTCGACCTACCGCCATACGGAGCAGGTCAGAAGTACGGCCTCGGCAGCGATCTCGTTGCTCCTCCAAACCGGCTATCCATATACGACGGCGAAGCTACCACCTAAGCGAACCATCGCGCGTCACCTGACCGCACTCCTCTCTAGATATGTGGTGTGGCAACTCGAGGGGAAGTCGGGCGGAAAGGGCGAGGAGCACTAATGAAAACCACTTCGCACGTCCCCGACAATCTAGGGTTGAGAATGATAGGTGGGGGAATCGTGGTCCGATCAATCCCTCTCGCACCCCTCTATCGAATTGTACTCATATCATCACTCCACAAGTCGCTGGAGATTGGTCCCGAAGGCGCTCTATCCACCTCGAGATCTACCATTGACGGCCCACGATTCAGAAGCACCACGCCACATGTCCGCGCCAAGGGTGGTACACGATGACGTGATGAACGGAACCTGGAGCATCCCGGCACGTCAGTCAATCGGCGGTCCAACTCGAACCATGATCGACGGGAATTCGATCTAGCAACCAAATCATCCGAGCTCCACGGCCGCGAGTCAACGATCCGACCTCCATCATCCTGAATCAACATCTGGTTGGCATCATCCCTAACCACATGGATCCCTGGTCATGCACACCGCTAAGACCCAACTATTGGGCTAGACGACGTCATCCAACTCAATTCTCAGAGCTTGAATTAGATCGGTAATTCGTGGTTATCCAGCAATTTTTATCACGGTTCATAAGGATCAGGTGATTAATCAGTGCTTTTTGCCACAACTCGTTTACGATTAGATAGTTTTCTGCGATTCAGAAGTCAAACTAGTACCATTTGAGAAAATCGACTATCAATATGGTAGTTTTATGCTAACAACTCTTATCACGGAGTCTATGTGTGCAGCTCCAAAATTGTGGTGCATGATCTCTCGACGTCATCCAATATGTGTTCCAATCAAGTTGAAGGTTGAATTAGATCGATGTAACCAATTATGTATGGATTCGTATCAATAACCCACCAGCTATCCAGCAATTTTCATCACACGATAGGTAACGATCACGACATCATCACTGCGTACATGAGCTGCTCAAGCTGAAATCACGACATCATCACTGCGTACATGAGCTGCTCCATCAAGCTGAGAGCTGCGACACGAAGCTGGCCTGGAAGCCGTCCATGCGGTCCCGGGGAAGCGCCACGGACACCTGCACCGCCCCGTCCCTCGCTCCGACGAGCATCGCCATGGTCTCCTGGAACACGGAGACGATCTCCACCCGGCTGGGCTCGCCCCAGCCGAAGTCCACCTCGTAGGCCATGAACCGGTGCGACGCCCCCTGCTGCGCGAGCCTCTCCCGCGGGATCCCCTGGATGGTCTCCGCCCACCGGTCGATGTCGCCCAGCGGGTCCTCCTCCTCCACCTGCTCCCGGATCGCCCGCCCCACCGCCGCCGCAGCGCGCGCGAGCGCGTCGTCGGCATCGTCGCGGCAGAGGTCGCCCATGGTGGCACGCGCGCAGCAGAACTTGACGCAGTTGCCGAAGAAGGCCGGGTCGAGAGGCGGGCGCAGGCGCCGGCGGCAGTCGGCGGGGAACAGGAAGTAGTATGCGTCGTCGTCGTCCGTGGCTGTGGACTTAGCGGCGCGGGCGATGGACGTCCACAGCAGGGACGCGATGGCGACGTAGGTAGTCGGGGGCGGCTGGTCCTTGGCGGCCGCCTGGCTGATCCGCCGCTTCAGCGACTGGATCTGGTCGGCGGCGACCAGATAGGTCCTTCTGCTCTGGCGCGTCCAGTCAGGCTCCGGAAGCGTGTTCATCGCGGGCATGTCCGGCGCCAAGAGGCGGGCGAACTGGCGCGCTGCCGGCTGCGCTTTCGGGTGGCGCAGGATATCCGCGCGCTCAAACGTCGGCGTCGGCAGCAGTACCTCCTCGCCGCCGCCGTCCCGCGACGTGGCGGCCCACGCCCTCATGAACTGCCACAGGGACTTGCCGTCGGCCACCGCGTGGTGCATAGACACGCCCACCGCCACGGCGCCCGCCCCTGCGTCCCGCGTGACCTGGACGGCGAGCACGGGGGCCGGCAGCCTGCGCACGTCGAGCTCCGGCACGAGCTGCAGGAACGCGTCGGTGTCGTGCTCGACGTCCCGGGCGAGTTTGAGCATGTCGCCAGAGTACTCCGCCTCGACGAACCTGACGCCTGGACGGATGGCCTCGGGGGAGCAGTCGACGACGAGATCGTCGTCGGAGCCGGAGCGGGCTGTGAGCTTGCCTGCGAGGGGCGTGAAGAGGGCGAGCGTCGCCGCGAGGGAGGCCCGCAGCGTGCGTGCGAGGGCCGGGTATGGCGGGAGGTCGTCCTTGCCCGCGCCGCCGTCGTCGTGGTAGATGAAGAGGCGCTGGATCGGGGGGAGCGCGAGGAACATGGTGTCGAACGGCGAGAGGTTGATGCTGGCGGCGTGATGATCTCGTGGCTCGTTATTATTCGTGGTTTGCTCCGCCGGCTGGACGTGGCTGACTTCCGTAACTCGCACACGGCGGACGTTCATGGCGCCTAACGACTACGGGATCTCAGTGGAGACGCCAAGTGCACCGATGTTGCTATGGATCGCGCGCGGCGTGAGACGGAAATACTGGACGCTGCCGGCGTGTACTACAGACGTGCCTTATCCGCTCGTCCATCGTGCGGCTGCCAATGCAAAGCCAGCCGTTCGCCGTACGTGATGGATCGACGCGGCGAAGAGTAGTCGCCGTCGAGGAGTCCCAGCTGATGCCACGATCACACCATTGCATTGTCACCTTCAAGATGCTGTATGTCGATCGAGCCGTCACGACTGCGCGCGGAAGCTCCAAAATCCTCCAAGATGCTACGGCGGCCTATCAGGCTATGTAATATCGCATCGCACACGTACGTGCCGTGCTGAAATTGCCGCCGATGGATATGGGTGCATGATCTATCAAAGTCATCCATTGTGTGTGATACGGCGGTGGCCACTGCCCGTCGGCCGCCGCGTGGTGCATGGATCCATGGACACACACGCCACCTCCACCGCCTGCTGGACGAGTGACTTGGACGGTGAGCTCCGGCACGAGCTGCAACAACACCTCGGTGTCGTGCTCGACGTTCCGGGCGAGCGGGCCGGCGGCGCTACCATCTGCAGAGCAGGCCGTGAGGTTGCCGGTAAGATGAGAGGTGGTGACGGCGAGCGAGCGAGCGAGCTGACAAGTTGCTGGGAATGCCGGGGACTCGAAGAAGAACCGATGGATCGGCCGGGCGGAGCACGAGGAGGAAGGAGACCACGGCGACACCACACCAGCAACAACTCTGCCAACTGCAGCTGGATCAGATCAGTGGTTTGTTCGATCGGCGGAGGAGACGCAAAGTGCACCGGCCGACCGATCGATGCATACTGTCACTTTCTCAACTTCACAACTAAACCGTGAATCGGCAAACTAGTTCAATCCGCCAACATGGCCGTAATAAATATTGTCATAGTACTAGCATCATGTTCAAGAATCCACCGCTAATATACAAACTAGAGTACATCTGTATCTGATCGACATATGCATTCATACATACAGTACAGTACAAGCAAAATCCACTGTACGTCTGAGCCAGGAGCGTACGTAAGAGATACATGTGGCGTGCCTAACGGTATTCCAAACCTGTTATGAGTAGGGTCTAGTAGGCTCATAGGCTGGAGAAGGAGCTGGGCACCTTGGGCGCTCCCTCGAAGGCCCACGACGATATGAGGTGATGAGCGATGGCGAAGGGCCCGGGGACGAACATCGGAGAAGCTTCCTCGCTTTCCACGCTGAGGTCGGATGAGATGCTCTGCCCCCCTCTTTCGACGCCCTTGCATATCTGGTTGACCTTGGCCGCGTTTGATCTCTGGGCTTTCTCGTATTCTGCAAACGTTAGCGCTCTCTTCACATCTTCACGGCTGTGCCACTGGGCGTCTGCATGTATGTATGACAAAAAGAGGAAAGGGTGGGAGCTAATCAGACGAAATGGCACCTTCAAATGAGAGGTAAAGACATGCACCAAGTACTACTGTATTTGAAGTTGATCTCTAAAATACCTCTATAGTAATCATCAAGAAAATTACAGAAGACCAATTGTAACATGGAAAATGGATTAGAGAGTCATTTGCCGCATGAAAGGGGAAGAAGAATCAGCACGCCATTGCTGACGCGTGCTAAAAATTACCTTCAAGCTCTTTTTTATCAACAAGTATCTCCAATGATTTAGCGTAAGCAAAGAAGCCCACCATCAGCTGGCATGGCATAGTATTTGGCCCAACTGAAAAAAACATACGCAACATGAACACTGTCAGACTTAGCACAAGTAAAAAAAATTGAGTGGAAGACCTAAATATTTTTCAAATGTACAAGTACTTGTGTAATCTTTCACACAGTATTTAGACGTCTACACACTTGCAATTTCCTGGTATTATCCTCCCCCACAGGTTTTCGCTGGAAAATAAAAGGACATCAGAAGACTGTTACCAGGCCATGGTTGAGAACTGTGGTAAATGACTTGCCCAACTTCAATCCCAGTTTCTTCCCATGTTTCCCTTCTCACTGCCTCTTCCAAGCTTTCCCCTGGCTACAATAAGAATAGCCGCAGTGAGCATAAGCTTCTTCCAGTGTACGGCAACAAGACGATGAACTTGTTAGCTAACACTACGCACCAAAAATTACACTGAGCATAATAAGCTTAGGATTTTTTTTTTAAAGAACTGGAATATTCATTCCACATATGAAAATCAAACCGGACTGTAATGGTTAAGGCAACGATGCGATCATAAGCTTGCCGAATGTAAAGCCAGCTTTTCCATCCGAGGTTCAGAAGTTCTGAACGTTATAGCAAGAATAAGCTAAGGACAAAACTTAACAAGAACTGATTCTGCTTAAAAAAATTCCCAATGTATTAATTTGTTTCATTCATTCTACTTATGAAACTGAATGGTTAGACTAACAGTGCCATTATGCAGCCCAGGTTCAGATGATCAACTGAAAGTATTACTGCGTATTAAAAGAAAGGATCTCTAAGTTCTTCATTGTCTACTAATAAATACTGGATGCCAAACAGTCCAAACCTAAATTTCAAAATTATCATGCTTGGCACAATGCAGAGTGTCAGTGTCTCGATGGGGTTTATTCTTCTCTCTGTAATTGAGATTCACTTTGAGGGTTTAAATGAAATTTAGTTCTTATGCTTAGTAAGTGCTTCAACCACTCTCGAACGACAGCTAACGTGACAATGATAACTTGTTGCAAGGTTTAGGCAGGATACAGGAACATGTTGTATAGAAAGCTCTTAGTTAACTGAACTTCTGATATAGTATGCCATCACAAACAGGGGGTGATAGCAAGTCTTAGTCACACTATTAGACCAAGTTATTTTTAGCCCAGTGCCCTTCTCATTCAACCCAAAACAAGCTTAAGATACTTTAAGAGAACAAAAGATGCAACTAAGCACACAAAAATATGCAGCAAGATAGACAAGATAAGAGGGGGTAATTTGCACCTCTATAAAACCAGCAAGACAACTCCACATACGGGGTACGAATCTTGATTGGCGGCTTAAGAGAACACGGTCATTCTCTTTATCAATGACCAACATAATGACAACCTGCAGTACACTAACAGGAGAGGTGTGAAGGAAACAGAGGATACAAATCACAAAATGCCACTGGCACATAGAAACACTAGCAGAGGTCAGTCAGTAACAGAGCACAAACCATACCGGGTCAACTCGAGGGTATATCTTCTTCTTGCAGGACTCGTTGCTGCACTGCTTCCGCGTCCCGGCTTCCGTAGGAACTGCCTTTGCTCCACACGCTCCGCAGAATTTAGCTGTGCTGTGCCATTCTAGCAGTGCTCGAGCCTGCTTGCATCAGAAACCAAATCAAGCTTGGTTTGTTTCTAGTCCCCAATCACGATACATGTTCATAAGTTCATGGGTATTTTGACAATTGTCAGTGCAAAGATGAGAGAAAATGGAGCATACGTGGCCAGCGATGGCGAGCTCCCCCATGGCATCCTTGTCCCTCCAGTCCGCTGCGACCATGAGCGTCCTCAAGTCCACGAACGCCGATCCATCCCCCGCGCCGCCGAACCTGGCGCCCTCCACCTCGCTAACGTCGACGGCCCAGTACGCGGCGGCCTCCTCGCCGTCCCCATCGCCACCGTGGGAGCCTAGGAACACGAAGACATCCGAGGGGACGCCGGGTACGCGCGAGGGCGGGAGCCACGCGAGGCGCCAGGCTGGCGGCGGCGCGGGGGAGGAGGAGGAAGGCGAGGGAGCAGGAGGGTCCGGGGAGCGCGTGAGGGGCCGGCCACGGCGGAACGGGAGGACCTTGGAGAGGTGGTGGTGGTCGGCGGTGTCGGCGCCGTCGAGGAGGGATCGGAGGGCGTCGGCTGCCGCGGAAGAGGAGACAGCTGCGGCGGCAGCGGAGGCCGGGCCGGTGAGGCCGCGCAAAGGGTTGGCCGCGAAGGCGTGGGCGCGGAGGTGGATGGACATGGCGAGGCCAGCAAGGTGTTTGTCCGGTCGTCTCCCCGGCGTGGACTGGAATGTGCATCAGTTCATGCCATGTGGGGCCAGCTCTAGGCACTGAAGGCTGCACTCCAACCACCTCAGTCTCACGTACCTACCCCGGCTCCTTGAAAAAATTGTTGATTTTTTTTCGTGATGTCATCGAACATTTAGGTAAAGCTGAAAAGTTATAATTGAAAATCTGTTTTCGCAATGGGTTTTTTTAACAAGATCGTCGAAGCTAGATCTCATATTGGATGTTTTAATATATTTTTTTTCAACGTCCATGCTGATAAAATTGTCGCCTTATCCATACTACAGTCACCACGTGCTAACTTCTCTTTGTAAAATAGGCTACCAACTTTGCAGCCTTTTAGGTTATTTTTCAGGAACAGAAAATCTTAGTCAAAAGTCTCATTATACTTTCTACACATGAAGTCTTGTTAAATAATACTAGTACTAGATGAATTGCTCGAAAGAGGTGGCTGGGTACATAAAATGGAACAGTCATTCATTTTGAAGTAGATTGGGGAAGAGATATACGAAAAATGATGCTTATATTCTAATTCTAGAAAAATATGAGGTTTAGTGGTATCTATTTGTACAATAATAGGGATTACATCAAGAAATTAACCAAGGAAAACGATTATGAAGGACATATCTGACCTTAGGATGGTCGTGTTCACGATTACAGAAAAGAACATGAGAAAACTAAAAAAATACATCCAAGTCCCCCAACAAAACCTTCCTTGAGGAGGAAAACTAAACTGATATGGTAATTACGTCGTCAATTATGAAATACTATCAAGAGACACCGGGGTGTTAAGACACAGCCATAGACAAACAAAACAAAAACCTTAGCCATGTTCGCCAGAACTAAGGATGTTTAAGGTTATAAATACTAAGGAGTAGTATTTGCTAAGAACCTCGTATTTTTTTACCAAATCTGCCCAAATTTAGAAAGTTCAACCGAATCTGACCCCTCCTCGAAACTAATTTGGAATCTGACCCCTGAGGTCGGCGCCGTTTAAAATGTCGTCGAAGTTGTATAGGTCGGCTCCGACCTCCCTAGGTTGCCTCCCACTCCCAGCCACTTCGTCTTGGCGCCGACCTGTACTACTTCGGCGCCATTTTAAACGGCGCCGATCCCAGGGGTCAGTTTCTGAATTAGTTTCGGGGAGGGGTCATCAGATTCGGTTGAACTTTCTAGATTTGGGCAGATTTGGCAAAAAAATACAAGAACCTCCTAGTGATCAAACAGGACAATGAATGAAACAGGGCTTGGCATGCATAACCATAGTCCGTATCTACAAGATACCAGATTCCAAAAACATCATGATGGCATCATAGTTTTGGGGAAGCAACAGAAGCAAACAAGCAAGAATGAAAGCACATCAACTGTTACACAATACCTATAAGGATGTTTGAAATTAGTAACTCGAGTACACCAAGCGGTACAATTTCATGCTAAATCGGACCAGCGAACACAAGGCGCGACGAGACCATGCGTGCATTACATACTGGAAACCAAGGGCACTTCTCCCACCCTCGCAACCATGCAATAATAATAGCAAAACACATAGCAAAAGAGCATTCATACTACTATGTAAATTTATTCTTCCTTCATCGCAGCTGCTGAGTGTGACGATAGTATGTCTCGTCCTTAGTCGGCTCGTCGCACCTCTCCGTCTCAATCGGCCTTGTTGGTCCTTACTTCCCGGTGCCTGCATATTTGGTACAACCAAACATTGTCATTTTAGCTCACAAAGCAGATGTTAAAAAGAACGATTTGCAAATTGCAGTGGGAACAAATGTCTTGAGAATTGATTGATTCAGTAGCCATGAGTTATTTTTCATTATAATTAATTATGTTGTCAGTTTTAGATATTTTGCATTGATCATTGCATGCAGGTTGGAAATAAAGATACATGTGTTTGATCAAAGAGTTGTAGTAAAGGCACCAAAATATAGCATAGATTGCAAATTAAAAAGACGAAAATATACCTGCTTCCCTAAGTGCATTGCACCTGAAGCACTCAAGCCTACTTGCAAAGTTGTGCACATTACAACCAGGCCTGGAAAAAATAACCAAACACAACCAAATAGAAGTGTCAAAACATGATTCAATCTACTCCACAAGATTCAGTTCTACAAATGATGTTTTTACTTCAACGTGAATCTCAAAAAGTGTATACACATGCATTTATGTGTTTCTTGCCATGCGTAGCATATGGCATTTATACATATTGGTTGTAACGCTGGCAACTATGTTCGGAGAGATAAAATAGCTATAGCTAACCTTGTGCATATCCAATCGCCTGTTTTCCACCCAGCACGAACTCCACCGCTCTCAGCAGCACCAGTGCCACCTTGGCCTGCTGGGAAGTCCCTCACGATGGTGCCGCACTTGAGACAGCTTGAGCGGCTGGCGAAGTTGTGATAACCGCAGTTGCAGTACCAGTCACCAGGTCGAACGTCCAGGGACGACAGTACGCCGCCTAACCCGTGGCCGTCTCCGAGCTGCAGACCTGAGCGTGTGGTGCGGCAGCGCTGGCAGAAGTCACGGCGGCCAAAGTTAAGGTGCTCGCAGGAGTTGCAGTTCCAGTCTCCAGGCTTCCTCTGGGTGTTCATTCGCAGTTAGCCCTGTATACATGCATGCATGGATATGTCAAGTAAGGTGAAGTTAAGAGAACTACGCAAAAGTTATACCATAAATATGGTTAGCTACTCATCAGTGCATTGCTCCATATGTGCAGTATGAGCATAGAGGTATTACAGAAACATCGTTTTGTGATGATTTTATATATGGAAATATGTCGTGGGCTAATGTGATAGCTAGTAGCTAGGAATAAGATGTGTTTAGAAACAACGATGAACGAATATTATATAGGATACCTTTGATCCTAAATAAATAGCTACGTTTAATTCTTTCATAGATTGGAATTAACTAGCTTTGTTGTTTCTTGTGTGGCTACTGATCATGTTCTCTCCTGCATAGCGTTATCTTCTTCTTTTCTTCCTAGTGAGACACTACCTAAAAGTATTGTCTAATGATCAACATGTGCAGTTGATCAATGTAGAGCCCGTCTTAGCCTAGTTTAGTTGAAGCAAACTTTGATTTATTTCTGTGTGCATACCATGTCTACTTGTCCTTGCAAAAAAGTAGGAATTATCAATAGATTTAACAGCCACAATAAGACTACATGACCTTTCTCAAGAAGATTACATAAGCAATTAAATGGTCCCAGTGTGATAGATGGGCCACAAGAACAAGAGGTACTTGGTCTTAAAAAAACATGTAAACAGAACAAGAGAGGAACAGGAAGAGACACATACCCTGTGAAAACTTTTGGTTTAGTACTAGGGTTTTCAGTTGTTGTCTTGTCCTTGTTGTGTGCTTGCTTACTTGTTGTGTGCTTGCTTACTTGCTGTGTTCTTACTTCTTGTGGATGGTTGCCTTTTTATAGTGAAGACGCCTCAAATTGCGAATCCAGGGTGGGCCGTGGAGGCACGGAGATGCTCTGATCTTAACCTTTCTAACTGAGCTATCCAAATTGAACAAGGGGGTGAGTGGAGAAAAAAAGATGTCAAGCAGCCAATCATAAAGAGAGGAAATGATGCCAAAGATAGGAGGATTTCAGTGTTACATCTCGAGTCCACACTGGAATATTACAACTGAATATGTATTAACTGATCCTTGCAAAATCAAATGTACTAACTGCTATAAGTATATCTATGCAATTCAGTTAGGTACTTTTGAGCCAGAAAAAATTACACAATTGATTAGAAGGAAGATACTACACACACATAGTTCGTGTAATTTGATACACAAATATGCCAACACTTCCATAACCATGATATAAGTCTCAAGTTAGGGCTACAGCATAGTACAGTACAAACTGCGCAGGCAGGCATCCAGGAGTTAAAATAATATCTTATTAGTTGGAGAACACATGCAAGTATATTCTAGACGGCGTTCAATGTAACTTTTTTAAGTTGCTTCAATAGTTAATTAGGTTTGTTAAGAACACAGTTAATTAGTTAAACTAAAAAAAACTTGAGACTGAGGTTCACTTCATGAATATTTATAGATTCAAGAGAAGTTGTTTTCTGCTATATATTCCCCGCCACCTTTTCTCTTTCTTTTTCTCCCGAGAAGCCATTTTATATTTTATTATTCTGGAGAATAGCTAATTAGCAATGATAATTTTCATAAGACATAGATGCGAGGAACTAAGAATATATATCGGAGAATATATACTTAAGACTTTGAGCCTTCTCACAAATATGTACCTGGGGAGGTGCAGACCTAGCAATAGTGCACACTTCATGTGGCCAATAGAAATCCTAGTGTACCCAGTATAGACAAAAGTGCCATATCACTTGAGGAATTCTAAAGATAGAAAATAAGGAGCATCAGGAAAGGGCACTAAGTATTACAATTAAAAAATCTACACTCAATATAAATATAGTTCTGGCTCATACGAAATGTTAAGAGAAATTATCAGCTTAATTGAGGTGTTTAAATTAGCCTTTCTCTTAGCTATTCGCCCCATTATGTATGATGTAAGTACAAATGAGCTCAATGAAAAGCTTGTAAGTGTTGCATTTATGAAATCACACTGTTATATGCCTGAAAATCAGTACATGTGCTTTGATCCACTATCCACTTACTATATGGTCAGCCCTGATGAAGTATGCAGCTGTGTATAATATTGTCTCGCTCAAAAAACAGTATAACATACTGGATCTTGGTCACTCTCTGTTCTCTAGTGCACAATGGTAGGAGAAAAAACATTGGAGCTGTCGAAATGACTTTAAAGAAAAAATACAAGATTTATGGCGATAAAACTAACTGTTCAGTGAAGTTATTAGTAGGTCAGGACTTGGTAGGCTTATTACTGCAAGGGCAAACGGTGAACAAGAGATACAGGAAGAGCTACTTCTCTTCAGTTAATATTTCCCAGTTACTAATTCAATTGACAGTTTACGTGTCTTGGCCATTCTAGATGATGAGGAACGTCCCAAAGATAGTACTAAAGTTGGCGAAATGTTCGCACTATATGCCAGGGGAAGATTGTATTATTGGTGTTAAATATATTTAGCCTCTTGAGAATCGATTCTCCACATACGTGCATGATCTATAGGCATTCACAAAACCTATTGTGATCTACATATATTCTCCCAAATCACACCTTTCCGCAATAATTCAAGAGGTTCCATGTTCACTTCTAGTCAGCTACCCGTACTGTTCTGATTGCCGAAAAGCATCTCCTGGAACAGCCCTAAGTTAGTGTTTCCATTATTTTCCATCTGTTGCTCAGAGACCAAGTGATAGTAGTAGGGTAATATACGAATATATATGATAGAAACTCGGTTACTGAGATAAAAAATTGATTCCCGTCTGGCTGTCTTTGACGAAAAAGAAGTATGGCTTGCACCAGGGCACAAGGTACTTACAGAATTATTGAAAAGTGGATAGCTCTAGTTGACTACCTTAGTAATTCATCATGGTTTTCAAGATCTAGATAGACATGCTTTTATGCAATCTAATAGGAGTACATTTATTTTTGCAGCAATTATCCCTATGTAACGTATATTAGCACTGATCAGTTTCAGTGGAGTTACCAGCTTACAATTACATGAACTTGCAGGCATAGGATCAAACATTAACTTTGCAGACCGACCACCATGAAAAATTATCAACGTATGTCTTTCCCTGCTCTAACCAATCAAGTGTAGACATATCATCAGGGTGTTCCTTTTGTAACCAAGAGGACACTCACGTAGCATTTATCATACAGCTTTTGTTTTGAGACATGGATGCTTTAGAGCCTATAAACGGCAGAGCAAGAAGCAACGTTGAGTTCGATGCTTCTTGTGTTGCTGCTGACTAGCAGAGGAATCAATTCCACAGAGAAGTGCGAAGGGAAAGACTGTTTCCACTAGATCATGTTGGTACACAATCCATGGGATGTCGTCGGCAAAGCAAAATCAAAGACCAACTGGTGAAGATCTAATATAATAAACCTTTTGCCATGAACGGATACCGATCTGGTGAAGGTGAAGTTCAGTCCATATTGCAGTTAAGCCCGTACGCTGCTTTCTCGAAAAGGGGAAATATGCTTCCAGGTTATGATTCTAATTCAATTACGATTTGCGAAGATTGTTCCCCCGCGTCCCAGAAGAATATTATTCCCTGTTCCCCCAGAGGGAGCTCCTGTGCGAAGCACGCGCTATGGCCGTTTTTGAGAGCCTCTGCAAATATGATTAATCTTGAAATGACAATGACATTTATGTAGGTGCTCTAGGTTCGAAATATGTAAAGCACTGTTGATGAAACTTTATTCCCCACTTTTATCGATCCGAACTCGTTAATTTAGTCCATTCAAAACGATTCCCTCATCTCTTATCACTTGGAAAGCATCACGAAGACAAGAATGTCCCAAAAAAAAAAGTGTAGCGCCCTTTATCTCCATCTTCCTGTTGAAGTCTGGGAAAAGGATAATAATAGCACAATACTAGTACTAGTAAAGGAGGGCCTGGTTTGTTTGGGTACCTAAATCAAATTTGCCTGAAGCTTGCTTGGTTGGCTCGCGAGCGCGGAGGCTTGGACTCGGGCAGGCTTGGCTCATCAGCATAGCCGTCTTCTACCCCGTCGGCAAGATGCGGACCAGCCGGGGTGATTAGATCCGGTCGCCGCCGATTGAGCCGATGGAGCCGGTCTCCAAGCGGCGCCACCCCCTCGCGCTTGCTCCACTGACCCCATCGACGTTGCTTCTCCTATCGTCCTCGCCGCACCTGCAGACCGCAGCCGACGGCCGGAGCAACCACCCAGAAGCTCGTCGCTGAGCCGCCGCCACGTGCCTGCTGTACCTGTACAGCGTCGACATGGCTTAGTCGGGCTGGACCGCTGGACAGTAGCACGACTCATTAGCCCATTACATTGATGAGTAATGGGTAATACCGGGAGGCCTTATTCACTGCTCTCAGCGGCACGACCTCGGCCCCTTTTAATGGGCCGCACTATTGCAGCCCATATTAGCAGGTGAGTTCTTTAACTTACATTTTTTTCCATATATAAAACATAACACATGTATGTGCATTGCAACACGAGCAGCAAAATCTGCGTCACGAGGCACGTAAAAATTAGTCATCTTCGGCACGACCACGGTGCACTCGGCGGTTATTTAGCCAATTCATTCTTAGACGTTCATACCACTGAAAGAAACATCACCAGCTTAAATCCTGAAATAAATTCAGGTAATGCAAACATCCCTTCTAAGTATAGGACTTGAACCAGGGTAGACTAGTTCCACCACAAAGAACCTAACCACCAGAGCACAACCCAGTTTGAACCTAGTGTATGCTACTTCTCACTATGACAAGCCTTAGTGGCTTGTAGTGATAGAGAAGTTCTTCAATATGGTGTTGGTGATGGTAGCCGCAAGGATGGCCGACTCTGCCTCCTACAGTATCCACACTTGATGGTTCTCCCATGGGACGTGTGCCAATGCACAGGGATGGCAAATGTGTTTACGGTGGGTTGGACCTCGTCAGCATGGGTAAATTTGTCTAAATGGGCTACATCTCCCTCATAGAATAATAGTAGTATTCTCTTCATTTCAATTGTAGGTCTCAATATATAACTAACATTATAGTCGGCTGAGGGGGGAAGGTTAGGAAGAGAGGGTAGGGCGTGAGCCAGGAAGAGAGAGGGCAGAGAAGCCTCAGTCGGTGGCATACCTGCACCGGAAAGCGAATAATCTGCTCATGCCCATCTCCTATGCTTGGTCCTTGGCGGTGGATGTTGGGTTCAGTGTAGTTTCTTGATAGTGCAATGAGTATGTGCAAATGTGGTTTGTTGGCTTGTCTGCCTTTGAGCACGTTGTTTCTCAAGTTTTAGCTTTGTTTTCTTTAATTAAATGAACAACGATTTTCTTAAAAAAAGGAGTCAAAGATATAGAATATAGAATAGTAGTTGCATAGTCCGAGGTCAATTAACAAATGCCATTTGTGTGGTGCAGGCCCCGCTATTTGTGGAGACGAAGATGACGACGAACATGGTGACACGGGAAGACCTCTTGTCACGCCTTATCGTGCCGACATCGGAGGCGTACGCTAGCGCGGCAACACGCTGGATAGGGCACAACCACCCAGTCTGCATGCCCAACCTGAGCCACCAGCTACAGTGGTACCTCAGTCAATTCATACCGGACCACGTACTCAACCTGCACCGCCTCCGTGAGAACCTCCGTCAGCGGTCCGTCTTCGAGCAGCTCAAGTCTACAGGCACTGTTTCACAAGTCGTTAGTGGTTAGCTCGCCTGCATTATGTTATTGGTGTTTACGTTAAATAATTTATTATGGTAATAAGAATTTAGATGTGTATGATTGTATCTCTAAAAGATATTTTCTTTAATCAATCATGGATGCGGAGCTGATGTCTACCTTCATCTCCTTGGCGATCGTGTGTGCATCATTTGGTGGTATGTAGTGTACCTTAAAGAAGTTTTGAGCGACGGTGCTTAGTATATTTTCTGTTAGGTCGTGTGTTTGCCCAAAGTAATTTAAAACATAATTTTGTTCGAAATAATTGAAGCCATAATAGACTTCGACATCCGTCAGGTTGATATCATAAACTTTCACGCTCTTTATTTCGGGGATCTGCAGTTCATCGGCAGATCGGAAGTGCAAGAACAGTCAACACAAAGGTCGTGATGGAAGTGAATTGTCAGAATCTCTAGTAAACGAGAGAGTACTTGTTACTATTTTTTGAACAAAACGGGCAATTTGCCTCATCTATTATATACTATAAGAGTGTTTTTCGAGACACTACGTTGATCAACATCATCTAAATTATTTATAATAGTTGGATCTAATATCAATGGCTAAGATATGATAAAACAATGTAACTTAATCATATTTTTATATACACAAAAGATGTCTTTGTCGCGTCTACATATAGTACGATTTGTGCACTCCCATAATGGTTGGATCTCCAATTAAAGGGTAGGATTTTTTTTTCCCGGCCCGTACCATCTACTTTTGGTTATAGTCCTACTCACGTACCGGAAATCGGGCACCATATTTCACGTAATCCTTTATGGGCCTGGACCCACAAAGTCCTCTCTAAGCACGGAATCTCCAAGAAAATCTAAAGTTAAACGTTAATTTTATAGGCTCATTAATATACGTGACAACTCTCTATGGATCCTTCTTATACGGATCTATAACTAAAAAAATCCTTCTGAAACACGGAATCTCGAAGAAAATACAAAGTTATATTAAATCAAATTTTACAGTTTCATTGACATAGTACGTGACAAGTCTACGGATCGGCATTTTATCTGTATGCACGACCATGTTTGCACATTACTGATCATGCAGTGCATTTGCATGCAAAATGCAAAACTAGAAATAATAGAATATTAAAATATGTTCACGTGGAATTGTCGAACTTCAAAATTACATCGAAGTTGCATATGATTTAGAGTAGTTCTTAGAACCATAGATTAGCCAAGAATTCTAAATATTCTTTTACTAGGGGCTCAAAATATATGTCCAGGGATAATTTACACCAAATCGCAGAAGAAACTAATGATGGCCTAACTCTCAACGGTCCAGTAACATCTTAATTCTAACGTCGATCTAGCACTAAGATCCGTGTAAGCTTTTTTAATCTAGCAACAAAAATATATATGTTTTGCACTAGGCTGGCAAATTATTTCAAAGAGTGGTTTTCTTTATGTTTTTATGAACAAATTTGTAAAAATGAACTAATCACAAATTAATTCTTATTCAAGAAATAATATATTTTTCTCTTTATGAAACTAAATAATCCAACAAAATCCAGGAGGACATACGCTAGAAAACGTAAGACAAGGTTAAGAATTTGTTTCCATGAATATTTATTAAGCCGTTCTTACTTTTGAACAACAGATTTTTCTTACTATTCATTAAAGTACAGTTGATCAAGAAAAGTGGAATGAACACAAATAACAATTTATTTTAATAAAGTCAGGCTCCATGGAAGTCTCTCAAAGTCATCTTTGGAGATTCTCCTTATGCATGACTTAGTGATTGTGTCTCCATGGATAAATGATTAATTTGTCACCCATAAATTACTTAATGATTGTGTCTCTCAAACAAAAAATTGAACTAGCTAGGCCCTAGAGACCGATAAATGATTAATTTGCCACCCATCGCCTAATCGTTGTTGAAGGAGAGGGAGACATATGAGGCCATAGAAATGGACAATCCATTGGATGTGTCTTACTTTTAACGGGTATACGAACTTGAGTATTGCACACTAACATGACTATTTAAAATCTAAATAACAAAAAAACTAGGCCTCTAATCGACGTGGTCACATACTCAACACATATTATTCCTAGATATAATAGTTACAAACTATGACATGAGTTGACCATTATTTAGAACCTCTCGCATCTGTGTGTTATATATTACAATTAATGTATGGTCGGAAAAAGGAGATATGTAGAAATTCTAAAGAAAAAGCAATACATCCAACCATCAATACAATGGACATTATTATGATTAGTAGACTGCAACCAATAGATTTTGTAAGGGTCGTGAAAGAAAATAATTATAATAGTTCATCATAATTTGAACCAGATAGACACGGATGACATTCTAATAATATAGAACAATGTGAAGAAAAAGACATTCTGAGAATTCTCCCAACTAAAGAAATATATTCAACCATCAATACACTAGACTTTTTTTAATCAATAGACAACAACCAATAATTTCTAATGACTATGTACAATCAAGTACAAAACAAGCATAACATCATAATAGTAGCCAAACATATACAATCCTTGTACAAATTATAAACAACCAGTAGTCTATGTCCAACTTTGTAGATCTACAAAGTTGGACCAAACCCACACCATGTTTATACATTCATTGTAGAATTATCCATGAGCTACATGTCCAGTTCTAAAAGTGTTTAAGCCAAGTCAAATACATGCTCATATCCACAAGAGCACCCAACATCCACACATGAAGATAGCCATGAGAATAGAACTTGCCGATGGCTAGATAGTTATCCATTTGCGTAAGTTCATCTAAGACCGTAATAATACTTTTCATAAAGAATAGAGTTAATCATACACATATATAACATAGAAAATAAGCTCACCCCATGAGATATACTTTTAGAACAACAACTGGACAATGAAAAAGATAGTTAGATTTCATTATATATGCAATATATCTGGCAATGCTCATATGTCATATAGAATAATACTGAGTTATTTGAATATATTTCTTTTTAATAAGGTAAATCATGTAAAAAATTAGGTGAATACGGATTAATATTTTATGATTACAATGTGATGTATAAGCAATAGCTCATATATCATGTAGAAAATAACTATTTATGTAATTATGTAACTATTAATTGGGTAGCCAATGTACATAAGATTATACACATATCCAACTCAAGACTAATTGGGTTACATACCCATATGTAATAAATCATATACGTACCTATACCCATCTGTGAAATTGACTTATTAACCTGTTAATGGGGATAATATATATTTAATTTTATTTCTTGAAGAACATCTACTTTTCTATACCATTCAAAGGATCATAAAATACCATGTGTACATTCCTCAAATGGATTGGAGCCTACTTAATATTTTAACCAAAACATACATATTGTCCTAAATATACAATTGCAAACATGAAACTATGTTGTCTGAACATTAATTCAATGCACTAATCTGAATGATACACATATACGGTAACTTATATGGTGTTTATGGAGATTCATTACGAATAACCATTCATCAACAAAGTAGAAAAAACAAATCTTTCTATGAAAGGGTATTTTGCGTAGCTCAATACTTATGATGACTATACAGCTATAATATTTGTTTAGCATGATACAAAGGACAAGCTAAACAAACTTAAGATGATGCCCAGTTTTATTTAAAAAGTAGAAGAGAGTCGACCGGCTCATTAACGGGGAACCGGCCAAAAACCGCTACAAAGCATCAATGTGTCGTCAAGAAACACAACCACATTGTGACACCGGCCAACCTGGCTACCCACACTGAGCACACACGCCATCGAGAGAGACCATAGTTGAGGACGTCATCGATCGTCATCATCATCACTCCTCCACGAGCCAGCGACTCCGACTCCAACTTTGACGACCACAAACGAGACACTCACCACAAACGACATCAGCGCCCATGCCGGTCCATGCCAAACAGTCGACCCCAAAGCACGTTGAGGAGGAAGCAGCTCCGACTTCAACGATGACCTTCCGAGGAGAAAGTTGCACTCCTTGCACTGACGAAATCCACGCACCAGCTGGAACTCCAAGCACCGGCACAGTCCATCAAGTGGCATCGTTACACGCCATGCCACCGCAGCCCGACTTCACCATCATGGCTGGACGCCGCAAAGAAGCCAAAAATGCACGGATAATGGCGACGGCGACCGCCGCGACTCCGCTCGCCGATGTCATCGTCGCCGCACAACTCGCAACGCCAATACCACCATCATCCGCTGGTCCCTCCGGCCTAAGCGAGCTCCAAATCGATGCCCCCAAGAGGGAGACGACGCAACTGCGACGCCATCGACCGATCACGACGGATCTAGGGATTTCCCCGGAGCCTCCACAACAGGAAAGGCAATGCATCACCTCGGCGATGCCTTCAAGAAGGGAGCAGCGCCCGTAGCCGTCGCCATCGCCGGCCTCGAACAACTGCCGGCCGGCCAGCTGCCGAGAACAAGGCATTAGCCAGGACCAGACACGAGCCTTCCTGCAACATACACAAAACCGGACCACCATCAGCCCTCAGCCCAAGATCCAGCCCGGATCCAACCGCAGCACCGCAACTCCCACCACCCTTCCCGCTGCACATCCTCGAGGCCGCAGCCCCGGCAACTCCGGCCGAGAACCACCGCCAGCAGAGGCCACGACCAGCACCCCCAACGCCTCCCAACCTGGCGGCCCGCCTAGGCCCAGATCGGAGCCCAGACCGAGCCCGGCACGCGCCTCCGACCCCCTAGAGCCCCACACCACGCAGCATCTCCTGGGCCGACTGCAACCACCCGCCCGCCTCCACGCTCCAGCCCCTCCGCCCTGGCGAACTCCGCCAGCTCTGAGCTCGCCCCGCCGCCATGACAGAGCGCCGCCTTGAGCACGGATGCGCCCGCGAGGAGAGGAAAAACGCCCTGCCGCCACCATCCCTGGGGCGCGCGTAGGCTTCGCCGGCGCCCCCCTCCGGCGGCGGCGGCGCGGGGAGAGTAGGGGAGAGGGGGTAGCAGCGGTGGCGCGTGGGGTTCCCCGTGTCGCCAGAGGAGGGCGACGCGGGGGACGGGTAGTACTTGTTACTATTAATTGGAAGACCAGTACAGTACAGAGGTAGTTACAGTGGGTTACAGTAG